>OW804099.1:67010149-68315649 GCA_942159475.1 Sthenelais limicola
GACACTTGATATAGTACCAATAAATGCCTACTCTTTGAGTCGAAACAATGTGTCACAGACCATGCTTCACATAACTGTTAAAATGATAGTGCAGTTTGTGCTTTACCTCTGACAAATTTGGTAACATATTGCACCCACATCTGAAGCGTTATCAAAATACAACTTAATGTGAAACTGTCTCTACATCTGTCCAATCTACTCAAACACAAGCACTTACTTTTTTCAACTTTATGTGTCTAAAGTTAGTCCAGTTCTCTTGATATGACTTTGTGTGTTCTTGCACCTTCCTGACAAACATCCTACGTCCTCTTTGTGTACCATAAAATCCTTCTATCTCAATATTGAAGACTAGCTCCTATTGTTAAAGGTTTTTACTTATGATATAGTTCAATCCAACAAGGTGCTTATGGTTTCAGCTTTAGAGAGTAAGTGGATGACTTTATTCATTCCTTTAACATTACAACTCAGACAAATCAAATGACTAGTTCTTCGAAGCATGTGTACTGCCAGGGATCCCTTCTGACTAAGGTATGCCTGGGGGCCTGAGTGTATTGGTCTCTACCTTACAACCTGACAGTATATTCTATTGTAGTGGATTGGAGGTTATAAATAGTCCTCCGCGTCAAGTGTGTATATATGATCGAGTGTCCTTGACATTTACGTGCTTCAGTAATGCTTCACAAAACACAATCTGAGCGTTTGAATTTCTGCTTGTTGAAAGACAACTGTGTTTTACTATTATCACCCATTTACAGGATTCTTATAATGTATTCAACTGCAGCAGAATGTGTGTTATGTATAACCTTCCACTGTATTCCTGTATGACCTGTTCTTATGTATTATGTCTACAGATATTAATGTTCGCCTGGTGCAACAGCTCTTTTAGTGCAAGAGGACAGGCATGACCTGCTCCTGGCTGTAACATATTCTTGTTCGGTCTTGGTTAGACTTGCAGTCTGGTCATGGGTGGCAATAAATCCCAATAAGAGCTGTTCCATGTTGGTGTTATTCTTTGCCTTCGTTGAGATCCGGAGTCGTCGGAGAAAGAACCTGGGTTGGGTGATCGTCTAGTAACTAGAGCCATTTGCTATCGACGGAATTCACTACACTATCTTTCTTTAAACAAAATATTCAGGTCACAGTTAAGGGTGACCTATGGTACTATATTCAAGAAATTATGTGATGAATGTGATTGTAATCTCACTGAAATTGAACAACGATTTGTCAACAACAACAAAAGTCAGTGGCACTAGAGAACTTCCCTATCTGTGAATCCACGAAAACAAAACATTCATCTAAATTAACCCCAACTTCAACTTGCCTTGATAATGCCAATCTATTAATCATCTATTATGCTGGTGCAGACCAAGAACAAGGGCCAAAACAAAGATAATCGATCGGGGTTCTCTTTATTTAGATGTTCATACGATTTCAACTCTCAAGTCTCCTTCAATATAATTATAATGATATATGTGAGTAATCAGGACCAGAGCATAGTATTATTACCATCCACTGTCCGTAACCACAACTACCAAAATAACAACACAATTTGGCCCCAAAATACGTCATCAAGCTTGTAATATGGTGGCGCCCAAGTGAGAGAGGCAATCCAATTATTCCATTGATTCTGCCATGGCATCGCACAGAGACGCCTATTATTGATAACACCAGTTCCATATTTTCAACCATAATTGTGATGTATAACCTGTGATTGGTTCTGGTCGAAGTTTTACTTGTATGGTGCAGAATATCAATTGTGATACAGGGATACGCTCTCTCTATTTCTCTGTTTATTATAATACTAGAAAAGAACCCGTCCTCCGGACGGTCACCCTCTCTCCCCACACTTCTCCCTCTTTTCCCTCACCCTCTTCTCTGACTTTCAAACCTGTTTTTCTCTCCCAACCCCATCTCCTATTCCCCCCCCCCCTCTCTCTCTCCCCTCTTCCTCATGCTTCCCCTCCCCTCTCTCCCTTCCCCTACATCCTCTCCTTCGCCTCTTTCCCCCTCTTCTTGGACGGTCACCCTCTCTCCCCACACTTCCCCCTCTCCCTCTTTTCCCTCACCCTCTTCTCTGTCTTTCATACCTGTTTTTCTCTCCTAACTCTATCTCCTATTTTCCCCCCCTCTCCCTCATGCAACCCTAGGTCCCCCTGGATGTAGGTTGTGGGAAATGACGTAGTATTTCACAGGGGCTTTCCGAGGCTATAAATAGAGTGTAGAGATCCTAGGTCCCCCTGGATGTAGGTTGTTGGAAATGATGTAGGGTCTCACAGGGGCTTTCCCAGGCTATAAATAGAGTGTAGAGATCGCAATTTAAAAAAGGCTTAAAACTCACATTTTCACCCCAGATACCTTCACAAACCACATACGATGACCTCCCCAGAGGATGGACTGACCTCTACAGATAAAAAAAAATGGTTTGTAAAACAACAAATTCCGAGAACATGTGACATAAAGAAACACCTCTTTTCTACCTCTTTTTGTAGAAATTGCTCTAGCCTTATATTATATATAGATGGTATATAGTAACCAATCACAGAGTTTAGCAACAACACAATAGTGAATGCCTTTATGGATAGTTTCACAAGGTTCGGTTCATGTATTATTTGCAGGCAGTGCTGGGGGCCCTGGATGGGGGTGCTTGATGTAAACCCATTTCTAACCCCTTTCCAACCCTAATTTGTTTATGAAACATAGTGGAATGGTTCGGCACCATTTTTGGCAATGTGCATGGGAAATATAATGGAGATCTGGCCAGCGGTTTCAGAGAAGATAGCAGTTTAAGGCTCCAAACCCTTATTTCATTAATATAGAGATATGACTTTTATTAATATGTTTCCATGGATAACATTTCAAAAATAACATACAGATACATGGACGGTACCGAAATCAACTCCTTGCACTTGGTCCTCATTTACTTACCCTTGACTTCTAATGCTCCTTATTGCATTGGGTTTCTTTAATACCTTACGTCACATACCTATACAAAGTCTCTACTGTTTCCTTCTATTAACATTAATTCCTTAACTTGTTTAAGTCCCCCTACGGCATGGAATTGTTTAAAACGTATAAATTTACACTCTTGCCAAACAATCTTTTTCTGTGAATATATATATGCTCTTTAAAGGTCAAGTGTAAAGGTTTTTATTTGGTGTTTCATTCATTCGGAGGAATATTTTGAAACGATCTACCAAGTTACAGCATCCGATCTAATAGATCAAACCAGTAGGAGGTGTGTAGGCGCTACTGTTTGCGGCAAGGGTGAGTAGCCATCTTTGGACGGATCAAGCCGCCTGTGACATCATCTGCGCTGTGCGCGACTTGTGGGTTTTAGAACTAGACAAAAGGTGGCAAAACCGCTTATTTTAAATAAGCGAATGCTATTCACCTAAACATTGCGAACGCCACGCCATAACTGTACAACGATTATTAGACTGGAGCTCCCGGGTCTGCTGAGTCTTTCTCGCACTTATTTTCCTACAAACTTAGGCATCCAGTACAAGGAATGGCCAGCAAAATAATAAAGCTATACTTAAGTAAAGTCAGTTTAACCGAAACGCACACAAGTAAATGACAATCTTCGTTCAACTTACGTTAACCCTTCCCGTCAATGGGGATTCGACATCGGCCGATCGACCGACCAAAACACTACACTCACTGCGTAATATTCCATGCAGCTTTACATACTTTCCCACACTGCACCACCCGGGTCAGCTTGAGCCTTCCTGTGAGACACTTCCGGTCGTAATTCCGGTCGTAATGGCTTCCAAAACAAACGTAGAGAATCTAGGATTATCACATAGATGTATTGCTGTCATATTCAAGGTAGAAACTCCCGATTATTCCATTAAAAAGCTAACGAAATATTGATTCTTCTGCTAAAATCTAAATGTCTCAAGACCTCCTCAAGCAAAACACCAAGTCCAGCCAACCCTTGGCCTCGTTTATATGGCGAAGTTTAGCCAGGCCCCCGGCTCTGCAGTTGGCTCCCGGGACGGGTGGTGATGGCGGGGGGGATGGTGGGCATATGGTATTCACGGGACGGCTGGGTGGAGGGGAGTTCGTCGGCAACTGTTTTTATTTATTCATATAACCTAATAACCATAGCAAACCTTACACAAATCGTAATATCTCGCGGTTATACTCTGGACGAGATGTGACCGACCCGTTCTCTGTGGGCGGATAAGCCTACATCAACAATTTGTGACGTCACCCAACCCATCAGCATCCACTCCCTATATATAAACGACCCATACTTCTGGCCTTATTTTTAATGTTTTCCCCTGAAAGTGGTGACCTGTAATTCGCCTGAGAGAAACTTGACTTAGTTAGGTACCCTTTTGTCTGGAAAAACTACTGCGTTCATGGTGCAGAAATGCTGTTTTCAAAACATTCATGCACCCTCTATCTGTTGTCACTCACTCCCGCCATGTTTACATAGCTTCAACCACCCCCCACACTACCCCTAGCTTACTCCCGCAGGCACAGGCATACAGGCACAGGCATAGCTTACTGTACACACGACGCCAGTGGCGGTGGTGTGTACAGGACAGGGGGGTGGGGGGAGGGGGGGAGAAAGGGGGGGGGGAAAGTCTAACCATGCAAAACGCTCCTAAGTTCTCCTATCCCTGTGCGGTCCTTTTCTGGACACACTAGATGTAGCGCGGGTATCTTAAGTTACTTACTGTCAACTGCTAAAGCAAATTACATTAATCTTATATCTCAGAAGGGATGGGATCAAAATGGGATCTTTGAATACTTTTGAAAAATCACCGATCTGCGACAAACTATATACTGATATATATAAAATATCAAGTATGGCTTGTGCATTTTCATAGACTCAACGTTTAGGCACAGAGACTGGAGGTATCTGTATGTGATATACATGCTACGTCATCACAAGGATGTGAAGAGATCAAGGGAAACAAATATTTAGAAAAATATATTTTCCCTGCAAATTCTCAGAATATGATCTTGAATTAATTGTATGTTATATCCTTTTGGGGAACATTGAAGATTAATTTGAACATTTCTTTTGCCTTTTATAACGTGCAAAATTCTTACCTCATCATTGCGCTTACAGATATTTCCAGGAACCATTAAATCTCCTATATACTTCGTTTTTCTTAGAAAATACCACCGTCTTGTGGAACTCTTTTGTCCTCTCTCAAATTCTTTTAATAGGCTACTCATTCAATATTTTGCTAATTTCTTATGTTTCCCGTGATCAATATAGTAATTGGAGCCTACTCTAGTACTAGCAGACCTACTTCTAGTAGAGCTAGAGGAACGACAGGTCTCATATAAAAGAAATTATCGATGTTCAAATGCTCATATCGTAACACACAATCTTCATATAAAATCCTTGCCTTTGTAAGAATCAATTGTGTAGGTAAATTCATGGTATTTTTCATGAAATGAAATGCTCATACAGGTAAATGACTACAAAAATATATCTAGGCCTAAAATGGATTAGGATATAACAATGCACTGCCAATTAAATCAGTGAAACAACTCAATAACATATTTTTTCCAAAAGAATATGACCAAACCTGACAAAAATGGGGAAAAGAAATCAAAATTACTCTTCATCTCTTATCACAGCTTATTTACATTAATATCTCTATTGAACTACAAATCATTAAACTACAAACATCGCAAAAAAAATATCAAGAATTTTATTAAAATTGTGATCATATGATACCAAACCAAGAATTATGACTTCAATTATGAAAGTCAAGATCGGACTATATTGAATCTGTTATGATGTTATTATATAAATGGAGAGAGGAACTCGAAGGCATTTCTAATCTGTTCAAGATCTGAAACTCGGCTGGCTTTATTAAGCTTACACATATACAGTTGCCCATAACGACATTCATGTAAATAGATAGAGGCAGTAAACAGGCATGCTGTATATCTGACAAGCAGATGTACCTGTAATAAACAGCTTTATAACAAGAATTGAAAAGATGGGAAAAGCGGTAAATATACGATATCTCTAAACTGGAACAATTTGCCTCAACATATAAGAAACATTGAAGGACCACAATCACGTTAAGCTAAGATTGAAACGACATCTCATGAACTTACAAAGTCAAATTATCATCATTGTATGAAATTAGTTGCATTATAATTATTATATCCAGTAATTGGGTGTATGAAGTTGTGGGCGCAACGAAAACCACTCGCTAAGAGTGAGCGTGCATATAATATTATATATACCCGTATAAACGTTCTGTTTTAAAGAAACCAATTGGATTGCCTTTTCACCTGATGACTTAGAAGTGGGGAGTGGGCAGGAGTGCATTACAGTAACCTAATATATAAGCCTATAAGCCTTACTAGTACAGGATGTATCTAAATAAAGAAACCCAATTTAAAACTAAAAAAAACCCCCAGAAAGTAACATACTTTTTTCAACATTGATTAGTAATAATAATGGATTTTTATTTCCATGGTACATTTACAATCAGTGTCATACCGTGTAATATTAATTAGAGAACGTTCAGGTAGATAAAGAATGGGAAACGGAATGCTCTCTGTGAATGGCACGGGTCTTCTGAGCACCCTTGGGATTTTGATTACTCAAATGTATAAGAATGGTAGCAAATAGTAAAGTAAAAATACAAAGTATGTGTACAATAGTGTATACATGTATATAATATACAGATGAGTGTGCAGGTACCCAGTCCAACTGTTGTCTGAGTCCATAGCTATAGCTATAGTTAACCATAATCATATTTATGGAAATGTAGAGTTTTAGAGCTTTAGCATCACTTGCTAGAAGGTGTGCGAGGTCCGTATAACTACCTGTTTTACAACCGACCCAGAACTCTAGGAAAATGACTGCTTCCACCAATCAGATAACAGTCAAATAACTCCGAATGCAATGAATTACTATACCTTTGGGGGAGTTGGTATGATACTCCCATAGGCTTAAGCACTGAGCCTCGTATTGAAAAATGGAGGCAATAAAGAGCCCGTCTTGCCCGCATATTTCCTTTAGGCCTATTGCCCGCCTATTGAAAAAATAGTCCCATTGTTTGTTTTTATATATTTTTTATTTCAAATGATTTCCGCCGAAAAAAATAACCAAACATATCTCACATGGAAAAAGGCATTTCAGAAAAAGAAATTATTTGATAATTTGGCCATTTAGTTTAACTTGAAATCGAGCATGATTATGTCCTACAAAAAAGTTGCGACGAAAGCCTAGCTGACCACAACATAGCCTACATTGACTCATCGAGGGCCTGTGCCCTCCCTGTCACTGAAAATTCTGATCAAATGAAGGAAATAAACTAAAATACTTTCATGTTATCAATACCTACCCTTTACCAAAGCATTACTTGTATTTTTATAGATTTAAAGCTGTGAAAAGGATGCCCATTGATTCGAAACCGTGAGCAATTTTCCTGCACAGTAGCTGACAACAAAATGATCGGTAGGCCTAGGCTACGGCATGCGTGTGTGTCAATGCAGGAAGAGCAGTAAAATATCAATCAAATAAAGGAAATAAACTAAAATACTTTCATGTTTATCGATGCTTACCCTTTACCAAAGCATTACTTGTGGTTTTAAAAGATTTAGAGCTGTGAAAAGGACTGAAAGTGATTCGAAAATAGTTACGGTAGCCTAACCCACACAGCAGCTTAGGAAATGTACATGAGTGATCATGTGAAAACATGCGTTGTCTTAGATTAGAAACGCGACATTGGCAACGGGACGGTAATGTTTCTTTCTGTGCATTGATGCAGGAAGGAGGTAAGCAGTGGGAGGTGGGAGGGGCCACTGAGTTCCCGAGGGGATCCGTATTTAGGCTAATTTTCATCAATTTTTCGCCGTTTTTTTTTCACGTAAAATGTCCAAAAATGGTATGATAAACACAATAGTGCCCGTGGTGGATATCTCCGGTACATATTGCCCTTGGGCTATGCGATTTCACCTTGTGCACTATGTGCACTTAGTGAAATCGCTACGCCCTCCGGCAATATGTAGCTCCGATATCCACCTCGGGCACTTTTGTCTATTTATTGACTACAATGTACAGGAAATTTAAAGTAAAATGATCCTGGTCACGGCACCATTGCAGTGATCTCGCTCGGATTTGTATCCCTTAACCGTGCTTACAACTAACTCAAAGGAACAAAGACGGCACAAATAGTACAGCCATAGAAGGGAATTGAGGAATCCCTGGCCGTGTATGCCTATGTGCAGGGTCTATTTTAAGAGAGAGGTAGAGGATCGTGATATACACATTACTGAGTTGTCAACTCATGTACCATTCTGCAGTCACTCCGATAAAATTTGGTTGCAAACTGAGTTATTTACCTCTTTCCTTTGACTGGCCCTCGTCGTTGTAAGGCCCTAGCGCAGGTCTAGTGCTCCCCATTCACTGATACTCTGATTCCTCAGTCGAGGCAGAACTTTGTGACCCTAATGATTATGTTAAATTTGGTTTCTTTTAAATTTCGTTTTTGTTTTGTTTTTGTTAGAAAAACTTATGCCTGTTTACTCTTTCCTTCCTCTATTTTTCTGTTGAGTTTATAAGTTCTCTTCTACACATTTTGAATATTAGAGATGTAAAATGTCAACATACAATTAAAGCTAGGCCTACTCTGGAAGATCAATACAACTGATCAGGGTATTTGGGAGTTCGTCACATACATGCTAACGAGGTCAGATGACCTCATTAGCGTGGTGCACCCTATACAGGACGTATGTCGCTGAGGGGAATCTCCGCGAAACCCTTGCTATAGTCCTGAATGACATTTTTTAGGTACACATCAAAAAGTTATAACGCAAATTCTTTTGATATTTCCATACTATTACTGGCATGTCAACGACTCAAAACGAATGGGCATGTGCATGCGAGTAAGTTATATAGTTGATTTTTGTGCAACAAATAAGTGTCTCCAATTTGCGTATGTGTAATGACCATACGTATATATGTTGAGGAGAAAAAACAACGAGAACAAGGTTCTACTGTTGCTAATCTGGTTTAAGAAATCGCCATAAGGTCTAGGTATTATTCCACATGTGTAGTGATCACGGAAGTATAACAGAAGTAAGAAGTAAGTAGTAAACTCATGAATGATGCACAACGCCTTGTGTTGAAAGACCTCAACACTATGCGTGAAATAATGCAACTCCCGCGTGCGTATGCAAGGTAAGTAAATAGGGAGATTTAGCAACCACAACGTACCAACACAACACTAACGCTTCCACTAACTTTTAGTACATTATTACCATTGTGGGGATATCGCGAGAGGCCTGCAATGCAGATGCCCTCGGCCTATAGCGCCTCTCGAGATATCCCCACAGCGGTATAGATCGTAAGCAGTATAGGCAAAGTGGACATTGCGAAAGGCACTACATTATGCATTGCGGATACCGCAATTTTAACATCGTGCAATCTGCCTATTTCCTTAATTCTCATAACAGTTTTCTCTTCATCGATTAGGTCTCCCATTGTTGTAATATGATCTGCTCTCCTATAACGTGATCTGCTCTTTCCCAGTGTTTATTAACCATGCTTCATCAATAAATATTAATTGTTGACCTTGACAAGAACATTATTCCATAGTCTTTCCTTTATTATAGGTCATGTTCATATTTCGGCTCGTTCGAATAGTAGAACATTTTCTATATGAAAACCATTCCCCATGTTGAAGTCTTTAGGCCTTTACTTTTTTTTACATCACCTGGACCCATAATTATTAGATGGCTAGAGGCCATGTGTTAACCAAATATCTTACAGGTTTTGTGCACTGAATTCTGCCTTTTCTTTTCGCCACAGTGCCCTTTCTTTGCTAAACATTGATAATCGCGTCGGACTAATGTTCAATATATATGCATGCCGTGAAGCTTGACGGCACACGTCACAAATATACAGTGAGTAAAACACTGTGATAAAAGCCAGAGTAATATCGCCTTGTTGAGGCGCCTCCCAAGGCTCGAGGTCTATACGATCTCCTCCTTGATAGATAACCTCTAACAGATCGATGTTGAATGGCTCATACAATTAGCCTCAGACCACTGCAAAGTCCCAAAACAAGGATATCTATCTTTGTCATGGGACATATAATTATTATATAATGTACGTCATATACCTCCTGACTTTTTTTGACCATTGGTATTATTCATTCAGTCTATAGATAGGCTCAGAATCGAGAGAGTCCCTCCAAACTGAGGGAAAGCCTCTCGCTCCAAACGGCAAGATGCTGTTATAATCTCATTAGGACGCCTGCCGACTCCAGGGCCAGGAAGGCAGTAGGCGTCCAATCACTGACATACCAATCTATTCTGATCTTGTAGGCTGTGAGCCTAGACTGCATTGGCAATTTTATTAAAACACGCATAACCAATTAGTTGGTTGTTTTCATGCGTTGTCAGAATACCTACTCGTATTAAGTACTCTTTTCATTTAGCAAAGACATCAAGAGATTTTTCACTTAGAATAAGTGTTTTGATGCAGGTATTGTTTGCCAATACCTGCATCTTATGGCATTACCCAGTTCACCAGAGTAAAGACGATGGAACAGTAATATATATGCTTGAAAATAGATATATAAAGCAAAATGTGGCTTGTAAAGGGAGGCAATGATGAAGGGAAATCACTTGGGCCATGACTTGGTTGCTCTGGGAGACCATGGGGAAGAGAAAGAAAAAGAGCTATGGGTTACAGGTTCAAATAACCAAGCGGATGGAAACGAGACAGCACAGGCCCTGCAGATCGTTATTTATGAGAGACATGTTAAAGGGTCCCGCCACGTGCCGATGCAAGAACCAAAGCAAATTGAAAGATAAAACGTGTATAATTGCCTAAGGATTAAAGAGGCCCATCCTTTTCAACTCATTTCAGAGGTAATGCTTCCCCATTCTCCCTGTAGTGATCTAATAACTGCCATTAATTTTATTGATTAATGTAAATTCACGCGTAGGGAAATGAGGTTATCAATTTAGAATGGTATGGAATGTTGATGAAAGGCATATATACTTACGGTAAAGATATATGTAGGACTAAAACTTGCCAAACATAATACATACATCATAAGAATCACTTCAAACCAGTCCTTATCATGAGGGAGAACTTGCATATAATACGTTTAATATTGCAAGAAGAAGGGTGCTATTTCCTGTTGTATTAGCCACTACTATCTCTCTCAGTGATTGGATACCTACTGCGCTAAATGGAGAGAGAGACTTTCGCTCAGTTTGGAGGGACTCTCCCAACTCTGAGCCTAGACTGAATGGATATTTTTTTTAATAAATTGAAATTGAAACCATGTTCTATTCGATACTCAAACAGTGTCCACCACCCTGATGCTCCACCAATTTGAGTACCTATACGTCTATATTTAATTTCATCTTACCACCTTTTACCTTTCACAACATACGGGAGACATAGATGCAAAGTCCTTGAAACATATAGTAGCTATGTAAAAGGTAGGAAAACATGGAAGTTATTAGAACCAATGGTAAAAATATACCTGTTAACTAACAGTCTACCAACGGTCTCTCACTCCTTCCCTGACAGAAAAGCTTTTAAAATACTCATTAATTATAACTCTCTGAACGGCAACGAAGCTCAGACTGGAAATTTAGATGAAAATCAAATTCTCACTGCATTATCAAAATTAAGGTCAACACCCCAAGCTGTAAAATCTTCGAATGTTATTCCGTCTGCGACCATTGTGTTATGATGCATTAGTCCAATTCAGGATGTGGCGGAAGACCGGGTCTTGCCTGGGTCACAATAAACCCCTTGGCATATGCCTACATACCTTCCTGAATATCCCAAAAAAAAATAATACGGACGCCCAGAATGTTCACTAACATTTTAAAAGAAATGATAGGAAAGAATATGAGAAATATATTTCCAATAAAGAAAACAAATCGAAAATGTGTGAAAAAGATTAAATTGTAGGGACGAGACTGATTTTCTAAGTTTACCACTTACTGCAATACAGCAGTACTCAAATCACAAATTAAATAACTTTGTTATATATATATTCTGTTCGTAAGAAATTGAAACCATGTTCTATTCGATACTTAGCATTGTATTAAACCCTTCAAACAGTGCGTGTGTTTATTAAAAATGCTTTTTATTGCATCTTACTTCAGTACAACAGTGCTACTACGTGTTGTAAACTTTAACTATCATTCTATCTAAATATGGTTGCTAATAAAAGGAGCCGCCGCCCGGCTCATATTGGGCCTGTTGTATAAAAAAAACTCATCGTATCCCAGTTGTAAGTGCTTTGCAAGCGCTCGCATCTAGGGGAGAAACGATGGGCATACGAACTGCGAGAGACATATGATACACCACTTGTATAAGCTTCGTCGCACGAGATTCGTATCTTCATCGCACTTTTTCACAACTTTCTCGCATCTTGTAAAAGAGACTACCGGCAACACCTGTTTTTGTATTTCCACATCACATTTTTGCATGGAATATATGCTATTTTTAGCACCCAGCCGGGTCCAGCCGCCGTGAGTGGGCAAGTCCCCTTTGCTGCTTTTACCAATGCACTAGTTGAATTTAACTGGGTTTCTGAATATTGATGTTATCCTGCTATACCTTTAAGACCTACAGGAATTATTCTTTACACATCAATGCAGCTACCCTATTACGAAATCCAGAACTTTATATTTGTAATACATTAACATTATATCATTAAAAACTAATCAAGAGAGGGGGCGGGAGGAAGAGAGAGTGAGTGAGTAAGAGTGAGAGACAGGGGCTGGTAAAAGAGAGTCTGAGGACGGTGGGAGAGGGATGGGGGAGGGGAGAGAGAGAGGCAAAGAGGGGAGGGGAATAGGAGAGACATAGAGAGAGACAGAGGGAGGGAGGCAGAAGAGGGATGGAAATTTGAAATATTCAGTGATGTCAGGAGCTAGGGGATACGGGAGAATGTAGGGTTATATACGGGCGGAGGTACAGGAGGCAGTACTTGATGAGGTACAGGAGGAGTTACAGGTGGGGGGACAGCAGTTACTGGAGAGGGGTCTAGCCAGTTACTGAAGGAGGTATTGAAGGAGTTACTGGAGAGGGGTATAGGTGGGTACAGGAGGAGGTCACTGCATGGAGGAAGTTACTTGAAGGGTTACTGGAGGAGTTACTGGAAAGGGGTATAGTTGGTTCCTGGAGGAGGTTACTGGGGGAAGTTACCTGAGGAGGTTACTGGAGGAAGTTATTGGAGGAGGTATTGGAAAGGGATATAGTTGGTTACTGGAGGAGGTTACTGGAGGAAGATACCTGAGGAGTTTACTGGAGGAAGTTACTGGAGGAGGCAATGGAAAGGGGTATAGGGGGTTAGTGGAGGAGGTTACTGAAGGAAGATACCTGAGGAGGTTACTGGAGGAAGTTACTGGAGGAGGCAATGGAAAGGGGTATGGGGTGGGGTACGGAAAGAGTTCCTGAAGAAGGCTATAGGGGGTTACTGGAGGAGTTACTGGAGGAGGTTACTGGAGAAAGTTACTGGAGGAGGTTACAGGAGGAAGTTGTTTTACACACATTTTTGCCTCTATTAATTAATTCTTCCTCCTGTTCATCCTCCTGTACCTCCTCCTGTACATACCCCTGTACCTCCAACCTGAAAACCCTCCTGTGCATATATCCCTGTACCTCCTCCTGTACATCCTCCTGTACATACCCCTGTACATCCTCCTGTACATACTCCTGTACATACTCCTGTACATCCTCCTGTATTTACCCCTGTACCTCCTCCAGTAATACCCCTGTACATCCTCCTGTGGGAGACAGAGGGGAGAGGGGAGAGAGAGCAAGTTAGAGAGATAGATGGCAGAGAGAGTGGGTTGGGGGGACAGTGGGGGAAGGGAGAGCGGAGGGGGAGGGAGATAGACAGGGTGAGAGAATGGGAGGGAGGCAGGGAGAGGCAGAGAGAGGGAAGGGGAGAGCAAGGGAGAGAGTGAGGCAGGGAGAGATCATCGGGGGGAGAGGAGAGAGAGGGAGGGAGGGGGAAGGATAACCCTTATAATTACAATCTGATATAAGTGCATATTGTATATATTTGATGTGTTGTTTGATTAGTTAAGGACCAATGGTTATTCTATAATACGGAGTATTTAACCTCACCATGGCCAGCTCAGGGCTTGGAGGAATACCACCGCATGGTGATTCGATGAGCTGTTTCTTGATAGTACCTTACTTACAATGATGTATGTAGCTCTAAACCTGAATAAAAACGAATTTTTAAACAAAAGAAAAAAAGGAGGAAGAATGACAGAGGCGGAAGAGGGGGGACGGGGAGAAAGTAGGGGAGAGAGAAATAGTGAGGGAGAGAGAGAGATGGATCATAGAGACAAGGGAGGGGATGGGACGGAGGGGGCAGAAGGAGAAACGAAGCCCTTCAGGGTGATCGCAGGTTTTAGCCTATATTTACGAAAAAGATATGAAGCGGATTTTCTTATACAAGCAAAAACAGACTTACAATGAAGATAGTACGATTTGGCTGCGAATGACATACGATTTCTTGAGCTTATACAAGCAGATTGGACTTACTACGCACTACGAAGCATTTGCGAATGGCCGTCGCAATTTATACAATGGGCCCATTGTCAGTACCAGCAGTAATGCATCGCTGTATTAAGAGTAACATAGCAGATACCATTCATCAGGCCGGATTAGCCTCCAGAGATTAGTACTATAGTATTGTTTCCAGGGCACTCATTGTACCTCTACCTGATCTGTGTATACGCTCACATGGAGGGAACTAAAAGGAGAATTAAACTGAGAAAGTAACGTTTTATATATCCTTTACTCTCCCCGGCGGACGAGTACGAACACCATCATCTAACATCTGTAGATCTATGATGTAGGAACCCCTATCGTTTGAACATTTCTTGGATCGTTTAGGTTTATTGAGACGAAATGCCAATGTTAGAACTAGATAAAGGTTTTCCATTACATTTATACTTAAAATTAAAACGGGCACCTGTTGTAGTCCGTTGCACAATGTCATGTCATTTATGACGGTGTTTTGCGCAATGACGTCATTTAGGGAGATAGACCCGTTTTCGCAGAGCGGGTAATAATTATAGTATGGCCATTGGAAACTATGGATGGTAAATGTCCAGCTGGTAAAAATTGGGGTTGCTTTCATAAACGCCTAAACACAAAGGAAATCATCGTCTTGTCTGACACACCTAAAACATTGCTGATGTGCTCATAGTTATGTCATTAATCATGCCTAACTCATTGTTTAATCATGATTTGTCAAGATCTATTTTTTATTTGTTCTCCTGTGGTTTCATTGCCAGTATACGTATGCCACTAAGGTCCTCCTTCCTTCCCTGTTGGGTTATTCGGTTTTACAGCCCTTTGTATCGCACATGAACAAAACACCTTAACAAAATCTCTCTACCACATCAAACAAACCTTCTTTTCAATAATGCAAGATTTGGCATCAGAATAAATGTCTCAAATATGGACAAATTTCGATCTCCAGGTGCAGCATTTATTGCTCCCATTATCCTAATAGTGAATGGCAAGGATTATTTCAAGGTGTTATCCCTCGTCATTGTCTCCTCCAGTTTTAATATTCATAAGCACCTATTGTTGATGTCACATGCCAATCATACTACATTGCCCCTTGAGCTGAGCAAGTTAACACACCACCCAATACATTTAAGCGATATATTCAGCTTCTATTTCTAGACGTTTGCATTCAGCCTATAGCTTCGGACAGTATATTATTTCTTCTTTGAGGAGTTCGTCGCTCAACCGTTCAACGTGGGTAAAAAAACAGGGAAGAGGGACATATTGTAGATGATTAAAGAATGGCCCCAATTCCTTCCTTGAGGAGACTGGGGCAGGCCAACCAACTCAAAGTCATAAGCAGTTGGAGAACCTTCCAATATAATCCAAATACACAATTTCTGATGCCCAAGATGAGTATGAGAAGACGGGAGTGCAGCAAACCCGCTTCAGGGCATACCGGTAGCTGCCATGGAAATGACAAGGGTAAGGGTCTTCTGAGAATTGTGGTATGGAAGCTGACAGCAAGTGTCCGCCTCGGCAAGACAGCCCCCCACTGCTTTATCTCACCGAATAGGTAAGTCACTGTCAGCCACATTTGGGGAAGCGCAGGAAACTTATAAATCTAAGAAGCACGCCCGGCCAACCTTGTTTTATTGACGCAATAAATTAGCAATTATCGGCAGGATCTGTCTGATAACTTGAACTCTGAGAACTGGATCTAACATATGGCCCTAACCCACTGAAGAAACTAACTGGTTCGCAATACCTCCAATACACGGAGGAGAAAAGTCCATTTTGCCTTGATGATCTCGTACATTAAGGGATAAATGTGTTGTCCCCGAATAAGGGCCCAGGAAAAACCAAGATCAAGATTCTTCCCGCGGAGGTTAGGAAAAGAGGATTGTTCTGATTCCTCCGTAAGTACAAGAAGAAGTCTCAATCATCCTCATTGATTTTCTTTGTGTGGTCGGATGTTAGCATGTTCCAGGAGCAACTTCATTCTCAAGCCTAAATACTGTGTATCGTGTTTCAATTTTGCTGATTGCACAGGTTTATCTCTTCAACCCGATACAATGCCTAGTGAATCTCGTTCCTATTACTCGAAGTAATATCTTTATTAGAATTCCAAAAGCGCCTTTCCGATAGTTGTACAAAAGCCATTAATATGTAAACACGGCGGAGGAAAGATATATCTACGGCGACATTGCAATAAATGTTCCCTGCAAGTTAACAGCCTCTGTATTTATTTTATACTTTTTCCCGAATCCAGGCTGGCCTAATCGAAATCAGGGAAAAATTACATGAAAATATTTTCGTCCCAAAAAATATGGGAGATATTTTACATGCCGTAATGCGACATAAAATATTCCCATACTAGTTCACAGAATTGTATATGTAAGGGAATAACAGGTTTCAGAGTCGTCGTAGGCTAGTAACTTTTATTTTTATCAAAATATTTATATGTACATATGCATCTTCCATCCACAAATACTAAATGCAATGTAATATTAATGGTTCCTCATGGGGTATTTCATTATATTCCAAAATGAAAACCCTTCATTATTAATATGTGTTATTTTATGTAATTATAAATAACTAAACAGATACAAACCTACACCTCTCCGAATGCCATTCAAACGATCATTACTAAGAGAAAATGTGACATATTAACTTGACGATTTCATTTTAAAATATCGTTTATCACAATTGTAGTTAAGGCATAGCCTATCTAATCAATTGACAGTGGTGTAGGAAGCTATCCTTCATTGGGTGCGGGGGGGGGGGATCGATAAGTATATGTAGGTGGGGGAACCTATATTATAACAGCATGAACCTATAAGTGTTTTAGGTCAATATTAAATGTACTAAACTTCTGTTTCTTATATTCATGATTTAACTTTGAATAAAAAACCAAGTGTCAAAAGGCTAAGAAATACATGGCTAATAACAAGGTGAATGTTTCTTTATAGATAAATTAATGGAGAAAATACTAACGACGAAACTATAGACATACTGTCTAGATAATAAAATAATATCAATTAAGTTCAAAGGCTACAAAATAGAGCCTAGAGCCATACGGATGGTGCTTAAAGTTGATTTCTCCATTTCTAAGGTTGAAATACACAACCAGTGTAATATTATGTCAGTAAGAAATACGCAGAACATTTTGCTATTAAAATTGGGGAAGAAGCTGACCTCTAATAATCCAGGAAATGCTGTTCACACAAATCATACTCTGCCTCCCCTATCTGTTGGTTGGAGGGCCCCCCCCCGCCCTTTTCCTACACCACTGAATGATCTTATGACCCAGGAACTGGGTCAAAATAGCTTGACGTTTCTATGTGCCTACGTTCCTCCAGCAGCTCTGCAACCATGGTACCTTGCACCATATATTGCACCTTGAACCATGATCTTGATGAAATGTTAATTATTTAAAAAGGACCATGATAGATAGGAGTCACCATTGGATCGGTGACCTAATGGTGGATTAGACTCACCGATTGTGCCCCCTCTTTTTTGACGGCAAAATGAAAGTCACAACAAGAGGTTTTTTAAAATTAATAGTAGTCAATGGACATCAAAACCATGAGTCAGCTGATTGTTGTGATTTGTAAGTTTTATTCAAACTATATACAAAGGTCGTATGATTCCTACGTTTCGGATCTTCGTTGATCCTTCGTCAGGGAATGATTTAACAGTGAAACATGCAGGGGGTATATCAATTTTGTGTAAGTTGGGTTGCTAGGTTACCATGTCAATAAGTTGATTTAAGGCCTTTGATTGGCTGATATTAAGATGGTGAATAACTCGGTTGATACTAGGCTTAGAGAGATGATATATAGTTCATTTTAAAGGTATTGTAAGAGAGAATCTGATATGGATAAAAAAAATTTATTCCATAAATAATATGAAGTAATTGAACATAGGTACATTAGAACTGTTTGTATAACTCTTTGTGTATAACTTTACGAACAAGATGACAATAATTCTAGTAATGATTTCAGTCCACTTTCAGGTACTCTTTCCGGATCATCACTTCTTGCATCGCTTTGCCGATGTCTTGGTCGATGTTGTTGATAATGCGCCAAAGGTCGTAGATAATACGGCCTTTCCCGATGTTACCATGGTCTTGTTTATTGATGGGCGTCGGGTTGTAGGTAGGAAATATGTGTTTAGGTGGGCGTGGGATGTATTCATCTGTGGCCTTTCTTGAAGGATCGTATGGTTTGGCACGGTAGACTTTCTTGCTAGTTTGCCAAGGTCTGAATATATTGGTGTTGTCGTCAGGTTGTTTCTTGTCCCTTGTTGTGTGTCTCTTGTGTTTAGGGGATCGTTGTTTCGGTTTTAGTGTTGTCTTCTCCCATGGGCGATGTGGTAATTTCTCAGTGGGGAGTGTAGGCGCTGATGTGGTCTTTGTGGCTATTGGTTGTTTGGGTTTTGAGATTGGCGAATCTTTGAGGTGTATATCCTTCATTATAGCAGCTATCAGACTTAAGTTGCTCTTGGGTGTGGTATCGGCACTCTTTTCTAGAGGGGTACTCGTCCCTGGAACGATGTCGTCGTCGTCGGAATCACTTATAGTGAGGTCGGCTGACAGGGCCTTCAGGTCCAATATGGGCTTTTCTTTTCCGTTATCGTCAACTTCCATCTTTCTTGCTTCATTTTTGGTGGAACGGTTAGACGTGAGAGATTCTAGTGATGTGTTTAAACTAGATGTGCCGCTGTTTATGCTAATGTTAGGAGCCCCTGAACTTGATATGGTGGATGCGAATGAGATGTCTTTATTTTTCTTTTTGTTGTCAAAGATAATCTTGACTGGGTGGGCTACTCGGCCGTGCTTTCTTACACAAGGATCATATGGCTGGGGGTCGATTTCCACTATCCGTCTCTTTGTGCCCTGGCTGTTACTCTGCTGTTGAGTTATCCGCTCATGTGGTGTGGTGAAGCGGGAAATGCTGTTCTGCGGCGGTTTCGGTGTCATCTGCGAGGTTTCCCGTCCCGTCTTTTGCTCTGTAAACATAAGGACGAGGGGCAGGTTTAATGACAAATTTGACTTGGCTTGGATGGTAAAATTCAGCCTCAAATGTAGTTATAATAGTTTCGGTAATATTTTCAGCAGGTTTTTTATTGGGGGTGAAATTCTCAATAATCAGCTCTAGGTCTGGATTCTTATTGTTGTGGATAGTAGTGGAGTGACGTGTGAGACTATTTTTGCGTGTGAAAGATTTGAAGCACTCGGTGCATTCCCACTTACTTTTGTTGTTGGGTTTTACGTGAGCTTTGTTCATATGTTTTAAAAGACCAAGTTCATTCTTAAAGTGGTGCCCACAGTATCTGCAGGAAGGGTAGTCCATTTTGTTAGGGGTTGTGAGTGTATTAGGCTTAGCGGTAAGATCGTAGTTTCTTAGAGGTGTGTACTCGCTCAGGCGTTGTCAGCGAGTGACAGATCGCTCGCTCTGCGCTCCCTTATATGCGGAGTGAGAGAGAGGAAGTGACGCATGTGCATTATAGGTTTTCCGCTGTCATGGCGTCGTAGATCACATTTTTTGATTCATGCCGAGTGGTGACATAGTGGAGAGTGTTCGTATCCAAGCTTCTTCGGTCCTTAAGCGGACATTCTTGGAATTGGGAGTTCCATTGATAAAAGTAACAAGGATGTCAGATTCCTGGACGTCATGGTCCGTGAAATGGACCGCAACAGGTGATTCTCGTCTACGGTAGTGTATATCTCGCTTATGTTCCTTTATGCGTTGTGCGACCGGTCAGCCTGTTTCTCCTATGTATTGAAAACCACATGCCGGGCATGTGATACAGTATACCACACTTGTTTTTTGGCAGTGTATATCCCCCCTTATGTTGTAGAATTTTTTGGTAGTGTTGGATTGAATTTTCTTATTTGAGACGACGTGTGGGCAGATAGTGCAAGACCACTGCATGCAGGGTCTGCTACCTGCCTTTGGAAGTGGTTTTGGAAATGTTGAAGTGGTTAAAATGTCTCGTAAATTAGAAGGCCTTTTATAGGCGATCATAATTTTATTCTTATAGAATTTGGTGTTGTTGATGTTGCCAGTGAACAGGTTTTTGGCTTCTCTCAAATGTCCCGAAGCCCTGAGATGGGCAGGGTTGTTTTCCAGTATGAAAGGTATTATAGGTTTTGTCTCCTTTCTCTTTTTTTGCAGTAGGTCGGTTCGTGGAACCTGGAAGGCTTGTGGTATTGCTGATCTGCATTGAGTGTGGTTATGGCCTCGTAAGGTAAGGTTTTTTAGAAGCCGATCTGTGGCTTTGTGGAACTCCGTATCTTCTGAACTGATTAATCGTAGACGTATGGCCTGTGAATAGGCAATGGAGTCTTTTTGATTCCGAGGGTGGTACGATTTGTAGTGTAAATATTGGTGGGTATCGGTTGGTTTTGTGTATACCTTAGTATGTATGGCTCTCAAGGGGTCGAGGTATATCGTGGTATCTAAGAAATTGATCGAGGTTCTGCTATACTCAAAGGTGAATTTTATGCTTTGATGAAACGTATTCATTTGGTTGAATGTTTCTAATAATTCGTCTTCGCTGCAGCGAAATATGGAAAAAATGTCGTCTATAAATCGTTTCCAGATTGTTGGTTTGATTTCTAAGATATCTAATAACTTTGGTTCAAGATCATTCATAAATATATTGGCATACGTCGGTGCCATTTTTGTGCCCATAGCTGTTCCTTGCACTTGATGGTAGACGGTGTCATTGAATTTTAAGGTGTTGTTTTCTAGAACCAATCTCGTGAGTGTAGCTGCTGTATCTGAATCGATGAAGGGGCTAGGATGGAGATCCAGGGCATTCTTTACCGCAGAGATTCCACCCTCATGAGGGATTGAAGTATACAGTGCACTAACATCTATAGTAACTAGGAATTCATCTTCATGGAGGTGAGTGGTTTCTTTAAAGATCTGTAAAAAATCTTTCGTGTCAAGGATAAAGCTTGGTATATGTTGTGGTTGGGGTTTAAGTAGGTTGTCCAGTGTAGAAGAAATGATGTCAGTAGGGGAATTTATCCCTGATACTATAGGACGTCCTGGGCAATCCTTCTTATGGATCTTAGGTAAGAAATAGACTGGAGAAGTTCTAATGTTCTTGGGCATTAGATGTTTCTCGCTGTTTTCTGGTAGTTTACCTTCCTTTGATAATTTAGACAATATTTTACGAATTTTAGTAGCATTGGATTCTGTTGTATCATAGTGTAGGGGAACGTAATGTTCCCTATCAGTGAGTTGTCTCATAGCTTCAGCTTTGTAATCATCAGTGTTTTGTATTACAATACCTCCTCCCTTGTCGGCTGGTTTTATGATGATGCTATCATCTTTAGATAAGGTGTTTATGGCTACTATTTGTTCAGGCGTTAAGTTTTTTCTAGATTTGGGGTTGAACTCATTTGACATATGAGTGAGCATGTAGTTGGTAAAGTTTTCGATTTCAGGATCTAGGTTGGGTGGGGGTATCCATCCCTTTGTTTCCTTGGGGAAGGTAGAGGCTGGTGTTTGGTTGGTTGCATGTTGAAAGAAGTGTTTTAACCTTATTCTTCTGTTAAAATTTAAAATTTAAAAAAAAAGCAAAGTCTGACTATTATAAACAGATGTTGAATACCCATAGAAAAGACTCTAGGAAGTTCTGGGATGTTATTAAGGATATAGATGGTGTACCCAGGAATGATATTACCAGTCTGGAAATAGATAATATAAAGGTAGAAAAACTTGAATTATCAAATGGATTGAATGATCACTTTTGTGCTGTCGGTAATAATATAAATGTCAAACTGGGCAATACCCCCATTCGTACTAGAATACATGAAATAGTTTACAATGAATGGACTGACTTTAATATATCTGAATCTGATTTAAGAACGCTAATACAAGATATCGATACTAAAAAGAGTTCGGGCTGTACACATATCAATAGTCGTGTATATAAAGATGCTGTATTAAATAAACAGATGCTACACTTATATAATATATCGATGAGCTCATGTACCTTTCCCACAGCTTGGAAGTCAGCTATTGTACGCCCTATTGCTAAAATTAGTTTACCTAAAACTCCCAGCGATGTTAGGCCAATATCGCTAACTCACGTTGGCGGAAAAATCCTTGAACGCATTGTAGTGAATAACTTAGTAGAATACTTATCTAATAACAATATCCTTAGTCCTACTCAGTTAGGCTTCCAAGCAGGGCATTCTACCACAGAAGCACTTTATAAATATCTATCAGATCTAAATATTGCAGCACACTCGAAGCACTTCTCGGCTGCTGTATATGTTGACTTTAGTAAAGCATTCGATTCGGTTGTCCATAGTATTATGATAGAAAAAATGTATGACATAGGTCTACCTGCAAGCATTGTTAATTGGTTTAAGTCATATTTAACAGGTAGAAAACAGTATGTGAAATTAAATGATTATGTATCTAATGAAAAAACTATTGATTATGGGGTACCACAGGGGTCTATTTTAGGGCCAATAATGTTTCTGATTTACGTTAATGATCTAAAATATATTAATATGTCATGTAAGGTTATACAATATGCCGCCAACACTATTCTTCATGTCTCAGGTCAAGATGCCAATGCTTGTACAAATAATATTAACTCTGATCTTTCTATATTCTACAACTGGTGTTGCTCAAACAAATTGTTAATGAATGTCAAAAAGACTAAGGTGATGTTATTCGGTACCACTAACATACTAAGAGAGCCCCGTCAAGATATTATGTTGAATACTGAAAAAATTGATATTGTGGAGAAATATGACTATTTAGGTCTTACTATTGATCAATCACTATCAATGAAACTTCAGTACAATAGCCTTATTAAACAGATAAACAGTAAAATTTTTATCTTCAGAAAGATTAGATGCAACATGACCAGAGAGGCAGCAATAATAATTGTGAAATCAAAAATTCTCTCCATATTCGACTACTGTCTTTTTTGCCTAACACCCTTAAGTCAAACAATGATAACGAAGCTTCAGAAACTACAAAATCGAGCTCTCAGGATAGCTATGTGTTGTGACTATTATACCCCAAACATGGTACTTCTCCAAACATGTAAAACTATGAATATTATAAACAGAATGACATTTAACCTATCTAAGTTGGGCCATATGGAAGTGTATGTTAACAATAAGGGTACAATACCAGCCAGACATACTAGGCAAGCGGAAGCCCCGGTGTTGGCAAGTTTTATTCCACGTACCTCTAAAGACTCAAAAAGCTTATTTAACTCAGTCGTTAATACATGGAATAGGTTACCAGCGTACCTGAGGTTGGTGGGTGGGTGTAATTAAATTCATTCAGACAGGTTCAGCAGATTGCTATGGCAATTAGGTGTTGGGGTGCCTTAGAAAATTAGTGGAAACAGCATAAGAACAGTTGTAATAGGCAACACTCTTGAGAATAATATTTTTCTTCATATCATGACATAAATTTGTTCTTATATTTTTGCCTACAGCTTCTGAGATTCACACACCACCCCACCCCCAAGACCCACCTCAGCTCCCGACCCCACCCCACATATATACAGACTTCTGGTGGGCCTTCATGAGAACTTTAAATCAGAAACATTTATCTTAAAAAATATTGTGTGAACCAGAATCAATTTCGCAACACCTGGTAGACCTGCACAGCAGAAAGTGCTATCTGATTCTGATGTGTATTTATTCTAAACTGAAATAAAACTCATATATAATTTTAGAAAGCATGTATTTACTTAATGACTATCAAACCTGAATAGAATAAGATATAATTATGTTTGATATAACCACCTATTTGTTTCTTCACCAGAATAATTAGGAGCCTGCTATGCCTATAGTCAACCCTTTAGAAATGGCATCCATCTCACCACGAAGACACCATCTTAGGATTGGGGGCATCATATCCAGTTTTCTTAGAAGTATACTTTTTTCCAACCATTTCAAACATAATGTTAAACTTATTTTAGAGAGGTCAGAGGTCTATACATTTCAAACCTAATGTTTTACTTTGGTAAATATAGAGAATTTCCCAATTATTCTTCATGCAATTATTCATATATGTCATCAACCATCTATATGACTCTTTCTTTTTCAGATAAGGCTAGCGATGTCGTCCATCCAGCAGAGCCCACTTCATCATCCCCACCCATAATGACATTCTGCTAGCTATCTTCATCTAGGTCAAATCCTTTCATCAATATTATTCATGGTTGTATTTTCAATACATGTAGTAGTTTTTTGTTATACAATGACTAGCGGTGTACTCTTCTGTGATGATTGTCAGTCAAAAAGGCATCAGTCAAGCATGTCTAGTGTGTATATTATGGACAGTAATATCTGTATTCCGGGGTATATCTCCCTTTTTCACCCTCCTTCCTCCCCTCCCGCTCCGACAGCTACTCTTTCGATTCCTTTCCCCTAGTCTATATGTCCCTCTCTCTTTCTTTTCCTCTCACCATCCTCCCTTTCCCCTGATATATATTATATATATATATCTTGATCATCCCTCTCTCTCTCTCTCCTCTGCTCCTCTCTATTGTCATCTCTCTCAGTCCTCCTTTCTCTCTGTCCCTCATCACTGTCCCTACTATCCCTTACACTGCCACCACCTTCCGCCCCTTGACTCCCCTTTGCTCCATCCCATTCTACTACCCCTATATTTTGATCTACCCCTCACTCGCCATCTTCACCCTCTCTGCCCTCACACCCTCCACCATTCTGACCCCTCCTTTTTGTGCCCCTTCTCCCATTTCCCACTCCCTCCTCTCCCCTTCCGCCCCTCCACCCCCATTCTCCCCCATCTCCTCATTCTACTATCCCTATATTTTGATCTACCCCTCACTCGCCCTCTTCACCATCCCTTCCTCCAGTCCCCTGATTACCCCTCCATCCCCCTCCCTCCTACTCCCCCTTCTGCCCCTCTATCTCATCACCCTGTCCTACCTCTCTGTCTCTTCTCTGTCTCTCTCTCCCTTTTTCTCTATCTCTATTTCCTGGGTATGATCATAAACTACCTCCCTCTCAGCTCTCCCGCCCTTGATATAACCATATTAAATGTGTTGATAAGGGCCTAAAGCAACCAATCACACACACCTACCTCTCTGTTTCCCTCAACCCAGTGAAGTAGGTAAGGAAAGCCCTTCTAAATCCTATGATGTCAGTGATTCAGTAGGTTTGGAAATCCCTCAGCAAGAATTCCCCGTCAAACATTTTGCCCCATTTTTAGAATTTAAACAGGCGATATTCAATTATTTCTAGCAATCTGGTGATATATCTCTGTTAAGAGCTCAGAAAAGACCGATGATTATATATACAGTGGAAAGAAATTTTGTATAAAGCATTACTCCGGCTGAGTATGATAGTCTAAACAAGTATAGTCATTATCACTTCCACACTTTTAGTTCAGGAGTGTATGTTATGTAGTTTTTACAGTTCATAGGTATCGTGAGCGATTCCAACGTTTTGACCCCATAAGGTTTTGCTATAAAAATCTCCCTCCCTCTCCCTCACACCCCTCCATTCTACTGCCCCCTCCCTCCCGCGCCCCTTGATCGGATCATAGGTATTGTGAGTGATTCCAACGTTTTGACCCAATGGTGTTTTGTTTGATAGTTTTGATAGTAAAGTGAGATCGAATAATAAAGAATTGCTTAAATGCTTTACTCATTCTTCATTTATTATGTAATATAATGCATTTCTGTACGAAGATTTCATAGAATACAATGGGAATCAACAGAATCCATGGCTTCCATCTCATTTAAGAATCTATCACAACTCAACTTGTCATAGATTAAGCAAGCATAATTAGAATGAAGAACCAACTCCATTTGGTTGCCATGGCGACCATTGGTATCGATATAATTACAAACATGAATTAAAATGTGTAGGTTTTTGTTAAAGTATGCATTTTGTCAGCAAGTTAATCTGAAAAAAAAAAACTGAATGGAAATTTGATGATAATGATGCTGATAAAAGACCAGGTCATCCTATTATGATGTCATGACCTATTATCAAAAATCTTTCAATAGCAAGTTGTCATGGAAATTCATCCCTTTATATTAATTTATAAAATAGTGAAAATATAAAAGAAACATACTTCAGCTCTAAAAATAATATCAACTTTACTACATAGGTTTGAATTCATCTAAGAATTCATCCGGAACAGCACTAATCCCCACAGATATAGGATGCGTCATGGTTACCATGGCAACCATTTAAAAAAAATCTTTTTATGTAAAATATCTGATCATTATGATGAGGTCAATAACGGGTCAACCCAATCTGTTGGGATATGATGACCTAATTATTTAAGTCTTAGACCCTAATGTTCAACCTCCCATATCTTTATATAGTTATAAATAAGATATCTTCGATTGGAAAACGGTTTTGTGATCGTCAGATGTTGGTTGTTTCATCTAGCACGAAAGCTCAAATTACCGTTTTTGACCCAATAGACCTGTTTTCGCAGAGCTGGTCACTAATATTATATAGTGACTTAATTTTCATGATTTCATTTTGACATATCTTTCTGTGTGCCAAAAATGTGAATGCAATTATGCGTTCAGAACGCACCACAACTGTAACAAGGTGAGTCTTGGATAACCTGGGTAGTACATTGTTGAAATCCAAGGCCCTTTATGTTAGATCCAAACATCTGAGTAAGGCCCTTTTACTAGACACATATTGAAACAATTATGGTGTTAATTTTCATTAACTTGCTCTGTCTTTATACAGATTCGAAGTTAACATCACATTGAACACCTAAATATTCTAAATGGAAGGTATAACACACTTTTCTTGCAAACATATTCCATAATTTTCAAGAAGGTTGTTATAGTTAAATTCCTTTAACCAAGGTCAATTCCAGTCGGATATTTGTATTTGTATGTGAAATGAGCATTAAACATATGTAATATTTATATATATACTGCATGAATAGGTTTATTTCAATATCATAGGGTTTTACCACACTCTTGTACCTAAATACTTTTTAATATTAGTTAATAGGGAAATATCTAAGCAAAATACTTGTACCCACTAGACCATCAGCAATATCTAATACTCACATAGATAATGTTGGTGGGGTAAATTGAAGTTGCAAAATGCTGCTTTTTGCAGATAATGGGATAACGTGTGACTCGCATAAGAACCCAACAACCTATGTTGTGTAAACAGATAAATGAGAACTAATAGAAAATTAGTATGAGAATAATTGTCTAAAATTGAATGTTAATTAAAACTGAAGCTGCTTGTGAGTAGACAGATGCATTCATGATTATAAATATAGTACAGTAGTTTTGCTGGAAGTTTGTACTAGATTATGCACGGAAACGGAATCTCAGCTATTCATAGAAATAGAAATATTTGGGAGTATGGATGAGGAGTGATTTAACATTGTACACGTTCTGTGTTGAAAAATATGAGTAATATAAAAAAGAAATAGGGCATTCTCGATTATTAGAAAACATGTTGATACTAAAGCTGCGATTTTATTGAGTAAGAGTATGATTCTAAGTGTAGTTTATTATATGGCACCACTTTTAAAGATGGCGCCACAAAGCAAACAGAAATTAAAACGGTAATGAATAGGATAATTGGAATTGCCTTGAGAAAAGCAATTAATGTACCAATTAGCGAGCTCTATGCTGAAATGAAAACACAAACTCTTGATCAGATCAAGATGGATTTTAGTTTAAATGTATTTCACAGACAAATTTATGTATCAAGTTTGAAAACTGCTAAAGAAGTGGAGATAGAATGCACCAAACGAGACAAATGAATGAACCAATTATAGATGAATTAATATCACGTAGAGGAGAAAAAGAAAAGGTTATGTTCATAGTTTCAGTAGAGAGTGGAACAATCTACCTCCAGAGTTATGAATAGTAGCTGACCAGTGCCAGATTATATAGGGCACTATATACGGGTCTAATGCATACATCATGTAATAGATTTATATTTTGAATACACTCCACGTTACAAATTTTTCCTTTATGTTGATATTTCAATACAATTTTGTAAATTACTAACAGCCAAGTTTACTGAGTTGTAAAATGTTACTGATATTAGTATCGGATCTACATCTGCATATATATAGTGTTATATATGGAAGGTATAATAAAGATCTGGTACGGGATGAAGATAACATGCACACTTTCTACCCCGGTGTACACAATGGAGAATGGCATATGCCAGCCTCTGTATATTATTCCAGAATAAAGATTTGTTATAAAAGAAATGTCTATAGTTGAAATGCAACTTACTGAAAAAAAGCCTTTCCACTGATACCTATATTGATTTCAGCCACCTGACCCTGGCTTGAGTAGATTTCTATCTCCAGGGTTAAAACTGATTCCCTGAAAAGCAAACGACCATAATTGCCGCCGACTGACTGCGCATAAATTGTGAAACTGATAGGAGCCAGCGTATTTGTGATTTTATCACCGAAACTATCCATGGCAACGCATCGCATGACAGTGACTGTGAATGCTTTTCTATTCCTAGTTGTCAGCGCCTGTCGCAACATCACTGTATTCATAAATACTTTACTTTATTGTTGTAATGTAGGTAGGTTTAATCAATACAACTGATATACCCAATTCGTGTGAGAGTAATTCATGGTGAATATAACGAGTTTAGAGTTTTTTATTCAGGAAATATATTACATCGGAAAAATCTATATCAGAAAAATCCTGATTTACTGTATACACAAAATCATTGATTACTAGAACAAGTATTAAGTAGAGGCAATAATCAAGATGAACAAGTTTAATTAAATTATACTGCTACGTTGTTGACAGTAGCATAAATGCCTGCATTATACAACAGTACTGACGAACTGATAATATGTATGTTTAAAATAATCGAAGAAATTATGCTAGCGTATCGAAGGTTTCGTCGGTAGGGCCCTGTTAAATTCAACTTGGAGACCCCATGCACCTAGTTCTATACCAGATACAAATCAGACGAGTGAACTAATTACATGCTAAAACAGAGAAACAATAAAGTTCTTTCATGTCCGCCATCTTAAATATTGATTCCCGTGGAATTATGGTAGTTGTATGTCAGAGTAACATCAATATGTTTAGCGTGAAATGTTCTCCCAATTCATGGTCGCAACTTGAAGACCTACTATCAGTAGAAGTTAGCAATCACCATAATAATATCGTCAACCACACGTCATACATGACGTGCCGACAAAGCTTCTCATCATTTCGAATCCATAGGTCATTTACAAAAGCTACAAAAAATGAACGAGTGGATGCTGAGAATCTGTATGTCCGATTTGAACTGAATCCATCCTAGCATGTACCTACCGTAACTGACGTGTGCAGTGAGTGGTATACATGTAGTATTATCGGCAAACCCGCAATTGGAAGTATTATTTGGCATTAAGTATAATTATAAATGTATCGTGTTCTCCCCAATGCTTCCCAATATACTTCTAATTAATGAAGTCCTCATATAGTACTGCAGATAGGTGAAAGAATTGTGGGTTTGATGAAACAAGCATGAAACTTGGCAGAAAGTTAAAAAAGGTCCTTGGGAAGATTTTTGGCTATAGGGCCATTCCATAAATCTTTTTACAGACCCCAAAATGGAAGTGTTGCCTAGCAACCGACTAGTATGTTTGGAACAGGCTCTAGCTTCACAGATATTTGAGATATTAAAATTCTAAAGACACCTACCCCCACTAATGGAACTATGGGGAATCCACTGGTATCATTGGCTTTTCTCTATGTTTGATGGTTGCCTAGCAACAGGCTTATTTCGTTATTTTTGCATAGCAACAGTACCAAAAACAAGCAATAGTACAGATAACTCTAAGGGGTTTAGGTCTTATCTCTCTTTGAGCTCTGTTAGGATGTTTTGGGTTGATAATGCTATAATATGTCACCAAATGTTGCCTAGCAACATACATTCCATGTGCATTTTTTTCTAGAAACCTTCAGTGTAGCAGTAATAGTGACGACGTGTATATATATCTGAAATCTCAATATCTAACTTGTACAAAATCATTGTGAGGTGAAACCAGAAAAGAAATGGAATTTTTCAGTGTAGCAGTAATGCACTTGTCAATTGACACCTCCCCACCCCACCACCCCCCACCCCACCACCCCCACCCCCCCACCCCACCCCCTGGGGAAGTGGGGGAATGGTAGGGGAATGTCTGAGAAAATATGCCCCCACCCAGACGGGGATTTTCTTCAGTTTACAGCAGTATGAATTGCATGGAGGTGGGGGCTAGATGGGAGGAGGTGAGGTGGAGGCATTGGGGGCAGATGGGGGGGGGCAGTTGGGGGGAGGGGATTAGAGAGAGAGGGTGAGATAAAGAGTGGGGGAGAAAACAGGGTGTAGGTATAGCATTGGACTTTTCCTGTATAGTTCTAATGTGTCAAAGTTACCAGGCAGCTTAGGCATTGCTTAGTTCAGACATTCAGCTATTGTCTACATTGCATATAACCAGTATAGTTCAGGGGTGATAGTCTGACACACAGCTGTGGACATCAAAAACCTTGTCATGTTCAAGGGTGACACTCTTCACACATATATTGAGGGAGCCTATCACCAACTTGCTGCTCTAACCTCTGGGTTGTGTATTCACCAATTGTTTTGTTGGCCATTGAGAACTATTGTCATATTGAGCATTTTACCTGCCCCCTTCTCCCCTCCCTACCTCCACATGCATGCATACTTGCTTGCCCCCCCCCCTAATGGCTATAGCTTCCTACACCACTGGGCAGCTTAGACTCTGCTTAGTTCAGATATTCAACTTTTGTCTACATTCCATATATCCAGTATAGTTCAGGGGTGATGGTCTGACACACAGCTATGGACATCAAAAACCCTGTCATCTTCAAGGGTGACACTTTAAATGTATATATGGGGGGGGGGGGGGTTGCAATTGACAAGTGCATAATAGTGAAGACCAGCAGCATGGTACAATGTTAGGAGAATCAGCAGACCCCATGTACAAGGCACAATCAAGTAAGGGAAACACCTCTGCCGATCTACTAGGGTGGAATGGTCCACACAAAGACTTGCAAGCATGAACTGGTGGACTGTTTGTATGATCTGGGACTGAGTATTTCCTATGACCTAGAGCTGGCTATTTCAACTGAGCTGGGTGACAAGATCTGCATTAATACAAGATGGAGAAAGCAGTCTGTCTCTTCACGACTGCTGCAGTTGATAACATAGACCACAACCCCAGCTCTACCAGTGCACATGACTCATTCCATGGAACTGGAATATCACTGTTCCAACACTCAGACAATGACTTCAATTGAGCTTCCCGGCTGTTGCCTACAGTAATCTGAGACCTACACCAATGTACCACCTGTTGCTATTCCAAGGCAAGACCCATCGGTGCCAAAGGAAGAAGGTCCAAACTAAGCAGACTGTCAGCTCATAACTCAAGGCTTGCAGAAGGAATATTGGTATGTTTCATATTATTCACTGAAGATTATCTCACTTAATTTCTGCTTTACAGCTGGCCGGAGCACCAGAGGCAGGTGGACATCATGAAGATGGCAGGTGATGTCCTGAACCCTGGCCAGATCCCAGTCCTCACATGTGACCAGCCACTCTACATTCTGGCTAAGCAGATTCAATGGAGCTGGCCTACAAGTTATGGCGAAGATCAATCCATAGTGATGTTTGGTGGCCTACTCATCAAGACGCATCGCTCAAGGTCTTTGGTGATCTTCTGGAGGGCAGCGGCTGGACCGAAGCACTTGTTCAAGCTGGGGTTGCTACCAAAGGAACAGCCGATTCCTTTTTGAAAGCATCCCATGTAACACATACAAGACGGGCTCACCAAGTCACAGCCAGTAGCCTGTATCTACTTTAACAAAGTGCCTACAGGGAGTACAACCAGACCTTAGAAGATGCAAGTGACGTGGTACCATTTGAAGAACGGTATGAGACAAATATTGAAGAGAGGCTTGTGAACCAGACAGTGGCTATCAAAGCCATCAAGTGGAACAACGCCCATCTTTTCAGCCACCCATCAGTCAGAGAAAAGTCAAGGAAACAGCAACAGATGTCATCCTGGAGAACAACTGTTTGCCCTTCTTCAGGCTGTACATTGCCTTCCAGATACGCCATGGTGATTTGGAAGAGTTCTTTCAGCATGAAAACCAGGCCTGTCCACCATCTCTGTCTCAGATGGGCAGCCTGAGAACTGGAACCAAGTCGGACATGATGCACTGCCTGGAAAACCTTGTTCCAGTGAATGAGGATCTCTCCAGCCCCAGAGTACAGGTCAACATCCTGGATGGTGCTGGCATTGTCAACACACTGCGACCAGGGATTGCAAAGAGATTCCAAGGTTATGCCACTGATGTCTTCATGCCATATGTCACATCCCAGCTTCAGCATGCAGACTGATTAGATATTGTTTGGGATATGGCAGACAGCTTGAAGGCAAACACTCACAGCAAGAGAGGAGAGGGAGTTAGGAGACAAGTTGAGCCATCAAGTGCAGTTGCTGGAAAGTTTGATGACAGCAAAACAGAGCTGTTCTCCTTCCTGGCTTCTAATGGGGCAGAAATTGACACCAACAAACATCTCACCACCACACAAAGCACTGGCATTCTATGCACTGTTGATACAGGTGTGGTAGTCCTGACCATAGCATCAGCCAATCACCTCAACATACCTGCACTGTGGATTGCCTTTGGAGCTGGGAAGAGCTTCAGATTCATCGCTGCTCATAAGATTGCCAGAGCTCTTGGTCCTGACCGATGTGTGGCCTTGCCGATGTTCCATGGCTTCACTGGATGTGACACAGTGTCCTGTTTTGGCAGCAGGGGCAAGAGGACTGCATGAGACACCAGGACAACCTATGGATCACACCAGCATTCTGGGCCTTGAGTACCATCCCCAACCCACAATAATTTTACCTATCTCCAGGCTAATTAGTACCACAAAAATCCTGTAGAGGTTGAGATTGAGATAATTGCGCAGGTGCATTCCCTCACATTAAGGAGGGAATCACTAAACCTGCTCAATGTTTTGAGATTTCTCAACAAATTTACTGAAACACTGATCTTCCATTTTCCTATATGAACCACAACTCAAGATGTCAAATCACTACCCAAGGTCAGAAGTCAAACGTCAAATGTCAAAGATCTGTTTTATATTGAAAAATCAAGTTTTCTTACCATGTACTTGGTACATCTTAGATGTAATTATGCGATCATGCATACATATCAAGGGCTTCAAATGCCAACATTGGCAGTGACCTTGGTCAAGGTCGACTATGTAGGGGTCAAGGTCAAGGTCATGTAGTCAAGGAAAAGGATATATCACAGCATTTCTTTTCTGGTTTCACCTCACAATGATTTTGTACATGTTAGATATTCAGATTTCAGATATATATACATGTTGTCACTATTACTGCTACACTGAAGGTTTCTAGAGAAAAATGCACATGGAATGTATGTTGCTAGGCAACATTTGGTGACATATTATAGCATTATCAACCCAAAACATCCTAACAGAGCTCAAAGAGAGATAAGACCTAAACCCCTTAGAGTTATCTGTACTATTGCTTGTTTTTGGTACTGTTGCTATGCAAAAATAACGAAATAAGCCTGTTGCTAGGCAACCATCAAACATAGAGAAAAGCCAATGATACCAGTGGATTCCCCATAGTTCCATTAGTGGGGGTAGGTGTCTTTAGAATTTTAATATCTCAAATATCTGTGAAGCTAGAGCCTGTTCCAAACATACTAGTCGGTTGCTAGGCAACACTTCCATTTTGGGGTCTGTAAAAAGATTTATGGAATGGCCCTATAGCCAAAAATCTTCCCAAGGACCTTTTTTAACTTTCTGCCAAGTTTCATGCTTGTTTCATCAAACCCACAATTCTTCCAAATATTTCACCTATCTGCAGTACTAATAGCAGTTTAGTGGCTATACGTTTCACAGTAGCAAAGCAGATTGCCCAAAGGCGGATTGACGCGGAGGCTCTACAGTTGAAATGCATCACCGATAAATGGGTTGATTATCATTGCAGAGATAGAATGTCAGACCGTCTTCATTACGGGTGCAATATCCAGTTATGCACTTGTCAATTGCAACCCCCACCCCCCCCCACCCCCGGGAAGTGGGGGAATGGTAGGGGAATGTCGGAGAAAACATTCCCCCACCCAGGGGGAGATTTCCCTTAGTTTACAGCAATATCAAATGAAGGGGTGGGGGAATGTCTGCCAGTGCCCACTCTATACCTTGGTTCTCAAGAGAGGAATAGCATTGCATGAAATGTAACACAAGGGGGAGGGGGAGGGGGAGGGGGTAGTGGTGGGGTTAGTGGAGGGGTTATGGGAGGGGTATGGAGGTGTTATGGGGGAGGGGGGCCTGGGGCATTAGATGCACTTGCTACCAGTTTAGTCATCCTCTAATTGGCTTCATTCACCCTAGTCCATACAGTATTTTGGACAGCAGCTACAGAGGCATACTGTATACATGCAGATTGCAACCACTATCTATACAGTGTTTGGACAGCAACCACCCCTATATAGTTTCTACCAGTGCCGACTCTATACCTTGGTTCCTAAGAGAGTTTTGGAGGTTTTCAATGTGTATGGGCTTGGCTAGGCTAAGATATAAAGTAACAGACCTCCTCCAATATATACACAAAGAGTGTCACCTTTGAACCTGGCAGGGATTTAGCACCACCTATATAGTGTTTCAACAGTGTAAACCCTGAACATGCCTTGCTGAACATGATGGGGGACTCTTCTTCCAATGTACCCTATACTAGATATGCCAAGATCCTTTAGTGTTGGAGGTAGGGTTAGGGTAGGGGTTAGGGTATGGGGTCCCTGGGGGTGGGGGTGGGGAGGGCACATGGGAGGGGGTTGTTGAGGGGGTTAGGGTTAGGGGTGATGGAGGGGGTATATGTCACAAGTCTCCTGTAGATATATGCATGCCCCCCCCCCCCTCCCTAAAAAAATTTCAGGAATTTTATTTTTTTTCATCAATGGAATCTAGGCTATCTTTTGATGATGGGAAGCCTACTGTCCCCCACCTTCTGCCCTGCCCCCTCCCCCCACCCCACTAAACAAATTGAATTTTTGTGAAATTCAATGGAGTGTATCTAGGCTCTCTTCTGATGATAGGAAGCCTACAACATTGGTACAATTAAATATGAATACACAAGCAGGTTTGCGCCCCTGTTAAAGCTTTAATATACCTCTGTAGTTGTCCTTACCATCAGCCATTTCCTAAAAGCTGTGAATGCTACCTGGGCACTGTCTAGGTGGCAATTAAGGATTAGGACATGTCAGTTTGAAACAGCAACATAAGTAGGAGCGTAATAGTTCAGTATGTGTACATACCCAATGATTTAATAGACCTACAAATCCTTATAATTGAAATAATTCCATATCTAATAATATTCCCTAATGATATTGACACTGACATGTGTTGTTGGGACATACAGAAACTATATACAAATCTCTAAAGATTTGCCTCTAAATACTTAAACATAACACACATACATCCTTCATGAACAACCAATAGAGAAATTCATTCAAGTCAACTTAAAAAGAAAACAAAGGGGAATAATTATTATATATTTGTGTATATAATTCCTAACATAATCGGTTATATAATAATTATGTGTAGGCAGAGGGTCAATTACCTGTCACCCTTACCGCTGCCAGTATCATTACCATTACTGAATGGTTATTTGCCAATAACTTTTCTTCTATTAGGAATATTTTCACAAATTAAAAAGCGTTATGACCCTTATGTCAGGACCTATGAAGTATACACTAATTCAAAACATTATGTGCCTTTTTTAATGATTTTATTGATTATTGATTTATTGATTTGATTGATTTTTTTATATATATTTCTGCACTATGTCTAGTTTATGTACAAAAAGAAAGAAATCAAAAGAAACAATTTTAAAAATTTAAGAATTTTCAGCTGTGGATGGCCAAATGACAATTGGTGGAATTGCTCATATGTGATCTGTTTTAGGAAAAGTTTGCGATGTTTCTGGATGGGTAATTACCAGTAAAGTAACTAAATATACTCCAAAACAAAGGCCTTCAAAACGCAAAGATATATTTAATATAATGTCCCGAAATTTGTTACATGGATTTATATGCCTACTAGCAAAGTACCCGTCCTCGGGACGGTCACCCTCTATCGCCACACTTCCCCCTCTCCCTCTTTTCCCTCCCCCTCTTCTCTGACTTGCATACCTGTTTTTTTCTCCCAACCCTATCTCCGATTTCTCCCCCCCCTCTCTCCCCTCTTCCTCATGCTCCCCCTCCCCGCTTTCTCTCCCTCCCCTCTCTCCCTTTCCCTACATCATCTCCCTCCTCTCTCCCCCCTCTTATTTCCCTCCCCCCCTTTCCTATTCCTACACCCTCTTCGTCACTCTCCCACTCCTCTGCATGCAGTTACAGAGTGTAAATCTGTACTGGAGTATCTTGTTTTGGTGCAAAGAAAGGACTTAATTGTGTGATTGAAATCACTTGATCCTCTTTCATTGAGGGGTAATTAGAGGGCCGATAAATTTCTGTGTGGGCGGGTAAACTTGGCGGGTGAAGAAAAAAGTTAATTTCACCCACTGAGTTAGGTCCCCCTGGATGTAGGTTGTGGGAAATGACGTAGTATCTCACAGGGGCTTTCCCAGGCTATAAATAGAATGTGGTTATCCTGATTTAAAAAAGGCTTCAAAATCACATTTCCACCCCAAATACCTTCACAAACCACATACGACGACATCCAGAGAGGGGGGAGAGACCTCTACAGATGAGTAAAGTAGTTTGTAAAATAACAAATTCCGAGAACATTCTGGACAAAGAAAACCTTCTTTCTACCATTTCTTTTCTACCTCCTTTCCTAGAAATCGCTCTAGCTTTATATTATATGGATCAGAGCTGGACCCTTTAAAATTCAGAACATTTCAATAAAGAGATCTTGTGAAAAAAAACCTTAAAAGTGTCTAAAAAAATGTCCTCTGAAAAAATGTGCCCCAGGGGGGTCGGGGATTTACAGGAATTTCTTGCCCTGGGGGGTCGGGGATTTCATCAAATTTCCCAAAAGGCCAAGGACATTCCCCCACATCCCCGCGGGTGGGGGGGTGGGGGGGGTGGGGGTTGCAATTGACAAGTGCATTACTATATGGATGAAAGCTAAGCCCTTTCAAAATATGATTGCTTTCTCCTCCTCCTCCTCCTCCTCTTCTTCTTCTTCTTCTTCTTCTTCTTTTTTCTTTCTTTCTTCTTCTTCTTCTTCTTCTTCTAGTCTACTATAGACAATAATGATGCACATGATATTCACACAATTTAAATCAAAGTAGGGAAAGGGACCAGACCAGGTCGTGATTATTGTACGTGTGCAGCTCCACCTGTTAAAAAGTATATCCTGTATGTTTCTACCTCGGAAATAATATAATGATCTATCCGTCATTCGTGAAGCGTTTAATGACTTCCATCCCTGTAAACCACTCTTTATCATTACTTCGTACATGGGTCATTATGTTCGCAGTAAGTAGTTCATGGAATTGGCGGAAAGTCGACGGGTCACTGATCGAGATTGGCATAAGTGACCCAAGTGAGCCTTGTGAATGGATCATAATATTCGCTAAAGCCCACAGAAGGATGTAGACCATAACGCTTTAATAGCTGCAATTTCGTTTGCAATATGGAAGTTATGTGATATATACAAAGCTTCTGAAATCAACGAGTGTGTTAACAGTTTCGTTACACTCATGTTGTTACTGTTATGCTTAAAATAGTGTAATCGAAAGAAAATAGATCAAGGTAAACTTTTTAAATGGTTAAAATGAAAATATGAATTATCTTAATGGAAGCTGCATGCGTGAGGGTGTTATCACACTAGTATGATAACGCTTACAATTATCACATAGTGTAGTACGGTGCTGCCATATCACATGCATATACAATAAATCTCGTGAGCGGTGAATCGTGAATGCTGTATATTATAGTAGTTTATATTTCAGGGGACTACAAACTCTGCATGCGACATTTTCCAACGACTCTCGCTATTCGTGTCACGTTTTAAGACCAGGAACATAAAGAAACTCGAAGTGAGAGGAGGGATTTGTAAGGAAATATATATAATATATAGCGATATACAGTATATCGGTTATGTATTATCAATCACTTGAAGGTAGTATGAGCTACCACGGCTCACATACATATGGGTGTTATAACATATTCATGTTTCTTTACCAAGTGTTCTAACTGGAGAGGCAAGCTTGCTAACATGGGTCGCTGCATCCTGACGTATAGAAACCTAGTCTGGATTCCTATGTTTTCCCGATTTCCCGATTTGTGACATATTCGTCATGCCATAGATGATCTTCATATATTATTCCATATTATGTCATTTCATATATCAATGTATACCATTCAAATGAACGGGTAGCCGTGGCATGGGTTTGTGCGATCATGTGACCGCTTTCATGATGGGAAGATGGAATTATTAAAGGTCAGGGAGACGTGTGGCCCCATTCCTGTCTTATAAAGGGAAAGCCCTTACACTTTGGGTACGACTCACTATGCATGCAGGACATGTCAACAGGCTGTAGAGTACTCTTTTATAACCCTGCGATGCTTGAATATTGTCCCTTATTTTATTGATATTTCCTACTCCATGGTATTTTCTACTCACTTGGTGAAGGGATTCTGGCTTTAGACAGTCTTAACTTCGGACGATGACGAACGACCACAAAAACCTCTAATGCACATCAAATTCTAGGTCTCAGGCGAGTTCTAAGGCTTTAAGGAGCGTTTCTATGAATCCACTCTTCAAGATACTCTTCTGCCCTACTTACATCCAAATAGACGACGTCATCGATTCCCTCCAAGTATCAATAATTTTAGGAATTTATATCTGCGGCAAGTAATTTGAAAGGCCATTTTATAGACAGTAAAACCTATGACCCTTTTTAAGGTCCATATCACTTTATTTATGAAGCGTCTATAAATTGAGTTGAAGTATCTTCTGACCCTATTGATGACCAAGCTCCAACGATTGATTTCTTTATAGAAGCCTGGACAGAAAAGAAGTGCTAGGTATAGTTATTATGCCTTCTATATCACAAGATCACTTTTCTGCCTTCACCATACCCAATAGTTAGTTAGATCATCCGGGGAAGCTGTTTCCCTCGTAGATCACCAATTTAAACGCATGGATGTTTATTTTCATAATTATTTCAATAAGTAATATACTAGCATATACCCGTGCTACGCACGGGATTTGCTAGTGGGACAGTGGGGCCAACATCCTCATCTCTCCTTGTTCCCTCTCCCACTATCTTTCTCTTTCAAGTTGTCTCTATAACTTAGTATCTTCATACCACAAATGGAACCCTGTTTAGATGCTTGTTTTGGTTGCTGCTCAGTGTTGTGCTGTTGTTGTGTTGCCTGCCCCTGTCCCTGTCCCTGTCCCAATCCCGTTCCCTCTTTCACTGAATAAATTGCTAGGTTTTCAACACAAATTCTTAAGGAGGAGGAGAGAGAGGAAGAGGTTTCCCCCGCTCGACTTCAAAAACCATCACAAACAAAATTTATGAACTGATGCAACTCTGATGATGCTCCCGTCCCGTAGTGAAGCAACAATGTGCCTGTGCTCATGCTTTGGGTGACCCAGAAACCTGGTGTAGGTGCACTGATAGGTTTGTTTTCAGGCAGCGCTGGGGGCTCCGGATGGGGGTGCTCAATGTAAACCCATTTCTAACCCCTTTCAAACCCTAATTTGTTAATGAAACATAGTGGAATGGCTTGGCACCATTTTTGGCAATGTGTATGTGAAATATAATGGAGATCTGGCCAGCAGTTTCAGAGAAGATAGCAGTTTAAGCCTCAAATGCTTATTTTATTAAGATATAGATTTAATCATTTCCATTGAAAAAAACGCTATATCCACCCTGAATTTTTTTCAAGCGTTACCATTATAAGTATATCTGATATCATTAATGAACACCTGGACACAAGTGTGGAGACGGCAAGTTGGAGTAATTAAAATTGTGGCCTGCCAAGCAGAAAGGTGCCTTCCCACGGGAGTTATAGTTCCTTGGGATTCCTGCTAGGAGTCGCATCATATTCATGGCGTCACTGTCATAAATGTTTATGGTGTATATTTATGTAATGAATGTATGTATAAATGCAGAAACACACCAACGCAACACCTGAATGGGCGTGTTTACCGTTGCTGGGCGACTGGGCCTAGAGCAAACAGAATAGTACCAGCTGGTGCAGAGACTAGATCGAAAAAAAATTTCTCTACTGAGATTTGAAAAAAACCGTATAACTACCGTTGCAGATGCCCCAAGAGGTATTTTGCAGGGGGTGCTTCAAGCAGCATAATTGTCCAAGTTTACAGTTGGCAAAAAATAAACCTGCATCGGCACGTAAGAAATCTAAGAAGAGTACTGTCAAGAGAGACTCCTCGAAAAGACCGGTAACTGTACCAGCTGTACCTCCTTGGCAGGTATAGAGGAAAAGGATGTGCCAGATAGGGACACACCGGCGTACTTGACATTTGTGGAAGGCGTTATTACCACCAAGACAGATGCATTGAAGAAAACTCAGCTTGCGGCTAGTATTGCAGCGGCTGAGGAGAAATTAAAGAGTCTGTCACTTACCAACAGCTGCGGCGATCAAGGGGCGAGTGGTTTTCGTATGTCCCCGGGTGGCCAGGGATGGTCATCGGGCCATGCTTTGGGCATCGGTCAAGGTAACTACCGTTCAGAGTTGTATGTCACTGATTCCAGATCCTATAAGGATCTAACTTATCCTTATATGCTCCATGGATGTATAAGGGTGCTTCAAGATATGATGGATAACGGTGAGGCAGTGGAGGGATATGTGGCCCACTTACACTATATTTCCTGTAAAGCAGCTTGGGAGAGATACCTTGATTCAGCAATCCTAGAGTACGAGAAAGAGGTGACGACTAAGGTGCTTACTGGGGTGATTGATGACTGGCCTTCAGTAGATGTAGAAAGTGATTGCATACATCTATGTGCCAAAAATATGCACAGTTCTAACTACCAAAGCTCGGGCTACCATAGCCGGGGATATGGTTACCAAAATGGCAGAGGTTGGGGGAAGGACATGGAGAAGAGCGGTCCACTCTCCCCCATTATAATTTCCGTAATTATGGGTCCCTGATGCTTGCTGGAAATGGAATGACGGCCGGGACTGTTATAATTGCAGGTATCGCCATGGTGTGTGTGGCTTATGTAAAGGAGCACACTGCTCTAAGACCTGTGATATCCAGCTGAATTGGTCGACCGCTTTTTCATGTAAGTGGGCCACATATCCCTCCACTGCCTCATTCTTATGCTTCGGATGAGGTGATTACCAGTGATTGTTTAGCCAAACTATATGATTCATGCTTAAAAGTTCTGGCTCATGGCCTGTTGGAAGGAGTAGTGAGGCAATTTAGACTGGCCGGCTGGGCAAAATGGCGGACAAAGGGCCAGCCTTGATGTTGACACGCACTGGTTGCTTGATGGAGTGTATAATGGATTCCGCCTGGTTGATCGTGAGTGTCAGGTCACCCCTTATGAAATGAAAAACTATTCATCATGTTATGCTACCAATAATAAGACCAAATTGGACTTATCAGGAAAGAGTTGGAGATGGGAAAGCTGTCTGTTTCCACCGATCATCCCACTTGTGTTCACGCTATGGGTGTTATTGAGAAGGCGAGTCGGGGAATTAGGCCTATCATGGACTGTAGGCGACCTATTGGCACATTGATTAACAATCATGTTAGTGAAGTTTGTTCCACCTTCGCCTTTGTGACCTTAGATAAGGTCATGAAGGATCTCCAGCGTGGTATGTTTATGTGTACGATGGACTTGAAGTCTGCTTATCGCACAGTCATGATACACCCATCAAACCATACCTTCTTTGGGTTACAATGGAAAGTGGGCTCAGAGGAATGATACCTGATAGACAACTTCATCTGTTTTGGCTCAGGTACTGCTCCATACTGCTTGTCCTGCATCACCAATGCTGTGTCTCGTATAATGCATAGACATGGCTATCTATGCTATTCCTACCTGGATGATTTTCTCATTTGCGAGAAGTCTTATGAGGAGTGTGTAGCTGGCCAGCAATTTTTATACGGTTGTTGGGAGATTTAGGATTCTACATATCGTGGGAGAAGCTAACTCATCCCTCTCAGCTTAATAAGTACCTCGGCATCTACATTGACAGTGTGGCAATGTCATAACGCCTTCCTGAAGACAAAGTGGTAAAGCTAAGGGACAAATTATCCCTTTGCTCAGAGAAGGGATTTGGTTCTTGTCGACAGATCAGGAGATTGGCAGGCCTTCTAAACCACTGCAGTAAAGTTATAAAAGGTGGTAGGCTGTACTGCCATCATGTGCTGGATTTGTTGAAGCTCAACATTGTGTGCATTTGAATAGAGGCTTCCACAACGACCTAGAGTGGTGGAGATCGGCGTTAGTTGACTTCAATGGTAACAGGGATCTGACCTTGGAGTCTGATGTGAAAGAAGGCATTGTCTTGATATGTGAAGAAGAGCAGTTTGTAGCTACTAATAGAGATCTGGCCTATTTGGGAGCTTTCCGGCCCGGTGACTCTATGAGTGAGGAAATTATCTCTTGTGCTCATCAGGAAAACATGTCATGCACATTCGTCAACCCCCCTCTCAGGAATGCTCATCTGTTTAAAGCACTGGTTGCTTTGTCAGTTGTACTATATCACTGGCTGGGATTTTACTCTGATTTTGGTATTTGTATATTGTGCCCTGACAAGAAGGTAGTCCAGTGTTTGACTAGGGAGAGAGTGCCTGATGAATATTGCGCTAATGTGATTAGAACTATATTTTGGCAATGTGTAAGGAGGAACTGCTATCTAGACCCTATCCTAATACAATTTCAGAACTCCGGGCCTTGGACGAGAGAGTGTCGTTGATTCAACAAAATGCATCAATTGGCCGACAGTTCCCAAGCGGTAAGGGCATCACAGTGGTATAAATACATTCCTTCTGCGAGCAGGTCAAGATTCACCCTTATCCAGTATACTCGCTGACAATGGGCCTGTTGTATAAATTGCGATGGCCGTTCGCAAATACTTCGTAGTGCGTTGCATGTCCAATCTGCTTGTATAAGCTCAAGAAATCGTATGTCCTTCACAGCCATATCGTACTATCTTCATCGTAAGTGTGTTTTGGCTTGCATAAGAAAATCGGCTTTGTATCTTTTTCGCAAATATCAGTTAAAACCTGCAATCACCCTGAAGGGCTTTGTATCTACTTCGCAGGAGATGTGAAGAGGAAAGAGGTAGAGATTTACAGAGGTGGAAGAGGGGGGACGGGGAGAAGTAGTTGGAGTGGGAGAGAGGGTGGGAGAGAGGGTGATGGAGGGAGAAATCAGGGATCGTAGTAAGGGCTTTGTACTCGTAAATAACGAGTATATTTTGCTGTGAATGAGACAAAAAAAACCATGGAAGTTATTTGCACTGAATGCTCCTTTTCAATTTTATTTTCAATGTAACCTTGTGTGAGAATTTACCATCTTTTAATTTTTCCTGTGTTTGTACTCGTAAGTGTGGACGAGTGCACAGTGCACCAGCAATGGTACTCGTCACACTTTATTTCCTTCTTTCCCTCTCACTCTCTCCCTCCCTCTCTCCTCCCCCCTGCGACCTTCTTCCCCGTCTACCTACTCCTACACCTCTCACCTCCCCCTCTTTTTTTCTCTCTCTCATATCTCTTTACTCTTTTTTCTCTCTCTCATATCTCATTACTCTCTCCTTACTCCCTCCTCTTTCTCTGTGACCCCTACTCCTTATGCACATTTACATGATTACATTCGATTCAATATTTTATTTAATGATCTGCTAACATGCATTCTACAATGAATACAATTATGAATTATGTTTCAAACATTTTCGAAAGCTTTTCAAACCAACCTCTCCCTCTCCCGTCCCATCCCCTTAATACCCTGCCCCTCCCATTGAGGTTATTCACTACTGGTGATACATTGTAATTGTATACTTATTACAAATATCCTGTACAGTTTCAAGTTATTTACAAAATACCAGTCAAGTTATAGATACAATCAAACAAATGTTCTTTGTTTAGTTGTAGCTCTTTATCTTGTCTCCTATATGCTATTTGTATGGAACTCGATCCTCTATTATGCATTAAGATTTATAAAGTTTAAAATATAATTATACCAAAATGTTGCACCGATGTACATAAAATGTAAGTAGCAATGCCTGGCCTGCCAAGAAAATCACCTTCGGAGTGAGAGGGCCGGGCACCCCTGAATAAAAACGTTCCCCCAAAAAAGATAAAGACTCTATCTTGTTTTTACTTCTACAATTGTATATGTGGACGAGTGCTGATTGGTTGTGGACGAGTACCTCCGTTAGTCCATTCGTCCACAATACTAGTGTAAAGTTGTAGTTAGTACTGACCCAAGGCTTACTACGACCCCTGAGAATGGATCAAAGAGACAGTGGAGGGAGGGAGGCAGAGTGAGAGGGGGAGGGGACCTTGCTTACTGCACGGTAAATCACCCGCAGCTAGAGCATTGGTAAAAGCCTTGCTTATTCACGGGGGCTGGACCTGGCTGGGTGCTAAAAATAGCATATAATCATACGATAATGTGATGTTGAAATACAAAAACAGGTGTCGCCGGTGGTCTCTTTAGCTAGATGTGAGAAACTTGTGAAAAAGTACGAAGAAGATACAAATCTCCTGCGACGAAGCTTATACAAGTGGTGTATCGTATGTCTCTCGCAGTTCGTAAGGTCATCGTTTCTCCTATAGATGCGAGCACCTGCGAAGCACATACAACTGTGATACGATGAGTTTCTTATACAACGGGCCCAATGTGTGTAATGTTTCTGGTATGGGCATCAGAGAAGTTATCTTACACCTCCCTGGAGAACTACACCTCAGCTATTAATCATTTAGCTAAACTAGATGGTTCCCCAGATTTTCGGACAGATTTCAAGTTGAAGCTCACTTTGAGAGGCCTAAAACGACTGCTAGGAGACAACAAAGCTTCAAAGAACCAATATTCCTGGAAGATCTGAGCAAGATTTTCTGGGTAATGGATGTGAATTCTGATAAAGAGATAGCTTGCTGGTTAGGCTTGTTACTCTGTTTTCGCACCCTTCTAAGGAAGTGTCATGTATTTTCGGGTGCATTTAATGATCATCTACTACGTCGTTCTGGTGTCACTTGTTTCGAATGGGGTTTTCTTTTTAAAGTCTCTAGTTCTAAAACGAATCAATTCAGAGCTCGAGTGCTGGAAATACCTGTGTCTTATACCAACAACTGTTTCTGTTTGGCAACGCAGTTAAAAGGCTGGTTTGAAACGTCACCTGCGTCAAAGGAATCTCCTCTAATTTCATACTCTGGTGGTACATACTCTGGTGGTACTTCCGCTCAACTTCCACAAACAGAACATCATTTTGGACCTACAAGAACAGGCCTATGCTACTCTTTCTTTCTTCCTATCCGATCTTATCCCTAAGGTTCTGGTATTACATTACAATATTTCATTGTATAAGGCACGGTGATCGTCCTGATAAGTTTCATAAGGCAGCTGTTCAATTGATTGATTAATGCTTACTTACCTGTTTGTAAGTATTTTACAAATTTTTCATTGGTGGTCAGGCACACATACAGTCACATCAAGATAAGATTTCTCTTATAATATCAATTTACAAGCTTTATAAAAATATTAATAATTTGCTTCCATAATTGAAGCTAGTCGTGCAGCTCTTATTAATATAAAAGATATATTAATTTCTAAAGGAACAAGCAATATGTACATACATTGCAGTATAGTTTATTACTTGACCAGGGGGAAGAGAGTTGGTTTAATCCTTAATAAAGGTTATACAACATTTATATAGAAGGAAACTAAGTTGGTTCTGAGAGCCAGGTGATAATAATAATACTGATCTTTAATAACATCACAAGATTTGAACTTGAAACACTTATTATGAAACACCCATATCTGCATGGTAACATAGAATAGGGCATTTCACAAATTGCTTGCGGGTCATTGCCACCCCTCCAGTGTGGCGCTGCAGTCAAACCACTGGACGGGCAGTTTTCCATTGACCCAATGCCTTCAGCAAAGGTACCCAACTTCCCTAACCTTTCACTCCAACAATTCTAGCTCGTTGCCCAACATACTAGGCATGATTATAGAATAGTATGTTTAGAGTAATCACGCCGGATTCCAATTCGAATGACCAGCTAAATTTTAGAATAATTTTATTCTAAGTTTTGTCAGAGTGTATCTACAAAAAACAGGTACACGCGGTTAGACACACACAGGCAGCTAGCGGAGTCAGTTCTAGTGGTGTTGACGGGACAGTAGTGGGGTCCAGTGGACACTTAAGTAAGGGGAGTATTTATGCCCGCATTTAGGTGCGGCTCTAATGAGTTGCACATGCGCAAAATGATTCAGAGCAGTGTGTTAAGTCTCCTATTTGTAGTTACTTAACAAAATATCATTAAGTCAACTTTTTTTTAAAAACCTAACATTGTATCTGTAACCGGCATAAGCGATTACTTGAGGGATTTTATTTAACACCAATATGCGTTAGACATATCTAAGGTGTATTAAAATAATAAATTATTGTTGCTGATCTGTAGGCAAGATCTTCGGGTGGTTAAAGACCTGATATATTCACTCATAAATGCTGATGGAAAATCGACTACGTGCACGTGTGTTCAGGCATGGTAATATATGGGAATAGAAGAATGAAGATTTTTTGCAACTTTATAGCTAATCTATCTTGCAATGAACGGCCCTCTTCCATTATCGGAAAGGAATGCCAGCAAGATGGAAGATTATCAAGCGACCGTAGTAACAAATCTTCAGAGCTATAAGACCCTTCAGAACTTTATCTATATCGTAAATTAACTATATCGTAAGAGGCGCCGATGGAACATATTCTGAAAGAGACGCATAGAACAATGCGGCATCAGGCTATAGTCATCAGTATAGTATAGTCAGGCGGTGGAATGTGTGCCCCCCCCCCCCTGCAGTGAGGAACAGGCTAAAGCTATTTGATAGAAAAATATTGTTGTCCGTTAGAGATGAGTCACAAGTCGCAAAAATGATATTTTTCAAAGTATTTGATTCACATGATATATTTAAGGGAATGTTTTCTTTTTTGGGGGTTGCTTAACGCTGTTCGTAGCATAAATACATGTACCAAATTTCAAGACAGTGTATTTATCCATGCATATTTAGCTACTTTACTAGTAAATGTTGCAAACTGTTTTTTTTTTTACTAAAAAATCAAACTTAATATATAGAAATACTTATTAAATGTCCTAACGTTTACTATCATTGGAATCAGCTTAATCTCATCTTTTCAAATGTGATGACATAATTATGAAAATATCATTTTTGCGATTAGTGACTCATTCTTCTGTAACACATTACATTTTACCGTGCGCGTCGAAATCCCGCGCCCATCAAATCCCGCTGCCACACATGGCCATTGTGGTAAAGACCCGGAGATGTCTCGCAATGTTAATGATCAATGAACATCTGCTATAGCAAATGATGAACTATTGTTAGATATAGCGCTGCAGCGAAGTAAAACAATCTCAGAGGCTTTATTATTCGTATCTGCCAACAGGAAAAATGGGATGAAAAATGGCGGGTGGATACAGAGTTAGTCGGAACTATATAGTAGGGTCGTCGTTTGGCCCCTCCACCGTTCAATCATTGGGCAAGAGGCCCTGCCAGGTTAAACAAGTTGCTGTCATTCTCTATTTCTACTTTGTATTCCCCTCTGGTCGTACCCGACACTAAGTGTGAAGAGCAATTAACACTTTAACCAGCAATGCTATCGTTTAGCACAGTAAGGGGGATATCGATCTTCTATTTGCATTAAACTAATTCTATAGCCTCGAGTCTCTGTTGGTACACTTGTAGTATTTGTATATTGAAAGTAGGCTAACAACAGGCTATCAATTGCAATATTACCCTAGCATCATTTCGCAAATATAATAAAACGTGAGAAACGAAAAAGACATATACAGAGATGAGCTCAGAGAAATATGAAGTATATATTTGTCCTTGGTGTTCACTTTTATATGTATACATACGTACGTACCTAATAAAATGACAGACAATACCGCAATACAAACCTCCTGGAGAAGCTGAATCGTATTTCACATTAATTGTATCAGATGATGAAAGTAACCCGCCAGGTATAAACAGTTCCCCTGCTGCAATAACAATATTTATACTACGACTGAATGGGTTACTCACTTTGAGCGGGAAGAATACGCCCATTTAATAGTTTGTTCATTTCTGTACGCGTTGAATAAAGAGCGCGTGGCCGCCAATGTAAAAACGTTTTTCAGAGACGAGCTTACTCCATGATTCGGCATGATCAAAACTAAAGATGGCCGCATGTCTTGGACATGCAGCCAGCCTGTAAGCGTAAGATTGGCCTTTTTTTAATATTTCCAAGTCGTAGTATAAAGAAAGAACTGTACTTAAGGTTGGAACTACTTGTGTAATTCAATGGCTCTTGTTAAAACTTTCTTTTGTATCCAACGCGCGACCTGCGGCCGCTTGTTGGATACAAAAGAAAGTTTTAACTCGAGCCATTGAATCACACTTGTAGTTCCAACCTTGCGTACAGTTCTATCTAAATATATTAAGTGAAACAAAACAATGGAAGTCGAAAACTAATGGGAAATATTTTGACATCATAACCAATCTTATTTATTTCAAGCTTTAAACGCACAACATAGATTTGATACGTATTGACTACTAATTGTAAGCCTTATTGATGATGATTAATATCAATTACTAATTATGTGTAATAGTATGTACAAACTAATAACTTGGAGCTATACTATGTGTGAGATGCTATTTACGTTTTATACACGACGGGGTCTGACATGTGTGTTTACTGATGATTACGTAACAGATTTCTAATAATATATTCTCCCGCTTATTGTTGTTTGATTCAATTTATTTGTCATGTCTCTTAAATTTGCCTTTAATACTGAAGCAATAGATGGACATTTAAATAAACTGTGTCGAAATCTAGTATAGGAACATTGTTAGATTGAAATAATTATCATTGAACAGAAAATTTAATAGATAGTTAGTACATATTATACACACAGTGTAGTCTTTTGGGGTAGAATGATGTAGCTATTCAATCAGACTTGTTTATGTTTTCAACCTAAAGCTTCTGTAACATTTGGCCCTCATATTATTAGATTCAGCTTAGAGCAGTCTTTTAAACAGCATACCTGTGGATGTATCTGTACTGCCAATAAAAATAAAATGAAAAATAAATAAATAAATAAATAAATACCGGTAAGTTATAAAAATGTGAATTTTGCCAATTTCTTTCCCAACCCTAGATAGGCACACTAGTCCACAGTTTTGTACATCAATATTATGTTATTAATTATACACAATGCTAGTATTATAATGTACTTAGGCGTATATATATGCAAAGGGTTTCTATTGCACAGATTCCGTAATAGAAGTGAGAGCTCATTCAGTTGGAGAAAGTTGTGAATATGTCGGAGAAGGTATATTCTGAGGTAAATTATAAATATTCCTCCATCCAAAGATGAATACTGGTATTTCTTTTCTTGGCAAGTAATACATATATTTATCTTGCATATTTCTGATGAATATAAAAAACTATCTGCGTCGCAAACCTTATTCTCATTGCCTTTTTATCACATTCTTCAACTGATCTAATAGAAGATCTTAACCTATCTAATACAAGCTTAAGAAGATGTTTGTGCTATTCCACACGCGTTTCCAAGATCGAAACTGTGTGACCTTGAGATCCTTCTCACCGAGAAGCTGTGTGGAATATCTCAGGATTCACCTCTATCGACAACCTACTGATGGAGTTTTATTGCGACAAATGCGATTTAAACAAGCAGTGCAGAAAAACGAACTCCCGCGAGATGATGGATTTCCTTTTGCTTTGTTGTCCAGTGACAGGATTCCAAACATCTAGCCATACTTCAGAAACTAGAAATCCTCCCAATGTCCCTGGACCAGACTCTTTCCTTGCGTATGTGCATCCTACTCCAAGCTAGCCAATACATTTGGCCAAATCCAACTGGCAGGGGCTTTGAATTTCAACCACCTTCTTGTCTACTAGATGATGGTGGGGAATCGCGTTACCCTTGTAAAAAGGATGAGGACCGTCCTCCAAGGTTCTTGCAGTATGCTCTCCAGAGTTGGAGGGCCTCCTCAAGGAGATGAATATCAAGTATCTTTTGATAAAGATTGTGAGGTTTCCCCTACACTTTCCCAAAAGGGCTTTATCTATTTAATAATGTATGCGTTGGCACTGCAACCATGTCGTGCAGCTTAGTCCAAGCTTAATATTCGTCATAGCTAGGATATTAGTAAGCGTCTCAGAAAAAATCTTTATATGACAAGTTATTTGAATAATATTACGCATAGTCGTCTGAACAAACTTGTGTCCACTAATCATTTATAGTACTGCAGATAGGTGAAAGAATTGTGGGTTTGATGAAACAAGCATGAAACTTGGCAGAAAGTTAAAAAAGGTCCTTGGGAAGATTTTTGGCTATAGGGCCATTCCATAAATCTTTTTACAGACCCCAAAATGGAAGTGTTGCCTAGCAACCGACTAGTATGTTTGGAACAGGCTCTAGCTTCACAGATATTTGAGATATTAAAATTCTAAAGACACCTACCCCCACTAATGGAACTATGGGGAATCCACTGGTATCATTGGCTTTTCTCTATGTTTGATGGTTGCCTAGCAACAGGCTTATTTCGTTATTTTTGCATAGCAACAGTACCAAAAACAAGCAATAGTACAGATAACTCTAAGGGGTTTAGGTCTTATCTCTCTTTGAGCTCTGTTAGGATGTTTTGGGTTGATAATGCTATAATATGTCACCAAATGTTGCCTAGCAACATACATTCCATGTGCATTTTTTTCTAGAAACCTTCAGTGTAGCAGTAATAGTGACGACGTGTATATATCTGAAATCTCAATATCTAACTTGTACAAAATCATTGTGAGGTGAAACCAGAAAAGAAATGGAATTTTTCAGTGTAGCAGTAATGCACTTGTCAATTGACACCTCCCCACCCCACCACCCCCCACCCCACCACCCCCACCCCCCCACCCCACCCCCTGGGGAAGTGGGGGAATGGTAGGGGAATGTCTGAGAAAATATGCCCCCACCCAGACGGGGATTTTCTTCAGTTTACAGCAGTATGAATTGCATGGAGGTGGGGGCTAGATGGGAGGAGGTGAGGTGGAGGCATTGGGGGCAGATGGGGGGGGGGCAGTTGGGGGGAGGGGATTAGAGAGAGAGGGTGAGATAAAGAGTGGGGGAGAAAACAGGGTGTAGGTATAGCATTGGACTTTTCCTGTATAGTTCTAATGTGTCAAAGTTACCAGGCAGCTTAGGCATTGCTTAGTTCAGACATTCAGCTATTGTCTACATTGCATATAACCAGTATAGTTCAGGGGTGATAGTCTGACACACAGCTGTGGACATCAAAAACCTTGTCATGTTCAAGGGTGACACTCTTCACACATATATTGAGGGAGCCTATCACCAACTTGCTGCTCTAACCTCTGGGTTGTGTATTCACCAATTGTTTTGTTGGCCATTGAGAACTATTGTCATATTGAGCATTTTACCTGCCCCCTTCTCCCCTCCCTACCTCCACATGCATGCATACTTGCTTGCCCCCCCCCCCTAATGGCTATAGCTTCCTACACCACTGGGCAGCTTAGACTCTGCTTAGTTCAGATATTCAACTTTTGTCTACATTCCATATATCCAGTATAGTTCAGGGGTGATGGTCTGACACACAGCTATGGACATCAAAAACCCTGTCATCTTCAAGGGTGACACTTTAAATGTATATATGGGGGGGGGGGGTTGCAATTGACAAGTGCATAATAGTGAAGACCAGCAGCATGGTACAATGTTAGGAGAATCAGCAGACCCCATGTACAAGGCACAATCAAGTAAGGGAAACACCTCTGCCGATCTACTAGGGTGGAATGGTCCACACAAAGACTTGCAAGCATGAACTGGTGGACTGTTTGTATGATCTGGGACTGAGTATTTCCTATGACCTAGAGCTGGCTATTTCAACTGAGCTGGGTGACAAGATCTGCATTAATACAAGATGGAGAAAGCAGTCTGTCTCTTCACGACTGCTGCAGTTGATAACATAGACCACAACCCCAGCTCTACCAGTGCACATGACTCATTCCATGGAACTGGAATATCACTGTTCCAACACTCAGACAATGACTTCAATTGAGCTTCCCGGCTGTTGCCTACAGTAATCATGATGCTGCTGGTGCCAAGAAGATGTCAGCATCTCTCTCTGAGACCTACACCAATGTACCACCTGTTGCTATTCCAAGGCAAGACCCATCGGTGCCAAAGGAAGAAGGTCCAAACTAAGCAGACTGTCAGCTCATAACTCAAGGCTTGCAGAAGGAATATTGGTATGTTTCATATTATTCACTGAAGATTATCTCACTTAATTTCTGCTTTACAGCTGGCCGGAGCACCAGAGGCAGGTGGACATCATGAAGATGGCAGGTGATGTCCTGAACCCTGGCCAGATCCCAGTCCTCACATGTGACCAGCCACTCTACATTCTGGCTAAGCAGATTCAATGGAGCTGGCCTACAAGTTATGGCGAAGATCAATCCATAGTGATGTTTGGTGGCCTACTCATCAAGACGCATCGCTCAAGGTCTTTGGTGATCTTCTGGAGGGCAGCGGCTGGACCGAAGCACTTGTTCAAGCTGGGGTTGCTACCAAAGGAACAGCCGATTCCTTTTTGAAAGCATCCCATGTAACACATACAAGACGGGCTCACCAAGTCACAGCCAGTAAGCCTGTATCTACTTTAACAAAGTGCCTACAGGGAGTACAACCAGACCTTAGAAGATGCAAGTGACGTGGTACCATTTGAAGAACGGTATGAGACAAATATTGAAGAGAGGCTTGTGAACCAGACAGTGGCTATCAAAGCCATCAAGTGGAACAACGCCCATCTTTTCAGCCACCCATCAGTCAGAGAAAAGTCAAGGAAACAGCAACAGATGTCATCCTGGAGAACAACTGTTTGCCCTTCTTCAGGCTGTACATTGCCTTCCAGATACGCCATGGTGATTTGGAAGAGTTCTTTCAGCATGAAAACCAGGCCTGTCCACCATCTCTGTCTCAGATGGGCAGCCTGAGAACTGGAACCAAGTCGGACATGATGCACTGCCTGGAAAACCTTGTTCCAGTGAATGAGGATCTCTCCAGCCCCAGAGTACAGGTCAACATCCTGGATGGTGCTGGCATTGTCAACACACTGCGACCAGGGATTGCAAAGAGATTCCAAGGTTATGCCACTGATGTCTTCATGCCATATGTCACATCCCAGCTTCAGCATGCAGACTGATTAGATATTGTTTGGGATATGGCAGACAGCTTGAAGGCAAACACTCACAGCAAGAGAGGAGAGGGAGTTAGGAGACAAGTTGAGCCATCAAGTGCAGTTGCTGGAAAGTTTGATGACAGCAAAACAGAGCTGTTCTCCTTCCTGGCTTCTAATGGGGCAGAAATTGACACCAACAAACATCTCACCACCACACAAAGCACTGGCATTCTATGCACTGTTGATACAGGTGTGGTAGTCCTGACCATAGCATCAGCCAATCACCTCAACATACCTGCACTGTGGATTGCCTTTGGAGCTGGGAAGAGCTTCAGATTCATCGCTGCTCATAAGATTGCCAGAGCTCTTGGTCCTGACCGATGTGTGGCCTTGCCGATGTTCCATGGCTTCACTGGATGTGACACAGTGTCCTGTTTTGGCAGCAGGGGCAAGAGGACTGCATGAGACACCAGGACAACCTATGGATCACACCAGCATTCTGGGCCTTGAGTACCATCCCCAACCCACAATAATTTTACCTATCTCCAGGCTAATTAGTACCACAAAAATCCTGTAGAGGTTGAGATTGAGATAATTGCGCAGGTGCATTCCCTCACATTAAGGAGGGAATCACTAAACCTGCTCAATGTTTTGAGATTTCTCAACAAATTTACTGAAACACTGATCTTCCATTTTCCTATATGAACCACAACTCAAGATGTCAAATCACTACCCAAGGTCAGAAGTCAAACGTCAAATGTCAAAGATCTGTTTTATATTGAAAAATCAAGTTTTCTTACCATGTACTTGGTACATCTTAGATGTAATTATGCGATCATGCATACATATCAAGGGCTTCAAATGCCAACATTGGCAGTGACCTTGGTCAAGGTCGAGTATGTAGGGGTCAAGGTCAAGGTCATGTAGTCAAGGAAAAGGATATATCACAGCATTTCTTTTCTGGTTTCACCTCACAATGATTTTGTACATGTTAGATATTCAGATTTCAGATATATATACATGTTGTCACTATTACTGCTACACTGAAGGTTTCTAGAGAAAAATGCACATGGAATGTATGTTGCTAGGCAACATTTGGTGACATATTATAGCATTATCAACCCAAAACATCCTAACAGAGCTCAAAGAGAGATAAGACCTAAACCCCTTAGAGTTATCTGTACTATTGCTTGTTTTTGGTACTGTTGCTATGCAAAAATAACGAAATAAGCCTGTTGCTAGGCAACCATCAAACATAGAGAAAAGCCAATGATACCAGTGGATTCCCCATAGTTCCATTAGTGGGGGTAGGTGTCTTTAGAATTTTAATATCTCAAATATCTGTGAAGCTAGAGCCTGTTCCAAACATACTAGTCGGTTGCTAGGCAACACTTCCATTTTGGGGTCTGTAAAAAGATTTATGGAATGGCCCTATAGCCAAAAATCTTCCCAAGGACCTTTTTTAACTTTCTGCCAAGTTTCATGCTTGTTTCATCAAACCCACAATTCTTCCAAATATTTCACCTATCTGCAGTACTATTACTCGAACCACTACTAAAACATTTTAATTACCACATAAAACTAAGTGAAAGAAACCAGTTGGGGTCTGGATCGAACACCTGGATTCAGTCCCAGAAGACCGGATTCTATTTATTATTTTATTTATTTCTTCCTAGCTTCGTTAGTATACCTTGTATCATTAAATATTTGCTATTTTGGGTGACATCTTTTTCTTTTCTCGTTCTATGACGTCTGTTATATTTCATAGTGTCTCATGGAATATAGCATTAAAGGAAAACACTGGGCTGCAACACATGCTGGTCGTAGCAGTCAATTATGTTAATAACAGGGGAACTCACATAATAATACTGGTTTCTGGGCAATTATAATATTGTCAGAATCAATCAAGTAATTTCTGGGAATATGGATACCGCCAGTATTCCGGATAATAGCCGGTTGAAACAAGCAAAAAATGGCTCCCCAATGACTTGTAAATGGTGTAATTACATATTACAATGTACAGAACATCAAATTATAGTTTTTCCTAATGTCTGAAATGGTATTATTATACATAGTCCAGTGTTTCCCTTTAATTATGAAAGTCAGGCGACACATGAAATTACTTGTGTTATGTGGATATATATATGTATAATTTACCTATATTGATTGACCTCAAATGTAACCCTATTAACTATTGATAAAGCCTGAATAGAATATAAAACATTTCAATAAAATATTACAACCTCTCATGGCCCTCAGCACCCGCCCCTCTACGCCTCCGAACTCCGTAGAGGCAGCAGAACGTGGACAACTTCTCCTCGACCAGATCGAAGACAACCACAGGCCCGATCCAAGGCCAACATTCATAACACCATAAAAGTTGATTTTTAAATAATAATGAAACTTAATTCCATCATTTAAAGGATGCATTATTATCTACAAGGACGCTTATTATGTATTGCAACTTTCAACACAGAACCATTTCGCAACCAACACACTATATAGTCTAGGCCCATTTTCAGAAAATCAAACTAGTTAATTGAGGCGTTTTTTAGTAGAAGCATTACAACACTTGTTCTAAGACAATTAATATGTGCTAAATCCAAATCTGGCGGATGACAGAGTGAATCTTCAATATTTTCAAAATGGCGGCCATTTTAAAAAATGGTGGCTACTTTTAAGCTGTGTTACCTGTTTCTTCTTTATAGCATAAACAATATTTAACCTAGACCCTTTAAAGTTTGTGTAGGGGTGGAGGCAGTATTTATTAACTATCTGGTAAAAAGTTGGTGACCTTTGTCAAGGTCAAGGTCATTTGTAGTGAGGTCAAATATCAGATATCATCATTTCTACTGTATAATCAAACAGACAGGAGAAAACCTTGCAAAGAGATCAATAATAAGGCTATGGGAGGTTGTTTTCAAGGAACTTGTCCAAATAATGTTAACCTGACATCTTACAACATTTTTAGAATTCCAAGATGGCCGCCACTATGGCTGCTTCAATAGTAACTTTGTTAATAATCATTGGATTTTGAAGTGCAGCATACCAAAACATAGGTTTTCAAGGGTGAGGAATTCATTGAACATGTCTAGAACCACTTTAAATAGTATTGTAAAAAGATACAGTGTTGCCATAGCAACCATCTTATTGATCAGTGCATCACAATTATAATCATTATACAGATGAATTATATTTGAAGAACTGATTTGTTTTCTAGAAAACATGTATTGCTTATGACTTCCACTTCCAGGGATACAAGGTACATTTACAATAGACCAATTATAGATACAGCCACCTGAACTATGCAGATTGGGGAATAATATATATGTGATAGAGAAGGAAATGCTACCACAGGCTATACTGAATTTAGAGGGAAGTTTGTTATGAATTTGTCATGAAAGAAGTAATTTGATGAAGTTGACCCCAATAAAAGGCAGTAAATAATTTGTCTAACCAAAAGGCCAAGTTCCCTCATGTGATGGGTCTCAAGCATAGGTCTCAGATATCCCAAGATACCAAAGAGATATTTGGAGCAACCACTAATGAAGCTGTCCATGGGAAAGTTGACAGAGGAAATAGAATTAACCTTGCCTGTCAAAGGACAACAAAGCAGAGAAAATGGTGACTGAGAACCATGAGGATCTAGTAGATTTCTCAAATGGAACTGCACATGACCTGTTTAATTTGTAGTATCTCTCTTTCCTTATCTAATCATTGAGGTAACTTGTCACACATAAAAAACTGATCAGTAGTGATTTGTTATATTTTACAAAATCCATAAAGGATAAGCCTATATTCTGATTTAAATTATTATATCATGATCAAACTTCTCATTTAAAACTAGAATGAAAACTTTATATACTTGTTCTTAAAGGCAAACGCTACTATCTAGTGGAAAATGAAAATAAATGTCATTTTTCTGAAACTTTGGTATTTCATTCTTGAAGTGTTTCAGGTCATAAGGATGGAAAAAAATCATTGGGTCGCCGTGCTCATTTTTGAATTACAGTGCTTCAAAATTTGGTATCTCAAAAAAACCAAAGAGGACCAAAAGGGGGGCCCATTTTGCACTACCTCGACTTCATAGTTCATATTTACTATTTATATTCACTCAATTTAAGTAAAATTAACAGTTTCAGAGACAGTATTATTTGGCCAATAATTCTATGCCTCTTTTCTATAGGGTGCATTGTTATTTTTATTTTGAAAACAACTAATACATAATGTGAATTTTAAATTAAAAATTCGAAAAAACTCAATATTTTTCACCATTTTTATAAAAACATTTTTTTTCCTGCCCCCTGAAAATAAATGTCATTTTTCTGATTCTTAAGTATATGATTTTTGAAGTATTTGTGTTCTTAAAACTGAAAAAAAATTAATGGGTCACCGTGCTAGTTTCTGAATTATGGGGCTTTGAAACATGGCTGACAACCCAAAAATCTGCTGCTTTCAAAGTGTTCTATGTTTCCTAAACATCTCTATTTCAGACAGCTACAATTATTTTTTAAACGCGATGACATACATTTTTTCCCTATATATGTGTAGAATATTACCTGCACTATATGTGTAGAAAATTCTGGGACATTTGGAGTATTCATTTTTGTTTTATTCCCAAAACTGTGAAAGGAAAATGCAGCATTTCCCAATAGACTTGCATGCTAATTGGGTACAACTGAGAGTACCCATAGCTAGCTCTGTTTCCCAAACATGTCTATTTCAGACAGCTATAAAAAAAAATCTAACTCGATGACATATGTTTTTTTTCCTTTTAATATGTAGTATATAACCTGCACTATATGTGTAGAAAGTTTTGGGACAGTAGGAGTAGCCATTAATTGTTTGTTTTATACTATAAAACATGAAAAAATGGGCCGTTTCCTCATAGACTGCAGTGCTAAAGCAATAGTACGTAAAATGCCCGTATATTTGGTGTATGGAAAAGGGGGGCGTGGCAGTGAATAGTAGCGTTTGCCTTTAAAGGATAAGAACACTGCAGATATCAATCCTCTTTTACCTGTAAATAAGATGGATATTTTGGTGAGTATAATCACGTAGTCTGCAGGTGGATCTTATAAATACAAATATTTGCAGAGTAAGCCGGCTCTTTTCTTAGTACAGTTTCACATAGCTAAGGAGGCCAATATGGACATATTAATTCATATTTCTCTGAAAAATTCACTTGAGCCATTTACTTGCAAGTGGATACCCGCCTTCACAGTCTGCCTTTATCAAAATTAATAACGTTTGGTTCACAAAACCGAATTTAGGAATCCATTCAGTTGATTGATGATTGCGCACGATGGTGCTATAAACCTGATAACACTAACAACGTCTATATTCCTCTCAGCACATCTATGTTACTGTGAACACTATGGCTCGCACCACACAAGACAGACTTAAAATGAGTTTCACAATTCTAATTATAGGCTGGATATACGGTCTCTAAGCAAGTATCTTCCATTGCTATCAGAACTAATCGCGCTTTTTATTACGGAGAGGAAAATGTAACCAAGGTTCACGTTGTGTAGTTAGAATCTAACATTTCTGACACCCAACCTCTTATTCTGTAAAAGTGAATTAGTAAATGTTACTGGATGTACGCACATTGTACATATGGAAGGCTGGTATATATGAAGAGGGCTCCAACATATACATATAAAATATTTGCTCCTCTTTAACAATACTCTTTGGTGCAGTTTCAATGTATCCGAATGGGCCATATCCCTGCATGCGCTGTGGGTACGATTCCCCACGCGAGCTTTGCTGGATATCCTTGGAGGTCTTAAGATACAGATCACACTTTCCTCGGGATAAAATTGTCCATACCAAAATGAGATTTCTGTAATCCATTTACTTGCCATTGCCTCGGGTGACTTTTACTCACATCCTAAATAATGGTACGACCTGAGCTGGTGTTTCATTCTTGATACGTCTAATGGGCAACTTACTGAGATTGGCTAAGTACCTAATTCCAATACAGAACTGCATAGTGTTTTGAGGTTTTAAAATATAGTGCAGGGGAGGGAAAGACTAGATGTAAAAATTTGTTAATAGCTTAACATTCTTAATAACCATATTCGAGATCACTACCCGATGGGCAATTGTGCGCAATATATGCGCAAAAAAACCGGGTGCAACTGAATGCGCAATAATTCTGAGATGAGAGTTTACATTTTTTGCGGTGAAAAACGCATAAATTGCGTATATTTTTTGCATATAGAATGCGCAATTATTGGGTGCATTTTATGATACATATAATGCAGAATTATTGCAAAATTTGAGCGCAATTCTATGGCATATATATGTGCGCACTTTATGCGCCTATAAATTGCATGTATTATCTGGTTGAGCATGGGGTAATATATCGGTGCATTATTCATTAATTCATCTTTATTGAATATTCAATTATTTTCATTGCATTCATCTTTTTCATTCATCGTTTTTCCTTTTTTCTTGGTTGCATGGGATGGAAGCACATATTATACACATCTATGTGGTACCTGAAATAAGAAAATACAACATATAATACAAATCCTCACTGAAAACGTTAATATTTAGACTCTCAATAACCGCCCTCAATAACTATATATGGTGGTTGTCTTGGTTTCCAGAAGAAAAAACAGAGGCTTGGTCTTATGAAAACAGTTTGAGTGTCTGTGTGAAAAAGTAGTGAATTCTGAGGTGTTTTTATAAGGAAATCAATATTTAGAGTGATTTATTGCATACAAAACTTACGAATATGTATACTAATGTATACATTTTCGTAAAGCTTAGGATGTCCCCTTCCAAATGATACCAGGAACATAAGGATCGATTCATTTGTCTGCAATACCCATTCAGTATAATGTGCAAAGGTTGCAAATTTCGCAATTGTACATTCTAAAATAATTTGACCCATTCAAATGAATCTCAATGGCACAGACCTTACAAAAATGAACAACTAAGTATGCTTCTATATGTATACACGATACATGCAGCATATGGACACCTACCCTCTCTGACTGCAAAATGGCATCTGATATGATGGAAGCTATAGTTTCTTGTATCCAATTCAAAAACATTCATGGCAAAAGTACAAAAATATTCTAGAACCATGATAACATATCGATGAGGTCGACACGCATATTTTCTATCTTTCATTTAATGTACTGACCTTTGATTGTAATATTAGAAATAATATAATGTAATATTATGCTTGTTGTTCTTTTAACATATTTGATATCCTTCGTTAAGCTGAGCTTTTATGAGGAATGTATTAATACACCTTGTATTTAGCGTCAGCGTTACCTATAATATTAAATAACCTGATAGACAGAGCCCACTATCCCTCCGATCGATTCAAAGCTATCTTGTTCGATTGAAAGAATGGAAAAGGATCTCTAATTAATATTAAAGGATTATTCCAAAGCAACAGATATTATGAGGTTCTAGGGAAGAACCCCATCAGCCAAAACCCCCTAGTCAGAATCCCCTAGCCAAAACCTCGCCGACAGAATTCCGCTAGCGATAACTCCGCCATGCAACAACCCCGCCAGTAAGCACCCCTCCATGCCAAAACCCCGCCTGCCAAAACCCGGCCCAAATCCAAAGAATTATGTGTGTTTGAACGGTGGGGTGGGGGTTTTGGTGGGGGTTTGGAGTTATATCTGCCGCCACAGTATGCTTACTCCCCTCTCATAACCCAGACACACACAAACACAGACCATTGCTTTTTTATATGCTAGGCACACACAATCTCCATTCTCTGGTTGTGCACTGATGTTGGCAACCCAAAAATATTTCGAACATGACATATGACAACCCTGATTTAATGCACATACATTAATCTGTATGATTATATTTCGAATGACAATGTCATTAATTGGTAGACAGGAAAATGATTTCACCATGACAAACCTTTGAACGTTTTAGAGGGACTTTCATTTCTGGTCTCAACCCCACCCTCCCTGTCCATTACACTTCCCCCCTTCCTTCAATGGGTTGGAATAAAGATTTCTACCCACTATTGGGTGTATCTATAGGCTATTCCTACCAGCTGGGATTCTTTTATCCCTATACTTAGCAGGGAATTGCCATAAGAAAATTACTTTCCTTAGCTTATACAACAGGGGCCTGGCCAGACTTTTACAGTCTCCTTTGAAACACCAACGCCAAACATGTAGCAAAACCACAACAGCCAACCATGTGCTCCACGTTTACAACCTCATATTTTGCCCGATATGAGGCGGATAGCAGTGGTCAAGGATGTCAAGGAGGAGGACAAACTGTGGTGTCAAGATTATCTTTATTGTTACCTAGCACCCCTAGTGAGAGATGTGGAGTGGGAGAAGTGGTAGAGAAAGGAGAGGAGTGGAAATGGATAGAAAGAGAGTGGGGGTGAGGTGTGCTGGAATGGTTATAATGATTAATATTAAGGGAGAGGGACAGGTGAGAGAAGGGAGATGGAAATAGATACTGGTGAGAGAAGGGAGGGGATAGGTAAGAGAATGGAGAGGGAAAGGTGAGAAAAGGGAGAGTGACAGGTCAGAGAAGGGAGAGGGAAAGTGATACAAGTGAGAGAAGGGAGAAGGACAGGTCATAGAAGGGAGAGGGAAAGTGACACAAGTTAGAGAAGGGAGAGGGACAGGTCAGAGAAGGAGAGGGAAAGAAATACAGTTCAGAGAAGGGAGAGGAAAAGAGATACAGGTCAGAGAAGGGAGATGGAAAGTGATACAGGTCAGAGAAGGGAGAGGGACAGGTAAGAGAAGGGAAAGGGACAGTTGAGAGAAGGGAAGGGACATGTAAGGGAAGGGAGAGGGACAGGTGAAAGAAGGAAGAGGGAAAGAGATACAGGTCAGAGATTAATAATAATGATAATTCAATTTTTATTCAGTTTACATTTACATTTCCAGTTCATGCAGTATCAAATAGGACGGAGCCTTCTACAGGTCTTCCAGGACATCCCTAAAAATTATAACATGAGACAATAATAACAACAATTAATAGCAGTAATAATATAAGTACATGGATAAATAAGCAATGAGATCATAAGTTTGCCTTCCAACTGTTAATTACTCGACATCCTTAGATAGTTATAGATATTCATAGATAGTTAGTTGTAAAGCGGCTTTAGCTGTGTCCTTTGAGTGTCCATGTATCCTTATTGAATGAGGACACATGGACACTCAAAGGACAATTAATTCGAGTATAAGGAATAGTTTGCAATGGGAAGAGTCCGTACTCACGACGGAAAAAAATGTGTATTACAGGAAACTACATTAATGTGACCATTCTCATGACGGGAATAGTAGTAGTAACAACATTTTGATTAAGATCTTGCCCAGAGATAAATACTTCATTTTCATCCAATCTTTAAATTAAAGTGATTTTAAGTAATAGCAATGGTATCGTCATATCGATTTTCGTTTCTTAGGCATTACACGCCTGCTGATTTTCTTAATTTTATACATTGTCATCAATCATTATCGTAACCCTCTACAACTCTGCCTCTCCCAAGTATGGGTCGTTTCCCTGGTAATATCTATGTTTTAAATAGGATCAAAATTCTTTTCTAGTTTTAGTTAATTGGATATCATTTGGTAACTTATCCCAGACTAGTGGTATTTTGTATATATAGCTTTTCTTGAACATTTCAGTATTAGGGTGAGGTATTTTCAAATTGTTTCCCTTTCTTTAGACTTTGAAGATAAATATTTCTCGAGTCAACATACTCAGGTTTTCTTAAATAGTGGTAAGGCCCCATGGGCAATTTTGAGAGCTGCGTTTTGTAAAGTTTGTAATCTTTGTAGGTAATTTTGTGGGGCTGAAACACAAATGGTGTCGCCATAATCTATGTGGGGAGTATTGTGACTTTATAAATCAATATGAGGGTATTTTTGTCACAAGTTCCATAAAGCTTCAACACGGCTCTTACCTTTATTCTAACAGTATTAATTTTCTTTTCAAGGAATTTCTTGAAACTTAATTGATTATCCAATTCGATCCTTAGGAATTTGTAATGATTTACCGGGTCTAGGTTTTGTTCATTCATATGATAGGTAGTTTGTTGCTTTTCATTCTTCGTACTGGTAGTGATGGTTTTGCATTTAGAAGTCTTTAAGGAGATCTTGTTTGTATCACACCATTATTTGACACGCTCGGGGTCGGCGTGGAGGTCTTCATTCTTCGGTGCTTCTCTTTCTCTTACGTTATATAGCACCGTATCATCGGCGAAGAGTTGGACATTACTTTTTTAAAATAGCCCTCCACATGTCGTTTGCGTAAAGGACGAAAATAACTGTCCCAAGGGAGGTACCCCACATGAATCATTTTTTAATGAGGAGAGATGTCTATTAACCGAAACCCTCTGAGTTCTGTCACTAAGATAGTTTTTTTAAAATCTGTATCTTATTCCGTAATATTTTAATGTATCTATTGATTAACCTATCAAACGCTTTTTTAAAATCTAGAAATATCAGGTCCACAATTTTCTTATCGTTAGTAATTTTGTATATTTTTTCTAGTAAGAACTCATGGGCATCGACTATGGACTTGTTCTTCCTCAAACTGAATTGTACATTGCTTATTAATTTATTAGATTCAAGGTAGCCAGCAAGTTGGGTTTGAATACATGTTTCAAGGAATTTTGCCGGTACCTTATTAAGGAAATAGGTCTATAACTACCAGCCATTTTTCTATCATCTAGTGGTTATAATAGCACTCCAGCGGTACTTCGGCATTTGTAATACTGAGTTTAAACAAGAATGAAAATTGTTTGCTTAAAGGTATACAGGACAGTTCAATAAAAAAAAACTCCCTGTTCAATTGCCATAAAACTTTCAGGGAATGTTCCTTACTAGAGAAGAAATAAATAAGTGGGGAAAAAAAGACATGTTACCCCGTTAGTTTTTTTGGTAGAGTCACTTGAAAAAAACGGTGGTTTACTATGGGAACTTATGAGAAAATGTGTTTTTTTCACGTTTTATGAAATAATACAAAAATGTCCAGTCCAAATTAGTTTAGGTTTGGTACACTTTTATTTAAGGTCATATTCCCGCAAATTAACAAAAGAAATCATATCTTACCCTGATCAAAAAAAAGTTAGAGACCTCTAAAATTGACGATGTAGTCCACTTTTCGTGGCTGGTCTGGCTGATGCCATTCATTTCACATTAATATTTGTCATTGCACAGCCTTTTCACTCATACATGGAGTGTCATCATCAACCGAAGGGGTTTTTGCATTTTGTGATTATACTTCCCACAGTGAAAAATTTATATTTATCATGGCAATTAACCAGACCCTGTGTGAAATGATGGAAATACATTTTGATTCAGACAATAGACACTGGGGTGGGGGCACCGCTAAAACTAAAAGCCGCAGGGGGCCGTTTTTTCGGACGCACCTGTATACCTTTAATGCAATCATACAAGGTTTTAATATCCTGGTAGGGAGTAATTTCAAGTCTCACAGCATTATAATTGCCAATTTCGCTTAAAGCTAACTCTATAGAGATTGGAGATATTTTATCAAACTTGGTATTATTTGGGGGTCCTAAATCAGTCTTATTTCCTTTGGGGTTGCTTTTTAACTTTTCAGCTAGGTTTGGGCCGATCGTAACAAAGTATTCATTGATATTCTCGGCTGCCACCTTACTTTTGAACTGGTTTCCCTCATTATCCAAAATGGTAATCTCCCGATTTGGGGACTTGGGGTCACTCCCTGATATCAGTGGCTTTAAGAGGTTCCAAAACTTCCTGGGGTCTGATTTATTTTCCTGAACTTTATGACATTGTATGCATTTTTGGCCTTTTTCATATCAATATTGAGTCGGCACCTAAGGTCTCTCGCCTTGACCCATTTTTCCTCCCTATCAGATTTCTTGGCTATCTTAAAACATTTATCCCTTTCTTTACGAAGTTTCACAAGATTCTTTGTGTACCATATAGGTATTTTTAAAAACTCTATTGAATGATTCCATCGGGCACATCCTATTCACATATAACATAATGGTTGAATGGATAGATTCCCATGTCTCGTTAACATCTTTAGTTAGGTAAAGCCTGTTGAAATGGTATAATTTCAGAAGGGAGAGGGACAGGTGAGAGAAGGGAGAGGGGCAGGGAAGAAAAGGGAGGGGGACAGATGAGAGAAGGGAGAAGTGGGACAGAGATACAGGCGTGAGAAGGGATCGAGAGGGGCAGATGAGCGTAACAGAGTGGGTGTGAGGGACAGGTGAGAGAAAAGGGAGAGGGATGAGTTTTATTGGGTTCCGCTACATAGCCACATCACTTCACGCTACTATTGGCAGACTTTAGAAGCGTAGAGTGCTCCTGCTTCTATGAAACATGTTAGATATGAAACGGCTGCTACTTTGTAGCTGAAGTAGTGGGAAGTAGCGGGAGCTGAAGTGAGGCACTGGCGCCACTCTATGTTTCTACTCATGTTAATTGATGCATTTATTTCCAAGTAAATATAAAATGGTGTCTGCTAATATTTCTGAGTAGCGGTAGAAGTAGCAGTAGAAGTAACGTGCCAATAGCACCCATTCCAGTCACTTTCAGTTGCTTGCTCCTGCTTCTAAAGAAACTGCTGCAAGAGAATGTCATAGTAATAGGAGCAGTAGCGGGAGAACTAGCAAGGTAGTGGAACCGATGCCTTTAAACTGTGAAAAGGCCCTTTTTGGTCCTCATTTCATGAGAATCAACCATATATATGACGTCAATTTGGACTATCCAGGAAGACCTGAATTCAGAGGACCAGTTTCCTATTCATGTACCTTCATTTATTATATGTCAGCATGTGAATAAAAGTCTTTACATATATATATGTCATGCATGCAATAGATATAGTTGCATTTCTACACACCAAATTTTTGTTTCTTGAGCTTCAATACTTTTCAACATACTGCCCCCCTCTCGCCAAACCTGGTCACCCGCCCCACAATGACCACAGGCGTCTCTGCCTGAACCACCACATTAATTTTGATTTTAATCTTTTTATATAAAGAGAGTTGAACGAGGTCTGGAGAATCATTAACGTCCGACCACAGGGTTTCTTCAACCTTAAAGTAAAAGCACTTTGCTTGTTTACAAAATATGAGAAGGTAGGCCTATATATTTGTATATCCAACAAGATTAACATACACACTTTAATCTCGTTGGTATATCTAACACTAAACTGTACGAGCCAGGAAATCGGTAAGAGCATATATTTCAATATATTCCTCGAGTCTATGAACTGAATTCAGAAGTAGAGAAATCTCGCAATTTGTTTGTCTAAAATAACTAACTATGCTGCCACTCAATGTCCAATAAACTATATTCTGGCGGGGTTATGGAATGGCGGGGTAAAGGCAGGGTGGGGTTCTGACAGGTGGGGTATTGGCTTGGGGGAATATTTGCAAGGGGGTTTTAGCTTGGGGGTTCTGACGGTGGAGTTATGTCTAGAGGGGTTTTCACTGGTGGGATTCTGTCTGTACACCATTATGGACACATAAACCAACTGTTAGACGGGAGATAAAGGTTTAACGATTGTGCTAAGTCATGTATGTAATATCATAGCATATAATATTAATCCAGGTCTATGCATTTGTAAGTATGTTTGACAATGTGGGCCGGACTTGCAGAATAAATCGCAAGTTTGGTATATACACCATGACTGCATATAAACATACATGTACATATATAATATTTTCATTTCCATATGGTTATGGTATTGCACTGGAAATGGACAATGACCTGGTAAACCAACGAGAGTCGCCCATAAAGCCCTCTGTAGATCATGCAGCCCATAATTTTCATTTTCATGTGGTTATGGTATTGCACTGGACATGGTCAATGTCCTAGTGAGCCAACGAGAGTGGTCTATTAAGCCCTCTGTAGATCAGGCAGCCCATAAAAAGCTTCGACAATAAATAGTCAAAGATCTAAAAACGCATGGTTATCGAAGCACCAACTATTCCAAATAAAAAACGGATGTAAATTTTATAGCGAATCAACAATTTATCAAAGGCATTCTAGCGCAGTTATCTGTTGATAAATCGTATGTAACATGTGATGTGTTCCAGGAATATGAGTCACAAGTCGGAAAAATTATATTTTTCAAAGTAGTTTATTCATAAGATCTCGCACCCTATACAGAACTACGAAAAGAGGTAGAAGAAATTAACTGAAAAGAGGGGTTTCTTTGTCTCACCTGTTCTCGGAATTTGTTCTTTTACAAACCGTTTTATTTACCTGTAGAGTTCTGTAACCCCCTCTGGAGGAAGTCGTATGTGGTTTGTGAAGGTATCTGGGGTGAAAATGTGATTTTGAAGCCTTTTTTAAATTGGGATCTCTACACTCTATTTATAGCCTGGGAAAGCAACCTACTACGTCATTTACAGGGGGACCTAACTACATGCAGAGGAGTGGGAGAGTGAAGAAGATGGGAAGGGAGAGGGTGGGGGTAGGCTATTGGAGAGGGAGAGGGTGTAGGAGGGGTAGAGTGAAGAAAAGGGAGAGGGTGGGGGAATAGGAGAGGGGGAGGGAAAGAAGAGGGGCGGGAAAAGAGGGGAGGGAGAGGATGTAGGGGAAGGGAGAGAGGGGAAGGAGAGAAAGCGAGGAGGGGGAGCATGAGGAAGAGGAGAGGGAGAGGGCAGGAATCGGAGATGGGTTGGTAGAGAAAAACAGGTATGAGAGACAGAGAAGAGGGGGAGGGAAACGAGAGAGAGGGGGGAGTGTGGGGAGAGAGCATTTGGCGCACAAAAGGTAAATGAGCTTCATATAAATTTAAAGGTAAGACCATTTCATTCTCACCTTCTTTAATGAACGAGGGGGGGAGTGTATAAGGTGCATCTCTTTGTGAGAATATTCTCATTCTTTGGTGGGGGTGGGGGGTTCAGTGCTGTTAGTACGATTCTTTCCTCTGTATGCCTGTACATGATACGGTTGTAGGCCTATAGTCGGTTTCTATGTATGGCAGCATAAGTGTGTTGTCCCCTATAATATGATCACTAGAGTAGTAATAATTTACAAAGATCTAAATAATTAACAAAAATCTATATAATAATGATGATAACGTGAATAAAGTGATTATGAGTACATTCGGCTTTCGGGGACAGATGGTCTGGGACAAAATCATTCCTATTATGAAGTACTATTTTCTACCACATAAAGGGGGCATGAATTCGGCTATTAGGGACTGTTTCAGACCTATTTTCTCATTGAAATGATGAAATCCCATGTATCGATTGTCACATCGGGTTACCAGTAGGTCCAGTGATGGGAACTTTTGTTTTAAGATTTTTATTCAGCTACGACATTTTGTACTGATATATACAATAATTCTCAGTGCGTGCTGAGTTTAAAGAAATGTTAAGAAAAGAAATAACATAATAATATATATAGTAACCGTATAATAATGACACAATTAATTAAAATCTCACACATTGGGCAGTGTCCATTTTCATGACATTCATTGAAATAATCGTAAAGAAAGCCTATCAGTCATATAGCCAAAATAATCACAGGCAATAGAGACCGGCGCCGCTGCGAGCGATACATAATACAACCTCAAAAACAACAAGAATGAAAGCTGTAAAATAGCAACACCCAGTACATAATCTAGGCGAGAGGGATGTTACATGATAGCAACACTTGGTACATTATTATGCTCAAGGCCGCTGACAGATAGCAACACCCAGTACATATTATAGACGAACGAGCTGCTGTAAAATAGCAACACTCAGTACATGAGTGCGACTAAGTTCCAGAATTCGTTTCTCAGCATGAAACTCCTTGCCAGAACCTTCTTAATTTCGTTTTTAAATATTTTTTTGTCCTCTATTATTTTTAAACCGTGAGGAAGATCATTCCAAAAGTTGTAAATCCTGACAAAGAGACTTCTTCTGATTGTTTTCCAGTCCTCAATTTGTACCCGATATGGGTCTCCCAGATTATAATTATATAAAGGGTGATTTATTACAGAATAGGTCCAGAAAACAGTGAAAAAGCGTTGTAGGCGTCTATAACAGAGTGGTAATAACTTACATTTATTATGAATATCGATGTTTTTTATTCTATTTTCGGCTCTCCTTCGTCTAAGACCCTGACATAACCTTAAACAATTGTTCTGAATTAACTGCAGCCTTCTTGTTTCATTCTTTGGTGCCAGGTCGAATACCAGTCCACCATACTCTAGAACAGGCAGAATATAAGTTTTATATATCAGTATCGATATGTTTTTAGAGATATAGAATCTTACTCTTGCCAGTCTTTTGTACAACAAAATGGCTGTTGAGCAGACCGAGTTTATATACGGTATCATATTTAACCTGTCATCCAGAAGGAAGCCTAGGTACTTGAAGTTGTTCACCCTATCAATAATTTGTCCGTTACAATACACAAAATAATCATTAGCATTCAACACCCTTTTTCCACGAAATATCTGTAATTTTGTTTTTTTGGTGTTTAATGTTAAACCGTTTCTATCGGTCCAGCTCTGGAATTTTAATACATCTCTCTGAACTTTCTCTAAGTCTTCGTTTACAACAATCTTATTTAGAATCACACAGTCGTCAGCGTACATGACAATGTCTCCTTCAAAACCAACATCAATTACATCGTTAATATAAAAAATAAACAGTAGAGGCCCTACAATACTTCCTTGAGCTACCCCTGCTTGCAGTGATTCAGGATCAGAACATATCTCACCTAGTTGAGTCATCTGACTTCTGTTTGTCGAGTAACTTTTAATTAGATTAACCAAATTTTCACCAAGGCCAACTTTACATAATTTATACAAAAGAATATCAATATTAATAGAATTAAAAGCCTTGGATAGATCGAAATAGACTGCTATAGTATCATGACCTTTATCTTTGTTTTTTAACACGTTCCTCAGGAAGGAGTATATCGCACTGTCAGTGCTGAAACCCGGTCTAAAACCATGTTGCTGCGGTATCAAATAATCAATTTCGAGGAGATGTTGTTCTATTTTCTCTCTCAGAAGCTCTTCAAATATTTTGCCCATCATTGGGGATATTGAGATGGATCTAATGTCGTCTATCTTTCTTGAATTAACTTTCTTCGGTATAAGTACGCATAGTGATTTTTTCCATGATTTTGGGAAATAATTTTCAATACGTATCCTGTTTAGTAACCAAACAAAATTCTCAATAATTGAGAGAAGAGCAAGTTTGAGAAATGTAGAATTCATGTCTAAAACACCACACGATTTTTTCACATCAATCTTATTGATTACCTTGATGACTCTCTCAGTCGTGATTACATCAATCCATTCAAATTTGGGCAAGTCCCTACCTCTATTGAAAGTAAAATTTAGATTATCCGGGGATGACTTTGGAAGAATGTTGCAGAAATAATTATTAGCATAATTTGCTGCATCCTTACCGTGTAAAGTGACACCATCTGAACTAATGATATGTTCTATACGGCTATCCTTTGATTTAGATGTACCATAAACATTTGATAAATGCTCCCAGAATTTCTTTTCATTCCTAGAGTACCTATTACATATGTCAACCATGGCCTCATTTTTTAATCTAACTTGTTTGTACCTCTTGTGGGTACGAACAATAGGATAAAGACAACATCCTCTAACTTCCTCAAAACAGCCCCCATATGGCCGGCAACAAAAACATTGATGGGTTAATCCCCTATGATCTTGGTTGTCCATTTGATATACAAATGTAAAAACAAACATGATAGAGAGCTTGACAGGGATTTTTGATTCTCCAATTTGTGTATAAGGCCTATACCCGAAAATTAGGGTGCACATCCTGTATAACTTGTAAACCTTTCCAAGACACAGCATTAGCTCTGAGTGCCTGAATGGAAGGATTTGTCTCTAAGTGAGAAAAATGACTTTTTGTATATGATAGTAAAATGCTGGGATGTCTCAAATTACAGACACTCACATGATTTTGATAAGAAAATATCCATAGGATTACAGAACTCTTTTGCCGAACGTTTTTCGGAAATCCAAGTTGTCACTGCTGCTTCTGAAGTGCATGCTAGCCAGTTTTTGGGGCCGATTCACTAGACAGCGTAAAATTAAGCTAATTTATAAATTATATATTTATATAATATAAATATATATATTTAATAAGCTAAATAAGGCGTCAAATCCACCTGGCGGATATTAGTGAATTACATTTTTAAGGAAACTCCTAGCGGTAGTAAATGGAACCATGCTAATATTATCTACTAGCATTTGACCGCATAAAGTGTTATTTTCGGGTCTTTATTTTAAGTGCTAATTAACCTTGAAATAAGTGGTCTATAGTATAATAGGTAATTGCACTAAATAAGGCCCATGACGTGGACACTTATAGAAATATAAAATTCAGCGCTTTAATCTGGAATGTGTAACTTATAATTTGGTATACTTATAATTTTAGAGCCATACTTGAGATTTGAATTGTTTTTCTTAATTAAAATCACTGATGTAACCATGGCGACCAACTAAGCCTAACTATGCTCCCTTATTTGGTAATGTCATCACTCTGGCCATATTTTGGGCTATATTTGCCTTTTAACTAGTATTCCAATTGAATTTACAATAGTTAAATTTCATTTCATTTCTTCTTAGAGCTAATTTTTTGAGAATTCAATATCTACAATACATCATATCCTCAATGGAATTTGGACATCAGCTTTATGAAATTATCTGGGAGGTCTATCATTCTGATCAAAGACAAGATGTTTCCTCATCTTCAATGTCTCCCCAAACCAGGCCAAAATTGGTGATTTTTTACCATTTCGCCGCTCGACTCCTACTGTTTTTATTCCTTGGGACAATATCAGAATTACACATGTGATATATCATCAGATGCGGAAATTTATTTACCACAACTTGCAGAGATAAAATTAGTTTTCATCAATTTTTCATCAAATGAGAGAGATTTGATTGCCACAAGGTCCTTATGTTTTTACAATTTCAAAATTGTTCAAAAACAGTTGCCATGGCAACTTGACCATCAAACATAATTTCTAAAAAGTGACAGTTGTACCAAAACCTTCCCCACATTGTAAGCTCTGATAATATATATACTTCTTCAGAACTCGTATAAAAAAATAAAAAGCTATCAGGGTTCAATTGGAGAGATGTCTGGAAACATAATGTTTATGGGCCTTATTTAGTGGTTCGAGCATATAGTAAAACGCCCCCAGTTCACTGAATGCTGTACTCGACCAATGGAGTGAAAAAAATTGCAGGAGTGAAAAAATACTACCATACTCATGTATACGTCAATGATCTTTCTACGGTATTAATTCAATTTGTAATAATAGGTTTGGCCAAAAGAACCTGAAACTGTTTATCTGAAAAATATTCACTATTATAATAAATATCACAAAATCATGAATCGCAAGAAAATATCACAGAATAGAAATATCATTAAACAAATAATAGGTTTGAAAAAAATCGCTTGTCCTGGATGTCCGCAGACAACCGAAAATGAATATATATTATGGGCATCCTCTGGAAACCTACCTTTAGAATAGACAGTATGCACGCTCCTTCAACGTTACTCGTTACCTACTCATTACTTATTATTGTGAGCGGACAACCAAATATTTTGTGAGATATATGTCGGATAACCATCATTTTATTTTGAAAATTGTTTTGAAGCGTTTTTGTCCACCTTGTATAATATGACAAGTACAATAAATAGGGAAAACAATTGCATGGAAACAGAGTCTTGAATTTGATTGGTCTACCACCTACGCATTATTTACATATGTATGTGCTGACGTTCATTCAGTTGGTCATAATATCAGCGACCCTTTTGCAGCTATAGGATCTTTGATGATATATTAATGCTTGATTTTTTCGTTTCGTTGTAATCAATACCTCATGCTGCGAAAAAGCTTCTCAGCCACTCTACCACTGGTACGCCACCCGCCCTCATCTATTATTATCAATCTAATATATAATTACTAGGGCTTCTAATTTTATACAAAGAGAATCATACTTTGTCACAAGTGTTTGCTGAAGATCAAAATCATTAAATTGTGCAGCCGCAAGTATCTTAACATTTTACTGAGGAAATAAAATGTCTCCAAACGTTTTTATGAATTGTTTCTGTCACATTATGGAGTGAAAATGGCAATATCCCGAATCACATTTCATGGACATTTTCTTGCTTCTCTTGCTTGAGTCAAAGGTAATTGCAATTAAATTCCGTTATCATTCAGGAAATGTGATAGTTTCTTATTATATGTATTCAATTCGGTTTGCCCTTTTGCCAAATGACTTATAGCCAAAGTAGTATTTATTGAATAAATCTCAGGCGACGAAAGGGAGACATTGTAAGGAGTTTGGACAATATTAACCTATATTTATTTCCCGTTCTGTAGCTATTGTCTACCTAATTATCAAGTAGTCGCAGAACATGTGAACTGAACACGTGCCTTAATCTTTGCTCGATCATATAATGTATAAAAACTTGTTATCACGTATTACATTCATAAATCGAGATCGTTGCCTAACATTTGCATTACGCCTATACTTTTTGCGTTCTATATCAAGAGAACGAGAATATCTTCAGTTTGTTACTCTTGCCCGATTCAAATTCTTGTATAAATATACATATCTATTACAAAGTATTGCTAATTTCAGTCCTATATGTTTCAAACAATGAGTACATTCGGTAAGATTTCCGTTCTCCTAAAAACTGAGAATGCAGCCTTAAGCTGATCAATTATCTGCAATATCCATCGTACATGCCTTAGTGATAAGGATATGTTTACTCCGGGTCCAAAAGATTCGACCCTGCATGAACAATTAATCTTCTCCTGACTATGATTTTCACCAAGGCAGGCTATATCACTGTACTGACATCCAGGCTCGAATCCCCAACTCCATATACTACTATCACGTCTGAGGCGAGGGAAGGAAACCATATTTCTATTGCGCGAGTCGGGACCATGCTAGCATACAGTAGCCAACGCCCTAGTATAACGTTGTTCGTTTAAGTTGGAGCCCGATCCGCCCTGTCGTAGCGGAATACTTGAATGAAGGTATATCTGTGGCATACATGGTCTGGCAATCACACCGCAGAGGGATTACTCTGTTCCCTTACACCCCTCTGCTGTGGACCGATATGGATATCTCCATCGCCTGCATTCATAAGGGCCCTCAAACCCAATGTATTTTGCCTGCCCGTAAACGTGAAATGCCATTGAACTACTTTGAGGCACTTAAAATATTGTCAAAGATTAATTATTAATGTCCACACAGCGTATCGTATTACAGGCAATTTCCCGGTCCAATGAATGAAGTGTATTGTGCAGCAAAGGTCTTTCTGTGTGGCTGGCTTTCATCTATTAGAGTTTTAAGAGGTCGAAAGAAAGGTGTTATTAATTGAATTGAAACTTCATGTGATGATCAGCCCGTTGATGGACCTATGACATTATCAGGTAACGGATATACAAAAGAGTGGGCTTCTGCTGACGTTATTTACTTTGCCTGTATCTCGCCAGGGATGCTATTCAAAGACGTTAATTAAATTTTTATTCTAGCAATCTCTCTCTCTATATATATATGCAGCCTATTAAGCCAGTGGGAACATAATCACTATGCGTCTGACGAATACCATGCAGCACCTTGTATATGCCTATATTGCAGTATATATCTTTTAATTCAGCAATATGCGACCATTTCCTTCGCAATTTAATTACTGCGACAGTCCTCGAAAATGGAACTATATATAATTATATTCTGATGCGTACCTTCACTATAGTCGATTTTTGGGGGCAATAGTTTATTGAATATAGCCACGACCCATTCTAATGCATACTGTTGGTTTAGTATCATGACCTTTTGAACCACAATGCACCAAGCAGTTCAACTACTAACGCTGCCCTAGTAACCAACAATAAAGTTCAGTTAATATGACCCATCTGCTCCAGTGATCATTTCTATTCATAGCGTACCTTGAATCAGTTTTGACCGGATCGAGTGAATATCACCTGCTAAATGTAACAGGTAGGCTGAGTCGAATTATATACACTGTCTTCATTAATGGTACTAGTGCAATCTACTTGCGATGCACACGTATACAGAGAAAAAAAAAGCGAATTTGTTAAGGTGTTTTCACGCTCGCCTCCAGGACAAACAAGTTTTTAATTGTTGGTCGCTAATAATCTCACAGTCTCTAGTGTTCCAATATCCTAACGTAAACCCAACGGACGTTGTGTCCGTACTATACGACCGATGCAATTATCATAATTATTCTCACTATTGGGATTGGTCCTGGGTATGACCATAAAGTGCCTTTCTGTCTCTTTTTCTCTGTCTCTCTCTCCCTTCTTCTCTATCTCTCTTTCCTGGGTATGATCATAAACTGCCTCCCTCTCAGCTCTCCCACCCTTGATATAACCATATTAAATGTGTTGATAAGTGCGTAAAGCAACCAATCTCACTCACTCACTGTTGGGAAATTGAACATTATTCTTACGCCCTAAGAGGATCACATTAATCTAATTATATTAATTGGTTAGCGGAGCGTTAATATCACCGGAAACTTCAGTCATTTTTGTTTGGAGAAACATATTATTGAATTTCACCAGATGCATCCTTACTCATGGAAAAAGCTTATGATACTCATGAGTTGAGAATTGAGATGCATTCAACTTTATAAATGAATGGTAAATTAATTGCCATTCCCCGACAGTCAAATCTCATCAATCATAAATTAATATCTAGTGCTTTTGAATCAACTTACAAGTTATGCTAACCGACTCATTTCTCTTTTTTTTGTATGAAAAAAGGCTTCAAAGAAGCGCAAGTCATTCGAAGATATGCAGGTTTCTCATCAATAACATTTGCAAACAATAGGGACTAAACTTGGCATTTAGACGGAGATCTCTATAGACTCATTAATATCATTCTCTGGGGAAAAATGAGGATATTAAGAGAGACGACTAGAATACTGAGCTAAGAATATGTCTATATATACAATATTCCACGCGGCGGGCATGATTATATTAAACTGCCTTTTGGTAGAGGAATATGATATACATTTCTATTAAGATCGCCACAACCTTTCGATGTTTTAGAGTTCTAGGCTCAGGCTATCTTCAGAGGATCACTGCAAAGTTAGTTCTTGCAGAAAGAAATGTTCGATGCGCGCGAAACAGACAGGCAGTAAATCCATTGGCGGAGAGTCAAGGGAGATGGATGAGAAAATGGATGAGCAGCAAACAATTTAAACATGTTTCTGTCGAAGGAGATTTTCACGTGGTAGGTGGTCAGATGAGCCAAGCCAATCGTTCTTTTTACACGTTCCCCACCAGGAATTACCGCGCTTTAATGAGGCGCATTGGAACTCAGTGACGAGGACGCAATTTCTGAACGAGAACCATTAGCTCTAGCAGGTAGCGTGACAATTGAATGATGCTCTTCTCACTAAAATGCACATAGTCACTAATACTACCTTTAATCTTCATCCCGCTCTATCTTCTTGGTCTACAACGCTTTAATCTATGGCATTTTTGCGGTTCTCTATTGTGTTTAATTGGATCTAAATATCTTCTTACTCCTGTTGCGAACGACCATTTTCCCCCTCAACACTAAACACTATACCAGCCCCCGCTCACCCACCTACCTATCCTACTAAAATACTCGCAAATCTCCCTTCATCTCACTCCTTTTCGTTTTCTCTCTCTCCGGCGCAATCCTGTCGCTAAGTACTGCCTTGCTCCTCACAAACTTGGTGGTCTTTGCCTCACTTCAAACCCTCGTCATTGCTATCAAAACGTTCTGCCCTACCGTTTTCTTTACTCCGCACAGCCTTTCCCAGCTTTTCTGCTGGCATGATCGTGCCTATTGTAATCAATGCAATGTCTCACTCGTCAGATTCCTTTGTGTGCTATCGTCTGCCTCCATCCTTCAAGGGAGGGGTGGGGGACTGCAAACAGGAAATTTATCACGCCCACATTTTCTTTACTGTTCTTTCTTCCCATTATTCTTCCCTTACTACTACTCACCCACGTGTATATATATACACTTCACAAGCACTCCCTCCCTCGCAGATACGATACAAATCCTAGCACCCCCGAGAATGTACTCCTTCGAAGTGGCAATTTATTTTAGGAAATTTGTACCAGCAGGCTCATCCAAGTATGATGATATGATAATATATACATTTGTGCCTTTTTTCCTCTTCAGGTTCACTGAAGAGACCCACTTGGACACTTCAACATTTGAAGATCATTGAACTTGCAGTGAGTTCACGCATGGTTTTCCCTACAGCGTGGTGCATTTCCTTTCTGACCAACCAACACTACTTATGCATGTAACCTGTGTGCTGATTGGTTGCTGGAAGAGCTGCTCTGCGTTCCCCCCGCTAGGCACGCTCTCACTCTATGGCGTCTGCCACCACCGCAGTAGTCAAAGCTGATCCACACTGGGGTCTGTCCAGACCTAAGTTTGCCTAAGCGATTCTACAGACAGTTGCCTTAATATTTTACAGGATTTCTTTCTGTCAAAGGCCTCCTGATATCATTTGACACTGTTTGTCACCGCTGTTAGACATCTGTTGCGAGCGAGCAGGAGAGCATTGCCGCGAAAAGTGTTTTGGCACATACTGCTAGGGGCAGAAGTGGGACTAAAAGCGCTGGGAACCCTCAGTCATTTCACTACCATTCATCACCATCCAGGAATATAGGCAGGCTTTGCTGCTACTTTAAGACAACCTAGTCGTGCATAAAGTCGCCGAGAAGCGGAGGTGAGTCAACTAGTGTCCTTACCATGACGTATACATGACGGGACGTGAGGTCCTCATATATAGCAACAGCTTGTTTCCTTGTTTCGAATTACTGGAAATGAAATTAACTTCTTTCTCTCTCAGAGGTAACAAGCACTATTCCTTTGGGAGCGTATATCTGATGAAGCCTTAGGGAAAATACTTGAATCTCATGGACGTCATATTGTTATTACAATTGTGTAAATCAAGTTTTACTTGTTTATGAGAGTGTTGATTCTGTACTGGAGACACTATACGGGAAAATAAGTGGAATTAGCGCAGTAGGTGTATATGGTGATAGTGTTTTAGGGGAAGGATGTAAAGCCACTAGGGATGCATACTTTTGCATAAACAAATCTGTTCCAGTTCCCAGGCTTAAGAGGTTTGATTAGGCCGTCCCCTATTATCAAACGCAACGTCAAATCACTAGTAGATCCCAGACACTGGCTTTATGGCTCGTGGCAAAGAATAAACCATTCGTAGCTTGACGGTTTGCCACGGTTGAGTGGCGCACTGGGTGTATAATAGTCAGGAGTTGTATTATACCCTGAAGTAATAAAGCCTGTAGGATGGACATTGATTTGGCTTAAAATCAATTAAATCTTGCGCAGATGACACCTTTCCGTAATCATAGATCGGTTAATGCGCTCGTTAGGACATGATGAATTAGGTACGAACGAGGGAAAGTGCTTACCGCTATGTATTGTACCATTGCCTGGAGAACTCTCGTTTTTAAGCAAAAATAGATTGTATATTTTTTCATTCAGCAAAAATATACTTCAAGTTCACTTTAATCTTTTAGATCTTTTCATGAAACAGGAAAAACACAAGGACTGCTTCAACCCTGCCAAAAGTATTTTTGTAAATGTTTTTAGGATGGCGGTTAGGAAATTGTCTCTTCAGTGACTCCCAGTTGGTATTCAGTTTGTTTTTCATTATCTGTTTTATGTCCCCACCAACTGCAACTGTACAAATTAACTCAGATAAGAGAATGCTGGCTGGTAGGGTAATCTGATTTGTAGCACCAATAACGTTCATGATCTGTTGTATACTAATAGATGCTAAACCAACACAGCCCGATTATGAAAATGTAACTTATGAGGCATTTTGATGTACGAACATGACCTGTGCCTATAATGTTTTGCTAAACATTATTTGCTCGTGACAAGCACCTTACTATCATAGGGGTGTCCAAATGTGTCCTGGATCGACACAATATGTCTTTAGGGAAAGTGGACCAAGCCTTAGGGATATGGTAGACAGCATGACCTTTTCCCCTACAGCCATCCGCCCACTGTCACTCCCTACTCATTCTAGACGCTACTGTTTTACAGTCTCTACTCTAGCCCAAAGGGAATGTGAACATTCAGTGAAGTACCCAATTGGGACGCCTCTTCCAGATATTGACTGCGAATAATACCCATTTCCTTCACAGTGCTCAGTTAGATCTGATATCTATAGTCTTGCCCAGTTCTGACATCTTCCACTTGCCTCCCTCGTGCCTTTTTTCCGTCTAGATAAACGACAGCATAGCGAGTCCTGGCCTGAACATTAGACACCATTCCTATGCTTTGTTACCAGCTGCAATACTTGCCCAATCAGGACACCTTTAGCTCCTGACCCTCGTGGCTCTTATACATTCCCTGGCAGCAAATATTTTTGTTACCCTGAACTAGCCTTTTCTACAACCTACCATTTGTATAGCACAGGCGTTCACTAATCCATCAAATCACCGAGTGGTTGCTATGCCTTCCTCCCTTTGGATCCTGTTGAATAACCGACATAATGCTATTCAAAATAAGGAGACTGGTACTTTCAAAAGAATATGTTGGTAAAATAAGATGATTTGTGTATGACTTGGAGATTATCATATTCCATTAATATACCGTACAAAAAATGGTATTCCCATCCAATACGTAAAGTAAATATAATCGGATTGTCTGGGAATTAACATGACAGTGTTAGTGCGTAAAAGATCAAACCAAATCAGTCACTATTGATGATGAAATCCTGAAGTCTGCAACTTACATTGAGCAGAGCCAAGGAGAAATATTCGTTGATATGGTGGGTTTTATCGAATTAATATCTTAACAATTCAGGTCGTACAAGGTACTCCGGGCACATACTGATTGAAGAGATGTAGTGCAACAAAGTCATCGTTAGCTATATATCAGTTCAGTGGATTAATGGGACAGCACATTTTGTAAATTACAAATTCAAATATTTGAATAAGTACAGACTTTTATTATCTTTCATTGGCAATTGCATTTAAATACTTATCTCATTATCCTGAATAAAATATTTTAAAATCTAAATTTATATGATATACCACAATTCACATGGTTTGTGGTTCAGGGTCGCTCTATCTATTTTGAGGCTACCATGCAGGGAAAAATATTGTTGCTGGCATCTTTGTATTGTTACCAACTGTTTTATTTTGAACAGATATTTAGGGCTGCCCAGGCACATTTAAAATAGTTTTTATTTGGGTATAAAAGTGTTTCTTCAAATCAAAAGAGAAAACATAGAGCCAACCGTTTTATACAGCTATAAAATTACAGAATAGAAGTATATGACCGTTGCCATATCCAGAAAGAAAAGGTCCATTATCAAAGGTTCTTTTTTAATAAGGTCAAACATTAAAAGTGTTCATCGCCCTATCCCCTACCTAGGCAAACACTACTCTGCCTAATTTTCTTTTGACCCCAGAAAGTGAAGGAAAGACCTTTTTTTTCTTTTTTTATTCATTTACAGGCCAGGTCATATAAGCGTCATATATTTTCGTTTAATTACATGTAATCTCTTTTGGACTAAAAAAACTTGGAGTCCAAAAGAGATTATTAAGAGTTTGCCTTGGGTACAAATTGTTCTCTTATTTAAACAGTGGCAGATCAGGATTCATGTTATGCTGATGATCTCAGATACCATTATTACATAATAAACCTGTTGTCAGGTCTTTATATAGTCATTGTTGTTCTTGACGATGACAAATAATATTTGATAAATCCCCCTCTCTAACCTTTTTTTGAAAATAAATTTTATTACAGAAAAGACAATGACTGTATTATTCTCGGATGTTACTGACAGAAAGATGACAATAATGATCAATTATAAAATTGTAGTGTCTGAACACTAACTCAGGTTCTTGGTCCTTGCCAGCAACTATCCTTTATTGCCACACCCCTGGTGGAATAGACTGTAACTCATACCAAATGAAGTAGTAAAGAGTACTTGTGATACCCACAGTACTACAAAACAATCCTAAGTCTTACACATTTAATCCCTAGTTAACTTGTAATATACTGACCGTAATAGTATAAGTTATTACAGTTTGGTAAAGCTGTATTTCCAGCTAAAGCGACCCAAACATATTTTCCTTAGTTTGTGGAATGGAAAATTCAAATAAAGAAAATATAGAAAATATTATATTTCCTCGAATTCCCCGAGTTTTTCATGAATTCATGGCTTTTTCTAGAATATTTTTCTGATATTGTAGTGTATTGATTAACAGTGGCAATCTGGATCAAATGGGATTAATATTGTAATTAATTGGCTTCTTTCTATACCTATCTAGCCAGTGTTATCCTTACATTTTCGATTCCAAAAGGATTAACAAAGTTTAAGAAGATGATAGAGAGTCGGACAAAAAAACGTGAGATTTCAGCGGGTCCTCTAAATAATCATTTTGGGAGATATGAAATCTCACACCAAGAAGAACAGGTCAAAATCCTTTAATACTCTACCTGGATGACCTTTGGATGGGTCTGGAATGAATAGACCACTAAACTAGACAATTTCATTTTATCATGGAAATTAGCTGAGAATACAGCTGTAACCAAGATACCATGCCGTAGCTTAATTACTGAGCTGTATCGTATCTTGAGTGGAAGGATTAAAGCTTCACAATCCTCCACGTTTACTATCACAGCGTCTAATTCCCCTGAGGCTAAAGTAAAGATGTAGATGCCATGAACTACTCTATGAGGAGTAGTATGAGTGTGCGGTAGCCCCTGTAGAAGATGTTACATTTGCCTAGAACTTCTCCCGGGAAAACCACCTGCATGAGAATTGTCGTCTGAGGTTCATCAGACAACATTCAACCATTAGGTCCAATTAGGCATGTCATACAAATGGATTAAGCGAAGGTCATGGCAACGATACATAGGAAAGTGGCACCACCAATACCACCTCTGTTCGTTCTCAGATATTTTCAAGCAGTAAGCTAAGGTAAAAATGAAAATAGACATATTGCATTGCACAACTAGCTCAATCAATGGACAACAGTCTGTGACCACTGTATGAACCGGTTGTAACATGAGTTGAGAGGCATAATATCTATCTAATGCAGGCAATTGCAAGGTTTTCTATATAAAACGCATTCAACTGATAAACAGGAGAAAAGCATCTTCTCTTACACGTTTCCCTAAGGAAGTTGATCCGAAGTTGCCATGGCCTCCTTATGCCTTCACCTGTTAAAGTTGATATGTATCTAAAAGACATCACCTTATGAGCCCCCAGATGAACTTATACCCGAAAGCATATCATACATATACATACTTAAAGGGCTAAAATATGTTATGATGAACTTAACAACATGTTATTTCCCAAAATATGTGTTTGCATGCATGGCTGAAGTGAGGTTTGATGTCTTAAGCTAAATGACATTAGTTATGGGAAATCAACCGTAAGAAGATATCCATGTATCATTCATTCTCGGATGCTAACATGATATTTGTTTTGAGTTCCTCCTAATGAAGGAGAGTATAAAAATATGCGCTTTAATGATATCAATACATGGAAATCAGCAGGTAATATCATATCAAAGGAGGAAATGGACTGCAAAGTACGTATAGATCTGTTTAACTACTAAGAATTAATATTGTATGTTAGGTATTAGGTCTGTTAGGAATCTTCTGAATTAATTGATCTTTATTGCAAACAAATTATGATATGTCACACTTATTTACATACGTCAGTGTTACCAGCCAGACGTACACCAAGGGATGTAGCTACTAAATACTTGGGTTAGAATATTATGGATGTCGCAATGAATGTGAATATTACAACTCTAGACATGATTATAGCTTAGTCTGATGCTCCAAACATGTAACTTAATTCACTATCTTGATACCATGTTAACCACCCTGATACAATGTTTTCAGCGTTGCTTTCACTAGATACCATGACCCATTCTTTCTCTAATACATAAATAAATATAATATGATATGTAATTGTCTACCTTTCAAGTGTGATGCTGGTGTGTCCATCTTGCTGGAATTCCAGAGAAAGGATTGGCTCCCAGCGCATTTCAATTCATCGCATTTTGTAAATGATTTAATGAAATACTGCCTCAGAGCTGAAAGGGAGATAGGGTGTAGGGGCCTCAAGAAGCGACCCTGAGGAGAACGTCACTACTGCTGACAAGAAGGCATATATAAATGGGACAACTATGTACCTTTCAAGTGTACATCAAACCAATTGATAAGCATCGCATGTTGACATAAGAATACGATTACGGTAGTATAACATTATCCAGTTCCAGGTTGAACTAGAAAAGGCCACTGTTACATTTCCCTCCATAATAATGAATAGTACAACAATTGTGAAAGCATTATTCATCCATGAGTACTGGAATTAGCTTCGCGTGAAGAATCCTAATATACATGATTCATTCTGTGGAAAATGTCTGTCATCGAACTATCTCTACAGAAAATTGTTCCCTTTGGCAGAGATTGTTGTATTCACGATTGCTCATATTGATCGACAGACGAGGCCTTTTGAGGTTTGTGACGTGGCAATTCATTTACAATGAACCTGTACCTGAATGTATTGATATCCTTGGAGGAGCTTTTTTAATATAAATCTCCTCTGTTCATAATCTTTTTAATATTACATTTATGCAGGAATAAATAAAAGAGTGGCCGTTGCCATCTCCGCTTGGCGAGGATCAGCCATAAGTTGCATGTTTTCACCTCATTCCTGTGCTTGGTACAACATTATTAGGGTTCTGTCAACAATACAGAAAGACAGATATTAAATAAGTGGAGTGGAATGAGTCGGAATGAAATGGAGTTCTGAAAGGGTCAAACAAGATGGAATTTAAATTATAGTTTGTGTTTGTATGCGATATTCCAGTGAGATGAGGCGACAGCAATAAAGTAATCAAGTTCGCTGAGGCTGTCACCAGCAGAGAGAGACTAAAGAGAAATCGCACAAAGCAATATGTAACTATAGCTATAGATTTTATTTCATAGTATAGAAACTAGGGATGCAAAATCTGCAAAATTGCAGGTCTTCCAATTGAACCTATTGTACAACTCTTCTCAACTATTTTTTATTCCAGTTGGGGTACTTACTAACACGGCGGTTGTGGCGGTACGCTTTATATGCGACTTGTTCTATAGGTAATAAGTTCTTAACATTAATTAAGATATTATTAGTGTGTTTTATCCTCACGTTAATTAAGATATTATTAGTGTGTTTTATCCCCATCTCCGTCAGCTCTGAGGGATTTATCTTTTCAGCACGGGGGTTATACTGGTATACTTCAGTACGGGAGTTTTCAATCATCTGTGCTTCTGAGAGATCTCGTTTTATTAAGGGGATAAGCTATAGTCTATAAAAAATGTACAGATGCACAACATAATAATGATAGAAAACACGAATAAAAAAACTATCCAAGAAAGAACCCGGAAGAAAATCACCATAGTAATACCACTTCTCCGAGATTATTAATTGTGATGATGTAAGGTGAGTGCATATTAAAGATGATGAGATAGCAATAAAGTAATAAAGTCAGCTAAAGCTGTCTGATTCGAGGGTCACATCAGCAGAGAGACTAACAAAAATCATGCACGCAATAAGTGATTACACGGACACAGCACAGCATAATATTAGGATACAAGAATCAAAATAGTACACGCGAAAAATATGATACAATAAATAATGGCAATTACATTTTAATAATATCTACGGGTATATCATATTCATGTGTACCGCATCGTCCTGAGCGTCCTTGGCTTAGGTCATACTTACATATTCGCTGAATTGCTCCCTCTTATTACTAGTAACATCACTGGGACAATGGCATACATAGGAAGGACTTCTTTAAACGAGCCTTCTAGAGTAATGCACCCCTTTCATGTTTTCCTGCAATTCACTATTTGTTTGACCAGCCTCTAGAAGGATGTCATGCCTATGATGGCGGATGACAGGCTGTTGGATTGGCAAATATTTTCAAGAAGAGACATGCGTCAGAATGTACGGCAATGATTAAAGCTTAGACAATCCCGGGACATTTCTCTAAGTGATTATAGCTTTGTAATTCGTGAGATCATGAATATAGATTGATGTGTAAATATACATGTTTAGAGGATGTCATAAGTGTAAATGAAAGAGGATTACGAGTGTACATATTTATGTCAGTTTGCCGGTTTTTTTTTTACTTTTCTGATATGAATCTAAACACTCATGATATAAAAATGCAGACCTGTAATCATTAGTATACCCGATACTTGTGTCATCGTTTTATTATTTTCTATTTATTTCCCGATTCATAATTTCCATTTGGGTGGCAAATATCAAGAAAGACAATTGTGAACATGGGCGTCTCAGTCTTCATTTTAATGATAACTTCTTCAGCACTCTAGATATGTAAGAGATAATAGAATAAACCCTAACGAGGGTTACATTTTTTTAGTTTGTTTATACAGCATTCATCAGACAATACAAAGATATTACAATAAGGCATGTACGTTGTCAGTTATAATACAGTTGAGGTCATTGAGATATGGGCTCACCGTAGCATATCCGGTAAGGAATATCCATGGTTTTCTGACCACTGTTGTGTCTATCTAATACGTCAGGTCTTTCACATATATAGCTACAAGAAAAAACTTTCATTGATACACAAGCGATAGTGAGAGTTAATTAAGAACAAGGAATTTTAAGCAACTATATATTTTTTTCTTCATTTAGGGTATAAACATCTACTGTTACACCAAAATTGAAAAAAAAAACGCCATATAGAATTCATTCAGTAATTTTATACCGCATCGTTACCAGCGTTATGGCCCAAATATTATCTACCAATCTGATATCACCACTTTTCGGAATTAATTTGATTGGACATATCTTCAAGTCGCCAGGTATGATTCCTGTATTAATGATTTGGTTCACTGACAAGGTAAAGATCTCTACACAGCTTAACAGAGCTCGTTTCATAACTCTGGATTCCATGCCTACAAAACCAGAACTTTTGGTTACATCTAGTTCTGTGACAATCCTCGCAATTTCTGGCTGGTGCAAATCAGGTGCAATATCAAAGAGAGTTGGGGTATCAACTAAATCGAGAATTGGGGGGAGATTAAGCTGATCTTTTCCAATTTTCGCATAGAAATTATTTGCAAACTCCAATGCATCTTTACCTGTGAACTTACCCTGAGGTGTATCAATCTTTTCGATTTCTTTAATTACGAGATATGACCAGAATTTTCAAGGGTTATCTTTAAGAGCATTAACCTTATTCATCAGGAATTGACTTTTTTTCCTAATAATCAACCTCTGTAAAAAAAAAATTACAATTTCTGGCAGCCTGCCAGTTGTCAGTAGAGTTATGCTGTTTTGCTAATCTGAACAGGCGACTTTTTTTCTTTCATTAACACTTTTGTTTATCATCAATATATTCCTGATGTTCATATCTTATCCTGACCTTTCGAAACTTAAAGAACTTAGCAATTTTCGTCTTGATTTCCGCCAAGAATTTTCTCTATGTAGTGTTAGGGTCATCAATTATGATATTTCCCTGATATTCATGCATTCCAGCATGTTCCTGAAAGTCGTTTCCCCGGTATCTCAGCCCTGTCTGGACCCATTTACATGTAGTCCCGCTTTAGCAGAGGAGGTTTCTTTTTACCTGTAATTCTCGAGCTAATTGGAAAATGGTCGGATATATGGTTATCCAGTACCACACTCTCTACGTTCACATTACTATACACAATGTCAATTGAGATTGAAGAAACACCTGCGACTCTGGTTGGACCCTTAACCGATGGTGTAAGTCCAAACCCAATAAGTTGATTTTTAATCTTCACAGGTTGGGGTGATTCTCGTAACATATCTACATTAATGTCCCCACACAAAAAGATCTTCTTATGACCATTCAGGGTATTCAAAATATCTCCTATACCTGTAGAGAACTCCTGAATATCTGAGTTTGGAGGCCCATACATACACACCAGGGAAAACTTCGCAAAGTTTCCTATTTTAATATCCAATATCCACTATAGATACAGAAAAGTTGATTTTATCAGCACCGAGTTGTGGTTCTACATTTACTCCACGATGTTACCAAAGATATGAATAATTATCGAAAATGTGGTAATATTTATGTGATGTATGCTAGAGATCCAACTATTCTTATGTAAAGCCAAGTCATCCCCGCCTGTATGCCAATTTGTTGCATTGTTTGTATTGGAACGTTGGAGGGAGAGCGTCCATCTCCTGGATGTGCAGTCAAAATAAAGCAGCAGGGTAAGAACTATTAGCCTGTGACTAGTATAGCTTATGGTGTGCAATCAAAAATTACATAATAATGAAACTTGCAAGGGTCACAGAATCAATTAACTCTTCCCTTTCTGAAACTGATTTATTATGTAAATTACATATAGGCTGGTTACAAGTTGGGAAAGAAGGGAAAACAACCGGCGAAGTTTTTCACATATGTCCTGTTGAGATCTTGAACTATAAATGATGAACGATAAGGCAGGAGTGGCCAGGAAATCAGCTAACAGCAAGGTGTATTTCCCATAACAATATACAATTACAATAAATATAATAAGATAAGAAAAAAAGATTTTCCACAACGGAAAACACAACCGCACAGTGCGGAATCAAGTGAATGTGTGTGTATTGGAATGATGTGGGCGTGACGTAACAATGACATAGGGTGCCACACCCATTATGACGTCACAGAAGGGGGCGTGGCTGTGGCGTGGAACAAGGATCTCCGGAATATGTCCATCGAGGGCTCGATTATATGAAAAACAACCCTGGAAGATTACCAAATGTTTCGGATCACACTCTCTTCCATTCAATTATGCAGCATGTTACACAACATTCATCGTGGACTAATTTAAAGTAGCTTTGATACTAAGTTCTACTAAAACCCGAACATAACGTGATAGAGATAATGACGTGACAGACTCAGAACAGCCCGACAACATATGGCATTGGAGAATGCATGGGATGATGCATTAAGGCCCTAATGTCCAAATTTGCCATCCATTGCTGGGGTCAACAGAGTTGGAAAAGCAGCCCATTTCAATCAAGTAATTAACTGGTCTCATAACCTGATGAGGGAAGTGAAATCCCTTGTCTCTTTCAACTGCGCTTGTGTAAAAAATGCTGGATTTCTTTTTTGATAAATGAGACTTGGTGGTGAGAGCTTTAAGAACAAGGTGCATGAATACATTGATACCCACTGAAATTACCACCAAAGTAAAAGCGGGGATTGTGTTTTCAACCCGTACTCTCACACTTTGTATTGTTGGTTAGATTTTCATGAATGTCTGCCCTATCAAATGCTTTCTTTTGACCGTAAATATTCCCCATGGCCCAAAAGGAGCTAAATTAATATTGAATAGAACCACCCTGAGGGATCTACTCTAAATAAGACAAAGCAGCCACGCGCATGTTTACCAGAGAAAAATACTTATTATCATTTAATTTATCTTTATTTAATTGTTGTCCCGAAACGAACGTCAAGACGAATGGAAACTGTTTTTTCAGTATAATACCTTCGTTGCCAGACGTGATTTTCTTATTGTGTTTTGTGAACAGGCATTATGCTGCAACATTCATGCTCACCATTTACCCGATCCCTATTTATTTTGCATTCTAGGATTGGTGGCATTGTTGTCTTTGGTGGAGTATTCATATGATGGACATTTAAATGAAAGGATGGATTAATTGCATGAGAGTACACTTTTTGCCCGCGATAGCGAGAAAAGCCATTTCAATGCATATTTATGAAATAATACATTTAAATGTCTCCCCCATTGCTTCAATGGGGCGGCATTGACCGGAAGCACAGCTCAATACTACTTCCCCTTCCGGGTACCTCAGACCACTGGTCACTACCCTCTTCCTCACTCCACGCATCTCCTCCAGAGGGTTAACAACTGTTTGTACTTGCTGCATTGAATACCATCAACATGTCAAGGCCAAAGGGAAAGAAGAAAACCCCAGTTAAAAGATACCTGAAAGCGCAATATATATAGTATACAGAAGGTATAATTCCATAATATAGGTGATTGCTATCATTAGCCCCCACTCCCGCCCCGCCCGCATTTTGTCCGGTCCAAAGCTTCAACGTTGATATACAGTCCTTTAGTTATAGACAGAATAATTATGGCCACTGCATGCCACCCAGAAGTGTTTGTATACAATCTGAGCCTGAAATACCCCAGAGTATACATGCCTAAGTTGTATTAGTCCTTTGTGTGAGGCGAACGCGGGAGTGGGAAATAAAATATTAATTTTGGAATAACAGGTGGTATAAAAGCAGGAGATGGGACATGCTGCCCTGATAGGACACTAGGTCTGGCGCCTGTTGATAGCGTGTTTACACTGTATATTGATCAGCATGTGATATCCCTGCGTGTTGGGCCTGTGGCCCAGACAGCTGAACAAGACCCTTGGACAATAACCTGTCCGTGGATAATCAGTTAGGATAGATCACTCTCATAAATGAGCCAAGAGTGACCAGAGGTGCTTTTACAGTGCCTTCTCCTGAACAATGGTCATTACAAGGGTTTGACCCATATATATATGTGATGTGTCACAGGAAAATGAGTCACAAGTCGCTAAAAATGTATTTTGATATATCATCATATTTGAAAAGATTAGATCAAGCTGATTCCAATGATGGTAAACATGTAATAAGTGCTTCTATATTTATGCATGCATGAACAAAATGTTAGTGCTAAGCACCCCAAGAATGAAAACAGTCTGAGCAAGGGTTTTTTCGGATAAATCACTTTGAAAAATATCAATTTTGCCACTTGTGACTCATTTTCCTATAACACATCACATATATTATATGTAATACTATCTAAACCTTTATGAAACCTTTATACATGTATATATACATGTTGACATATTCCAGGAGAGCTTTAAATACTGGGGATTATAGGCCACGCAATATTTCTCAGCGGCACCGGGGGTCTTACAACCGAGCAACTTTGTTTTCAACTTGGATTGTATTTCAAATTGGAGATATCAATTTCAAATTGGAGGTCATTTTATTTCAGAAATGGAACTTAAATTATTTTTATCGGTGGGGACTGGGCGTTTTTCAATTACACGAATGTATAAAATGTTTGTACCTATTTCTATAGTTTCCAAATAAGTGAAGAATCAGACTTTTGAAGGAAAGTGAGATGTGCTTAATGTCAGCATGATTCTTACAGTTCAATTAGCTCTTCTTCCCGCGGCCTATTTTGCTGGTAAAGGGAGGCAATTGCTGAGCACTCCCGACCATCCCCCTGGAATGGCTTCTCAAATCTTTGCAGCATAATTATTTTCTCCGATATCAATATCCTATTTTTCATCATGATTTCCATCACTTTAAGCGATGAGACCGACCACACTGTTGAAATCTTCCTAATAAAAATGTTTTTTAAAAAAATTAAAATAGTGAAAACTTTCCCTAATCACAACAAGACAATTGGATAACATTTGAAACCAGTGTTTACGGGCAATGGGTTTTTAGTTATCGCTAATTTGAAGTTAGCCATGCAATGGGTTCTCAGTACCAATCAAGTTACGGCATTACCGAAAATTATAATGACTATATAAGAATGTCTCTTTATCAATAATAATAAATGCTTCATTTGCAAGACTAAAAGATACAAATTTGGTAATGCTCTTCAGATTTTAGAATCTGGTCTACCAGTGCATGCCATGCTGTAAAATCCTAGTAGAAACTAAAGACACTATTACTAAACAGAACTAACTAAACATACATCATCTGTAGTTCATCTATTTAATAATATCATAAATAGCGTGACGCGATACACTACTATCTGATGATGTCCGGTATGACTAAAAGACGCACAGCACCGAAAATCCGCACAGCATCCGCACAGCACCCGCACAGCACCGCCGCTACTTGTGTGATTAATTAGACACACCACTTCACAGTTTTTTTTACATGAAATATTCAATATATACCCGAGAAATTTTAGGATATCAATAATGATGGGTGGATCTCAAAAGCCAGTAAATATGGGATTGAATAGCTGAATAGTTTGACTGTGATTAACTGTCAAAGTTGCTTAAATTAATTTTCTGTAATTTAGTCACTTATAATTCTTTAAATAAATCTCCCAGTCAACTAATGGAAAATTTGTGGAAATAACTGGTGGTTCATTCCGTACTCATGCTTGCGAGTGTGGATAACTTTATTAAATATTCTGAATAGAATTAGAATGAACGCAATGCTTTATTGTATATGAGCAATTCCACCAAAAGTGCGCCATTTGGGTTGAAAAACAACAGCTCCTCCAGAGGCTAAAATATTTATCTGAGATTATTTTCGTTGGTATTTTCGGATCCAGAGGAAAAAAATCGCCTAGTATCCTACAACGTTTTTTTTATTTTTTTTAATTGTGAGGCCAGGAAAATGCTTATTTTCCTGGCAGCACCACACATAATCGTCATTCATGTTGAATTATTTACCTTTCCCCCTGCCCCTATATGTATACCATCAGAATTCAGGTCACAGTCTCTGCAAAGCTGCCCTGACCACAATTTTCATTATTAACGTTCCCAATTTCGTTTATATTAGCAGCAATATATCTACTGTGTGTACGAGAAAAAATAAATCAATTGAAGCGATTTTTTAAAAATATGAATTTTCAGCCCTGGATGGCCAAATGATGCATTTTTGGCGGAATTGCTCATATACATGTAATACGAATTCTGTTCAGAAAACGATCACTGTATGAAGATACCAGAAAACGGGAACCCGTTTTTAATACCTTTATACAAAAAACGAGAGAATTAACGTAATTTGATTTGATCTTGGTTTGGCCATGTCGTATAACAGGCAAGAGAAATGATAGTTTTCTTTGCTAGTAGAAAATGTGACTAAGCATTGAATAATCATTTTTGTTATAATGTTATAAGACATTGCGTTGATTTTCCTTTTATTCAGAGTATTTAATAAAATAGATTGATTTATTGTGTTCTATTAATTGTGACTAAGCATTGAATAAACATGTTTCTGTCATTAAATCACTGTCCCTGTCATGTGTATATATACACATGACAGGGACAGTGATTTAATGACAGTAGCTTAATCTAAATATCACGAACTTCGACAGCTATTTACAGTAAAACTATTCCAGTCATAAAACCCATATTTACAGGCTATTGAGATCCGTATTCAATAATTTGTATCCTCAAATATCATGGTTATTAAAAGAATATTCCATGTACAAAATGGCAAAGTGGTGCGTCTAATATTAGTCGCACAAGTAGCGGTGCTGTGCGGGTGCTGTGCGGATGCTGTGTGGGTTTTCGGTGCTGTGCGTCTTTTAGTCAGACCCGATGATGTCAGATCACATGGAAAACAACGAAATACAGGATATGTGGCTAAATTATTTATACTCACGCATGGCCATCGCTTTTAAGTGATGGGATCATCAAAAGCTGAATACCTGGAAATAATACTTTTCTCTATAGCCCAGCAAAATATGAAATATCTCAAGAACGAAATGATAAGTACTATATCAACCATAAAGACAAGGAAACGTGGCAAAATTACTCTCCCGGTGTTATATCATATTACGCGATGATTACGTAACAATTAACGTAACCACATTACTATTAATATTCAAAATTATCATTAACACTAATTATTACTTATTGAATTAATTTATCGCAGCAGTATGCAGGTCTTGTTAGAAAATCAAGCAATATCTGAGTTCCTATATAAATGTACTATAGCCAATCACCATCACGGCAACAGTGTTACCCCAGTTGTAACACCAAAACCATTCTACAACTCATGCACATGTGTGTCATGTGAATAATAACATGTCAGTTGGATCCCGGGATCTCTTGAAGTGGGACTCAATTATTTCCCCTTTAAACAATAGTTCTTCAATATACAACATAATTATGTATTCAAGTTATAAACCAACTTAGGCTATAACGCTGGTGGGATAACCTGGCCGCATCGTATCGCTAACTTCATTTATTAACTCTTTTAGGGATTGTTTAACATGTTAATTGAAAATATTTGTTTAAAAAACAGGGAAAATGCCCCAGGTCACCTTTCAAGGTATTTGTAGACGAAAGATTCATTCGACCCACAGTCATGGGCCATGCTTTGTAGAACAGACCTCATGTTGTTGCCCTTGTTATCAAGAGGACAACGCGACGCCATGTCATGGTCCTCAACCTATTGGAGAATTTATTATCATTATCCTCTATCACACTGACTGCTGCATTTTGTAGTCGGGTCGGGGCGACTCAGGGGAGCTTCATTTCCATCTTAGGATGGGCTATCCTCCCAATGAAATTGATATTTTATCCACTTTAAGTAGTTGAATTGGGCAGGTTGATTTTCTTTCGCTTGCTAATGAATATGGTAATTAGTAACGTCTCCTCCGTAATGGGATGTGTCACCTAAATTACGATCACATCCAGTCGTCCAGTCTTCAATCCTCATAAGCACTTGGTCTGTAAGATATTTCTTTAAGAATTCATAGGCATGAAAGTCACAAAGGAGGTACAAACATGTCCGAAATTTAATAAATTCGTTATTCATTTAAAAGCCACCAATTAACAAAGTATAGCTAAGCTAGTATAATGAATGGAAATACGGTAGCCATAGTATGTACGTATAAATTTGCATACACCGATAATTAAACTCCATCGCATTAATTAGCAAATCAGAGATAGCTATACTCCTGAATGTTTTCGCTTTACAATTTAATTTAGAGCGAAACCCTATGTTCTGAGGAAACCTTAAGTTTTAGTTTAAGTTTATTCAGTCAACAGCATTACATCACAATGGACGCTTTTCTCAACTCCGTATGATACAATCGTATAAAAAAAGGACGACAGAGGGAGAAAAAAGATCTATATAAGCTTAAGAAGGGATTACGAGTGGCACATTTTAACAAAACAATGGGACTTTCTATTTTCATTTCAGCCGAGGTGCTTTATATTCATTTTCCTCTAGATTCTTTGCAACTCCCTATTCTCTTTTAACAAAGCACTTCATTCCCACTACTCCGACTATTCCCAAGTTGTCACCCATTTACTTTTAGTACAAGCTTGAATTTGTTATTATTTCTATTTTAAAAACCACCGCATGTGCGTCTAAACAGGTTATCTGAGTTAGAAAATAATAACCGTAAATACCATAGACCAGAGACAAATTCAAGAAGAGAAACAATATTATACGACTAGCAAAGTACCCGTCCTCCGGACAGTCACCTTCTCTCCTCACACTTCCCCCTCTCCCTCTTTTCCCTCCCCCTCTTCTCCGTCTTTCATACCTGTTCTCTCCAACCCCATCTCCGATTCCCCCTCTCTCCCTCCCCTCTTCCTCATGCTCCCCCAGCCCTTTCTCCCTTCCCCTACATCATCTCCCTCGCCTCTTTCCCCCTGTTCTTTCCCTAGGAGAGGGAAAATATTGCGTGGCCAGATCACCAGTTTTTAAAGCTCTCCTGGAATCTGTCAACAAGTATGCGTATAAAGGTTTACATAGTATTACATTACATTATGTGATGTGTTCCAGGAAAATGAGTCACAAGTGGCAAAATTGATATTTTTCAAGGACCCTTTCATGTATCTTCAACTTCTTCTTGAAGAGGCTTGGTCTTCAATAATCCTAATACTTTCAGGCTATTCCAAACCAATGGGGGTTCTTGATCGATCGCGATGCCACACCTGTTGGTTAGACTATCCTTCTTCCACCGTATTACTCTCGCCCTCCTTAAATTCCCATTCCTTAACATCCTAACCCTTAGCTTATTATGAAGATGGACTGTGCAGTTAAAAAGATTCAACAGCCTGAGTTCCCTATATATAGCTTTTCATATTTGTTCTACAGATATAGCTGTATTTGACATCACCATAACCTATGGTGATGACCTATAATCTGACGCGGCACTAACCTAAAAATAGGAAATAAATATGTAGGAGGAGATAATTAGTGTCAAATTGTGGAAAAGGGAGAGTCAGTGGAATTAATCAGATCCTGAATTAGAGCAAACGACCTCAACAGTCACCTTTGAGGACAGTAACCTACTCACTCTATTCAGGCAGGTTAACTATTGTTATATATTATAGAACATACTTGCTCAACTATTGGTAAGCACAGTATTGGTAAGCACAGACCATATCATTAGGCGTAAGACTAATCAGCCAATCAAGCCACTAAAATAGCGAGGACATTATGCATTAATGAAGAACAAGCTGATATTACCCCGGAAAGTATATAGATGTATTGATTCGGCCAACTCTCGCGAATTAGTATCTGTATAGTCGTTATTTCCCTCATGAAAATAAAACTCCTCGTATATAGGTTGCTGAATCGGTTTGATTAATAACTCATCAGCATTATCTATTATCCTACATCCACTTCTGATTTCCCAGCTCAAAGTTGTCCATGTCTCAATGAAAGGCATGCAATTGCTGAAGGCAATGACGGGTAGTTGATCAAAAGTGGCAATATGAATCAGGTTCTTATTCCCATATGAGAACAGGTGTAAAGCAATCCAGATACAATCAATAAAAATAATAGCTCTGAATAGTCTAATTTCGAATCATACAACTTCAGCGAGGAAATGCTGTGGATGTCTATTTTCATTTCCTAATTCAATATCAATTCCCATTCTTGAGCATCGCCCATCTATGAAGGCACATTTCAATGGCAGTTGGATGGAAATTGTGTGGAACAATGTTGAATAATTATGCCGGGCTAGTACTTTGAGTGGGTCAATATTGTAAGGAAGGCGAACAGTGCGTACTACAAATGGGCTCCAATGATGAAATTCCTATCAAGGATGATGGTGCTTATGTATAGAGGCTTTTCAATGAAGATTTAAAGTGACTCTTTGAGTCATTTTTACCTCAAGTGGAATTTCTCTTCCCCATTTTCATGTATGGTAGTATATACGGGTTAATTAACGAGTTGGTTGAAGGGACGTCAATAACACGAGTTGCAATAGCGCAATGTGTATCATTCTATATGTTTTTTCACGATTGGGGCGGGATCTTTCATATTACATAATATTACGTAATTACACCACAGCCCTCCGGCCGACACGCAGCACATAACAAATATATAAATGATTTATTATATATGCCTTTTAGAATATAAATAGAAAACATTTTTTAGTCATAAAGTTGAATTCGGACGTAAACTTGTTGTAAAAAAGGGTATTGGTTGCCATGACTACCACACTGACTTGTAAAAGACACTCTGTGCATAACTCCCTCTGGATACGTTGTTCTCAGAGCAATGCGTATATATTAAATAATAATATCACATAGTTTTATTACTAAACGTGCAATTCTAGTAGATCAGTGGGTTCATAGGTATCCGAATGCAAAGTAGTGTGACAAATCATAGACTGGAGGTCCAAAACCCAACTCTTTCTTGACCATGGATTTGGAACTAGTTGGATAGTATCTGGAGCAATATAGATATTATGTAACATTTTGTAAGCTAATCATAATATTGTTCATTTATTGTTAATAAAACAAGACTATATTTCAAAACTTCTGATCATGCTAATGAGATAGCGATATCACTGTGTATGTCACATATACCAAAGGGTTGACCATCCTCATTTGCAAAAGTGACAAATCACTGATGGTCACCAAGGCGACGCTTCTATACATGTATAGCGTCACTACACTTCAAAAAGAGTCTACCCATTTCACTCTATCTAAACGGATTCTCTATTACTTCCAATATACAATAGCACTACATACCATATTTCCTGCTATTTTGGAATAACATCTCTTGATGATGGTACAAGGTGGTGATTGATCAATAAAGATTAGGGACTGTTCCTTTTTAACCATTGGGGGAGAGGAGAATTTTCTGGGGGGGTCATCTTTTTTTGCACAAACTCTGAAGGGGGGTCATCTTTTTTTGCACAGATTCTGAAGGTCGGGGAGGCACCTTTTTTTACACAGACTTAAAGGGGGGGCACTTTTTTTGCACCAACTATGAAGGGCAGCGCCATTTATACTTGCAAAAAAACCTAGGTGAAACCTGGGTCATGAAAGAAGATTCATGTATCTCAATCATAAAAAATTCTCTGGTATTTGGACATCTTTATTTTTATCTATCCATCAAGCAGACTGTTCTCTAAGGCAGTCAGCAAGCATCTGACCTGTGATGGTCTGGAAGCATGGGAGAGTTGTGGTTTGTAGCACATAGTGCAGCTGGTGGTCTGTGCTAGATGAGAGGAAGCATGCAGAAAGGGTGCAAATCTTATTCATCACTTGTGCTTTTTCTGGGTCCATTGCCCACCTCTTGTTGATGAAAGCTGTTGTGTCATCAGAATAGACCATTACTTGTCGATTCATCGAGGTTGGGCTAAAAAGATGGCAGGTTGGCTCAAGAATTGCTACCTTTTGGTATATGATATACTTAGTAGAGAGGGGAGTTATCGCTGTATATCGATCTTGGTCGTTCGGTAAATGATGATTCAGGTGCAAGATGTAATAAAGTTGTTGTATGATATACTTGTCAGTGATATCTGGCCACCCTGCCCATGAGACATACACCAACTCCCCATCATACACAAATCCCCTGCTGCCCCACAACCATCCAATACCACCAGGGTCTCAATTTTTGAGTCAATAATTGGTAAGGAGCCATCAAATTTGCCACTGTAATCTATCCACCAAAGCATGTCAGATTTCAGGCAGGCCATTAATCTGCAGCTGTAATTAGCTCCCTTGAGGATTCTGATATGGTTATATAAATTGTCCATGAAGTAGCATCTGACTGGACTACTCTGCAAGCCCAATGAGAATTGCCTTGAAAAGCTTGGAAAATTGAAAAGCTTTGCCACATACTTGCTCAACATGTCCACTGTGTTGATGACTTTATATAAGGGTAACGCCAAGGTTCTGGTTCTGGCATTTATTTCCATCCCCAGGAAGGTGTTGACTTGGGCAGGGCCAATGATCTTGTTGTAATTAAGGATGATCGCGGGTATTTCCCAAAGTAAATAGATCAGCCTGATTTTTTGACAGTTTGTACTCCAAATCATGCTGATTTCAAATATAATTTTTTTAAGGGGGGTTCCCAAATTAGATTTTTTGCTATTTCCGTTTGAAAATAAAAAGTTATTTCATTAATTTAACATGGCCGTCTATGGAGAAAAGAGTGTTTTTGAAACGTTTCATCCATTTTAAACCATAAATTGTAAATACAGTTGGCTGATTCTTTAGTATATTATAGTTTAAGGAATATATTTTCTGAAAATAACAAGAAAATTGGTGGTTACCAGATTACTTTAGGAGCTGCAGGCCCCCGAACTTGACATATCAGTAGAATAGCTTAGAATCTCAATGTAAACAAGGTGGCTTACGGTGTCGTAAAAGAATAACAAACAAGAAAAAAACCATATACTAATCTGTTCAATCTTCAGAAGTGTTTCTTTTTAATAACTGAACATCACTAACCTAAGAAATGATAAAAAAATAAATAAATATGAACATGGTCAATGTCGTAAAATCTCCGCCGTTTTTGGTAACTGAGAAATACCTGCGATCATCCTTAATACTGAGTCCAAGCCACCTACATAACCTCCAAAGGGCATTGACTGAATCCATGCACTACCTTTTTGGTGAATCAAGTGCCATAAAGTTGTGGCAATAAGAATAAATTCCACTATAGCCCATTGATTCCATAATTGCCACTACTGCTTTAGATGTCTCTTTTCTCTGTCTCCCTCTCCCTTCTTCTCTGTCACTATTTCCTGGGTATGATCATAAAGTACCTCCCTCTCAGCTCTCTCACCCTTGATATAACCATATTAAATGTGTTGATAAGGGCGTAAAGCAACCAATCTCACTCACTCATCACCTGTGGCCAGCCATGCCCCAAACATCAAACAACTATTTACAGATTAGGTAGGCTTCGAGTAACCTGAAAGTAACTTGAAAGTCCAAGACAGCCCTGTGATGTTATAATTGTCTGGACGTATGCGATGTTATAATTCTCTGGATGTATGGGAACTGATCTATAAGGCTGGCCAGAAGTTTTGGTGGACACCACTTAAAGCCACTTCCAAAGTTTGGTATGAGAATGGTTGGTTTTTAGTCTATTCATTGACCTCTTGTCCCAACAGCCTACTATAATCATGTATAATTTGTGGCTTGGCCAAATCCGCCTTGGGAACTGTGACCAGAGCAGAGCTAATAATTCTGGCAGATTCACAAACTATATACCTATTATTTCTAATCTAACACCTGTTTTGCTCTATCAGAGACCAGCTGGTCTGTGCACAATCTGTAATTTTACATGAAAGTTGGTTTGGCCTCAACATCTTTGTTCACTATCTTAAATCCATCTTGTATGCTGTTATGTAAAATGTCTCCCTCAATGTATGAGGGCAGCAGCAACTCCTCCCAAGCCTCAAAACATAACGCTGCTGTGATCGCCAGTGGTGGTTGGGTACACTACCAGGGCTAGACTTCTTGGCATCCTTTTGCACATGGGGACATTCATACCCCACATCTACAGGTGCCAAACATGGAAAAAGCCCTGTAGGGCTCCACCATATCACTTCTTTTATACTTGCCCAAGAACTTCTCCTGGGCTTTGTCTTTCTTTGTCCTTGGGATCAGTGGGCAGATGCATAAGACCCAGGGGCTGTCCCCTACCTTAAGTTAAACTGTGGCTGCAGTTCCTTATAAGGATTTTTATATGTGAGGATCAAGGGCTACTTGTGGTTCTCCACTACATAAAAAATCATTATCATGTATGCTAGGTAATACTCTCTCTAGTCTTTATGCAGGTCTCTGTTGGTCTTGAGGTGACACATGGTCCTCAGGCTGGCTATACCCGATTCATCCATCAACATAATCTTCATGTCCCTTCCATTAATTGTATAGCACAATTGGCTCCTAAAATGATCGTAACCTTTTCCCCGATTTTCTAAGCCAGTCTGTTTGCTATGTGCTTTGGCACAAACTTGGACACTTTATCAGCCTTTTTTGCATCCTATCCTCCCTGATGAGGCTTGGTTGTTGCCTTGACCTTCCTTTTATTTGGCACCAGGGACCCCACCCAGAAAAAAAAGAAAAACATTGCTGTCATATGGATCACTTTTGCTAGCAGAAATGAAAACATTGCAGGCTGTACATTTCTTTACTAGTTTGAAGCTATATCAGCTTCTGTTGCTTAGAGAAATATATATTAACAGTTTTTCACATTAAAACTTCAAATTTAGGCAACAGATATCTCAAATTATGTACCAACAAGTTTCAGTGACCAGAAATAACTTTGTTATGACAATGACAGAAATGGTAAAAGATGACCACACATCGCCCCTCATTAGGCTTAAACAAACACCTGCAGCTATTAAATATAAGTTACAACTTATTGACAAGAATTAATTGGTGATTAGAGCTCCTTTCCCGACGGGCAAATGAACGCGATTCTGCGCGATTTTTAATGCGCAATGATCTCGCCATAGTTCTGTGATGAGAGTGGGCGCTTTTCACGCAATAATTATTGCACAATGATCGCGAGATGGTCACGCTAAGGGTATAACGCAATATTGGTGCAACAATCAGCAAAATCTTATGGCATTTGAGCACAATATTCATCTTATTTTATTGTTTTTAATTGCAGAATAATATCATTCGAAATTAATCATAGTTTATTCTCCATGGTATTACATAAATTATTTATTCTTTATTTTTATCCTGTTAGACACTTATGATACTCATAATAATTTAACATCATTTTGGTCATCTCTTACCAATCCACCATGACAGCAATTTAGCTAGCAATAGGTGATGTTAGTGTGTGTGCTAGCTGTAGGTGATGTTAGTGTGTGTGCACTTGTACAACATCATTTCACCTCATGCCATCTCATCTCATTATTTGTCTATATCATCTCGCACTCACAAGATAGATCAAGTTCTTATTCATATTCATTTATGTTCATATTAAACATGTGTTACTCAACCAATTTTATCTGCAATTATTATACACGCATTCAATACTGAGGCCCCGACAGCCGCACATTACTTGTAACATGGTATTGGACTAGTACATTACCGGCGCGTTGTCATGGCGACACAAGTTTGGTGGCGCAAGATTGCCATATCTGGTGTTCGTACAAGAGGAATATAACTATAGAAACAGTTGAAATGTTGGAGAAAGAAAGCCCTCGCACACGGCAAACTTGCGTCGGCAACCTTGCGTTGGCAATCTTGCGCCACCAAACTTGCGTCGCCATGACAACGCGCTGGTAATGTACTAGTCCAATACCACGTTACAAGTAATGTGTGGCTGTCGGGGCCTCAGTATTGAATGCGTGTATAATAATTGCAGATAAAATTGGTTGAGTAACACATGTTTAATATGAACATAAATGAATATGAATAAGAACTTGATCTAACACAAGTGTGATGCCACAAACACCATAGGAGGAAATAGACGCAATAGATTTCACATAATGATGGCTAATGACATGTCCATTTCAATGTGATTCAAAGCCATAAGTATCACACTTCACTTGTTTGCAGCCAATCACAAAATGATTGCAGTGGTATCCCATTCAGTTGCACTCAGTGCCCGTCGGGTTACTCCTTAAGATTACTAAAGATTGCACACATTCGAAGATTGAACTGGAAAATTCTGTGATAAAGGTATATTTATGTCTATTTTAGATTGTGTGATTGGAATAACTTTGCTTGCAGTTTTGTGAGAGAAACAGCCTTGAAAGCCCCTCCCAAAGTTTGCAAGCGGGCCTCACTGCCCCAATGAAATAACTGCCAGTATGTCTCTTGTAACACAGCCCTTAGGCAATGCTGTTGTCATCTGACGACCTATGTTATGTTTATCTGTCCATATCTGGAAGGCAAAATCACCAGTTTCTTCATCTTTCCGATGGATTAGCTCTCACCACTCATGTGATTGTTCTCTGAGGCAATCACTGAGCATAATAATAATCCCTGGTTGTAGGCTTGACCCTTTTTAATAGTATATGTTGTTTGGATTGGGTGCATATTGTAGTGCTTTAACTTATTGGACATAATTTCAATGAATGTTAACCATACATAATATAATATATAATATTAAGCTGAAAAAGTTGGTTACAATATTTTCTACTTTTTGTTCCATTCTTTTTAAATCCGTCTAAAAGTCATTTAAGCAAGATTTTGGGGGTTGTCTAGTTGATTTTGCTACAGCAGTACAGGGCTTCTAAAACCTCAACTTTTGTATTTAGAGGACCCTCCGCAATCCTTGCCTATGATGATTACATTTATTATCGCTCAACAGCGGCCCTTTTCTATCGACCGATTTGACTTCAAATTTGTTTATTAACATATAACAGCAGCACCATATTGATAAATTCAGTCCTATAAGATATAATATGAGTAAATCTGGTAAGATTTTGGATGTCACACTATCTGAGAATGCAGCTTTAGTTATCATATTATGTGACAAGAAGATATGATTAAGCTGGAAAAGTTTCACGAGATTTCATGACTTCTGACTTTACTTCTACATCATATTACATTAATTATTATATTTTGTGACAAGAAGAACTCCAATGGTGCAGATATAATTTTCCGCCCTATTGCACTTTGAAGTCGTGGTAAAAAGTTAATGAAGCAATAACGAGCATTTTTTCCGACGCCGGCATACCGCCTAGAAAAGTAATCAGGGACTCATTAAGACAAGTTCCTAAATCGCTTTACGTTGAAAGGTATAATTACACTTTGCAGATCACCATAAAGGCAGTAGTTTTCGTACATTACGTTTTGTACAGGAATATGTCAATAACCTACGCTTCTTTTTTGACGGCCTCACATAGCGCATATAATAGCACAAATTGAAAAAGAGATATATACCCCGTGCTAAGTATTCGATTTGTGTTCGAGTTTCGAATCTTGTTCACTATACAGATCACCCCCAAGGACTGTGTTCATAATATTTTAAAAAATGTCGCCAATAAATACAACTAAACCAAATAGTAGATATAGCTTGAAATTATACAAGTTTCCCGGCAATAAATGTCCTGCTTGCAGAAGGGGAAACAGGCTGAACTCAATAAAAGGAATATCGGAAAATCAGCATTTATAGTTAAAGACCGTGTGTACTATAGGTCGGTTTTACCAACTTCGTATTACCAATGATCTGCCCCCTAGTGTTCATAGAATGACCATTGGTCAGTCAACGTGAATCTATCACCTCAAATTACTATGTATTACCATGTTTTATTATATAACATTATATAACTATAAGCCTTATGCAACAATTATGCCATTTTTAATCAATATCTCGTCGTCAGAGCGACTTATAGTAATTGGGGGATAATAAGTTATAACTTATTGTAACATATGCCTTTATACATCGAATTTTCATTTTTCTTCCTACCTCCTGCCTGCATGCAGACGAAGGGTTAACTGATTGATTGAGGTCTGTGATTGGACATACTCCTGTCCAATCAGAAAGAGGCGGCTAGTGTAGAGCCAGTCTCTCTTGGCATATATATAGAGACTATCTCTAAGCCCAGGCCTTCACTTACCATCTGGTACCATTACCATCTGTACCACTGTTATTTACCATCCAACAGAAATAAATTTATATATATATCTGCAATATCCAAGATATTTCTTCCCTGATCAATTTGTGTTACACTAAGTATAACAATACAATAACAACAAGCATGACTCGCATACAAATGTTGAAAGGCTCATATCTAGCTATAGCTTTCCATCCTGTATATCTCTCCTTCCTTCGGTTTTTATTTGTTTTTATTTAGTATGTTTATACAGCTCATTATCAGGCAATGGCAAAGGTATTGAAATAAGGCATGTATAGGACATCATGTCAGTTAAATATACATTTGTAGTCACGAGAGCTTATAAATTCACTGGGGAATAACCATGGTCTACCATGGAGTCTACGTAATGCTAACGAGAGAAAAAAAGGATGTTACTTGCTTTCTGATTATTTTTATGTGTGACTGACCCGCTCGTTTTGTGGGAGGGTGTTGGAATATTTAGTTTAGACTCAGAGATGAGAGAGTCCATCCCTCCAAACTGAGGGAAAGCCTCTCGCTTGAAACCGCAAAATACCATCATGATCCCATTAGGACACCTACTCCAGGGCAGGAAAAGCCATTAGCGCATAACTGACATATCATTCTTATCCTTTGTCAGTTTAATTGGTTCAAAGAAAGAGATGTGTTGCTTCATCAGCGAAGCTGAATATCTTACTTGTATTTTCTAATACATAGGCGTGGTATTTCGCTGATAGTCCTGTTTCAAAATCGAGGACATAGGAATTAAGTAGAAAAACATCCCATTTGGGACAAATTCTCCAGGGCCGTCTGGCCTTGCATGCTGTCTTATTACATAATAACCATAAACACAGACAGAGAGGTGCCATGGGCTGAGAGGGATAGAGAGTGTACATTGCCAGGATTTGCTGCGAATGTACTCAAAGTCGCTACGAATTTTCTCAAAGTCGCTACAAATTTTCTCAATGTCTCTGCGAATCTTAGCAAGTCTGATAAGGTTCTCAACTTTGATTATGAAAGGGAATTTCTCCCGAATGGGATGTTTTTCTACTTAATTCCTATGTCCCTGATTTTGAAACAGGCCCCAGGTAACTATTCACTGGATTTCTTTAATCAGAACCGCCTTTATTAAAAACAAAAATTAATTCAAAACAAAACTCATTGTGCTTTCGAAATGTTGATTTAAAAGAAATGAGGAATTTACCTCATCAAAAGTATAATAAAAGTGTCTCTAACAATGAACACACAATGTTTTTTGTCTACGTAAATTTAGATGAAGGGTGCATTAGTGATGCGTTTTATTTGAATATCACCCATTACTTCTATGGACAAGATTTATCATCATTAAATCTTAGACATAACCATATCTTTATAATGTTGTTTAACTCAAGGGAAAGGGAATGAATTACATTTCCGTCTGTGCATAATTTATATAGTTCCATCAATGTCTTGTTTATCAAGTTTCCGATTTGAATCACCCACGTCCGGAGAGAGTGCAGTCTTTGAGAAAACGACTCCATGAAATGTATCAGAAAGAAGCGCCCCTGTCTTTACCTCCGCATAATCTACTTTACTAGGGATAGATGCACTTCATTTTATTCGGAATTGACCTCAAGGGAAAAGGTTCAATTCCTTATTTCTTATTACATTCTGTAATATCTAGTGCTCCAATCAATGATTCTGAGAAGGACTTTTGTTCATAATACAGAGATAATTATTTCAACGTATATCGGGTTTCTGAGGAGGGTTTTGATTCATATGCAATCATATACAGGGTAAATGATAATCAGACACCTTACTAAATTTAGCAATATATTCATAAACGTTCACGACCATGTATAGAATCTATGATTTTCCACGTAGTATTAACAGATAATTAAGTGTCCCTAATATACTTACCCAGGATCTAATTATAAGGGGATGGATTTCAGCTCATTTTGGGGGAATTAAGGAGGCATAAACTTGCTTTTCACTCCGCCCCTTGCTATTAATGTCCATGAGTAAATTGAATATAAATTCTAATAGAAAAAATATAAGGGGAAAATGAAATAAGGTTAGATGCATGTGCCTATAGGCGTAAATGAGATGAGATGATAGAAGGAAAATAAATTAATTTGTGTATTTGTAGTTAGTTATAAAGTACGTCATTATGATCGGACCAATTGTTATCGTTTATTCAATACAAAACAACAGGCCTAGTAGCTATTAGCTGGTCCTTGATTAACATCACTTCTGCTTTAATTCACGTTTGGAATAAAAACTGGGCAGTTCCGGCGTCCGGTCTCAATTATCTCCTCTGAGTGAGTCTGTCTCTAAATCTATAATCTAATTCCAACACACTCGCTCTCCCATATATACCTCACCACACATTAACACGAATAAATCTAATACATCAAGGGACGAGTCTCTCTCCCTTGTTACTGTAAGATTATAGGTAATAATGCACTCACTTCCATGTCTATAGCGTATAGTGCGAAATACAAAATTGCTGTACATCAATCATAATTATATAATGAAGTACATTTCGTCAGGGTAGCCCACCTTCACCTCAGCTTTTCATTCATTATGCATGGCGGTAGAGATGCTAGCCATTAGAATGAGATAGATGTAATGGTCTCAGGTATAACTATCGACAAATTAGACACAATAGGACTGTGCAGTTCGCTGATGATACTACTTTATTGTCAACCGATGTGCCGTTTACCAAATAAATTATGGTCAATCAAGTTGATTGTTTTGCTGATTTCTTTTGGGTTTATCTCGACGAAACGTGACAATACCGCCTTTGTGAGAAGGCCCTCAGGGTACCCTCTGAATTCTTGGGGCCGTCACACCAAACATTAAATAATGCCGGCAATCACAACATTGGATTGACATTGGGGACTCTGTTTAGGGACTTCCATCAATAGGTTTTAAGTCTTCCTCTATTTCATATTAGATTTCAGGATATTTTTCTTTAATTATGGATTCAATCCCACATCTAAATCCATAGCTAAAGAGTTCTTAGGGCGGTACCGCGGAAATCTGAATTTGATGTACTTCTCGGGAAGGAGGAAGACGTGTAGAATTACTTGCTCTCAGAATTATAACAGAATGATGTGCTTTCAACCGACAACTGGAAATGTTCTACTCACAACTTGTGGAATAAATCGGTAAAAGATAATTGGTTAAGTCCTATAGCCATTTCAAGAAAACAGGTGGATTGAGGAGGATAATTTCTTAGGTGGCTCTGCCGTTATGTCCATAACTAAATTCAGGGGAACAAAGGGTTAATTTCTTACATTGTACAATGCCCAATGACCAGCAGGCGATAGTACTGCGAAATACTGCAGAGAACTGCGAAACAATGAAAAGTGTATCAGTATTTGCAAATATAGTGGATCCGAGGTTTCCAATGGACCCCACCATGAACATGAAAAGTCTATCTACGTTTCTATCCACTGAACGATATGGTTTGCTCTTTTTCATATTTACGGGACCTATACGGGAGGAAATCCAATGTATTTGGTGGATTCAAATGTGGCGATTCGATAAAAAGAACTGTCGTCCGATCAGATGGCAAATTGAAAATGGAGCTCCAAATAGGACATACTAGAAACTAGGAGAAAAACTATCTTCAGCATTAATTGGTTTAATATCATGATGCAAGAATAATTCCAGGAAATCGCCCTACCTGACTGGCTGATATTGAACTCCTGAAACATCCATTCATCATAATCTTTTATATCGCGAGCTTCATATATCTGTCAAATATACAGTCTTCCCGATATTCTTTACATATATTCATTTCATTATAATTGGTTATTATACTTTTGTTTAATTATACTTGTCGAACCCCTGCCTTAAATGTAATCTATTATAGAATTCAGACTATCCAAAATCTGAAATAGGACGTCGGGGTTATTATGTCAGGTCTGTATTCTCACTCGATCACTCCAAGTAAACATATTCGATCCCTCGTTCACCCTAAGTCCAAATTCATCACAATAAATTGACTTAAATCCAATATTCGAGCAACAATGAATTGCATGGCATTAATAGCAATTTGGACACGACATCCGTGGACACCTTTCTGAGGGTTTTGTTTCCAGTCTTGCATTGTCGATGTAATCCGATCATCTTATTCCCAGGAAAATAAGTTTACGAAATTAGTGAGAAATGGGAATCCCCCTTCAGCATGAATCTCAACCTTGTCAGAAACGCCTAAACATGTGTCACAATTGTGGTTGTTGCCCATTAACATTTGATAAATATGCCAATAATTATATCAATACATTTACTGCCATTCAAAAGCATCCACCAGGTAGCCCACGACAAATTGTACTAATTTGGTCACACTAGAACGTTTAAACACGATATCCTGGAAGGAGGGCATAATTGAAAATTCGCCGGTAATTACGTTCTGTTATTTTCAAATTATGATTTGAAACCCTACATTTGGAACGTTTAAACTGAACACAACGCACCTGCTTTGCAATGCAATTCTGTATTTGTTAAATTCAAAATAACCATGCAAGCATTACCATAATTATCATAGTTTATTTCCCAGTATGTAACTCCAGACATATTCCCTGTTGGGTTTTTGTCTCTCCAATTAATAAAAAAACATTCTGAACCCATCAGCAACGCCCAAGTGATAGTAGTGATGAGTTCCGAACCAACGTCTTTTTATAAGTTGTCTAAGTTAAAACGCGCTTTGGGGCATCGATGTATTGATATCCGGCCGTTTCGTTTGTATTTTATATCAATGAAATCTCGATCTTATTGGAATAAATTTGCTACTCACTCTCTTGAATGCCTATAGGGGATTTAAGTGAGATTTGCACCAGTACATGCAAGTCGTGGTTCATACGGCCGCGAGGGGCCCTTCCCTTTCTCGATCTAAGTGATCGATTGTAATCAAACTGAAGACCCTCCATCCAATGGTTGCAGTTTTTATGTTTCCTGAGTCCTCTGGGCCGATAAATTCTACAATATCTTCAGTACTCCTTCAGACATCTGAAATATATATCACTCATTTGCTTTGAATGATCTTGATGGGACGCTAGCGCTACATCAACTCACGCATGTCTAGCTATGTGTTTTTTATTCTTAGTCAATTTCCTTTAGACATTAGGTATATATAGCGTTACCCTATCTAGTCTGTTTATCTGATACTAGATGTTCTGCATCCATACATTGTTTTCAGATAATATTGTTAGTCGTAACCCAAAGCTCTTACGTCCTCCACTGTTGTCCTGTTTCTGTTCATTCCATCAGAGACCGAGGTTCCAATTTTGATATGCCTAATTTGATTAGCGATAGATAATACCAACCAGAGCCTGTAGCCTTTTCTATATACTATTAGGACTCAGAGCGATAGCATATGATCTCCGGATTCCACGATGAATACCGGAAAATCTAATGGTGCCATTTTCGATGTCCTTTTGGTAGTATTTTGAGACAGAATTGGAACATTCAAAAGTTATGCACATACATGTGTGGGCATAAGAAGAGAATACATGAACCAGTTTATGAATAGCAAAATATTAGTATTGAATTTAGAAGTGTTTTCCCCCAATCAATTTCCCTAAACTATTGAATACGATTCCAAGGGGCCTTGAGGTATTGCAACTCCAAGCCTATAAAGTAAGCAAAGGGACATTATATTATTCAGAGCACAGATCTGATAAACTCTAAAAACAATCCATGTTTATATATTCTAATTCTATGGTTAGTAGAATATCTATATTGTAGAGAAACTAACTGGAATGCTAGAATGAAATACAATATGGTTATGTCTGTAAGGAATGAAGGATTGTTGGTAACTATCTTTATTAAATGAGCTAGGTTCTCTCTAGGCAGAGTCTAGTTTGCCTGACTGGTGGCCCTAGTGGCAGACCTGATGATATACCATATGCCCCCAACCCCCCAACCTCCACCCACTCCAACCCTTAAAAAATGTCAAACCAATTCTGACATTTCTAGGAGGGTGGCATGTCATGGGTACATGAGACGCCACAAAAACAAGGTTTTTTGTATACGATAGAAAATAATAATAATAATCTAGCGCTGTTCACCAGTCAAGATGTTGTCGGAAAATCCAAAAATCACAATATAAAAGGTCTAAACATTAGTTTGGTCCAATTAATCTTTTGAAAGAGTCAACACTCAAAACTCATGATCACATAAACATTCAGATATACATGCATATATGTAAAACAAGAATCAGTGCCATTTAACAGTTTACAGTTATGTTTTGTTAACAATTTGTACAATTCATGGTTTTCCGGGTATTTCCATTTCCCAAAGGAAACGATGACAGGGTCCACTAAAATCTAAATTCTGGATCAACCTTGGCCATTCTTACTGAAAACATACAATTGGGTAATGAAAACCAATGGATATAGGTATACAATTTGCCCGCGACATACACTATTCAAAGGTTGACTGTCCAATTCTGGCACCCAATTTTATAGCATGCCCGCAAGGCAATGACACAATACAGGACTAAGTATGTTTTAGTTACAGACCCATACATAGTCCTTCATTGCAAAACAACGTCATTGTCTGCCTTGCCTGAAGGTGGAGAGAAGTAATTATTCGTTTTGCAATACTTGGTCATGCCCCGATCTAAATAACAGATGTGAAGGCCACAGACATTTTATATGAAGAAGACTGGGTATGAATGGGAGAAATGATATTTTCACTGTTGAGGAGAGACATGGGAACAGATGCTAAGCCTTATTTTACAGCTATAAAACACTAAATGGGTGACATGAAACCCGACATTCATTGTATGTTGTATTGGAATGAGTGTGGAATCTCGAATTCACCCCCAAAGAAGGATTTATGAGACCATATTTAGGCTAATAACGTTTCAGTCACCGTATAATTGATATACTAAGGTTATCCTTTATGGTTCTATGTGCTGACAGGGAATTTGTGAGGGTAACTTGAATTGGAAAAACGGATGTCAGAAAGTCATTAAAATAGCACTTGGGAGTCGGGAGTCGGGAGACATTGACGAATGTTAAGAACATTCATTTATATTCATAGCATCCGCATATGTATAATGACGCCACATGAAACGTTTTGCACTGCTTTATACATGTTTCTCCTCGGTATGTTCATTCGATTCATCATTTTGTTGTCAAATGACAGTACTGGACATTAAAACCTCCATTCAACATAATATTATAATATTTTTATTACTACGTGTTTTAAGTCTTTCAATGCTATAAATTATTCTAAATTTATTAAATAACGCCATTACAATATAAAAGAGAGGGAATGGATGAAACGGTATTCCAGTCGAATTTCAACGGCCCAACGATTCATAGAGGAAGGTATACATATTTAAATATTTAGGCCTCATTGTATAGACGATAAATTATCAATGAAACAAGACATTAATGGTATGTATCAGAAAGCCAGCACAAAGCACCATGACTAAATGAAGAGAGGGATATATTGTTACAGGAAGGCAGACGAGTCTCCCTTGTTAGAATGACCATTGTGACCCTGGTTCTTGGAAGTCACTCAGTCCACACATCCCATTAAATAAATCTATCCACATCCTTCCTTAAACTCGTCTGTGGATGGGTGGGATGACTTAACCTGTCAACACCTTCCCACTATTTTATGTCTATTTTACTGCTTGTCTTGTATATAAGGCCCAGTGTGGGCCAGGTTAGATTGTCACTCTCTGTTGACCATTCCATGGATGATGATGTGAACCTGTGTGAAGAATAAAGCCTTGCTGAAACCATATTCTGAACCGAAGGTCATGAGCACCTTTGCCATTTAAGTTACTTATCTCGCTAAGTCCCTCTTCTGTGTTAGCTGCCGTGCTACCCCTGATAGCTGACCATTGGAATGGACTATCTAATTGAACCTAACTTAGAAGAACTTTGGGACGAACCAGCCCCTAGCAACCAATCATCTCCCCTTCTTCCTCCTAGCGGTCAAATAACAAATAACATTAATTCCCACTCCAACAATATATATAGAAAATAACATCTATGGTAAACAGGTCAAACCCTATATCCTGCCCATATTTATGGAATATGGTAGCCAACTGTTCACATCATCTCCCGTCACTCACCAAAGGGAGAAAGATTTATAATTATATTGGTTCTAGTAGGAAATAGAAAAGGTCAATATTTACAGATTGATGATTGAGGCTACAATTTTAGGGAAGATCAGAATACATGTTTTAGTATATATTTCGACCAAAATGTGAAAAATGAAGAAACTCATGTCAGCGCAAAGGGTTCAAAATATGGAACGTTCTGCCCGAATGCATTGGAAAAACAGGGGAACTTTCAAAGGCATAATAAAAAGCTTGGTATTTAAACAAGTGGACAAATGAATTGCAAGCAGATTAGGTTGTGTTAAGAACCCTTTTTACATTCTACGGTATTTTTTTTTGAAAAAAAAAATTCGTGAATGTTAGTGAATTGGGTACCATTCTGTCAATCATCCTGAGTAGCAAGTTCATGTGATACATTTTGAGGTGTTGGTTGAGGATTGGTGTGAGGAGTGTGGACACTTATCTGGGAGAATATCTGGATGCCCATCTCTGTGTGATGTAATTCACGCCAACACTACTAACTTTGCACCTATGCAAGGACTGCTTGATTGACAACCTTCTACCATCTCTGCAGTAAATCCCTGAAGGCCAGTGTGACATCCTATTGGTTGACATTTGTTGTATTCTATTGGCTACCTTGGTTTGATTGACAAGTTGCCACTTAAGGCCACTGTATAGGTTTAGAGAGGAACCCATTTAGAGAGGACCACCCATGACTGAATCTGAGTTATCTACACCTACTACACTCTTTGGGATTTCTGGGTTTCAAGTCTTGGAGACAGACAAGCTCGGAATTGCAAAGACTAAAAGACAATTGTGTATTATTAGATTACAATATGTTGTTTGATGTCTTATGTCTAATTCCCTTGCATTGTACTTTCATGTTTATCCAACTGCCTTTGTAAACAGGGAGCGTGCAACTTTCCTAGTTGTTAATAAACTGAATTTTACTTCCACTCCTGTGTTCTTCTAATACAGGCATTCGAGGCATTTCAGATTACAGTACGTCTGATATTCATAATCTAGCCATTGCACACAAATAGTTGACCGTAGAATTTGTTTCCTTTGGAAACGCACAATATATACATTAACTTAAACTGATTATAAAGTTAAACAGAAAAATAGTTCATTAAATGATTGATTAACTTAATAAACTTATAACTTGTTTATTTCTCTTCACAAGTTGAAAGGTTCTCAATGAAACGGTTTCATGATAACAAATTAATGTCAACCAACATTTTTAATTGGTATGGGTAAAATGACACAAATTAATTTCGTATAATGGCGCATCTAGATTATCATATTACCTGTTAGTAAATTGTCTATTTTTGTGAATTATATTTTTATTCAGTATATTCAGTATATATATATTCCTACATTAGTCACATTTGATTTGTGTGTGGTTTCTCTTGGCCATCAATTAAATTAAATTCAAAAACATAATGGACCCGTATACGTATGAAGGGATATATAGTGAGATGACAGTGGCTTTTCTTTACCACTTTTCAATTATTTCTAGACCCTCAATATTTTGGTCATTAAGTGCCCATCAATATGTACATTATTGATCAATAAGACAATTAATTTCTGACCCTCCCGTGAACCACACTAATAATTAAGACTTGACCGCATGGCGTTCAAGGTCCTCTCTCGGCATGAGTAAGTTACCAAGAATCCACAATGTTTCCAGCAATTTATTTAAAACGCGTTCATTAAAGTATAACATCGGACTTTCGTTTGCCACACGTGGCTACTTCTGGAGTGGAACCGAAGTTCCCCGCAGTGACGGAGTAGTTTGATGGGTTATTTCGGGGCTTCAAATGAGGGTTATTTCGATTTTAGTCACAACCACACAGGGCGAGTCCGTTGGTCTTACGTGATTGAGTGTCGAAAAGCGGTAGAACTTAGTTTAATCCTCATTTAGTCAACATGTACGTATAAATATATATATAATATAGTATTTGCAACCTCATGATAAATCACTCTATTTTTAGAATGATCCGCAGGGATCAATAAAAATATATTGTCGGTAGGAAAGTGCCGTGTGTGGGATAACTGGGCGATTAGTTTAAATAGAATAAAACAAGCACTGGGGTAATGTTAAAACCCATGCTTCGAATGTTGAAATGAAAACAGACACACCAACTTAAATACGTACTCGTGTTCATCCCTTTATTTATGCTGGATTCATTCTGTAAATACACGATTTTGAAAATTTGCAAGCAATATAATTCGATTCTCGGGTTGCTCCTGTATCTAACAGCCCAAGAATCGGATTCTAATGTTTGGTATTCAATATAAATGTAGAATACTGAACATACTGAACATTCATAAAAATAAGCTATGACAAATCCCAGTGTCTCTCGTTTGAAGTTAAATTGATTTATTCAGTAAAAGCATTATGCATAGTCTATTTTTCCCAGATGTTGATTAATCAGAAATGTCTATCAATGAATTACAAAGATGCATCATATGTGTCACGTTATTTGGTATATTTATAAACTCAAGTGCTATCCCATCCACAATAATGTCAACTAAACCACAGTAAAATATTATAAGTTGGCACGAACCCCAGTTACAGCTTTGCTGGCATAATTGTTCTATAATGTATGTAGGTGACCAATCTGAGACTCCGATTTTCCACCTTTTGAAATCTAACACACAGCCTATAGGCTCTACGTCAGAGAAGTTGGTCCCTTCTTTAACACGGGCAAGATGTATTATACTATGATTTATAGAGTGGTAATTCTATGGGACCTGACCAATCAATAAATATCAAGATACTTTCCTGTTCTGTAAAACATATATGAGCAAAAGCCCTGGGATAGAGAGCGCCCACGTCTTGTCCTTATTAGAGACCTTAAAATGTCACTTCCTTGATCCCGTCTCTCAAGCAGCAGCACCACATCAGTTTACATAAAATGGCCTCGAAAGGGAAGACTCACATGTATATCCTTTAGACGGAGGGAGTTCTGACACATTCGGGTCGAACAGGGCAAGGGCAAAAAGAACTTGAGGCAAGGTAAATATATATACCTATAGCGTTGAAGATCCCACAGTTGCACATTTATATTTCTATATATATGAGATGTGGTAGATCTACTTAAGATGTGGTGTAGTAATAGTCGATATTTCATCTCATTCTTATGGCATTTCTAACAGAGCTTACTTTAGCAATAAGATAGTTACAGGCCACACGAATATCAATTTGATGATCATTAGCAGCCCCAAGGATATGTCAACAATAGGAAAGAAGGGCAATATATGAGTGTTTTATTATAGTATTCTAGCGGGTAATATGGAACGCCATAGGCTACAGCATTGGTCCTTATACCACAAACAGCGGGCAATAAAGCCTGTGTATTAGCCGCTTCACTCGCCATTAATTTCCATAGAATTTCCACCAATTTCCCCCCATCAATATCGGAAAAAGAATAATGAATACAAAATTAACATCGGATGATCTCCAGCGTCCATATTACACTTGGGCTACGCGATTTCGTGTGTTCGCTACGCTCACTTTAATACTGCAATCGCTACCCCTGCGTGTAATACGGAACGTCGGATTCGCCGTCAGGCAATTTTGTCTATATGTATTTTACTTTGTCATGCAGTGTGAGAAAAAATATCGTTCAACTATCAGATTCGGGATCAGAGGTTTAGCTGACTGCATTGATTCACGTGATGTATATTTATTCTTTAAAAACGTTTAACTATGTGTAGGGTATATAGCATAAATAAAGTTCAAATCCATATTATATGTCTCATTTGTGTAGCGCATTATACTCAAATTACGGATATTGTAAAAGGTAGAACCACCGCAACTGCTGATCCAACGTATCATGCGGGTTTCCAATTTGCCTACCAATAAACACAATCATAATGAAGATCAAAAATACCATTCTGATCATGTATTGCCTCAGCATTTCAAATAAACCTAGTTCTACTCAGATGCCCCAATTTAAGTGTACAATAAAAGGCACGTCATTTCCTTTAATTGTCTTTCCTTTTTGTCGGTTCTGTAACATGTTATACGGGCGTTCTGTCCATAATTTCTGTCATTACTATACCAACAACATATTATGGCAAGCGCGTACAAATACATAAATTTGTCAGTGGGTGACATTGGTTAAATAACCCTTTGTGAGCGGAGTCAGCTAAGTTGAGAGTAAGTAGAGGTAATCCCCAGTGTATTTATATGGCTACATGTTGCTGTATATAGAATCATTATCTGCTCATGTTCACTTCGCCAAACCAAGTCATGTTCAGCTTTACCCATTATGCTGACGACAGACGCCGTGGCGCCACTCGGCCGTATGCCCTGGCAGTGGCCAGTTCGCACCAAACATACATGAAGGGCATCAACTGTGGTATATATAGCGGAGCCCTGACTGCCACGACATGAGAAGTGGATTGGTATTATTCGTCATATATATATCTCTCTGATCTCGCCTTGGGACTTTGAAATGAAATTCACGTGCAATGGTTAGACAGATAAAGGTACGTACTCTCTCAGGTACATCGCATCTATAAATGTGAGCTAATTTATGGTGGACTTGCTTCCAATTAATTGTAGTAGCCTCCCAGGGATATAACTTCAGACTGCCTGTTCATTCCCCCGAGCCCTGATGTACATGTGTGTCCATGACATGCCAAGTGTTAGGTTACCATTATCAATATAGGATTCCCTATAAGCAGGGTGCACGTGCCTCAACATTGTGTACCCATAGATCTATGTCCTGACAGTATTTATTTCTGAAATGGTGCACAGAAAGTCATTCTGGCAATGCAGTCCAAATATAATGAGCTATATAGAATGCCATTTTCCCATTTCCCTTGCCACTGCTTTTTATTTGGTTTCGATTTTTTTCATGATGATTCATTATTGATATACAGATACATCCATAATCACGATCCTTTAATTTGACCGTGTAATTGCCGTTCAGATTATGGTGAGACCGTTTTAAAGGGCGATTGAACGGACTTTTGATATTGGGGTCGTTGCAGAAGATGTTTGCATAAATATATTGCTTTTAATAGCCAGCTAGGTGGTCCCAAATCAGGCCAAATATAATTTCTGGACAAGGATACCCTAACATCTAAATATCTGATTAACAATCTGGTAGTATATGGCTAGAATATGATACAGACTGCAATCTCAGTCGCCAAAACCTAAGGGTATATATTCCCAGTTGACGTATATATAATTACTAATATGATATATATGAATAATTATGTAATGCCTTCTCGGACCAAAGAAATGCAATCCTTGGGACCAAGCCTAAGTCAGCAATGCGCTTCACACGGGAGTTCTGCAGATGGGTTCTGTAATTATGATTGGATTTTTAGCACCAGTAAACATATTTTCATCAGTGTTAATGTGCCAAATCATTCACGCCATCCCGAAAACAATTCGGAGGACCCAGCATCTGCAACAAACGCTTGTATTATATAACCCCTGTAGGCATTGACGGAACATTTGCTGTCTAAACAATTTTCATAGCTTTCGTCTCCCAGTTACAGAGAAGGAAGTATTACAGTTTACACGCGCCGCATCTCAACTATCATTCCCCAAGTTACCATTGGGAATTGCCTTGCGGAAATGAAAACAGCAATTCTGCATTGCGCCTTTATACTTCAATAGTATATTATGTGGAAACCTTCTTCTCACAGATTGTCCAAAAATACTTTCAGACTCCAGAGCAGCTGTCCTCGCTAAGGCATTTAACTCACACCCTTTACTAGATTGGCTTGGGGCCACATGGCACCATAGGCGCGTGTTTCTGACCACAGGTAAACATTGCTAGGGAATTCTGATGGTCTGCAGGCTTAAAGAATGGAGAGTACCAAAAGTATATCACATTGTGATATATATTAGTCGTTCTCATGAAACAATCTACTAGGTTAGTCCACTTAACGTGATTTAAGAGAAAGGTATAATAAATCCAAGATTCTGAAAATAAATATGATAAGCAGCTATTTATTGATCAATAAAATGCACCTAAAGTTATCTAGATATAACCTCATTCAATACCATAAAAATGCCACCAACTTATCTGTTGAGAAGAAGCATTTTTAATGCTACCATTATAATGCCCAAGCAAGCGGATGAACATTGTTCCCAAGATTCCCAGATGAATTGTTTAATGTGGTTCACTTATAAGATTCTTAATACAAGTCCATATTTAATAGGGGCGGGGGGGCTCCTCTTAAACACCCCTCTGTATTTTTATTTCATGAAATGACAGCTGGCTGTTCGAACATCATTCCCCACTTTGGTGTTATTAACATATGGCTCACGCAACTGCTTGAATCCGGGAATACCACAAGCAACTGCAAGTGATAATCTCAGCACAAATTATATAACAGGGAAAGCCACTCTTGGGACAATTTCTCTGTGGTTGGTCCATGCTAATTAAGAGAAATATTAATGGTGGCATATTCCAATCTTGGCAAGAGGAAGTAAGGGATGGAAGCGTTATACCTTGTTATTAATGTATAGCTATACGCATTGGTATCTGAGCTTCATTATATTTACTTCCCAAATGCAATAAACGTGTTCGGATGGTACCAGGTTCACAGCAGAATTCCCTGAGAAATTGGAAAAGGTCAAAAAACAAAACTGCCGGATTGTGCGACCGGAATCATATTGATAGGGACTGTTCTGCTGTTTGCAAGGACAACAATTATTTCACCCTGGTACTGTGAAAACTTTGTAGCCACGTCCCATTGCCGAATCTGTCCGCATTCCCCTGGCGTAATTCCAGAATGACCTTCCATTTTCTGACTCATCAGAAAATTGTTGTTGAAAAGTTGCGTCATCAGATTTCCAGAATAAAATGTATCAGATAAATTAAATTACGCAGAGAATTGCGGTGGAGTGTGCCGAGAAACATTAATATTATTCCAATAAACCAGGGAACCGGATAATCTCATAAATCTATCTATATGTATGCATGTAGCTTCCCACAGAGTACTCAAATCCACCATATCCATTCCACCTCTATACCTCCATTCTGCAAATGACTGACCAGCATCCCTGGCCATTTCATATCACCGCGATGTGCCCTGAAAGGCTTAACAAGTCCATTTCCTCACACGGCCCACAATACTTAGGCTCCAATTATTTAAGGGCATCCGTGAAAGGACACCCATGTGTCTTCCTATATTACGGTTCCATGGAATAAAAACCAGAGTACATGTATCTATAGAGTCGCTAAGTACCTTTTATTATACTGCGTTGAAAACTACAAACTAGTAATTCTAGACAGGGGACTACTCATGGTTCTAAATGTAGTGTATATTTCACTGCCTGTTTCTATATACATGTCCTACCTTACGGCCTGAGGCACAGCCCAGAGATATAGCAGAGATGTAAATTTCGATCTACGATGCTGATCCGATCACATGCCCTTCATTTATTTATACATTAATAAAAGATTGTTCTTCATGTGCACTATTAGATTTTCTACCACTGACTACCTTAAACTACCCACATAAAAGTGTTTATTCCTTCCAGCTGTTTGATATATGATAGCCGGGGATAATTCTGCAACTTCTGCAATTCCTCCTGAACTGATGAACATTCCTCCTGAAACGAAATGGTGAATTTCCTCCAGTCGCCAATACAGTAGAGATACAATAGTGGATACCGTCGATGATAAAGTCCACCTCTCTTAACGTTCAAAAACTGTGTAGTCTGTGTAGCATATCTATTGATGACCCCTTGCGCGTTTCACCTCGAGTTGTGGCTTCATCAGAGTAATTTGTACAGATTCATTGGGGGCTATGTTTAAAAATTAGTAAAATTGAACTATACAATCGTACAGAGTTGATGTTAGATGACTAGTTTGGACTAGTTTAAATATATATACAGAGTTAACAGTCTTGGTCAATTGTTCATTCCGTTTGCTTCGTAAACAAAAATCGGGGATGAGGGTTATATGATAAAACTTTATCTTACAATAATGTATAGCTTGACACGCCTGTATTATCACCTATAGTTCATAAATCTAACGATTTAGTCAGGGAGATCCATGGTATACTAGCGTTTTGCAATGGTGTGCTTCCTTCGCTACGGGCATTTTACCTCCATAGGGGCAATGCTAAAATAACCTATAGATGATTAAACTACTGAGCGTGAGCAAAAAGCATTCATGAATGACATGATGGCCCATGTCATTACGGTTGCCAGATTTAAGTTCGGCTGACTTGAATATAGACAAAATAGACATAAAACGCCTATTTTAATGTTGTTTGGTTGAGGGGAAAGGTCGTAGAAGTCCGGCCAGTGTGGTAAATCGTCAGAGCTGCCCCAGCAACGCTAGTCGGCGGGAAAATCGCATTGCCATGGTGGATATATACGGCATTAGGCAAGAATTTTGTGTTTGAAATATAAATTTGTAGCGAATCCGTGCAAGACCCGGTTCTTACTGAATACTCTATCTGGAATCTGGAATACACTATCTGGAAAGCACCAAAAGAACACAGCTCCTACAGCTCTGTTTTGTCCGAGCTACCTACCGATCTTATACGTAAAGGGTGTTTCACAATTTCACGGCATAGGATAGATTGTGTTTTTAGTTCTATGGTGAATGTTAACATTAGAACAGAATGGAGTATATATGGCTCTGAATATGAATAAAGATTCTAGTTGACCATACAAAGGTCTGCGGTAAAACATCATGGCGAAACGTGAAATTCTTGATAAAGCAATGCTGCATAGTGCAAAACCTCTACTTTACACATTGGAATAAATAGGGGAATAAATTTTATAATTGGAGTGGAAATGCAAATGCACTACGATAATTGATTGCTTTGATATAACGTAGTTCTGAAGATCTGAAACTACTAACAGGGGCTATTAAAGAAGCAGACACCAAAGTTGCCCAATTTAAGGGCGAGTCATCCCCAATCTAATCACCAATGTGGCGAGATAGGAAGCGTGGATTTAAATTCCCGGTGCAAACATTTGGGAATTGAAAGGTTTTAAAAAAAATTTGCAGCAGCAGTCCCACTATCAGCTTGGATGGATTTTTCCCCTCTCATTTATAATGGGAGCGAAAATATCAACTGATTGTCTGTCGGGTTTACTTACAGAAAATCACGTTCTATATAGTCGACAGTATTCCGTTAAATATCTTGGCGTAATGGCCGGATAGCATGCATATATATTGCATTAAAGGATTGCACTGTTCTGGCCTTGAATCAAAAGTAACGGAATTTCTACTCTACTGCATGTTACATCATCTTAACCTTCCCAACTAATGCCTGGTAATAACAATACCATGTAATCCATAGTATATGAGATATTTGGTCAAAATAGTGAGCAAATTCATTTCGATGTGCTCACTAAAATCCCAGTGCCAGTTGGTTTGGCATCTGGAGTAATGTAACCCCAGGTCGGGGCCCTTGTCACACTGCATCTATTCTGAGGTGTGGTCACTGATACATGTGTAGAGTGGTGATTGGTCAAATAAAGATTAAATTAGTTTCTCTCCTGTCCACTTGGGGCATGTGGCATGGGGCAACACCTCATGGTTGCCAAACCCTTTCCCCTGGGTTTCGAAATGAGTAGAGGCTTTTGACCCATTCATTACACATATTCAATAGTTATTGAATGAAAACATAATGTTGGTACTCTGTACTTCAGATACTGCTATCCTATATGATTACACTGAAAAGGTTTCAAGATATTTCATAACTACTCATTCTAATGAGAAGGGTCTTTTTAACATCTTGTAATATTTCCAGCAAATAACTAAGTTCAGTTCATGAAAGAAATAGTATCACCAGAATTGTACTTCTGATCGGAGAACAACATCCTTGCAAAAATCATTTAACAAGTGAAGGCCTTATGTATATGAATAACAACATCAGCTGGGGATATAGTTGGTAATTATCACTTATGCTAATTAACCCTAGGATTCGCACATTAAACAGAGTGCCATAATGATTATTCCTGTGGTGTGCACAGATTTCCTGTTTACACCCTCCATCATAACATATAGAAGACTGAAAAGTCACGTACACGACACTGTATGCCACCAGTTGATTTTTGTGTCTGCATGACGTCCGACACCTATAGAGACGCTCCAATAATAATTACTGATCCAACTGACTGACTCATAGTTCTTTATAAACAAACATTCTCTGACCATGGCACGCCAGAGCGTATACACCATAAACCATAATTATTTAATCTTTAATACACGACGTAGGAGTAATGAAGGGATTACCATATCCTTCCAGACATGGGAATTCGCTCATCCTCGCCAGAACGAATGGTTATTCAAGCCTTGACTGATGAGTAATTGCAGTGAGTTTTTGCACTTTATCGTTGGACACTCTGCGCCGTTCATTTACGGTCTCCCTGCTGACGTCATAAATAAACTAAGGCTGAGCGTTAGGTGATGAATATCTTCCAATGCTTAAGTTTCGCAACTTTTAAAATACAAATGAAATATTAACTTAATTCCTATTTTAATGCAGCTTTGCGACATCCACATTCGTTCTGGTGGTACGCTATTAAGTGAATTGGGATGTTGATGATATTGATCAAAGAAACCTGAATTCTTGGATAGTGAACTACAATCAGTAAATTAATAATCATACACTTCCATCGACATAACAACAATATCTCAACTCTTTGAATTTTTTCACCTTTATGTGAACTCATTGAAGGTATTTTCTCAAAATTATTTTGTTACGAGTCATGAATCAGGTTTGTCTTACAACACGATTACAGCTGGCCGAGAATGTCGTGTCTTCAGGCAGTTAACGATTTCTAAATGTACTTTTCTAATTATCCTTTACTTTAGGGATCAGGACACCATCCTAGTATATGGATTAAACCTTTGATTGGATTGGATAATGATACAGAATACAACGGGAGGGTGATATGTGAGACACAGATGGGATGAAAGGATCCCGATCATGACGATAATCTACTTTTACATGCGATACAATGATAAAACAGAGGGTCTGGGATTCATTCATATAATTGGGATCCTAAGAATCGTGTTAATTATACTGTATATGTATAAACAAAATGCCTATATATTTTATATATTCTATAATTCCCCCAGGGTTGCATACCCAGGGAGGACAGGTAAAAGTATTGTGTCGTTGTTTATCACAGCGTACATACAATATGCTCCCATTTTAACAACTAGCGCATAGATTCTTCATCTTACTTGTCCTCATGCTATTATTCAGACATAGGTGGCAAAGGAAATTAAACTATACCCTTGACACACACACAATCGCAGGACCTCTAGGACAGCGGTGTTGTTGACCTTTATGCCCAAACCCTTGTGGAAATTGACTGTTTGGTAGAGTGGCGATGTGGCAGCAGGGAGATAAAGGCTTAGAACTATATTTATCCTGAACATTCGCTGCTGCTGCTGCAGGTGATGAGAAGGAGATCCATTTTGGGCGATCTCGGTTTCGCCACATTTGTCAATACTCTATTCTCATGGGTGTCATCAATTTATGTGCAGTCACGCAATTAGATGCCTTCACGATTAACAAAACTTATATTAACATAGTCAATAGTAGACAGGCCCTAGCCCACTAAGCCGATTCTCATGTGATTTTGCGTCGGAGAGGACCCGTTTCCACTAAATTCCGTGAGAATTGGCTTCGCGTGGACAAGGGCCTTATAAATAGTCAAACTTTCTAGAATTCTTGCCTGTGCACATAGATCTGTATAAACCCATGCAATCTTGAAAGTTTTACATACTAAAGAATGCAATAAGTACTCTAGGGAAATGCACTGCTGACGTATAAAGCAGCAGCATCAATAGGTCAGGATCATGAACGCTAGTTTAGGATTCACGTGCAGTTTTTACATTTTAGACATTGAGAGATCGTGAAAAAGCAGAATGTATGCCGCATTTGCGAGCTGCATTTTCAAATTACAGGAACTTTTAAGGGACCACTAACTGTGAATGTCTTTTGACTGAATATACATAGATCTACATACAATTACACAGATAACTGCTACACCAAATATCAATTAGCGTAATTTCCTATGTATATATATAAACCTTACTTCTGACATAGTGATTCAAATTCTTTTCTTTGGGTTAGAATTATATTCGTACGTATTCCTTCTTCTCCTGTTGTATGAACGAATATTTTGTGTTTACTTCTGACAAGCTTACTGATTCATTCTATGCTAAAACTTATATGAATTATCAAAAAATAATTACAGAAGATGAGAGTGCTCACACATGTAAAGTGATTTTTGGTTTCATTTTCTAAATAGGAAATCATTTTCATTTCCAAAATCATTTTGAGTTTCAAATTCATTTTCCGTCTCATTTAAAAACCAAAGTCCCTTTGGTTTCAACGTGTGTTTCAAAGTAATGCGCGCGTTATCATTTCCGTTTTGAGTTTGAATTCAAGACAATCTAGATCTCGTGAGAACTTTCACGCTTCTTTCACGTTTGTTTTCATTTCCGTTTTGAGTTTGATTTCAAGACAATCTAGATCCCTATGAACGAGACTTACAACGAGATGAGATCTCACAAGATCACTTAGATTCCTTTCTCATGCGAAGTGCATAGTTTTAGTCATGAAATGAGTATGCAATGATGGTGCTATGAATATGACATTTCCATCAATCATCATCGATCCATCAATCACAGCACAATGCACCAGAGAACAGTGCAGCACATCACGTACTAGTAACTCGTACTGTCAAACAGCATGATACTATATCTAATGGCCCGATGGAGGTTTCAAATCGATCGACACGGAGGGTCAAATCGCACGACACCCCGAAGGGGTGGAGTGCGATTTGACCCGAACAGAGGGTCATTAGATATTTATTACATACATATTTATCGATTTATTTGTTATATTTACGTTGTTAGTACCATTTTTCTTGACGAATTATCGAAACAATGTCTGAAAACTTTCGAAACATGCAAGGCAGCGCTACTCTTCTGCCGCTAAGAAGCGCGACGTCATGAACCAATTAAGTTACGTTATTTGGGTCATGTGCTTCCATGACAACCCGAATCACATACGTATGTGATACGAGATTTCTAATGGCACCCCGAATGGCACCTCTGTAATCACATAGTATGTAATAAATAGGCAAAAGTGCATGAGGGACGATCTGTCTTCCCATATTTTCCCGCGGGCGTAGTGATTGCGTGAATGAGCGTAGCGAATGAACGCAATCACGTAGCCCAAGGGAAAATATGGGACGACAGATCATCCCGAATGCGCTTTTGCATCTATTATTACCTTTATATAGGTTGGTACGATCCGTTTATCGATATTTAAGTTGAAAAATGGTTGGAATTAGATGAAAATCGTTGGCAAAACGTCCACTTACGCTGCCCCTCCCACTTATAGTTCCGGCTCTTTGCTATCGGGTCATATCAATGTGCGCTTGACCTGCCGGGTTGTGAGAAGGCCTGCAAAATGTAGTTCTATTTTGAATCGTTATTTTGGTTAATTTACGGTTAATTACGATTATCAAGACATGAATAAGATTTAAATTACTTAATAAGATAAATGTCATTCACTTTGATATTCAAGTTCCTGTACTTTTCGTAGTTGACTCGAGACTGTCACTGGCACTGTCAGTCATAGAACTAGTTCTCTGTCCCAGTCAATCGATTTAGATGCAGAATAAATTGTGAGTTTCACAGCTTTCCACAGCTTTAAATCTTTGATATTCTTTAGCAAAATCACATTTTTACATATGATTCCTCGGTTCAAATTTTCATTTGAAGTACCTAGCTTTATTATTTCGAGAGAAAATCAGGAAAATGATCGACAGTTTACCGAGTGGACCTAGGCCCTAAGCTTCGCAAAATCAAAACATGTGCTGTGCAGGAAAATCGCTCACTTTTTTAAATCAATTTGTTGCCTTTTCGCAGCTTTACATCTTTTAAAAACTCAACTAATGCTTTGGTAACAGGTAGACTTCGATAATTATGAAAGGATTTTAGTTTATTTCCTTTATTTGATCAGATTTTTTTCGTGACCGCTCCCAGTGATAGCTTCAATACCATAACTAAGCACGCCGATCTATACAATAGTTGCCTGCTCTCACAAGCGCCTTCGGCGGTGGTTAGTTTCTACCTACACCTTTGATCGATTATAACGTCAACGAAATAAGAGAAAATAAGTTACTCGATTATTTTCCTCTAGCTATGGTCGATTAATATTAGGTGTATTTTTTGTGCAGAAGGAATTATTTAAATAGAAATATAAAAAGATACGATCGGGACTATTTTGTTCATTAGGTGCGGGTAATACGGCGGGGAGCGGGTAATACGGCGGCCGTATTACCCGCTCTCTTTGATATGAAGCTCAGTGCTTAAGCCTATGGGCGTATCATATCAACTCCCCCAAAGGTATAATAAAGCACTGAACAGCACATCATAGTGCTAAATTAACATTCTAATGTGCTGAAAAGTTCTGCACTCTAAATCGCTGGACAGTGCTGCGCAGCACAGTGCTGCACTCTAATGTGCTGAATTAACATTCTAATGTGCTGCAAAGTGCTGCACTCTAAAGTGCGGCGTAGTACAGTGCTGCACTCTAATGTGCTGATATGTGCTGAAAAGCACTCTAAAGTATTGCACAGTGCTGCACAGCACACTACTGCACTATACATTGCTGAACATGGGTGCACTAAACAGTGCTGAACTAAACAGTGCTGCATTGCACACTGCTGCAATGGACATTGAGCATGAGCAGCATTATGCTGCAGGAACCGGAGAATAACCAATCTAAGATGGCTGCACCCATAGGCGCCACCATTTTGTCAGTGAGATCTCATGAGATCTCTTCTCGTTTAAAATCGGAAATCAAAACGATAGTGACATGTGATTTTGAAACGAAAGTTAAAACGAAAAAACGAAAGATATTTTATATTGTAAATCAAATGCACAATGACTTTTTTTAGAAATAAAACAAAATTTTACTTTTCATCACATGAACACTAAGTCTTTCGTCTTTCGTAAATAATAGGATATGTGTTGAAATATATTACATATATAATATATATTTATAAATCACGGGTATTTTCAGCGTGAAGTGGACAGGTAATTCAATGTCCAATTTGGTACTTGACCATGCAGCTAGTGACTAATGGCCAGTAACTTCCTTTATATAGCCTGAACCGTCTGGTGCTGGCGATTGTATTATATAGTTGCGCATTATATCACCATACTGGAAATGTGCTAAGCTATATGTAAAATATGCGCGCCCTCTGCTGAACTAGGTTCTATGGTTATAGTTCTAGGTAACATCTCGCAGATCTCCGCCACATTCTCCCATCCATCATTTTCGCATCTAGACGATTTCCCGACCATAAATTCTCCCATTCATTCATGCACATCTGGAATAACTGTCATACAGAAGATGCTCACCCTATTTCCATGTAAGTTGCTTTAAAAGGAAATAAATACTACTATAAATATATATATATGTCCCACTGTCATTTGCCATCCATCATTCTCTCTGCCCATTATTTTCTCCACCTTAACACTGTGTATACACAGGGTGTCCGTGCCACGCGTCGCGTACATCACAAAGATAGCAGATGCTAAGTTCCATTGGTTACTTATTTTACTTTTTTTCTCTGGATTTCGATCACGGTAGTCTTTTCAAACTCTAGGAAATATATTGAATGGCCTAAGCTTAGAATTGGTTTATAGTATACGTTGCAATTTTACGGTTTTTTGGTCACAATGCCTTCCAAAACAAAAATCACAGATGTCCGTGCCACACAAATTGTAGCACAGACATCCTCTAAAACAGCATGTACATCCCATTACAAATTTATTTAGGAGTTTTCTCTAAATTGAGACAGAACTATGACTATATTAATTTGTAATCAAGACCATATATAGGGTTTCTAAAGGTGTTTGGGATCGAGCACTGTAGTAGGTGGTGTAGAAACAGTGATATCAATGAGCGTTCCAGTTTCGTTGGTGATATCTAAGGAAATGTTTTGGAAGCATTGATTGGCCTATTCAAATGGTCGCAGGGGAACCACCAGACACTGGGAAGTCCACTGCAGCACAAAAGGGACAGAAACCCAAATTGGACGTTCAAATACAGATAACAATAGTGGTATAATGGCAGTTGGTAGATTGCCTTTCAAGTTTGTCCCACACAAGTGTAAGGAACCCTCATGTTACTAGAGGTAAAGAGCTAAACATGAAAGATTACAGCCAGTGCCATCAGTATTATACAATGTTCCTAATGCCATCAAATATCGATACTATAGAATGTGTCTGGATTAATTTTCTCCTGGCACGCTTACACTAACTGAGACATGAAGAGATTAAATGTCACAATGCCTTAATTTACAATAATGAATGAATGATGTAGAATTAGCGCTAATCATATCACACCCGCCTCCATATGCATGTGTCTAATTATAGTTTGATATAGCCTCCTTTCTCTTGCCGTCAGATTCATTTAAGTAGTCACACTTAAATGCAAACGTTACTGCGGACACTTGAGTAAATTTATTTGTTTTCTGCACAACTCCACACTTGTATTTGGCCATGGCCTAGCATGTCCTCTACTCCTGTTCGAGACATTTTCCATTGGGAATATATGCGTAACGCAGTGTCCTCTCTGTTGCCCATTGCTCCAGGGTCAATAAATCCTTAAATGGTCTTTCCAGCCGGTAACTCCTCCCGATCCTGTCTTGTCCGATAACTGCCAAAGGCCTTTCTCTATATATATATTGCAGAGGGGGAGATACTTGTAAACGTAACTCATATTGTTTGTCATATGGTATTGAGTGTTAGGCGTATTGACACTTTAGTCTGTGAGCTTTGGAAAAGGAAATCTGCAATATTTGCAAGCACCTTAACAAACATTTTGGATTGTCGGTCTTTGAATTGATAAAAGGATAAACGTGGCTTTTGGACAATGAATGATTATGAATGAATGAATGAATAAATGAATCATAGCCATGTGAATCGTATACCCGCTTGTGGACGTAGTCAGAAATCATCTGGAATTTCTAAAAATACTTTTACATTAGGACAGATGCACAGATGCACAGTGTGCAAAATCCTGCTGTTCATGGTTTAAAATAACTGGCGGGATATTTGCGGCTTATTGTGGAATCCACACGTGCCCAAGGGAGAAATATCAAGCATGGCTCGACAGAATATTGAGGTTTCTCTTCAGTTGGCATAAACCGCGAGAACATCATTGTCTCCTTCTCTAAAGAGATTTCTGGACAAGTAACGCCAAAACGTGGACATGCATTCGAGTCATATTCCTCTGTGTAATCATATTTCCAGGCAAGAAATGCCATAAGCAGCTATGTCTCATTTGTTTGGTCATGGGGGACAAACCGGACGAGTGATATACATGTATGCACCAGAGACCTGTATGGAATAAGTCATTTATTTAGTTAGATCTGGAGGAAAGGCTGTAATTATATTGTATATTGATGCTCCCATGTAATGATATTTTCACAAACACTGAAGACGCCCATCGCGCCATCCATCGCATCACTTCCTTGAAAATCAAGAACTTTTCTTATCAAATCGAAATGAATTATGCGAATGGAAACCATGCATATGCATCACATGGCAACTCCCGTTTGTTTCCTTTGTTTGGTTCCCACGGCGGATGATTGCCTCCCTGAAACAACCCATTCGTAAAGCAAAGAAAAGATAAATGATCATAAAATGAGGACAAAGAACTAATCAAAAATGTCCCATCTAAAACCCCTATGAAGATGCTGCAAGATCCCCAAAAATCGGCGTTCGTAGCTAATGACAAGGACACCAATCTAAATAAAGTATAATAATGCAAGTTCTTACCGCATCCTGATTCCTCAGCCAGTAATGAGGGCAGACCTCGTAGCCTCTTAACACAGAATTAGGTCCTATCTCAAGAGAGAGTCTGATGAACAAAAAGTGGAATTAGACTGGTTTCACGCGCATTTAGTTCCAACTTGGGATAACTAAAACCCACTAGATTTATGTCAGCTCCTGTCAAGTTGCATGTAATCGTTTCTACTACTAAAAGTTCTTCTTCTTCCACTACTAACTGGAAAAGGGATCGACTTGCATCTGGGATTGAAGGATGCAAGAAGTTTAGGAAATTCGTACACAATGGGTATTAATAATCGGACTTGATTGGTCCTCGCAAAACAATCATGGCAGTATTACGCATTATTACTACCGGAAATTATTCCAAATTCTGACAGAAAAAAATGTTTCCACCATTAATGTTTCCAAGACATCGAGCAAAGCCGTTGCACAAATTGGTTGCAACTATATTTCTGATAATGTCTATTTAAGGAACAATCTACTAGTTTTCCTTAAAGTTGTATTCCTATGAAAGCCTTCCAAAGAAAAGCCTCAAGTATTATGTGAAAGCGAGATTATTCATAGGGGTGTTTACACGAGCTTCTCTTAAGAGCTACATGAACATATCTTGGCAATATAGTGCCAACTTATCTTTAATAGTATACATACTTTGGAGAACAAGGGCGATGATCATTACATACAGCACGTTCTTTTGACCTATGATGTTTTTCATCATAAATAGACAGTGTATAAAAAAACATATAATAAAAACACATTGACTTGGTATTGTATTACCCAGCACTTTGTCTATGCAATGTCATAACGCCAACCCATGGACAAGTATATATCAAGTATAGAGTTTCATACCTTAATTAATGCCATTAGAGTACATTCCCTTATCTGAACTTTTTCTTAGAAGTACACTGAGAAAATCCTTCCTTCCATAGACCTACATCTATTCATACTTTCCTATAGGGTGGAATGGGCTAGCTGGAATTCTAGTTGTTCCGACAAGAATCCCTCCAATATTTTCAACTGTTCTTTCCATTCGTCCTTTATTATAGGAATCCATCGATAAGGGTGCGTATTGTCGATGGTTAATATCCCCATACACCTCCTAGCTGCTCAATAAAGATATGTCTAATTGTTAGCGTTTTATGAGGAATTGCGATATCTGGACACAGTCTTGCTCAAAGAGTAGTAAAAACGTGTAGGATTCCCACCGGAACAACCATAGAAATACGACCACACAGCCATACAATTATGTGATGCCTGTCTGAGTTTATATCATTGGCGGCTATATGTGTGGGACCATTGCACATAACACCATATCACAGGACAGTTTTGGAACATCATAAACATATACTGGACAAAGGCTTAAACCATCAGTTCTCGACGTGCCCATAACATTGCCAAATACCGGAAGTTCATTTGTATTCGAAATGTAAATGAAACTTTGGTGTTTGATCCTCATGAACATTTTAGGCGGGGATTAAAAGGATTAATAACCTCGCTTTCGGGCCTGCTGGTACACTGTTTGTGCATACTTTGGAGCATAATAATCATGCACCAAAGAGTGAACCAGCAGCTCCTCAATGTCGGTCATTAATCCTATAATAGTAATTACAAAAATGTATGTCTGACATTTTTTTCATTCGAAGCCTACGTAATCAGGAAGTTTTAAATGAATTACCTGCGTGCTGTTTTTTTGTAAAAACTCTTATAATAAGCAAGCTCTGTCCACCTGCCATTGTCACAGAATAAACTTAAGCCTAAAACGACTTATCTTACATGAATACAGGTGTGTATGTTGCAAATCTGGTATGGGTTGGACTGAATATGTACATTTCAGTCCTAAAACCATATATATGATAGCAATTGAGAAAGAGCTTAAAGATATTTTTGAAATAAAACCAAACATAAAAGGTTTCAAATATTCTCAAGGAAAAGAGAATGTGATATGCATAATTGGGCGTGTCTTCTGACACACCCAACTCCTTTTTTAAACGTTTAAAAGACACAGAAAAACATCAGTGGAAGCCACAATGGATACAATAGTAGACTTTGCAATTGCAAGCGTGTTAACGTTATTAGGACCAATCCCTGAGGGTAACACTCCGACTTAATTGCAAGAAAAAATATCTTTAAGTAAGAATTCTTCAAGGTTTTGTCACGAGATCCTGTGTGAAAAACTACAAATGTCAATTCTTCCCTTAATCCATGATAGATTGACAAACTGTTTATTCATAATTTTAGTTTGAACAAATATTTTAGGGAAATCCTATAGATAGGGCTTTCATTGCCCCCAGTTTTTTTTTAAAGCGTCAATGGCATTGGTAGTAATAATGTTTTATGGTTTATAAACAATTTTGGCTTTGTCATCTGAGATGCAACATGCTAGTATGTATTGATATTATGATATATAACCACTGTGGCTAGCATCAAAGCACTAGGCATGAAAATAGGGAGTCGAGGGTATAACATATAATGAGAGGAGATTGGATCTTAGGAGTAAGGGGGGAGGGCAGAGACTTAAAGAAATTAAACTTAGATTCCATATAAAAACCAGGGATTATTCTACATGTTGCTAGCAGGGGTAACAGAAATTGTAAGCGATACACATATATATATATATAAGAATGCTTCAGGATATCCTCTCACTTCAAAAGCTTAAGATCGTATCTTATCCTGCTGTGCCAACATTTCACACTACTCGCAGAACTGTGCAAATAAGGCCAGGAACTGTTGCTAGTGTCTTACAGGATATATACTTTCCTCGCCGTCTATATTCATTTGAAATACCCGCTTTTTCTGCCTTGTGTCGCATATAGTGCAATCACACATCACATTTGGATGCGATGTGCATATATTATATATTTGTGGATAGTGTATTTTTGTCGGTGTTCAGGGGAAAATTACTGACTAAGTAAGTAAGGAATATATCAAAGTTCCCTGCGTAATGATTGCTTAGATTTGGCAATGGCCTCAAGGGAAATTTTAGTTGCACAACCCGTATGATTGCTGATTGATAAGGACATAATTCCCTCATTACTACCTTTAGAGTCGTATACAATATAAACATCCAATATACTGCCGATGTGCAGGATTGCAATGATTTCACAAATGACTATACCTATCTGAACATGATGTCTATAATTATTAATATTAGATTTTTAAAACATAATCCAATACTTGGTAATGTGAAACATAACCTAAGATGTCCTTTACTTCATCGACTATTTATCAATAGGTCAGACGGCGACTGCTCCTGAGTTGTTTGTGGAGAGAACTCAATGATTAGATATATCATGTTTCTTTTGTCTTTGTGACCTTCCCTTATATTTGATAAACTATTTCCACTGTAATCCAGTATTTTTTGTCTAGGGAGTAGGAGGCTGCTAGTCAGCGCCTTGCGAATGTAATTTTAGATATGTTTAGGCGGTTTTTGTATCATTGTTGGCACAGGTTAAAGCATTATATGGATATTTGTTTCTCCTGCCTTTCCCATCACCACAAATCATCAAACCCACCCGCCGTCGCATAGAATGACATAGCATCTACGCGACCAAGAGATAAAAAAATAATCCTGTGAGACCCAGGCAAGCCTCGAACTTGCGATCTCACACTCTCTAGGTGAGCGCTATACGGTCTGAGCTATCAGCCATAGTCGGGAGTGCAGAGCTTCATTCTAGGAGTCATACGCCTAGGGTGACTCATGCCAAGTGAGGGAAAAGTGGCCAAGATCATTTATTCTACAGTTGTGTGGACATCAGCCCTAGATTAGGGAGTAGGGGAATAGTCAGGGTAAGCGTTTTCCGGACTGGAATTGTGCGTCACATGGTTTTTTTAAAAGTTAGATGCAATAAAGGGGCAACCTGACTATATTCTTGTCAGGACCTAGGGAGGTCAATGCGACTGCGCAAAATCTCAGGAGAGTTACCCCGACGGCAACATAGGTGCCGCCACTGAGTCGTGCTTCATCCAGATAGTAACCGGGCGAGGGTAGGAGTGTTTTCCATGGTTAGTTTAATAAGATGCCATATATGTAAGTTGCCAGATGTCTGTATATCCAGGCTGTATTTAAGAATAAAGGATCATCGCAAAAACGGCCCTCGCAAACCAAAACGGCCCTCGCTAAACTATGCCAGGGACCTGGGGACACAGAGGCAAGGGTTGTCAGGTGTTTTGCTTGACGAGGTCTGCAGCCAATCTTCTAGATCGACTGCAGACATTTTGATTTAGGATCAGACATTTACATTTTAGCAGAAGAATCTATATTTTGTTAGCTTTTTAATGTAATCATCCCAGAGTTCTACCTTCAATCTGACAGCCAAATTCCGTCATTGTTTTTCTCCTGGACGATGGGTATTTCCCCATGCTGGTCAGTGTGTACACACGAGTTGCCGAGCACCGGAAGGCAAGCACCAGAAGGCTAGAACCAGAGCGGTCTGGGAAGGTATGGAAAGGGGCATGGAATATTACGCTGTCATTTCGGTTGATCGGACGATATGGATTCCCCATTGACGCTAGCGTTGACGAAAGTTGAACGAAAGTTGTCATTTACAGGTGTGTGTATCGGTTAATTTGACTTGACTAAGGTATTGCAGTATTATTTTGCTGGCTGTTCATGGTACTGGATGCATACTTATGTAGGAGAATAAGTGCTAGAATGAATGATACGTATAGGGAAGCGTATACTAGTAATCATGTCTTCAGTTATGGCGCGGTGTTCGTAATGTTTCGGGCATAGCATGTGCTTATGTTACATGAACGTCCAGAAAGCATGCATGAGCTACACAGTCCTGCGTTGGCATATTATAGAAATAGATCACAGGTGCAAGATATACTTTTGTGATTAATTTGAATCATTGAATCACCTGTGGCTAAATAATTTATTTTTCTCATTCTCCTCAATCACCATGAGGAAAATGGAGGATTAAAGTAAACCTGAAATGAAATGAATCAATGGCTATGCATAGTGTTTATATAAATATGATCCCAATAGTCAGTCACTATAACCAGGTGGAAAGAGCATTAGGCTTCCAAACAAGAGTAAATTTAAGTCAAAGAGCAGACAGCCTTTTTACATTTGTCTCATTTTCGAGTCATTGTTTTTTTTATTTCACTTATATCTCCACATCTGGGGCTCAGTTTTCTTTTAAACTCACACATAATTTAGTTGTTGATGTCATTTTCCTTTCAATTGGTGAAAGAATTAGAGAGGCTACAATCGAATTGAGTGAGAGAGGGGAGTTAAATGGGGTTCTGGGAGATATAGTTTCCTTGGAGCAGAGCTTTGGGTGGCAGTACTAAGCTTGAGTTTATTTTCGGCGAAAATGGTTTTCACACAGGGCCACAACTCATCTGGATGAAGAGTACTATTTGAAATGGATAACATTGAAATTGAAAAGGTAATCTTGCTAATCTCAAAAGGGTCGGTAGATATCCTGTAACTACCAGAAATAATAAAATCCTTAAATGTGTTTGCCCATTGCTCAAAATCAAACTTTCAAAGTTTTAAAATGAATACACAACTAAAATAAGGATGATGAAAATAACCATTCGATGTCATTATCAATTATATTAGTTCACTTTGGGTCCTCGATGGGTTTTTTTCATAACCCACTCGCCTATCGGCTTGTGGGCCATGAACAAAAAACCATCTCGGACAGTGCAATAGTGTATCTCGTACCACATTCTCATTAGGTTCTATCTATATACCGTTTCCATACATTTCTAAATTGCAATGAAAATCACATGACATGGCAAAAAATGTTTTTGGTATCGGCATAAGTTGCCTTGTATACAGGTAGTTGGACATCAGTGCTAGAAACTTGAAAGCCTCTTCTGTTTGCCATCCCTAGGATTGAATGCAGGAGGAAGGATTCATATAATTTGGCGATTTGGCGACAGGTCAGGGCCATTTTACTGCCCTTTGGACCCATATACTATGTCCTTATCCTTTTACTGTTCACTGACCGCAGCACACTCTTGAAATACTAGGCGCAGTGTGCTTATCTATCATGATGGCCTCGTGTTGCCTTCCAATTATCACCAAAAGACAGGCGTCTAGCATGGCTCAAAGGCAGAATCCTACTTGACAAGTTGAGTAGAAATGAGACTTTTATGAAGATAGAGAGGTTAACGGATGCAGTCAAACACTGAAAACGATATTTTCCTTTCTTCAACTGGAGATTTCCTTAACTCTACTGAAGATTTGTCTGCTTTGATATATTGGGGCAGGACCATACTATTTGGTCAGAAATTCTTGAGGTTTTCTTAACCCTGTATATAAACACTTCTGGATTTATTTGTAATGAAAGTCAGTGTCCATAAAATTACAATTAACAAATTGTAAATTTGAATTGTTTATGATTTTATATTTGTAAAACTCTCGTGGAATTTGTAACTAAGACCACATTACAATATTACAAAAAGAATACTTGACTAGTTACAATTATGCACCATCCCATGCAATTAACGCCTCTGGGATGCAAGTGATCTGCACGGAGTTGGGGAAGGGTACCATTCCGGTATTCTGTTGCCATTCCCATAGGTCAGAGAGAGCAAGTGTGTATTCAGCGAAATCTGAGCCTACAACACCATGACGTACTTCCTACCACAAATGGTAAACTGTCAGAAAGATCTATCTAAATATTTGCCAGAAAAGAAAGTTATGCCATATTCAGTCACGCTTTCATAAGAGCGCTCAAGTTAAACATGTCGTGTGGAGCATCGCAACTGCTTGGTATATACCAACAGCAGATCGTGCCTGACAGAGAAAAGAAGCTTAGATGTTGACAAACATTCAATTCGTGAAGTGCGCAGGCGGAACCCCTCGCTTGAAGTCGACAACGATAATATTCTGATTGTGACAATGGAAGATGTGAAATAGGATTTGTTTGGTTGGTGAAGGCCGCTCGCATCGAGAATATATTAAATCATCACTCATCGCATATGCCTGACACATCTGTCTGTAAGTATGGCAAAACACTGAAGAAAGGTTTTACCTTAATGCATTTTTTTAACAACGGTTGATTTATTTCTCCACAAACAGTTTAGACATGGTTGTTCAAGTTGCATCGTGTAATACGCTTGTCTTCTACTCAGATCCCATCGTGAGATGGTACTTTGCATTCTTTTATTTATTTGATTCCATTCTATCAACGTAATGTCTGCATAATAATATATTTCTTCCATTTACCATTGTCCACTTTGCTGACTGGGCTGTATCTATCAAAATTTAGAACAGTTGTCACCTTTGATCTAAGTTCGTACGAAAGGATCATCCAGTCAAGTTTTCCTTCATTGAATAGCTTTTGGCGATGAATAAAACCTTGGCCTGGAGGATGGACCAATTTAATATTTTTGTATTTATCCCTCTGTAGTTGAAACCAAACATTATATTTTTTTGTTTATTTCAAAATCACCATTCGGACGCCGCCTAAATGTAATTTATTATTTACAGGAACAATCCATCATGATAGAGCTGGCATTATAGACAGTCCCAATTTGTTCAGATGTGCGTATGGTGTCCCTAACTTCCATGCTTATCCATATATTATATTTTGGTTATAAATATATTTGTTCTATAAACATAATATGTATTAAACATATGCAACGACCTCCAGATTGTTAGTAAGTGTCTTAAATATGATACCATCACTGGGCTCTCCCATTTGTCACTCTCTCCCACGTTTTCCCTCGTTCCCGATGGATTGTTTCAGTCTAGGTCCAAACCCTCAGATCAGATAAGAATGTTATGTCAGTGATTAGAAGCTTACTTTGTTAATCGGTTTCCTGACCTGTAATTAGGCGTTCTAATGGAAATATAATGACATTTTGCGGTCTTAATGGAATTATAATGGCACTTTGCGGTTTGAGGCGAGAAGCTTTCCCTCCGTTTGAAGGGACTCTCTCAACCTTGGGCCTAGACTGGTTTGGACATATATATAGCGACTGGTCGTTGTGGTTAAGGACGTTGGTCTGATTAAAAGTATGTTAATTTCATGAATGCTCAAAATTGCTCATCATCACTTGCGCAAGTTACCCATGATGTTTAAAGTTAAGAGCTGACGGATATTCAGATTGCTTTGAACAATGGCTACCGAATATATAACTGTCCAATATGTTCTATTCCTTGATTTCCCTAACTGTTTCCGCCCACGAGCGCTTGCTATAAAAATGAAAGTGAAGAACTTTCAAAGTCCGTTTTTAATTTTGCTTAAAGCTGATGCAGCTATTTCGTGCAATCCATCCAACCTAACTAAAAAATCCTAAGATTTCTTATTACGAGAAAGCGAGTCACCAGGCAGCTTTTTATTCCGTTGCCTTCTCTTTTTAGGCCTCTCGCACTCGCATTTAAGTGCAAGTCCTCTTTTACACACACGCGTTCTGCATATACATCATTCCCTTACGTGTGTTAAGCATTGTATGACAATTATTTATGTCATGTCTCCTAGTTTCATTGCTCTAGAAGAACATTAAAGCTAAGAATGTCGATCCTATACAAGATAATATGTCCTTCGCGTTCCTGAATCCCTGTACAATACACAGACTGATAAGAACTGACAGATGGACATTGACTAAGCAGCAAGTACAGGGCTGGCAATCCCCCTCCGCTGGTGCCCCTCACCTCTGGTTGGTTTCTGGACTGATGAGTGTATTCAGTCTTCATCTTTTTTCTACTTCAATCGTGGAGTGTAGGACTATGATTTTATATCAAGTTGCCATCCGCCCAATTATGGAATATAGTGGCACTTTATTTACAGTTGCTCCTAGAAATTTGCAAACCAAATCACAAACAATACAGTCCTTTGGTTAGCAGAAGGACTAAACAAAAGGCCAATGGTATATATGCTACCAAAATATATATTTCGGAATTCAAAGGTAAGCGGTATTTGACAGATGCCGCTCACCTGTTTCCACTATAGATGTATACAAATTGTATTTCATGATTTGGAAATAAAAATACCTAGTCTCAAAGTAGTTTGAAGGGACCCTCGCATCATTGAGCCTAGACTCATAACGGCTGTTGCTGCTGATATTTGGTAATCATAACGAATGAATATCATTTACATGTAAATTCGTTGAGGCCTTAATGAAAATCTTTTTAAAAGTTATTTACGCCAGTTACATTTTCCCATATCTATCTCAGAGTTCCGGTTCAACGATGGTTTGTCAAAAGAAAAGCAACAACTAGGAAATTTACCAACAAGTAAAACAACACCTCAGAAAATTTCTGCCTCCACATATCTCATTTGTATAAGATTAATTATGTCGCTGATAAGAATGTATTAATATTGAGAACTTACTCGCCCATCATTCCATCAGCCCACCTATGAATGCAGTCAGTAGTTAGTCACAGCAGTGGACAGAAAACAACCATGGAATTCACCAATGAATATACCCGTGAGACCATGTCTAGATTAAAAGTGATTTGCGAAATGACTATGTATCTTCATTGTACTTGACTACTCGTGAAATGATTTGATTTATTGACTTGCTGTATGAATATTCTAAAGAAAAAGAAAAAGTAAATATATAGTTACTGTATACATAAATGCCAGCGTGCTTATTAATTCGAATCAAAACAAGATTGAGATATAATTATACTGTGGGAAGAAAATGATATGATGGTGTTCACCCTACAGTGTACATGTTTACATACGTGTCCGTTTCATGTACGCAGCAGGGCTCGGTTTTCTACTACTTCATCCCAGAGATACATTACAGCCTGCAAAGAAACGTCTCTAAAAGTAAGACCCATATTTGCATGGGTATAAGTAGATGGTTCGCTTTGCTGGGACCAATGTCTAATCATTATGGTCAGGTTAAGCCAGGCTATGGCCTAAAGCTTTATGGATATCGATCCTTTAATGGCGTTTTGGGGCAGCTAAGATCACCAAGTGTGGGTACCATGGTAATAACATTCACGTCCCTATATTGACAGAGGGCACGTGGATAATTCCACGTAATGTCTTGTGTAGGTGTCTTGGAGGAACCTGTCTTGGTTTGTACTCGATGCTATGTTACACGTTTAAGGAACAATAATTATACATGTCCTCAATATAGCCTAAAGCCAAGATTTTATACAACACACTTGTCAAAAATGACATGAACTCATAAGTTCAGTATTTGAGAGCAAATTTTACTGTTATACCATATTAAAGGGTCTACAGACCCCTATCAGGTGGCTCACCAGTCAACGTTACCACACAGCAAGAGGCATTGTTAATCGGCGTCCAGACAAACCCCGCCAGACTAAACCCCCTGGACAGAACCCATCTAGGGTATGACCCATCTAGGACAAAACCCCTGGACAGAACCCCCTGGACAGAACCCATCTAGGTAAGACCCATGTAGGACAAAACCCCACCAGACTAAACCCCCTGGACAGAATCCATCTAGGTAAGACCCATCTAGGACAAACCCTGCCTGACTAAACCCCCCCTGGACAGAACCCATCTAGATAAGACCCATATGGGACAAAACCTCGCCTGACTAAGCTCCCCTGTACAGAACCCATCTAGGTAAGACCCATCTAGGACAAAACCCAGCCAGACTAAACCCCCTTGACAGAACCCATCTAGAATAAGACCCATCTTGGACAAAACCCCGCCAGACTAAACCCCTTGGACAGAACCCATCCATATGCAGGTAAGAGCTATCTAGGACAAAACCCCACCAGACTAAACCCCGACAGACGAAACCCCTTGCACAGAACCCATCCAGGTAAGAGCTATCTAGGACAAAACCCCGCCTGACTAAACCCCCTTGACAGAACCCATCTAGGTAAGAGCTGTCTAGAACAAAACCCTGACTGACTAAACCCCCTTGACAGAACTCATCTAGGTGAGAGCTATCTAGGACAAAACCCTACCTAGTGGCCTGACTAAACCCCCTTGACAGAACCCATCTAGGGTAGACCCATCTAGAACAAAACCCCGCCAGACTAAACCCCTTGGACAGAACCCATCTAGGGTAACACCCATCTAAGACAAAAGCCCACCTGACTAAACCCTAGGTGAGAGCTATCTGGGACAGAACCCTGCCTAGTGGCCTGACTACACCCACTTGACAGAACCCATCTAGGGTAAGACCCATCTAGGACAAAAAAAACACCAGACTAAACCCCTCAGACAGAACCATTCTAGGGTAAGACCCATCTAGGGCAAAAGCCCACCTGACTAAACCCCCCCTGGACAGAACCCATCTAGGTAAGAGCTATCTAGGACAGAACCCTGCCTAGTGGCCTGACTAAACCCCCTCAACAGAACCCATCTAGGGTAAGAACCATCCAGAACAACACCCCTGCCAGACAGAACCCCTGAATACTAAAAGAATGCTATAATGTGAGTGTGGTGTTATAGGGATAGGACCAGGCAAGGCTACAGATAAAAGGATTATGGCAGTGCATTCCACCAATCGGTTTTACCATTTACGTGTACATCGGTTTTTAAAGTATAGGTACAGTTAGAGGCTGGGCTAAGACACAGATTAGGTAGGTGAGGTCGGCTTAGGGATGGGAGGGGGTTTCTCTTGCTCCTGTGTTTTACCAATACATAGCCAATAGTAGATTCAGTCCATTTTGTAGTTCTATAGGGGAATGCTGCACACACTATTCACTCAAACTTTAAATTCCCATGTGCACTTAATGGTATGCATGAAAACTGTGAAAATATTATGATGAGACAACAAAAACGTTTCTCTTGATTTTTGTTTAGACCACACAAACATTTACATAATTGTTCCAATGGCATGGTTTTGCCCTAGGTGGATTCAGCCTGGGGACCTTCTGACCCGGGGGCGAGGTTCTGTCCCAGAATCTTAGATCAGAAGCTCTCGCTCATGATCATGTTCCAATACTTAACATGATTGACAAATGATAACACTCATCATTGACGTAGAGGATGCGTTGTATTACACAATCAAACTATCAAAGAACATGTATACACATGTATTATCAATCACAAGTGCTCCTTGTTCTTCTGTTCGCTGTATAAAAAGCCATCAGTTGATATAATTCATTTACACAGACTGGGCATTCAGGCAAGATATTCATCAATGCCGGAGGCCTTTGTTGCTTGGACACGTATTAACACGACTTGGTATGTGGGTGGATGGAGTAGAGAGGGTGTCATGATAGACCTATGTCGAAGTGCTAAGAGTTTCACCGATACCCGTTCTCGTTGAATATCTACTGACTTACTAAATATACTCTCTGTGGATCTCTCATGCAACCAAGTGTGTATGTGGACACACACATATTACATACATATAAATATAATATAATACAGTTATTTATAATTACCAATCACCAATGTTGATAATTATGTATACGCATGGATGTGTATAGATAATGTATGCATGGCCTTTGCTTTGTTTGATATTTTATTCATCAGGGCTTGGCATTTCGTTGCAGCAAGAACTATAATCATTCTCAGTTCCCCCTTACAGTAAGTTAGTCTATTCTATATCCCAGACATGAAGTATACAAAATCATAAACAAATTTGATCACAATTGAGGCTGAGACGTGAGCAAATTTGATATATATAATATATGTACATTATAATACGTTATATCGGAGAAGGTAGAGTGTGAATTTGACTTTACTATCATAACAGATATCTCCATTGAATTAGCCTTAAAGAAGATTGGGAATAAAGCCTCAGGCCTAAGATTTATGCCAACTAAGATACTAAAACCCTGTATGAGGGCTCTTAGTAAACAATTTGCGTATCTGTTCAACTTATCCTTACAAACGGCAAAGGTACTGGCTGACTTTAAATCAGCTATAGTAACACCTTTAGTTAAAGATGGAACTAAAACTAATACAGGGAATTATAGGCCCATATCATGCATTAGTTTACCAGCTAAAATTTTAGAAAGCTGCGTTCAGAGTCAGCTTGCCTCCTACGTTGAAAGAGAGAACCTATTATGTGATGCCCAATATGGGTTTAGAAGCGGGAAATCAATCAATGATGCTCTTGATCATCTTTTTTCTTACACTTATCAAAATTTGAATAATAAAAATTTAACAGACTTGATATTTCTAGATTTCAAAAAAGCTTTTGATACCGTTAACCATAATATATTAATTGACAAACTAAAAATTTTAGGAGTACACAATGACCAAATTAGGTGGTTTCAAAATTATTTACAAGACTGGTCACAGTGAGTTGTCATCTATGGTAATCTCTCTTCATTGCAGAAAGTTAGTTGTGGCGTACCCCAAGGTACTGCCTTGGGACCACTTTTGTTCATAATATATGTAAACAATCTTCATAAGGTAGTAAAGATCTGTGAGATTCAGCACTTTGCTGACGATACAGTCATTTATGGAAACAGAGACAAAAACTCTCTGACAAATCAAGGCTTACAAGAGGACCTTGACAGTATTGTTAAATGGTGTGCTGTAAACAAGATATCTCTGAACACTAAGAAATGTAAATCAGTGACTGTTAGTTTAAGACCCGAGAAGAAAATTGTTAGCAAGTATAAGATAGGCCAGAGTAATCTGAAGGAGGTTGGATGCTACAAATTCCTGGGTGTAGAGATTGATAGTCAATTAGATTTTAAAATGTTCATGGAAAAGAAAATACATTCAATAAGAGTCAACCTTAAATCAATGTCAAAGCTGAGTTTGCAATGCTAAAACATCATTATTAATATTTAAAACTACTATACTACCACATATATAGATTTTGGCGATATATTTGATCAAACTACCCCTCAAAGATACTTGGATCGTTTGCAATCATTGCAAAACTCAGCGATAAAAATAGCACTTATACTTCCTAAGTTAAGTACCAAAGAAATTCACAAATCAACTAATATGCCTTCTCTTAACACAAAGAGACAGAGCTACATATTAGAATTAGCTTTTAGGTGATCTCTCGATCCGAAAATGTGGACGATAGAAAAATTAACCTGAGAGGTTTAAGTGTAGGTAAAAAATTGAAAGTACCCCAAACCAAAGAGTGAAAATAATAAAAAATCGTATATCTACAAAATGTCAATTCTTTGGAATGACTTACCACAGCAATCCAGAGAAATAAGAATGAGGGAAGCATTCAGAAAATGGCGGAAAAATATCTACCCCCAGGAAACTGACCAATTTCTAAAAACTGAGGAAGTATAACCACAAAATGTTAATTATTGTTACCTAGTAAGACAATATTGGATACTGACCAATATCAATTAGCTGATAACACAGCTTTATATATCAGTTGCTTTAATTGGACAATCTATGTAAAATATGGGGAGAGGGTTGGGGGGAACAAATAGGCATGTAAGCCCTATGATGAAGACCGTTACATCGGTAAATGTTTGTGGGAAGGGTCGTGGGGACATAATATCCTGTTTGAACTGTTAACCGTTTATACAACCATATTGAATCACCTTAATATATCTTTTGTCCTACCAGTACAGGACAGGACTGAATAAGACTGTTTTAATCAAATTTTGATATGTTGTTACCACCTTATTTATATCTAGTACATGTATTACCTAGAGAAATAAAATTCTGGCCTCGCCCAGTACAGGGCAAGATATGTTAAAGTGGGATAGTTAAAGTACTTCAGGAATGCGTGTAGTAATTAAGGTATATAGAACCAGTGTATCATAGTCTGAAGCTTGTAATTGTGGCTTAAACAAAAAAGTGACTGTTCTGTGACTTTACAGAATTTTTAAAATAAGGAGACAAAAAGTAACTGTTTAGTGAACTAACAGAATTTGTTTCAAACATGGATCAGAAGACTTAAAGGCAACCACACGGATACAAAGACTTAGCAGGAGATGCTCATTAGGACATTTTCATGTCATGACTGGTAACAATTATATATCATACTTCACTGAAATAACCGTCATCACTAAAAGGAAAAGACAATGGACATCCCAATAAAGGGAAAACATAGACACAGACACTACCAGAATAATCCTTATATATTTATTTCAGATCAGACATTTTATCACACCAATGTTTAGTTTAAGGGCTACCCGGTAGATCGCCATTGGAGAGGGAGCAATGGCCCTATTCTTTATTATCATATGTATATTGAATAAAATGTGTATAATAATAATATAATCTGATGTGATGGATATTTTGTCATGTTATAGATGTCAGCTTTGATCTGAGAAAGGTGGACTGGGGACCGGAGTGTATTTCCATGAGCAGCGATGCTTATTAAAGTGACTCCTACGACTAGTTGGGCATTACAAAGTGAGCTAATAGAAGATCACTATAGTAGTCTTTCCTTCTGCGAGGGTTAAACAAATAGTATAAAATGTCATATCGTGTCTTTTTTCATGCTCAGTAAATAGATTGTGAAATATCAATGTTTGCTACCTCGAATACTAGAGCTAGGGGTGGGAGAATCCTCTACACGACCTTAACATTCGCAGGCTATCTATGGGAACTGCTTTGTTTGAATACTAAATACTACGGAGAAAGTACGAAAGTCGGAGAAAGTACTCTTGATAGTATCAACTACACGCTCTCGTGGCTCGTTTTATGTGATCTTGAAATCAGTATCATTGCGCGAAGACTCAAACAGAAACGACATTTGTCTGTACAGAGAAATAAAATGTACATAAAGTACATTTATTATGTACTCCTATCATTTGGATCGTTCGTTTATTCGGATAGAAGTCCATGGTACGGAACAAACTCTTGCACATATCGGTTGTTGATTTGGGACTTGTTACTTTATATTGAGTATGTTTTGGGGAAAACAGGTCCCCCGAGACCACTAATATTTAACTATTCTAATGTCCCCTATTCATTATAATTCAGGGGAACTAATTAAATAATAATCAAATAATAAGAAAATATAAAAGTATATACTGCTGGATACGGTTGCAAATACAAAGTATAATTGTGACATCTTTGTGCACTTGAATTAAATATTAAGCCACACATTTTTCTCTTCGAGATAATTCCTACACTTTGGTCTTGCTTAGAATCAATATTATCCATTCCTTTTTGCTGAGGTGTAAAGGTTAGAAAATCTGAGAGTGTCTAAGAGGATATAGAATGACAAGCCTTTCGACAATGCCCGTCTATATACAACCAAGTTGGCCGCCTTTTAAACCTAATTACTTTTCTTCTCTTCCCATAGGTCCTGTCTTCTAACAAGCCAGTCTAAAGACGTGCGTGCCGCTCTTGGATTTCTCACTTGCACAATTATGGCACAAGAAAATTTGGCTGAGCGCCTCTCACCTTCAGCCAATTGCGACTAAAGCCCAAGACACTAGTGGCGCCCTCCTGAGCTACTTGCACCATCAGGACTATCCGGTAGCCGCCCAGAGTCAGCACCCCAAGTATTTGCCCAATAACCTCCAGTAATTCATTTTCCACAGAACACGACCACTTGAAAAGATGGATACAGTGAACAAGTCTCTTGGCTTCCTCTCAGTCAGCGCCCGGTCTGAATCAAACGTGACTAATACAATAGACTCTGACTATACAGGGATGCCAGAAGAACCTATCGGTCAACATTCCGTCGCAGTCGCAATATATAAAATTGTCCTTCCAATCATCTGCACTTTTGGAATAGGTGGCATTATCTTAACAGTTATAGTGCTTAGTCGAAAGAATATGAAAACGTCCACGAACTGCTATTTGATGGCATTAGCTGTTGCCGATCTTTTGTTTCTTGTTCTATTAGCGACCATCTTAAGGAGCTTTACACCATCACAGGAAACGCAAAGCGATTATCTTTTTCACATCTACATTACCTACGCAGCCATTCTGATGAACATTTGTCTAATCGCATCGAGCTGGCTCACGGTAATGCTAGCTATTGAAAGATACGTAGCCATTTGTAGACCTTTTATTGCTGCGAGATTCTGCACAGTGACGAAGGCGAGAGTGTTCATCGTGTCTATATTCGTCTTTGCAATCATTTGTAGATCGCCCAACTTCTGGGAGTACAGTGTCAACAGCGCAACAGATCCAACTACAAATGATACTATCGTGTACCATGAGTCCACCGATCTCTCATTTAATGAGATGTATATGACAGTTTACCCTTGGCTTGTGGACGGCTTCCTGTCGTCTGTTGTCCCATTTGTCCTACTCGTCTCCTTAAATGTGAGACTCATATGGGAGGTGAGGAAGTCGACCCAATACATTAAAAGAAACCTAACGCCGGTGGGAAGCGCTGCCACGACAGTGCAAAGAGAAGAACTTCAAATAACAATTATGTTGATCAGCGTTATTATCGTCTTCTTCATTTGTCAAGCTCCTTACGTTATTTACACAGCTACTGCAAGTATTAACAAATATGCCAGCATGGGTTCACTCTTCTTTGTATTCAGGGCTATCACAATGTTCTTGCTAGTTCTCAAGTCTGCCCTCAACTTCGTCCTGTACTGCTGGTTCAGCGAGAAGTTCCTGGCGACGCTGAAGAGAGTCTTCTGTCTGGACAGATGCTTGTTGACGCGCAAGGCTCAGAACGGCCAGGGGGGAAATTACCTGCACCTTAGGCGCTTCAGCACCTGTGCAACTCGAGAATCAACTTTCTGACAGGGGACAGAAGCAACAGACATTGTCCAAACCTAGTTCCCAAGAGGAATGTTGGAAAGGGTATGATATTGTTTGACAACGCCCAGCCGAGTGAATCAAGAGTAGCATTGAATGTCTCATGTAATGCAAGGGCTTATTTTACTACGTAGGTCGCCTTGTACTCATAGGATAGCATTCTGCTGGAGGGGAGAATTCCTTGAAAGTAATGGAATGACTCTTGCACTACAGGTGTGTCTTTAACAAAATAATAGGGAGGACTTGCCTTTTATTCTAAGGACAGAAATTGAATAGCACTGAATAAAAGATACAAATATAGATTGCATCGTTCTGATAATTTGCTGTTCTGATGGGAAACACTATGAGTTCTGCCTCCTCCTCCGAAAAAACCTTTTTGAACCATGCCCTACTTTGCTCAAATTGGGTTATATTAGAACGCACATTATCAGCAAGAGGGTTTGGTATTGGTGGGTTTTTACTAGGTTTTTTGGTAATAAATCAATTTGTAAGTATTCATAGAATACTCAGCGTCCCCAAGGCAGCTCTGTATAGTTCCATTTTTTTGATAAATGAACATTGTTTTAGTTTATACCTCTGTCTTCTTCAAAACAGACAAAATAGTTGCTGCAAAATATAGCTAACATTCTTCCGGCTACCTTCATAAATCAGCGGTGAGGGAAATGAGATCGCTCACGCAGAGAGAAATATTCTCGTTTTATAAAATGGTGAAGAATGAACCGAACACAAGAGTCCTTTATTCCCATTTTAGTGGGTGTTATTATTACATGTCACTGACATGTTTCTCAGTATCTGAGCTATTCTTTTGTCTTTTGTTTTGTGGCCTGAATGTAAACTGCTGGCGAATCAAGGTAGAAATAACATCGGTTCTCTCGCGTCATACAGAGACACTATCCAGATGGACATGCACTCTGGAAGATATTTGTCAATAGATATATGAAACAAACGTCTACCATGTGTCCTTCAGTCAAACCTAGAGCCAGCATCAACACGTATATATCTAGGATAAACTAGAGATTGGAATCAGCGTCTTGGGTCATGACTATACCATATGTAAACGATAATGTAATTTGCGAATTTGTAGAATCCTAATGGAGGATATTTGATTTTGTTGAACAATCGCCACATTTAATTGGTGACGAAAGCATGTGATACAAAATATAGGGCAGAAACCTGGCGGTCTAAAGGGTTTTAAATCTGTCGTTATTCTTATGGTCAACGCTTCTATCTGCATGGTGACCACGGAATTCCCGGATATATAGTGCCTGGAACGACGCGATCCTTTGCTGCGTGTTACGGTTATGTAGTTTATTTGTAATTTATTCATGCAGTTGTTATTGATATGATTACAATGTGAGTAAAGGCCAGAATGGAATGTGTACATTTCCTATACGAGGAATATGAACGTGGTAATTGACTTACGTGATTAGCAAACATGCCTCGTTTAATCTAATGTAATTTGGATATTGTTTGTTTATAAATATTTGTCAATAATAGACTATATATTGCATTTCGGAAAGATTGATGATGCTGCTGAAATTTTCTGACGGTTATATTTTTATAATTAAATACTTCTAGTCAACAGTCTTTCAGTCAACACGTGGTGGAAGTGATGTTTTTCGAGCATAATGGTAGAACTCATTTCTGATTCTGTTTTAGAATATTTGTGTGATACAGAAACCTTTAATGGGTCTCTATTATTCGTATTTGTTCTCGAAATATTTACAAAAATAAACTGCAATAGAGATGTTTCTATTGTCTATTGATATCCTTACTGGTATCTTAATGAGTTTCATTGTATTTTGTAAATACATGCTGATGGTATGCCATTCGATCAATGCATAATAATCATGTTGTTGTTTCATAGTATTAATTTTATTGTAATATGGTGATATTGCTATAAAGGTTATCAAAACAGTTATTCTTGTTTCGAATCTCATGTAAATGTATTAACTGTGGTATTAGTCGAACCTCTTTCACATTTACCGGAGGACGTAGGTGAAGACCTGTATGGTAATATGGTAATTGTGACCAGTGAGAAATAAAGTCGGCTGAGTAGAAAATTTTCCAGTTCATATTTCATCTTTTAAAGATTGTTTGGTTGGTTATTGAGCCCCAAACCGCTTGTTGTTCTCCAAATCTAAAAGATTCATTTTATTAAACGTAAGGGCCTAGTCCTCTTAGCCGATTCTCACGCGATTCTCACAGAATTTAGTGGAAAAGAGTTCTTTGCGGCGCAAAATCGCATGAGAATCGGCTTAGTGGACCAGGCCCTCATAGGAAGAATGACACAACGGAAATGAGGAAAGAAACCTACACTGGCATTAATTTAGGAGTAGGTCACCATATTTTGGATAAGATCTTAATATGAAAATGGTAAATTGGCATTTTGAATTGACCTTAAAATTGAAGACCTGTATATAATGTTTACCTACTTGGACATAACATTGGACTAATATCATACGTTAAACTTTAATATAATAGTTTAGAGTTATCATTCAACGACTATGGCCAAAGTTCAGAATGCTAACTTAATCTTGAAACGTCTTCTGATATAACAATTGATAAAGTTGAAATAATTAGTATCTTTGTATCTTCCCTCTTGCCGGCCATGGCTGCTTCTGGACTCAATTTATAACTAATGCGTATTTAAGTATCAGTATCATAGCCTCAATTTATAGTACAGTGCCACGTTTAGCCCGCACTTAAGAATGTGTGACCATGAGTCAAACTTCTTAAGTCCAGATTTTGATGGATTAAAGGATTGAGACAAGAAGTAAAGCAGACCATTACATTTACCTAAATCGTCTGTGGCACCTATTGAACATAAGACGGAGTCATTACACATGCAAATGGATGCACCTGAAATCCATTTCGGTAAGTAAAATATACGACTTATGACGTCGGTATCATTCACAAAATAACAACGCAAGTAATGCACTCAATATATGTTTTGAACTGAACCATTTTTAAACTCGTGTCCTAGCAAAGTAGTACAGATCTACATTTGACATGCCCTTACGATGCAATACTAATTATGATGTTTTGTTTATCGAATCTGAATAATACCGAATGCCGCGCGTGTTTTGATAATATGAGTCGTAATAAAAGTAACATAATTTATTTTTCATTAGGCTGAACAAATAGGTATTGCACATCTGTCATATACCAGGTCTCCCAGTGCATACCTGAGAACTGAAGAATATAATTATATTATATTGACAACGCCATGTGTCGTTGTTGATTTGCTTCTTTGGTATAGAAGCAATTAACATAAATATTGGTTATACAAGTATATAATACATAGTTATAATCTCAGAGAATTCAAGATTCAATATAGGTAGGAGAGAGAATTTTGACATTTTAAAATCGGCTAGAGTTTGAATTCTCAGCATTATTTGCAATAACGTACTTGCAAAAGTTCATATCCTACCGATTCTATGTTATGTCACATTAAATCAATTCAATATTTTTAGGTTCTGAAACGAACCACGACAGAAGAAAATTCCCAAACGCTTTGATTATCATTTATTCGACAAATTGCGTTTTCAATACCAAATATATATAATATATTAAAGTACATGTATAATGAGTCCTAACCGGGAAAATTGGGCACAGCAAGGAACATTCCATATAGCTATATATATATACCATGAAGGCTACCTCTAGAATTGAATATTTTACCAAGGTCCATAGACTTTCTGGTGACTAAGGCAACATCAATTGGTAGGCAACATCTTCGATTGGACAATTCATAATGTTCTTCTAAATAACATTTCTTTAAAACTATTTCCATTAATTATCGTGGCCCAAATAAAGTCATAGGAGAGCATAATATTTTCTTGGATAAGTATACCGCTCTTACATGGTACCTGATCCCTTAAAACAAATTGCATGGTATGATTATGCACACAACCTTCTAAATCAATAACTGGTTGCCTCTTGATAGGGATGCCTATGAACAATGATTATTGTGTCGAGGCCACGACTTGGATTACTGTGGACTGAGGTAAACATGCAACTCCTGTTGAATATCCAATAATCAGTCCTACAACACTATAATATATATTCATTTTGATGTAGTGTATTGTCGTATTACAGATGACATTTCCCATGTAAATGAGCAAGCTAGACCGAAATCAGCTAGACCGAAAACCAGTTCCACCAACAGACCTGGTGCATCTGAGAACGGGGGCGGGCGGCGCCCAAATTCAAGCCAAGAACGAGGAGGAGGAGAGGGAGGAGGAGGAGGAAGGCATGTGAAGAGTGAAGCCACTCGGCCCCAGTCAGGAAATGAACGCAACCACAGACGGACAAGAGCGGCGTCTGCTGGGAAGCACTCCAGGAGGAACAACTATGCTGCTCCTCTCCAACCTCTGGCTCCCCCTGGAGGAAATCCGCCCATGCACTACCATGCGGGTGATGGCTACATGAACCCCACGCCAATGATCACTCAGCCCATCAATCCACCCAAAGATCACCTCATATTCAATATCATGATGACCATGTTCTGTTTCTGGCCCATTGGTATCTGCGCCATTATGCGATCATTACGAGTGAGAGATGCTATAGATGCTGGATTCCATGAGAAGTCTGAGACTCTGTCCAGGAGAGCTAGAAGAGCTGGATTGTGTGCCATGGCCACGGGTCTCGTCTTCTACATGTGTGGAGGCATTGCACTAGCGGCAACACAGGCCATGATCTACTATACCCCCGACGATGAATAATAAAATGGTACTGGAGGTTTCTCGGAACAAGGATCTTTCAGTAGGATTACATTTTAAACGATCGTTTATTCCTACGAAATGAATTCTGAAATGATAAATAATCCCGATTTTAAGGCTATTTTAAGGTATCTATGATTATCAAAATACTTATAATTAACTGGTGTATAGCTTTTCTTATAAACCTGCATTTTCAGCATACAGTTATGAAGACAAAACATCTTACCAAAGTTATCATGTGTTAGACCTTAAGGACCCAAGTTATCAGATATTGCTACTGTTATATTTTTATCTATAAAACTTTTCTCCTTTTCGCTCTGTTCTATTCCTACCTAGCTAAAAGTCATTTGACCCACATTTTGGAGGATTTTGTCCAGTTGTTTTGACTACAGGGCTTCATAAATGTCCACATTATATTTCGGTGACCCGCCGAAATGCTTTCCTGCAGTGGCTTCACTTAATATCGCTTCGAATTCGATTCGACTTCAAATTCTTGTATAAACATATAATAGCAGCAGACTATTGATAAATTCAGTACTATAAGTACGTGACTATGTGAGTAAATTTGGAAGGATTCTTTTTTTCGTAATAGCTGAGAATGCAGCTTTAATGTGACACTTTCTAATTAATGGTAAAATTGTAGTAAAATATAAAATTACATTGAGTATAATTAACAAAACTCACAATTAAATAATTTATCTTTATCATCGTTGAATTAATAATAATCATAATCACATCAGTTAGTTTCTACTTATCTAATTATTTCATAAAGTGTTCATGTGTATAAATACTCTTCCCTTCATTCCTTTTATTTCATCCCTTATCTTCATCAACACTTTCGCATCCCTTCTACTATTGTATACATATATAATTATGACTCAACATTAAACCCCCGGGTAATGTGTTTATTGAGTATGGTTATCAGAATACATTAAATTTTATCACAACAGATTAGCTGATGCTCAGTCACTAAGTATTGAACTAAGATAAATGTAACTGTGCTAGTGTGACCTAGTTCTGCTGCACCTAAACAATGCCACTGCCACCTAGTGGCGTTGCGGGCGGCCCCCGATACCTCATAGACGCAGATTTGCCGTTCAGCACTGCATAAAACTGCACCCGCACAAAAAGACGATTGTCGCGTTTAACTGCGGAAAGTTGGACCCAAAGGGAATGAGGATTGCGGTGTGAACCAATTCAGATATATGCACCAGTAGCTGAGTATTTTGGAATTAGTTTGTACATAGAAATGCACATTATTATGCAAAATGATATATCATACTCCTCCTCTACTTCTACTCTTGCAATAAAGGCTTAAATAATACCTTGACTTGAACTGAATTATTATAATACAACTTGTTTTTTAAACAAACCCTTTTCTTGTATGCGGTGAACAGCATTGATATAAAAATAGCTATAGACTATGTATGTTGGATTTTTCTTATAGTTAGTTAATGAAAAGCGTAATATTAGTTCGCAATAAAATTGTTAGGAGCTCTGGTGTCGGTGTGGATGGCTACAAGTTGGATGACATCGCCTGGCTCATCAAGGAGGGTAATTATGAAGTAATTCAGAGGAAATTACACTGTGCAAACACGAGGTTATCTATTTAGTTTTACGGAAAATCTTGGAGAGTCTCATCATGATTCAGCGGCGGTGATGTCAATGTTAATTTCCCCATTAACCTCAACTAATGGAAACACAATATCTGCACCAAGTATCCGACCCATAGATGGACAAAATTAATTACTGGCTTGTTTGCGATCATAACAATAACACATCTCTATAATTAAAGAAGATGACGTAAGTGAACGTAAACGTAAACCTACTGCCTTTTGCGCGTTTTTGACCCAGACTTGCTGTGGGGGTGGGGGGAGGGCGTATTGCAAACACAATCTTTCCTACAGAAATACATACAGTGCTCCATTCAGATGACGACAGCAGCAAATGGTGTTCATGGCATGTATAGTAAACGATTAGTTGTTGTTCTAAATATTTACATCGTATTCCTACTCCATGAATATTTAATGAAAATAATCAGAACTAATGATTATGCGTGTGTTGTATTAATGGCCAATAAAAAAATGTTTTGAATATTCTTATTTTCACAGACGCCCATACCTATGATAATGGTCCTTTTTATAACTGCCCTTGAAGTCAGCAAGCAAAATTACAATTTAATTGTAATGGTCATAAAAATGTTATTTCATACAAGGACAGAATCGACACGAGCTAATGCACAACTTCCGACCCGATTCAGAATTGTGGGAAGGGCATAATTATTCGGCATCCTTCCTATAATGTGAAAATCTGCAAATCAGTCGAAACAAAGGATAAACGTACACGACGGTACACATTCAGTCATATGAGATAGGTGCAATTAATATTGTATGTACTGTAATGTACTTCAGAGAGTCGAAATAATGTGTGTTGTACTGACACATGACAATTCTCCAAAAAGGCTTGATCTCTGGTTCAAAGGTTCACACTTGTATCATGTACATTGGCAGTGATAGCACTAAAATACCTAGACTTCCTTGTCTTCTATGGTGGGATTCCTAGCAAGTTTCTCTGGTATAAATATAAACCTCGCTGCCCTCTGTTCACGTCTGCCTGCCAGACCACGCCAGTCATTCAGACTAAATGAGCCTGAACAATTTACTCCAAGGGCAACAAGTAAGCTATTTTCTACATGCTGGAATGGCATCCCCTGGCTCCTGGCCACCATATCCTCTAGTGGGATTCTTTTTCGAACATTTTGTTATTTACTGTAAAATTATATGGTATATAATTATCTCCTTCCACCTTAACGTTAATCTATTTCTCTTGAATCCAATTGATCTTGTTGATAATTATCCCTTTAAAACATGTCCATCACCTAAGTATCATGCCTACAGTCAAGCCTCGAAAGGAGTCACCAATCAGAGCCAAAGTTTATATAGGATTTCTTAAAATCAATATTGCATCTATTTAATGACCACTTGGCATTAGGTCTACAGTTACGATAACTGTGTTCTAATCCGTCTTAACGCCACTATAGTATCATAGCTGACATAAACTAACCCCTTCTCACTTCTTGGCTACCTGAATGGCCAAATGTATCGTGGTAACGGCGATCGTGGGGCCACCTGACCAATGAAGCCTGCATTGCGCCTGACCGAGACTCGGTTATCTAAAGCTCCGAGTGAAGACCCTTTAATGTATATAGGGGTTGAACAGTAAGAATGTTATCTCGTTTCCTTAAGATTCCAGCGCAAGTCTTCTGCTCTGGGAGAAGGGTAGGAAATCCTAGGGATCGACTTCCTAATGAGAAGCACATGCCTAGCTTTAAGCATGAAATTGACCATGCGCCCAGTCATCAGGCCTTGGATATATAAATTTATACTCACCCTGATAGCTGAGACATATGCGATGTGTTACAGGGAAATGAGTCACAAGTCGAAAAAAAAGGATTTTGATATACTATCTGATAAGATGAAGCCGATTCCAATGATAGTAAACATTAGGACATCCCATAAATATTTATGTATTTTAAGTTTGATATTTTTATTTTTGAACAGAAATGTTTTCTGGTGGAAAATGAGAACATCCCTACAAAAAGATCTTGTGAATAAAGCACTTTGAAAAATATCAGTTTTGCAACTTGTGACTCATTTTGTAGCTTGTTTGACACGTTACTACATCCTAGGACCTTGGTATAACCCAGATCAAAGTTATTATTTGATTTGAGGAATGCACAGCAAATAATATCTAGCATGTGCCCCCCCCCCCACCCCACCCCCCCACCCCTCCCCCTGAACATAAATATGTTTGGATATGGCACCGGCCGGACTGACCGAGTGGGTTGACTCGGTGGAATGAGAATGTTATAGGTTCGAACCCCAGATTGGCTGCAATTTATTCTTTTTTCTTCAGGCACTATATCGTGAAAGAACAGCTGTATGAGCTTAACTACCCCTGGTTAGAAAACTTAGAAATTTAGAATTTAGAAAAATTAGAATTTCTGCAGTTTTTTCCCTCGACAACCGATAATGTGACTTTGCACTCATTAACTGTGGTTCGGTCTGCTTAGTATAAAAGAACAGCGAATCCATCGAAGGATGAAACTAATCTATAAATGCAGTAAAGTACAGAGTATGTCTTTGGTATAAGTAATATCATAATGTTTAAATGCAGCAAAGTACAGAGTATGTCTTTGGTATAAGTAATAGCATAATATTTAAATGCAGCAAAGTACAGGTTATATATAACCAACAAAAGACCAGTGAGCCATGTAGGGAGGAGCTCGCCACCCCTCTACACCTACAGAACCAGATCAACAACGTAAAATAAAAGCATGCAGATTAGTGTCAACTCATTCTTCATCATGCAATTATTTCTTTTGTGCGTGTCAGCTTGGCTGAGAAGATGTCAGTATTCACTTACATCCATGCCATCCATGCAATTATCACTTAGAATTAATTAAATCCAACAACCTGGCAATGTGCAAGTTTGTGACCGACTGAGGAATAATAAAAACAGGGATAAAACCATCTCACTGAGCATCACGGCGTTGACTAACGTAACCGTTTTCTTCTTAAGTCCTAGTTCTAGGAATGCATGTATATAACGTATATAAATACAATTCATATGGATGCCTGTCTTCATTAATTTTTAACTTCTTCTTTGTAATGAACATATGAAGTGTCGTACATTAGGTTCAGATGGCAATGAACAGTAAATCACAGTTATACCACTAAGATACTGGTAGAAACGTGAGTAATCGACAGGAACTGGCAAGAGTTATGAAATCCAATTACCCAACAGTGAGGGATCCATTGTTCTTATTATTTGCTCCTATATTCGTCTTGGTCAATGTGTGCTTGTTGTTTAGCTCAGATAAGCAAGGAACCACCAGCCATCAATCAGCAACTACATTGCAGGGGCAAATCTTTACACACACCCAAACCCTAACACAGACCCTCGAGATCTCCTCAGTCCCAACACACATGCATAAACAACCATTGGATCCGGTCTGCGGGGACCCGGATGGCTAGAGACGTCGGTCATTTCAACCGAGGCAGAACCCTCTTGATCCCTGAGTCACTAGCCTACCACAATGCGGCGCCACTGTGGGCCACGAGTTCATCCGTCCTGGTAATAGTCCTTTTTTATATCCCCTCCAGGCGTAAATCTAATAAAACAAGCTGGCCACTGGAGGTGGAAGGTTGGGAATCGACCTTTAGCCGAAGCTTTAGTAATGTTCCATCTTACCATGCGCCCCTTGACCAACTTATATATCAACATTTGCCATAAAGGATCTCCCGGGGTAAAATTTCCTGCATGAATCGCCCTGGAAAAAGAGAGAGTTTCTCCAACTTTGGGTGGCCTTAAACCTATCGATCGACCGCTTCCTCCTATCCGAGGCAGTTCCCTCTTGCATTAAATCCAAACTTGAATTGGAGGGGATGACCGCTAAATCCTTATCTTGGGCATATAGCGGCCGTGAGAAAGCATGTTAGCCAGTCTCACACCACTGCCTCCTACGGCTACATGAGGCATTTTACTTGAGGGAATGGCAAGTGGTGCTATAAATCCTGATCTAGGACCAGGAATTTCAATAGTGCACATTCTACTACATCAATTCCTCCTTTTACTACTTTTACGACTATATTTCTAGCTCTCCCCTGCCTTAATCCTTTCCCGACAGCAACATAAATTTCACATCACTGTATCTGCTCCATTCGATTCCAGTCTTTTTGCAACATTGCTGGAACAGGTTATATAAGAGTTTAAGTATCTTCCCCTTGGTCTGGTCTTTCGTTCAAACAATTTAGGGAATCATGTATTTCTGGAACTGTTTATTATGGTTTAGGATGCTATTAACTAACACATAACTAATGATCACAAACTGTCAGCTGTTCCATCTTTCTGTTGAACAAGATATCACCATTATAAAATATTTATAAATATTTGACAGACTGGCTCATATACGCTACATACTCATAAATATACATGCGACTTTATGTACATAAGTACATAATTACTGTTCTATCTGATAAGGCAATTAAGTCGTGCTCCAAATAGATCTATATGGAATGGGATTTCTAATTAGTTATAGGTACATCATCAAAATCGCACATTATAACCAGGATAACAGAGTATTGTTTTACTGCGTGATATATTGGTATATCACTATAGCAGTAGAACAAAATCGGTCCTGGGTATGACCATAAAGTTTCTTTCTGTCTCTTTTTCTCTGTCTCTCTTTCTCTGTCTCTCTCTCCCTTCTTCTCTATCTCTATTTCCTGGGTAAGATCATAAACTGCCTCCCTCTCAGCTCTTCCGCCCTTGATATAACCATATTAAATGTGTTGATAAGGGCGTAAAGCAACCAATCTCACTCACTCAGTAGAACAATATCAGCAATACAAGCTATATGCTTTTATGCTACTGCTATAGTGATATCACTATAGCAGTATCATATTATCATAACTAATATTGTTTTAAAATGCCTTCGCACATCCTTTTTGATTAACGAAGGCTTCAACCTTGGACATGATTACGATTCGTGGTATACCATGTACATGTGATTCAAACATGGATATTTTCCCCATGCGTGCCATTGCGTTTCTTTAACGCAGGCGCTTGAAACTTGGATGTGATCACCATTAACCGTATACAATGTACATGCGATTCAATCATGTATATTTTCCCATGCTTACTATGTGTAAAAATGCAAGAACAATTAGAAACTGAGCTGTTTTAAGATTTTCGTCATTGCAATCACACATTCTATCACCACAGAGCAAGATCAGTTTGTAGTTGAGAACTTTCTGGTGGCAATTTCAAAAGTGAACACCAGTTTACTCCCTGCATTCTATATTCTAACACTTTCTCTCCTATTTCAAAAGTAGGTCCCAATCCCTCGAGTGCGGTAGGTTGTGTGATCCTTAAACCATTCAAACAATCAGTTCCCACATGGCTTCTTAAGATGGCCTTAAGATGTGTCTTGCTGATATGCTGATGTCTATCCTTCTGTTCTCCATGGACCGGTATTGCTGTTCTGGGATGGGTAGACTCTCCTGGGTATCTTACCATTAATTTAGATGGGATATACGTTGTAGCGCTCTGTATAGGCTATAATATATTTCTTGTCTTTATCAGTGTCTCAGACTAGCCTTTTTTACCTGCGTGATCAGTGATCCCCTTCGTTCGCGAAATTGTGTACCATATCGTCACGAACTTTGCCTATTTCATTACCACGCACTTCTGAGCCCAATATACATGTTTGTATAAATCATAAGGCTTGGTTGCATGAGATTATAGGTATTAGAAATAGGTAAGAAAGTAATGTAATTTATCTTAATGTGTTTCTTTAAACGTTTATTTAAATTACATGTTGGGTACTTCTCTATACATGTACATACAAACTATGCATCTGTATTTGATCTATATGATAAGAATTAATTATCATAAACGCTCCTTTGTTATGTCTAGCCGGTGTACACATACTCCAGTGATGGCACAACGCCCGAAACACTTTAGAAGAATGAAATAAGAAGCGCATGGAAATATAGCACACTGCGTATTTTGATGGAAAAGGGTCAGCCTCTAGTCCGCTGTCCTTTCCATGCACGCGTATATTATTGGATGACCTCAGCACCAACTCTGTGAGCTCTCAGGGCATTTGCTCATCGGGGAGACGAGCACCTATTACAATAGACAACATCTCCTTTGGAATGCCTTCAGAATAACCGATAGGGTTGGTGTTGACTACGAGGGCTCTGGCACGCACTGTAACCCATACACCAATAGGTAATCGGTCCCTGAGAGCAGCCCCACGCGAGGTGCACATTCTACTTGAGGTCTATGTCAGAGTGGTATCTCGTTGGCGATACCTGTATGGGGAATAGGCCAGCCATGCACTCAGACCATCCCAGATATGCTAATCTATGAGGAGATAACAGACACCTTTTTCTCGATGTGAGCCTTGAGAAAGAGTTACTGCCCAAGCCCTAAACCTCTCAACAAACAAGTGATAAGACATAGATAAGGCCAGATACTCTCTCGATGCTATATGGACAGAGACCGTCACCTGGATGTCTTTGACAGAGATAAGGGAAGCCAGCCTTACAAACAGACAGAGAGGAGGAGTGCCTCCAGGTGATCGTGATTCTAGCTCCGGCACACAACGGAGGAAAGAGATCAAACACTAGGGTTTACTCAAGAGGATCCAGCATACAGGTCCGGGCTGTTACTAGCTGGGTGAGCGTGAGGATTTGTCAGGAAAATACACAGCCGGGAAAAGGATAACTAAAGAAGCTCGCATGAAGAAGTAATGGATTGCTTTTCTACGCTGCTTTTAGAGTTAGGATATTTACTCTCCACTAAAGCTCTTACCTTGTGTTCACTTTAGGAATTCCATTGCCTATGGTAGAACGCCACATTTCCTTTCTATATATCTCAGGGCAACTGAGTGGCCGATGGATATGTGGCATCTATTCAAGGAAATGAAACGCTTTGCTTGAATGTTTTATGCATTTGATTTCACATCGCCTGTGGAGTCTCATTGGTATTTTTCTTCCGAGCTTTATGTTTCAATATTAGGCTGGGGTTTGTATAGCTATGGATACACCCTAACTGACAAAGAGTTTCCAGCACTGGACCGTTTGTAATTAGGCAATTCAGTGCCGTTTATGGCCGCAACCAATGTTTTCTTTCATCCCTAGGCCATAGTATATGGGCATCAATTTAGATAGAAAAAGTTTCTGCTGCCCTAAAGACACATCTCTGGTCAATATGCGGTTGGCATGGAAAAGTTGTATCAGCTCAAAGCGCAACCAGAGGACACCAATGACGGTGAGAACGACATCTTTATTTACCACCACAAACTATAACTCCTTCCATATTTTCTGCAAGGTCGAGGCACGTAGTCACACCATGGCCTGCCAGGGGGCACTACAGTCGATAACGGGCGGAAGCGGACGTGTTTGATCGTGCGCAGTGGCGAGCAGCATAGGGATTGGATGTTCAAAGCGAGGGCTGCTTCAGCACGGTCGTAGCCAATCAAAACAGCAGCTTTGATGGCAAGCCCTGAAAGATCTTCTTTAGGCCGGTGCACCAATGCGCTGGAGCAAATCTAGGCTGTCATTGCCTCACCTTACTATCGCTACGGGAGGGTGACCACAAAAAGCCCGTTGAGTAGTCATGAAAGCCTTACCCAGATGTTTAAAGATGGTCTGAACACCCAGAAGAACACCATTTGAAACCCTTGAATAGGTCTTTGTACATATACTTCCATTTGGGGTCTGAATGAGCGCATGGAAGATTGATATGATATCCTCATGTCAGGCAGCAATTACCAAAGGAACCGGTTCATGTCGAGTCGTGAAGGGACTTGAGACTCAGAGGTCACTGATCATTTACTTCCATTTTCCGCTTCCTCATATGATTGAATGTTGTGTGTTGGTCTAGGATATAATCCATTCACAAGGATTGCTGACTGGAATAATTGCAGTAATCGGGCGATGGAAATAGGGCCCCATTGCATGAAGGATGGTATTGATGCTCAGAATTCATTTATCGTGGAGGACCCATTGTTGATGTAGATCGTTCGTTATCTTAGGGAAAGATTTTAGTACGCAGGAAGGAAATCCCATCTGGGTAGGACGGCTCGCAGATATGCCTCGTAGGAAAGACAAAAAAGGTAAGACTTATTACAATGGTTTCTTAGTCTTTTGAAAGCTTTCCACCTGATCTTTTTCCTATAAGGACAGAATAACAAAGACATGGCTCTTATTTTACCACCAGATAAAACACCTTTTAGCTATCGTAAAACCACCCTTCTCTACCCATTTATAATGACACTGATCTTTATGATTGGTATGGTCAAAGCAATAGGTATTTTGTAGTAACTAGTTCTCAGGGAACACTCCAGATGCAGCTCTCTGTTGGTGAACCACTTTCAAAGAATCAATTTCAGCACTATAATTGTTTCATTAACATTGTTTTTGTTATTCAAGAGCACAGTAATCTGCTATTTGTTCCATGTTGTTCCGAGAACCAGATTTAAGTGAAGCCCGACACGTCACTCACGAAGAGTCCTATTTCATCCTTCAATTAAATTCCCATATGGTTCCATCCAATATCAAATATCCTAATCTGCTATTTCTAAGGCGATGAGATTGTTTCTGGCGAAGTGGGTGACGAGATGGGAGAGGTCGCGTTTCCTTTGACAATGTGTGTACGTTATGGGATGGGCAAGTTCCCACCAGAGATTATTTCCCTCTTCCCTTTAATTGAAAGTTTAATTGCTGAGAAACCTGCACTAGATTTTAGCGACTTTAAAGTAGGCATCATGTGCATGCTATTACAATATAGATTACCCTTAAACAGTTAAAGCATACAACATCATTCTACGTACTTACCATTCACTTCTTCATATTGAACGAAAGGGTAGCATGTTATTAGGCACCCAAATCATTGCCATGGATATTAGTACCAAGTAATCATCTTAGGTGTATGGCAATGAGGGGGCACTGGGCGAAGATAATGAATGAGCGAGTAAACCTTTGATTCATGGGCCACTCACCCTTGTTCCCACTAAGACTATTATACTGTACAGGAGCCGGTCTGTCTGCCTTGGGCTTTTGGTCCCAAGCAATCGATGATCTCCTCAAATCCCTTCATATAGCCTACGTACATAGCTTTGACCTTGCACCCACTCGCCTAGACCAACCACATAGACCCATGGCTCATCCATGGGATCACTTGGAAACATTCATCTCCCTGCAACTAACAGGACTGGGTTTATTTGAGTGAGTTTGTAGCGAGCGAGGGGTCGGTCTGGAGTGAGATTGGGACCCTGCTATATATTGAGAAGGTTTACTTATTTACTGCTGCCATTTGTTTATTGTTAGTGTAGAAAGTGAATGGTTATGGAGTGGTTGTTAACATTACCACTCGTTACTTGTATTAGAATTTGATGGAAATCGGGAGTCGGGAAAACTCCATCATGCAGTAAGCTTGCAAATAGAATCTTATCAAGTGTTTTGTAAACTGCATTTACCCAGTCTTTGCCTCCACAACCACACGTGATATTTGCTGTTAATGCATGTGGGTCAGCATCAATGCGATCTTCAGTTATTTGTTTTCATCATTTTGAAACAATGTAAACGAACGGAGATGTGGATTCAGTCCTAATATGCCCTGTGTGGGCTCGGGATAAAACTTAGTGATGGAACATACAAACAATGCCATTAGGATTCAACTGAATTGCGGTCGTCAAAAAACAACTGGAATAATTTCTGAATGATATCACACAGTTAAACGTCCGCCTATAACGGCGGCGCATTGATGGTATCGGTACAAACATAACTCACCCAGGAAATCATTTTTACGCTTAAAAAATGAATGGCTTTGTCTTAATTGAAACCATTCTCTCTAAAGGCTGGCAGACATATCGGCACCGCTGTTATTTACACATGAGTGGGTTGAATATGTATTATACAGCTGGGGATGCACGATCCTTTTCAATTGGAAGGCAAGGGTGTAGAATGTTTGTTGTTGGCCCCTGGTATAAGTGTGGGGAACATAAATGTGCAATATTGATGTGTTTGGTATTGGCCGGGGATGTATTGCTAACGCCTTCCCTGTCTATATGGTTGCAGGCAGCCAGGCTTACGATCACCTGCATTTTTCTGATTACGTGAGAATATTTATACCATATGAGACCTCGGTGCATTAATTCTGCCCATGACGCCTACATTCAAGCTCCTATCTCCCCTGTCAGAAATAGCTGGGAACACGATGTCTGCCAGATATACAAGCGATTAAGGGTGTACACATTCATGCTGGAATAACACACGTCTTATATTTTCTATGTTAACAAACTCGGGGGCTTTCAAAACCACGTGATAAACGTAGTTTTAAATGCTATAGCTCCATTTTCTTCTTAACCATGTGATCATTACAATTGTTAAATTTCATACAAACGGATATTTAGGAGAACTAAAGATGATACCATAATCCATAAATAAATTCATGTTAATTGGATGATGAGGATTAAATCAGCAATCTGTTATTTGTTACATATACATGTGTAGGATAGCACCTATTTGCATCTGATTTGACGAATTTTGATAAATCAGAGAGAATAATTGTCATGGATCGATGGCTGAAGATTGGGTCACTAATTGCAATCCCTTACGTGAACACGACCAAGACAATCTGATTAAGCCTCATGGCAAATCAAATGATAATTAACACCAGCTCTATCTCTCTCTAAATACAATTGCGCCTAGAGATTTACTTACCTCAACCCCCAGTAAGCGAAGTTTTATTACAGCCAGCAATTGCTCAGGCAATTTCAGGCAATTAATCCTCAGCAGGCACTTTGACCATTAGGGTATTTTACCTGTTGGAAGATACATGTATATACTTAGTCACATACCTAATTGAAACTCGTATTGCTAAATGTCTTGATGATTTGACTGCAATACTATTTTTAGCCTGATTATCGCTGAACGAGAAATTTAGTGGAAACAATTTAAATAGTTTGGGATACAGTTGTACAAGAGACATCTATTCAGAGAATGCATGTGCATAATTTATTCTTATTTTCAAATCACAAGCTTTATTCATTGTAACCTGCCATCGAGGCTCATACAATGCTAAGACATTCCATTAAAATGTTTTAGAACTTCTTTTGAACTCTTTTTAAAAATATATTTTTAATCTTTATTAAGGAAGGGTAATGATGTTTCGGAGGCCCTGACCATTGTCTCTTTATGATGACCACCAAGGTTGTAAGGCCACACTCTCACAGCAATGGCTAAGGGCAGGAAGAAACCAGGTTTTCAGACCTTTTTATTAAAGTAAATTGTGGCCAGGAAATTAAAGTATTGTTACTTTTATTTTATAGGTATTCGTTCCATATAAAGTAGTTAAAGCTGTCGTTGAAAGTTCGAATCGACGGAAATGTCCAACTTTTACTTTTAGGTCTCCTTTCTCGCTCGTTTGACATTTGGGTTATTTACATTGGCAATTAGTACCCAATTGACATTCTGACTGGTAGAATTTCACTACAATTGGTCGCGCCACACCTGCGTTTGTTGGCCACGAGAGAAGATTACCTGAAGAATGAGTTGCTGCTCCTCAGGTTGTCGCGAAAAAAAAACCCTCTTCGTATGTTCGCCGTTCTAGATCATGGATGGAATTGAAATGTTGGCATTAAGATAAACTGTATGTCGCAATTTCAGGCAGGTCATTAGTAAAGTACTTATGACCAGGCTACGCGGTCAATAAAGACCAAAACATATTCTAATGAAGTTCGACCCGGGTCACTACAATGGCTACCCTGACAAGAATTGATCCAAGCACGACGTTTGTAAGTAGTAACCGGTGAGTGCGCTCGGACACAGGCAATGGCTATAAGTACTCGATTATACGGCCATGTAGCTATGGACAAGATCAAGTGGCATCTGGTAGTAACGTTGAGGGAGTGAGAATATCCAGAAATGGCGTTTTTAGCTTAAAACACTAGCAAGAGATGACACGGCGGCGTTGATACTTCACAGGTCAGAAAAGCCAGCAGTAAGGGGTACATGGAAACTTTTCCCCAGAGGGCTATTTATAATCGGAGTCCCGTAGAGATTTGTTCCGAAGTCTGTTCCGAAGGAACTTTTTTATTTTCCATATTGTTTATGAGTAGCCTAGTCAATGGAACAGGATATAAAAATGATAGCCGTGTTCAGCAGTGCGGCAATAATTTTACCCATGTGTGCAAATCCCATCTATAAAGAAAGTACATGCGTGGGTGTCTTGAGACCAATCAGTTCAAACGGAACTGATTTTAAATCTACCTTTTGCACATGTGTCTATCCTTAAAAAAGAGGAAGATGCTTCGCTGGCTAGTAACTCTAGAGCGCTTATTGTGTTGGAAGCTTCAGTGGCTTTAAATGACTCGAGGGATTCGGGTCATCGGCGGAGGAGTGGGATCTCACATGCCTCTCAAGTTATATTGAAATAAATCGCCCGGGTATAAATACTCATATTATAAATGACTATCAATTATGACCTCTGATGAAGGCACTTGGTGGATGGGGTATTTAAGTTAGTTAGCACATTTCTTAAAAACAAGATCATTTCGTTTTACATACCGACGTTGGTTGTTTAAAAATATATTCTATGCAATGGTTTATGAGAGATTCATAATCTCCAACATCTCTTTTATATGTGGATCCCCCAACGGCATATAGCTGGACAGGCCTATGTGAACTGTATTAGGATTTGCTCGAAGAAATGCAACCATTTACACATGCTTCTTTCTCAAGGAAAAATGTTCATGCAGATCATCATAAAGTTTCCATTTGATCAGCTATATTGCCTGTCCAGCTATGGGTATTTATGTTGAAAACATATAACTAATTGCTCATTACAATGATGACTTCACACTCTCATTGCTACCAGCATTTGCAATATTTGTGAGCATTTACAGGCCTAATTAAGCTAATTTCCTAATCAGTATGATGCAATTGGAACCGAGTCACGCTGGGCCAAATACTTGGTGCAGTTAATTGCTTTAGACTCGGCGACTCATCATAGTCCCCGGATTGCCTCAGCTGCGGTAATTCCATGTAGAAGAAACTTGTCTATCTTGTTATATAAGTTTACAGTGAGGGGGTTTCCACGTAAGCCAAGCTCCATCTCTCTCGGTACCATTAATCTGTGCTCACGGAAAAGGATAAATGCATCCATCTTCGTGAGGCTTATTTTGTGAACGAAGTTTTCCACAAAAATGAACTCTTCCTTGGAATGCGGATCTCCAAGTCGGAGCACTATCTAGACGTCTGGAAACATTCTTTTGAAAATAAATATTTCGGTAATTATCTGGCAAATCCTTAAAGACCAATAATTAAAAACTGGTATCGAGCGCTCGAACAAAAGGCCTTGCCAAGATAATTTGCTGTTTTGCCTTGATCGGTTGGGGAGATCTTATCTTAATCTCCATGAGTTGCATTTCAATTATTACCCGCCCAGCAATGGAACCAGTATCCATACGATTGATAACTCCCAGTTAAACTGCTGTGGGGAACGATTTCCCCTGGAGGAAAAAGTAAATGTCCCGAGTCCGGTTACAAAACCAATTTTATGAGTTGTGCCTAGCAAAGAGCTGTATGTTCGGGCGATTACTTGGCCCCAACGACACTCCCGGATCCGGAAGCCATAGTTGTGTGTTTGGCCCAGCGGCTCAGGGGAGTGACTAGACGTGCCCATAACTAAACCTTACCCATTACCAACCAACTAATGCTGCATCCCATAGTGACCACACTTCCCCGTCCTACCCATCCGGCTATGTTCGGTCCAAGAATTCTCTGTCTTTGATCTGACATAGTATAGGCTTCCGCCTTGTGTAGCCCGCATGACCTAAATGTTCTGATAAAGAGGGAAAGACATGCGAATGAAAAGAAAACACTGATGGTAATAAACCCAATCCCTTCTCACTTTGCCTGACAGTATAGCAATCTGTCAATCAAGTAATTTCTAGGAACAAAATACAGGGGTTCAGGAGTAATTCACAGCATGACAGTTAAGTGTGCTCCTGTGGAGGACGCTTTGTGTACCAATATTACTAGAGTATATCAGACATGGGGAGCTTCTTTGAATAGGGACTACAAACAATTTTCCTTCATCCAAATGACAATCACATCTTCTGACAACTCAGGGAATTGGTCCATAGGGTAGCCACAGAAAAGGCCCATATTTCCTCGATGTTTCTTCCTTGCATCAAAACACATGACATCTCAATCACTTTAGTCAATACTGTACATGCAATATGTGGGCCATATCATTGGCCTTTCTGTTTCTCTCACAGTTTAGAATGAAGCCTACCATGATAGGAATCCTGGTCGGGAATGACACGCTATGTGTGTATAGGGCACGTTATTTATGAACCCACTTACTGCCTATTCTCTGCCTCAGCTGTACATTGACCATTGCCCTGGTATTTGCAATTGATTCTACCTATACGCCGCCTATCCCCCCGTCATTCTCCGTCTCGCTCTCTCAAAGCCGGAGACACAAACTGCCTCCTAACCTCAACCATGACGGCCCAGTAAGGGTCCCAGCAAGCACTCTCCTCAGCAGAAGTGATTTGCCTATTGATAACTGTAGCGTGACCCCCTTGAAGATGAATTGTTTATCCCTACTCTCCGAGGAAATCAATTCTTATCGAGAAACCTCCTTTTCCTAGTGTTTTCCTTTATGGTCTTACAGGGATGACTGTTTTTTCCATTCGTATTATACTGTTGCTTTGCCTCTTGGCAGTGGCTGGGAGATTAGCTGTTTTCTTAGTCTCAGCTGGATCTATTGGCATTCTTTCAGTTATCAACCTCGGTTTTGCTGGCAATATAATATATGTAGACCAGGGGACGACTTTCTTATGAGGAAATAGACGACTTCATATACGGCAATTGCCTTTAATTCATGGCGCTCACTTGGCTTACAACCTCATCTCTTTCATTTTCGATTTGTTTTGAACACAGTGTTTTCTTCTTTTGAAAGCACGTCTATTGATTTTTGGGTCAATGTCAGGGTTGCTGCGGGCCATGATGCTTCAGAGTTTTTTCTTATGATTAAAGGATGAGTGAATGCATGATGCTCTGAACAGCCACTGAGAACACAGCAATACAGAAGAAACGTCTCCATTGTGTTTTATAGAGCCTGATAGTTTTTGTTCGTTTCTACCATGTCATCATTATACATATAATATGTTTGCATGCATTCAAATACCAACGACGCCAAATTGAACAATTGCAATTTCTGGAAGCATAATAACAGGCCAATATTTGCAGGGAAAAAATCGGGCTGTGCGTTTACACGGGCTAACATCTGCGTGATTGGACTCGGCTTTTCAAGGTCCCATATTTTAAACAGAAATGAGAAAAAAGCCAATTGCCCGTACAGAAGCATCGTCTCGTTTTAGGAAGGAACGTTTTCCTGCCATCCTCACATTTTCCTGCGATGCATCTTTTACAAGAAAATTGTTTTAAGAGCCACACCTTGGCTGGAGAACTATGAAGAAGATGTGTTCCAATCTGTCCTGGCTGGCTATTCTTTTTAAATGATGGATTGCTAAGAATTAGAACGCACACTCCCGAGGATAAGAAATAAATCCTCTTCATCCATTCAGAAATTCTGTCAAGCCATTATATCCCCATGGCTTACCTAGGTGCAAGTGAAGCATATATCCCGATAGAGCCTTGATATATGGATATCAGGATTATACATCACAACTTTTGAAGTGCCCTGGGGTCGGAATGGAAGGGGGGCGCAAATTGGAATAGATTTGTACGAGATAAAACGTGCATGTTCCTGGTTATGATTTAATAAAGGATCTCGAGTAAATTATGTTAGTCCTCACCGCAATATGGTATCCTTCACTCGGTAATGGATAAAGATTAATTTTTGACTGAGCGTTGGTTCTTAAGGGATACCTAAGACTGCCTGGAATTCAGCAATATTTTGTCATATGCCATATGGTTTCATTTACATGCAGTAAGGAATCCTAATACAATTAGTAATGATATGTTGAAAATGAGTTTTATTGCCAGAGAATTTTAATCACAACCGCCTTGGGTCCTAAATCAGGTTAGGAAAAGTAATATGTGTTTTATAAGAAATCTCATCTTAATATTGCAGGTCCAATGAGGACTTAGCTGTATCATTGCGAACTTCACTTAGCTGCTGCGAAGATCTGTATCTTCCCTATGGCTCGTCTTCTAAACTTCCAAGTAATAAAATATCATCACATGCCACTTCCTAGCATACGATAGATGATTGATATGAGTTTAGCTGTTAATAGACATGGCATATGTACAATTATGCCTAAGGCTAGTTATTTCAGGCTGTCAAAGATAAAAGCCGATGCGCAACAATCCTGATTTATATCATGCATCTTTTTTACTCTATAAGCATGCCTCAAGGAAAATATAGAACTTAACATTTCTTATTGATGTCTTGGATGCTCTCGGGCATCGTAATTAGATAATAACCTTAGAGTAGATTATGATATAACAGATCCTTTCTTCTTAATTGATATGTCCAAATACAATTAATTGGGTAATCCGTTTCTGTTAATTGTGTTTTCTCACACTTTCCAGCTGTTGTGGTGCCCATGGCAATCAAAGACAATCAGATAAATAAATGAAATTTTCACTTGATAAAATGTACTATTTGGTATGTTTTCAATCGATTCTATTCTTACGGGACTAGATGTACATGTCTTTTATTGGAGTTTTGCATGGACAGATATTTTTTAACAAAAGTGATTTGAGTTTGGACATGCGGAAAATAAATATAATTATAGCAAGTCATATCATTGGTTATGCCACGAATGTCCGAGCGTTCTCAAAGTAGTCCCCTGCCATAATGGTGACAGTGAATAAACAAACAACTTGCTACGGATAACATATAGATAGGATGTACAGTTATGTATCATAGATTGTGAAATGGGAGTCATTTAACACACTAGTACACTAGTACCATTAACTTCTGAAGTAGGAATGGCCCGATCTTCCTTTTATATATATCAATTGTGTCAATCCATCACAATAAACGGAAAGAGACCTGGGTATCACCCAATTACCATCATGGCAAGATACAATCAATTTTATGGGAAAGGAAGATATCAGGACTCCACGCCCCTCATTAATACAATGGAAGATGCTAGTATAAAGAGCCTTGGAGACTGCATCTTCTAATATAAGCTCAATATATCCCATCTCATTATTTAATACGGGGCGGTGCAAATATTGCACACCCTGAATTGCCAATTAAAAGACATTGCAGCATCTCTTACAAAGATAGTTACCATGGCAATGGTATCCAAGTGAGGTCATGGAGCTATCATGATAATTAATTCACCCTAACATCCAGCTAGAAGAAGAAGCCGCAAGCGAAAGACTGGATCAACGTATAATTGTAACGTTTGTGGGGAGCTCGGTAGCAAATTACTGCCACTTGAATTCAGGCACTTTGCCCTTTTTTATGTCCTTCGTCCAATTGGACGATTTTGACTCAATTATCTATGAATTAGTCATCCTCCAATGACAACACGGGTTACATTCATGTGAGTGAATTCGCTCTGACGCACTTGCACATTGTTCCTTCTCCGTCGACATGGAGAGACTCGATAAAAGAATTACCTCCAAGATGGTAAAATAAATAAAAGGAAGTGACGGTCGTAGATTTCCTCCCTGTTAGGGAACTCAGGAACAGCAGATATCCATTCTCATTATATCCCACGCAAGTCATTCTGTTAAACCAGGCAGCCAAACCATACAACGAGCTTCGTTATCACAAGATAGCCTTGATGTGATATCGGATCGATCCTTTCTACCAAGCCTGTCTCACCAAACTATGAAAATGTTTGGTGGGAACGAACAAATAATTATTCTCCCGTACTCACGGCCATTATCGCCACATGAGCACATATTGTCGTAATAGCGCTTTCCTTTCGCCCAATGCTCGCGCGAATGGAGGCGACATTGTCTTCTATTCTATTTTCTCCCCCAGCAATGTCGTAAAATAAAATTGAGTGTGCTATGAGTGGGGTAGATATTCTCTGCGTCACGATTGGCATCGAGAACATGATGGGAAATTGAGTTATTTTCTAGGCAAATTCAATTTACACATCTGAGGTTGGATGACATTGACCAGTGCCAAGAGAATGGACCTTGCCGACACAGATTAGATCAGTGTCTTGCAGAAAGACTACCGTATGAATATCCGCCCTAGTAGACATTACCATAGTCGAAGATATTACCATAGTAGAAATAATATCCCTTGAGATACTTGATTTTAAAGTGGGCAAATACTTCTGGTCAGTGCTCTTCCGAGGGACTAAGATGGATCATTTTCTTTACCACTTATCTACGTATAATCATGCCTGATAGTGTTTTTTTTTCTTAACTCGCAAAACACTATAATATATATGATGCTGCACCTCTTTGGTTCACTATAAGTTGTTCGTTTTCTATTCCCACTGGTATCAGTGTTAACTTTTTATTCGGGACGGCTCATCCTCATCCCTGTAGCTATGGCGATACACACGTTGTAAAGCTGCATTACCAGCTAAATATTTTTTTCAGATTAAGGCCAAAACATTTAACAGCGACAAAATTCAAATGTAAATACGTATTGTCCTCCATGGACGTACTTCATACGTTGCCTATGGAGGGAACCTATTTCATAGACCTTTTTCCCTAGCCTTATTAAAGTCCTTTGAGGGTACAATATTACACCAATCCATGCATCCAAATTTTTGTAGTGAAAAAGAAACTATTGATTCAGATTTTCTATTTTGGCATATGCTAGAATTTTCTCATGCGAAGTTTTCCTTCATTATCACTCACTCAATTTACGTCTAATTCTTTTGAAAACATAAAACAGCTATCACATTTATACTGACCAGGATGAATTCGCAGCTATTATGAAAAATAAATGTAAACTTACCAAATGTAGTTATTGTTTGACCTATACCTCTGAAGTTTTCCCTATTTGAGTGATAAAAGAGGAAACCACTATACATAGATTTCACATGACATCACCTGGTTGGCTGGGGAATCCTACTGGCCGCCATGTCAGGGGACAGCGCTATCCTTGCCGTCTATGGCGTGATTATCAAAACAAAGTTGATAAACCTCACAATGGTGGATACTTGAGTAATAATAGACTAAATACACTACAATAATACACTAAAGAAAGATAATCTAACCTATCAAGAAGGGTTTGTTGAGGCACATTAAAACTGGTAAAGGTTAAAACAGCCAGAAAACGGTATTTTCAAGTATCGCAGCATACATAGACATCTAACGAGCCCCCCACAATGGCGACGGCTGTGACGTCAGTGAAACCTATGTATAGCGAAGGGTAAATATGGGCATTGTGGAGCCAACATCAGGGTAAACCGTCCAAAATTTGGGTTAAATGACTTTCGGGGTAGGAAATGAACGGAACAAAATGTGGAAAATACATGAATTGTTATTTATCGATGTTAAGTGAAGGTGCATCTTTAAATCATTCTGGTCTTCTTTAGGGTGTGGTCCTGTTGTAGGCTAATTAGTTCACTAGAATTAGCTGCGTTCAGGTTCCAGAAGAAATAGAGTAATTAACCTTAAGATTGTGGCCAGTAGTACCATTGTATCTGTGGTGTAGAAACCGATGACAATTTGAACAAAAGATTTCCTAGGATTTCCTACAAGATAACTTTCATTCGAATCTTTTTTCAATCACATTCCCCTATAATGGGATTCAATGCTTGTCTCAATCGTAATGATTGTAATATTTTTCTTAATTACGTATACGAGAAGGACGATATCCCCAATCCAACGTTCACTGCAATTATACGAATCAATAAGGAATGGAAATCTTATCAAATAAACGCCATCACCATAGGGCTGCGTACAAACAATCTAATCATACGTTTTCGTTGCAGACAATTCTATTATGTCCATATGGTGCCCCAAACATTCATTTCGAGTAATCGACAGAAGTGTTCTAATTCAAATAACATGGATACTTTTTTAGTATTGCCGAAAATTGTGTACACGTCACGTGTGATCACCTTATCATTTTGTACGTAAAACGTTACCCACATATCTTGGTCAGGCCTGATTTCACTAAGTTATCTTAGGATTGAGTCATGCAGTAGCTCCATGTTCTGTTCATTAATTCTGACAATACACGTGTACATGTACATGGTCCATTTTATTTACTATCTAGTTGCATACACTTCAAAGCAATGAACATCCAAAGCCAGATGACAGGGACGGTACACGCGAACCTACCGAGCATGTTCGTAGTGTAGGAACGAAAACATGCACACGCTGATGTTTCGTTCATGTGTGGCACGATTTTACCTCGCCCGACATGCAGTTAGAGATTATTGACTCTACAATATATCTTTGAAACATGAAATTATTCGGCTTCGGGCGTGTCCCCATTTCCTCAAATGACTGCGATCGTTATGGAATATTTTATTGTATGAAGCCACGATGGTGGTACCAATTAAATAGCTACTGAGAGCCGGACTGGAGTTTTTTAAAAAGAGCTCAAATGAAATGGTTAGTCTTATTGGGACACCGACGAAGCTGCGCCATAAATAAATCATTTCAACTTGTGTCTCTAGAAGAAAGACTTCTGTGACCTTTTTAATAATATCTGAGGATATCAATGGGCGAGGCGGAGTATAAAGGTTTCACCAGGTCGTGAGAACAACCTTAAATGTCATGCTATCGACTCAATGGTTTAAATTTAGAGCAAAAACTGCGAGACCAGGTCTTAGCAAATGCCTCCCGTGAAGAAAGGATATCCACTAGACCTACCTCGTCGACCCAGCTGTACAATATCTTTAAGAACACCATTTCCTGTGGCACCAAAATATCAAAAATGTCTGAGCGCATAATTGAATTGGTAATAAGGCCTATAGTCGGAAAACTGATTTTGAAATAGTCAACAACACGCGCACAATCTGTCGGTTGCGGTTTCTCATGGCCATTCGGCTACTGTCGTTGGTGCCTGGAATGAAAATAAACCTTAATCGGACTGGAGGGATTATCCAAATAAATCTCCATTTAATAAATTCTCTCATCAATAATGACTACTAGAAATATCGACGTAGGAGCTTATGCGATCCTAAATACATAACGGCTCGCTCAGGATCCCTTCGCAGTGGCCCGAATGAAGAGGATCTTTTTCCCTCTCTCACTCTCCTCGGTCGAAGTGATTGTATGTGATGTGATAGTTATACCTCAGCTATCTCCTACTCCTCCTGCTGGCCCTGATGTCATTGCTGGTGTTGGTGAAGTCAATTGGGATGAATAATTGAAGCAACAGGTCTAGGACGTGAGACTCTACTGGGGCCTGACACCCATTTATATCATTCGCCATGGCACTGCAGTACGGAAAGCGTTGGAAATGTAAGACTTATTTCATGGTATTCCAGGATAACTATTATTCATTCAAGCATGACTCTCAATGGATTTGAACGCTTTCAGATGGTTTGGCAGGTGATACGTAAATTTGCTATTGCCGATCTTTCAAAGTAGTAAGTTTCATTTATCAATTCAGGTTATGGATAGCATTACATATCAAAGATTCAGGACGAACGAAACAGTCAAAGTACTTTTAAAACTTTGTTCCAGCTTTTATTCTGCCAATGATAAAATAAAGGTAATGTTCTTCAATGAAAACATGTTAACTGTCCATGTGAAGTGATCGACAACTCATTTTGTGATTTTTATTTTCATACTAATGTGTCTTCATGACACCTCCCACCTCCCACCTTGTTTTTTCATCCATTTCCCTGATTTAATTGGGGCGAGTATATATACTTCGTCAACAGCCATTGTGGCTTTTCATCAGAAATTCCATTACACAGGGCATTGGGTTTGGAAGCCTCATGATTAATTATTCAGCAAAACTGATTTATGCCATGGGGATCTCAGGGTAGAGCCACAGACGAGTGATTTGTTGCCCTTGGCTCGTGGCTTGATTCATGGAAGCACTGGGGGCTTCAATTGCATGACACCCTGATATTGAGTAATATATTAATAGAACATGACTTGAAAGTATGATACCAGTACGTGCCTAGGTAAATAAAAGGGCTCGGGGTGATTCACCTTCCTAACGAGATGGATTGCATTACATAGCTTTGTCTCTCTCAGGGGACCCATATATGATTTAACTGCACTTATCGCTATAGAGTTAAATTCAACGGCCTCTCTAGTTACACTATCAATTTTTCAGATGGTTTTTCAGTCAAAGCTTTCCATTCAATATATGGTCAGATTTATGTAGAGATACATTGGGCAGAGATATTGAGCAGAGATACATTGAGCAGAGAGATGGCATCCCTCCTACAACATCCCCAAACATTATAGGAAAACGTAGAATACCATAAGTGATCAAAAGCTAAGAAATTGAGTCACGCATTTGCCAGGTTAGTGACTTGGGGAAACCATACCACTTAATAAAACAAGCCAAGGCGGAAGGCCCCGACTCCCTATAATGTATCAATCCAATAGAAGAGCTATATGGCTCGGCCTCCAATTCACCTGGGCCTCTATCGAACACAAAGAAATTGGTGGACTCGACCTGGCATTTCCCTTTAAATCTCTCACCATGCCCTGTTTCTCAGTTCCTGCTAGCATTTGTTCTTCTGGCCCAAATGGTGCTAGCTGCCTGTCGGAGCCAGCCTTTGTAGGGGCGAAAATAAAAGAAGCTCGCCCCCTTTGTTATATACTGATGGAGAGACCAGGACCCGACAGGTGAAAGGTATTCTGGGACAGATCCATATCCGGTTTGATTGGGAACACTAGCAGTGTACCCAGGTGATTAAGGCGAAAATCAGCGGGAAGCGACTGTGGTAGATTTGGCGGCCACTTCTCCTCGACAAGCGCCTCAGAGAGCCAAAATCCTACCCCCTACCTGTCTGTGTTAAATTGCTCGCGAGACAGTTCCGCCGAGTTTCTATGGCAGAAGCGATAAGATGAATGGCAGAGGGCTAGGGCTAGCGACGCCTTTGTATTACTCTCTTGCAATCCCTTTTTTAGATGGTAAGAGCTAGCCTATCTAGTAAGTTATACCTGCTACATGGAGAATCCCTTTGTTTATTTGGACTTTATTAAAGGGCATTATTCGTTTTATTTGCAGCGATTAATCACTTTTGATCAGATATTAGCGTTCAAATCCGAGAATAATGATCTCACACCACCGCCAATTCACTTGCCCCAGCAAGCTCGCTTTAATTGCCGTCCTTTGTCATTGTCCTGAAATCGGTCATGCCAACAGTTACAGCGTGTTAAGTGTGGCAACTTGACGCGGGTTGAGGCATTCCATAGCAAAAGCCAATAGGTTTGTTTCCCATCCCTTCAGTTAATGTCAATGGCCTTGGGTATTAGCATCCTTGCCGCCATTAAGTACATATCCCCAAAATCCCCACCAATTTGGACGATGGCAAATATATCATGAGATGCATTAAATCATCCGCTCGCTACAACATTCATCAGGGAAGGGATAGATTGATCCTTACAATTTGGGTCACACGATGAGGGATAATCTCTACACCTGCAAGCTTATATTAATCCCCTACTTTCACTTGCTTCAAATGTTCTTTATTATTGCATGTACCCGACTAGTCTACGCTATAAGCGGCTTATAATACTCCTTCTGAAATAGAACGCCAATATGTAACTTATATGATGAAAGGCGATTAAGATCAATGACTGGTATTTTCATAAGGGTTATTGATTTTACACTTATTAATTCATTGAGTATCATGTTGGTCATTATAGCTACTCGGCTTGGTTTTAATCTCATGAACTAATATAGATAGCTAGGAATCTGCCATATATCTAGATTTTCATCTGAGGATGAGTAAAAAAACAATAGTTACTGAAGGCAGTCGGCCAAGGTCTCTAATAATTCTGTCAATATGAATAAGCCAGAGTGTGTACATTAGGCACATAATATACATAGAAATATATAACTACATCAACCATGGTCGTATATGTCACATTTTATATCCTCATTCCACAATTAGCATTGAACACAACTTGTCATTCCTTGGGGCCACAGTAAAAGGGAGTACATATACATGTACTATGATATAGACCCTGACCCCATTACGAAGTAATCTGATTTGGTTCCTTCATGAGAAATTCCCCATTCCCTTCCTCCAACCATCACGCCCTCTTCCTTCTCTGTCCTCCCCACTTCCTCTTGTTCAGAACCAACCTTTTACTGCTACCTACTATCGCTCTATTCTTTGTACCAGCTTCTTTTCAGGAAAAGGGCATGCCCTGATTGGGAACTCCATAGAGGTCGTAGGCACCATTATATTAATCTTTTGCTCTTTGCTTTGAAACGACCAGATTCCTTCCTTCTGGCTTCCTCGAGCAAATTAACACCTCTGGTTCAAAGCAGTTATGTTTGAGAAATAACATTTGCTGCTTCATTTTTGAACAGTGGAGCCATGTTTCAGATTTTTCACATTACACGGATAGCATGGACATTGTCTAGCTGGCTACTTAGCTATTGATTTCGAATACCTGTAATAGCTATTGCCATGAATTTGCACGATTTCTCTCATTCAAAAGTATACATGCTAATATATAAATAAAATATACCCAAAGTTGATGTTATGATAATCATCCGTTGCAAGAAATGTCCATAATAACAATAGTGATTCAGCCTGAATTATCAGGCCATAGAAGACTATAGAGAGCCATGCATCAATTATTCGTGACCTGCTGCACTGTGAAGTGATAGGCAGGGTACAAGAATTGTATCCAGAAGACAAACGATCTGCTCCCATTAGGACTTCCTTCTTCTCCTGGGCATGCCCTGGAAGTAGAGCTAGCGATGAGGCCATTCATTCAGGTGATCACAGGGGGAGCAGTTCCTAGTGGTGAGCAAGTCAAGGCCTCGAGCTCGTTACCTTTTGCCGGCTATATGTGATGTGTTGCAGGGAAATGAGTCACAAGTTGCAAAAAAATGGATTTTGAGATATATTATTAGTAAAACGATAAGTCAAAGTATGTATTTCCATATTTTAAGTTTAATATTTTTACTTTTGAAAAATGTTTGCAATATTACTGGGTGGATAATTACTAGTATAAAGTAGCTAAATACACTCTATAGGGTGACCTTAGAAATGCATGCATATATAATACACTGCCTTGAAGTTTAGTACATTCATGTATTCATGCAACAAACAGCGCTAAACACCCGAAAAATAGAATATTCCAACATAGAGATCTTCTAAATAAATGACTTTGAAAAATACCAATGTTGCAACTTGTGACTCATTTTTCTGGAATACATCACATATATGTTAGTGAATGGAACCTGGCGGTCCACCATAATACATATGAATTGCTGATGTATATTTACCACAAAATGTTCCCATATTTAATTGCCACAAATACAAGAGAATTCACGCTATTCCTCTAGACGAGCACAACCGACCACTATTCCGTAGGAATAGCTTTGCTATGATTCTCAGATCATGTGACCAGTTGACCCCCCGAGAGGATAAACGTATATATACCGAGACTGTCTTCCGAAGCCTGTTTTAGTGCTTTATTTTTTCTGGTACTTTCTAACCGATCCCAGAAGCTAGACTCACCCAAGGGCAGGAAAGTTCAAATGGGAACATGTGTTACTTACTGAAGAATTAAAAAGTTATCGCTAACCGCAGATTTGAATCGAGAGCTCTCAGCAATGGCCGCCATAATAAACAAGAAGTAGACGGGAAGAAGCAACTACGACTCTAAGCCAATCATATCATCTGATTCAGTCATGTGACCATAGATCATACAATGACGTCATATATAGCAGCAGGTCGGGGAAGCCCTCCGATCAGAAAAACAAAGCTCATAGCCTTTTGGAGGTAGAAAATCCGGGATTATCATTTATTCCATTTAAAAGGTAACGAAATATAGATTCTTCTGCTAAAATCTTAGTGTCTGCTGGTCGTTGGGTTGGTTGAACCCATATGACCTGAGCAGACAAACTCAAAGCAAAACGTCTGCACGGCCACGAGAACGGTCGAAGCCATGTCGTAAGCAGCTTGAAATAGTTTAGTAATCGGGATTCCCGGCTGGTTTGCGAGGGCTGTTTTCGTGACGATGCTTCATTTGTATATATAAAAACAATAATAGAAGTACAGATCTTGAGAAATATAATTAAAATAGCAATCCTTTCAAGCGGTCTACACTTTTCTGGACATATGTTAATACATTGTATAAGGATAAAGGATATTTTATGACGCTAGGTCACACAAGCGTAAAAGTTGGTCTTTTTTTAATTCATATTACGATCATGGTTGAACCAATTTCTAATGAGCAGGAATTGATTATATTTGGTTTCATGCTCGCGGTGGCTGTGAACCCACTGTGCCTGTTTTACCTTTGGAAAAGCAATTAATATTCACAAGGCGGCTGTGATCGGCACACGACTTCTTTGGCATTGTGGTGGGCATTGAGAAAGTCTAGTAAGGACGGAGGGAAGGCGATGGGTAAGAACTATAAGGAGTCATTAGATAACACATCTCTGCATCTGCCTTCAGGCGTGGACTAGGGGCATCCGGGCGTGCGAACGATCAGGAGACAATGATCTGTGATTACCAGGGCCTGTAACAGCTAGATTTCTCAATCACCAATGTGAAGCACTGGCACGTTGGGGTCTGATCCGGCCTCAGGCACAGGATAGTGAGGTAAAGAAGTGGTGCAGGTTATGGAGGAGATTGATGGATTAAGGGAGTGAGTGCAGCCTCTATACATGGTCCTATGGGCGGGACGTGTGCCTTTACTTTGTCATTGTAGAAGTGCATCTTAGTAGGGGAAGGCATGGATGTGGGGTGGCGTTCTTTACCCAATCTGTCGCAAACACTTTCTTCTCTGTTGTCATACATGTGAAACTGAAGCTCTAAGTACTGAACAACCGACTGTAGCTAGACACTCGACCCCCACCAAACAAGCGAGAACTGAATGCTGAGAAGGGATCATATTTATCAGAAAATAAGGCGCCATTTGGCTGCGACTTTGAAATCAACGCTGTATGTCGTGAATGCAGAGGGCCTACAAGCTTCCGGCCACTGTGGTGCGTTATGGGACGGCTATCGGTTTCGGGTAGCGGGGCGTTCGGTTTCCATGCTAAGGCTGACGGATGAGGGATAAGCCAGTGAAAGCTTTGGGGCGTGGAAAGAGGCCGGAGCCATAATATGTAGAGTAGGAGCTGCTCACTGCTATGTCCTTTTGTGAGGCCGGACCAGTCACACATACGTACAGCCGAGCAGAGCGATACTATGAAAGTCCTTTCATGCGTTGACTATATTATCCTCGGACATATAAGGCATAGAGAATCTAGATGCCTTCCTATTTATATACAGTATATGCATGAGTTCACTCGCTCACTGAAGCCCATTTCTGGGGTACACTAGGTTGGAGAAGCCAAGGAAGTATATTATTACCCATCATAATAATATGCATAAGATCTTCTTCGACGTCGGGTCCAAACCCATCATATCTCTGCTTGTCGAGGCCACCTCGGCAACCACTTGGGACGTCCTCATCTATACCCCTCTCGTTAACAAGCAACCCGTGTGCTTCCCTCCTGCCTCCAGGCGAATGCCTCATTTATTTCCAGGTAATGCTCCTTGAGGATACCATTCGTGCCCCATCCCCTACCAGGCATCTCAGGATCGTCCCTCTAGTGCTTTTCTACAAGACCACCAGCATGTTGTCCTGCCTTCTGGACATCTCTCCTTGTTACTATACTGGGTTATTGAACCCTGACATTATCAACATTTCTCGTTAGAAGGAGCTCCAACCTTACAAATGGGTTCGTCCTGGAGGTCATTCCAACTTTTCTTCAAGGTACTATTTTGAACGACGAGCTGAAGAATATCTCGAGTTAATGGGCGCCATAAAAGGGCACACTACTTAAGAGACAGTCCCTACTGGAGAAGAGCCTTTAACATAGGTTTTGGGAGAATGGCTTCTGGTACCTACGCATACCATACAATACGATAGCCCCTAGCTGCATGATCTTATTTCCCATGCCAATGACTGATTACCTCTCCGCCGCCTCGGGCCCTCGGGCCAGGACAACAACGGGTTTAATCTAGAATGCTCTTAATTGATTATCCCGAACAGGTTCTCGCACATAGACAACAACTCTCGCGAGGCTTCCGTCACAGATGCATCACGGGAACAACTGTATGGGTATATAGGAGAAGGGACGGATTATAAGAAATGTTAGTATTCTGCAACCAAATAGCACATGGGATATGTGAACCCTTCCTCAGGAGAGATATTTTATACACCCGGCTACCATATTATATTGTAACAACCGTTGTGTGATATATGAATAATATATCATATATATAGACAAACTGCTAAATGAACTCATTCATTCTATGGAGATCCTAATTACCAGCTTTTGAAAAGGTATTTCCTTCCGATTCGGACTGCGATACACACTTTGGATAGGGACGGGTTGAATCCAATGCCTTTTGTCATTGTGCAACGAAAATCGACAAGTACATAAGGATCGTATTTATATATTCGTAGCATTGGAGAACAGTATTTACCACGCAGCTGTGTTTGGGGAATCATTCTTGGATGTATACACATGTTCTGTATTAGGATAGCTTCTTGGCAACATGCATATTTAAATATGCCACTAAGAAGGAGGAATTATGGACACAAATGTAAGTACGGTAATTGAGCAACTCTTGAGCCAGTTGACAGTCAGTTTTTCTACTAATTTAAAGTACCATAGTTCTAGTTGTTTAGCCCAATCACATACAGACACTACTATATAATATGCAAATGTAAAGAAGAAACATGCGTGTGCATATATATGCATACGTTAACAGGGTTTCACAACTCTGAATCTGTTTAACGCTTTGACACTTTTAATGGGTTTCTCACATGGTATGATACTCATTCCACACGTCATGGGGCCGGATTATATACGGCCATGCATATACATTCCAAGATGATCCGCCCATCTTGTACACACGCTAGTGATCGATTTACATGTTAGACTGAGATGTTGCAAGGGGCACATGTACTATACTATCAATAATCGGTGTCACTGAGATGGAAGCCATTGACATATTTTTCCCCCACTTTTTCTCGTTTAATCGATGATGGTAAAGGCATGGTTGCTTCATATGCACCTGCAAAACTTATTAAACTGTTAAGACTGTGACTTGCTATACTTGTTTAGTACTACGAGGATAACATTTTATTCTCGTTCTTTTAGTACAAGGATGGGGAATCAATAGATGAGCAAATGTGGTTAACCACTGCACTTGTACAGTAGGAATGCATTTAGGAACCGGTTTTATAATCACGGTAGAAGTCAGGACTTGCTTTCCATGAGTGTGCACACGTGATTAATATACATGTATATATTATATCATAAAACAAAATTAAATTTGGCTTCCACCAAAGGCACCTCCTCGAATAAAAATTAAAAAGGGTAGAAAGGGGACATTTCACGTCGCATAATAACATGACATAGCTTATGTTTGAGTGTCCATCGCACACTATTTGCTTGAATCGCATTTTCCCTAGCAGTTGTCATAACCATGGCAACTGCCAGGCTTCCTCCACTTGATTTCACTCTTCGAAAGGACCATTCATTTCCCGGATGTGTTTTAGCATTTTATCAGGAACGTACGTACCGTCAATGCTATACACAACCGCCCTCTTTGACACACCAGTCATCTTCCCACGAGTAGTCTACCACAAAAATGTTTTAAGAGTGGAATTCCAGTTTCACGGGGAAGGAACTGCATGTTAAATAAGCACTTCAGTCCGCGAGATCTGCATATACATCTGCATTCGATATACTCACCGACTGTTTTTTTAACTGTTCCGAAAAAAAACTATGTGTGGATGCACATGGATGCAGGGTTTTCTCCTTTTGTTTCCCAGGATTAACTATATTCAAGGTTGCATGGGCTCAAATAAAACTACAGCCGAGGCAGGCCATTCAGACAGAATAGACCTGTGTTGTCGTAATGGGCCGTAAACAGCATCTGTCGAACGTATTATTTGAAACCGAATCCCTTCTTGTCAAAGGGAACACGAAACCAAGGTCATAGGGTCAACACGGGAGGTCTTTTAGGTCGAGGATCTGTGTAGAGCATATTGATGAAAAGTTCCTGGGCTCGACGACACGTTTTATTAGCAATTCGTTGTGGCTTCTTTACCGTTGTTAAAAACAATCGTTTTTCGTGATCGTCTTCATGCAAATTGATCTCGAGGTGTCATTCGGCGTTAGGAGATAGTACATTTTCATTTGAAAATTTTCCAGATGATATGATATGATATGATATTCGAGGTTCCAGATGGCAAGGTAAATAATGGACGCCGAGGGCTCACAATGTGGACAAAGCCCCGGGACAAAGCCAGTACTCAGCTTCTCCATCCTCAACTGCTGTGCTGTGTATGACAATAGGGGATTTGCATGTGCCACTGCGTATGCTTCTTACAGTGCATCCTGGGATGGAATCTGATGAAATCTGACATGTATACACATATATGGGTCAGATCGTCAGAAAATGTACAATTGGCAGCTAATCACATTTGCTAAATTCGGTTAGATTAAGCTGAAAAATCATAAATTCTAGGTATATTTGGGTATATTTGGAATTGCAGTGATTTAAAGAATCTGTTCATTTATGTTGAACTGTAATTTGAATTTTATTTGTGTCTTAAATATGGGTTATTTGAGACAATTGGAAAAGGCGAATTGTACATTTTCTGACGATCTGACCCATATATCTAGCAACATTTTTATCGAAAATTGCAAGTATACATGTTTTCAATAATATCAGATCTTGTATATTCATAATCTATGAAAACCAAATGCATGATGGGAAAGAGGGAGGCTTGCGTTATGGAAACATGTATAACACATGGATATTGACATTAGAGGATGGATAGTCCATGCAGAACATGGCATGTTTTCTATTTTCTATAGATTGTATACTCTACCATTATTCCCATAATTCCATGCGAATCAAGATTCAAAATGGCGACTATGCAAATCCCCTATTGCAAAACAAAGTCCATAACTGTGCTTCTAAGTAGGGACCATAATTTATGGCACCAAGTAGGAGACACATCCGTGGCTCCTGGGTATAACCTCTGTCATCAAGAGCTGACCATCAGATGCTACCTCAGAATCAGATGTAGCCTACCCTGGGTTACTCCGTTGCTTGTTGATCAATTCATTCTGAACGTAGCTCTTCGCTAAGGATGGCCTGGGTTTGCTTCTGGACGAGGACAGTGTGCCCCTGAAATATGAACACAGTCTAGGCCCAAAGATGAGAGAGTCCCTGGAAACGGAGGAAAAGCCTCTCGCCTCAAAACGCCAAGTGCCATTATAATTCCATGAACACCGCAAATTGTCATTATAATCCCATTAGAACGCCCAGGAAACAGATTATATTATTTGTATTATTAGCGAAGTAGGCGTCCAATCACTGACATACCGTTCTTATCTGATCTGAGGGTTTGGGCCCGGACTGAACAACAGATTATGAGATTTATTGTACACAGATATTCAACAACGAAGAGGATAAACTTGAAATTATGCCTGGAAAGCCGCTCTTTGTTTGTGTCGAAGTTTTCCTGTTGGTTTGGAGAATTTAAATCAAGTTTATGCATGGTTCGTATTGCTCCATAGAGAAACACATTTGTTCATCCAATTTCAAGTTCATCCTCTTCGTTGTTGAATATCTGTGTACAATAAATCTAATGTTCTTGTATATAGGGACAGGGCTGGATTCTTTTGTATACAGCAAACAACCAGCCACTTGCATGAGGAATTTCCAGCAGGAAGGGCTATTACTTCTCGCCACTTTGAAGGGTCAGTCCCCAAATGTAAACTAACCTTCCGTTTGGAAACATAAATGTGCAGTAGTGAGGATTAGCGACATAATGCAAGCGCCACGCATCTCCCAACTTGAGCTTAGCGGCAGTATTTGTATAAATCATACTTTAAGTCTAGGGTATTTCATTTCACATAGAAACATCTGGCAACAATTCTCCTTTACGTTGAAATCCATTCGAGTCTATTCTTGACCTATGCAATGCCAATAGAAGGCCCCCACGGGTTCTTTCGCATGCCTATAATGTTACACATGGCGACTGAAACTTTAGGTTATTTCTATAATACATGGCCATATACCCTGGATCAGGAGGGGCTTTGGCTTCCTATGGCCCTTGGCATTCAAGGGCTTGGTATATAGAATCAGTCCATAAACTGATCGATAGCAGTCTAGGAGAGAAGATGCGTTTTACTTATTCATTGGTCCCATAGGAGGAGGTAAAAGAGAGAGTGCAAAAATGACTTCATGGACTTTTGGAGCGTCCCTGCCGAAAGAGAAATTGGCATTGAAAGTAGGAAGGAGACGCGCACCAGTTGTTCTACTGTACACCCAGAGTGCTATAGGTTTATCATACACACGGTATACCAATTACTTGGATGTACATGTATTGAACAAGTATGAAATGCTCGTAGAAGGCCTGATATGATTGATACTAAAACAATAATTATGAAGGGCTGTGATCAAGCAACTTACATATAAACCTCAAGCAAGAGAAATGCAATCAATATTTCAATGACCATTTCACTATCATGGGAAGCGTTATAAAACCCGAATAAGACTATATATATATATATATATATATATAGATACATTTGCAACTTACATTCCACTTGAAATTTCATGCAGAAAATAAAAATTCCAATGCCAGGCAAATATGTATACAAACCTTTGCTTTGGTGTTCTTTATAATAATAACAGGTTGGTGTTTTGTCTGCACCGAATGGTTAGGATATCGTTAATTCAATGCTCTTAGAGAAACAGATGACTTTACTGCTGTTGGGGAATCTCTTTTCACAGACATAATTATATATTCTGTTATCCAGCTAATGTGGATGGAATACTTGTTTAAGAATCTCTCGATTGTGAGGTGAATGAATGCCAGGGCCGTTCAGACACTGTTGATAATAACCCCTTGTGGCGTCCTGACTTCTTATAGCTGCCACTTCAAATGGTCAAGGTAAAAGGCCAGCGATGACCAGCCACTTACACAATTGGGGCAAAAACATGTCTCGGGGGGAATGGGATAACTCTGGATCATTTGACCCCAATGGTCAACATTCCACAGAGGGAATAGGGATCCGTCCCATTGCGTCCTGGGTATCAGCATATGCTTTCTCTGACCTTCTCGTTCTGTTCCAATTCATGAGTGGTGGAATAGCATTGGTCAGGGCCGTTCCACAGTGAGTCATACATGTATTTGAAAATAGTGTACACATTAGACTTGTGCAAGTTTTTTTATTTCTAACGAGGTTGTATGGTCGCCGCTTTTAAATTGGGAATCCCGGGTAGTTATCTTTTGGTTGTTAGAAAGGTTAGGAAAAAAACCAAATAATGATGTTTGATTGGGTTTTTCATTCCACTAGCTTTCGGGCCTGTTTTGCCCTTCTTCAGGTGAAGTTTTTTATTTATTTTTTTAAAGAGCAGTATTATCAAAAATATTATTCTCATGTTAGAGTCACTATGGCCTCAACCAGTGAGGACCCAAGCTTGAGAAAACCCCAAGTTGTGTTGAGATAGGCTGAGGGACTTGATAAGTTAATTGGTGCTAGTCTATGTACACATGGTCAATTCTACCATTGGGGAGAAGTTTACATAATGAGCAATATCTTTTAATACTATTCTTTTACAATAATATTATTTTAACCATATGGTCAACGTTTGAAATAACCGTAAATCGTAATAATTAATATCTCAATATAAATATTTCCCCCCTATAGCTAGATGGGAATAGTCTACTTCACAAATTCCGTCGCCAGTGCGCACCAGTGACTGTGGGATTAACTTCTACTACTGAGCGCATGCCCAGTTCAGGTGACCCACCTATAGGTGGGTCACCTGAAGCTATGCGGGCACCCTCCACCCGGGCTCCCAGTAGAGGGGCAGAGGTGTGTGTGTGCCTCTGACCATACGGCTGCTGACCCACTGCAGCCCGTACCCCAACACTTACTTGTTTTTGTTGATACACTGATACAAAAGTTGCCATACTAAAATCTAGCGGATGAAATGTCCTATTATCAGGCATAACTAATCTTAACATATCATCTCCTAATATTGGATAGCAGACAGTATACAACAACTATAACTTGCTCCACTCTCACCTCCAATAATACTATTATAATGTCTGTATAGAATTGAAAATTTTCTCATCTTCATTATTTCTTACATCATCCTTTTCCGCTCTAAGATTATAAATGTAAATATCCTTATCCGATTATATAATTATATCCTTAATGAAGATTTCACCGTTTGACAATATAGTTAATGCTATTTGCATCCTGTATTTGACTTGGAGCAGAAGGTTCCGAAGAGCGCTTGACCTATCAAGCGAAGTGTCCTGTTCTGCCATGTTTCTGTATGTATATGAAAATAAAAACGTTTAAAAAAAAAAAAAAAAAAAAATTCTAGGAGAAAAAGGAGAAAGTTAGAAGCCTATGGTTAAGATCTAACGCTTCTGTGCCCCTGCCCGCTTGGCTTATAGTTTGGACCGTTTCCGCCGCTCTTGATGGGACACCACTGTCAATTTGTGAACTGTCCTATTCCGGTGTTAATTTATAGGGCTCGATTATTTTCTTAATAATGGGAGTATTGTTCCCAAATTTCCAGGATGTACCCAGGGCTGCCATATCTATGTACCATATAAATTAAACTGTATTTAAAGAAGTTTGAACTTTTAACAAAATTTGGGGTAAATTCTACTCAACGGTAGAATTGACATAATTGTGTGTATGGCGTAGTTTTTTAAAATTTATTGCATTGCATAGAGAGATGCAATGAATTCACTTTCCGTGGCTATATAATTATTTATCCTCAAAATATTGCTCTGGATAAGATTCAAAGAGTGAAGTGCGAATGATTTATTTCTACATCATTTTAACATTATTACATATACCAGTGTTGGAAACACTCTTGAGTTTTTCCCATTCTCCTCTTTGCAGAGATGGATAAAATAGTTTTACTAGATTTGTCATGTTTAATGAGCATTCCATAGTTAGTAGGTAACTAACTTGAACATAATTAATTCAGAGGGAATGAATGAAGATTTGGGGGATGACTTGAGAGAAATGAAGTGCCTCTTTTAATTGTTATGATATACCTGTGGTCAGATATAGCTGATATAGCCTGATCCAGATGCTAAATCCTATATATAGGCCCTAGCTATACTAATTTAAGTGAATGATAAAGGATGGCGTGGTGAGGCATGGGAGTGACCATTTTTTTCACTGAGTTCCTATGGTGAATAGGGAAGATGGATCCTCCGATTATCCATTGAATAATATGTTGAATATGATATGCGAAAGGTAAAAGTGTAAGTGTAATGGTGCCTTTGAAATATTACTATTAATCCATCAGGCACTGAACGGGAATAAACGTCATGCCCGTCAGTCTTGCACCAGACGAACGTTTATAGAAAGGCACAAACTGTCCAGTACAGAGTGGTTGCTAAACTGGGTTCATAGATTGCATCATTAATAAAAATACCAGTTGTTTCCAAGTGTATATTATATAGTAATGTCTGTATGCGATTGGAGTAATCTGTGTGAATAATTAAGAGGTATTGCGCATAACGATTAGTCCATGAATCATATATTCGGAAATGTTTCTAAGTGCCCTCATTGTTGCGAAAATGCTCCCATGGAATTATCTCGCAGGGAGGCATCTTATCCTTCATTTCAACACGAGACAAAAATGCCAACAGTCAACTCCTATTAAAGTCACTTTCAGCGTTGAAAAGTCTGAAGGAACATTTTTCTGGGGGAAACACTTGTTTCGTGACAAGGTAAAGAGAAGACCCAACAATGAGCCTATGGAAATTGAAAGGAAATGAAGCAAATAATTTCCTATAGAACCCCATGGTGTCGCCTCGTACCAAGCAAATTAGCATCTTAAAAGTAGCGACTTGATACAATGCGATAGAACTCGGCGCACAATTACTTTTGGAAGATGTTTTATCATCTGATGAATCACGCTCATATAGCATCTAAGGGTTTATTGATCATCAATATAAGGCGGTCCTGGTCGAACATGAAAATAAAAAAAATAAAAACGGAAACATTAGAATCCCATTTTATCCCGTATAAAAAATAATGTTAAATGTATTGATTCGTTTGAAAGGTAATGTATAGTTTTTATGTATAATAAAAACCAAAAAAAATAGTAATAAACTTTAAGCTTAATTATCTGAAGTGTTGAACACATCATTCCGATTAAAAAATACTTGATCATTCATGTTAGATTCCAGTGCTCACTTTTAAACGGCCTTTGTCGAGTCAAACTCATAAATTGCCGATAGTTGGGTAGGAAATCTACTGACATGTGGTCCCCACAGTGTCCGTACATCGTACGGTTAAAAAAATGCCCCCAGGCTTCTTTTTGTGTACAGGAATAAATGAACTTCGTCTTAGGGAACTGTATAGCCACTGTAGGAAGAGCTAGCGGCATGGGGAGGGGGAGGGGCAGGGGATTTGTACTAAACCTCAAAGTCAAGCATCTAATTTGCATAGGGCGTTACGACCCCCTCTCCAAAATTCCGTCCCTGGGTGGGCTCGAACCACCAACCTTTAGATTAACAGTCTAACGCGCTAGCCAATTGTGCCACAGAGACTCAGACGAGAGGGCAAAAAGGGTGCTATGAACAAAATATATTCTCCAGGGGAAAAATAATTAGAATAGTGTCATTCTCACTGCCCCCAACACTACATCTCACGTGACCCCTGTGGTGGAGGCCCCCGGAACTGTAGCCACTATTTCATTAGCAATGTCATCACCCAGTAGAAACTCTAGGATGAACACAACCAAGCTACAAAATGATTAACTTCTCAAGGAATTTCACGCCACTTCATTTTCAGCTTTTTTCCTTTACCATACAATATGCAGCAATATTTGTGTTTATTCATTAAAGGCCAATATGATATTCAAACAATCCATACAAAAAACGCCGTATCCATCATGGCGTTGCGTATGATTATATTGATGCATATTATATTGATATGCATATATATATAATATCTATATCTACATAATTATTATATACATTCACATATTATATATATGCATGTCAATGGTGCTTGCACATATTGACAAAACGTTGATTGGAGACATCAATCAAAGGCAATATATATAATTGCATTGTCTCCATGTGATAAGATCGATGGGCTTTTAACTCAAACGCAGTTGTCAGGCGACAAGGTCCTGAGGAACGCGTATCATTTGAGCACTGTGGAATACAGCGCAAGACCATTGATATTCTGCATTATGTCCCCCCACTGCCATGTGCGGCAGCCTAGTATTAATAAACAGAGCACATCATTAAATCAGAATTTACTACGGTGGAGATAATTGAGAAGAATCGGGGATTATTGCACAACCGACTCTCTGCACCATAGAGGCTGAGGAATACCACACCCATTCTATATTGATAAATCAATTGTGAATAACAATATTAGAATTGATTAACAATTTCGCGATATAGATGAGCTCCTGGGCTGAGCCGATTTGTATTGGAAGAGCCTCACATCCATTTGAGAGACTTATGTGTGTATTAAGGGATTGGAAACTCGGGGTGAACAAATGGGTTGGGACTATGTCTTCGCTGATATATCCCATGGGCAGCAATAATGGATAAGATAGCTAAACGTGAAAGATAAAGCACATGGGATATGTTTATTCTAGCTGGAAAATTACAAAGGTGCACTGAGCATGTGCCCGGGGAGGTTTGTTCCAGAAGTCTCTCCAGACATATAGTGGAGCTCTTTGTGCAGGAGATATGGGTAAGTCCACCAAATGAATGAATCCTCTCTCCAGAGGCTCGCACATTCTGATTGAGTTTTTTCCCCTCCTGGAACTGCTAGATATGGCTCCGGTGGAAAAACACATGGCTGCATGGAACACATTTTAAAGCGGTACCTGCTGCGTGGCGATCTTTTTATGTACGGGTCCGGGACTTATTTGCCCGCTTATTTGCCTCTAAAAGATCCTGACGAGACCTGTGAAAGGAATCCAGTGACTGGGTGGTCCATTCAGAGAAGACGAGTGCAGATCTCGCAGAGGTACACGACAAGAAGGCGATATTTATATCCACACCGAATATTACAATGTATTGCTTTGGCTTCTTGCTTTTGTTTTGGCATGTGATATTTTCTATGACAATACTTTAAGAATCCAGTTGCTGTGTATATAATTTACGCGAACAGTCTTGTGGTTCTAAACTTGAGCTTCCAGACATGTACAGTATACATGCTGCCTACAATAGTTAAGTATGAATCTTTGTGCTTTGTTGGTACACTTTTGCACCGCATGACTGTAAGAAGAACGTTAGCGTCATGAATAACTAAAGAATCATTTATTAATCGAAGATGGTGGTACGTATTACCCATAAACAAGGAGGACAGGGACTAGTTGCTTGGTTGTGGTTTGTGTTTATTGGGGTCCAACGTTTCGGCCAATTAACATCAGACCTTTATTTATTAATCCTTTAATAATTGTATCATATTCTACAAGAAAAATGACAGGTTCACAGAAATGGATGGCCATATTACCGGATAATTGATCCTTATTTTGCGCACATAATTTAGTTAAAGCCCATCATTTTAAGCCATAATTTCAACGATGCATGGAGTTTGTCAGATTTTCTACCATTGTTCATTTCGCGGGAGTGGAAATCTATCCCAAGTTATTGAATTTAAAGATAAGCTGGAGGCAATATTTCATGACATCATACCACGATAACATCGCTTTGATTATCAAAATCATTCCCCGCGAGTTAATTCTCTTTCTTATGGGATGCAAAATTGAATCAAAGAATCTTTCGGGAATTGAGTTTGAAATGTTTCCAAAGGAACAATCATCAAACAAATGTGTCTTCCATGAAAAATATTGATTACTTTAACCCCCACTGTGTGGATATCCAATGTCCCGGAAAAACGATCGGAAAAAGTGGGAAGGATAGGAAGAGAAATAGGAAATGATTAATCAAAGTCTAGTTTTTCTTCTTTTGTAGAGGGAATGTTGTATTTATGCACATGCCATTGTCAACGCTTTTTGGCGACACCGTAGTTCATTTTTCCTCTTGTTATCACCGCCGTCCTTCCGGGAAGACTGAGGAATTTTGTCATGGGACACATCTCTTACGTGACCTCTGCTACAATTCAGGGCAGGAGGTGTGTAGAGATTTCAAAGTAGCTACACGCTGGAACACTAATGCAGCTCGCCTTTTTTCCTTATCTGGACGCCACGGTGACTCAGTTTGTGGCCACCGTACGGTGCCGACAAGGTACATATCAATTCCCATAGGTGTCACCCTCAGTCTCTACCTCGGAGAAACTATACTTGCTCAAAACGGCACACGATCACCTTTTTACACTGATCTGATACATCTATTCATTTCTGTTGCCACAGAACGCCCCCTAAACACCTCTAGATTAATGTATCAAAGTTACACAGTCATCGTAGCATGAATAAAGGAGTAATAAACGTTTTCCTTCCTCTGCTATCCCAGCTAGACTGTCTTTGTAATAGGTCTTTAAGCACTCCATTCACTACAAGGGGACATAGCACAGTGGTATGGTGCTCGCCTCGTGCCCACAGGTTGGGTGTTCTAGCCTTGCCTGGGTCACACATTGTTTTTATTTCTGGGTCGCATAGATGCTATGTCATTCTATGCGACGGGAGGTGGGTTGGCGTGGTTGTTGGTGAATGGGAAAGGCAGGAGAAACAACATGTAGGCCTACATATAATGTTTTCAGATAAACCCATCGATCTTTAATAGGGCTATCGGTACAACTAAAGGAAAAAAACAGGCCTCCACGGCCACACTAGCAATAGCCACTCTTCCTGGTTGAATTGCTTGATTGACTCGAGGGTGGAAATTGGGACTTCGTTCGTGCGAGGTGCAAAGCAAACAGGCGGGACTTCAAGATGTATCTGCTCCTCCCCTGCATTGAACAGATCTTTAACCCATCTTAATCAACCGTTCCTTCCAGAAGCTTGCCACGGGCCAAAGGCTACTTAATGAGGTATCTGATACTAGCCTTCCGGAGAACAAGGTTCTTTCTCCTGCTTTTAGTCTCCGTTGACTTCGCTTGTATATATGTGATGTGTTCCAGGAAAATGAGTCACAAGTCGCAAAATTGTTGTTTTTCAAAGTGATTTATCTATAAGATCCCTTAGTTGGGATATTCGCATATTTAGGGGGTTCGGTGCTGATAGTAGCATAAATAGATGTCCCAAATGTCAAGACTGTGGATTAAATATATCCTTGCGTTTTCAAGGGCATCCTAAGGAGGATATTTAGTTACTTTACTGGTAATCGCCTAGCCAGAAATATTGCAAACCTTTTTTTAAACATAAATATATCAAACATAAAATACAGAAACACTTCTTAGATGTCCTTAATGTTTAGCATCATTGGAATCCGCTTGATCACATCTTTTCAAATTATGATGGAATCTCAAAATCCATTTTGGCGACTTGTGACTCATTTTCCTGAACCACATCACATATAGAAAAGTTCCATCGGCGGCAAAAGAAGATAAGGCCAAAAGAAATCCATGTTTCAGGTCACCCCCCCCCCCCGACCCCTAGAAAATCCTTATCCCATCTGAAGATTTGTTTACCCTGTCTAAACAAATAAATTATGAATATTGAGGAAAAAATGTTTATTAAAACAGGAACACAAACCTCCTAACCAGAAAACCCTTGACAAAAAATATCTTATCTAAAAACAATTATTGTTACAAAATAGACTTGTTTTCAGTTCCAGAAAGGTCGTTTCCTTTAAACGAAAAGTAAAGTTGCCCCCCACCTTGCCCAATATTCTGGTGTGAACCGGACAGGACACCTGTTTTTTGGCCTTATGTAATTAATAATGTTCTTAATTGAGCTGATCGAGTGATACCAGTACAGTTTATAGTAACTACTTGGATCTATAATATTGATACGGCAGTAGCAGAAAGATGAAAAATTCTTGTTCCATCTTCTCCCAATCACGCACTATATAAATGAGCCCAGAAGTATCAACATTCGAATAGACTGAGTTAATCAATTACTCAATTGTTACACTGTACTCGTTCTACAAGTATACAGCGCTGGACGGGCAGCACGTGTTTCAAATGTGTAATTCACCCCGCCATAAATCTACGCATGTCCTGTAATCACGCGCGCCATAGCTAGGCGGGGGGAAGTGTAATTCAGGAACCGTAGCTCAGGTCACACTACATAACAAGTACTGTATGAAAAAAAAGCTGTGAGACCAGCCGAGATTCGAGCTCTCAACTCCCGCTCTGAGGGCCAGCATGCTAACCATTGGCCAGCATGCTAACCATTACACCACAAATTCATATGACACATTTACCCACTTTATTATTACTGTTTTAAAAGGTATCCCTGCAGTGAGGTGCAATTTTCCGATATTTCCATTCATCTTGTAATGGCATGGTTAATAATTATAAATGTGTTTTGGGAAGATACAATTGAGATACCTTGTTTATTACCTTGAATAAGGGCCCAACTTATGTACATGTTTGAAGTTAGATATGTTTATTTGCTGAGATATGGCTAGGACTATATATATTGCATAAAGTTATGGTGTATGTATGTCATTTACCAGACACTGCTCTTTCGTTCATCAATGGTACAATGAAATGTGTATTCATTTCCACACCTTCATGCTTTGTTATAGCTGGTGATATATATAGCCATAGGTTATGACAAAAGCTACACAAGCTTTCCCACATGGTCGCTAATCTACGGCGCTGCACTGTATATCTACCCAAAGTGAGGGGGAACAAAGCAAAGGGCAATTACACTTATTCTGAAGGTGCCCCGCCATAGTTTTACGCTTTTTCAGGACAGTGTAAGTTGGTGCATCAATCATACTTTTTGTTCATGTGCTCTACATCAAACTACACAAATCAGAGTAAATATTACATTCCAAATTAAACGAGCAATATCGTGATGATAAAGTACTGAAATATGACAAAAGAGCTAAGAAAAATGTTTATGACGGACAGGCGTAGAGATCATATCAATACTCCAGGCGAAAGAGACAATGAGAACTTTCCAATTATTAGAAGGAGAGCAACTTATTTCCTTGTCAAATCCTAGAAAACTATATAGGGTATCCCAACGGTATTAGCTCGACGACAGATTGATGAATTGTCTGCGGTATCTTCCTGGAAGGGTATGGGACGCGGGGGATCTCTAATTATTTATGTATGACATCCAAGGCTAGGCTGGAGGTACATCACTACTGGCCTTTCAGAAAACGCTATCCCAATCTAGACATGACCCTGTGTATAATCTGATAATGATATTTTCATGTCCCATGTCCATGGGTAGACATTTCCTCTTAGGATAAACTAATATTTTCTGTATACACCCTTGGGGTTCTTGGATGTATGGTTATACTCGACTGCAAAGGTCACATCTGATATGATATGCGCCTGAGATAGCGACACTTATGAATCTGGAATGAGCTGTCATGTGGACTATTGAAAAAGACCAACAGAGACTAGCTTACATGCTTCCCCCCCCCCCCCTCTCCGTATTCTCATTAGGAGCAGGAGAGGACAGATAAACCCATAATGACACTATATTATATACGTGAGTTTATATATATTAGCTTCAAAATGGCTGTTTTATCACTCGTCGCACGAACACTCCCACTAGCTAGATAATTATATTATAATTGCTTTCATTCCAGAAAGGCGACCCCCTTTTTTGTTAACACCCTGGGGAGAATTAAATATTAAATGTTACCCTGTACAAATGGAAATGAATTGTTATTATTCTCAATTTCGAGTGGAAATGATGCATGTATAAGCTATAATCGTTCATAGTTCATGATGAGGTGATGAAGCATGTGATAACGAGCAAACCTTTACATATACTACTAACACGGAACACTGCCCAGCCTTATTCGGTAATGCATGTCTTGCATGCATGGACGGAACGATATTATGCACATGTAAGCTTTTTGAACGCGACATTCAATGCAAGATGTCCTTCTCCACGTTCTGTCCAGATTGGATTATTTATATCAGCCGTAAGAGCTAGCTCGAGGGGGAAAACATCAAAAGGATCCATTGGCGGATTCAATAGTGCTAGGCAGTATTATAGGATCTCTACCTCCTGAGACATTTGGCTTGAGTTCTGGCGCGAACAGATGTTTTATGACATTAGTTTCATTCTAATTCTGGATTCTCTGATCTTAGTTGCCTCAAAAAGGCTTGTGCTCTCGGCAGAGGCGAAAATCTGCCACTTTCTTAGACCACATTCATTTAAAGCCTTCCTGCGGGTAAAACAAGGCTACCGTGTTAAAGAATGCATCCCTGAAGCAGCAACACCAGATTCCAGTTCAGTCTCAGCGGGGCGGGGGTGGGGGTGGGAGGAGCTTTGGAATTCTACTAAGAAATGATAATGGTCATTATCCTGTGATATTCAACTCAAGTATTATAAAACGATGGTAATTGTAAAATAATTAGTTGAGTACTGCAATACTTCTCCCTCTGGAAAATAAATGAGTGTGAATGTCGAGCCATGAAAGGGTAGAAAATATCCCCAAAGAGAAAACTGATGCCAGTGCGAAACTTCCCTACAGCGAGCGACAGACCAAGTGTGCGCAGAGACGTTTTAAAAATTCATATTGATCGGGATTCTGGGAGCCTTGCCATGGCTATTCTCATCTAAGGCAGTAATAATAATGGAGTTGACAGAAAAACGAGAATCTAGTCGGAGCTATATTGTTCCCTACACGCGAATCCTCTCACTCGATTCTTTGAAAATAAATGTCCCTGTGGAAATAAGAATAAAGACTTAAGATAGAATACCATTTGGCGGAATGACTGCGCTCTGAGCAGTGAATGGGAAGATCGTGCGAGCAATTACCAAATAATTCCTCGCTTTGGCGTGGTAAAGTGAGCTCCAAACCGGAGAGTTTGTGGGAGAAAGTTTAATCATCAACTACTGCCGCCGGCATTTCGGCAAAAGTCTGCCTTTCAGGTGGGCTCCAGTACGAATCTAATAAGAACTTGCTGCCTAGGCACGTTATATCACTCAACGCACTGCATGATAGCACTCAAACGCCAACAGGCATTTATGATGGGAGGTGGGGAACCACCCGTATTGAAGTGTCATTTCTGCTTATGGATGAGATGATTTCTATTGCTATACCAATTGTTTATGGGTTCGCCATTTGCCCGAATAATGGATAAGTAAGTTGTCGATATCAAATTATCATATTAATCCCTTCTGTACCACGTGTACAGAATGAAACGTGTTAGACAGGGAAATAAATATCAAGTCTTGAAAAATATGCTGAAGCAGGATTGTTGAGTCTAGAGTTCAGACGTAGGGTTAGAATGTTACGTTGTCCAAGGATGAGAAACAATTCAATGGCTATAGATATAATTTAAGGGGAACAGTATATTATGTACTGGGTAATGGAATCTAGATGGAAGAAAGAGAATTATGGCAAAACAACCACCCTTTTGGTATAAAGGACCAGGAGCACAGAACAAGCATCTCATTTCCGTATGATCCTTTAGATGATCCAGTATGTTTTAAATACCAGGGTATGCTGGAGAAGAGATGGGTGTGTGCAACAACAGGTACATTTTGTCAGCAATCCATAGGGAAACTGCATAGGGCTATTGGACGTACTTGATTGAATTAATTTACTCATTACAATGATTAAGGAAACTAGCAGAAACAATAGACTATTAAGTAATTTATGTCAATCATTAGATGAAGTACAAACCCCACTGTTGTAGAAAAATGGTTTAAAATTAAGCGATGTATTTAATTGCTTTTGGTGTATCATTCTGGCACGATCATATAGCATAGCAAACATAGTTTGTAATGCATTGTGTTCCTGAATAAATATTTATTAAAACTAAACTGAAAACAAAACTAAGAACATTACACAGCCTCTCCGTTTCAATGCATCATCCCGTTCAAGTAAAGAAATAAATTCAATATCGATAACATGACGTTAATGAAATGATTCCAGCTCAAAGAGCATCAATCCCGCTCGAGCGACTTTCAACAGAATCCAGACGTAAAACTACTCCGAAATCATTGATCGGCCCTGAAGAATCTGTGCAAGAGAATTTCAATTCCTTTGGGGGCCCAATTCCAGCAAATCTCCAGATAAAATTGTTAGCGCCTTACACATGCGAGTTATTTTGTTAGTCCACAGCGGGACAAACGTTCCAATCTTTTTCTCTTCGTATACTCTATATTAGTGGCCATTCCTAAAAAGTAGACCCTTGCATATTGTAAAAGATTATCATTCCAGGGACTCGGAGTGTTATCTTCTAAAGTGCGCCTTCTTTCATTGATCTCCTTATTAAACCAGAACCTGTGATTGCTAACCAAAAACATGACAAATACATTGTACGCCTGTTATTAAGCCCAGCCTAGCTATCGTCCCACAGGTTAATGTCCTCACGTGTTCGTTCTGATTTTGAACTTGGCTTTTCCATTTGGCGTTCCTAATCCACCAATACCACTTCAAACATCTTCACACATCGCGGGAAATATCCTTCATTTCTGCACTAATTATAATTTTCAAGTCAAAGGCATCGCTTCAGAACACGTTGTTTTCGAATGGATTAAATTGGTTACCGATTCGTGAATGCTTCGTTAAGGCAAACACGAAACAAATGACATAATGGCTAATTTTTTTTCTCCTGTTTTCTTACAGCCTCTGGCGTGGAGTATTGTCGCGGTTACGTGGATGAGCACGGCCAATGGAACAATGGATTTTACTGTCCACAATGGGGAGGACCTGGCAGAAAGTATTGTTGTGGTACGGATACCCATCGCTTCTGCTGTCCTCAGCCACCCCCTGCTGAGGACAACAGCCTTTCTCAACAAAGGTGAATATATGAGTTTTATGTCTTACTAAGCTTACTAAAGTGACAAGGCGAATGCCTATGCCGCTTTTAAGAAATTTCACCACATTGATATTTATACCACTCGAGATTATAATTCTGACAGTCAGGGCTATATTTCACTGGGGAACACTACTATGAATATTTTACTCGTGGTATTGTGCAATAATGGGAAAACGGTTTCCATGGAATTGTCAACACGGTATGTAGTTGCTTCTAAATGGATTTTCTTCTGACAGATACTTGAGTCATACATTGATACCCTACAATGCGATCGCTCCTGTTTTAGAATCAATATCTCAGAAAAGTATGTAGTATGAAACAATGTCTGACTGGAGACTTTCGTATATATATGTATCCTTGTGAACTGTGTCCGCTTCCTAGGATTTGAAATATAGCGAGGCAATGCGTAATATTCAATTTAGCCAACGACTAGACGTCAATATCCAATATCTAAAGGTTCTAGGATTAAGTTTCTAGCATCGCACTCCAATAGGACGAGATGTTTATCCAATGGATCCCAAGGAAAATGAGCTTCCAAGTTGCTAAACAATCGCTGCCCACCCAGCAAAAATAACAACAAGCTCAGTCGTCTTCGAGTTAGCTGCTGATGGAATGGAAACTACCAGTGTATATTGGACTTACAAATGGACGAAAGAACACAACTAAATTTACACATTGGAGCGCGAAAATGCCCTCAGTATACACATAACAAAAGAAGGCCCCCTTCGTCCTCGCTTGTTTAAGGGAAGAACCTTTATTTGATAGTATTAGTTGCCTCAACAGGCTTAGATTCCTGTCCCTTGACGACGCTCGATGAACGGTAAATTGGGTTTGGATTCAAGGGCACCTCCCCTCAATTTGTAGTGTGCGTTTGTCCCGCATGAAGGCGCAACCCCCGAACCAATGATCATTGGAGCTCCAGGACAATTAGGTCTGTCTGCGACAAGCGGATCTGGGGAGATCGTCAGGAGCAGAATGTGATTCGCAAGGCAATGAGTGATAGAGGATAAGCCAGTAGATGCCTGCTTGATAAGATAACAGTACAAGCTTCTACCGTTAGGCTATAGAGATGCATAGTGACCTGCCTATGGGTGAGCAAATATAGTAGTTTTTATTATGCTAGATTCTGTTTGTTGCCCGTCTCCCCTTACCACGGGTAACAGCGATGATATCTCACATCTGCCTCCACAGAATAACTTTACCTCTCAAACCACGATCCTTGAGAATAATGATGTTTCCATGGATTGATCGAACACAGAAAGCATCATTTATCACTAAAAGGACTGGAGAATTATTGTATGAGAGCGTTCTCCTGCCATTCAACATTAGATGTTGATATTTTCACACAAAAATATGTACATCGTGTCTTGAGTTCCCCTCTGCATCGTGGAATCATGGCATTATGTCCATCATTCACTTAACTAGAGGGCTATATCAAGGCTTCCCCGCTTACTTAGATATATTCATGTCAACATGCATTACCTAAACTTACCATCCGCTCATCGGACCACGCAGTCTCATCGACATTTTGTCACATATTGATAGTTTGGCAAATTGCTATAAGTGACAGGACGCAGACTGGTGTCAGTGAACCGCCTACGTAAGGTTTATCATGGAAAGCGAAAGCAATCGATCCATTCATGAATGGTGTTTGAAGAGGAAAAGAAACATAGCTTAGGACTAAAGGTATAGCGAGTATAGGAGAAAGATGCCTTTATCCTCTTTATTATTGTATACGTATGTGATTTTAGGGGTGCTATTTAGGGGTGCTATTTGAAAAGTCAAATAGCACCTATATGTGCTATTTGAGCCGAATATTCACAAGATTGATGGAAAGTAAGGTCAAATACTATTAAAAATTAATAGAGTTCTCTTGTTGATTTAGTATGTAATAAATACCTAATAGCACTCTGTTTGGTTTGTAATCGATCGAGACGTTGGGTCAAATCACACTCCACCCCTTTGGGGTGTCATGCGATTCAACACAATGTCTCGATCGATTACAAACCTCCATGGTGCCATTAGGTATAAATACCTGCTGACACCCTCTTCACACGTTGTTCTGACTATAACCGAAAAGGGCCCATTATACATGTGTCAGGGTATGTGGGTGATTGCTTCATTCAATATTGACATTCTAGTAACTGTTAACAGCCTTAAAGAACAGAATCTAGTGAAGTTATTTATATTTCTAAGGATGGAGTTGTCTACATTTGTACATGTGCTACAAAGACTATGTTTAATGTTGATAAAGTTTCTAAAACCAGGAACCTAGATCGATTAAATGAAGGTTATGTTCCCCCTCTAAGAACCGTCAAACACCTTGCCCACATCTGCAAGGGGAAGAGAGCATCGATCTCAATGTTGATGTTGCTGAGGTAGCACTTTCTTTCTCGAACATTTCCACAGCTAGGCTGCTAAATGCATGATACACAAATAGCGCGGGGTGGTGGGTATCATTTATTTTCAAACAGTTTCTCCGATTTAAGGAGACTTCATCCCAGAAAGATGCATTTTAAATACCACATCAGCTCCAGCCGCGGTGCAATATAGATATGATCCATCGCATTGATAGGCGAGCTGAAAGATTAAACTGTCTACTGGAAGGGGCTGACAAATGAACGGTTACAACATCAGTTTTAAGAATTAGGTTCTTGCTATAAATATGTTTATTTATTGCTTTGCCGATTGATTAGGAAGAAAATGGCATGGTCAAGTCACAATTAGGCATACATGTTTGTACATTTCCCTGAAACTATTATAAGACTGATAATAGGTTTCTTCATAGATATATTTACACATCAAACAGTTATAAAGGGTGTGGGAAAGCCATGTGATGTGTTTCAAGAAAATGAGTCACAAGTCGCAAAAAATGGATTTTGAGATACTATCATATTAGAAAACATGAGATCAAGCCGATTCCAATGATGGTAAACAGTAGGATATCTAATAAGTATTTCTATAATTTAAGTTTGATATTTTTATTTTTGAAAAAAAGTTTGCACTATTTGGGATGGCCAATAACTAATAAAGTAGCTAAATATACTCTCTGGGATGACCTTAGAAATCCATGGATATATTAAAATTTAATACAGTCATGAAATTTGCTAACAGTGGATAGATATCTCGAAAATGAGAACATACAATGTATGTATTCCTACAAAGAAATCTAGTGAATAGAAGACTAATACAATTATCAATTTTGCGACTTGTGACTCATTCTGCTGTAATACATCACATTATATATATATGCAGAGTGTACATGACCCATTCAGTGTTTCACCTTGACTCATACCTGTTCATAGTGAGGATATAGCGTGGATGGGTGGGTGGGTTGAGGCTTAATCAGATGAATGGACAAATAATGAAGGGACATGTTCCCCAGCGGATCATTAAGATTGGTAACAAGATTCAACAAGACACACAACTGTCTGAACTTATCTCAACAATGACATGACCGATGAACTGAAGCCAACAATTGATAGCTCCTACATTTGTTTCTGACGCCAACCGAGGTCTCTTCTCTGACAAATAGCTGTCAACGAGAAAAATCCGATTTTAGTTGCGCTGTCGATGTCTGGCCCCAAGAGAGATTAACATGGAGCACGGATGGGGCACTCGTGAACCCTGGATAGCCCCTTACAAATTGGATCCCCTTTGAAGAGAAGAGACACGAGGATTTGAATCGGGCCCTATGGGCAATTAAACCATGAGATTTATCTTCTCTTTCTAAACTAAATGGAGGCAGGAGAGCACGTCGGGGTATTTTACAACTCTGCTACTCTCATTTAGGCTGACTAACGGACAAAGAAAATGCGTTGAATGACATATAATATGCCTGGAATCTATTTGAATCACTTCAATATACCCGAACTGGAATATAAAACAGGTATATGGACTGCTTACAGTGAAATGGCGTCTGGATAGGGATTAATTTATGATGAACTGAGAATGGAGCACTATATGTTTTAATGTCAAACATACTTTAGGTACATGCATGAGCGCGAATCGCTACATAGTCTCTATGTCGACCATTTGACCCCTGTTCCTTTATACCTATTGGTTACTGGCGAGGTTACTACTGCCTTATCTCTACCTTCATCAATACTATTACAGGTTACGAATATTATTCATAAGGGGCTTACCACTGCTGTGCTATCCTCTATGTATTGTATCAACAAAGCGAATTTTCACCAAAAGACCTATGGAATCCATGTAAAGTGTAACAACTTACCAACAGAATCAATAGTTACCATATGTTGCTTCAGAATATCTTTATAATAAATATTTGCAAGGGCTTTAGGATTTTGACCAGATTATTATTATAAGCAGATTTTAAATCACTCTCATATACCGTGCTTAGCTAAACTTCTTGTCGTTCCCATCATGGCAGTATTTTAAATCTAAGTGCTGAAATGTTTAAATACTGCTTTAGAGCTGAAGGTTATTTAGTCAGATTTGTAAATCCGAACAGCTATTGGTTTCAGGGTGTGATATTTATTGAAATATCCCATCGAGGCACCTGACAAAAAGCAGCAGTCTGAAAACAAAGATACTGACGATTTGGGAAATAATATGAATTACTCCTACTAGATATGTGAGAATGTCACATCTGAATGTATCAAATTCCTTAATGAAACATTTTCAAGTTGTTACATGATGTCTTTTTGCAAGCGCTGTCTAAATTCCACCCACACTTTCCTCGAAACTAGCTACTAATGTAACATTCAAACTGTCAGTTGCCATGGAATTTACGAGTTACACAAGTAGCCGAGGGATCCTGTGAACTACTACGAGTTGTCGCTTTGTGTTGTCTGGATCTCACCAGCTCCTTTGCTAGGCAAACTGATGGCACGGATCAATGGCTAACCAAAAGAAGGAACCCACTGGCAATTTCTCCAGTAATGAGGCTGTCCCATTGTTGGTTCCCACGGGGCAGAGGAAACATTGGTGATGGCCGTGTCCCTGTTCAGCCTTGCCATGCTAAAAACTCAGTCGCCAATAAAAAGGCATTCTTTGGTGGCGCACGAAAATAATGTCGCCTAAAATGGGTGGAAGATAATAACTATTGACAAGTCGGCTCCGAATTCATAACGGAAACATTTTATTTAACGAGGCAACAATAAATTGAAGGTATAAATACCATTGGTTTAATTTGGGTGGATTTGCCAGCTGGTTCAGTCCTGTCGCTTCCAATAGGGCGGAGATGTCAGTACCTTGGTTATTATGGCCTAGTTTATTGTGATTCCTCAAATAGGATGCCCACTTCCATTGGGTGTACACGCTGCCTAAATCAAGCTGGAAAGCAATCGTTGGCTAAGCACTATTGCATTAGGACATAACTGGGCGATGTGTTACTGTGCATGTTGGACAATACATTGCGGATTAACGGGGACACATATCACACTGAAATAATACTCCAAATTGCAGTACTTCAATATGTGTTCACTTGGCTGTCCAGTTGAGCTGACAAAGTGTATTGCTACAAATGTTCTAATTGATTTGGATCTGGAATGGGAGTATATTGGTATTGGCGGACTCAAGGCAAGCATTCAACCACATCCTTTATTGGATTTTGGCCATTGCTCCCACAAAATCGATTCTACTTTCAAAGCAGTTACATATACAACAACTTCCTATTGTCTTACTCCTTGTACTGCTATGCTCTCGCCGATTGTGCGATGGCAATGCTGCATGGCCAGAACTGAATAGCACAGTACTGCTATTTTGACTTCTTTGTTACAATATACTCAATATAGATTTCTCTTTCTAAAGTATGTTGATGTCATTCTTAAGCAGCCGACGAAACAGTTGGGAAAGTATCCCAACTGTAGGCTTTAATGTGTTGTTTGATTATGTGTCTCTTCAGTATACGATTGAGCAGCATGCATGGGGTAGGCTATGATTCTTTTCTGTGTGCTTAATTTAGACTTTTTAACGTATGATTACAGTATGGCTTGTATCTATTGTTTCTAATTTCAATGCGATGACCTAACATAAAACAGATTTAAAATCTCTCTATATATTTCAGATTACCCATGATGATTGGTCTGGCCATGGGGAGCCTTGTTATTGCAATGTTAACATTTATAGGCACGTGCTATTTCTGTCGTTGCTGCTGGCTATATCGAAGGAGGAAAAGGTTACATCACGGTGAGCGGCTCCTAATGATAATACAATATGTACGAGCATGAGTTCCTGATGTATTTTCTGCTGGATTACCAATATATCTTATGTAAGATGCGGTCAAGCATTGCCTTGATTCTTCATTCTATATACACAGAGCCCTGGGCGTGATTGTATTAAGATCGAGCTGCTCGATGGGTTCTATCTCCGTTCAAAGAATGTGTGTCAATTGAAAATGCCAATGCAAACGCCTGAATGTATTTCATCCATTTTCTGTCAAATAAAAACTACTGTGCTGCAGGAGGAACATGCGAATGAATCATTTCTGAGAAAAAAAAACGAAATGGAAAATAATGTGCAGGGAAAAACGATAGCTTACTCTAATAGGGAATTTAATGATCGCAAAAGCCATGAAAAACCGAACACCAAGCACCTGATTCTTTACCAGTTTGCACCTAGTATGCTCTTACCGCGACAACAGCCTCAAGTGGCCGACCGAAATTCGCAGGTGCAAATTATTGACAAATCATTGCCGAACCACTGGCTCTCTGAAAGCAGATATGATACAGTAACTTCCTTCATCGCTCTTGTTTTATGAGCCATAAACTGGCGAGTGGCTATGACACACATGATGGAAGGGACCTGTGGTATTTCACATCACCCACCACACAGGGTGCTCCGATATTTTAAGTCAGGGATTAAGGAATGGCAGGTGGTATTTCTCGAGGGGGTGGGAGCTTCTAAAACTAATCCCAAGGCGGGTGATACATCATGTTTTGTCTTATATACTTTCTTGCCCAATTGACAGCCTGCATCCTTAGTCCGCCTACGCCAGACTCAAGTCCTAGATCCTCATTGCGGAGCTCTATCCTGACGGCAGGCACCTATCAATTTTCACATAAACGGACCAGCAAGGCTGCAGTTGATTCGATCATGTGCTTACACCAATCCATCAGCCCAGACCAGCACCCGTAAAAGCCCTATACATCTTACACTGGCATGTCAACGCCCGATCCACTTATTTAAGTGAAGGCTGAACAAAACGTCGGAAGACTTGGGACGCCCAAGAAGACACCCGATGGCGCCTAAGGAAGTCAAATCTAATGTCCCTATGTCCCTGGAGGTGGCGCACATGGTCACCGTCATCAACAGGAGGCTGGTGTGTTAGCACAAGGGACAGAAGTGTTCAAAGTCTGCAGTTGGGCTCGTTCGGACTGGAGGCAAGGCGGTTGTTTGAGATCCACACACGATATGTTGTCATCACAGCAGGACTTAATGGCTGTGCATCACGCAATGCTATCCCTTTGAGGGCTGAAAGCCTATCACCTATTGAGGGACAGGAACAAGGGCCACAGACTAAAAACCGGCGAAGCACAGTTTTACATGTAAATTAGTCATTCACTGGTGTAACTTCTATGAATAGTGCCCTGCCGTAATATGAAATGGGAATTAAGTACCGGAACCGATTAGCATCACGAAATGCCCACAAAGATACTGTCATTTTTCAGTCTATGTTAACAACTGACTTTTGGTTCTGAACTGAGAAGGAAAAAAATGTATTGCAGTCATAAGTACTGTGGATGGGAATTGGCATATTGTCCGATAGCATGTCAGCTCTCGGGCACATGTTTCTCCAATAGCAAAATAGGCAATCTGTCAATCGAGGCGTCAGAATAAGGTCGTGAAGTGTCAGACTTTTGTCTATAGTTGACGGATTATCACCTTTCTTGTGAGATGAATTGCTGCCCGGGAGGCAGACAGCCTCGACCTTGACGTTCATGACCCTATCCATTATAGTTTTAAACAACTGCCTTTTTCCCGGTGACTTACCCATACCATATCAAGTCAATCGACGCTTCTTGTGCTCAAAAGTTATATATAATATATGTATAGCCTAGTAGTATATATAACAAACAGTAAATAAATTAATTCGTATTCATATCCTTACTTTTCATGAGAATTTAAAAACGGTTATTAATTTGAGCAAAGAAAATATATGTCCTATATATAATTATATAATATTGTTATTATCATGTATTGAGTGTGTATGAATCTGATGCCAAGGGCATAACGCTGGTTGTTCCTTCTTTATTTTGAACAATAGATGGTCATCCTAACGTCACTGGAGGTCCAGTAGATTACGCAGTCAATTATACAGTCTGTCCCCACACAACATATCTCCGAGGTAAGAACATCCATCGTTAAAGAACTATCTTTGGCAAGGCAATACTTGTGTATAGACAGTTTTTGAATTATGTAGTGGAAAAGAAATTGTACATCAATAATTGTCTCAATGAATAATGTTGTATCGAATTTATCGAACTCTACTCATTGTAACGAGGAGTCACGGGAAAGCATTTTTGGTGATATTATTATAACACATTATTTTAACACAACGAGACCGTGAGGCTCTTCTTAACTGGCTAGTTAAATTCACAGACTCTATAACACAATGTTATTTCTCATCAACTCAATATCATCCTCTCAACAAAAGAGCAACGTTATTTTTTATTAGTACATAGACAAACCTCAATCGAGGCCTGACTTGCAACCAAGTCTTCATCAGACTATGTGTATGTGTATATAGAACTAAATACATGAGTAAGGTTATCTGCTCCAGGTACTAAGGTCAACTTCTATATACTACTTACAAGTGAAATTTCCCCGTGCCCGCTCTATAATAGCCTACATGCGTTATTGGGTAAAAGCTTTTATTCCTGATTGTGCTTCGTTTAATTCCTGAATTGCATATGGGGAAAAAACGTAAATACTTAGGCCTATATTTGCTTAAAGCTGCGTTCCCAGCGAATTCTCTTGGAGATTTCTTTCAATTCTTCCTTTCTTTAATTCTTAATAAGGATGGTAGATTAGGTCTAATGGTAGATTATCCCAAAAGTTTCAAATTCATTGAGGATCTCCAAAGTTTAAGAAGTTGAAAGAGCTATATTGAAAAAAAAGATACTTTGGGTGGATGGGTTTGGTTTTGAATAACCGTTCAGGTCAAAATCCTTTAATAGGCTAATCGTGGCGACATTCTGATGTGTAGGGAAGGAATAGCCTAGACCACAAAATTAAAAATTCAATATTTGACGGAAATTAGTTGGGAATGCAATTCTACACTGAGCATGGAAACTGACTTATTCTCTTCTTATACAGATGCCGCTTCCTCTTGCTACCCCATGGACGACCCTCCTCCCTACCCGGGGGAGACATCTGGTGTTCCGGAGGAGAAACAACCTCTAAACCCTACTCAACTCTGTGTGGCCATTGATGGTCCTGATGACAGCACATCCCCAGTCACATATTCTGTATCCAGAGATTCTTCTCCTCCGGTCAGGGACTTTACTCTCACAAGTAATACTGGAGACCATTCGGAAACTAGCGATAACTTACGGAGGCCAACGCAGAAACCATCTGGGGAGCGTTGCCATCACGATCGCGTTACAATTTTCAGTAACCACGGTGCTAGTTATAACACAACGCCACCTACACGCTGTTGTCCATTTAATTCACGCTGCAGGCACATTCACAGAGGTGGCGCCAGTAGTCGCCTAGTTAAACCCAAAGTGGAGGACCGCAACATTTGTTTTACCAATTACAGCTCTGTAAGTAGTATACACAATGGGAGTTCATGCCCAGCGGATAGACGGCAACAAGAACCGCCTTCGCAAAATAGTGTCAACATAGAGGAATTTCCCAGTATAAAAGGACCTCCTATATCTGGTGTGTTACCAACGGCTATCTCCCGTTCGTTCCCACCACTTGCAGTTGCAAACCCTTCTACAAGCTCAGGGCAGTCGAACAACGACCATATCGATCGCTACCTCAATGATTGTAACAGTACTTCCCCTCTGGTTAGATCGAATACTTTCACCCTCCACGCCCGAGGGGATATAGAACTCACCACATTTAAGCTTCCATCTTCAACTGATACTGAAGACGATGATGCAAAATCTAGTCGACGGTCGCTGGAACTAGGGTCGTTCTTGAGAACGCCGCTGGCACCGCCACCGATTGTTCCTTCTGGAAGTTTCATCCAGTTGCCATCAGGTAGCGCGGGCAACTCCAGCAGGAACTCCCTCAATAGTTTGTGTTTACCCAACGGTGATGTCCTCTTTGACCCAGCAGTCTTAAATATTGACGATGAGGATATAACAGATTTAACAGTGCAGGTGAAGCCACAAGGATGATAATTAATACCTGTGGTTGATAACTCTCCACAATAGCCTAGATAGGTATAAAGAATTCCAGTCATACATCTCCGCTGAGGTAAACCAAAACATATATGACAAGAGATTACTGATGAATGTATTATCCACATATTGGTTATTATTTCCACATCATGTTTGACTTGCCATTAAAAACGTGGATTGAATGATAATTTGATTGCTCACCGTTTGCGTTCATAGCAGAAATTTGTACGGACATATATATACAGCATATATGCACGTTCCTTTGGAAGGATTTTTGTGGTGCTTTTAAGTGATGATGAATTCATATTCTACACGAATGTTTGTACATAGAACCCACTCGACGCGAGGATTATGCAACGAACTAATATATCTGGATGAAATACATCTGCAAAAATGTATGATATTTTGACCTGGAATTTCGTATCAGCAATTATAGGTGATATCATTTATATACGAGAGCCACATCTTGCAGATTTTACAAGGATGTACTGAAAATAAATGTATACTGTCAATGAGAAACAACTCCATGTCATATTGATGTAGATTGATTTGGCGTAGCCTGTGTTCAAAATATTTCGATATTATCATGATGTCTAAGTTACTGTACATGCATAGGGAATATTGAGTCCCTTACGTCTGCTGCTATATATGTATAAATCATGTATTAAAACAACATTAAACAATTGTGTCTCTCTTCAATTGCATGGGTCAAAAATCATTAGGTTAAAAGATTTGACGATAGGATCTATTCTCCAGTTTACTTTCACCCAGTTTCCTTCCTTCCCTTTTATTCTGTCCCTACATAGATCACATGTAGTTTCGTAAATTATTTAAAACAATAGCATCTATACATGCAATTCATATTTACATTCAAGTATGTTCGTAACTAATTTTATCTAGAACGTTTTACGGCAATACATAATAGAAATATATAATTTAGTCGTACCCAGAGACTTTTTACTACCTAAATAAATTGAATAGATAAAGAAAAGGTAATTGAATAAAGAGAGAAAAGGTTAATTAAATGAAACAAGCTCTACATTCAAGAAGAATATATATATACCTAATGTAGCTAGAAATTAAAGTTTAAAGGTCGTCATGCCATGAAGAAGTATTATAATTATGAGTAAAAAACAACTTCTAAACTCTTAACTTTTGTCCTAATTATAGACCTATAGCTTTAACTGTGGGTATAGAAAAAGGGACTTTATCAAACATAAACTTGGCACACCCCAGACGCAAACTTATTATTAATAATAATTAATAATTAATTAATTAACTAACTAATAATTTTGAGTTAGCTATATATGGTGAGGGCAGCCGTTTTTGTCAGGGTTGTATAAGCCTGATCTGATCAAACTGTTGCAATGATTATTCAGGGTTACATTTTGATTTATTGTTACTACTAGGGATACATGTATAGTTAGCCACTTGTTCCAGTCTTTTCTGATTAATTGATACTTTGATTTGCCTCCTTTTGTCATGCTTTTTAGCCTAGCAACGTGTATTTCTCTTTTATATTTAATAGGAATATACTATTATTGCTCCAGTTATGAAAACCTTTCCGGCCTTCTATCCTCACAACCATCATGCTTTAGCTGAGACATGCAATACAATATTGTTTGCATATTGGAGGCATTTTGTTAACATCACTTGTATGAATTATTATAGTACTGGTCCCAATATCGAGCCCTGGCAAACGCCATATTCCGCAGATGAATATTCTGAACAGTGATTTTGGATTTTTTTTATGAATGTGTGGAACGTGAACTAGTGACAACATTGTGAGTTAATTGTGTTGTCGGCCCAGTCATTCCCACCAAAATCAGTCTGGTTTGAGTATAGTAAATTCTGTAAGAAAAGCGTGGTTTGTATTACAATTGCAGTTCAAAATACCGTAAAGATTACACCAAGAACTGTCTAATATGCTCACATAAATACATGTATACATTTAATTTACTTTATTTAAACGTTGATTATATTATATATGGGTCTGTTGCACATTATTCACATAATTACATACCATATAGAATCATATAAATGCAGGTTTACGTTATATCCATGTTTATCCAGAGCATTACCGCAAGATTAATTAGGGTGTGGTGTCTTAGGCTATGTACTTGTATTATATAAGTACTAGCAAAGTACCCGTCCTCCGGACGGTCACCCTCTCTCCACACTTCCCCCTCTCTCTCGTTTCCCTTCCCCTCTTCTCTGTCTTTCATACCTGTTTTTCTCTCCCAACCCCAACTCTGATTCCCCACCCCTCTCCCTCTGCTTTTTCTCATGCTCCCCCTCCCCTCTCTTCCTATCCCTACATCCTCTCCCTCGCCTCTTTCCCCCTGTTCTTTCCCTTCCCCTCGATCCCCCTCTCCTATTCCTCCACCCTCCCTTCTCTCCCCCTCCTACACCCTCTCCATCCCCTCCCTCTCTCCAATACCCCAACCCTCTCCCTCCCCTCTTCTTCACTCTCCCATTCCTCTGCATGTTGTTAGGTCCCCCTGAAAGGTCGTGGCAAATGACGTAATGACTCACAGGGGCTTTCCCAGGCTATAAATAGAGTGTAGAGATCCCAATTTAAAAAAGGCTTCAAAATCACATTTTTACCCCAGATACCTTCACAAACCACATATATAATGTCCTCCAGACAGGGTTGACGGACCTGTAGAGACCAACAAAGTAGATGAGGAGACCCCAGATTCCGAGAATATGTGACACAAAGAAACCCCTCTTTTCTACCTCTCTTCGTAGAAATTGCTTTACCCGTATATTATATGGATGGAATCTTTTACTCATTTTCAATGACACCTGCCCACCACCCCATCCCCCGGCTCACCCTCCCCTCCTACGCTTTTGTTTTGGTGTCTAAAAATACACATGCCTCACTCCCTGTGCGAGGCATGTGTACAGCCAGTGGTAGTGGCTGACAGGGGAGTGTGTATAGGCAGTACAGTGGTAGCAGGAATGGCTCAACATTCAAAAGTTCTATGGGTCTTTCTGGTGGCTAAACCTGAGTCTAGCGTTGTTTGTGTACAGTAATGACCCATCGATTTCTGATGAACGTGAGAGGAAAATGTCTGTAGATGATATTGCAGTGGGTTTCATTGCCGATTCCTATACAGTGATGTTGAAAAGTGGGCAATAAATGGTGTTTCTCTCTCTATTGCGTTCTTCGATGTATCGGGTATGACGTAATTGGTGCACAGGAAGTATAGCCTGCCAGCTTTTTTCACGGAAAAAGCGGTAGTCATGTCTTGTCAAGAAATCCAGCCCCGCACCCCCATCCCACCTGATCCAGAAAGTTAACCACTTGCAAGACAGGCCTATAGGCTATATTTATTTCGGGGGAAGGAAATTGGTTATATTTCACCAGATCTGAATTGATGGGAATAATCAAAGCTTTTAGAATTATGGTTTTGGTGCAAACAACTGCAGAGCCAGGAGACCCGGCTATACTTCGCCACATAACCAAGGCCAAGGGTTGTCTGGACTCGCCAAGGGTTGTCTGGTTGTGTTTTGCTTGACGAGGTCTGCAGGCGACCTTATGGCAGCCGCCATAATACACCTGCAGACATTTAGAGTTAAGCAGAAGAATCTATGTTTCGTTAGCTTTTAAATGGAATAATCGCGGAGTTTCTACCTTGAATATGACAGCCAAATTCAGTCATTGTTTTTCTCCTGGACCATGGCCATGCATGGGGGTTTTCTCGCTATGACGTCATAGCTGTAGATCACGTGACAGCTCTTGGCTGTTCCGTTTATGGCTCACAGTGGTTTTGGCTATTGCATCAAGTTGGCATACATGCTAGTTTATAGCGGGAATGGCCGCCAGTTCGGAGATGGCTAAATCTGCTTATATCTTGGTTGATATACAGTAATGATGTATCGATTACAACCAAAATTGCGAGGAAAATGTCTTAAGATGGTTATTATTGTAGGTAAAATACGTGGGGGAGCACGATCGCGTGGGCAAAGATGGGGATAATTATCACATCTCTCTATATTTGCGTTGGACCCATGATGGCAGGTGCGACGTTTCTGTGGGTAGTGATCCTGCCGATGGCAGCTTTTTTCAAAAGCAGTTGTCGCGAAGAGTCAAGGTTGATCGGATGGGCAGAGGCCTCTGGAAATTGCTGTTCCACCTGAGAAGCCCTTGCAGGCAAGCTGGCGTAGCTAAGGATTTTGGATTGGTTGGTGACTACCAATGATAGATGTAATGTCACAAACTAGAAGGAGCAGGTATAAATGTCAAAGCACTCTACGTCCCGCCCACCCATTTTTTATTGCTCGATGATGGCAAACGCCTAACCTCACATGCAGACTGGCTTGAAAATGGGGGGACTTGTTGCATTTGGGACTTTTTCAATTTGAAAGAAAGAACCTCTTCATCATTGGAAGAAATACTTCTTTGATATTGATAGATTGCATAGCAAACTTAAGTTACCATGAAGACTGTTTTTACATCCGGATATAGGGCCTATATTTATTCATATACATGTTAACAGAAGGAAAATTAGTGGATCAATATCACTGCCTAGGTCTGAACCCAGTACACGTAGACAAAGGAGAGTCTGGCAGGTTTTAACCAACAATAAAGGCCAGTGAACCATATAGGTAGGAAGTCGCTACCCCTCTACACATACAGAACCAGCTTGGCAACAAGGGGCGTGTTAGTGAGTGCAATAGTATTTCCTACCAAGATCGAATTCACAATGTACACTGACGCTGAAAAGGGAAACACATGTCTTCTAGGATCTCCGGAAAAGAAAGTTTACGGTGTTGATGCTGTGCTTTGACCAGTGATAATATGTGCATAGAGGTACAGTACATAGATTGGAGGGAATACAATAAATAACAAACCAGAGGATTACAAAATTGACCTCTAATATTTGTCTTCTTGGATAAGGTTTATTGATACAGTAACAATATATGAATTCACGGACGAGTGCAATTTATCTGCTAATATCTTGAATATAAGTGGTGGAACGAGGATTGCATTGATATCATTGCCTATAGGACTAGAGGTAGACAAAGAGGTTGTGATTCCAATGGTCTGAAAATGCACATAACCGTTTGACCACAGGGTATCTATAGTAGCCATCATATCAGTATCCATTAATACTAAGTAAGTAATAATTGGTCAATCATGTGCTAGTACCCCAAATATAGATTTTATAATGCAAAACCAATACCCGGTGCAACTTGTTACAATATTTCCCTATTTTTAGGATATGTGATTCAAACCATTTAAAACCTATATGTGTTAAACCTATGTCAGATAGAAAGAAATGGGTCAAAACAATCGATCCCTTTACTGAAATCGATATAACAGTGAGTTATATTGTGCTTGGTTGATAACTTGATATCACTGATGAAAAACAGCAAAGGACTTTGAAGCCTTGATTAATTTGATTGATTGTAATAGATATAATACCCATTCCCTCGGCGAAATACCTCCACTTTTATCAGTTCCCATCCGAGTGGATATCTCAAAAGCGTTTCCCCCTCAGATTTTGCAATCATTGCTTTGTATCTTCGATACCTTTCGTGTCTCATTCCTTATCGTTAAACACTAATTAGCTTTGTTAGTTATAGTGGTACACCCCTGGAAACATAGCAAACCATTGAAGTAGACCTTGGCCAGCTGCCGCACTTCAGATCACCCCCCTCCATCATGGTTGTAATTGACACTAATGTTAACCTGTTCCGACATCCATCGTCCTATGGTCATCTGTACACGCGGGAGCTTCATTGTCACTATCTGGTTTGAGATATAGAACCTTTCCTTGCCTCGGACAGAAGTCCTCTCTAATTGAATTGACCTCGCCGAGGGTATCTTCTTTTGCTTGGGTGCATGCCTTCGTCTTGACTGACTGCATAAGAAAAGGGTGAATATCTAGGATATTGTATACCCGTGGTATGATAAGATTAGACAGGAGTACCTTGAGTGAGAAAACACCCTGTTTTAATGCACTGGAATGTGGCAATCACTACTACTAGTAGCCTACTACTAATTAAACCATTCCAAGGAATCAATTAAAATTGATATTTCAAGCTATGCAATACCTGACATTCGGAATGGGACTTTGGTTACACTTTAGATTAAATAGATTTTGCAACGCAAGATATGACTGATGACATCGGCTTCTTTTTCTTTATTCTTATTTGTATCCTCGTTGTGTTTTATTTCAGGCTTGCTGTCATTACACTGACCATGGTTTGAGTACGTAATAGAATCTACACCCAACGAGATTCAACAAGATTCATTACTTATGTGTATACGTTATGAGTTACTGTTATCACAATCATTAGATATGATTTACATTACTATAGTTATTTATGACGAACTCATTGCAATGTTCAGCCTGTGATGTCTGTCTGTGGTGAAATATATCATTTCTTTGTATTAGGTGTGCCGCAAAACTTTATTATTTTTTAAATATACATGTATTTCTGAAGCACTTGGTATTTCTAAAAGCCACGCACCGTCCATGGGAATGAAATCGAACAATCACGTTAGTGCGGGTTGCAAGTCAAATTCTATTACCTTCCGATGCCATTTAACCCAATATATAATTATAATATTTTGTTCCCTCCCGAAATATCACTCGGTCGTAATTGACTTCCTTCTTCCCCCCTCGACTCATACTGGGAACGTACGGGCAGAACTATCCCAGAAATAGGCTACACAACCCTTTGTACGAAGTCTACAGAATATGTCTACACTAAAGATCCATGCACTCATTTGCTATATTCTCGTCCCTTTTACCCCTCTCTGTCCTGCCCTGGGGCTTTTTTCGTCAATCTGAAACTTCCAACAGGGATATAAAGCGTCCATGGTGTGGTAGTTAGGTGTTTCCTCATCCCTACCTCTTCCATCTTCCATCTACTTCTTCCTCTCGGTCTACCCACAAGTGCAATTTTCAATTCTCCGCCTTATTTCCAATTCTATTTCCCATCCCTTCAGTGCATCGACAACTGCCTGCCCTATGCATACATACTACTGCTTCACTTCTTTCCAAAGTCCCTATTTTCCTGCTATCCATATATTAGTATTTTTTCCTTAACCCCTCCTTGTTTCTCCATCTGACTCACCTTTTAACTATTTCGTTTTCATTACACGCGTCGGCATATATCACTAGCTGATTGTGCCTTTTTGTCCGGGAGAAGGGGATAGAAGGAACACGCATGACATTGTAAGAAGCGGATGAAATCCTCCCATTTACCGAGCACTACACCTTATCTATATATGGGACAGTTTTCGCAGAGCGGGTCACATATATTGTAAGCTAAGACAATATAGGGAATGGAGTTATATAGATGCATTGGAAAAAAGAAGAGTGGCTGCATGGATGTGGCTTTGTTTCTATTTGGGGCTAAACGAATTCACCAATAACCGATCGGCACTCACCAAGTTCCCCCAAAATGATTTAAGCATTTCATAGTATTTTTTAAATCTCAGGAAAGGATCGCATCTTAGAAAAGGACTTCGATCGGCTGGTCTCCGAAATATAAATGTGAACTTTTATGAAGCCCTGTAGCAAAACAACTGGAAAACCCCTCTAGAACTCTGGTCAAATGGCCTTTAGATGGGTTGGAAAGGAACGGACTAGCAGAAAAGTAGAAAATCTTTAGTTTTTGATTGATGTTAACTGAAAATGCAATTTAGTTTTCAAAATTCCATCAACCCTCCTGGTTTTATCCATTTGGGAAGAAAACATTTTTTTTCCATAAGAGAGGGAGAAGAGGAAAAAACACCTCTCCTCCCCTTGAAACAAGGCATAAAGCCCTGTAATAATATTACAATACCCCTCCACCCTTTCCCAAAAATCCCTCAAACCCCTTGCCCCCCCCTTCCCCCCACATCTCCTCACATCCCCTAGTCTCACCCAAAAGCAGGATGAGACCTATGCAAGTCCAGTAGAGTGGCAGCTGCTAGAGGCGCCTTGCGAATGTAATTTGGATATTTTTAGGCCGTTTTTCTTAGCACATGGTGAAACATTATTATGGATATTTTGTTTTTCAAATCGCCAGCCTTCCCCGTCCCCCAGCACCCAGTGCAAACCCACCCTCCGTCCCCGCCTCCGTCCCGTCCCGGCCGTGTAGAGCTCCACACGGCTAACCAAGCATAGGATGAAAAAAAAACAGCAGACAGGCCCAGGCGAGGTGCGAGCCCTGAACCTTCTCCCCTGCAGTCGAGCGCTCTGGTCCCTGCGCTATAGAATTGGTAGTAGTAGTGAGGTTGAACTTTGCTAGTGATATGAGCAGGGCCAACGCTTGCGTAGCAGTGGAAAGTGGTCGAAATCGGTTATTCTACAGCTCTGTTGACAACGGCCTTATATGAGCAGTAGTATTATAGGAAGGGGATGAGGATTCCGGGACTGGAATTGTTCGTCACATGGGTTTTTTAAAAGTTAGATGCAATTTGCCGGCAAGCTCTCTCCTACCTTGTCCCGACCCTGTGGGTCTGGCGCACCTGCGCGAAATCTCAGGAGAGTTCCCGAGACGGCAACTAGTGCTGCCATCTTTTGGGCGCTTTTGGTCCAGAAATGAAATCCAATCGGACGCAGGTTCTTTAGATCAGAACGTGGGATGTCACTGACCAAAAAGTCGATTGGCCTCTGTTCATGCAGCTCTCTGGAGTGGAAATCGCCATGCCAAAAAGGCTCTTGCTTTTCCCATTGGTATCTATAGGTTCTCTGGATACAGGGTTCTCTAGGGGTGAATATTGGAGATTTTTATACAAACCTGAATATCATTTACAGCCAGCCTTATAGGTTTTTCGAGAGTAGGTTTCTTTGCATTTGTCAATATTTCTTTTCGTTTCGTTAGAATTGGTAGTAGTAGTGAGGTTGAACTTTGCTAGTGATATGAGCAGGGCCAACGCTTGCGTAGCAGTGGAAAGTGGTCGAAATCGGTTATTCTACAGCTCTGTTGACAACGGCCTTATATGAGCAGTAGTATTATAGGAAGGGGATGAGGATTCCGGGACTGGAATTGTTCGTCACATGGGTTTTTTAAAAGTTAGATGCAATTTGCCGGCAAGCTCTCTCCTACCTTGTCCCGACCCTGTGGGTCTGGCGCACCTGCGCGAAATCTCAGGAGAGTTCCCGAGACGGCAACTAGTGCTGCCATCTTTTGGGCGCTTTTGGTCCAGAAATGAGCCCACTAGATAGGCCTACAGGATATTATTTTATTTTCTGTTTTTGTTCTTATAGTTTTTGTTTTTTTCACTTTTAATGAATGCCCACCACCCCGCCCTGCTTTCCCCACTCTCTCTTCCTTGTTAATGTTTGTGTCTAATACCTGCTTCCCCATGGTAGTGGCCGACGCCACTACCGTGGGGAAGCAGGGAGGGAAGCATTAGCCTACTACATGCATGGTGGTAGTGGCGAGTGGTGCCGTGTGCAAAAGTTTGAATGGAATATAGCCATAGGACCAAAAGAAGTGCTGATCCTGATGTTTGTGTACCATAAATGTATGTATTCCTCCAATCAAAAATGTAGCCTACGAATATAGCTTTTGATTAAGACTAAATAGGCTGCTGTATGTGTTGTTAAAGTCTGTGAACTGGTCGAGGCATATGACCTAGACATTACTGGGAAAGACCGAGATATCCTGCGACAGCTTCAATTTTTTAGTTCCGTGGGAATCCCCCTCTTCTCAGAGGGCGGGTCAGTCGCTGCTGGTCTAGCCTTACCTCTACATAGGTGGGATAAACAGTCCCAGGGCAGACGGAAATAGAGACAGTGACCAGGACCTGGATCAGTCACTGAACAAAGGATTTCAACATTTGGCGGGAACCTGGACACATATAAATACTGGACAGATCCCACCCACAGGCATTCAACGGTCGTACAGGTTTAGGTGAATACTGCCGCGTCTACCTACTATAACTGAAAATGCAATTTAGTTAACTCTCGGGTGTGCTTTCATCATAGATTTGAAATTCATATCACCAGAATAATTAACTTAGTGGGTGTGGTCATTTCTTAACGCATTCTTTTAAAGAAAAATAAATGATGAATAACGAACCATCTATTTCAGAACGCGATAACTTCACATCGCAAGAATATACCCCTGCATGAATATTCAACAAAAAATGTGTTATACAGGGAAAAAACGGTTTTCTTAATTCAATCTTCACTAGATCCACAGATAGTACCGGTGCATTCTTGTACATCCTTACGTACTTAAGTCATATCATAAACATGACCAATTTTAATCAAATTGATTCCACCCTCTAGGACATGCATTCTTGCATCAAAGACATGTTTTGCACGAAAAGATATACGTGGTCCACATGAGGGTATCATATTATTTTAAAAATCACTTTTAGTTTTTCAATTCCATATGACAATATAGTAAATCATTGTAGCGGGGAAATCCTGCATCGCTTAATAACACATGGCTAGTATACACGAGCTATCCGTGGTTGGGAAAATTGAAGCTTCTTGTTTTCCCCTCAAGAGTTATTTCCAATATGTACCATCTGCCTGCTTATATATGCTTAGAAAATTTGGCTGACGCATTATTGAAAGGTATGGGTCAAACCTAACAAAGGCATGGTCAACAACTGCTTCATCGAGGCCCAAACCTAGTCGTCCGCATCCAGGCAGGATTCGATTCACAATCAAACATGCCCGCAATCAGTATATTTGACACGGCAGAGGAACTGTGCATCGCAGCGTTAATGCACACAATATTAAGGCATTTTAACGTCGGGATACGTTGTATGTTCACATTAATTTGCCTACACATGTTTGCCAATAGAAAGGCGCTCGATCAATGCGGGTGAGATGACTTTTCACGCTTGCCATGCTCAGAGAATGATATGGCACGATTCCTTGCATGCATCACGAAGCTTGGTGACCCATTTATTTCCAGGCTTATGGCTGTCATCGATAAAATTGCCTTTTTACTTATTTCCTATTAGAAACTTCGATCTCAAAGTAATGATGGTGTCTCAGCGAGGTTTTTACGAGCAGTCGCCAGCCCACAAATGGGTTGTGAGTCTGAAATTATCTAAATGAGGGGAAGTGTTGCATAGATCTATAGTTTTGACACCCATTTTAGAAAATATGACGGCATGCCCAGAAAACAGGTGTATCAAAAATATTTCAGAAACACGCATCTGTTAGATTGCCACTTAATATCATAGAAGCAATAAGGACAATAGCAGGATGGATTTCTCGGTAAACTCCCATTGCTATTCAGGGCAATGCGCCGTGAGATCATATTATACATTGCTAATACTTATTAAGGGGATTATGGATCACCTTTCCATGCCAAAACTGGTCGTAAATCGAGATGGCAACAAGGTGTATGGTTTCACCCCAATGACCTTACCTAGATCACAGGCGACAGTGAGTGTGGTGCAGTCTCAGATATGGATCATTCCTAGGATATTAATTCCCGCAGGTGAACTCTGTGTAGCTCTCTTAATGTATTTATGCCTGTCACCGGACGCTTGTGGGGAAGACCTGTTTCGAAATTGGCCCCTTGCTTTTGAAGTCCATCCTCTCCAACACTCATGGGAAATTTCCGCCTTTAAGTGTTCGAATGCTACTCTTTGATAATGCAATTTGTTGAGAATTCGAACAAAACCAGCGGGCACGACGAGAGCAATTCTCCCAGCCGGATTGCTGCTGATTTTAACACCTCCCCAATCGACTTTTTTAGTGCCATCACAGAGTGTAATTTAGCTGGCTTGCCTTGATTCGTTTACTTGCTCTCTTTGTAGCAAAACAATCGATATATCTCCTCAATCATACCTGTGCCACTCATTCCCTATTGTGACACAATAACTCATTCATTTCCTCATTCATAACACTATTGAATGAATGATGCAAGGGACCATTTTCCACCGCGCTATTGTTAATACTATGCATAATATAGCACAAGATCATTGTTCTGTTTAAACTGCGCTGTCTACTAACATCATATATACAGTGTACGAGCTTTAGGCATGGGAATTTCGAGCTCGGCATACTTTATACATCGGCCTTTACAGAGCTTTGTGCATTACCGTATAAAAGCTGGCCCAAAGTAATATGGACCATGGACAACTTTTCCTTCCTGCTGGAGAGGGCAATTGCCTGTTTATCGACCGATATTTGCTATTGTTAAATCGACCTGCAGGTCGACACAACACATTCGTTTTTCCATGTATTGCGTTTTTATTGGGAATGGACAGACGGATATTGCAGTGGCCCCGACTATACACAAAACCAATAATATCAATGTATGCCTGTTCCATTCCCACTCACAGGAATAGCACCCTACCGGCCTGGGACCTTTAACCTCTGCTGATTCTATAGAATCAATGGTACTTAGATTCTGTTCAATATAGGTGATGCCTCAATGGGCTTGACGCAAGTTGGGCGCTATGGCCCACGACCAATCGCTGAGCATGATGGAAATGGTGTTATATATACACATCCATTTACTGACCATCTCTTAAAGCTGAGCGACGGATTCACATCATTCGACTGAATACACATCAATGAACTGGATGCAATGCTAAGTCCCATCAGAATTATTTTCTGTCCTATGAATAATAAATATGCCTTTTAACGCCGTCTTCTTTGTTGGCTCATATATATATATTCCAGTGATGAAATGGCACTCTCATCTGGTTTCGTGTCGTGCCTGAGAAAGAAAATGAGAACAGCCTGACAACATATTCACAGAGATTTTCTTTGAGGCGAAATGCACCTTGGAAAGCATTATAGAATTGGTTTGAATGCTCCCCTAGTAACAAAACCTATCATTATTCCCTTCTGGAAGCACTGAAGATTGATTGTTCGTTGTCCGAAACCCCTTTGGATAATGTGATAGAAAAAACACAGAAGTGGGAACCATCGTCATCGGGAACCCTGTGATGGACCCAATGCATTGCGTATTGTCGCTGCCATTGGAAGCGTTAAAAAATGCTTCTCAAGGCTAATGTAACCCCTCCGCATTTGATTATGAAACTTAATTCAAAGTCTTCCTTCGATGCTTTAAAAGAGGAGAAGGTGCAAATGATTAGTTGTACAAATAGTATTAAGGATTTACGCTATCCTAGTCTGCCAGCTATGAAATCCAATCGGACGCAGGTTCTTTAGATCAGAACGTGGGATGTCACTGACCAAAAAGTCGATTGGCCTCTGTTCATGCAGCTCTCTGGAGTGGAAATCGCCATGCCAAAAAGGCTCTTGCTTTTCCCATTGGTATCTATAGGTTCTCTGGATACAGGGTTCTCTAGGGGTGAATATTGGAGATTTTTATACAAACCTGAATATCATTTACAGCCAGCCTTATAGGTTTTTCGAGAGTAGGTTTCTTTGCATTTGTCAATATTTCTTTTCGTTTCGTGCCAAATATTGCGCAGAGATTTAAGAATAATATGCTGAAGATGTTTGAACAACTATGCTCACCTTGTCTTATTGCTTTACCAAGGATTGCTCGGCGCTCATCTATTGTCATTGATTTTCTATTAGATCAAACCTTATCTTACAAAAATATTTCCGGTCAAAGTTTTCCATTTATGTATTTAGGAAAAGGTCCAAACTTCATCAGCGACTTTTATGAAGAAGATGAGTGGAACCTAATGGAAGGAATTATTCCAGGGGAGAACTCGGTCCCCTTTAGTGTCGTTCCTTTTTATCTAATTTTAATCTAATTCCGTATGAACACGTCTTCGCCAACTTCGTCTGTTCATTTCCTAATTGAAGCCCGAGGCAAGGAAATGCCCAAAAGGGGGAAGAGTGTTTTTTTTCTAAATTCTTGGCGTTTGCTTCACCATAACAGACAACCTGTGAAGTTGTAGTATTGGTTATTGGGTGAGTTGCTCACAACTCTTCCACGCCACTGGCTCGCTGCGAGCACATCGATTTGATGACAATGATTAGAGGGTGTGCTCGTCATGTTGCTCGAGCCACTCCTTTATTTCTTTTGGACTTCGTTGGAGAAGGTTCCTAACTTTGTGAAGTATGGATTTATACCAGGCAATCAGCAATCAATGAACTGTCAGCGGCTAGGGGAGGGCGAGTAGGTCTGCCTGCATAAAAGGAGGTCTGTGTTACCAATGATTGCCGAGACAATGAAGTAGAGCGGCTCATTTGTAGATTGACAACAGGAGGATATAAATATTCTTGTGTATAAATGTTATACCGTATAGCATTTATACACAGGAATATTTATCATTACGTATCTTCAATTGAGGCTGGAATTCCTTTCCTTTTGCTGTTATTAAATTGACATAACCAAACACTCTTATGAGTAGGGAAACGCTCGTCAAGCCATTGTCAAGCATTGGCTAGGCACCATACGAGCGCCCACTGAGGACTTCTTTTATTTTGATTAGAGGCAAACTGTAGTCTTCATTGCCGACTCATCAAATACTTGGCATCGTTGTTTAGTTGCAAAATAGGAGGGGCTTCATGCTAGGGCAGAATCAATATTAGTTCATACCAACACATATACTTCTCGGTAATATTCCATCATAGGCCTGCAAGGTAGGACAGGTCGAGAAGGAAGGTGGAAATAACCGGGGGCCCAGTATTCCGGCCAGCTCGCTGTAATGAATCACAGTTTCCAGGGGCTTCACCATGGAGACTGGCCCCAGGAAAGTATTAGCTGGTCCTGATCTAATCAATAAGGGCTATTATCTGGGGGCATTTAAAATTTAGATAGGAGACCTCCATTTACATCCAGGTCCAAGTAAGTTTATCCCTTTGGGCGAGGTCATTATAAATAATTCCATTCCCTAGGATCAAGACATTGCGGGAAATGACGTAGATCTAAATTTGAGTATTTAGGTTGCATTGTTATAATTGATAGCTGAGATTGAGTAGTTCACCGTGCAGGCATGGAAAAAATAGATTATTTTGGGTCATAACAGAATAGCAATAGCACGGACTTTACTATAGGGGGCCACTAAATATTCTAGTGGCATTTTACTAATGCATCGGCATGACATGAATTGCGAAAGAGGACCCGACTATAGTTGGAACAGTAATCTATCTCAGGAGATTTTATGAAGCTTGGAATAAGATCCATCACTTTATTAATTTAACCTCTCCGGAATCTCTGAATATTTTATATTATCTTGCAGGCGGTATATTATACCATATTCTATCAGTATACTGTTTTTCTCTTAGCAGATTATGATATTTTATTTGATGAAAAAAGTATGTAGTACTGGAAGCATGAAAGAATATGCTGCTCTCTGCAATTAAAACAATTAAAAGAAACAAGAGCTTATACAGGGATGAGTTAGGAACAAGGTGAAAACAAAGTGTAAATTATGCTGCTGTTAACTGAATATTATAACAATCTACTACACTCATATATATATATATACTTTTCAATAAGTTTCATAACACACCTTATACTATTGATTGAAAGGTATACGTCATCCTTACGTCTGATGCCATCATTCATATTCTGGTCATTTAGAATCCTGTCACTCGTCGACCAAGGGTTCGATTGTATTAAAGCCTTTCGATATGCCCTAATGCAACATCTGTCACGTTTCCCAGCAGGTATATAGATTCCCTTTAAGAATGTTGTACAGTGACTATATCTATCCCTGGAATTCCTATACAGCAATCAACTAAGTAATATCTAAAACATTTCCAAATTGTCGGGTGGTTATTCAAACGTTTTGGAATAAACCCAATGAATAACTTTGAAACTATTATATTTTACAATTCTGTAGTTTTCTAGAGAGCCCCTTAACGTTGTCCCTCTTTTATCGCTACTCTGCATGCCCGCACATTGCCATACAGAGAATCGACTTTAAATCAATAGCGTTCAATGACAAACCGAAATACACGACTTTCGTACGCTATATCAATGAAACTGTTTTCCCCGCCCATTTGCACGTACATCTTAGACTTTTTGCATGATTAAGCGCATAGCAAGGGTCCAAAGAAAGTAGATGTCCGGGAAAGAAAAAAGTTCTGCAGAATCGATATTTTCCCAGGATAAATAACATCCATCAAGTCAAAGGGAAAATCTCCTAGGTGAGACTCTCCAGCAGGAGGTAAATAATTCTATATTTATGTTGCCAGTGTCCCGCAACATCAATGAGCCCCAAAGCAAGAGGTTTCATTCCTCTGCTATCAGATTATACATTCTCCTTCAGGTCTGGACATAATAAACTCATCAGATATGCAGGGCCTATAGGAATGTGAATGTTTCGGAAATGGACACTTGGCGTGTACTAGTGATAGCACCCTTCAGAAGCCCTGTCTCTTCTATGCAAGCATAGATCTTGGCAGATCTACTAAGACGTGGAGAGGATGTTCATGAGCACACCCCCGAGTATCAATTTTCAGATAGGAGTGTGCCTTGATCGGGAACAAAGGCCTGATAAATAGCGCATTAGCAACTGTCAAGGGCTCACGCAAAAAAAATAGTACAGATTTCTGTTATTCCTTGGATTAAAGGTGATATCAAATAGACAATATTGTATTGTATGCTGGCTTTTATTTCCCTGAGGCTCAAGGTCGTCTTCTATGGCGATGAAGGTGTTAATGGTTACTGCCTATCAGTATGCATCAGTGGCGTGACTATGTGCACTAATAACATTCGGCTTGTTTATATTCTGCAGAGTACATTCTCATCAATTCATTATTTAGCACATGCCAGATATTGGAGGATGCGGGAGCCAAAGAATGTAAAAATAAGGCATCAGCAAACTATACCCCTTGCATGAAAGTTTGTTTTATTTCGATGAAACACTATATATTTGACATATTAATCAATTAAACACAATTTATCCTGTCTCAGAACTTAATAAATCTAGGAGGTTGATGATAGCGCAGAAAATGCGAATTTAAATGGTCGTTTCAATTTGTCGATTAGACCAATAGGATAGAAGCATCCAGGAGTAATCCTCTATATTGATTCGGTTTTTTTTAAGAACATACTTGTGACGCCTATATTCAAGGAAAATTGGCCCGTGCAAGTTATTATTATGAAATATGGTAGTTGATATGTTCAACATTTTCACATCCAAGGCCCATTGTGTAAGAGGAGTTAATTTAAGCATGTATAGATCTATATGTGGGAGGAAATGGGGAGATGCAGGGAACTTTAGAAGAGCTCGAGTTTAATAGGATTATGTAATTAAGATGTGTTGTCGCTACCGTTACCCAGGTGACATAAATCCCAGAACCAATTCAAAGTTCCAAGATAAAAGGGGTTCTCATAAGCTTCCTCCTTGTGAAGTGCCTTCGCCTGGACACTATGCGTGTGGGAAAATAGTGATTTTAAGTCATTAGTGGATTCCTGTCGCGACAAACTTAATCAGGAGGCTGTTTTCGGATCCTCTGGACGTACAGTGGGACTGGGATATTGTTTCCAAACAAAAGAAGCTTGTTTAGATTCCCCGACCAAAGCTTCTGAAACCGTTCTAACAAGACTACACTCGTGACTTGCATCCAGGAGTGTAGTAGACACTCACATACGATAACGTAGTTATTGCGAGCCTTACTACGTCCCACGTACCCTCATGAAGCAATTCATTAACTCGGAGAGTCTCCCATTCTAACACTCTTCTCACTTCTATTAGCTCTTTCCATGAACCCCGCCTCAACAGAACTTCCTGAATTCGAACAGCACAAAACTTCTCTCTAAAACCGCCCCAAGTACACTCACTCCCTTGGTCAAGCGCTTACCCGAGTTCACCTTTCCACAATAGGGAGGAGATCCGGGATACGAGCTTTGCACCGGTGAATGTAATAATGCCAATACAAACACATGGAAACGAAGGGGGAAGCATCATGATTTCCCAGGGAAGAAAACTCTGGGATAATGCGGTATCCCCCGCAAATTCTGCCCTGGCTCTCTTGAACAGAAGCTCGTGCTTTCAATCGGCTCATCGACGATCACATCCTTTATTCCATGCCTCTTAGGAAGAGCTTTAAAAATCGAAGCTTTCCATTCGTTATTCCGGCTGAACGAGTCACATCAAGGCTGGTTTTTCACTTGGGCGCCTTGCTAGTGAAAGGGGTGGGACTTGCCATGAGTTGCTTGGCCCAGGGGAGAGAAGGGACAACCGAGGGCCAGCGATCTTGACTGGTACGTGAGGTGAAAGAATTACTCGCAATTCTCACACCACAAAAGCCCCAATGTAAGCAAGCGTCAAAATGGTATCCATTTCCCGCATTAAATTACCCTTGCATATGTATCTGCCCCTTCTCTAAAATATGTTACAAGTACGCGACGTGAATACTCTCACCTCGTCCACACCTAACAAATCCCTTCCTACAAGAGTGTTTTTTTTTAAAATAAAGTATTACTCGTGTGTACTATTGGGATTCGCTGCCGGGAAATGGTAGCTGGTAGTTACTAACTGGTAGTTTATACTAACTCCTGGGTTACATCTTTTTTGAATAAATGTATTACATTTAAGTTGTTAAAGTAGTGGCGATATTTTGTCATTTAATAATGGGAGATTGTTGATGAATCATTAAATGAGGAGGCGAAGAGTAAATTAAAATACATTTTGTTTATTATTTTGGGTAAAAGGTTATGAAGGTCCAGCGATGAACAGTTTCATTTGTTGAATAAAATAAATGGTGTGGTATATCACATAAATATTACATTGTCTGTTGAAATTGCTGGGTAATAAATAGTTGAGTGTTAAAAGAAATAACCCTTCGTGGGATAGTTTTTGTGAAGTCTTTTGATAAAAGATTTAGGGCGGAGGGTGGGCGATTTCGCTTCTGACTAGGTTGCAAGCGAGAGTCCAAGTGGCGTGTATTGGAGACTTGGGTACAGTTCAGTTATAAGTTGTGAAGGTAGCGCCACCCATTCAATGCCCTATAATGCCTCGTCATTATGAGCCTCATTAAATGAGGAGGCGAAGAGTAAATTAAAATACATTTTGTTTATTATTTTGGGTAAAAGGTTATGAAGGTCCAGCGATGAACATTTTCATTTGTTGAATAAAATAAATGGTGTGGTATATCACATAAATATCACATTGTCTGTTGAAATTGCTGGGTAATAAATAGTTGAGTGTTAAAAGAAATAACCAGGGCGATTCACTATGCGATTCTCTTTAGGGCGTGATGAACAGAAGTTCTTGTGGAGGAGAAGGGGCATATATACGACGCCACTGCATCGGACGCCCACTTCCCATGTGTTTTCACATCTTGGAGTGACGCTCCGGCAGTGTTGTAAGCATATGACGCCGACCCCTGGCGAAGGCTATGTAGCGAGAAGAGGCGTGAATCAAGGTGCGAGGCTTTGAGAAGCACCTTCCATTGAGTCACGATATAGTTGACGGTCATGTGTCGGGCTTTGGGAATTGTAGTAATGGGGAACTCAAGTCTCTAGGTGGTGACTGTTTGTCGAGGTGTAGGAGGGCTCTGCGGAGGCAGAACATTGGATCATCTGTCGTCGGGACAAACAACACAGTGGCCTGACGCGATGACTGCATTGATTTAGACCACTTGACGGAGATATATGAGCCATCCGCTGCAATTCTGAAATCTCCCCACGTCAGATGTCTAGTGGAGTCAAAGGAAGCACCAGATCTGGGAGCAAGGTTGCTCTGACGCAACATTCCCATATACATCACTAGTATGGCGAATAATGTGTGTAGGGAAGTCAAGCAGGTGAATATTCATTAGTATTTTCTTCAATATCTGTGGCATGACAGGAAGCTTCGGCTGGGGGACATGTCTGAGCGTCAGTTGCAGGCCCCTTATGGCGTAGGCAACCCGCGGATGATAGAGAGAGGCCGAGGCATATCCCGTCAGCTTGAAGAAGGTCCTGACACTTGTAAGAGTGTTTATGATAGTAGCAGGAACTTTTGTATACTTAGCTAGATATTCGATGAACCAGCATATTAGTTCAGGGAAAGGTTGCTTGAAGTTGTGGCCCACGGCTTTGCAGAACGCGATATACTTCCTGACGGCCGCGTGCCTATTTGCGACTGTCCCCGGGCGATATGCTTGGCGTTGTCTGGCCTTAGCAGCTTTGACGAGGTGCCTGGGTTGCCTGCCTAATAGGACGAATGTTGAACATATTATCACGAGCACAGGAAATACAAATGTCATTTTCTTTAGCAATGTCTCTAGCTTTAATCAATTCTTCAGAAGAGAGAGCTGCCCGTGAGAGTGCATCAGCTATCACCATTTGTACGCCAGGTACGTGGACAAACTCATATTGGACTTGGAACTTCATAGAATAATACCAGAGCGCCCTGGCGCAAGCCCCCAGAGTCGGGTCTCTGGCTCTCCCATCTCTATAGGCAAACACCGCCGCAGAATCGTCGCAGTGTATCCTTATTATGCCCCCGGCGTGCCTGGATCTCGTAAAGAAGTGGGCAGCTGCCAGGCAATTGATTGCCTCCAAGTGGTTGATAGATTTTTCAGAGAGCATTTCAGGCGTGAATGTGTACATATAGGTGTGGTGACCGTTGGTGGCACCTCCTCCCTTGAGGCAAGTGTCGGCCCATATGTTTTCCACGACTTGATGATGCAGGATTATTGCCTTTCCGTTGAAAGCTTCTGTGTATTTGAGAAACCATTTCAAGTCAGACTTTATATAGGTGGAGATGGTGACCTTCTCTCCTGCGGCTGCACGGAGGCCAGCCAGAAGTCGTTGCATGAAAAGGCGTGCGGGTGCAATAATCTTGGCGACGTGTGCAATCTTCCCCACCAGTGATTGCATGGCGCTTGTTGTTATTTGGTGTTGATGCAGAGTATTGGCCAGGCAGGAACTTGTTTCTGCAAGTTTAGGTAGAGGTATCGAGAGGCGATTTTCTTTAGTATCGATGTCAATTCCCAGCCACCTTACTGCGTGGCTAGGGCTCTGCAGTTTTGTGCGACTTGTAGTCCCAAATCTGTAAAGAGTTCAATTGTTAATTGCATCTGACATTTTACTACCTCGACAGATTCACCGATTATAAGTAAATCGTCCAAGTATTGTTTAGCTGTTACACCTTTCTTCTGCAAAGCACGCACAATGAACTCCGCCACAGACTGCATCACAAAGGCAGAACTACAAGCTCCAAAAGGAAGCACCTTATCAATGTAATAGGCGTCATCTACCATGATTGCCGTCAGCGGCCAGTCTAGCGGGCAGAGGGGAAAATGTCTGTAGGCGCGGCTTAAGTCAATGACAGCCATTGGCTGTTACACAGCCGATTGAACTAGTTACTCGAAATATATTTTCCTGGGAAGACCCCATTACTAATGATAATATAAAGGAAGTAATAAGAGATATGGATTTTTCCAAATCGTCTTGTATTGTAGGACTCAAGGCAAAGCTGCTTAAAATGTTTTTAGTTGCCGATATCGATAACATTGTATCATTATTTAATCGGATCAGAATTACGGGAGTTTATCCCCAATCCTGGAAAGATGGTGTATGTACACTCATTCCAAAAGTAAAGAATGGCAGAAAGTTGAATGATCTCCGCCCAATAATATGTACCCCTATGATTAGCAAAATTTTTGAAAAAATTGTGGTGAAAAAACTAACCGATTATTTAGAAACTAATCACCTTATGTCGGATGTACAACATGGCTTTCGTAGGGGAAAGGGAACTGACACCGCCCTGAAATCCTTAATGGACCTACTTTTATTGTATAAGGATAATTCATTAAACTCTGCTGTAACCTTCCTAGACATCAAAAGCTTTTAATAGCGTAAATATCAACTTACTGCTTCAAAAGCTAAGATCTTTGGGTATAAATGAGAAAGTAATGAAACTTCTCTCCTCTTACTGTATTGGACGAACTCAAAGAACTGTTTTTAATGGTCACATATCTGACAAGATTGTTATGAGGGCCGGCGTGGCCCAAGGCAGTATCTTGGGGCCGTTGTTCTTTTGTATATACATGAATGATCTGGTGAACGTTAATTTTCATGGTAAATTGGTGATGTACGCGAACGATTGTGCCATCTGTACACCAATACTTAACAACGATTCCTTTCTTGTTATTCAAAACGACTTACACAAATTTGGTGACTGGGCCTCTAAAAATTGTCTTCAGGCGAATGTAAAAAAGTCGCAAATCTTAATATTCAAAGGTAATTTGGATGCTTATATTAGAAACCCACGCCCTGTTTACCTAAATCAATGTGTAGTTAATTATGTACAAGAGTTCAAGTATTTGGGAACATGGTTGTGTAATAATCTTTCTATGCAAAAACAAATCAGCTGTAATTATGGCATTGCCAGTAACTATATCAGACGACTCTCCAGAGTGAAACATTTGTTAAATCATGATAGATGCCTGTTAATCTATAAGACCTTTATTCTCCCTATTATTGAAAAATCATGTGTGTTTATTGATCTGTCTACCAAGGCCAATTACATTAGGCTGCAGAAATTGCAAAATAGAACCCTTCAATTGATATTTGGTAAAACATATTACAGCGAGGGTATTTTTAATATGCATGTAAGATGTAAATTACTACCTCTAGCTATAAGGCGTGAGCTACGAGCCCTGAATCTATTAAAGATGACAGGTACCTTTACAAATACAAATCCTGGATACTTACTGAGAAACGGATTCCAGAGAAAGATAAATGCAATTAGATGGAAAAAACATAGACTAAAAAGAAGCATGCTGGGAAGATTAACTGGTTCTTGGAATCGTTTGCCAGAGAAAATCAGGATAATTGATGATAACAAGACCTTTAAAAACGCTCTTAAAAAACTTCATTTTGAGGGCTTTATTAACTCTGGTAGAGTAAAAATGTAGAAAACCTATTAATGCCATAACAACTATGTTTGGCAATGAGATCTATGCTATCACTGTGGAACCTTGATTGAATGTTTACACTTATTCACACCTTTTCTCTTTTTTGTTGCATGCTTGTGAGAGTTTGAGTGATTTTCCTCATACCTGTGTATAAGACTTCCACATATGTGCTTTAATATTTGACCCGATCACTTGTTGTTTACTAGTTCAACCTTATAATCTGAATGAAAGTATAAGTACTGATAATATATCTTTTCTTTTGACATAAATATGTAATACTCTACGGATTTCTGAAAGAGCATGTCGCTATACCTATGTTTTTAACAAATGATTTTATTCTTGTCATACTATTACTGTCTAGGTGTAAACCTGCATCACTTTTGTTCGTATGATATTCAATGTATGCTCAAATGAAAATTTGATGTCTCTTCTTATCTTGTCTATGTAAATGTAACTTGATTAACTTAAGTAACTATGCCACTCTATGTGACGTATCATTTATAATAACTTGATTGTCTTTTATATAAATTATATAAATAATAACTGTCATCTCTTGGAATATGTTCTAAAATACTGTAATAATTTTTTGTAACATCAGGCAATTCTGAGAACAGCATCTTCAATGTAACGTCTGCAGTCCTGAATAAAAATATTTTTTCAAAATCAAATCAAATCATTGCTGGAACGACGCCCATCTTGCGAATGATCTCGACTGCACAGTTTATTGTGGGTAGTTGGTGATATGCTGGAGCAGAATTATATCGATTCTTGTGTATGTGAGCGTTGACGCCTCCCTCCGGGAAGGAGTAGTCTACTATAATTCTTCTCGAGTTTGTATCAGATTTTGGGCGAGTCATAAGTGGGCTCACGTTTAACCAGGGCGTGAAAGGAGGGCGTTGGTACGGTCCGGATATGGCGTTATGTTCCATCTCCTCCTTTATATAGCCACGAACATGCGCCATTTGTTGCTGAGCTGACGGGTGATTCACTACTGACTGTGCGTAATAGCGAGGCCCGCCGACGTATTGCATCTGAAAACCAAAAGTGACGCCCTCTAACACCATTTTGTCGCCTTTATGTCCCGTAGCTATGTCTGTCCATTTTTCAATATTTAGCGTAGACTCAAGCGGAATTTTGGCACCTTTAAAATTGGGAACATTGCAGATTTTCACCTTTTCATAAATGTCAGCCATTTTAGATTCCATATATAAATCAGGGTAGGGCCAATTTGTATATGCATCAAAGGCAATGTTCTGCGGACTGTCATTCTCGCTTTTATTGGAGGAATTATCAGGTAATTCATACTCACAGACGTCTAGGTCATTTGTCACTAGTTCCTGTTCATTAAATGGTTCATTAAACGGTTCATAATGTGGATATTAAATGTTTCGCATGAAGATTGGCACCTCTCTCGTGGCTTGTTCGCCGTCACTCGCTTGTGTTTGCATGTTCAATTCTCGGTCGTGGGCATGAGTTTCTGTCTGGAATTGTACAAAATTGTCATTAGAACCGTCCAGTGTTTCACTGTTTCTCCTGTTCACATTTTCAATACTTTGAATCGATCCAACTTTGTTGATATTAACTCTAGAGATAGATTTGTCTTCGGCAGAATAGCTTCTGTCGGAGTGTTCGTGTTTATGTCGGCCATTTTGGATCTGTTCTCGTTCCCTGCGAGAATCGCGTGGGACACGAGATTTCACCCGAGAAGCGGCTGCCATATTGGCTTGCCCGCTATCGGTAGTATGGGCGCCGCCATCTTGGATGGGGCGTGGCACATATGTTTTGACGCCGACACATTCATTAGTTTCAGAGTTATTTGCACAGTTTAGATTGTCTTGAAAGTTGGTCAACTCACCGATCGTTTGTGATTGTATGATGGAACAGGAGTTTAAGAGTTTTTTGAAGCCTGAGCTGCTGGCTTCTTTTGGAATTGTTGGTTATTCCTTCGGCCAGCGCTGTCGCCGCTATGTAGGTTGGCCTGAGCTGTTCTTTTATTTTGCCAATCTTTGACGGCGTGTGCATTCTCTCTCTCTTTCATGGCAAAATAACAATAGCCGCAGACATGTAGAAACTTAGTATTGCCATCCGTGTGGCTGTTCTTGTGTTCACAGTTGTCGAAATTAAAGTCTCTACAAATTGCTTGCCTATTTATTTTCGTATTGTCCACACTTTTTGTTCCTTGTGTGTCCCAGGCCATTTTTACACGGTAATCATTGAAGACGTCAGTGTGCGACCATTCATTTTGGTCCTCCAGGATAAGATCCAGGCACGCCTGGGACCATGCATGCGCCGAATCCCAGGTGGGGAGAGCTGTATCCTCAGCAAGGGTGGCGAGATGGTCAAGCATGAACCAAGATGTCGACCCGTATTCAACACTATTTATCGTCATGCGTGCAAAGCCGCAGGTATACTCTGCAAGGGACAACTCTCTCTTCTGTTTCTTTATACGTGCCGCCATATCTGGCGGTAGAGAAGTCTCAGGCGCACTAAAAATTCGTCTTCCTGTAGACCTGTACTGTGCGTCAAGGGCTCGCTTAACCACCTTCGAAGAATGATGTCTGGCTGTTAAGCGTCGGGGCGAGGGGAGAGAGTCACTGTCCGAAGCTGACTCCTCCAAACTGTCTGCGGGCTGGCGTGATCTGTATGAGTTGGCCGGGTGACGGCTGCGTAGGGGCGGGCTGTCACTGCAGTCACACTGTTTCTTTTTCCTCCGTCCGTGATGGTGACGGTGGCTTTCTCGTGTATATTGCCGTTCCCGGGGCCGTTTGAAAATCACTATGGTATCGTCCGAGTCAGCAGATTGAGATTGTTCAAGATCAAGTTGGGAAGCTTCCCTTCTCGATCTTTTGGGCGTGCGATACACATCCTGGGCTGGGGGAGGTGACTGTCGCTGCCTCGTGTAACTGTCACGTTGACTCACACTAGCTGACGCAGTCTGAATGGCTGTCGTACAAATCTGTTGTAGCATATCTGACATTTGCTGCATCAGGTTGGCACACACTATAGGGGCGTTCTTCGGCCTTCCACGCCTTTTAGGAGTAACAATAGTCTTTCGTTTTGCTCGCAAACCGCGTCTGGGCACTACTTTGTTGGGGGTCTGAGGCAGTCCATCATCTACCCCGCCGGCAGAGTCCCGTAAAGCATGCTCGTCAGTGGTCTGCGCCATATTGGCGTTGGCGTGCTCGGCCCTCTCCTCTGGCGTGAAATCTTCCTCTTTGTAAGTTTCCTCCTCATTTTGCTGGCCGTCAACTATTATCTGGGTTTGCCTCTCCTCCTGCTGTTTCTTGAGTTTTTCGGCCTTTTTAGCGGCTTTTGAGGTAGTCAACCCTTTGGGAGGCATAGCGGAAGGTTAGCAGTACAAGGATTTCGCTTCTGACTAGGTTGCAAGCGAGAGTCCAAGTGGCGTGTATTGGAGACTTGGGTACAGTTCAGTTATAAGTTGTGAAGGTGGCGCCACCCATTCAATGCCCTATAATGCCTCGTCATTATGAGCCTAATTAAACATGTTGGAACACGATAATAATCATTAGTATCATAACGCGCAGAAATAAAATAACCATCCATGTCAACATATACTTCAGCATAATTCAATTCAGACCTGTAATCAGTACACATTCTGTAATCAGTATGTATAAACACCAATCTTAAAATATCCCCACGTCTATTCCAATATTGTATTTTACCAGTGCCTGTCTGAGACAGTTTACTGTCTGTTTACTTCTTCTATATCCCGGCTTTCTGCATTTTATTTTTTATTTAGGAGTATTTGTCAGCCAATACACATATAAATAACAGGATAATTTAAACAGTCAAGGCAATTTAAAACAATGATAAGGTAATGTGTAGGACAAGTAGGAAACAGCCTCAAGAGCATTTAAGTTGGTCCAACGCGTACTAGATTAGGCTGGGGTACCGTTTGATACACTATTTTCCCAGCATTTTGTATACCGAAGTTGTGTGTTACCCTATGGGCGCCGCCATATTGTGCGCGAAAACGATGCGCAGTGGACTAGGGGGACAACTTGACACTTATAAACAATGGCTATGCATAGCTAAGGTGTCGGCGGACTTCAATTATCATGCTCTTATTGTTTTATACTGCTACGACCTTCAGTGTTCATCCTTCTTAGAGGTTTGGCAAGTATACAAGAGCCTACCCTGGCGATTTGGCATGTAAAAATCGCAGAGGGCAAGGTTTTTTTTAGCTGTCAAACAGTTTGGAAACTTGCTAAGACTGGTAGGTGTGAGGCTAACGTTATATGATGTGTGAATGCCAATGCTTCAGATACGCATATTTAGTAAGTGGGATGGTAGTTCTATATGTCTGAAAGCTTCCAGCTATTAAAAACAAATATTTCATGTACTTTTTATCCCCTCCATCCTTCCACCGAAAAAGATATGCTGAAATATAATATGTGTGGGCGGGTAAATGCAGATATTTGCCCGCCCACACATAAATTTACCCGCCCACAAATTACACTTTAATGACAGAAGTCAGAGGTGATTTCAATCAGTCAGGTAAATAATAAAATACCATTCTTTAATGATGACGATGACTAGGATCTTACACCTGCCGATGCCATTATGACATATTATATTGACTTTAAAACAATCCAATACCTCAAGATATTAAATAAATATTGAATTGGATTATTAATAGTTTTTGGTAGAGGAAAGTTTTATATAATTTTGATAATAAGAAAAGTTATTAGCCCACGAAATCCCTGAAAGCTTTTATTACCTCACATAAAATTCATTGAACAGCAGTGGGAATATCTTATGTTGTGTTACGACATGTAGAATATCTCCCATATTTTCATGTAATGTTGCCCTTCTTAATTGTTTAGGCCCGCCTGGATTTCTGTCAAAAATATGAATATGAATACATACAGATGTGGAGCATTTGTTGTAATGTTGCCGTTACACCATAATTATTAGAAATAAAGAGATCCAGATATTGAGAGATATTGACACAGAGATATTGACACAGAAAGTATATGAAAATAAAATGGCACTGTTTTGCTGGTCAACGGGGCGGGTGCTAATTTCACACTCTGTCTATACTTTTTTGTTGTTGTTAAAACTTTTATTTGACAATTTAAAAAAGCGACACTGTCGGTGGGTACTAATCTCCCTGCATAGGGAGGATCTAAAGCCCTACTATATTAGATTGTTTTGATAGTGCAAAGGTTACAATACACCCAAGGTCGACGACAGGTGGGATTTGCAGTTGGTATATTAATTATCAGATTTTGTGCAAGAAGCACCCCGCGTAAGATGGAGACAAAGCATACAATAAACTCAACTCAAAACATATACTAAAGCTCAATATAGGTGGGAATACTGAGCGATTTATGTGTATACGTTGTTGAGTACTAGCATGAAAAGGGAATAAAACGATGAACATACATGAGTACATAAAGCGAGGAATATATAGCTGCAAAGGACAAATGAGGAGGACAGAGAGACTGGCTAAAAAACAAATATTAACAGGGTATAATGCCAGTTAAAGTTAATTATAATTAAGCTTATAGCTATGTCTATATGCCTGAAAGATTTCGTTTATGTAAAACAAATATGTCATGTACTTTTGAGTCTTTTCTTCATAAGTAACACTCAAAGCCACACTCTCGCAATCCTATAACACTGTTGTGTGTATTGACTCATGTCCCCCAATGGCCGCGGGATGGCCGCGCACCGTAGTTCGTTTAGCGCCGATGGCGCCGCCACCAGTAACACAGGACTCCCCTATAGTATTATTCATTTTTCTAGCAGGAACAATTATCTTTTCTTTAAAGATCAGATACAGTCCAAACCGCTCCAAACCGCAAAATGCCATTAGAATCGAATTAGGACGCCTACTCCAGGGCCAGGGAATCCATCAGCAGAGTAGGGGGTCCAATCACTGAATACCATTCTTATCTGATCTGAGAGGATGTGAGCCGAGCCTGAGATAAAAGATTCTGATTTCGCTCCTCATCTGCATAGGTAAAATGTTACCTCTTTTGTGTAAATCTTTATGTTTCTGATGCGATCTAATTGCTTGAGTATAGTGTGTCTATATTATTCTATAATTATAACATGCATGTAGAAATATGTTGCTACAACAACAATGAAGCTATTCAATTTACAATGATAACACTGACATATAAGAAAGTCGAGAAAAGGTGGATATCATCAACCTGCATGACGGATAGGTGCCCCAGCCCTGTTTGGGAGGAATTGCTTCCTCTAATTAGGAAATGCACCAAGTAGCATTCATAATCAGATTACATACCCTGCGCATAGCACTGTCTTACATGCAGTTTTAGGTGTTTGACAGGGATTATATCAATGTCGCCCTCAATTCTGATGTTCCATAAATGTAAGGTGATTAATAATGATTTAAAGTCGTTTAACCTTGATCTAATTATATCGATCACAGCGATGGATTAAAATTTTAGAGGTGTCGTAGACGGTGCCTAGTGTTGAGTTAATAATCCGCACGCAATCTTTCAGTCATGTCACAATCAAAGCGCAGTCGGCTTCGCTCTGTGTCCTTTCAAGAAGATTGGCAATGTTCCCTTGATCAAAATGCAGCAATGTCAATAAGATTATCATCACATTGTCGTTGCCACCTATTTTACCAATTACATCTTCTCTTTGGACTGGAAAATGTGATCGATACTAATCCAAATATCACTGAAGGAGAAACTTTGATATTCAAAGCATTCACTTAACATTTTAATCTAAATGCAAGGTTGTAGTGATGAGGCTACCAGCATTGAAAGTTCTTCCTCGGCCATGCACAAATCACCGATCTTGCCGGGAGGTTAATTTTTATAAATAGCTTTTAGATATGCCAGAGAGACCCACCATGACCAATAGGCCGATATGTCACGCCGACCAGAGTTCCAGTATGAGAGCAGGAAACCTCTCCCTAGAACAAACAACTGCCATAATGTTTCCTCCCTGTGCTGAATTCTAGAATCTAACGAAATATATTTATATTCTCATTCAATGACATTGACCACTGATGTGATGAGATATGTCTGGTTTCTGTGACCATACAAAATACCCATCCATTGAATACGAAAAATATTATGGATTTTTATATGTCTAGATCACACGCGATGGGATTTCTTACAAAGTGCTGTTGATAGCAAAACTAAAGGCAATCTTGACTGATCAATCGCATGACTATATGTATTTAGGAGACAAGGACACATCACTGAACTGATCCTGAGTTGAAAGCTTGAAGTCTCAATGAAGGTCACCTGGCCAAACTGTCGACTCGCAGCAACCTCAAGTCTCCCACGCTATACCCTTCATCTTAAAAGGTTAAATTGAACACTTTTTAATGGAATTGGGCATACATGCCCATGTATTCATGATAATGAGTAAGTCTAGTATGCATTCAAGTTAAAAGAACATGTTTTGGGCTTTACTTGCTGGGGGTGAGATGATATATATGCAATGCTTGTGTCTGAATGAAAATGTATATGTTAAATCTTGAATCTTTTATATCAAGGAATAGTACGTACCAAGAGTGGACCAAATTATGTTGCTATTTGCTGTGCTTCATTTTTATTTATTTTCAACTTTTTCTTGAGATCGTTTTGGGAACACGCCCTTATATTGGGGAGATACTCTAGTGTATAATAACATGCACAAAACCATAAATACAACAGGGAAAACATTCGTGAATTTACATAAAACCAATGCTGCATGATATATGCAGCTTCGATCGTTTAGCTAGTTGCACTCTTGCAGTGTCATACAACTCACCCACATGACTTCTGCAGTGGATATGAAAGAACAAGGTTACTATTTAAACCTGGAAAATGTTGCGAAATACATTTCAAATGTGATCCTCAGATCCAGGGGATTTTTAATTGGCGAAGTAAGTAGAGTTGAAGCTCGCTTCTTCCCTATGGATTAATGCCGTTGAGGGCGCTGTTTAGGCCCACCATCAAAGTAGTACGAGTGCTCTAATCACAGAGGCTAAGAGGATTCCTTTCCTTCTGAACGCCTACTCCACATGTACATTGGTGGATAGGATCTCCAAGGGTAGAGTCAAATGCCTACACCCACCCACTGGTTTTTTTTAATGTTCGCTTCACTTAAATCAATGTCACACAGGTATAAGGTGTAAGCTCGCGCGTGTGTGCATGACGCGATATTGATTCATTATGGAGAATAATTTAGCAGCAATAATGTGACATGATTTCCCCCTTTATCCGACTATCAGCATGTCTGACGATAGAGATAATGAGTTGACAGCAAATAAGGACAGAAACCCTGGCTAGAAAACAGGAATTGCTCTTTTGGTCCGCCATGTCAGTAAAGGCCCGCGATGGCGCGTTAATAAAGAAAGTGCACTGTGCATAGGAACCTGCGATTTACACTATGAAGACGGTAATTCGTGCCTGTCATCTGATATTTGATATAACGCACCACGATGTTAATGGTAATGTTCTTCTCTCCCTAGAACTAATATAAAAGGGAGGGGATGTGGTTCATGCATTGGATTGAAAGCAGAACATGGACACAGAAAATATCGCGCCCAAATCTGACATCTAATAGCTTTTACTGCAGCGATCCTCAATATAATATTTAGAGAGGTTCGATTTCTCGATAGAGTGGATGCATGGGAGAGGGATTGTGTGAGTGGCGAACTCTTAGGCACTGCCTTTGGTAGCGCCAAATTTATATATCACTATAAAATGAGTGCACTTTTTATTAAATGTAAAGAGCACCCAATGCCAAAAAAACTTCTCATGATTTGAAAGTAATGAGGTTCACGATTGGGGTGATGGGCGGAAACACAAATATGAATGAAGTTCAATTATTTTAACAGATTTGATCAGGAAAGGGGCCATGGCACTGCTTCTAAATCATCGAAAGGAACATCACAAGGCGGTCTGAACTACCTCGCTCTTACACTCTTTTGGAACCTACTCCCCATTTGTTACCGGCTTAATTTGAAGAGAACAGCATTGCAATATGAATCCCAAACCAGCCCCGTTCTTCTCTTTTTGCTATTCTTTCCAATTACTTTCCTAGAGTGAAGAGATGAAAGCGGAGCCTTTAATCTTCTCGATGAAAATTTGAGCTTGTTCAATTTTGTAGAGTTTTATCTGCCTATTAGAAATCAATTACTTCCCATCCGAATGCGATCGGTCAGGTTTGTCTGTTTGGGTCCTGATATTCTTCTATCTTATTCACTCGCACCCAAATGGGTGCGTCCTCCCTCACCCATGCAGAATAGGGCTTTCACATCTCTGAAAGGAAGTGAAGACCCCCATTTAACTATGCAGGAGGAATTTCGGCAAAAGGCTTCGTATTGTTGCATCAGCAACGTTCCGAAAATTGATGAGAAAATAATTATGGATGCATGCCCATTGCTCATGGTAGTGGCCTGTGTGATGCTGGGTGATAAGAGAACCTAGCTATTAAAGGCCTTATGATTCATGACCGTGGAGAACTGCCGATGCCGTCAGAGAGACCATTGCATGGAAGTTATCCTGAAATTACTCCGATTCCACAGGGACATTCACTGATGAGACTATGAAATGTTTCAGTGAGTGGTCATGGCGGAAGCCTGCTGCCATTAATGTTATGCCTAGAATTCTATTGTTTCCTGAATAAATAGAACTTCCTTTTTACTACTTTCGTAATATGTCATTAATACGATAAATTAGATGTTATAAATAATCTCTATGAAGACCTATTATCTATATTATACTCACCACATGCATGTATATTGGCTTTATGCCCATCCAACCTTCCTTATTCCATGCACTTAGGTTGGTGTACTAACCGTGACACTTACCAAGATTGATCAGCATATATGAGGCATAGTGCATGGTAGGGAAATGTGCACCCCGATCTTTGGAAACGAACTCAGATAACCTCATGTATGTTTTCTAGGAGCATCTTGTAAGAACTGACAATCCTGTCAGATACTTGACTCATTTCGGTCATAATTGAAACGTTGGCAAATAAAGATACTATTATAAATTCTCATTATCATTTGAAATACTTTCTATCCCAGGAGCTTTATTGGTTTTAATATACCAAACATTTCATATAGAAAAAATAAAGATATGTAGGTATCTCTATATTATCTGCTGTCCAACGATTATCAGTTATATATTCTGTTTCAAAGACACAATACTGATATTTCATATGGTTTCAATATGCCACTGCCTCATAAAATGAATAATTCATCTGAGTTTATTTGACTTCATCCTGCATTTGCCCTCGGCTATTTTGCAAGAACACTCGGCCCGATGGCCGCGATGATAGAGGTGGTAAATCAAACAGACAAACCATCGAGGACTAAAACCATGTGAAAAGTATGGGATGATCCGTTTCATTTGTACCGTAAAGATATCCAGATCTATAGGAGGACAACACAGCAAATCTTTTAACGTCCAATGTTTATCTGTAGAGGAGACGCGATACACAGATGTTTTATTTGACCATGAACTTTTGAAATGTCTGGGAGACAGCGATAGAGGCAGAGGTTATAAACAAAACGTTGTCATATCTTTTCGGTGGAAAAATGAAGGCATCAGCTTAAAATATTAAAATGTTATGCAGATACCACTTTTAATTTACAAGGAATATGACAACCGTAGATTTTGATAATGTAAATTTTAATTTAATGAATATGACTACCGTAAACAAAGAATTATTTAAGGAATCTAAGGGACCATTTCGCTTCAATTGGATTCTACAATTATGAGCCTTCAAATGGACAGTTGTAGATCTCCATGAATTATGAGCCTTCAAATGGACAGTTATATTGATAGTTATTTGACTTAAAACTGTTTTCTTAGTTTTCCCCGATTCCATCCTCACTCCCCCTCACTGCATGACGATTGTCCTTGTGGTCATCGCAGTCATATTTTATCAAGTTGAAAGAAGGTTATTACTGGCTGGTGTATATAACATATTTTGTGGGGTTCTCTCCCTTCTTTAAATACTGTCATTTCTGAACTACCGAATAGGTAAAAACAAATCAATCGTCTCGTTTTCTATTGATTTCAGTTTGCGACCGCGCTGGGCTAAAATTTTACCCACTCAGATGAAAAAAGTTGAGTGAACATGGCCACGTACGTTAGTTCGTTCAGAGGCATCAGCCGTTTTCCATCAATGATTGTGGATCAGTCTGCAAACGACTGCCTCTGTGAGAGATAGGGTGTGCGTGACACTTGAAGCGACTTGTCCCCATTTTAAAACTCTTCCAAAAGTCTCCTCGTGAATGATGAACAGCGCAATGGAGAATGTGCTTATACACAATCAAGCAATTTTGAGGGCTATATATTTTAGGGTAGAACAAAGGAACGCAGCATGAATAGTTGCTTGGACGTGTATTAGCAATTAAACAATTAGGAGATCCGTGACGTTGAGGGGTGTGTGTGCGTATATATATAGCCATGTGGAAATGGTGTTCGTTCGTGTAGCTCACTTAAATTGGGACAATCAATCCAGCTACGGCTTGCAAACCAGACAAGCAAATTTAAATCGTTTTATTCCATGAAGAGATTTCCATCCATGCGTGTGGGCTGCATTTCATGGCATGCCAACTAAACAGAGCATCAATAATAAAATTCCCAAATCATAAGATAACAACAGGAACGGAACTGTCGCCGTAAGAAAATATCTCCAACCAAGGATCTGTGGAGAAATCTGAGACGTTGTGAGGTAAGTTAGTGAGGCTATTGAGGTAAAGTTATAAAAAGATGCCGGTTGAGGCCTCACTGCAGCATGGGCCTACTCAAGCAATCATTATCGGCATATTACACTTGGCTGCCTTGAGACAACACTGCATTAATTGAATATTGATCCTTTTAAAGTAGACACGGGGTGCCTTGACTTAGACTATGGTCTTGGACCCTTTGTTAGAGAGACACCAATGGTGGATTTGTGGCATTATGAATGACTGCCTTCCCTAGAAATAGAATATGCATTTGGTTCATTTCCACCCACGATAGCTGTTTGTATAATTGCTTCTCCCCCGTCTACCTTCATTAAGGAACGTTTTAAAAATTATTTTATTCGATCATCGACCTCAACAATTGCCTCAATGCTGTAGTATTCAAACACGTGTTCAAATAAGTATTTTTGCCCAGTCCTGAAACCAATTGATAATGGTGGTAATATATAAACTCGATGCCAAAGTGATATATAGTTTACTAGCTTTATAAGACTTTGGATGACTGTCCTCATTATTTTACTACAAATTATGAGTGCGTCGCTTTGCCAAATGATTGGTACATCTTTATAATTAGTGTCGTGGTATTCTGATAGTCACACATGTGCCTGTCCATGAATATTGCTGGCGAAAAAAAACAGCCTTAGTATAACAAGTTGCAATGAACCCTGAATTCAATGTTAGTCATGGCATGATCCCTGGGAAACAGTTTCCCGCCTCTGGCAATGTTTTATAGATGTTGTAAGGCGATAGATCAAAATAGCTCACTCCCAAACCCAATCTTGTCAACTGACCTGGCGGAATTGACATTTGACCTTCGTGGATCAAGAGGTCATTTATATGGGCTATGTTCTCCCTAGCATACATAATTGTCGCTGCCGAAAGTGGATGATGTTATCCCATCATATGCCTGACCGAATGTTGTAAGTACCTCCAAATAAATGGTGTCACACAGATTTGTTGATATTTTTATGCATTTTTTTCGCCTTAACCATAACAGAGCAGGACATTTTTAATGACACATAAGAGCCGATGAAATTACAATGTATCAAAAAAGATATGGCCATCTGATTCTGAACATACATGTTATTTCAATCATTTCCATACTTCGTGTTCCAAAAATAGTGATACAAATTATATCCCATTGTATTAGACATGGAATATTTGACCCGTGCGGGAACATTCATGCATAATGGGTTCTGCTACAAGGGTAATTTAGCTAACTATCGCTATGCTCAAATTAATTCAATGAAACAGGCTTTCCACTTAAGCATACACGAGATTCATCAAAACTAATGATGCTGGGAAATGGCATTCGCTACGCCTGTTTTGGGGTTTAATCAGCATAGCCAATAATTGGCACAAATTTGTACAGTTTATGTAAAATCTATTTCTTTTAAGTTGTGTACGTAGAGGTTTTTTGTATTTCTCTTCCTTTGTTATTGCTTGGACAAAACAAACACCACATTTTACTTACCCGTATATAAGTTGTGATTATTGATCTTTTCGCTACAAATTTAATCTAAACATTGCAACATTATAACATTGGAAATGGAATGAAAATGTCAAAACCTATTATTGTATGTCCCTATTTCATGAATAGTTTACGCTAAGGGTTCCATGGGTCTATCTTTTCTAACACGTTTACTTGAATCCCTTTGCTCCACATGGGGCTTATGACAAAGTCATTTGGGTGGGGAGATATTTTCTTATCGTAAGCTGGCCAAAGAGAAAATGGTTTTCAGAAAACAAGCTCTTAGCATTCTGCTTGTTCCCAGAGTGCATACATTTAACACCCTCACTATGAATCCAAGAACAGACACATCACATTGGCGAGGATATAACTTTGTCCTCGTGATCCAGTCTGAGCTTTGAATGATGCATCCCTGGCTTATCAGCCAAAAAAGCTACACCAATGCTACGAGGAAAGTTATCACTCAAAATACGGACCATAAATATGTATTTATCATGGGAAATTACTTTTCCAGCTAGAAGCAATGTGTGTGGAGATTGGACGTAATTTCTTCCATAGCCTCAGTACTGTTTGTTTAACTTATCCTCTTCGTGCCCGGACCCCGAGGATAGTAGATCCCACCACCATAGAACATCCTATGCGGAATGAGAGTCGTGTCGATTTAAATCCCTACGTTGATTAAACCACTTGCCCTTAAACTAAAATGTTGCTATAGCGTGTTAATGTCCATTCAATCAACTCAATATCCACCTAATATATGAAACCATTTTCTCCAATATGCTTAAGATGAACAGCATCGCTTGAGGTCTTCTAAAAAAGATGCTTTACAGTTTGTTTACGGATTCAGTATACCCATCACATTTTTCCGGACACGTTACTGCAGATCATCATTCAATTTGCATACACATGCCTACAATTTCCAACTAAGAAATCGGTCTTACATCATTTCCATTCCTTAGAGGAACGAGTGAATGTTAAAGAGTTTGATGTCTAGATTAGATTAGTTATCAGTTATAAAAGCAATGCGTTGGGAGATTAGCTCTGCAACTCTAACCATGACTTGGAACATAGCCTTGGGCCTGGCTTTATAAAGATAGAGGCATGGCCCAAGACCGACCAAAGGCAATTGTATCAAGCAGAAAATTAAATGACTGGTAGATAGCGCCCACCTTGTTCCTTGTGATAATTCACCTATGGCGTGGTACCATAATTGTGTCTAGATTACTTCTACGAGTTTCCTTCACAATAGGAGTATACTAACGGAATAAATACCTCACCTCTTGTGTTATCTTGTTGCATTAATGACTCATAAAGGATATGTTATGTTACAGCTGACGGGAATCTGGGAGCGTAAAATGCCATAAACAAAATTACATTCATCAATATTTAGCCAATCAAGATAGATTCCTAGGACCGAGAGGAAAATCCTGCTATAGCTCTCTCAAATCATATTTGTGTTATAGTCCCTATTTTAGACCACTGATGAAAGGTGTGAATTTATATGAACTAATCAGAGATACAAATACACCGGCTGCCTTTTCTTGGCAGGGCTTAATATCAATGATAGACCCACAACTCAATGCTAGTGCCAACCACCGTTGCGAGTGATAGTTCCAGACATGTACAGAGTGAGCGCATTGCGAGCGCTATATCAAAATTGGTTACCAAGGAGGTGTAATATCCCATGCAACCGCTCGCCATTGAAAGCATATTTGCATAAATGAGTCCTTCATTGCTGAAAACCCTTCTTTGCTCAATTTAACCCTTATATATAATATATATTGAATTTGTATTCATGTTTCTATTAGCAGTTACATTACCACGAATAGGGTATACAATTCTACACAGTAGGTCTTCCATTGAGTCCTAAATGAAATAAATTAATTTACAATACAATTTACGCTTACATTCATGTGTTCCAATAGTCCACAATTATTCTCTTATATAACATATAAATATATACAATATCATTTTAATCGTAAGTTGTTTACTCATTATATGTTCGGACTGAAAGTATTTAAGTCTGTGGTGTACTCCAACTCCCTTCATCATAACCTCGCTATACTGTCAATAAAATCAATCAATAAAAAAATCAATCAATCAAGAAAAGAAACTGTTTCACTTCATGATGGCGAATAACACTTCCTCTGATATGAAAAATTAAAGCCGCATACTTATAATCAGACAGTCAGTTACTGAAGTTTGTGAATTTACATTCCTATCTATTGATGAGCCTCAAGGTGACAGTAAAGCAAAACTTACTTACAGAGCCGTATAATGATAATGGGGCATTTTTGTTCATCCGTGAAAGACGTATCACTAATAGGAAAGCAGTGGTGGAGATGGGTCTAATGGTAATTCGTCCATGTTTATGATTAATTGGAAATCAAGGCAGCAATTGTCTGTCACACCAAAGAGTCTTTCCAACAAAAGTGATATATCATAGTGCTTTGATTTCCCTTCAGAATTATTATATATAAAGCTGGGGCAAGATATAGGGCAGTCACATAAAAAAAACTCTCCACTATGTAGATTGAGTGATGACTGTCTGGCACCTTTGAGGACGGAAAGCTGCATCACAATTAAGAGTAAAACCAATTAGCAAGATATATATTATTATATATTTCAGATTTATTAGTATTTTTAAAGATTATTTAACCAGGATAATTACACTTTGGGGGCATTGCCATGTCCGTCTGATGAGGATCAGGCTATGATTGTTTGCTTTTCACCTGGTTAGTCGACCACTATACCCGAGGTAAATAATGAAAGAAATTGCGTGTATTAACATTGATACTTCTAGTGTTTTCTGACCGCAGAATGCGTACCATGTGCCAAAATTATTCGGTTTATTTACAGATGCCGCCCCCTCTTTCCCAGCACAACCCGTGAGAATTCCGCCGTATGCCTTGGCATGTGTTCGGTCTAGCTGTCTGTCTGGCCTTTGGAGGTAAAGGACAATCGCTGTCTTTGAACTAAAAGGTTCCCCGACAATGATCCAAATATGGCATCTTCAAGTGTCCTAATTAGCAGAGTGCGTGTTTAATTACTGTTTTCCTTTAGGTCCCAATGCCTGGTAAGAACATGAACCAATATCCGAAACAAAATGGCACAATCAAACATGACATTCATTCTTTGTCGTTAGCCATTCATGGTAAACAGCAGATCTTCCATGTAAGATGCATGCTTCCTTCTCTCCTATTGGAAGTTTAATAATTCCTATTGTGTGGCCGAAAAAGAGAGTTATTGCCTTTTGAGGTTGGCTAAATTGCCCTGGACAATCAAGTATTCATGGGAATTGGTGTGGTTTGATAAGGCATTTATAGGTCTAACTTCCTAGAGGCGGATCTTCTGTATTTTTAAAGATGGCTAATAACTCAGAACGGTGCTTTGGAAGCGCCATGCTTTTATCTGACATTATTCCATCCACATTTTAAAGTTGGCTAAATGATTTCATGTCGGGACAAAGTCTTGCCCTGTGGAAGTGTTCTCGGTTAAAGCACCATTGCGGGAGTATGAACTCAATATTTTCGAAAGCATTGTATTGTTGGTGTGTGGTATACATGTACTTCTTGTCTCTCATTCTATGAATAATAGACTTGGGGAAATGGACTAAAACGTCCGTCCCGCCGTTACCCTTAATATAACCAACAATAGTCGCTGCTTAACACAACAACCGCCCTTTTCTCTGCCCTAATAGAGAGAGCATTTTTAAGGCCCAGTCAAAATTGTTTTTCTGGGAAACAATTGTCTATCTTCCGAGGATATTATCTTTAATTTTGCATACTTCCACATGGAGTGCATTTTGTAGATGGTCACGTTTTCGGTCAATGCTTTCCCGATGATGGACCAGGGGTAATCTTTAGAATCAGGATGATAAAATCTTACGAAGAAAGGCCATAAAATGGCGGATCCATTTCCAAAGAATCGACCAACATTGCTGAGTTGCCTATTTGATAGATAGATCCCCAGTGTCAAAGGATGAAAATAACTGGATGGAAGTCTCTGCTTGCAAGGACATTTCCGACAAAAGCGGGCCGCTCGTTCAACAAATGAGATTATGTGATGTCCTTGCATGTTAAGGACCAAGATGCTTTTGAGGCTCTCCAATCTCTCTTTCCGCTGTCAGTTGAGAATGTCCAGGGTCATCTTTCGATAAAGCTGGGGACTGCCGTTTCACTTGAAAGCCAGCTTTATTTTCAAAGTGAAGAAACACGACGCCCTTAGGAAACATAGAGGAACGGCGTACCGTATTCGCACCCTAGGGCACTAAACTAATGAAGCATTACATAAATATTTGCATCCGAAAATACTTTCTGAAATAAGCATGGACCGTGCAGTGGAAAGAGCCTTAATTCAGTCCCCCACAATGTATTGGATTATCAAATAACTTATAAGCTGAACTGGTTTTGAATTGAATGACCTGAGAAAGTCCTCGACAAAAACAAAATCCCCGCTGAGTGCACGTGCATAAACGATATTGCAATGTACCCTTCCCTTATGGTATGATTCACATGCATGAGTAGTACATGGAAAGCTTCGTAATTGTCGGGTACGCCAATGATACTCGCTCGGAGGAGAGGAACAAAGTCAATTATATCAGAATCTAACGGGAGATTCCCTAAGGGTGTCCTTTTCCTTCAATCATCAACTTCAAAAGATCAATGCCTTCATTTGAGGTATGGATTCGCGATAATGACTTGGTACTGAAAAATCGGGGTTTTAGATAAGTCAAGCATGAAGAACAACTTTGAATAACTCTTAGATATCCGAACTACCTAATCCCTCAAAAGGAAAACGCTTTGATTTCCTTTCCGACCCACTTTCGATCCTGAAAAATAGCTTTAAGCTTAAGCATCAATGGCAAAGGAAGAGGGGGGCGGCATTAATTTCTTATAATTGTCGCCCTGCTAGGTGTATAGTATCGTCTAACGGTCTTTTTTCCAAGTGATATTCTCAGACGGAAAGGGAAGGTGATATTTCAATGGATCTCACGTATCCCATACTAGTGGATTACACACCAGAGATATGTGGTTGGGGGCGAAGCTTGTCTAATTCAAAGGCAAGTATCGTATAATGACAAAGCAAGATTGTAGCCCAGGGCTCCCATGTCTTCTGACGCAATGACACGTCATTCACGCGCTTGTCAAAATCTCAAAAGCCCGAGAGAATACGGAGGTGATGTGGCGTAAAGACTAGAGTGCATTCATATCAACCTGCTCCTACATGTTACTAAAGGCTGTTTTCAGTTGAATTTAAGCTCGCAAACCTGGGTCTAAATGAGTTGTGTGAATATTTTCTCTCGCAAAGATGAGAACACTGTGTCCCACGTAGCCCCATGACAAGAAAAAGCTGAAGGCCGAAATTGTTCCTAAAATCTAGCCCGTGGTGATAAAGAGCCCTGCCGATATCATATCAACCATCAGTTTCCCTTTCTCTCCCTTTCATGATTCAGTCCTGCGTGTAACCGGCTGCCCTTTTCCATTCTCATTTGGGCGATTCCTCGCCCATGGCCATCAAGCTGGTGTATTTGATGTCGTTAAGGAAAGGAAACTATATAGATTTTTGTGCTGGGCCAGTGGTGTTCTTTGGCTGCGTAGCCAAAAGCAAAATGATGTAAACGCCCGAACGCACAGGGGGCATCTTGTCTTTCATCAAGACGACTTGATGGTCTTTTCTTGTGCTCTTTCCTCGATCTCAGTGACAGAAGGAAAGACATTGAAGATGTTGAAGGACAAGGGTGAACTACTATCCTAAAAGGGAACCACAAAAAGACAACATCGCCTCACTGCCTCATTGATGTTCACCTTGCATGCGGACCGACCCTCGTATTCGGCAGCTCGTCTTTTGAAAAGTTAGGAACTGAGAAATGGAGAAAGACAGCGATTGGCAGTCAATCCTTTAGGTCGCTCATTTTCTGCGTGATCCATCACGTCATCAGTCACGTGGAGCGCCCATCTCGGTGCCCGTATGTTGGCACTGCGTACAGACGCAAGACGCGACAATTAGTACGCAGTGAAGATGGAGGATATAAATCAGGTTTCATGATGCTTGTTTGACGGATGGCATGGAGGGATTCTGGCAGGACGGACAAGTGGACATAATCACAGCAGAAAGAGTCGGTTTTTTATCGGCGAAATATGATTGGCGGCTGATCATGTGAATGTCAGAGTGAAAAATCATCCCCGAGGGCTGACACCATCCCTGTGGAGTGTGTGCCTTGAGCACGGAAATGGTCCGTGAAGTTGTGTTTACCGAACAACGAAGTCAATACCAAGAGCGCATTATTAGTAGTACAAATACAACTTTCAGGCATTTTGCCCAAGAGACCTACGTTAAGCGTATTGGCATTTTGGAAGGCTTCGGTGTAAGTCCTTGTCTTTACTAAGTGAATGGCACCTTTAAAATATCAAATCACGCGAGTTCAATCAATACAGTCGGCCATAATAAAGAAATCAATTAATTTCTCATTGTTCCTTCTCAACCTAAACACTGGTTTATGATCCGAAACGAAGTGGTTATTGACAGAAGTAATGTATCCCTTGGTATCATTTTCTATTTATTACCCATCCATTACTATATCCGACGTGAATAAGAGCGCTGAGAGGGACATAGACCTATATCTTTATCATCGTAATACACAGAGAGCATTGCGGGAAGTGATAAGGATATCTTTATATTGTCATGATGAGAGTTAAAGTAAGAAAGCCGTGGAGAAATACAATACTAACTAATGAATTGAAACCAATGGCAGAAGAACAGCATGCAAACCAGACAATACTGATTCGTACATGTGCATTCTCGGATAGTTCATCGGTTCCTCTTGTTGGACGAGATGTAACATCAAATAACCTTGACATCCGATGACCCCCATCAATCATATTCTCTTGTCCATCTGATGTAATTCTTGATAAGCCACGAGTGGTCGGTCAAAATTAAAACCACTCGGGATCGACATTTGAAAGTTGGGTCCCATATAGTATTCTAGATCAATGAACCTCCGTGCTGCCATTTACTCCCGTGGGATCAAGGGCCTATTGTGCTGTGCACTGTAGCTGCACAGAAACCTGATGGCGTTAGACTAAGCCGCTTGGAGTGAGTTTTGTTCTCAGGGGTTCAGAGTCCCTTGTGACTGGTGAATGACCAAAGGACCACGAGGACCAATAGCTTAAAGCGCTCCGTCTTTCCACCGGGCCTGATGTATGGATTTTTGATTTGGAATCCCTGCCAATAACATTTATTCATGGTGCTGACGCTTTTCTCTTTGGTCGGTTAGCTGTGGGAAGATTGTCATGAAATGGAAAATGATACCAAGTAGATGGCCTAAATATTGGTATTGATTCAATTAAATTTCGATTTGTTTTCCTCCGCTTGCTTTATTATGTTATTGTTTCCATCAATGGCAAAGACCTGCGCCACATTGTTCCTCAATTTGTACCAATTTAAAGTGTCAGAATGCGCTGGTAGTTACCTATCAGTTAACGAAATCACTGCAGTGCAAAATTAAACCTTACCCGCATGGATCGATTCCTACTATTACTATTGTCATTATTGAAACCTAAATGCATCGAATAAATATGGAAGCATGGTGAGCTTCTTTCTTCTTGTGCGTGACGTGCGCCTGCGCAAAGTGACGTCCGGTGTGGGGGTTTGAGCCCGGTTGGTAGATAACACACCAGAGCGCTTGGTTCTTTGTCAATGAGCTGCTATGGCCGGAATGAAGCACATCGTAAAAGGGAGAGAGAAGAGAGGAAGCCCCCATCAGCATCAAGAGGCCTGGAAGTGCAGTAATCAAGGAGACCTTAGGGACACCGACTCACATCAATCTAAAAGCATGGGACTGCTGTTGAGAGAGGTTCTGCAACACTGGAGCAACATGATCATGCATCAAACACATGGTCATGCTGATGGCAATTCATTCTTTTCAACAGGCAGTGAGCATTGAAAAAACTCGCACTTTAGTTTAGCTTCTCAAACTCCAACTTGAAATGCTCGACACTGTGTATGCAAGGTCTTACTTCGGTTGGGTTGTTTTCCGACATGAATAGCGATTTGTTATTTTTGGAACCTTATTGGGACGAAGAAGCAATTGTTTGTTTTGAATGCGAATTACCCTCCATCATACAATTACCGCGTGCCAGCTTTTGGTGACATATCTATGCGCATGAGAATATAATTATTCCAAAGGGCCTGGTCTTGCACACCTCACATAGGTGAGAATGGTGCCAACTGCGCGGGACTAATTTATATGCGCATACTATGGCAGTTGCTTGAAATTGCACCTTTGGACCAGCTTTCAGGCCTACCCAGGGGATACAAAGAATAATGTAATAGCATTTAAGACTCTTCAATTACAAAAAAACAGTCCAAGAGCTCAACCTCTTAAGGAAAGGAAGGAAGCTGAATTCCGAACTTGGATCTCCATATCACAAGCTTTTAACTCTTGCCTAGAGAGCTGCATTCACTAGATGGAGAAGTCACCTACGTACTCTGCTTATCTCCAAGAAGAAGACCTCCCAATTACCTGCTGCACACGAAGTCATCAGACACCTGTCCATGTTCTGTACTAAAAACGTAAGAATTGCCCTGCCTTAACTACCATCATTTACATGCTCTGCACTGGAGAATGAGCATGGCATGCAGTTATAGTGCAATTGCTGATTAACAGTGCTAAGATCTGTGCACGGCTGAGTGGCTGACATAGGCTTATCACACGGCGGTTGGCCGTGACACCACCGGCTGATTTGACCAGGATCAAGCACCGTTAGAGCTGATGACAGATTAACGTTTCATGCGGCTGTAATCATCTGTAGGGCAAGCTCGACCTCACAGAGAACACCCTGTAGCACGCCCGCTCAGACCTAGGAGAGAGAGGGGGAGAGAGAGAACTACCCTTCCGTCACGTTCCCAGCCCAAGGAATGGGAAGACTAACTCTGCGCCGTTGGATTATCCTTGAGGCTAAGCTCGCTGCTGCACTGGCCATCATCGATGTTACAGGACCCATACTAGTAGGTAGTCACTCATTCTTTCCCACTCCCCAACTAAGCGGGCCCCACCGACCACTGGTTCGGCACTCAGGGGATGTCGGTGCTGAAGGAGACACAGACTGGAGTCTGTAGTTGTCGTATTACCTCTTCCTCGTAGGTGTTGTATACTACCAGCACAACCTGCTGGAGCAAACTGGGACATTATTCCACAACTTATAGAATGACCTGGAAATACTCAGGTACTGATTCCTGGCAGAATATCACCACGGAGGAGCAAAACCACAGATATGCCGAAAAAGAATAAAGGATCCAAAAAGTGTAAGTACTAAAATAGTTTTTACCCTCGGGCCTACAGTGCGTAAGACCACCCTTTCTTATCGTGCCCAGATATGTAGAAAATGGATGCGGTTAGTTTTTTGCCTCTTCCATGAAGCAGCCTTTTGTTCCCACGCCCCTCCCTATAGAGGCTTCCAGATATAGCTGAGAAGATTGGCTTCCGACGTAGTAACGGATAAAGTTTTGCAATATGTGGTAATGGTTTATTGACATCTGTTTGTACACTTCATCTCATGATGGTTATAGAAAAGCCTCCGACTTGTTTAACTTACTTTTAATTTGACTAGTCTTATATGAAAACCCAGCCATACATAATATGATATATGGGCTGCTTAATGAACTGTCATAGTCCATTTGCCTTTTTAGACAATGGGTGGATTTTTAGTTCACTTCCCGGCGATAAACGCAAATTAAGCAGTTCTTACGTCAAGGAATTACATTACCTGATAGTAATTATATGTAAGGCTATGGATCCTATGTCAAAGAGAAGAAAACATGTCCTATGGGACGGATATTCCATTAGTGGAAGTCATGTCTATACGGAGATCTTTCCCATGCAGACTGCTTAATGAGGAGTGGTACACACATTAAAGGGGAAATGCTGATAGGACATTTTTTTCCCCTTTTCTTATGACCATAATGTTGTTAGAGCATTAATGCTGTAATCAGGTAATGGCAATAGTTGTCCTTAAATGCGACGTTCATATAATTTTATGTGGGGGGAATTCTGAAGTGTCATCACAATTAGACCAAATAGTCTATAATTAACTAGCTGCAAGAAGCGCCCGCCCCACCTCCACCTACCCATGCATTCCGACCCCCCGATAACCTAAGTGTGTGAATTTTAAGGTCAAAAAGAAACTATCCTACGTTTGGTTATATCTGGAATTACTAAAACATCCGAATTCATTCTTCCATTCCAATTACTTCATTCATTGAATAAGGATCAGTTACAAAATTAATCAATATTAATTAATTTCTTTTTGTAATCAATGATAGTTGTATGTTTATAGACGCTGTATACCATTGGGTAAGATATGACAAAAAAATGGTTTTGCATTTGTTTTCATGAAATACAAACAAATGATTTAAATGTGGTATGCAGGCTTTGTCATTAATATAAGGGCATATTGATTGTCATACAAACCAGTGAATGACAGTTCTATTTTCTATACATAATATCATGAATGTAAATATGCCTACACAATAGTTAATGATCCTTTGCTGAGAGATTTTATATCCAGTCAGCATAGTTAATTGTTATGCTTTCCAAAGTAAAATAGATAAACTTACTATCTAGGCTTGTTTATTTTAAAATGTATGATGTCACCGAGCACATTTTTAAAAACATATTCCCAATCAAGAATCGATTGACTTGCCATGAAAGTCGATTAACGTGTCGAATATAGACAGTGCCGTGACAGAATGAAGAACTCCTTGTCTCGAGATGTCTATTTAAAGAAGCAATCCTTTTCCCACCCTTGCTAATAATCCGCTTCTGCAATCCATAAACGGCACATCTCACCGTGGTTAGGATGGCCAAAAATAATGATTATTTTTGTTGTCTGCCTGTGCACGAGCTCAAATCATGTCCTCCATTCCAATCAATACGGCTTTTGATGTCGCCAAGAACAATGGGATTTGATACGGTCTTTCATTATGTTTGGTCAGTCAATTTCAGCCGGACTCGGGCTATCTTGATTAGAAGCGAAATTGCTACGGGTTTCCGCTTCCTAATGGATACTAAATGCGTTAAGGATATAGTTTTCTGCGTTTGTGTCAGGTTCTCGAAGGATTCAAGGGACTAATGAATTGATTTAAACAAAAAATTGACAAAATTTCAATCTGAATGGATTTATGTTATTTTTTGCATATCAATGTGGCCGTAACCAAATTTGCTATTTTTTAAATTTGGAATCAGGGCCTACCATATATTTTCATCGCACTTATATATACAGCGCACACGTACGTCTCATTGTATTGTGTATCCGCCCCCCCCCCCCCCCCTCCCGGACCAATTCCCATTTATGTCGAGTGTTTTTTTCTAAGTCCAAACACGGATCATTTTTATTTCAATCAAAGTCAATCAAAACTCCTTTCCGCGATCGGAAACGTTGGAGGGAGGGAGGTAGGGAGGTAGGGGTGTGAGCGAAATTTAAGGGGGCCACGGATGTTATTGATTGCGTCAAGGCAAGCTGACCGGTGCCACTTTCCTGAGGCGAAGACATGAGTAAGTATGCAGCAATGAAGTGGAGGAGGGTATGTCTGGAAGTGAGGCCTTCGGGTGCCAGCCAATAACGTTGTCTGCCACTGTGTTTAGGCCCCCGGTCACCTGTTGTAAGTAGATGACTTGATTTGGGGGCGAGAAGCTCACGAATACAGAACAACCCAACCCGACGTCGTTTCCTTCGGTGCCAAATGAACAGGATTACTGGCTTTCCGCCCAACACCTCTCTATTAATTTATCCAACTGGACTTCTAATGAGTTCATTGGGGCAGGTTTGCAAGGGGTCGATATTGTATCAGATGCCCAACGTTTAATTGAAAATATTTCAATCCAAGGTGTTGAGCCCTGGTGTTGAGGATAAGTACACTGTGCAGTTTGGCACATCCTCTGCCAGTGTAGTTTCTTTTGTTGTGGCGTGCTTGATACCTTCACCAGATGCTCCCCATTGACAAGTTGGCTTCCACTTGGATGGACGACTTTAGCTGGAGCTGACTTCAAGTTCACGTTAGATCCTGAATAAAGTACTTTAGAATAGTGCTCTGGAATTTGAGATGCTATATCTGAACCTCGCAGAAATCTGCATGGATCAAAGATGAAGCGTTGCGTTGAGCATGTCCTTTGCTGGCACAAGGTGTTTCTCCTCTTCCCTGCACATTCTCCTTGTGAAAGGCCTTATCACCCATTTTACCCTGACCCACATATTGGTCTACTCCCTCTCTTGCTCGCCCAAAAGGCATGTACACGTAAAGTCAGTCTGAACAAGTTGGTCTGCTTTGTGCCAATATCAAACTAGACCAAAGGCATCTGGAGGAGGCCCACTCCTCCGATCGATCCAGTCAAAGAAGAGTCCGCAGAACCTGAAGTACAAACAAGTCCTTCACTCTACACACACGTCCACCCAACCCTCTCCTGAGGAATGGGTAGAAATGGCCCTTATCTTCTGTGGCAAGTGCCCGGGGGGTGCCTTTGTGTCTATAAAGTGCCCTTGCCTCTCTCCATCTCTGAGTAGCCATGGCATCTTGCCACATTGGTGACGTCATTAATCACCCCGTCGGTGATGACATATATAACATCTATTGACCCAATATCGGTTGAAGGTTTAAGTAGGGTCCGTATCGATCATTTTACACCAATGTTCTGCTGTTCAGCACCAATTGATAAATTCTGCCCATGACGGATGCATTTCAAATACAATCGGTCATTAATTGTAGTGATCAATATTGAAACAGTTATTTTAGTCGTGTCACGAGGTGCCCCCCTACTCCATTGCACACTACTTGAACGGACAGGTGGATTTCCAACCATGTCCTATTGTTCTCAGTGGGAGCAACTGCTCAGTTCTCGTACTTTCATAATAATCCATTTCAATAACAACGTCTGCATGCATGACTGCAAACAAACAGGGTGTCACCAAAATTCTTATTAGTAATTATTCATTTAAAATGATGGAATATACACCACACCGTGCAGCTTGTCCTGGGTTGTATTGCATTAGCTGGGATATCTTATCAGTCCAGGCCCAAACCCTTAGATCAGATAAGAATGGTATTCAGTGATCGGACGTCTACGCCGCTAATCGGTTTCCTAGCCTAGGACTAGGCGTTCTAATGGGATTATAATGACATTTTGCGATCTTCGTGCAATTATAATGGCCTTTTGCGGTTTGGGGCGAGAGGCTTTCCCTCCATTTGTAGGGACTATCTCAATTTTGGGCCTAGACTGTTATCCCTACATCATGTGTGAATTGGATTTAGTATCAGGCTCAACCTGGATGGTTCGATCACTCCCTGGCTTTCATATTACAATACATCAGTGCCATAAATGAGCGATGAGACACTGATGATTATGATATGGAGTGCGCTTTTTCACGATGTTTTAACCAAAGAAAGCCATCTTCCATGAGAATTGATCAAACAGTGTGCGCCTTAATTTCTGAGAAATAGTACTTATTGTGTACGAAGCTGGCAATGGAGATTAATCACGTGTTGCGCAATATGGAAGTTCGTAGGAAAAATGTTATTTTAATCAATAGGTGGCTAGAATGAATGGATAAATTCATTTGTAATTGTTTCCGCGATAGTGAAGCCCTACGTGTGCCTTCCGAGTAATCGTGACGTCATTTTGACGACTGGTCTTTTTTTTTAAAAAAAATACGCTAATGTGGGTTATGATAAGGCTGACTTCTGTCCTTTAGTTTGTTTTCATCATCAGGTGGATATATAATTATAGGTTAACTAACTGGTTGGTTTCAGTCGCTTACTATAATATATGCTTTCAATCATAAAATATATTGAAAACAATCGAGTCATAAATTTGAACTTCAGCGGTAATCTTAGTAAAAAAGCAGATTGGTTACCATGACAGTCTCACAGAACTCACTAGTGTACTATGCGCGTAATTCATTCTAGATACGTAGTTTTCAGATCAATGTGTGTATAACAAATATATACACACTCCGTACGTCTATAATAGTAGTCTACACCTAGTTACATATAATAAGCATCTAGGCACGTATAATATACACCCAGGATACCCTTAGAAACATGGTATGAGTGGCATGGAAGATAAACCTGGAAGCTCCGAATACCTGTGAAAATCTCATCATATTCAGTTGGGCAGTCAAAGAAACTGCTATGCTGAAGTCCTGCGCATCTGCTGCAAGGGAAGCCATCATTATTCACATGGTGTGTTAGCTAGGAATGTGCGAGTTGTGTTTACTTTTCCCCATGCTCACTTCCCCATGACGTATCGTTGAGACTGGCCGATATTGCTGACCCACAACAATTTCTCCATTCCCTTGCCTAAGCATTTCCCCCCACGACGATGATCGCTCACAATTCATGTTATTTATAATTGAAACGATGTGAATGCAGTGATTTTTGGAAAAAGCGTCGGAATAAACATTGTTATGCAAAGTAATATGCATATGATGTAAATATATACACTGTGCTCCCTCCAGTCCATTTCAGCAACAAAAACTGTGCTTTGGGAATAGAAAAAAGTGATGGGAATAAGTTATGAGAGCTGAGACACGCAGCAGGTTGTTTTGGCATGAACTGGGCCCTATGTGCAGCGGCGTAGAGATAAGCAATCATATAGTAATGATGGATTCTCTCTCACTGTCGCCAACACTTGAATCCGATTAACGAAAGGCAGGGATGTCCATGTTAATAGCTGGCTTTCAGATCCGAATGTTCCCCTCAATTAATCCTGATTATTCGATTCCATGCACGTTAATGAGACATGCAAAAATGATCAATATGTCACGTCTTTCGTCCAGTAGTTATAGCAGTATAGTTAAATCGCTTGAAAAATCGACTGAACAGGGCTTTAGCAATTCTTTTTGTTTACGTCTTTTAAATTCCAGGCTGATACTGCCGATGTATTGGGCAGGAACTAGGGGGAGAAGTCAGTCATAACAATGCCCATTGAACAGAGCTTTTCTCTTTATGTGCCATATATAAATTCAAAACGTAAGGATTTGCGTGTCTCCGTCGAGGTAATCAAAAACCCATAACCATGCATGTTACATCTTGTTGAGGTTGCATGTAAAACAAGTGAATTTTCAGGTTGGCCTTGGGACATACTCTCAAATGATATTTTGTATTACAGGGACATTTTTACATAATAAGCTGGCTCCGTGTGAAGTTGCTAAGCTATAGCTTCATGATAGATATTGGTTGTGATTGAGAGCATTCCAGTCCAAAGGACTAAAAAAATAGATATAATGCATCGAGCATTCATACACCCATAAATACAAATATGATCCGTTTAAAATAATGTATTTCATTTATATGTGGGATATGCAGTATCGTGCTGTGCTTATTTATTATAAACTGATTAAAATAGTCCCAGATGGCTGTGGGTCGATCAATATCGACATCGGAGCTATTCCCCGAATTAAAAGTTCTACTATACAAGGGTTGTCACAATGTGATAATAGGTCATTCACCGAAAAGATTATTTTGTACCGCACTGCATGTCGAAATGAAGTAATGGACACAGTACACACCTGCCGGCCCTTTATTCCTCCCTGTCAGGCTGATATATATAATATGTCCCGGGAGAAATATTACACGTTGAATACTCGCAATAAGAAAATGCACTTTGCCCATGACTCACCCGCCGGCTTGATATTGCTTTACTGTTAATTGTTGGAAGGTCATTCCTGCTACCTATGAAGGGCAGACACGACGAATGTTAGATGGCCCGATTAATGCCAAGCTCGAGGGAACATCCTACAGGATAGAACTTTGCGGTGTAATTCATCATGGCACCAATATCCTCTAGTTTATATTTTATGTATCACAGACAGAGACGCGGTGAACACACCCTTAGCAAAAATAACATGCTCCAAAGTTCAAAACAACAAAGTCTGATGAATTTCCGTGTACCTAACCTTTAGAAGACTTCCCAATGAGGGCTGCTTTCTCAATGATGAATAAACTTTACCGCGGTTTCTAGAAAAAGGGACTTGATTAGTTTTGACATTGTTGTATTGTTACAAGGAAAGGAAGAAATATAATTTTTAGATTGATGTTATCATCAATCTAAATGGATTGGGGTGAGATCTGTCAATCATTGATAGCATCTTGGCTCCTCCCATCCTGGATATCAGTGTGAAGAATCTGTTGATTCTGATATCAGCAGATGGGATCAGAATCATGCTGGTAATGGCTGGGAGCGGGAGGAGTTGGCGTTTAGGTGTGAATTAAAGGGTAGACCATGAGTGAATTAAAGTGGCAAGTTGCGAAATAAGATGCCTCATATGCAAAGGTGTTAAAGGGACCAACAGAATCACATGGAATGACCAGTCATATATGGGATAGGGATTTCATGTTTTCTGTCTCCACTTCCTCTCCCTCCTACTATCCCTCCCTCTTGAACTTTACATTTAACTGACATCAATCTCCGTTTCCCTTGGAAACGCAATCTTCTACATGAACCGGAAATAAATAAATAAATGTAAACTGATCACTGTTAACAATTTCTTGTTATTTCAAAGGAGGTCAAGGTTGCCAAAATCCATTCATAAAGGAAATTATTATTGTATCAGATGAGGGTAAGAGTTATAATTTAATAATGGATTCAAGGCGCATATGGTGTATCAAAGATAAGGAGTCAAATTTCTACCTTTTTTAAAACCACAGAACTCCAGAACATAAGAGTGATCGATTTTATTGTATTCCTATTCATAAACGAAATATATACTATAATAAAGAAAATATACCATGTTCAGCATGGAATATCTATCGGTGCTTCAATGTCAATATCTATGTGTTATACATGTTGCTATAACACAAGCCTCACTCTTCTCCATCATGAATGCATTTATAAATCATTTATACAGGCTGTGATATTGGTGAAAACATTCTTGCAATTTTCGATAAAGATTGTGCTATAAATAGATGTCAGATTTGAACTGAATCCATTCTAGCATGCAGGGTAATATACATGGTCAGTAAGACATGCAAATCCCCTATTGTACCATAAACCTGCTGAATTACATAAATTCTGGATCGTTTATTAAATAACATATCCTATAGGGTACAATAGGAACATTGGTGCCTTTGTCTGCAAAGAGTTTTAGCTTTACATCAGAATACATCACTGCATCGTTTGATAATGACCCCTCCAAGGCAAGTGTATTCAACAAAGGAAGTTCAATTTTGCTCTCATCACACCAAAAGTACATCAGTATTTTATAATTTGCATATCAGTCACAAGACTGGCATCATCTAAAAGGACTGCCGCCTCGAATATACTGTAATCAGAAGCTGCGGATATGCCTTTTAGCCTGTGTTGGTAGGCTCTCTTTCAGAACTTCTTGACATGCTAGAGTCTTTACACCAAAAGAAACGATCAGCTTGCTAAGATGCTTTTATCTAAGGATACAAAACGTCATGATTTGTGGTTTACATGCTATGGTATCTCTGCATCAAACAACGAATTCATGGTGATTACGGATCCTCTAGTGGAATAAAACAATAGTATACAACAAAAAGTATACAGAAGCATCTTCCTGTATCATGATACGCGATGCATCTCCACTTGATGTATGTTTGTGCCTGTTCACAGAAAGAAGTACACCGTTTAGTGATGACATTGGTGGCTTACATATATATGAATGAGGAATGAAATTTGTTTGTAATGTGAATGATACATGTATTGTTCCATTCAAAGGCGAATATGTGCATGTCAGTGTATCTGCTTTAGAAGTCGACTCTGCCAAATAGGGGACTGCCAAGCCTATGGCACAGAACATAAATATCACAGATTCTGATCCGCGTTTTTTACTATCAATACGTAGTTATGCTGGCGTGATGTTGCATTTGAATGGCCCGAAATGCCAGCTAGCTGAAAGGCGGAAACATAATAAGCATGCTCTGAAATCAAGGACGGTAAAAGCATAAATACCATGCTTAAAAAGGTGTGTGTGAAATGAACTACAGCAATTAAATGCAGCTGACTTTGGAATAAATCTCTCCAAAGGTTTTCGGGCAAAACCTTTCAAGGAAGGCCAGCACTAAACATATAGATGTAAATGACCATGAGTGTTCCTAAGCCGAATTATTGCTAAGGTCATAACCATCCAAGACACCCATTTTCGTAGGGTAGATGTGGTATATTTTTGTTAACCGGCTAAATCTGAGGAAGCACTTCTTATAACCAAAGGAATCCCCCCTGGAATGAAGATCCACTCTGGTGCCATTTGAGAAGTGATTGGCCCCCAGAAAAAATGCTGTCTTGCGTGAGGATGGGGAATTAAGAGGGACACGTGGTAGGATGTGCAGAGATTATCTTTTGACTATCTAAGCGATGTTATTGAGCAAGACACGAAAGAATTCAATTAAAATCTGACTTACTCACATAAAGGTTGGGGAGCTATTTCTCCTGACTGCAGTGGTCATAATCAAATGTTTTGTCCACAGTAATAGTGATTGCTTTCACTTATTTCGGTTACAGCGCTATTAGGGTACTGCATTTGACTTTTAATTTTTGGAATTACGTTGTAACAATTTATAGTGCATGAAATGCATTAGATTGTCTGCCCATCACTACAATCGACTTTATGTTCCCATTTGAGCTACACCCTCAGATACTAACACCAACAAGAGTTGATACAAGATCAGAAAAACTAATTGACCAAATATACACAAATATGGGAAACATAACGAGCAAAGGAGTAATCATGGATTTTACCAGCGATTATTTCCCTATATTCATCTAAAAAAGGAAACCGAGAAACACATGTATATATATTAGTAAAGATATCTCCTCAAGATCATGGAAAACTCTAGACTTAAACATCCTTAGAGAAATTTTAAGGGACGAAAACTGGGACGAATTATATCAGTCCAGAGATGTTGATAAATGTTGGAACATTATAGAGAATAAGATCAATCCATACCTAGATAGGATGTGTCCTGAAAAGACATTTCAAAATACTAAGATTAAACCAGCTTGGTATATGGAAGAATTGAGAGAGAATCCAAAATGAAGGGATAAGGCATTCCTGAAAGTGAGGAAGTCCAAAAAAAGGTCGACTGGGACCATGCAAAGCAACTCCGCAACAAATTTAACTGTAAAACGCTGCAATTGAAAAATTTATACCTCAAAAAGGAAATAGATGAATGTGGGAAAGAGAGGGCAAACTTCTGGGAAATAATCACACCCCTATACTAAACCCAGACAAAATGAAAACAAAATCCAACATCAAAGTTCCAAAAGAAGACAGCCATTTCTCAGCACCCGAGGAAACGCCAAATATCATGAATAAATTCTTTTCAGAAATAGCCCCTCAGTTAGCAGAGTCCATACCAAAAATATCACCCCAAGAGTTAGACTCAATTAAAAGGTTGCACGGAGATGAAGACCGCCAAGAAGACCAACCCCAATTCTCTTTCTCGCCAATCAATCAATCCCAGGTGGTGAAACAAATAATGAAGTCAGGATCCTGGAAGGCCTCAGGGATCCCACACAACCCAACTAATGTATTAAAGCCAATAATGCTCACACTGTCACACCAATTAACATATATTATATTCAATCTATCCATTTAAAACAGAGTAGTGCCACAACCATTCAAAGTGGCCACCATCATCCCACTTTTCAAAGGGGGGGGAAAACAAGAGCACTAACTATAGACTGATCGCAGTGGTGAAATACCCAGCCAAAATACTGGAAAAATTAGTTCACAAACAGTTATGTAACCATCTCGAACAAAACAATCTATTTTACAAATGCCAATACAGATTTAGAGCCAATAAATCAACTGAAATGGCTCACCATAGAATCTTAGAAACAGTCTATGGCAACTTGAACTCTGGGAAGGCAACACCGCTTGCCTTCCTGGATTTCAAGAAAGCCTTCAATACAGTCAATCATGAAATACTACTGCAGAAATTACAAAAGATGGGCCTCTCAGACTCAGCATTAGAATGGTTTAAAAGCTACCTGACTGGCAGAAGACAAATGGTTACAGTAAATGGCTATATCTCTGAAGAAAGGGTGATTGTGTTGGGGTCCCACAGGGAACAGCCCTGAGTCCTTTGATGTTCCTAGTATATATTAACAATCTACACAGTGGCATGCAACACTGTGATGTCCAATACTTTGCGGACTACACAGTGGTGTATGCATCAGGGGTGGGTGTCAGAGATAATCATGTAATATTGGAAGATGACCTCCACAGGGTGGGGGTCTGGTGCAAGATGAATAAAATCTCCCTGAATATTAAAAAAGTCAAGTCATGACAATACAAAACAAAGGAAAGAGTGCCACAAAAAAAACATATCACAAATTCACATAAACAAAGACAAACTTGAAAACACAACATCATACATATACCTTGGTGTGGACATAGACAATATTATATTGCTAAAAAATTATGTTGACAGAAGATTCACACAAGCACAGTCCCGAGTTAAAGCCCTCAGCAGAATATCAAGGGCACTGTCAAAAGAAACAATAATAATGCTGTACAAATTGACCATCAGACCAATACTCATATACGGAGACACACTATACAACGTTGCACCAAAACAAACTCTAAAGAGAATAACAACAAAACAAAACAGAATTATCAGACTCGCACTTAGACTACAAAAGAGGACAAATGTCGAACATCTACATGATGAAGTGGGCCTACGACAACCACTCATTAGATGACAAATACACATACTACAAAAAACATACAAAGACACACAAACAGGGGAAAAATCAACAAGAGGAATCTAAACCTAAGAACACTCTCAAAGGGCCCCGTGCTTATAGTCCCAACACTGAAATCTGAGAAATTCAGGAAATTGTTTGTGTACCAGGCACCCACCCTGTGGAACAGCCTTGACAGTAAGATACACAATTTACCTGACTACAGGGCCTTCCAACACTATCTCACCACCCACTACGCTGACAACCTGTGAATAAAAGGTCTATACATAGAGAGAATGGGACGAGCCGGCAATAATCGAAAATTTATAGGACGAGATTCGTCCACATAAGCACGATGCTGTAGGCAGAGTGCTTATGTGGACGAATCAAGTTCCGAGTTCCATTCTATATTTATTGTATGTGCATACAATTTGATCATATTTCATCAAATATCACTGAAAAAATATCAAAGAAGCACAGAGAGCCCCGATGCCCCGCTGACAGCCCCGCTGACAGCTTCGTTAGTATAGGCCTATTTATAATGTTAACTTAAAACGTTCATATTGTGGCCATTTCTTGAGCTATACATTAATCAAATTTATATCATCGGATAGAGAATTTAATGCTCTATTTAATTATATGTGATATACATAATGATATTTTATTATGTATTTCTATAATCATAGTACCAGAATCACAGGTGGATTACCGATCGCGGGGATTTGTTTACATGCTCCGCGGAGAGCCAAAGCTCCGCGGAGCATAACAACAGAGCTATTTTTAGACAACTACATTTCATATAGGACACGTCCTATATGAATATTTTTATAGCACCCCACTTATAGCACCTCTCATATAGAATGCGCGTATAATAAATAAGTTAAAAGTCCTCGTGACTGGGGGACATGGCATTAATATGGGTTATTATTAATAATAGCATTAATATTCGCCAAGTATACAGTTCATAAACTGTACAGACGCCTTCTAGCGAGTGATGCTAAAGTTCCAAAAATCTATGGATACATAATTATTACATAGCTACTTGTAGCTGCAACCAGAAAATCCTGACAGTAGTTGGACAGGGTGTTTGCACACCCGCCTGTATATACACATACACTTTTGTACACATTCTTTGTACCTTGTACTTTATCTTGTATTTTGTATTCTATACCTGATAATTGACTAAAGTTTACTAGTCAACTTGTATCACCTAGTATCGTTCTTTCTATCAGTATGTAATCAAATATGTATGGGGTGTTCGGAAGAGCTGTGACAGTCACAGACAATATTCCTTTTCCATTCTTCTTTATTTAATATTTATGACAACGATTGTATATGTGTAATGGAAATAAAATCTTATAATAAAAATAATGATCACTGATTGCCCGTCCATTGCTGAGGCAGTGTAATATCAATCATAGGTTAGCCTTAGGGCTTCTGATGCCTAAAATCGAGATATCCTTTTCTCAAATCAACAAATTGACATGGCCTTTTCTTATGATCAGTAGCCAGAACAGAGGTAACCAGAAGACAAATGACAAACAAACTTTCTCATTAACAAGTGACAAATGATGTTGTTTCTCAATAGTGCCAAAAGAAATGGGTCATCCCCTCCCCCGCACACACACACCGGCAACCCTAGGCTCGTATACTTTTAAGAGGTCTTTGGGCAAGTTTTCCATTGATTTATGGATCATAACTTTTATTCCCAGGCGACAGAAATTCCTCAGACCTAAATATACTGCTTTCATTGCTATAGAGAATCACATAAATCTGTTTGCCTTATGCCTTATGAAGATTTCTAAACAGGGGTTCGGTTATTTTGCTAACTGATCTCGCACATGTATCCGTTTACATAAGCCCCTTCCACGGGCAAATAGTTGCCATTGTGCCGTTGATTACAAAATGAAAAAATGGACACTTTTCCTTATAGATAAGCTTCATGCTCAATGTGAAAATGTATACTAGGACTGAAAATGGATGATTTACGTGTCCAGCAGATAGCCTTATTTCTGGTTAACCTTTCGTGGTGAAGCAATTGACTGAAAGACGAGCGCGTTGATGCATACTGATTACATTTAGAAAAGTAGGCCTACTGTTTTTGGTATCCACAACACATGGTTTGGTTTTGGTTTGGAAACGTTTTTTATTTTTCTAATAATGTATTATTGCGGGAACATCGATGATGAACTATGATGTTGAGGGATTAAAAGGAAAATTCTGCCAGGACCAAAGCGCGCTCTATTTCAGCTAACAAATAACTTTGAAATTCGTTAATGCTTATTTTTAGCCTGTTATGATATGGATTCTGGACAAAAAAATAGATTTTGATCAGGGCTTGCGAGATTTCTAAAGTGTTGGCACCCCTGACATGCTAGTAAGAAATGTACTGCTCTCGCCTTGGCAGTGTCAGGAATTTCCAGTGCCTTTAAAATCCCCAAAAGCTTAACCCTCTCGGTGCTTTAGTACTGTTTAAAGTGGCTTTTCTCATTAAATTCAGTAGTCCTGGAATCTGTTGAAACTTTTTCAGTTCAATCATATTGGATATGTACAATAATAATAGAAGCACAGAGCACCAATTGAACAAGCTTAATTAATGAGCCAGACGGCTAGAGTAATGCACTTGTCAATTGAAACCCCCACCCCCACCCCCCCCACCCCACCCCCGGGGAAGTGGGGGAATGGTAGGGGAATGTCTTAGAAAACATTCCCCCACCCAGGTGGAGATTTCCCTTAGTTTACAGCAATATCAACTGGATGGGTGGGGGAATGTCCGCCAATGCTCACTTTATACCTTGGTTCTCAAGAGGGGTTAGTGGGGGTAGGGGTGGGGTAAGTGGAGGGGTTATGGAAGGGGTATACAGTGTTTGGACAGCAACCATCCCCTATATAGTGTTTCAATAGTGTCAGATCTGTACCTGACTGGGGTACTCTAATACCACTGAGTGTCATGTTTGAACTATACAGGCTCCAAGCACCCCCTATATAGTGTTTCAACACTGTAAAGTCTGAACATGCCTTGCTGAACATGATGGGGGACTCTTCTTCCAATGTACCCTATACTAGAAATGTCAAGATCCTTTATTGTTGGAGGTAGGGTTAGGGTAGGGATTAGGGTATGGGGTCCCCAGGGGTTGGGGTGGGGAGGGCTCATGGGAGGGGGTTGTTGAGGGGGTTAGGGTTAGGGGCGATGGAGGGGGGATATGTCACAAGTCTCCTGTAGGTATATGCATGCCCCTCCCCCAGAAATTTGTTTTTTCATCAATGGAGTCTTTCTAGGCTCTCTTTTGATGATAGGAAGCCTACTACCCCCACCCTCTGCCCTGCCCACCCACACCCCTACCCTCTCCTCCCCTGTGTCTTATCTGACATTAATTGCCCTGATAATCCTCCTCCTCCTCATGGGTGTCTGATTGTAGGCATGGGTGTATGTATGGATGTATCTATGTATACATGAGTATATATTATATACATGTATGGATGAATGCATGGGCGTATATATGTGTATGCATGGGTGTATGAATGTATGCATGGGTGTATTTATAAGTAGATCTCAAACAGAGTGTACTTACCCCTCAAATGACCATTGACCCAACCCTCAGAGATATACAAAACTGTATGTCATGATGTTTAGAATTCACATCTGATTAATGAAAATTCAAAAATATATTTTTTCCAGCTCTACAGAGCTATGTCATCCAAAAACACCATTTGCAGGACTTGTCTTAGAATGGCCCTTATATTTTTTGCAATAACAGTTTGTCTAAAAAAAGTGTCCTCTGACAAAATGTGCCCCAGGGGGTCGGGGATTTACAGGAATTTCTTGCCCTGGGGGGGGGGGGGGTCGGGGATTTCATCAAATTTCCCAAAAGGCCAGGGACATTCCCCCACATCCCCGGGGGTGGGGGTGGGTGGGGGTGGGGGTTGCAATTGACAAGTGCATAAGACTACGACCCATTTCCAATCACAGGGTCATAGGATGCTGCCTCCATACACAAGTGGACAGAATAGTAATTGATTGTAATCTTGATTGACCAATCACCACCTCTTCAAGTCACCTCCCTCCAAAATAGATAGAGTTCCATGACCCCAGCTTTTAGCCACCATTCTGCTCGGAAGTCTTGTATTTCTCAGACTATTTCGCACTTAAATATCTATGAAGCCACTGATCTAATAGAATGAAACTTTTCCTGATAGAAATATGTGTAGTATACTACCAGTTAAAGAAATGCCAAAATAGCGAGAAGGGCTACTTTAACGAGCTCCATAGAAGTCCATCATTCCCGTCTAGTAAATAGACTGCTTATGGCTTATCCTAGAATGCAAGCTGGTACCATTGGGGCAGTTCTAATCTTTGGCCCTGGGCTTAGCCAATACAATCCATCAACCTGAGTTGCAAGACTCATCCCATTGTACTCACCATCAAGTAAAACTCCCCAATGGCTAATAAAGATCGGAACTAGACTGCCCGCAAATTACCGGAAGGACTCCGCTGCCCTCTCGGGTCACCACAAAGCATGACGGGAATATCCATGACTTCCGTTCGTTAGGACATCTATCCACATTCTAGTACATATCTTCTCTAAAGCTCTGGCTTTCTAAATTGGTAGGAGAAGGTATCGGTAACGCATTGAACGCCGAAAATAATGAGTCACCCTATTAGTTGACTAAAGAGGGGTGATTGTGTTTTATTAAAAGAAAGTCCTCCTACCCAAAAAAACTTTCTGTGAATCCCCTTCAGCCGACCGACTTTCCTGGGGCTTCGGCCGGGGACAAGGCGTGAGAACAAATTAGTGCTTCTCGATGGGAAGATGTAGAGATAGACCTCAATGGCACCTCTCATTGCGATATACTATGCAATTTGGGAGAGATATTTCCCGTATTTCTCAAAGAAACTGGATTGACAAGTGGTTGCTTTGACGGGTTACCGATGTTACGTGCTTCAATCTGCAGCCACCACCTAATTACTTGGAAAAAGCAGCATTAGCCTTTGGCGACAGAGTCTGTTTATTTCCCCTAATTGATGTGGCATTATGTGCCTTTTTATCCTTCGTGAGGCAGAATGTGCTGTTATGGAAGTGCCGTTCTCCAAATAAATGCTGGCTGCATTGTTATAGCTCTAAGTAGTTTTTCAAGGTAATGAGCCTGTGGGGGAAACGGCACAAATATCGCTTCAGTTATTTATCTTAAATATTTTTGGTGTAAATACAGAACTTTGTGTTTCTCTGAAAATGCGTGACATGTTGTAAATAGAAGGGAGCCCGGTGCAAATAAAATCAAGAAACCAGTCATTGGAAGAGCTCCAGTAAATAAGAGCATCTTGGGGGCACCTACGAAGACTTGATGTCTTTAATCACAAACCATTTAGGCCTGGATTAAGTAAAGCTCGGTACACGGATCCGCCAGGGAAGGGATATAAATGACTAAATTTGATTTCAATTGATCCATGCATCTTGTCAGGCCCCCGCGACCCACTTTTTATGTAGAGCCAACGAGTATAAAATGAAGCTAAGAAACCATGTCAATGCCTCTAGTCTTCTCTGTGTCACATTTTCCCCATGTTTGAACAATCACATAGCGACAACCCTAGCTCCCTTACTTTGTTTTAGAACATCGTTTTGATCTGACAGCACCATAAAAATTCAATAATTATTTTCTTATTTCAATTTCGGTTTGTTATATCAGGAACGATTCGTGAGAAATTGAAAAAGAAAATCCATGGTAGATGTCCTATCTCCCCATCACGTCATTCCAGACCTAATTGTCCGACAGAGTGAAGTAAGTCTACCTCCACTGAAATGGAAATATTGTTACCATACATCTTTGATCTGAGAAAAGCGAGGGTATAGGTGGTTTAAAGTGCCCTGTGGTATGTCAATAAGCCACACCGACGCTAAGGCAATACCTATAGGCGATTTATACAACGGTCCCTTTCATCACACCGATAAGAATAAATGCATGAAAATATGAGCGTGGTATTAATATCTACATACGACCAAGGGGCATACGGACCTTGTAAAGTAAGTCATAGTGGATGCTAAAACAAAGCGATGATGGGCTGGATGGACGATGAATGGCTTTCTGTTCACTGTACATACAGCATACAAGTGGGTAATCGTCCCTCTGTATGACTGGGGAATGGTAGATCTTTTGCCCACCCCCTGGGTCATTATAACTCACACCAGGAGAGCGCTCGTGGGGATCAGCTGATCCTGATGCGCCTTGCCTTGATCCCAGTACCCAGAAGGAGTTGCTCCTCGAGCTCCTCCAGAGGCTGGCATTATTGGCTTTCGGGAGGGCTTGGTCGCACAATGCGGGTAGTAGAGGTCATGTTCAGAATGCAGACATGATGGTGGTGATAACTACTGTTTCAAAGGTTCCTCCTTTCAGATCGATTCAGCCTCCAAGGCCTATGTTCCCAGTCCACAGCCCTACAGCTCGCACTCTATGTAGGAGGACATCTGACCCTCAAGAGCCTCCCAGTGTCCTGGGAAAGGGAGATACCAGACCGTCGATAGGTCAGAGCGACAGGTGATCTAATACTGCAAGGCCGAGTGCCGTATCTCTCGGAAAACACACTCACTTTTGTGCTTTATGATATTGTCTGGTTTTAGGTCAGCGATACTGAGGGAGACATCTGAATAGGTGTGCGAATACTATAGAGGTTCCCAAAAAACATTGAAGATAAATACTGAAGAATATGGGACTAAAACTGCCACGTGTGCAATAGTATTCACTTAGCTTATACTTCTTCGCTCTATAAATTTTCGCTTCCGGGTGCTAACTAAAATAGCTTTAGGAAAATCTGTGCATGAAAATAATGTCTAAATATAGACCAAAAATCGACCCAGAAAGGGGTTTTCATTTATAGTCCATGGGCCAAGGGGGTCATGAGTACCATCTCGGGGGACAGATTCTCACCTATCCCAAAAAGTAGAAAGGGTCAAGGGCTTTTAAATGAGCTATGATACCCTTTTCAAATGAGTAGCTTATTGGCCACCAGGGGGCGCTAAAGGCGAATATTTTAGATTTTTAGGTATTTTAGGTTTTTAGTTTTTAGGTTCATGGTTCAAACAATTGTTATCTATAGAGTATTATGCATATAGGCCTATTAAACCAAATAAACTGTATCACCAGTATATCTATTGCCTGGTACTGACAACACAAAATCCTAATTGCTAAAATCTATTTTTGTCAGCATATCATTATGCCATGTGACTGAGCCCGTCCAAAAGGCCAAAGCTGGCAATAATGTTCAATATATCAAGTGTCATGTCCGGATAAAATGAGTTTCAAATACGTTTGTTTAGCATGTCTACCAGCTGCTCACCGTCAATAAATGGTGGGTCCTGGTTGTTCCAGCCCAGTGTGTCGTAACATGTTCTCAAAACAGAATCTTTGATGAGGTAGCCTGGCATTTAGGTGACTGTTCGCGGGCATTGATGCGAGGGAATTCGTCGATATTTCATAAGGGCACCACTTACCGGGCGATACTTTAGCTTTGATCTTTTTTGAGAAAAGATCAAAGTGTCGTAGTAAAAAGTTGCCAAAGGGAATGGGGCCGGGGGACGATGATAAGGGCTCCTAACAGTTCACAGGCGAAGATGGCCATGGATGCTCCGCCCACGATAGGGTCCATCTTCCGCATTATTTTTTTTTCGCGATATGACGCGAGAAGTAATTGATCAGGGAGAGATGGAGAACGCTTGAGTACATGGGTGGAGGTAAGGTCCAACATTGCCGGTGTGGCATTAATGTAAAATGCGTGTAGGAGATCGGGGGCTTCCCGAGATTAAAATCTGCTGGTGAAGTATTGATTAGTGCGCTAAGCTTTAGATGGCCAATCTATGAACCGTTACTCACAGTACATCAACAGATGCAGCGCTGAGCTTCCCACTGCATGCAGCCTATACCCGTGTGATGCGTACAACTCATTTTATGTCTAGATTGAACAAATGTGTCTTTATCACGATTTTGTCTTATATGTTTTGTTCGTGTTCAGTTTGTGTTTGGTAAGTCAAACCAGGAAAATATGATTGTTGGAATGAATAGTAATCCGGTAACTCCCAAGCAGTAACTTTGATATTGTTTCTTTAAAGTCCATAAATTTGGAAATGCCTGGTGTAGGAGAAATAGGCCTGCCTTAAAATATGAAAAAGGGACACAATGGGAACACCAGATCCTAATTGTTAATGGATTTGAGTCGCACAATATGAGTTATAGCAGTGATTTAAATGTATAGTGACAGGAATAGCAGAGTTTAATTGCCTAGAGGGGAAGTCTAGCAATACATGTGCATGGCTCTTTGTGAAAACTTCTTACGGTAGCTCTTTGTTATGGAAAAGCAATTCCTTTAACGTGACCAGAGTCGTTCACCGTTTAAACATCTTATGAATGAAAAATCCTTTTAATGAATTCCAGCTTCTGGCGTGGAGTATTGTCGTGGTTATGTGGATGAGCACGGCCAATGGAACAATGGATTTTACTGTCCACAATGGGGAGGACCCGGAAGAAAGTATTGTTGTGGTACGGATACCCATAAAGTCTGCTGTCCAAAAGACGATGCTGTCATCAAGAAGCCTTCGTTGTTTGGGAAACAGTAAGTTTTTTTGGTTTTTAAAATTTTACAAATAACTAGACAGCAACTACAATTGCCATGCCGATAAATATTTTCTTTATTTTAAAGGCCATCACTTAAACTGGCGTTTAATGATCCATTTATGATGTTACGCATGTTGATTGCAATCGATCCTTCTGCTAAAAAACATCTCAGCTGCCGTGACTATACCAGTATCTATAGCGGAACGCTGAGTATGGTCGGTTTTAATATCAATGGAGTAATTTATGATCTTCCCAAAACGCTTTACTTCAGAGTCGTAGTCTAAACCATTGCCACGGCCGGCGGCCGGCCGAATATAACACTTTTTAACATTGTGGTGTTTGCCGTGCTGGGCAGGTACACCAAGAGTACACCAGGCGGCGGCGATATTGGACACGGGGCTTCTCATTGACATACTGTTGTGACTATTTAAAGATAAAAACGACACGCAAGTCTTCAGTCCATGGTTTCAGTTTAATCTCAGTCCTGCAGCCTCCCATGCGTCAACAAAGTAGCAGGAACAAAAACTATAGAAAAATATTCCAGGCGTCCGATAAACTAATGGCATACTAGCGGATAAATGCGCTGGTGACATGCTATTTTGCATTTACGTTCAGGACCTACAGCAAATCTTGGACTGTAAAGCGGCTAGGCTCAAACCTGTGGACAAATAAAATGGGAATGGGTAGTGTGTGGAGTTTGAGTGTTGAGTGGAGCCGTCTTCACACTGGCAGCAGAAACATGTCAATCATAAGGTTATCATTAATAATAATAATAATAATAATAATAGATTCACCATTTGTGCTTAGCCTTCTTCTCATGAATGCTTTTCCAGCGGGACAGTTTAAGCAGTGCTTAATTCCCTTTATGGCATATATATATAGAGTTGAAAATAGGTCCAGAAATGACGTCACGATTCTTCCAGTTTGGAGTGCGGGCATGATCTGAAGGTCTATTTATCGATTCTGAATTAATTCAGGCCCATTTATGAGAAATGGTTAGTCAGAATGCTTAATTTTGTCCACCGCATAATGGTTCACGGTCGAAATTCATGGTGTTGGGGTATATGATGCTTATTTCAAACGTAAATAAAATGCGTGTTTCTCCAGTAGGACATGGGTTTCGGTATACTATAGTTCCATAGAAAAAATGCTAAAATGTGTTTGGTTTTTTTCTCAAGAAATCGTGGAATAAAAATAAGATTCGGCCTCTTTACTTAATTAATGCATTGGGCCTTCTCGGCGAGTACTGTTCACCTTGTAGGCTACTTGGCACTATGGTAATCTTGGTATAGTATTGAAAATTCAGACTTTTATGTTGACTGTAAATATCAGTATAGCTACACGTAGGCCTATACATGTACGCACTTAGTTTCTACAGTTGAGATACCTTAATTGCTGCGTCACGTTTATTGACCTTAAGAAAATCGAGCTTATTTTTATTATTGAGCTTATTATTATTGAGCTTAAATGGAACATTATTGAGCATAACAAAATATATCTCACAAAGTTCTGACAAAATGTTCACAACAAAATGGGTTGTTTAATTATATATATTTTAACGTAGGCTAACAATGACCCTCGCGAGATTCATTTAGGCCAAATTGGGGTTACTGTCCGTGACACTAGATATGAGCAACGCTCTAATTATGTACATGTGTATACATAATTTCATGGTACACAGCGTGCATGTGATGGAAGCAATTTCATTGTCAACCCTCCATCCCCGGGACCATACCTTCCTGCTCGAGCTCTCGTCAAAAGGGTCGAGTCCTCTCATGAAAAATGGACGGTTGTAATTAGGCCGGAAGATGAGCCGGAAGTGGATTTGAGACTTCCGCAAGCGTCACCAGATGGCTCTGGTCAAGTTGAATGTCGGCTTACAAGGCGGATGGTTAGTTGCTGGCAGCCGGTGGCGGTATGGGTTAACGGAGGCCAAGACAACTACTGCAAGAAGGACAACCATATTAATCAAGCACAGAATATAAAAAGAAAACCTTAGAGGAGGATGTGCCTGAAAGCGTGTTAGCTTGCCAGACGCACCCACCCTTATTGTTTCGGGGTCGAACGAGATTGAATCTGTTACAAGATCAGAGGTTCTAAAGCACCACCATCTCTTAGCTGGCCAAGAAAAGCAGCCTGATAAAGAGCCAAGCAAACAAAGCATACTGATTGACTCGTTTATCTTCCCTGCCTTTTTCATCAAGGTGTATTGTTTCTGGCGACTTGGGGCATTCCATTGGGCCGCGGACACACTAGTCTGATGGTTTGGGGCTTGAATACCATTGTTTTCCTATGCATTGATTCCTTTTTACCGCTTGGGGCATCATTAGCTCTAGTTCTAAAACGATCAGGGGAAAGAAAAATCATTTCTAAATAAATGGGTTGAATACAATTACTTGAATCTCGATCTTTATATTCTGGTGATCACATGATTTTATCGCTAAACACAGTGACTTGTGTAGTTTTAAATATGGTATGGCCCCAAATAACCCTTTTCCACTATACATCCCTGATTTATAACATCAAATGCAAAATGAATTGTTGTATGGCAAATTGCTGGACAAGGGTCTGAGTTAAATTGTGTGAGATATAGATAGCGAGCGACTGTAAGCCAAGGCCGTGTTATTGTGCCAGACTGCGAAGCAAGAGGGCATACATCAAGTCTTTTTGCATTTCATGTTATAAGAATCGGAATGTATTTTTTTGCTTGTAGACTGATTGCCTCTTAGAAAAGGGCTATTATGTTACCTTTAAATTAAGATAAATATAAGAATCATATCATCCGTACCTGCACCATGAATTTATGTAATTCAATAATGTATCAATACATTAACAAGCTGTGTACCTGTGAGAGTGACAGTCAAAATAGGGCCAGTCAAGATCATATTGTGGATAGTAATTTTTAACTATCTGTTTTCCAAGGCCCATCCCCCTATTTCACCCTCCTTCCACCTCTCTCTCTCTCTCTCTCTCTCTCTCTCTCTCTCTCGCTCTCTCGCTCTCTTCATGTCAGGCAACCCCTACATCCAGGGAGTTTGAGAATGGACCCATATTGTTGGATTAGTAGAGAGAAATTCTGTATGAAGCATTACTATGTTTCAGGATGAGAGTTTAAACTTGAAACAAGTTTAAAGCTGCATTCTGAGCTAATTTCCGTAAACAAAAATGAAATTGTCTTTTCAGTGGTCTATTCATTCCAGACCCATCCAAAGGTCACCCAGATAGAGTATTAGAGGATCTTGGCCTGCTCTTCTTGTGTGAAATGTCATTATCTCCCCAAATAATTATTTAGAGGACCCGCCAAAACCTCACTTTTTTCAGTCTGACTCTATATCATCGAATCGAATACGATTCGATAATGTAAGGATAACACTGGCTAGATAGGTATGAAGAAGCCAACTAATTGCACTATCAATCCCATTTGATCCAGATTGCCACTGCACATCAACAAAAATCATAAAAACACTCTAGAAAAGGCCAAGAATTCATGAAAAACTCAGGAAATTCGAGGAAATATAAATTTGTCATTTTCTTTACAAACAGACACACACACCCTCTAAAATTTCCCGAATTGCCTATAGTCCTATTCTACTTTTGGACGATTTATCACTTTTTTACCATGATATAATTAGTCAGTCGTCCTGGTTCACTCATAATTTAGTTCGCACATGATATACAACGCCGCATAGTTATGAGCATACCATGTAATTCCTGTTTATGAATGATTGAAATGTTAATTAATTGTGTTATTCTCTGTCTAGTTTACCCTTGGTATGTGGACTTGTTGCTGCCTGCGTCGTGCTCCTTATTATTCTGATTGTGGTCATCTGCTATTTCTGTCGAGGATGTTGGGTCTACAGGCGGAGGAAACGATTACAGAATGGTAAGGCCCAAAGCAACGCACATGATATATACTCAACTCTTTTTGTCATTGCTCTTGTTGAACCTAGATATTGTAAGAATGAATGGGTGCTTGATGGTGAGGGGGCCCGAACGTCGTGAATGTTTTTGTTTTTTTTGTTGTTGTTTTTTTTTGTTTTTTTTGTTTTTTTTTTTTGGGGGGGGGGGGGGGGGATTCTAGTGCATTGTTACACAACCAACCTGAAACCCGGTACATTGAATTGTTATACCATTAGAATTCGGGAAAGAATGAAGAAATGTGCTCTAAATCTGCGATTTATACGTAGACAAAGCGATACTTAAACTATAACGTAGGTCTTTTACGGAAATTATAATGGAAAGCCCCCTCCAATATATTGAAAATGTGCATTATATATTATACGTGAATATCTCAGCACCCATAGATTGTGTTTGAACAGGTGATATCCCTGTATCTATACTTCCATGGGCAATGAATTCATAAAGAAATTACAATTTATTATTGTAATGCATTGTTAAATTATTTATGATAGGTATAAGATTTAAGATATATTGATGAGTATTTTATGTTACTGATGCAGTTGATCTGTGCGTACGAAGTGAAGCCTTGGCCTACCTGGCCCCGTTTCTGTGAAGGCTTACATAATTCAATCAGCTATCCTGTGAAAAGAGACCACTTGGTGATGAATCTTATTAAGAATCTGTTTCTTGGCACTGACTATAGCTTTAAATTGGATTTGGCACCGTTGAGATCGCCAATACATACTCGAAACCAAAGGGTACAAACGGGTTTGTGTCAAGGATGATTAAACGAACACATAATCGAACAGCACGTTAATTATAAAGAAACATATAACTTGGGACGCTTTATAGTTCCTTGTTCCGTGCACTCCTGAGTGAATTTCCTTAAATGCCCTGTTACAATCTCAACCAGAGTTAACTGGTATATTCTCGATAGAATATCGATATCTGTATGTTCCACTTATTAGATAGAAATTCCCGTCCTTGAGGTATGGCATTTTATCATATACGCAATGCTCTGAGAACAACGTATCCAGAGTGAGTTATGCACACTGCGTATTTCATTAGTGAGTGACGTCTCTTAGCCATGACAACCAATGCGTTTTTACCAAGTTTACCACCAAAATCAACTTGACGACTTATTCGTGCAATATTCACGCTCCTTCAACCAACTTGTTAGTTAACCTGTATTTATATCACAATTGCTCCCCAAATGGAAACTTCATCATGCCCAGGGTTCGGCATAATGCACATTCAATATTCCATCAATTCTTTCAGCAACCCAACAATGCCTTAATTCAAATTGGGAATCAAGTAGCTGGCATGCTAAGTGCGTATTGGGCTGTATGTCGGACTGCATGAAACAAAGAGACAAATGGTGCTTTGTGAAGTCAAACTACATGTATTCACAGAATTCTGTATAATTAACTAGAAATACATTTAGTTATATAACTTCTATGACCTGATTGGCTATAAATAGATTTATATTATGGTATACAATTTAAGCAGAATAATACCTACCATAGTAACTAAATCCCATGAGCCACTCAAAAAGCCTGTTCTTCAATAGATCTATAAACTTAACCTAGAACATAGAACTAGATGTAGAACCTAGAACCATACATTTGCGTATGTTTATGTTTGTCTTCATTCATTCTGGTCGTGGGAAAATATTTAAATGACATATAATACGTGTATATAGAATGTTACAAAGCCGTATAATAGGAAATTTATATGGAACCCGATTCCTGCGGAATCTTGTTCGATAATTTCCGATTACGGGAGCCCCCCATCATTCTCTCTATTTATTTTTTAAAATCTCAGTAGATCAGGGCTTTTGTTCGTTTAGCTATCGCATGACCACGTATTTTGGAAGGCTATTATTTTTATATATATCTAATTTTCTTTTGATATCATTTCCCTTTTCATTTAACAAAATTGTTGCAAGGAAAAACATTTCTGCCACTGGCCTATGCACGGACAACCTGAAGGAACATTGAAGTGGTATTTGTAGTACAAGAAGGGCCCATTTTAAAAGGGAAAGAAATCACGTGTATCAGGTTAAGGCAATCACTGTCCTTGCTTTGTTAGGCTGCGGTGCCACTGGATAAGAACTTTCAAATAAAGGCGCCGACTAATTTCCGTCACGAAGTTACAATTTACTCATGTGACTGGAATCGAGTGGATCCAAGTCCTATCGAATTGATTTTCAAATTAACTCCACGTGCTGAATGACCCTAGTAGGAATCCCAATTCTCTTGCCACTCAGGCTCAAGGTTAATTGTGCCTATTTTCTCCCGGAATATCTGCAATAATCAGTAATATAACGTGTGAAATTGTAGGTCCTTATAATGTAGCTCATAAGCCCAGCATGCCTATAATATGATATCAAATATCCTTGATTTCATCGTCCGTAAATTAAACATTTTATTTTTGCACATTGTAATAGGCTTCATCTAATTTATACGAAAGCTGAATATAAAATGTCTCAATTGGCAGTTAGAAAATCTTTTAATCTGCCGAAAAGCATCATCTATGTTGCCATTGATCCATTACTTAATTTCTTATCTTTTTTCAGGCTCCACATTATGTTCAAATCCACCTACTTTTGGCGGTCGGACGCCTGGTTATACTGTGAGCTACAGCGTTTGTCCACATCCACCCTACCTACCAGGTACTTCCTAGCAGTTCTATATAGCTCTATGACTTATATCCAAATGCAAATTAAGTTTGAGGGTTAATTTGTTTGAACGGTACAGGGGTAGCAGTTCTATATACCTATATGATTTATATCCATATGCAAATTAAGTTTGAGGGTTAATTTGTTTGAACGGTACAGGGGATAGCAGTTCTATATAGCTCTATGATTTATATCAAAATGCAAATTAAGTTTGAGGGTTAATTTGTTTGAACGGTACAGGAGATATAACCACCTTATGCAGAGACTAAAAGGATTAATGGCCTGCTGACCGAAATGTCGGTCATTAAACCTTACATAAATAAATATACTCCAGTTCGCTGCTGTGATCCATCGTTCTCGTGTATAAAGTGTAAATTTTAAATGCATCAAGTAAAGTTTCTATTCGTATATACAATATATACGACAGGCGAAGATTCGGTGTAGTGTAGCTGTGATTCAAAGGTCCTCTCATAGACTTCTATCAAGAATATATTTGTTCTAATTGTAGATGCTATAAACCATTCTGTGTGCTACCCAATGGATGATCCCCCGCCTTATCCGGGAGAAGGACAACATTCCATTGATGAAAAGCAACCGCTCAACCCAAGTCACCTTTATGTTTCCATGGAAACATCAGACGACATCGCGGTTAACTCGGACCGGAGGTCAACTGTTCCTGATATTCCTGATACTCCTGACACTCGAGGTTCCGATTACGATCTTGACACAACTGCCCATTGTCAAAGATGTGAGCCAACCATGTCTCAGAGTAGCAGTGCTGTCACTGCCTTAGTCAGGGACACACAGGATGAGAATATTGATGATATAAATGTATCTGGAGATTTTGACGATCTCAGCAGTCCTGGGTCGTGTGACCAGCACAACTGTCAAGTCATTTTGAAAGACTTTATAAACGCTTCAACTGGTGAAATTGTCCCTTTGCAAGCAGAAGCAAAATACACAACGCTGGAAGACCTCACTTCAAGGGAAGATTCCCCAGCACCTCAATCATCTAGTGTTGTAAGTGGAAAACAGCGTCCTAATACCCCAATAAAAAGCATCGAAATCGGAACATATTTACGTAGTATTCAAACTCACATTCATCAAAGTTCCGAGGAAAGTACAGACACGATGGAGGCTTTGCCGACTATGAAACTTCTAAGTGAACATGGTGAAGAACAACCATCAAATACAAGGCAAATTTATTGTGCCGGGACAGGAGACGCAACATCGCATCTATCTATCCTTCAACCTGTCGATCCCTTAATTGCTATGGATGATCAGGTCGTGCAAGTCATCCCCCAAGGATAGTCGGGGGTATGCTCAGTGCATATTCGTAGACTCAAGGGATTATTCTGAACAACGATATAATTTGCAAAAACCAATACATTTGGTACCTGTATAGAAGATACGTGTTAACGCAAGAGGTGTTCTACACAATGAAAGCCATATCACATTATGCAGTTTATAGCTGATGATCCTACGTAAAACCGCAGATATTGATCCGGTTGGATCCATATGCAATTTGATACCATGATGAGAGGTTTTATAGAATTTCAATGGAAGGTACTCTTACAAAGAAACCATCGTGCCAAAACAGAGTCTTCCTGGGCATTATCTTACCACATGAATTCCATTTCTTGCCCGCACACCCTTGTATCATATTCCCTGCACACCCTATAGTCCCCCTATACATAATAAAGACAAAAATAAAAGCGTCTTAGTATTTTTCTTTTGCCGTGGCTTTTGATGAAATAGCAAATAATATTTGTAAATATTGTTACAATATATAGAATAGGGAATTTCTTATACATGGGTTTTCTAGATATAGGCGATGATGGTTAAATCATAAAGGAGTTCTGTCATAATTTGCTTTGGTTTCAGTTTCTATAGGTCAAAGTTTCGACCTTTAGTGAGGCCTTCTTCTGTAGCAAGATTTCTAATTAATGTTGTTATTGAACCTGCTATTAACATTAATCAGGCACAGTTTTATTTGCATTAATCCTAATTCTATTTGCCTATCGCTATGAATGTGTGCAAAACGAACAAAATGCCCATTTTCGTATACTACTCATCCGAAAACTGTGCATGGTGTGTCAGTTAGCTTAGGCCAGTTTGCGATGCTCGGGTCATGATGTAAATAAAGGATATACACATACTATGAAGCTACGGTCAGCCTTAACCTTGGAATTTATCTGAATATAAAACCATTTTTGTGCTGCATGTCTGAGCGAGACCTCTTATGAATAGCTAATGGTTTGGTGTCTCTTTGATGCAGCCAACGGCTTCCGCGCAACGCTTTCAGATCAATGCCTGCCATTACCAGAGTTTTGTAATGGCCGATAAAAGAGGCCCTATCCTTCTTTTTGATATATACAGTACTTCCTAGCTGTCCTTCTTCCAACTCTCTCATATAGTTGAAACCATCCCAATGCAGTTATTATAGTATTTCAAAGTGCGAAGCTGCAGCGAGGTTACACGAGGATTTACCTCGTCTGTCCGCTATTCCCAAACTAGGGTTAAGAAAGGAGGCAGGACATCATTTGGAAATAAAACACAAGCCGAGTAATTTCTGGGTTCAAGCTCAGTTCAAGAGATATTCACATTTGCATTATTGATGGATGATGGTTTATGGTGTCACTATAATTATATCTAGGTCTATATTCCTTAGGCCCACGTGTATTTTTTGTATTTAATATTTTTTATTCAGCCCAGTATGTCACTGGTACATTATGCTCAGTAATCGCTGATCCCTGTCCCTGTCTCTTCAATGTGCTCCCTGTCATTGACTGTGAACGGAAGGATATATAAATGGACAATTCACAGTCCATGTCATTCAACTGTAAATGGCTGCGCGTATTTAAACTATACAATAATGTTCGAGTCACGGTATAAATATAGTCAAATATATTCGAGATAATTGATATTCTTACAACAGGCACTCATTAGAGTACATGTAGCACATTTATGCTTTAAGATAACACCATACATATAATTGTATTAGTTGGACTGCTGGCCAAATCGGTCGTTAAAAACAGAACACCCGACCCCCCAATAATTATGCGAGGGGACCCATGAATGTGTGGCCCCACCTACTGGATAAGGGATAAAGTTAATGGGCAGTCACATTATTTTTGCTCTTAATTAGTTCGGGTAGGGGGCATCATCAGTTTGAATTGGCCTATCAAACATGCATCCTTTTTAGTATGTTACATTAAGAGCATGTCGATCTTCGTAATTGTCTCATTGAAACTGTTTGGAAACAGTTTTGATTATCATATTAATTTGATGTTATTTTATTATACACAAATTTTATATGAAACAACGTACCTAGAGTGTGATCATCGTGTTATACCGTCAAGTGGCAGCATAGCTGGGAAGAGCCACTTTCCCATTAGGGGGTAGCGGAACCACTAGGTGGCGTAGGAGTTAGCCTAGCCCTGGAGGGAGTGGTGTAAGCCACTAACTATCCACGTCTCTATTAACAAACTACACAGAGGGGCCCCAAGTCACTCTGAAATATAACATCATCCAGTCTGCAAGCGTTCTCCTTGGACTCCATAATTTTACAACTTTTGAATTATTATAGTAATTTATATAGGATTAGATTATACCCACAAGGGTCTAACAATCGGTATGTGCAATAATATGGCAAATATGCAAGTAGTATACGGACACCACGGAATATATGCAACCCTGCCATCTAAAAAACTGGCAGTAACTCTATGAAAATGCTTTAAAATATTCCCATATATCATTAAATTGTTCATTTAGCTATAACATTTCGTATACTGGATAATCTCTAGAATATTCCAGCAACAAGGTAGGGGTGTGTCTGTCAAGCTCGGGCGAGCTCAGGCGCGCTCGGGGATGAGGTGGAGAAGGATCGCACCTTGGGCGTACTCAGGCAACCTAGTGGTGCCCCCTGCTAAATCACATACACTTCAATTATTCAACATTAGCTATATGTGATGTGTTAAAGAAAATGAGTCACAAGTCGCAAAAATGATATTTTTCAAAGTGATTTATCCATAAGATTTTATGGATATATCATTCTTGGTGGGTTAAGTGTTGAATATTCACTGGACTCTCCCACGACCACCGCTTTTTTTTTAAAAAGCCGCCACCGGCTACTCACTAAAATTAGACCAGGCGTACCCGTTATCACGGTCTTACGCACAAAGTAGAAGAAAAGGGAATTGCTGCTGTCTCTGCCCACGAAATAAATGCTCATTCAGCTTTCTTACCTAGCTTACTCCTACCGTATATTAGTAAGCAACGATATTAGCTAGTGATTACTGGAACAATATTGTCTAGAAAAGAAGATATAATCAGATTTAGCCACCAGCAAGGCCTGTGATAAGATTCGAATTGACGGCCATTGCCGCGAAATATATCAACAAGCGCCGAAAATGGTGTCTCCCAATACCGCCGCTAGCGCCCCTGCATGCATACACATGCCTCACTGAGGCATGTGTATGCATACACCAAAACAAAAGCGTAGGAGGGGAGGCCGAGGGGCAGCCGGGGGGTGGGGTGGTGGGAAGCATTGAAAATGAGAAAAAGATTCCATACTTATATAATATAAGTACATAGCCTAAGACAACACAACCAAGTTAATCTCGCGGTAATACTCTGGACGAAAAATCCGCTTTACACTTAGCGTATAATAGGTCCTATTAGCAGCTTGTAATACAAGATAGAGAAGCACATGGATAGTACCTGCTATTCGCTACCATTATACTGAAGCTGATAGCAGGAGCTTCATGTGCAAGTGTCATATTACTAAGTATTCAAGCATGTGATTGTAGAACAAACAATTTAATGCCAACGCTCTGCGTGTGCATGGGGTCTGACCATTGCAAACACAGAGTAGCCGGGGTTGGCTTGTGGGATGGTTTGTTATTGCTAGAACAATGGTTACACATTCGTTTTCCCGTTGATTCAACCCTTGCTATTAAAGTTAATGCTACACATAATTTAAATAAGTTTAGAGATTACATTTTAAGAATATTGGCCATTTGAGCATGGGTATGTTGCAGGAATTGTAGGAATGACTTGAATCCATTTTAACTATCCACAGAAGAAGGTGATAATGATTTTGTCATTCCAGTGACAGGAAGACGGGGACCAAACAAGAATACTGTACTCCTGGTGGGAGACGCATTTCCCCCTTAGCCATGTATATTCATGCAGTATCTATACATTATTTTACCACTCATTTCACAAAAAAGAATATAAATAGCAAGTACAATATATAAACCTGTGCCGTGGGAAACTCCTAAATTCCTCTTTTAAATATGAAAGACCTATCATTCCATTTAGCAACACTTTAGACCTAGTGTAAGGGAAAAACTATATTTATAGTGACAATAACGGGCTATTTATTCACCACATTGGTCTATGCAAAGCCAGGAGTGTAGAGCTGGATTTGCTCATGCTAATTAACATATATACATTGTATTTATGGAAATCCCAAAATTGTTTGGAATTGATGAGAAGAGACCTAACATCCATCCCTAATTTCGAATGCTACTACATTGTTTGCAAGGGAGTATCTTTCAGTGTGAAAGACCTGCTGTCAGATTTAAGCTACCATGCGAGTGGCGTCACGCCTACTGTGACGTCACGATTGGCTTCCATCCCAATCAGTTCTCACCCAGGTAACAACAATTGTTACCTGGGAGGTGCGCTGGTTGTAGCAACAAGTTGCTGGGTGTTATGTCATAGGCAACAAGGTTGCCTTAGGCATGACACTGTTAAACACTACCCCACAAATGGGTTAGATCTGTAATGTTAACACTTCCACACTCTAGCTGAGTGTGTTTGGCACCACATGGTTTCGGGGTTAGGACCCTCATCAGGCATTAGCTGTATTCACTGATCTAAGTGAGTTTTATTCATTTATTGATTTGTCCAAAATTGAACAAATATAAATGAAAAAATACATATTCATGTACTTGATCTAGGTAGATCTAAGTACTATCATATGGGTGTACCTAATAGGCAGCTTAGTCTATTGTAACAGTGTACAATGTGGTTGGCTGATTATTGTAGGCTATAGGTGATGTTCAATGGGAACATGGTGGAAAGTGTCCACCTGGGGCCCGTTTCATAACTAATAACGGAGCGGAGCGGAGTCCAAAAATGGCTGAATTCCACTATTCTGTTTCATAACTAATAGTGGAACGGAATTCCGCTATTTTTCCGCTAAGTCTCCGCATTTTTTGCGGAATTCAAAAAGGTCTCCGCAACTTCTTTTGTCTTAATTTTACATGAAATAAATATCAAATAAACTCTTTTTATCCTTTCTATAGCTCTTCATTGCTAGTTATCATATGTTTTAAGGTGAGAAAAAAATATTATTTTAACAATTTTCGACCAGGGTATTCTTGTCATAGCGAAAAGGAAATAAACACATTATACATGTACCATTAATAATAAGGAACAAATTGTATTTCACCATCAATATTTTAGAAAAATATATCAGGGACATATATATAGTTATTAGCTATTATTCTTTTGTTGGGAAAAAGATATAATGAAGGCTTATTTAGTCTTAGGCCGTCATCCCGCATCATCCCGCGTCACGTTGCGTATATTTGTACGCACACTGGTGACAAAAATGATGGAGATAGTATAGAAAAGTGTACATTTCCTGAAAGAGGAAATTTTTTTCTAGTTAACAAACAAAAATTAAAGGAATGCCATTATTTGTATTGACACGGCAACGACGGAATGAAGGAAGGTATGATTTAATTCAATTGTACATGTCCAGAAAATCAAACCCATCCATATTACATGTGGTCAATTCCAGGAATTCAGTTGCAATTATGTTGTTTTTCACGTTTTTTGTTTATATCATATCTTGGTCAATTCCGATCGTATAAACCAAACAAATGGTATGTATGTATTCCTAAGAACATGCTCCTTATTTCTAGATACATTTTAAGATTATATGAATATTATTTCTATTGATTTTCTTAATCGTTCTGAGTACACTATTGTAATTCATACTTGATAAGGCTGTAATAATCCACCTTTTGGTGAAATAATATTATTGCACCTGAATGCAATGAATATCTATGCTTATACCTTGGTGACTATTTGAGATTTTTACAAAATTTCAAGGAACAATAAATATCCTGACATGTCTATCTGACTTTACTAACGTTGTATGCTTATACAACGATTCTATTTATTAATAGGGATATGACGCATGGACTTTGATATTTTGTTTCCACATGTTAATAGGGCCCTTGTCGAAGTTTCAGGAGAAATGCCTATATGTACGTATACATACATACATGTATACATATCTATGTATACAAAATATACGGTATACAACATTATTTACACATACATTGTATATACTTATGTATACATATACATAGATGTATGTGTACATATATGTATACATAGATTAGGCATGTGTATGCATGTATTATATACAAATTTGTACATATACATATACATCTATGCAAGTATACATACATGCATATATGTATACATGCATATACATGTATACACATGATTGTACGTATGCATGTGTATGAGAGAGGGAGAGAAGAGAGGGTGAGGCGAGAGAGTGAAGAGAAAGAGATGAGTGAGGGGACAGAAGAGAGGCAGAGTGATGAGAGGGAGAGAGAGAGAGAGTGAGCAAGAAGTGGGGGGGACGAGATGAGATGGTGAGGGAGACGAAAGAGAGAGTGAGGGAGCAAACCACCCAACAGATGAACACAATCACATTCACCAGAGAAACATTTATCGTATACATGGACCAAACAGCCCTTAGCAGAAACAGGAGATGTAAATATTACACCATCTGCATTATCAGAAACACCAGCACGATAAAATTGAGCAACAGCATCACATATAGCTTTGTAATCACAATTACCAGGGCAAGAATAGTGAAAAGTCATTACCGGGAGAGAGTCGGGGGAAATATCCATCGACGAAGTACGGAAAGATTCATGTTCCTTGACGACAGCTTCCATTTTGCCACCGTTACAACACTCCAATACAGGAGAACTACCTGAAACTTCATCAAAAACACAACAGTCGTCACCACCATCAGCACATACCCGACTCTCAGCTGCATCCTATTTGTTTCCTTTCGACACTCCACACGACATGGCGCCATGGTCGGCCATGCCGCACGTCGAATACTTGTGTGGGAAATCGCAGGGGGAACGAGTACATCCAGCAACATTAAATTTGAAGCAGATCCTATCCTTCCCTGATCTACCCTTTGCAGAACTAGCGGATGATTTGTTAGCAACTGCCCTGCGAGTGTTCTCAAACGAATAGTGCCTTAGCACCTCTTCCTGGCGAGTGTCTCCAAAGGCAGCTAGACCTTTCTTGTTGGCCCGAACACGCACAGCAGCATCATAGAGCATAGAAGCCTTCAAAGTATACATCGACGATGAGTTCTTCTCCGTCATTGTGATGCAGTGGCCAAGCACACCAGACAAGTCATCATATGGCCTGGACTCATTCATCATTTTATCCAAAAGTTGAAGGTTAATCAATAAGAGAGAGTCGAAATTTTCAATGTTCTCAGCCTTCTCGAGAAATTGATCCCTATCAAAAGGACCAACTCTCTTGCGCAAAGAACTTGCTTTTCGCCGACGGATGGGTAACTCGTAGATAGAGCTTTCAACACTTTCATCTCGGGGCTTCTGTACACTACCCTCCTTGAACATTGACCTTGCAGTCGACCGAAAGTTAACTTCAGACCCAGAAGTAGATGAGGATGCAGATTCCGACTTTTTGTCCAAGCTCTCAACAACTGACAAAATACTTCGCATCATTCCCTAGAGACCATCCACTCGAGTTGACAACGTCGTGTTATCGGTATTCACCTCTCCGGACTCGGGCGATGCATTGACTCCTGGATCAGTAGGTAATTCTTCATATTTCTCATTAGGACAGTGCCTACCAATAGCTCCTTCATGTGTTCTGAGACAATGGTCACAATATCTTGGAGTTTTTCCCTTAATTACCACAAGACTGCTACCACAACAAAACAGCAAAAGTCTCTCAAAAATTTATGAGCGTGTGTAGCGGTTGGGAACCGGACTTGGAGTGTTTATGAAGCGGGGGGAATGGAAGGGCGTGTATTGTGACGTGGGGCGTCACCATGGAGGAGGGGCGTGGCGTAGCTGTGTTGCCAGGCTCCCGTCCTAATATAGGCGGTGACGTCTCACCTTCACATATAACAGCAACCAGTGAAGCAGGAATAAGATGATACATAGAATTGGATAAAACATAGGATATGATCTACATCAGTGCCTTTAGTAGAGTGAGTTGGTATACACTACAAGTACTGGACATGTAGGCAACCTGGTGTAGAATAGAGTTACTAATGACAACTCTATGTCCTCTCTAAATCTACTACATTTATATGATTACAAATTAAACCATTTTTGTAATACAAGCAAAGAGGTTAGATACTAATTAGTATTGAACCTCTTTGATACAAGGCACGTAATTCTATGACAAAAACATACAATGTCTGTTACGATGATACACTATTTTAAATCAAAATGTATTTGCAAGCAATCTTTAGTTGGTTATGGACGGCTAGCAAAGAAAGTGTACACAAAAACCATATTCCATTTCCCAGTATGTTCTGCGAAATAAACGTAATAATATTTATAATCGAATTTAAGAATATATTAATTTCTAGTGGCTTTTCTATATGTGTCATATACAATTGAGGGAAATTTAATGACGATTAAGAATGTATATACTGTTAATATTGATATTCTATGTGTTGGCTTTAGGCGTTAGACGTTGGACGTTAGACGTTAGGCTATTTGTCCATTTATGCATATTTCTGACCTATTTTTCAACCCACATGTACAACATAACCAATCATCAGAATGGTTCCAAACTTTGCAGTTTAATCAACTGATATCTGAGCTAAATAAGCAACAACATATTAGCTGGATAATTCATAATATTATTCTGACAATTCTGAGTGGGTCCAGGGGCCAAATATATAACTAGATTTTATTTCCTTTATGTACAAGTACTTTGAAACAAAGCTAACAGAGTCTACAACCTGCAGGTCTTCCTACTGGACAATGTATTGTGATTTTGGGGAAATATTTAAAGTTAACAAACACATTATAGTGGAGAAATCCAACTCTTCCCAGATTATTCCATATCATTGGGGTATCAAATATACATGACAAGAATCATGGCTATCTGCCTTATATGCGGTGAGATCTGAAATTACCATAATGGTTACATATATAGGTCACACTGGGTATTTTACCAGCATCTAGGTCGATACAACAATACCCCCCACCCCCACCCTCCGTCCCCCCCCCCCTCCCCCAAATATAACAACATCTGTGGTCAATAAACATACATTTAGCATTAGTTGGTTGCCCCATCCCCATCCCAGGTCTCCTGCATATAAATGGTTCTAATAGGGCTCCTCCACTAGGGAAATTTTTGTCACTGACATTGTGCTAAGAAAAACTTCCAGTTCGTCTGTGACAAAACTCCAAAGCTTGAGACAAATATTTTAAGACCTGCCCCTCCATAGATTTAAGGTACATTGCATCAGGGATGAGTCGCTCACAAGCTCATCTCTGAACTTCCGGAATGATGCAAGTCATCCTTCCAATCCTTCCATACTAAGTAATTCTCATGCAATGGTACCAGGGGCTTGCTAGAATGTTCTAGAACATTGCTGCAATGCCCAGTTAAGATGATGAAATCCTAATAATATATAAAGACCCCAAGTCCTGTCAGAGTCACTACTACTGCTACTTACTACTATACAACACTACCTACTTGACTACACTAAGATTACCAAACTGCCGATATGAAGACCTAGAGGGACTGCTCTGACTTGACTGAATGGACTGGACTTATAGGTTTACTGATTAGACTGACTTAGACTGCGCGATCTGACTATGGTCCAGCTTTGCACCTAAGATATTGACTGATTGACATGTTTCGAGATTGGACCCAATAAAAGCTATATCAGCTCTCCAAACATGGACTTACACTCTACTCGAGTTATTATTACACAAGCTAGTGAGATCAACTAGACTCAACACGATCCACGAGAATCTACATTAGCCATTACCAGTAATTATGCAACTCCCTATTATATCCGATATTGAGGTAGTTCATGGAACGTCAATCACCCAGCTCCCCAGCATAAAGACCGACATTTACAAAGATATGGAAATTAACTGCCTCATGTTAATGTATTTTTATGATTATATAAAATGATCCTCCTTGTATTATCATGGGCCTGGTAGTGTTTTGAAGGCAGGACAGAACTACAAATCTTTTAAGCATGTCATGATACACGACGGCCCTCCAGGGTCTATTATCAAACATGGAATTATTTCAGCAATGTGGTTATTTAGGCCTATCAAGGCCTTGCTAAAATAGGTATAACATTAACTCTGCTTCTATCATTTTGCCTGGCATATTAAGGTAACAGGTGGAAATGTCACGATATGCAATGGTCATGATACATGACGAAATTTTTGGAAATTTCAAGCAGCGTGTACCCCTCGTAGATGAACAGTTCTTTAAGATAGTAAATATTTTTTTACACTGAAAAATCCGCAAATCTTCCAGCATCATAGAGAATTTTGATTTATGCTCATCAGTTCAGATTACTAGAAGACTACAGCATTTTTTCTACCGCTATGTTTATCATTGCATGTTACTACCTTGTTACTGATCTTTTTACTATTACATGTTAATTTCTACTCTTTCTCACTTTCATTCACCCACCAAGGAGGGCGGGTAACTTTTGGATTTTACCCGCCCACATCATTTTTATAAATTTGATAAATTTCAACCCACAAAGTCCTCATTCATCACATTTCTAAAAGCAGTAACATTTCGATGGGTCATGAGGCTTGCACATGCATTGTAACAAGGCATGTGATTGGCTGAGGGAATGTAGAGCACTAGGTCAAACATGAAAAGTTGTCTCTGACAACTATTTGAAGCTACTCAACTACAAGAGCTGGGAGGGAATTCGCCAAAATTTGCACGAATCGTTCACTTGGTGACAAGTTTTTGAAATTTGGCGTGGTGTTAGGTATGGGTATTAGGATTTCAAAACTCCATGCAAACAGAATGTGGTGGCCCCCTGGTGGCCGTTATGTGCAAAAAACAAAATGGCTGCCACTGGGTCATAATAATGTCATATCTCAGCTCCATTTAGCACTAAATCCATGTGTAATACCACTTTGACCATGTTTTAAGGTATGGGGAATCTATATCCAACATCATTTTTTTGTTTCAAGGTCAATTTCAAGGTCAAAATCCAAGATGGCTGCCACTGGAAAGAGTAAATATCACATCTCAGCTCCTGTTTGTACTAGATATATGTATAATACCCCAATTAGTATGTTTTAAGGTATGAGGAATTCATTTCTGAGGTCACCTTTCTGTTTCAAGGTCAATATCAAGGTCAAAATCCAACATGGCTGCCTCAGGGAAACATATATATCATATCTCAGCTCCTGTTTGGACTAGATCTATGTATAATACCACTTTTAGTATGTTTTAAGGTATGAGGAATTCATTTCCAAGGTCACCTTTCTGTTTCAAGGGCAATTTCAAGGTCAAAGTCCAACATGGCCGCTTCAGGTAAAAGTAAATATCATATCTCAGCTCCTGTTTGCATTAGGTCTATGTATAATATCAATTTCAGTACGTTTTAAAGTATCAAGAGTTCATTCCTGAGGTCACTTCTCAGTTTCAAGGTCATTTCCAGTTAAAAATCTCTATTATGGGCTGTAAATCCATATACACGTTTTATAATATAATGAATTAAGTACTTATGTGCTCAGTATCACCATCAATATTGTTCTTAAAACCAAGATGTGTTGAAATAATGTAAAGAATTTTCAATATGATATGTAAATTTATTATAAATTCTCATTTAACCATGTTACTCTACCCGCTTAGAGGTACTAACTTTGACTGAATAGATATATTACCTAATCGTATGGTGCTTGTAATGTTTCGCCATAACACTTAAATTTTCTCACTTCAAGTATCAGTCATACTGTATGTACTAGTCAATAATTTAGTAAATTGTTAACTGTAATTGTAATTGTAATTGTATGAGTTAATGTTATAAGCATACTATCGCACTTATCAAACAACGAATATTAAGAAACGCATCATCAGGGATGCCTGGAAGAGCTGGGAAACGCTGTCTTTCCCAGAAGGATGTATAAAGAAGTGATTGATTGTTGAATGCTTCTCCCTTTTTCCTAAGGAAGGATGTAACTGTGATTTAGATTATTGGAAATAAAATTGATACATACATACACATACAAAATCCAATAAGGCGGCAGACAGCAAATAAAAATGTCATATCACAGCTCCAATTAGCATTGGATAAATGTGTAATACTATTTTCTTTAGGTTTTATGGTACTGCCATATCATTGACCAACCAACTCACTCATGACAATATGGGGGTGAACCCTCCAACTCTCAACCTGGATGTACCTGAAGGTGCAACTATCCAGCTTCCTGATGACTTCATCACTGTCCCATACATTGATGAATATGCTGAAGAAATCACTCTCTCAAAATGTCTAAATGGATCAGTCAGACCAGCTTTTACTAACAATCCCAGAGCAGGTGTGCCTGAGGAGGCATGGCTCAACCATATCCACAAGGTTCTCATAGAAAAAGATGAAAAGCTTCAAGAAACACCAGTAACATATCTTGGTTTTTCTCCCATGGCAAACACCCAGAAGATGTCAGGCCAAGGTCCACAGTTGGAGTTTTCCCTGTATTCTATAAGAAGGCCTCATCAATGGCTATGCAGAAACATGCAATGCATGTGATGAAGAAGGTAATTGAGTTTGTGAATCCTGGCCAGATTCCAGTGATTGAAGGTAACTGTCCTCTCTATGTGCAGCAGAAGAAATGTCAACGGCAATACCCAGATGAGGTGGGTGAGTCAAAGATGGTGTGTTTTATGGGATTCCTCCATGTCAAAATGACACCTCAAGAATGTTGGGGTAAGCTGTTGGCTGGATCAGGCTGGGAACACATGTTTTCCCTCGCAAAGATTTTCAATACTGGTGTTGCAGCTTCTCTGCTAGGTGGCAAGCATGTCAAGTTTACATGATATGCATACCAGCTCACTCTTGCCTGGCTCCATATACTCAAAGTTCAGGCATACAATGATTACTGCTCTGAGGGATATGGACCTCATGAACCCATGGAGACATGGGAAAGGCATCTCATTAACAATGCTCCAACGATTTGCTACTGGACAACAGTGAGAGATTATCAGCTCATTAACTGCCATTTTGTTCGGCGTCAGCGCATTGGTGATTGGCCACTGACTCTAAATGCCTGCTATGATATGTGTCCATGGTTTTTCGCCTTTGGGCACACAAACTATGCCTGCTGGATGCCAGTATTCTTAAAAGACATGATGCAACTTCAAGAAACCCATCCTTCAATCCATGAGGCATTCATGGAGGGGAAGTACTTCGGGTCATTAATGAGTTTGAAAGTGCTTGTTTCTCTGCTGCAGACAACAAAGAAACTTTAGAACATCCTGAGTCTTCAGTAGCTGAACAGAACAAGTTCCTCAATCACCTCAAAGCTCTATACAACCTTGTTAAGGATGGTACAGTGGTCAATCCTTTCAAGAAGATTGGTCCAGAGCTCATCACATTGGACACTGGTGAGGTAATGGACCATGAGATCAGCAACTAGCTTAAGGGAGCTCCACAGATTGGCAAAGTCAAGTTCAGGGAATTCATGAGGGACAGAATTGAAAAAGCTTCAAAGCCTTTGTCTGATGTCATTCCAAGAGCAAACCTGTATACATTCTCAAAAAGACCCCCTGATGACTTTATTATATTCAAAACCTCGCTTTTCCATATTATTCCAGTAAAAAGGATGTTGTATGTAGTTTGTGAAGGCATCTGGGGTGGAAATTAGATTTTGAAGCCCTTTTTAGTTTTGTAGTTTAATTCTATATAACTATTTTTAGCACGGGAAAGCCCCCTGTTAGGAACTAAAAGAGATTGATGTCATGCCTCTCCCACCATCTGTGGCAACATGGGATTCCCTAGCAACGCATCCTGGAGAGTCCCTAGCAATGGGAGAGAGCGAGAGGGAGGGAGAGGGAGGAAGGGAGAGAAGTTTGTTACAGAGGTCAACAATTCACAAGTATATACAATTATCTATATACGGTGTTCACTTTGCCACTCAGTTGAGATTGATGGAGTGTTAGTGGGGAGGGAAGGGAAGGGAGGGGAGGGAAAAAGATATGACAGACAGAGAAGAGGGGGAGGGAAAATAGGGTGCAGGAGAGGGAATGGGGAGGGAAGAGAGGGGGAGGGAGGGAAAGTGGGGAGAGGGAGAGTGAAGGGGGGAGGAAGAGGTTGGGTGAATTGGAGAGGGGAGGGGAGGGGTAAAAGGTATGAGAGACAGAAGGGGGAGGAAAAAGTGGGGGAAGGGGAAGTGCATGTGGGAGTGAGGGGGACCGTCCAAAGGACGGGTACTTTGCTAGTCTAATATAAAAAGCTCTAGAATGTTTCCATGTCATCCATGTTCTGGGAATTTGTGATTTCCCCATCTGTCTTTTTGGTCTTTACAGGTCCATCGACCCTGTCTGGAGGACATTATATCTGGTTTGTGAAGTTATCTGGAGTGAAAATGTGATTTTGAGGCCTTTTTTAATCAGGATCTTTACACTCTATTTATAGCCTGGGCAAGCCCCTTTTACTAGAAGAGATTGAGATCATGCCTTTATGTCCCACTGTCCTTGGCAATGTCGGATTCCCTAGCACCATGTCCTGTGAGAGTACCTGGGAACAGGAAAGAGAGGGAGAGAGATCAGAGGGAGAGGATGGGAGAAATCAGATAGGGAGAGGGAGAATAGAAAGAGGGAAATAGAGGAAGGGAGAGGGAAGGAGAGAATAAAAGAAGTGAAGGGACATGGTGGGGAAATCGGATAGGGTAAGGGACAAGAGGATAGAGCGAGAAGAGGGGGAGAGAAAATAGGGTAGGGGAGAGGAGAAGGTGAGTGGGCTAACTTGCCACGATCTCAAATTTCTATGAAATGGGGTCTCAATTCATGCATGTGTGGACCAGAAAAATACTCACGATTTCAAATCATTTTGCTTTAAAATTCGTACGAATTCGTCCACAAACTGTGCATTCGTACGAATTCCCAATTTGTGAATGTGTGCATGGGGTATACAACAGCAGACCAGTAATGTTCACCAGTGTGCATTGATACATGCACAGCTGCTGCTTATGTGGGCCATACCTAATATTATTATACACGCATTCCCGACGGCCGTTTATTACTTGTAACACAGTAATGGACTAGTACATTACCGGCGCGTTGTCATGGCGGCGCAAGTTTGGTGGTGCAAGATTGCCACCGCAAGTTTGCCAACGCAAGTTTGCCGGAGTGAGTGCTTTCTTCCTTGATTGTTTCACCTGTATCTAGTTATATTCCTCTTGTACGAAAACCAGATATTGTAAATTATAGTATTATCTTTTTAATTAAGCTCGTTTTACATGCAAAATTATGCATGTATAATAATCAACTTATAGGACTCGTTTTTGCACAGATGCCCAAGTAAAGAACTCGATCTATGTATGAAGTATGTCCATGGAGGACAATACGTCTTTACATTTGAATTGTTCATTGTTAAATGTCTGGCCTTTAATTGAAATAAAAAAAAATCTACGATCTTGTTCTTTACTTACGCGCCATGCATCAACTCGTCCAATAAGTGCTAATTAGTGTACACAATGTGGTACTCACATTGTTATTGTTATGTTATTCTCTGATTGCATGCTTTCCAACTAACCTATAATCAACAATAATTATGTGGACTCATCTTATATAATAGTAGAATATCATCATCTACAACACTTTGTAGTTTACAATATAGATATTTTTTATTTGTTTTTATTCAGGTTGAAAGCTACATACATCATTCTTATATTCAGTTCATTTCATAAGCTCACCATTGCGGTGGTCTTCCTCCAGTCCAATCCCTGAGCTGGCAAAGGAGATTTGTAATTTTAGTATTATCTGTTTTTATATAACTCTTTTATATCTGACTAGTGGACTGATTATGTGAAATGTTTATATTGGGCAAAAAAAATGTGATTTTATTTTATAAAAGGCATTTTTTTAAATATTAAATTGCATTCTTTTGGCAATGGTCATAAGATTTGCATTAAGCCGCAGTTCTAGCATGTTACGTCTTGGTTCCGCTAGTAGCGCTAGTCACAAAAAGTTATTTTGCCGCCCTTTGGATTTTCATCAGCATTTTTTCAGTGCAAGGTGTTAGGCATAATAATTGTATGTCAATAAGAGGCATTACAGTTGTTTTATATAACATTACAGCCGCCTTTTAAGTTAGGTACTTTCTTAAAATCCTCATATATACTTCAGTTTATGGTATAGCGTAGAGATAACATGATTCGCATTAGCTTGCATGTTTAAACTATCACCCGATGTCGTACCTAAATGATATAATAATAATATATCACAATCCTTATTATTAGCATTTTGTGATGTAACGTTATTATAAAGTTTGAATTATGTAGTTATGATAACTATAGTTAGAGAGAGCCCGTGACGCACGAGCGGCCAGTCGGATTGAAGCGCACCTGCAGCGAGAAGAGCTCTTCATCATACTAGTTAGTGTATGAATGAGATTCTACCTTCATCGATCACTGCTACATTCGTGTGATATCAGTCAGATATATGGCCGGGAACGCCTTTTGTCTTCTGCTGTGATGCTTAGGATAATTAATGTTGGATCTATGACATCGTAACTTCGTGGTGATCTCTACAGTTGAAGGGTCTGACCTTTAATGACAGGGAAGGTTTTTGACGTTTTTGAAAATAGATTTTGCTCGGTGGATGGCGAGGGAACTTGGGCACTTCTGTCCGTTCTCTCGTGCGGATAACAAGGTGTTGTGAGGACCATATAGATAGAGTTCCGCGGACATATCATTTGAACAACTGTCTAAATAATAGCACCACGATGGACCATCATTATAGCACAGGATCACACCCAAGTCGAATGAAGGGCAGACTTTGTAAAAGAAATGTGGATACCAAAGCTGTCAAAATATCAATGGTCGTGATATTTCCCATGCTTTTCTTGCTCATCATTGCGTCCGTCTCATTACGAGAGGCAATGGTGAAATCGGAGATAGCAAGAAAGTCTAAAAATACGATTGTCCATACACTCCTGGTCTCAGACCTCATCAGATGCTTACAGGTTGAACGAGGGTTGGGTGCTATGTTTCTGAGTTCAAACAGAACCAACTATCTCGCCAGATTTAGGCTAGCTTTTGCGAGGGAGGAGACACGTAAAACAATTAAAATGCTGGAACCGTGGGAGCCTTTGAAACTACCTATTTCTGAACGTATACTCATCGACCGCACAGAGCTAGACGGTTACATTAAGGATCACCACGCTCGGGTTGATTCTACCGAGGCAACCATGGGAGTTCAGGAAAATATACACTTTTACACGGAAATTGATATTGCACTACTCGACCTGTCGATTAAAAAGACCGACGATTCCAGATACTCAACGCAACGAGTTGCTTTCAATGCCCTATTGAGGGCTGGAGACGATGTAGGGATCCAACGAGCTCTAGGATCCACATATTTCCATAACTGCTCGTTCGCCACTGAAGGTAGGAGCTGGTTCCTGAACCTGGGAGTCACAGAAAGAACATACATGAATATGTACTTCACATACTCCCATGGTTCTGAGCAAAGATTCCAGAACGATCTTGCCAAAAGGAATCCAGTAGAAAGTACCATAGACAAAACAAGACAAAATATACTCGATCCTTCATATATATTCATTTGTCAAACCCAGCTTTCTCTTGATGATCGCAACTGGCATAGTGTTTGGTGGTTCAATAATATGAGCATCTTGCTGGAAGTCTATGGAAAACAAATATCATTTACAGCCAAAATATTAATGAATAATATGTCCAATGATTTGGCTGTTGCGAAGGACGAAATGGTTGTCTACATTTGTGTGTTACTAGCTGTATTGGGCAGTTCGAGCTTTACAGTCTCGGTCATATACGTAATGAGTTCGAGAATAAGTAAAGATGCCAATACCCTGAAAGAAAAGACAGAGGAGCTCGCAAAGGAAAAGGCGATGTCAGACATGCTCCTTAATCAAATGCTCCCAGCATCCGTTGCAGAAAAACTTAAATCGAATCAGCATGTTCCGGCCGAGTACTTTGAGGAAGTTACTATATACTTCTCAGACATTGTGGGTTTCACGGCAATATCCGCCCGTTTGACTCCACATCAAATTGTTAATTTATTAAATGATCTATACAGGTAATTTGATTTAGAGAATCCTTACTAATTACTATAACCAGGTCAGGTATGTTACTTATATACTCGTTGTTCTAACCAAATCATACCATATCTATTTACTCTTATTGATACAAAGATTATTTCCGAACTCTCTGTCCTTAAATTCTATTTGCTTGTAAATTTAAATATTCTTTTTAGAGCAAGTCGCGTAGCTGCTTGTTTTTTATGTATTGTCTTCACACCAAATAATCATTTCAATGACTGTTGTGACCTTGAAGTTATTGGCATAATTTCAGCGTATTCGATGGATTAATTGACAAATACGATGCTTACAAAGTGGAAACTATTGGCGATGCGTATTTAGTCACCAGCGGCTTGCCGGAACGAAATAACCAGCAGCATGCCAGTGAAATTGCACACCTCGCTCTAGATGTTCTGAGTTGCATGAAAACGTTCAACGTAGAGGAAATCTTACCATACATAATTCAAGTACGCATTGGACTACATTCAGGTATTTCTCTTCGGTCGCTTAGTTATTTGGTTATCTCCTCTAGTATTCGACTATATCCTGGACAAATGAAACGTATCGCAATTCATGTGAAATGTTATCCAATAAAATCGTTTTTTTTTAAAATCCTTTAGATGGTCATTTCTATTTTTTAGAATTGTATACAGCCCATCTTCTGTAAAATGACAATCGAATCATAAACAGGCCTGCACAGTTTACACAAAATGTTTAAATCATTACACAGTTCATTACATACCAAGATAATAGGCTCATGGACAATAATTCAATACATAATAACCATGGTTATCCACCAACTGCTGTGTCTAGCCACATTAACATCAACGCTACTCAAGAAGAAAGCAAAACTGTGTCGTAAGAGCAAGAATGCTACTGCATGGTGCGGGTGTGGGCGTGATTTGTAGTTTGTGGTTGCTTGGTTTGGGCAGCTTGTAGATACTCGGCCTGTCTAGGAAGCGTGCACACCTAGAAGTCCTGCATTCGCATATTAGAGAAATAGATTGCAGATGCAAGATATATTTTTATAGTTTATTTTAATCATTAAATCACCTGCGGCTAACACACGGACCTTCAAAATGTATTTCATAAAAGTCAAAGTTGGGCAAAATGGCCATTTTGTAAAGATCATGTTTCGCTTTTGATGTCAATGCGTTCCTTGCTCTATATAATAATCTGATTTTAGACGTAACTAGGTTTAAAGTATTTTGAACAATCGAATCATTTTATTTTCTTATTTCACGAATATCTTCACATCTGGGACTTAGATTTCTTTTAAACTCACACAAGTAGTTATTCTATGCAATGTTATGTCATATAGAAATCATATTGCTGTATGACTTGATCTTAACATTAAAGTTATTGCTACAATTATGACCCTCATACCCCTGACGAAGACCACCTAAGGTAGAAACTTTTTTTTAAAAAAACAACAGCTAAACAACATCGTCATGAGATTTTGCTATACAACAATTATGACCTTTACTAGTTTGTTTGGGAAAAGGGTAGGCCTAAATGGGGCAAATTATAAACATATCTTTACGAGAAGAGCAACTTAAGTCTAAAGGTCTAAAAAGGACGGAGCCCGTCCATAAGGAGTAAGCACAGTACTACTACCAAAACATCCATTTTCCAGGTTCCTGCGCAGCTGGAGTTATTGGACATAAAATGCCAAAGTACACATTGTTTGGAGATACAGTCAACACAGCATCGAGGTTAGAAACGACTGGTCAACGTGAGTCATTGATATCTAGTATTCACAGAAATGTCCTAATGCCTTCACTAAAGCCTGATCAATATCCGTTACCATGTCCAACCTATCGTCAAAATTTCAAAGGGGAAGATGTGACTTCTGCATTCCAGCTTTAGCATATTTTCATCAATTGTTATTAGCAAGAAGAAAATAATCGCCTATGAAAATAAGTTCGAAAGCAATCTTCCTTTGAGGAGTTTTGACGCGAGGTTTGACGTAGTAGTGGAAATGCCTTCTGTTATTGGGCCTGTCATCATATCCGGCCTTTTATGATTGTCATCCATTATAAGTCATATGTGCTTGTATATAATATAAACTCATGAAATCGTATGTCCTTCGCACGCCTATCATCATTATCTTCATCGTAAGTGCGTTTTGGCTTGAGAAAAAAGAAAATCATCTTCGTGTCTCGTACAACGCGTATCAAAGTAAAACTGCACGTCAAGTGCATTGTATCACCTGTTTGAGTGTCCTATTCGATTTTGACACCTCTTAATTAATGCATCCATGTATGATTCATTTCCCTAATGGGCATCAGCAGCCTTCGCCTGCCAATAGTAATGTTGGCACATAACGAACTTTCAAAGGGTCGATCTTCACCTTGAAAACCACCTGTGGTATGGAATCAATGGACTCTTAAATTGAGTGTTTCATGTTTCCCGAATAATGGGAACAGGTAATAGAGAAAGACCACCAAGGAAGAAGGGCCCCTTCGGGCCCCTTGGGTATACAGCACTAGCGTTGATGCCGCTATTATGTTTCCATTTAACCACTAATTGTTCAAGTTCTTCATAGACCTTCGCTACTTCAGTTTGCTTGTATAAGCACGTGAAATCGTATGTAAAAGAATACTGGAGGGGTACAGGAGGACCTGTACATGAGGAGGTACAGAAGGAGGTACAGGAGGAGGTACAGGGGATGCACTAAAGGAGGTGCAGGAGAACGTTATATATTCAGAAAGGGTGCTAGAGAAGTAATAGGAGGAGGTACCGGAAGGGTCATAGGGGGGTTATTGGATGAGATACAGAATCATAAGTTGAGGGCAAACCACTCCAAATTTTCGTCAATAATGCAAATCATTGCCCAACAAATGTTGCATTTGCATCTATTTGCGTGACCTTCTCCAATAATAGAGAAAAAAAAACATTTCACCCCACCCCACCCCCTCAAGTATGTCGCGGTGAACACATATTCACAATTTTGCAAATCAAATTTTCCTTTTCTATGACAAATCGTGGGCTCAGATTGTAGTGAGGAAGAGAAGAAGAAGGGAGAGAGAGAAGAAGCCAAGAACTCTAGATGATATTCAATGATAGTCTACTAATGATGTTTTTAATATACATCAATGGTCTACCTAGATGTATAGAAAAATTAAATTATTTAGATAATCCTATGAATTTGAATTCAAACGCTGATGACACTGCCATTAGCGTAACTGGTCATGATATACTGGAATGTTTATTAATCACACAATGTGCCACTATACTGAAATACATAAATGGATGTTACATAATAAACTAAAGCTAAATGAGAGAAAATGTCAGCTTCAGGATATAGGCACAAATAACAGATTAAAAAGGGTCACTTTCTCAAATATGTATATTGAATATTATATAATGTATAGAGTTGTAATAGTGGTTTATTGCAATGAGAACAGAAATAAAGAAGTTGTGTGTCAACTTTGCTTAATCGAATCCCTTGAAAAAAGAAAACAAATCACCATTTTTAAAGAAGTCTCAATACAAAAGGTGGGATCTCCAGTACGCATATGGAAAACATGGTGGGGTGTGAGAGGCGAGAGGCGAGAGGCGAGAGGCGAGAGGCGAGAGGCGAGATTTACAAAAATAAGAGGTGAGAGGCGAGACTTAAAATGCGAGAGGTGAGAGGCGAGACGGCCTTGGACATTTCCTATTCACTAAGAGTACAGCTTCTCGTACTCTATCCTACACATATCCATTAGAGTCCATTGTATTTTCTACCATCCCAATCGGTTGGGTTGTATATAGCATATATGAACATTACATGGGCGGGGTCGATTCCTTAAGTTCACGTTTAAAGTAAAATGACTTCTAAACCAGGTGCTAATTACATATCTTTACCTGGCAATTTCAATGACATGTTTGTGCACATATATATATATAACTATCAAAGTACCCGTCCTTCGGACGGGTCTCTCACTCCCTGCACCTCCCTTCACCCTCCCTCCTTTTCCTTCTTCACTAATCACCATTATCCCCCTCCCCCTCTGGCCTCCATACCGCCCCTCTTCTTGTCTCCCCTTCCCCTCTTCTCTCTCCCTCTCCCCTCCTCTCTTCCCCCTTACCCCCAACACCCTCTGCCTCCCCTCTTTTCCCTCTCCCTCTTCTCTGTCTCTCATATCCCGCCCCTCTTTTTCTCCTCCCTTCCCACTCCCTCTTCCAACTCTCTTCTTCTCCTTCCCTTCCCCCTCCTCTCTCCTATACCCTCTCCCTCCTCCCCCTCTCTCCCTGCACCTTCCCCACTCCCTTCCTCCTTTTCCTTCTTCACTCTCCCCTATCCCTCTGGACTCGATTCCGCCCCTCTTTTTCGCTCCCCTTCCCCCTCTTCTCTCTTCTTCCCCCTTCCCCCTCCCCTACACCCTCTCCATCCCCTCTTTTCTCTCTCCCTCTTCTCCGTCTCTCATATTCCACCCCTCTTTTTCTTCTCCCTTCCGCCTCTTCTGTCTCTCCCTCTCACAACTCTTCTTCTCCCTCCCTTCCCCCTCCCCTCTCCTACACCCTCTCCCTCCCGTCTTTTTCCTCCCACTCTTTCAGGTCATGTGATCAGTTCTTTGTCCATACAAAAGGTCAAAAGTCTATAAATGGATTGTGAATATCCCGATTAAGAATGGCTTCAAAATCACATTTTCACCCCAGATAACTTCACAAACCAACATATATTTTCCCCCGGAAAGGGTCAACAGAACTGTACAGAGCAGAAAAATGGTTGGTAACATCACAGATTCCAAGAACATGTGAGACAAAAAAACCCTGAGCTTTATAATTATGATTACTAGCAATGTTCTCTGTCTTTCATACCTGTTTTTCTCTCCCAACCCCATCTCCGATCCCCCTCTCCCCCATGCTCCCCCTCCCCGCTTTCTCTCCTTCCCCTCTCTCCCTTCACCTACACCCTCTCCCTCCCCTCTTTTCCCTCCCCATTTTCTTTCCCTCCCCTCCCCCTTTCCTATTCCCCACCCTCTCCCTTTTCTTTACTCTCCCCCTACTACACTCTACAGGGGCGGATTTAGGGGGAGGGCGCGGGGGCGCACGCCCTCCCCTTTTCAAAATTAAGCTAGGGCATTTGTGGAGCAAAAGACACAAAAATAACATTCATATAACACTATTACTATGCAATAGGATATACTTTTATGTACACTTTATCAACTGTATTCCAATAATGGGGCTTGGAAAAGCCTAGAATTTAGGCAAATTCAAGGGTTGAAACATTAGAAAATATAGGTCGAAGGGCCTGAAACATCATCACATGGCCTTGAATCCTGTTGAAATCTTTTAAATGGCCTTGGAATATTCGGAGATTCTTAGTTTCTTACAGAGGGGTGTGTGAGAGGAAGTGTAAATAAGTTATGAAATAGTTTGATTATAGTTGATGACATAAATGCACCTTCAAGTATCAAAATATATAGAACACAAACTATTTCATAAAACCTTAATGTACACATAGCAGTGACTTTCTGATCTTTATTATTTTATACAACTTAAATAATTCTCAGAAGCAGGCCAATATGAGTTCAGAGAGTTCCCCAATGTTACTTTAATCTTTAGAAGTAAAATTGAAAATAAAACATATTTATGAAATTGGGCATTATGGAAAATACTTGGATGCTCTTAAAATGAATCCTTGAATAGTAAGGAGGCATAGCTAATGCTGTAGGCCCCTATTTAAGAAAAGTTCAAAAAACCAAAACCCTTAAATTTAACAAATAATTTTTAGTCATATATTCCGAAATTACTTATTTTCTTTTCGTTTATTTATATTTCTCATTCATTAAAAAGAAATAATATCGATGTAGACCAGCCGTAAAAACAGATTCTAAAGTTAACCTAGTCAGTGCCAAGGTTCAAGGTAGACATTGTTTTGATTTTGCGGAACTCATATTATCGCCCACTCGATCGTTTTACCGATTTTCTTTGGAAATACTACAGCTAGGAACTTAAAATGAAAAGTTGAGTTGAATAATTGTATCTAAAGTGGCGATTTTGCTAAAGTATTTCGACGATAATTATTTATTTCATTAATTATCCCCGAAAGACTACCGACTGAGAAGTAGATCGAAGCAAGTGCTCGGCAACGGAGGGACTATTTTCTTCATCTTTCGCAAAATGCATACAAAATGGCAGAAACCAGAAATAAACTCTTTTATTTTATTTATTTATATATTTCATTCGTTAAAACGATGTATGGGGTGAAATAAATATGGAATCAACCACGGGTTTGGTCAGTTGAATTTTTATCCAGGTTGCGGAGGGAGACCTCGGGGCTACGCTACGCTCCGCCCCTCTGTCTCCCCCCGCAACCTCGATGGATAAAAATTCAACTGACCAAACCCTAGCTAGCTTCCATCTATTTACAGATGAGTAAAACGGTTTGTAAAACAACAAATTCCGAGAACATGTGAGACAAAGAAACCCCTTTTTTCTACCTCTTTTCATAGAAAAGATATGGCGTCTACTATGCCTAGGTCATTAGTCATTTAATATAGCCTATGGACGCATAGTAAACTCTTCCACTTTCATAGGTTTTTTTTATTTCAAATACAATGACCTTCTGAAGGATATGTTGTACCAAAGAGAAGAGTAGGGTATTAATGGTAGGGAGAAGTTCACATCTCAGATTATCACATAATATGGCGTCCCCTCCACCAAAAGTGTGTGTTGCTTTCTAGAAGTCCGTTATCATAATCCACAGCCCAATATTTCCATGGACTTTTCCTATAAAAATGGTACATTCAAAATCACAGCCACACCTGTCCTTAGCGTGTAGTCTTACATTTCATGACTTGGCAACGCCAATGTTGGTCATTAGTCATTAAGTTTAGTATCTACCTATTAGTTGATTATAACCCCTGGATCGCTCAAGGCAGGAACTTAACATACACCATTAGTGCGCCAGCAGCCCAGATGAAAATTCTAGGTATGGTGCCTTATGTAACCATAAGGTATAACAGTATAACACTATCACTCACCTTATTTGAGCTTGGTTCTGGTGGTAATATCTCGATGTAACTGATATTAATGTTAAAGTTTATACATAAAAGAATTTGATAACTTTTAATTAGATCTCACGGGAATATACATAAATGTACATGTAAATTGAGCTCACATAAACATTTTTTTAAAATGTGGTTATAGACTATTTGAATGGAAAGAAAATTACAATATTGTTGCCAATATGGGTGTTTCTGTAGAAACAGGTTTGTCATTATGACTTGTTAGTAGGGTGGATAGTGCCAAAACTAGCTGTTCCACCAACTGTGATATAAGAACACTTTTTTTGAGAAGTGTTCAATATCACTTTTCAGTGGAACAGCCAGGAGTGGCCTGTCACAAACAAGTTCTAATCCTTGAGATGAGGACTGTCCAGGACTCAACCACACAGTCTGCTGTGCCTCCCAGAACCATGTACTAAAACAGATAATTGTATGCTGGGTGTACGGTCAACTTGGACAAAGTGGGGCAGACCAACAACTTCAAGGTATAAGGGCAAACTAGTGTTATGAACCATGGCCTCTAAATAACAGATCACACTAATTTTGGAGACTTAAAGAATAATAGGGCGACTCCACTATAGGTAAAAACGGCGCCGACAGGCAAAATTCGTCGCCGACATGACTAAAAACTCGGCGCACACAAATCACTAATGGAAGAGTCACATTAATCTAGTACATTAAAGATGCATTATCAGCTGTGGAAGATCCTGAAATGAAATGACTATCCTTGAGATAATACCTCCAAAGCTATCATATGTCCTGGAGAAACAATTTAAATGAAGAAATACTGATTAAAAGTAACAAATTTGGTATCGGTTTTTGCTCTGTATACCACTGCATGACTGGCCTGTAAGTGCCCATTCAAGACAGGAGGGGTATAGTGGGGAAGCCCTAGTCACATGCCTGCGTGTGCGCAGGGTCTTTGTGTAGGATAGATCTTCCTACTCCAACTGTTTGTTGTTATTGAAATTTCAATTGTTAGTTATTATTGAGTAGACCCAATGTCCCTCCCACCCAACTACCCTCCCACCTGACAACAACTGCCTGATCAGTGAGTAGGAATATGGTCCTATATATTAGGAGATTTCTCACCCTCACTGATACATACCTTATGGCCGCATGTTTATGAGAGAACAATGAAAGAAGAATTCATCATAGTATTGAAACCCATACTTATATTATATGAATACTTAGTAAAACTACACCTTTTTGAACTTGACAGATGTCAGTCCCGACCAATCCTACCAGGTTATTATTATTTGCACGTTTGAAATATACTCCCACTTCTTTTGCTACCAATACATTACTAATGCCTCTCCTTTCCCCATCCCCCGACCCCCACCCTCATCTAATTAATATCCCATCCCCGTCTCACTCCGAAATTGACTACACCTGAACTGTAAGAATACATGCTAACAAGAGAGGAATCCCTGCATGGGAAATATCTGGCTGAGAGACGATCCAATACACGTTCATACGGTGTGCACCGACTGAAAAATTCGCCACTTCTTTGGTTATTTACAGGCTTTTAATGGATTCGGAATTCTTAGCTATTCAGGGACAGGTTTGGGTGTATCATATACTTGGTGTATGTGGCAAAAGAAAAAAATGCGCAGATTTGCGCATGCATAGCTGATAGTGCATTTTTAAAGCCACTTCTGTTTTTCACACCCCCGTGAGTATGGGTGAGCGAAAAGGGGCATTAACAAGTGTTAAAACTTAAATGTGTGACATTGCCCCTATATTATGATAGTGTATTCACAGAAGCCAATGTTGGCACACAGAAATAGTACATTTCTGCACCTATGTAGTTCTCAAAACTCAATACGAAAAACGGAGCGCGAATACGGAGCATATCATATTTCGTCTCCGTGATTCAAATGACTGTTTTTCGTATCGTTTAAGTTCAGGCAATTTCGTCACCACTGTTCACCAGTAGCGTTCGCAGTGCTCTGTAGACAAAAATGGTCTCACTGAAGACGAAAAACTTGCCGCTCCGTATCGCCCGGGTACGGCGCGCGGGAGAGTGTACATACAAATAATGACACCTCTATGGAATGCACAGTATTATGCAAGACTACAGTAAAATGACTTTTAGTTCATAATTTTCTATAACTGGTCCTTCTGGAATTACTGCCCCTAGTGAGTAAAAGAGGTATGATAGTGAAGGAATGACATATAAGACCCACCGGAATTGGACTAATCAGAGGGCTTGTTACAATGGGAACATGGCTACTGCCATGAGAAGTATGTCACCACTTCAACTTTTCAGCAGTAAAATAAAGCAACTTCTAGTGGCTAATGATATACTAAAAGGCTAAAAGTGATTATTTCCATGGTTAAAATCTAACAGGTAAAAAAGTTTGTTCATTTCGCTTGAATTGTTTGACATAACCATAGATTCAGCTGCAAGTGTCACTAGGTTAAGTTGTGTCAAGTTCAAGGTCGGGAGAACCAACAGGGTAGAAGTGACCATTTCCTTGATGGAACTCCAGTTAGAATTGGTCGCTTCTACTAGATACTTAGTATTTCAGTTGTGTTAAAGACATCGCCAGCTATCCACCCAAATTCGTCTACTAACGAGTCTGGTGAACACCTAATTCCAGGCTGTCATCATATCCAGTCTGGTACTACTCGACCAAAAGCGCCCAAAAGATGGCAGCACTAGCTGCCGTCTCTGGAACTCTCCTGAGAGCATGCGCAGGCGCCCCAGACCCACAGGGTCGGGACCAGGTAGGAGAGAGGTTGCCGGTTTATTGCATCTAACTTTTAAAAAACCCATGTGACGAACAATTCCAGTCCCAGAATCCTCATCCCCTTCCTATAATACTACTGCTCATATAAGGCTGTTGTCCACAGAGCTGTAGAATAAACGATTTCGGCCACTTTCCACCGCTACGCAAGCATCGGCCCTACTCATACCACTAGCAAAGTTCAGCCACCCAGCTACTACCAATTCTATAGCCTAGGGCCTAGAGCACTGGACTCCAGGCGTGAAGGTGGAGGGTTCAAACCTCGCCCGGGTCCGTCAGCTTTTTGTTTTCTCAGCTATTTATAGCTGAGAAAACAAATGAAAACAAATGAGTCACTATGAAATGTGCCAATCACTGATACTGCATCTACATCTTGATAACTTGGTTAACTGTCTGTGAGGTGTTTAAGCTTAGATGTGACATCAGGCGAGGATGCCATATCTAATCCTTTCAATCAGTCATAGATTTCACACCTAGATGTTATTGAAGGCTGATTGACAGCCTTTCTAGGTTTAGCCAAGGGAGTTGATTGGCTGTTAGTTAGATGCTTCTCCAACCATGATAGGTCTGCAGAAGGCCCTCCCACCTCCCGCACCATCCCTCTGCCCACCACCCCTCTTTTTTTTTTTTTGAACTGATTTTTATTCAGGTTCCATCTAGGCATATGCCAGGGGAAATATATAGAAAAATATAAATATGGCTCGGAAGATCCGGTATTCCGCCATACCCTGAGTTGACGCAACTTACAGTTTATGACAAATATTTTCTTTTTGAAGCAGTCTATTAACTATTGGCGGTGGGGTGGGGTGATCATGTTAAGTTAATGGAAAGATGGGATGGGATGGGGTGAGAAGAACATGGGGGACGGTTTGTTTAGGTAGGGTTGGGTTGGGGGAGGGGTGGCTTAAAGGTTGAAGTTAGGTCTTATTCTGTGGCTGAGGATGTTGTGTTTCAGAATTCGTTTGAAGGAGAGGGGGTCAGGGTTGGATTTAAGGTTGTCGTCAAGCCTGTTCCAGGAGAGGATTCCAGCATATGCTAATGAGCTGGAAAAGGCCGTACTGAGAGGTCGATCGACTTGGAAGTTCAACAAATAATTTTCTCTTAATCTATAATTTTCATTTGGTAGGCGATGTGGCAACCAATTAATTCGACATAAGTGTAATTGTTTGTGAAAAAATTTAGCGTTATTGAAGAATATTCGTTCAGGAACAGTCATTGCGTATGCATCCAGGTGAAGTTGTTCAGTATTATAGTGTCTTGGCTTCATCAGCGTGAATCGAAGGGCTTTGTTCTGGAGAACCTGGAGTTTGTTTAAAGTTGACTTGTTGCAACAGAGGTAACAGACATTGCCATAATCAAGGTAGGTTAATATCATGGATTTTACCAGCATAATACGTGTTCGGACATTGAGTGCATGACGGTTAATATAAAGATTACATAAACGAGCATTTGCTTTTTTAATAATATTCTCCGCCATGGTATTGAACTTTAGTTTGGAATCAATAGTAATACCCAAGTATGTCATACAATCAACCCAATCAATTTTAGTACCATAGATAAGCAACCTGTTCGTCCATCCTGGTAGGACATTAATGTTGGGATTGGGTGGGATTAGAAGGGCTTTAGTTTTCGGTATACTGATAGATAAATGGTTTTCAAGACTTCAGTCAGCAATGGTTTTTGTATCTGCTAAGCATTGGGCTGATAGGAGATTCGGGTCACCGGAGTTATTGATAAGTACTATGTCGTCCGCAAATAAAAGCATATGCCCATTAATATTAAATTTACACAGGTCATTAACAAAGATATTAAACAGTAAAGGCCCAAGTATAGAGCCTTGGGGCACACCATATGATACAGGGAGATAGTTTGAGTCATGATTATTAGCATGTGTACGTTGCTGGCGATTGATAAGGTAGTTCTTGGTCCAAGTACAGAACCAAGCTGGGAAGTGATAGTAGGTAAGTTTCTTTAAAAGGATGTCATGGTCTATAGAGTCAAAAGCTTTTTGAAAGTCGAAGAATACAAGAGAACTAGTTTGTTTAGCATTACGGTTACATAGTAGTTTGTAGAGGAGAAGGTAAAAGGTTTCAGTAGTAGAGGCATTTTTCCTAAACCCGCCCTGGTAAGTGGATAATATGTCATGATCGTCAAGGTATGATTGTATCTGATTATTCACATGTTTTTCCATAATTTTACTAATAATATGGGTTAGTGAAATGGGTCTTAGGTTAGTAACAAATTTGGCGTTGCCTTTTTTCGGGATTGGGATAACTGTAGCCATCTTCCATCTTTGTGGTATAATCCCAGAGTCGACTGAAAGGTTAATTAGAAATACAAGCTGGGGTTTAATAGATTTGAGCAGGTAGTTATAGATGTGCATTGGGATGTCACTGCATCCTGAAGATTTGTGAGGGGACAATTTGTCAATTATTTTGGTGATCGAGTCAATATTAAGAGGGGTGTAATCAAGTGCCTCTTGAGGTAAGGGGAAAGGGTTTAGGTCGCTAAGCGTGTATTGGGGATTATTAGTGGTGGGTAGTGATCTGGCTATGTTAGAGCCAATATTAGCGAAGAATTTATTAATTATGGGAGCAACCTCATCGGCATGTGCCATAGTTTGAGTATCAGGATTGATGATCTTATTAACACTGACAGTGTTATTTTTAAATGGTAGGAATTTATTAAGAATATACCAAAATTTTTTATAATCATATCGGTACTGATCGAGCTGGTCTTTGAAAAAGTTACTTCTAGCAGCTCTAGTTTGGGAATTAGCTAAATTTCTAAAGTATATGGCCCTGGTTCGGTGTTCCTCTTTATGTGATTTCCTATATTTCCTAAAGTAAAAGTCTCTATTATGGGCAAGATTTATTAATTCATTGGTGTACCATGGGGGTTTGATTTTTTTTGCACGGAATTTCTTTTTCGGACACAGTCGATTTGCTATCTTTAGCAGTTTAGAATGTAAGTACTTCCAGGCTTGGTCAGGATCGGTTAGATTTTAGTAGTATGGCCAATTATTAATTAGTGCCAGCTCCTGTTCAATCAAGGGTTGGGAGAGATTTATATAAGATCTGGCGGTGAAGTTAGTTTTTGAGTAGGATTCTCTTTTTTTCTTCTTAACGTAATATATGATGTAATGGTCGCTGAGGTTGTATACAACTACACCACTCTCAGAAACATATTTTACATCGGTCAGGATTTGATCAATAGCAGTTGCTCGGCCATTGAGGCCTAGGCGAGTCGGTTGGTTAATGAGTAGTCTAAGAAATTTGTCACTAGCTAATCGTAGAATTTCTTGTTTTGCCGGGCAAGGTACAAGGTTATTTGAAAGCACATCAATATTGATGTCCCCTAAAATTGACAACTCTGAGCTAGGGAATCTTTCTCTAAGTTGGTCAATAGTATCAGTGAGAGAGTCACAGAAGGAGGTAACACGACCTGCCGGGGGTCTGTACACATTAATTAAGATAAGATTTTTTGAGTGTGTGAATTTAATAGTGAAGATCTGCAGTTCTATGTGTTGATTGGATATGAGTAGATCGTCAATTGTAGAATAGTCTATACTAGTTTTAATAAAGGCACATAGACCTCCTCCGGTCGAGGCCAGCCGGTCAGATCTTTCAAGGGTGTAACCTTTCAAGTTTAGATTATTGTCAGAGATACTTGGTTTGAGCCAGGTTTCACTAAAGAGAAAAATGTCAAATTGGAGTTGGTCAAGGTCCAACTCAAGTTGTTGCCATTTATGTAATATAGATCTTATATTTAGATGGAAAACTTTGAATCCTTTGATTTCATTAATGTTGGACAATGATTGTCTTTGGATACATGGGGTGGTTAAGGTATCAGTCATTGGAGGTAAGGGAAATGTAGCTACTCAGTTTGTAAAATAAAACTTGAGTATTAAGTGTAAGGCATTTGCCAGTGTACATAGTGGAGCAGATAATATACAGGTTAGGTGACCAAGCTTGGTAGTAGACAATGCACATAAATGTAGAAGCAGAACACAATTTCAAAACAGTAGGCATCAGTGACCGCCATTTTAATATAGGAGCGGGCGAGACATAGATATCCGTAATAGGTATAATAATGACCACATAACCAGCTATTGTCAGTATGCATAGTGGAGCAAATAATATAAGAATAATGACTAAGTTTAAACAATAGGCAGTGTACATGAATGTAAAGCGGAGCACGATGTCAAAACAGTATGCATCGGTGACCGCCACTTTAATACAAGAGCGGACGAAATATAGGTAGCCGCGGTAAGTATAGTAGTGTCCACATAACCAGCGATTGTAATGTATGGCTGGTGAAACCCTAGTCATAGACATCGTTGGGTTGTTAGTATAAAAAATAATAACAAGACCGACCAGCAGAGGTAGTCGACAATACATATAAAGGTAAGGGTAGAGCGCAGTTCTAGAGACCAAAGGCATCCGTGAACGCCACTTTAAGTGTGAGGCAAACAAAATGAAGCTAGCCGTAATGAGTATAGTAGTAGTAGTACCAGCACAACAGTAGTTGTGAGTGGCTACTTTGACCCTAGTCATAGACATCGTTGGGTTATTAGTACGAACAATAACAGATATGGTATGAGAATACTTGACATGTAACAGGATAATGTCAGCATGGCACAAAGGTATACATCTAGTTTTGTAAGACGTATGCCGGAGGTCCCAAGAACTAATGAACTTGGCGTCTAGGAACGTACCGAAGTAACAAGGCAAAACATGTAATATACGCATAGCGCTAACGCGGCCTGACTGCAATGTATCAGACAGTAAACTGAGTATAGAGTTTACAATACATCTATTAGGCCGTGATGGGGTTGGTGGTGCAATGGGCCGGTCAGCGTGACTCAAAGCTTTTACACATAGCGGCATGTGCCAGTGGGTGGTACAGGTGGGACAATTATATAACAGCCAAGACAAGATTAACAAGTGGTGTTCATAACACGTGGGCAGTAACATGTTATCAATAGAGCAATAATCAGAGGATTTAACTTAGAATTAAGCAGTATAGGATTAAATGAAGGATTGAATACCAGTTTTATAAATTTAAGTGTAGGTAGGCAGATGCCAGTGAGAGAAAAAAGAAAACAGATAGTTCATAGTGGATTATTGTGTATTATGTCGGTGGTTCTTGATGAACTGCTTTGCCCAATCTTGTACCACGAACCAGCGGGCGTGCAGACCGTCGTAGAGGGCATAGTAACTGAAGTCGGTAACTCCATAATCTTGATGGTGCACTTTACTAACTAAAGTAGGATGAACCATTCCATTCTGGAGGTTGCGCATTTTGATTAGGTAATTTATGTCGACGATGGCGGCGTCGAGTATGCACTGTTCTGGGTCTGGGTAGAGTGAACGATTATAGACCTGCATCGACATACCACACACGCCACAAAAAATTGGTGTAATATTTGGAAAGGCATGTGCCATAGCGTTTTGTACCCAATTGATTTGATCAAGGACATAGTTCTCAATTGCTTGTTGGTCTGGGAAGCGAAGCTGAACTTTCTTGGAGCCTTTATCTTTAACCCTATAAGGGCGAGAGGGTCTTATAAGGGGGTTTCTCCTTGAAACCGTTGCTTATTGTCTATGCACTGAGCATTATAAAAACGAAAAAATCTTTTTGATACTTCAAATATTAGTGAAGTTATAGTCTTTCAAAGTTACCTGTCTCTTAAATTTTGAGCTAAACTACTTAGCCTAAGAGTCTTTTTAAAAGGAGATAGACCATGTAAGAAACAATGATGTCCAGACAGTGACAGTCAAACAGGAAAATGACACATAGTCTTTTTATCATAATTTTTCTGTAAGAAATGCGATTTGTACTTAGTAAATTGCACATGATCCAAAATTTTCTGCTCTACTTGTTGTGAGTTGAAATTTAGAAATTTCATCTTTTTATATCACCATAGCAACCATTTACCAGATGTACAGTTTTTCAATTGAAAAAAAGGATTGTTTGGTTGCCATGGAAATCATTCTAAAGGAACCATTTTCAAAATTCATTAATTTTTACGACCATTCATTTTATTCAGCATGAAAAACTGAATAAATGGCACTTTTGCAAAAAAATAAATTTAGATTTAGATTTTTTTCCAATTTAACAATAAATATTGCGTAAATTGATTTATAATTCTTCCAATTTAGGTACATCCTATTGTGGGCACCAAATTTTCTGCATCTACCAAGCACAAAAACTGTTTTCTGATTATTGGTCCTTGCAACACTTGCAACACATTGGTATAGGAGGAAGAGTGTAGAATAACATGTTTTATTAAATGACTAGCATGTCTTATAGGCAATATTATGGGGGAATTGGCCTAAATAATAGTGCATAAATGCACTACTCGCCCTGATAGGGTTAACCGTTATGTCGCATATACCAGCGAAGAAATAGACTATTTGAGGTTGGCATTGGAGAATAGTGTCATGCCCCAGTTCAAAAGTTCTCCTAAGGCCCGCCCCTGAGAATACCCTTAGTCTCACCTCATCGTGCTCGAGAAATGCTGGCAGGCAGAAACCTCGGGAGTCAGACAGGATGAGAGATTTAACTTCTTCAAAGTTATCTGGAAACGCCATTCTCATTTGGCGCGCTTGTGCTTCTTCTTTTTCTTTGAGACCGGAGTAGACAGATGGGAGCTAGTGGTAGCACGATCAGGACTTGAGTGAAACTCGTGTTGAAGTGAGGGGCCGTCAGGTGTGCTGCGGGTCCTAGGTTTGGAAGCAAGGGCTGTCAACATTGATTGGGAGGGCTTGCTAACTACTATAGGCATGGGATTAGGTACAGCTTTCAAATTGGTGGTGGATGGGGAGATTTGATTGGGGGTAGGGCTCAGATCAATGGGATGGTCGGTTGTTTTGGACTCATCTATTACTGCGGGCTTGTAAGTAGGGGCCTTGGCGTTTTGATCATTAATTAGCTTGTTGATTTTGTTATCAACAGCAGGGGGGCTATTCATAGGAGTATGAACCATGTTATGGGGTTGGGGTGGCGTGATAATGGGAGCTTCCTCTAGGGGCGGGGGCTGGTTTAGGTCAGCTTGTGGGTCAGCGTGTAATGGGTTGTTGGGGGCCATCTCAAAAATTCGGCATCAGAGTTGTGCTGGCTATCGTTATCTTCTATCAAAGCATCGGTGGGAGGGGGGGGGCCCTATTGATGTCATCAACCTCAGCATCGGCTATTTCAACGTCCTCGCTTTCCTCCTGTTCATCATTCTCATTAGCATCAATCTCATCATTATCCTCGCCTTCTGATGATGAGGAGGAGGATGAACTGTCAGAGGTAGCTGCATTTAGTGCTGCATTCTGCTGACGCATATTACGCATATTATCGGCAGCAGCATCCCTACGAATATCTTCTCTAACGGTAGTGAGAATAATGCCGTGGTTGTTGTCCCCAGGCCAGACAGTAGTATCATCGAGCAGAGATGGGTTGTTGAGGGGGATTCCCGTCCCCCACCACCTATCGTGCGTACACTCTGTGAGCATTTCATTCCCAGTACCCAAAAGAACCTCCCGCGCATTTGCATTTTGTTTGAATTTACAAAGAAGGATTTCCTTCATGATGCGATTTTTAATGGTGTTCCATCTCGGGTGGTTTCCACATCTGTCACCATATTTCTTTGCGGCTCTGGGACATGGGGTGGACATGACTGATTGCGCAACTAAGTAGTTGTTAGTGCGTAGCGCTCTGTTGTGCTGGTAAGCGTGTTCGGCCGTCCAATAATGAGTGCCTTCGTATTTGAAGAGGGTCGGGCTAAAGTTAGAAAGAAATGAGTGTTCGCTTTGATAGCCGGTGGCTCCTGAAATACGCTTGGTTTTGATATCAGCAATTCTGATTCCTAAAGGTAGTTGGTTGAGCTGGCTATGATTATAATCGACTTCATTAATTTTAATTTTGCCTCGAGATAGAGTAGGTTTATCCCTAAGATCTGTCGTTTTAGCATATGCGATTACCTGTCTCATATCCGCTTGTTGTCTGGCCACTTTCTCAGGCAAGTCAGGATTGAAAAAGCATCGTTCGTAGCCTTGTGAGGTACGGAGACGGTTTTTGCATCTAAAGACCCTGTTGCGGGTCTCCTCACTGTTAAATTTCATTATGATATTGCGTTGGGGGACTACATTACGCTGGTTATTTACCTGACCTATACGCGCAGCGAACTCAAGTTCACCCAGTGCAAATGTGTTATCAATGGCGCTGCATAGATTAGCAGCCCTGGTCAGAGTGATATTACTTTCTCTGGTCTTGTCACGAGTCTCCGGTAGACCAGATAAAATAATATGTTTCCTACGCTGTCCACGGTCCAAGTCCAGACAGTATCGCTCCAAATGGTCAGTGATTGTATAAATATGAGACATTTGTAACTCGAGTTGTTTAATTCGGTTATCAAGCCGGCGATTGTATTCTAGAACACGGTCTACCTTAGCGGCGGTGGGGAGAAATTCAACCCAATTCCCCTCCAGTGTCCCCAATCGGTCTTCAACAGTGCCAGCCATTATATAATATATATACAGGAACAGTGTAAAACAAATGCATATGCAGGTAGAAAGTCAGTAAATACCATACAGTGGGTCCTAGGTTCTGGCAGCCAGGTATGTTGTGCGTGGACACAAAGGCGATATAAATAGCGGTGGTGAGGTGGGGTGCATACACCGGTGGTAGGTATGCAATGGTAGTGCCTCCCTTCAAAATGTAAGTCCAAATAATGTTCGTCACAGCCATTTATGAGGCAACAAAATCAGGTTGAATGTATCCGTCCCCATGATAGAATGAAGTGTGATGAAAGGGTTGATGTAGGATGAATAATTCCCTTGGAATTTAGACATTCCACTCGCGGTAGGCGCAGCGCCGTGAGGGCACGTCTGACCGCCATGAAATCGTGCTCTCACCTGCCTCAGGTGCTCAAAATGGACACTGCCAAACACATTTTCTAAATTTTAAAAGTTACCAACTATTTAGCCTAGCCTAGCCTAGCTTACTACTTTTTATACGACCAACTCTTTTTTTACGACCAACTTTTTTTTTTTTTTACGACCAACTTTTTTTTTACGACCATTTTTATTTACGACCAACTTTTTTACGACCAAATTTTTTTAACGACAATTTTTTACGACCAACTATCTTATAACGACAATTTTTTTTCGACAAACTTTTTACGACAAACTTGTTTTTACCAACTTTTTTTAATGACAATTTTTTTACGACCAACTATTTTTTAACAATTTTTTTTCGACCAATTTTTTTCCGACCAACTTTTTTTAACGACAATTTTTTTCCGACCAACTATTTTTTAATGACAATTTTATTTCGACAAACTTTTTACGACAAACTTTTTTTACGGCACTTTTTTTTACCAACTTTTTTTAACGACAATTTTTAACGACTTTTTTTAACGACCCTAGTCTAGTTGACATTTGTATGTCTTTTGTGCCATATTAGATTTTACCTTCTGGTCTGTGAGGACTAGTGGAAACTCAGGAGGACTAGTGGATCTTAGTTCTACCTAGGTATTTCCCCTAAGTTTATCATTTTTCTCCCTTTCTCTACATGTTTCAGAGTTCATGATTTCAATGGTCCTCAGTGACTGGTCATAAATTCAATTCAATTCAATTCAAGAATTATTTATTGCAATAGATTTTGTTTACAATGAGGTGGTCCAGCATTCTAAATAGACAGGCGTCTAGGTAGGTCTTCTGCCTGACATCGGACATAAGTAATTGAGGCTGAGAAATCGTTTCCATTGGAAACGCCAGGTATATAAATTAAGTTGACACTAATTGTAATATTAAATAGATAAACCAAACTTAACTTGATAATTTCTTAACTTAGTACTTGTTTTTTATCATCCTCTACTTGTTGGGCCGTGTAGAGCTGTCACTACACGGCCCGGGGGTGGGTGGGTTTGAAGGTTTGTGGTGAGGGGAAAGGCAGGCTATAGAAACAAAATATCCATATAGTGTTTTAATGTGTACCAACAATAATACAAAAACGGCCTAAACATTATCTAAATTACATTCGCAAAGCGCCAACTCGCAGCTGCCACTCCCTGGACCCTTACGAGTCTTGTGGTACCAAACTGGATATTAGGCCAGTTCACCAAGCTCTAAATAATACATGTAGATAGGACAAATCAGGGAAATCTATAAGTTACTAAAGGCCATCGTTTATATTTAGTTAATGCTAGGAGTATGGGTGTGATGGTAATAGAATATATGTCGATCTTTTATTTTCAAATATCTCGGTGTGTCTATACATGAGAGGCTGTCGTTGGCGCATCATGCCAGCACACTATATAATAAGGCAACGTGGTCACTTGCCCCAGTAGCACACTTTTATTCCTAGAATGTTCCCCCAATGTTTGGTTGTTTGTTAGCTTAATGTTTGAAAGTGAAAATTTATTGGATGTTCCCGGAACATGTGTTAGGTAAATAAAAGGAAAATTATTGATTATATAGCATCTAGTAGAAACATCTAGTAGGGAAATTATACCAAGATATAAATGCCCGTTGGGTGTCTATAATTCAAATGTTATCTTTTCAATGCAACTGGTGCTATTTAGGGAGCTTAGTGAGATACTGAACATGAAAATGATATAATCAATGCATACTGTTGAATATCGAGAGTTAGAAAAAGTAACTTACTCTAGCAGTCAATTTGAAGTGTTCCCTCCTTCATGGTCAGACTGCAACTAAGAGTGGAGTGGCTTAGTGGTTCAAAATCAGTGGTGTAATCCCCTGATAAATAAGTGGCCACTGGTGGCGCCCTCTAACTCCCAGAGTAGTATACTACCATATATTGTTGAGAGGAAAAATGCTAACGGTTGCTATACCCTATACTCTTAAATATTATCAATGGATCACCATGCATCACATTTTAAAAGATGAGCTCAACCCGATTCCAGTGATTCTGTGACTCATTTTTCTGTGACACACATCCAATACATATGTACCCCAGTAGCACATTTTTATTCCTAGAAGTTTCAAGAGCTAATAACTCCTCTCACCACTTTAAATTACGACTCCCTTCAACATATGAATATTTTTGATTTACTGGATTTATATTGAAAGTCCATGATTATTACTTATTTTCTAGCCTGAAAAAGCACTGTTATTACAATAACGGCGAAGATTCTGGAATAAGAACTTTGAAAGTGGGGTTCCCACAGCCTTGTATGGGGGTGGGAGGAGAAGGAGGGGGAGGGGAGGGGCGCACTTATCAAACTTGACTTTTCTATTGTGCCCTGACTAACATAGGAGTATTACACAGGAGAAAGGTGAAATTAAAATTATATAAAAACATAGTATATAATTATCAAGATGTCATATTTTTAACATTAGAAGTAATATGTGATGTGTTTCAGGAAAATGAGTCATAAGTCGCAAAAAAACATTTTGAGATACTATTATATTTGAAAAGATGAGATCAAGCTGATTTCAATGATAGTAAACAGTCTAATAATGTCATAAGTATTACTAGATTTTAGGTTGGATATTTCCGTTTATGAAAAACAAAGTTTCCAATATTTCTCGGGGAGAATAAACAGTAAAATAACTAAATTTAGTCCATATGAGGACCTTTAAAACTAAAGAATATACTACATAAATTGTCCTGAAATTTGATGCATCGATTCATATAGGTATACGTGATAAACTCTCCAAAAATCAGAACATTCCAATAATGTGATCTTGTGAAAAAAACACTTTGAAAAATATCAATTTTGCAACTTATGACTCATTTTGTTGAAACACATCACATATTATGAAGTTGTAATGTCTGAATGATTGAAAGAACTTAATTTTAACCGATGTAACCATAGTTTTGTCAGTTTTCATTGGAGAGATAACAATTTGAGAGTGTAAATTTAATAATGTTTCTTGAATGTTTGGGTATGATTGTTTGCAGAACATACAACTGACAACGTTAGCAGAAAGTTAGCAAATATGTGCTCCAGGAACATAAATACCCAAAGTTATGTTAATGTTCACAGATAAATGTTTGGGGAACATTATTTTTTAAAACGTTCATTTAATGTGTGGAAACTATTGTTCCTTAAACATTTCTTTCAGAACATTAGCTGAATGTTAGCTAATAACATTCCAGGAACATAAAATCATAACATTCCTAGGACATTTGGTAAAAAACATTTGCTCTATGTTTTCTATGTGTTTCCTACAAACAAACACAGGAGGAACACGATCCCAATGTTCCCCAAATGTTGTGTGCTACTGGGGTGCAGATATTACAAAAAGAAGATATTATAATGACATTGCCTGGCTGCTCTGTAAAACTTATGTTATTCCTATGTTAGAATATGCAAGTCCATTGTTCATGCATACTAGTCTGACCATATTATCCAAAATGCAAAAGCTATATGTTATAGGGCGTTACGAATGTGCTTTGGAAGTAATTTCACAAAGGAGGAATTGTTGACCAAGGAAAAACTATCCCCACTGATATACAGAACGCAGATAGCCATGTTAAAAAATCTGTTTAATAAAAAAGATAGCTATGAAGAACATACAGCGAATGAATTAGTTCGGAGAAATAATCAGGGGTTGAGATTTAAACTCTTTATACCAAAGAGTGAACGAAGTAGAAGATCATGTTTTTTCCAAGAGTTGATAGTATGGAATAATTTGGACAGAAATATTAGAGATTGCATGGATAAAAAAGAATTTGTAAGAGGGATAAAGACAATGTATCAAGAGAAGTTTCTAGCATTGGGCGACCAAGTACAGGTATGAGTTTGTATGTTAGGGGATTGTTTGCCTTTAACGACTGATGTGTTCAAAAACGACTGTTTTTTATTCATTTTTTTATCAATTATTTTCTTATGCAACAAACAGTCCTTGAATGGGCTTGGCAATTAGGGTATATAACTGTCTTTCTGACAGATATTTGTGACATGTGTTGAGCTTAAATGTCTATGTTAACATTTCGATTTAAAATTGGAATTAATTAGTGAAAGAGAACAAATAATTATGTGTAGTTAGTATTTACATGTTTGAATTATATCTATGAGTAAATTCTGTAGTTGTGATTTAGATTTAATCTTATACGATGGAAGGCAACGCAGTAATGTATCAACATTGTTTGATGTGCGTTTTTGATATATAGAGCTTTTTTTATTACTATTACGGCCACCATTTTACATATGTAAAATGTTGGCGGTAATAGTAATAAAAAAAATGCTCTGCAAAGGGAACATATCCTTATGTTTTACCGAGAACCTTGGAAGTGATTAAAGAGACAGGTAGTATAATCTAAACTATGATAATATCTAAATATATAATATTATACCTCTTCTATTTCAGCCGGACGAATCCATATAAGTAAAGAAACAAAACAATTGTTGGACTTATTTCAAATGTTTGTTACGGAACCTAGGGGAGAAATCAACATTAAGGTAAGATAATACTGATTGTACAACTAAATATTGTGAAGATGGTCAATATTGCAATGTGTTCACTAATAAAGGATTATAATCACCTACATTGAAGGTCTTGTTAATTTCCACACCATTTTGCTAATAGCTGTTAATCTGAGTCCTATTGCTATTTAGTGAACCAGCAGGCCCGTAATGTCGGTCATTAATCCTTACTTTATATGATTTTGTTTTAATGTTGTTTTTTTTTCACAAAGAAAAACACAATTTATCAATTATTAACAACAAAAATGCCTCAAATATTCAGTTCCATGACTGACACTGGGCAGTTCTGTCTGAATTACCAACTTGCATCCACTTACTGGGGAGATGCAGAACTGACCAAGTCTTTTGGGTGCCCCAACATGCCAAGAGAAAATTGGCAAGCACATGGAAAGTGTGGCCAGATGTCACTGGCAGGATCATATCAAGCGAGTCTGCAGCACACTGAACACTGGAGAAATGGCTTAATGGACATAGGCGCTTATGCTAGTTGAGACTTAATACTCTGAGAGTTTAAAAGATAACTATTCTAATGTCCCCATATCCTCTGAGCATAATTATATTGATGGTGGGAGTGGAGTAGAGGGAGCAGTCAGAGGAGAAACAGATGGCAGTGGAGATACCGTATAACCTCCAATAATAGCCGGGATTCCAATAATGGCCGGGCATCTAATTACCGCCGGGGTATCAGTGATATTTGTTAATAGTCACCGGGATTCTAATAAGAGCCGGGTGGTAGTCCTTGTGGGGTGGTTGGGGATGGTTGGGGAATGGTCATTTGACTCCCTGTGATGACAAGCTTATCTCCTGGTGCACTACCATTGACCGGTTTAGTGTTAAACCAGGAACTTGGCTTTAATGTAGGTTAATGTGACAGACATGTGTCAACTGTGGCATAAAACATCTGATAATTCTGACCAACAACTGTATTGTTTTCAGTTTTATTCATTCTAACTTTCCTTAGAAGTTCAGTGTGCTCTATTTAGGGAAAGAATAAGAAAGTTATTCTGAATATTCATTATGAATAGCAGTTTGGTTGAGTCGTAAGCATATATAAAAATAGGTTCTGACAGAATTGTTTTTGTATTAGTCTAATGACCAATTTTGCCGATTGGAGTTGTTGGAGGATTATTAATTTGCTCAATGTGAAATGCAGTCAACATTTATAGTAATATGAGTCAACATTTACAGTAATATGAGAAAAACGTATATAGAATAGATCATCATCCTAATATATGACTGTCATGAAATGGTGTCAAGAAATGGTGTTCTTAGGTTATGTGATTAACTCAGAGTCAATGAGTGTATACCCTCCCTGGAATAAAATTGACTCCACTTTATCCAAAATCGATGACGTTCTGTTCAACAACAACTGGTTCTCTATTCGCTCCATAGCAGCTCTTACTGCAGCTGGTACCCTAGTGGACCTAACGAAGGGCGTAGACTACAGTCTAGCGCATTACAAATCATTGGAGAGGAACAAATTTTGGGCCCTACTCCACAACGAAGGAGATTTTGGAGCTCACATGAGAATCTCACCAATATCTAGATCAGAGTTGTGGTGGTGGAGAGAAAAACTCCCACTGGGGCAAAGGCTGATCCGTCACATCACTCCAGATGTGGAAATCTTCACCGACGCCTTCCTATTAGTATTAGGCTGGGGCACGGTCTGCACCAAAGGTAGGACAGGTGGACGGTGGCTTCCATCGGAAGCTGACCATCACATTAATGTCCTTGAGTTTAAGGCCATTAACCTATAGCCCTGCTCTCTTTCTCTCGATTCAAAAGAAATACCTTCTTCTTTATCAGATCGGATAACACCACAGCAGTTGCTTACATAAATAAGCAAGGCACTAAATCAGCCTCATGCAATTCAGTAGCTAAGGATGTCTGGAGGTGGGCTGAAGAACAGAATAACTGGGTTTCAGCCTGCCACATACCAGGGGTGGAGAATGTGGATGCCGACTATGAAAGTCGCCATTTCACTGAAGACACAGAATGGTCTCAACCCCAATATCTTCAGAAAAATTCGTAACAAATTTGGTAAACCAGACATAGACCTGTTTGCTTCAAGAACCAACCACCAGGTGTCACCATATATAAGCTGGAGACCAGATCCCCAGACAAGGAAGACAGGAGCAGAAGGAATCCTAGTCGTCCCAGACTGGCCAGGGCAACTGGCACAGTATCACGCTGTCAATGGCAAGACAGGTGATACGGTTTCATGGAAAGGACACATTGCTACCGCTTCTACAGGAGTCAAACCCACCAGAACACCTATCATCGTGCCCCTTGGTGGTGGTAGACTGTTAACAGACAAGATCAACTCTCTCAATCTACCAAGAGCAGTAGCACTGCATTACTTAGACTCCTGGAGGCCAAACGCTAGGAGATTGTACAGGACCTACCCCAAAAAGTGGAAGGTTTTTTGTTTTCTATGTGGAAAAGAAACTTTGACAACTGACCTTACCCTAGGGCTGGAGTTCCTGGCTCAACTTTATGACAAAGCAGCAAGTTTCAACTTCCTTAACGTGGCCAGATGCTCACTGTCAGCAGTTAAGAATAACATTGGAAATTATGACATTACCAGAAGAGTCATCACAGGAATGGGCAACAAAATACCCATCACCTCACGTTATTGCCAAATGTGGGATCCGGACTCAGTACTGGACTGCTTCCAGGAACACCACCCTCATTCTTCACTGACTCTTAAAATGTTGACGTTTAAGATCACCATTCTTCTCTCCCTCATTTCCAGTCAGAGAGTGCAAACTATAATTAATATGCAAGTGAATGTTGTACACCCAGCCTCGGATGGCTACAACATAGTGTACACCAAACTCATGAAGCATTCTAAGGTTGGTAAAGCCTTAGGAATGCCAAAGATCAACTGGTTCAAGGAAGATAAAAGGGTATGTGTAGCTACGTGCCTTCAAGACTATTTGGCAAGGACCAAAGATCTCAGAAAGACAGGTAGGGATGGGAAACCTACTGGAGGACTAATACTTAGCCACACAGGCCCTTACGCCCCTGTAGGTACACAGACTGTAGCACGCTACATTAGACAAGCTTTGCAGATGAACGGCACAAAAGTCTTCACCCCCCATAGTACTAGCTACCGACTAGCTACAACTTCAAAACTCCTATCCCTCAACATGCCCATCAAGGACATCTTAGAAAGAGGGGTGTGGATATCAGAGTCCACCTTCTGGACCTTTTATAACAAGCCGGTAAAAAATTGCTCATGGCCCATGCCAACCAGAAGAGGCAGGCCTAAAAGACTCAGTATTCTTCAAGTCAAGACTTTGTGTAAATAACGTTAGTTAACAGTTAGTTCAGTTCTCTTGGAATTAGGACATTCACGTCAGGGATCAGTAGCATACTTTAAAAGTCCCATCTGCTCTGCCATCTATAGGAAGGCAGACAACCTACACTTTAAGATTAATCGAGGAATTAACTTACCTGATGAAGATTAATCATGACTGTAGGAGGATGAGGACTAGAGATGGGGAGCAGCTGCACACCCTCACCACCCTGGGCTCTCTTATTTCTGTCCATTGTGACATGGAATAGTCTGCTTCCCAGCTTATATCTAACTACGTCAGTTGCAGCAGTTTAACTATGTAATCTTGTAACTATGTCATCCTCCACAGCTACTGATCCCTGACTACTTGCTTTGAAGCCTGATTAAGCCACGCTTGCGCACATCTACCCATCTACTCCCCATCCCTAGTTGTCATCCTCCTACAGTCATGAATAATCTTTGTAAGGTAAGTTAATATTAAAATTATGAATCATCTGCATAGACGGAGATATTCACGTCAGAATCACAAACTCATTGGTGTGGCCTTTTCTGTTGCGGGTTTTAATCTCCTGATATTATTGTTAAACAAACAATATTAATTAGGATGCCCACCAAGAGACCTACACATCCAACTTAATTCATGCTGGCGGTCAGCTTGAGTTCTTACCATAAGTTTACACTGTTTATATATTATTCTATGACGCTCAAATTAAATCCCTGTGCCCTAATTTAAGTACCTCCACTGATTGGAGTGAAGATAATGAAGTTAATGTTATGAGGGATGGAGGCTTCATAATCACATGGATATTTGTACAACTTCTGTACCATTTCTACCACATTTCCATATTTTGACAATTAAATTCCCTTTGCTTCCCTTTGTCATTTCTAGCTATTGCAGGTCTATTTTTTCTAACAATTTGCTATGTATACATATCAACCATATGTATTCCTAATTGTACGCCTGGTTTCCCTATCATGCATCACTTTTCCGACGCTAGATTGTTGTTAACCATGTTGTGTTTCAATGTCATTCTCTGTACAAAGTTTTTGCTACTTCAGAATTTTCTCGCTCAATTCCCTTTGACTTATAACTGCATTCTCAGCTATTACGACCAATATCTAATAAAAAATCTAACCAGAATTTTACTCATTTTTCATACCAATATCAATATTTTCCTGCTGTTGTATGTTTAGGTAAAAGAACAGGTGCGTTTCCGGTTTAGACCAACTGAAAAGAGGTAGTGGGGATACTTTTTTCAGTGAACCACTTTTCAAAAACTGAAAAATGACAGTTAACTCAGGTTAGGAGGTTTCTGTTTCAGCTTTTATTAACTTTATTTGGTCAAAAAGAAATAGGAAGAAATTAGGCAAGGTCAAAAAAAAATCTGTTGGGCGAATCGGCCAACAGAAAACGAGTCCTTGTGAGCAATAATATGGTCATCTGCGAACATTAAAATATTTGACAAATGAATCTACAAGATTACATGTTTTACTTTCAGGGAAAAGGCCTCATGGAGACATATTGGTTGCTGGCAGCTAATTGCAGTACTAGATCTGATGCAGACTGTTGAAGAGAAGGCTACAAAACAAGTATCGGTTTAATTACTGTCGGCAGTCACAGTTCACTATCTTTGGTTTGTTCACCATACATTTCCTTTTCCCCAGGAAACAAACAACGCAGTTCTTCTGGACAAGAGGCAGAACAGGTAAAATGGGTTATGCGACTTGCAGATTTACCGATCATCCAATATAATACTGTGAGAATTAATCAAGTCGGATTTAATGTGGCTATGACACAAAATGGATGTATATAGTACACTGATAGGATAGACACCCATCAGACACTGAATACTAGAGTCAACGCTGGGGGAACATGAGGGAAGAAGATTGTTGTGTATATATCGGTGGGACAACGAGGTTCACTCTCGGGTATATATTATCATGTCATTGAATAAAGTGTATTGTTGATTTGTCTTCTTTTGGACAGCTTGCCCTTCCTGAGGTGATAATTGTAAACACAATGTTGTTTATCCAGTCAATCTTGTGTAAAAACTGATCTAAAAAATACCACTAGTGAGCTTGGGCTGTAACATTGGAGTCTATTGACATTTTCAGACCCAGTGCAGTTTCCATGCACAATTCTGGAGATGCACGTTAACACTTATGTTAACATACTTTCGTTGTATACATTTGACTCTGCAAGTTGTATGGAAACTATACTGCTTAGTAAAGTTAAATCAGAAACTATATCTATTTCAGTCTGCTTTTACTGGATGGTGTTTATACAGTTTGTAACCATTGTGCATATTGCATATTTATTTTATCATATAGACATTATAAGTGAGGCGGTAGTCTTGTAAAATGATTTATTATTACTGAATGTGGATGAAATAAATAATATTCCAGCGACGAACATGCTTTCTTTGTAGAGTAACTGACTTACATAAATGGTGCGACATGAAGAAGTAGTTGATAAAACATATAGAATATAGATATAAAAGAATGCCAAAGTGATTAGCTTAGGATTTAGCCAGGCCTTTTTATGGCAGCGTGGACTGTATATCTGGTGGAGCATCCGATGCCCGCATACCATGGGCCTTGGCATCCTGAAGGTCAGTGCCTGACACATTGTAGAGGTTTGCTGCAAACCCCTGACGCAGGCTGTGAAGCGAATGAGTGGCGGGGTCCATGTGCGACAGTGCCAGGAGGAGCTTCCACTGCTTGATGATGCATAGAAGCGTCATGGTCTTGCCATCAGGAAACCTGAGACGGGGGGTGAGCGTGAGGAGCGAGGTATGATCTTGTTTAGGTGTCGAATGGCTTTTACCAGCAATAGAGCAGGGTGGTCGACATCAGGTATGAAGATCGATGTGGCCTGATGGGAAGACTGAAGTGTTTTCGCCCACTTGACAGTGATATGTATGCCATCACTCTGTATGCTGATATCTCGTCTAGTAAGGTGATGAGATGCGTCAAATTCTGTAGCTATCTTGGGTGTCAGGTTGCTCTGTCGCAACATACCCTTGAATTATATTAATTATACCCTTTATTTTGAATAGTCCCAGGGACAGATGAATATCCATGCCATTGCCAAATATTCTATGTACCAGTAGATCATTGCAGGCGATGGAGCTTTTGGTCATAAGCTTGTGTTTATTTTCGGCGAAAATGGTAGAGAAAATGACAGAGAAAGGTAGGGAGGCGTATCGTGGGGCGAAGAACCATCTTTGTGTGGCATCGTTCAGAAACCTCTATAAAGCTGACGCTTTTTGTATACCAAAACACGGATGGATGCCGATCATCCAGAAAATTGACTGCACAAGGATAGGAGAGCTGAGAAACGTTTTGCTGGGTTAGTTTAGTAAGATTAAGTTTGTTTTTTCAATGGAAATAGTACCCATCCACCTGCCCTTCCTCTCTTCCCTCCTATTCCTACAATATTCTTTTGATTTAGTGTTAAATACCATAGACCTACACACCACAATGTGCTGTGTAGGCTACGCCACCGCCCTATGTTGTCAACAAGCCTGTGAGTACTAGCTGGCAGGTGGCGAGAGTAGCAAAAATTGTCATCAAATGTTGGAGTATTGTTTCTGTAGACTCTTTTACGTTGGACCATTATAACGGGTATGACGATACTGTGAGGTATTAATTTGCCGTAGGCGGCCTTTTTCAAAAGTGGTCGTCATGAAGAGTCCACTAACTATCCCACCAGTTGCATGCCTCATTATTTGTGGCCGCAGGTTGGCTCATTTGCGCACTGTAAACTTGATCATACTTATAGGGACTCTTCATTTTTAACCACTGGGGAGGCACCTTTTTTTGTGCAGACTCTGAAAGGGGGGGGCACCTTTTTTGGTGCAGACTCTAAAAGTGTGAGGGTAGGCCTATCTTTTTGGCGCAGACTCAGAACTACAATGATGTATGCGGGGTTCATGAAATTCAGCACAAACTTTCAAGGGGGGAGCCAAGAAAATTTGCACAAGACTTTAAGGGGGGTCATACAATTTTGCACAAGAATTTTTCGCAAATTATCCAGTCCCCCTCCCCCTCCCCAGTGGTTAATTATGAACATTCCCTTATTCTTGCGGCTTTTATTCCCATTACCTTTGGAACATATCGGAGGGAAAGCGATTGGCTTGTCGCTGTCGGAAAGAAATGGGGAAAGAAATGTATATTGTTTATAGTGTCAATGTAAGATCTATTTATATTTTGAGCAATAAAGAATTTATATGTGGTGTGGTTGTTCAAAAAGGTTTCGTTTTCCATTTAAAGTGTGTATTGAACCCAGAATGCAATCCTTCCAATATAGATGCCATTATCCACTTATTTTTTGCTTGTGAGAAAGTTGAGGCCTTTTGGTCCCAGATTAAAAGTTGGTTTGATGCAAGCCAAAGTCTAGAACTCAAGGTCTTATACCAGATATATGAGTAAGGATAAACGAGTCAGTGTGTGTTTTTATTTTGTTTGTTATTCCGAAAATCTTGTGTCTGTTCACTCAATGATATACGATATCTTAAATAACTGACAAGAAGGAAGAAGGAAAAGAAAATTGAAAGTGAATTTAAACTGTTCTTGATATCATGTGTTTATCCAGCGCAAGGAATTCTTAAGAATCTAAGAATTGTACACGCCAAGATGGCAGGCAAATGAAATAAAGTGTTATGTTTAGAAAAAAATCATATGTGTAGAGACAATTAATCATATCAAACACTTTGATTTGTTCCTTTAATATATTTGCTGGTTACTTATCGCAACTTCCTTTGCACAAATAATTTCTTTCCAAAATGTACAAAGGAAAATAATGTTCCTTTTCCACAAAGAGGGTTGTTTCCCTTTCAGAGAACAGTTCATTATAACCTTGACAGTATCTATCTACAAGGAAATTCGGGCATGATTCCTGTATATTATAAAAGGGACCTTTTTTCCAACTGATATTCTTAAGTACATCATATATATTGAAGCGTACGCACCCACCCACACCCACCCACATACAATGTTTAACCGATCATGTATTCAATTAATGTACCCCCCCCCCCCCCGCCCACGTTGCACCATCCATCGATTCTGTATAATATACAGCTTCTTAATTTCAACAAGTACTAAGTTAACTAATTATCAAGTTATGCACCGATTTGATCAACTGTTAACATATTTAACTTTGTAATCAGTGTCAACTTAATTCATATACTTGGCGTTTCCACTGGAAACGATTTTCTCTGCCACAATCATTTGTGCCTGATGTCAACTTATTGTTATTGCACTTTAGGCATGTTTAGACTAAAATATTAAGTTAAATGAGTATGCTACAACTTCCGTCCTCCCCCTCTCTTGGGGGTCGGTGGAGCCGGGAGGGGGGCTGGGGGTACTTGAGTTCATAGTGTATACAGGTATGTGCAGGCAGGTGGGGTGTGAGGAAGAGTTCACCCCATCCAGTTACATTTCTCTGAGAGAATTTCAGAAAGAGAGAGAGAGAGAGTCTAAATCCTTCCAAAGATTATAATAGGTTTTCCAACAAAAGAATAAAAACACTCCTATACATCTATCAATTTTCCTTCTCCTCCCCCCCCCTCTCCCGACTATAGGGAGGGAGGGACAGAGGAAGAGGGAGAGAGAGGGACGTACAGAGACAGAGAGAAGGGGAAGGAGGGATAGGCCTAGAGATAGTGGGGAAGGGGAGGGAGGGACCCCCCCCCCACCACACACACACCTATACATGTATCAGTTTTCCTTTTCCTCCCCCTCCCCACCTGAGGGGAGGGAGGGACAGAGAGACAGGGGGAGGGAGGGATTATTAGTATAGCAAATAAGAAGGGGCTCGGGAGGATACGGGGGACGGAAACTCTGTCTACTGAGTGGTGCACAGCATGCACTGACCACAACTCAGTTTGCAGGGAGCGAGAGCAGTGAGGCATGACGTGACGTAATGGGTGACCGCGGTTCTGCTACATAGGTTGGAGAGTGTGTGTGGATGTAAACAAACCCCACTTGATGGCTTGCTCCACTGTCACTCACGCTCACGCTGACCAATCAGCTAAGAGCCAATCAGCTCCCTTGGCTATAGAAAAGCTGTCAATCAGTAGCTATCAGTGTAACAATAACGACGGAGTGTGAAATATAGGACCTGATCGAAAGGATTAGATAAGGCATGCTTAAACACCTCACAGACAGCTAAAGAATATTATCAGATGTGATCCACTATCAGTGATTGGCGTATTTCATAGTAATACACTTGTTTCTCTGCTATAAATAGCAGAGAAACAAAAATGAACACTATAGGATAGTTTTCCTTGATCTTTCTTATAATTTCTTTGGCGCTGTCTTCAGAGTCAGCATCTATGATAAGTGCGTTGTTTCAACTCTTTTATTTTTTATCATTTAGATGCCCTATAGGTTCAAGTGTATGTTGATATGTGTAGAACTAATTGGATATAATTATGTATTGGACGAGATCTCCGTAATCTTCTCCAATAAAATGTATATTAAATTACAAGCTCCTAGTTTTTATTCACTATAAATCTAGTATAATTTTTCGGGTTTTTTTGCATTACAAACAAAGGCCATTATATGATACATTTAATTACCCATCTATAGCAAACGGCCCAGATTTACGCATGGAGCATGGATAGACAGCTACCAGAACACGAGTAAACTTCGCACAGTTGAGATCTCAAAGTACTATTTTTATTCTTTTTATGTAAGGTATTGATACTGTAATGATTACCCATAAGGATGTACAGGATCTATTAATATCTCCTTTCTTTCCTCCATTAGCAAACTATTTTCCGAGTCCACAGGTCACGCCACTGTACACATGTGCAGGCTCCCTTTGCATTGACGCGGATTTTTGCATGTTACATGTCGGGTCACTGTGTCGCCATTTCTCAAGGGATTTTGATGATTCAAAATTTTCTGTGATGCTGACATGTTGGCAATTCATTTGGTTGTATAAAAGAGTGTGTGAAACTTGTCACTTCAATTTTGGCGGGTGAAATCAGAGCGGGTGATATCAGACATTTACCAGCCACCAAAAAATGTACCCGCCCGCTAATACCTCTCAATGAAAGGAGTTCAAGAGATTTCAATTACACAATTAATAATGAAATATCATCCTTTCTTCAGTGAATGAAATTAACTTTTTCTTCAACCACCAAGTTGGTAAAATCAGAGATTTACCTGCCCACATAAAAATATACCCACCCGCCGACAAGGACCCCTCAATGTGTGAAGTTCAAGTGTTTTCAATCACAAAATTAAATTATGAATTTCTTTGTACCAAAACAAAATAGAGCTTTTTTACCTAAATAAATTAGAGCTTTTGTCTTCATGTTTAACAGATGATCAAGTTCATGAATGTAACAAATAGGATAGACAGGAATCCGCTGCCATCTCCTGCCCCCCTCCCTCTCTCTGTCTGACATCTATCTCCTGCTCTCTCTGTCCCCTTTCAGTTTGTCTTTTTTCTATCTCCCTCTCTGGGAAGAGCGTGAAAGTGAGCTAGAAAGGTAGAGTGGGAGGGAAGAGCGAGAAAAGAGAGGGAAGAATTTTACCCACCCACAAATTACTCCTCAGTGAATTCTTCAACAGTTGAAGTTGGTGGGAAAAGAATTTTCGAACAGTATCCCATAAATCGTCAAATCGATTGTTTGTTCTTTCATGAATATTATTGGCTTTATATGCATATCTACCCCTATTAGAGGTTTAGCCATTTCTTTGGCCAAAAAGTGGCAATAGAAATAATATCTCCTATATTTTTCCCAAAAGACGTTTAGTAAATGGTCGGATTCCTAGTATGAAGTAGAAAAAATGGCTCTATATTACAGGTGCCGAAGTCACTTGTCATAATAGTAAAGACGCATGTCGACGTGGTCGATGTTTTCGTGCGTTGCCTCACAACACATAGCTAATGTTATATAAAGTTTACTTGATACATAACAAGTTCTGTACTATCATAGAAATAGAGCAATTATTCGTTATCAAGATTCACCAGTTTAACAGCAAGTTGTAAAAAAACAAAGGTTACCAGAAGACATCCTTTTACGTAAAATATAACATACATCAACTCTTATCATATCTTCTTTCATCCTGAAAAAGTACATACTATACCGACTCACATGCAAACTCACACCTAGTCCATTAATATAATATCTGTACTTTACTTTACAAATCAACAAAAGCTATCTGTTATCATTATATTCAATTGTTCATCGTCTTTATGTTATCTTACTTGCCTCATCCCCGATTTCAAAGTTATATACTATGCTCTTTCTATGCTCTAAATAGCAATTTTCTTTTAGATATTTATGACATGATTCACAAAACCTTCCTCCATCTTTTCCCAGTAGAAGTTTGTTAGTTTGTTTGAAAAATCCTTACTCTCTACGCATGCTCTTATCTGTACTGGTAAGGAGTGAGTGAGTGAGATTAGTTGCTTTACGCCCTTATCAACACATTTAATATGGTCGGGATCAAGGGCGGGAGAGCTGAGAGGGAGGCAGTTTATGATCGACACCAGGAAAACACCCACATATCGAATTAGGCAGTAAAAATGACAATAATTAAATAAAAATCAATTGAAATGATAAAAAATAAACTTAAAATAAATGTACAAATGTACTATAGACTGTTCACACATGTCAACCATATCATCATAAGCACATTCTGCACCCGAAAAACCACCCACATATCGAAATAGGCAGTAAAATATGGCCATAATCGGGTTGGCCCAGATCATAACAGAATGTAGCAAAGGTTTTGTTACTACCTATTGGGTGGAAGACATTTTCCCAACACTTGACTATCCATATAACAATTTTGGAGTGGTATCATCGTCGAGGGGGGTACCTATAGGCCTATATTACGGTACACAAACGTCCTCGGAATCGAGGTTTTCATGTGGTGTTGAGCGAGGAATAGCCCACTTTACGAATAGGTTGATGACAAACTTTGCAGTGTAGACTCTAGTACAGTCCCACACTAAATGGGGCTTCCACATACAAGGCAAACAACCGACAAAAGACGACCAACAAAAGGGGCACAGGGGGACCGACAGAGGTCACCGACAATGGCAGGGTACCGATTGTCGGTCCCCGGTATTTACATGGACGACAAAAAGTGGCTATTTTGGTCACCGACAATTGGTCGGCACAAGAGATTAAATTTTTCTGCCAAGCTGGCTAACTTTTATAAGGAATTGATATTTTAAGATTGTAGTCTGGGGGACTTTTCCCATCATATGGACGAAAATATTTTGAAAATATTTTAATATTTAGCGTTTTTATGGCCACATAAGAGAATTTCTATAGTAAGTCTATGGGTGAGAGATTTTTTATTTTTCCTGAATTTCGATGAAAGTTTTAGGCCTATATAAGTTAGTTATTATCTCGGGTACCTCTGGTTGACACATGTGAACATTTTGCAGTACATTAGTACATTTATTTTAAGTTTATTTTTATCATTTCACTTGATTTTTGATTAATTCAGGGCCATTTTGGTCATATTTTACTGCCTATTTCAATATGTGGCATCAGGTAGTATCATATATTGCATCGTACAGTAATAAGGTTATCAAGGTGGCGGGTACATATTATTTAACAATCATTGACACAGGTCTATTAATGCACTAAAACTGGTGAATTTTATTCTCAGTTGATGACAAAATCTGATGGCTGGTTCCACAATTGTGTTAAATTATAGGAAATTATTTCCATAACTTACTAATATACTACAATGATACCGTACATATAAAGATTTTCGCAGTCCAAAATGTTATGGTTGCCTAGAAAATGATTTTTTTGCGAAAACGATTTTCGTGTTCAGTCATGTCAGTACATGTTCCTACATCATACACCAAATACATCATATACAATTACTCTTATTCTCCCAACAGGTTCTCCATATATATCTCCAATAATGAAGATTTTAATAGCCTATGGTATACGATTGCTTTCAGATTGCCAGCTAGGTTGTTCCAATCGCTTTTGCCTTCATAAACAATCAACCGTCTATACCTTTCGGTGCGAGGCAATACAACCTCCAGATTCACATGTACATTTCTACGCAACCCTCTCCCTCTCTCTCTATTCAACGCTAGTTCTTCATTCTTGCATTTGTGTATTATGCTCAACTTTACTGCTTTCCGACGTAGATCTAACGTAGATCTTTGTGAGACTACTTATATTATTGTTGCTATTGTTCTTTGATCGATGTCCATATTATTTAATATTGATATTTACCTTTTACCACGATAATTAGTTATATCATTATACAAAAAGAACATAATGGAAACATTAAAACCTATATTCGGAATACTTAATTAAAGAAATATTAAGTTAAATAAGTATGCTACAAGTATGCTAAATAAGTATGCTTCAGGGATGATAGTCTGACACACAGCTGTAGACATCAAAAACCCTGTCATCTTCAAGGGTGACACTTTTCATGTATATATTATGGGGAGCACTATTTTGCTCTTATAGCCTTGCCTGGCCCACACATATAAAACACCAATTAAAGTTGGGAACCCTGAGAGTTTTTCCTCCACTTGCTGTGACTGGGCAGCTCAGGCCAGGTGAATGAGTTCTCTAATAAGACAAATGTGCCCCATGGGGTCAGGGAATTTACACAAATCTCTTGCCCTGGGGGGTCGGGGATTTCATCATATTTCCAAAAACTCCCAGGACATTCCCCCACATCCCCGGGGGTGGGGGGGTGGGGGTGGGGGATGCAATTGACAAGTGCATAATACAACAGACACCCTCATTTTTAACTCACACATTAAATATTGCAAGGAAAGGGAGGCCGGACCCTTGTTCGAACAATTTAACTCTATGAATATATGCTTTAATCTGAAAGAAAAAAAGAAAGAAGAAAAAAATGGACAATGTCATCTCTTTTTTTACATAAGGAACACATGTCGTTTTTACCAATGCCTATATTAAACAGATACTCATTACATGTGATCGTCCTGTGAATAAGTTTATACTGGAATTGCTGTATTCTTGAATCCGAAGTAATTTTACAAGGCAGTTTAAGTATTTCCTTCCAATCTACTTTGTCAAACACGTTCATCTTTATTGCTACATACTATATTCATCACCGCATCGTCTGCATATGTTATCAAGTGATATATATGATATACTGGTACCCTTAGCAACGAGGAATATCGAAACATTTTATTGCATCCTTTTAATGCAGCACTCATGCAGCATGGGCGTATATTATGATAAATATAAATTCTTCTATGTACGTACAATATTAATTAACTTGAGGATTATTTTTTTTAGAAAAAAGTTTACATAAAGGATAACTATGGTAGTTCCACTATCCTTTACTTCTGAGTAGAAACACTAGGGGGAGACAAAGAGTGGGATCGTTGGTGACGGGCTGTGACTTGCAAACAGTAATATATTTTTGCAGTAGAGTACTTATTTGCCATATGGTTCAATGCTTCGATGAATATGAAAGGTATGTTTCCCCTCGTCCTATCTCCCTCCCTCTCGATCCCCTTCCCTCTCCACCTCTTCTCTCTTTCTTCCTCTGCCTCCCCTCCTCAATCTCTCCCCTGCACCTGTTCCCCTTTTCTCCCTCCCCTCCCCTCTCCGTTCCCTCTCCCATACTCTCCCTCCCCTCTTAGAATTACCTCCCCTCTCTTCTTCTCCCCCCGATCCCCCCCCCCCCCCACACACACACGTACACCCTCTCCCTTCCCTCTTTTTCTCTCTTCTTCTCTCTCTCTCCCTCTCTATCTCCCCCTCTCTTTCCCTTCGCCCACGCTTCTCTCTACCTCACTCCACCCTCTCCCCCTTCGTCCCGACTTCTTCTCTCTCCCTCTCATCCCCTCTTCTCTCTCCTTCCCCCATCACTCTCTTCTCCCTCCCCTCCCCCTCTCCCTCCCTCTCCTATAATCTCCCTCCCTTAGACTTCTCAGTTATACACCTGTTTGTTTTTCGCAGAGGTGTGGATCACCTGTACGCAGTATTTGTAGAAAAGAATACACAATATAATTCTGATTCTCACAATAAAGTTCTAACAGTCTAATATCTATATAATATTTGTATGATATTCCTTGGAAACAAAGGTATTCAGTTGGAACTCATAGGAGGCACCATGTTATTGTGAGTTAATGGAAACAGATATTATTATCATGGAGTAGGCATGCTGCCTACTATTTCAAAAGATTTTTGCATTTAAAGTGTTACATTTTGTTATGATGTTTGTACAGTTCTGATGTTCAATTCAATTCAAGAATTCTTTTATTGCAACAGATGGTATATACAGTAAAGGTAATCCAGCATTCTAAATAGACATAGGTCTAGGCAGGTCTTCCGCCGGGTGCCTGTGCTTTTGTAAATGTTACATTTTGTTATGATTTTAATCAAATGTTTAGCAAATACCAGTAGTGAATATTGACTCAAATACTTTTGCTTTACCTACAATAGGTTTATGTTTTATTTTAATGCATGAACTTCAGATGTTATTACAGGGTTACCTTCCAGTTAAATACTACCCTGCTGAGTCACAGGTGGTCTCATTGTCCGAAAAGGTTGATGCTGTACAGTTTACCTCAGTGGTTTCAATGTTATGCTGGAGTTAAAGACCTTATTCTCATTATCTCATTTTTTTATGTTCATGTTTCATGCTATGATTTTATGTTATGTGGAACTGTATAGAATTCATAGGGGGAGGGTGTATCAAATTGTGATAGGATCATAATTTGAATGGACAAATTAAACAGAAAAGAAACAAATGTTAAACCAAGTTGAAAGATGTAAACTAAGGTCAGTAAGGATAAGAGCATCACTTTGATTAAGAATTCCTGCTCATATTCATGTAACGATGTAATTCACATTGTCACTAAATGTCTCAAATTATTTTTTATTACAGGTGGCAATCAGGGAAAAGGTTGAGGGACAAAGTTATACCCTAGAAAATACTAAATTTTCCATGGACCAAGAATAGATGAAGGAGATGGGGATGGTCAACCCTCCAGATCTAGAGCTTAAAGGTTCAAACAGGTTTTACTATAGGTGAGGCATCTTACTGATGAAATCGGTACTGTATAAAGTTATACTGTACATAGTTGACTGGTTTAACTTTATATTTAAAGACGCAATACATAACATAAATAATCTTACATTGTGTGCAAGTAAAAAGGATCAGATTCTGGTAGTGTAAATGATAACTTATAATGTATAATAGAAACTCCTAGAGCTTGTTGTAAATAAGCCATGGTTCATGTCTTCTTCATGTATGTAAGAAAATGGACTTCGAATGAAAAGTACATGATTATTTTTTCTTTGCAGATGGCCTTACACTACACCCCACACTACACCCAGAAAGCGCTTCGAAGCCCTTTGAGGCGCTTTGGAGGTGTAGTGTGAATAGAACTGACTTGAAGAAAGCGCTTCCAAACCGACTCAGAAGGGAATTGGGTAATTCACCTCAGATAAGTGAATTATGTAAACCGCTTCGCTTCGCTTCACTTTCTCAGTGCTAATTCTGGTAGTGTGAATGGAACCGAAGTGAAGCGAAGTGGTTTCTGACGTCATCGATCAGCTGTGTTGCTTATAAACACATGGAAAAGACTACGGCGACCTGCCCTGCAGTCTGAATAGAACCGACTTACTGAAAGCGCTACGAAGTGCTTCTCTGCTGCAGTATGAATGGTGCGCATTATAGAAACCAGTTCGCAACGATTCGCTTCGGTTGTGTAGTGTGAAAGGGGTATTAGATGAGGGAGCGGACCCACCATTTCAGTGTTATCGTGTTTCATGTTAACCATTCGCTTTAACAATGCAATAACCGCATTGAGACAAAAAAGATAAAACTTTAATCAGTACAGATTTTGGAAGAATTGATCAGTTACTTCTATGAGCATTATTTCCATTAAAAGATTGATATTAACTTACACAACCATAATTAGTGTGAAATGGTTCAGTTAGGAAATGCAAATGTCAATAGTCCGGTAACAAGTGTGATGTACATTACCTTGTCAAAAGTTATGTCACATTTAAAATATGAGTATAATATCTCCGTTATGGATTTTTATCTTGTTTTTTAAAGTAAAAATATTCAATATCATATACATTATGCCCACAGATACATTATCATGGTTTAAATTAGGTTTCTTTTGTGCCCAAAAACTTTACAGTTGGGAACAAGGGGTATCTGATTGACGATGTGTCAATATGCCTTAGTTTTATTTCTTACTGCCACATAAGAACATCCAGTTGTTTATTTCATATTTCATTCATATGTTCTCTAATATTCATGTTCCGTGAATAAATGCATGTCAACATTGTTGCATCACATATGTTACCAATCAATCAAATATTGATTTGGGGATACCATAATGGTTGGAAATTGTTGGCGCTTAGCAGTTACAAACTAGAGACCCTATGGAATATTAATACTTCTAATTTGAAGACCTGAAAGCATTTTGAAAATTTTGCTCCGTGTAACGGTTTAATTTGGCCTCCTTTACCCATAAGGACAATGGAAATAGGAATATATATAGCCAAAAAAAGGAATATTGAATACTACTTGTATTGTTCTTCTTCCACGTTGGAGTGGAGTTTAACTTTAAGGCCTGCTTTAAGGCTGGAGTAACTATAATTATAATATATAACACTCATATACATATATGTTACATATACTATTATGTAACTTCGACATATATATACAATATGTGTGTTACTCCAGCCTTAAAACAAGAACTACAAACGCCTCGCATGAAATGGTGGCATTTTGATGTTGGCGCTATAATGACTATAATCACTCAAGTAAAAAGTCAATAAAGTCGACTAGTGGGCTGCAGTTACGTATAGACACTGGTTAGTTGACAAACCTGTGTTCAGTATTTTACTTTGCCAAATATTTATAGCTACTATAGAGACTAAAACTTTGCACAATGCTGCAGAAGGGCGAGATCTTCTGAACTATGGAAATTAACTGCTGTATAAAATACTTTTGTCAAGTTTCTGCTATTAGTTGATGAATGGTTGTGATATAGTGTCTCTGTAATTATAAGCTATATTAGAGAGAGAGAGAGAGAGAGAGAGAGATACCCGGGAGAGAGAGAGAGTAAAAAGGTCTTAATATATGGGATCCCATGCCATCATCTTTTATCGTAATTCTCTCAGACTACAAGGGCCTAATTGTGCCATCACTTATATGGTTTTAGATGAAGTTATTCTTCATTAATAGTCTAGCTGTTTAGTTGGTGCCACTGGAGGCGATTTTCAGACTCGTTCCCTAAGAGCAATTTGCTACGTTTAGTGGTCGACAATATTTCCATTAATTTCCTAAGTTAGCCTAGTAAACCACGCCACTAATCTTTATTCCGATAAATTGCGCACTAATTTCGGAGTGTTTTAAATGTCTGCATGGCATTTAAATGAAATTCACCACTCCCCCTCCACGTGATCACTGGCGTGTTGGGCGCGCCTCCTACCAATAGCCAATGAGAAGGCTGCTGGTAGCCATGTCCTTCAGGAGAAGCACAATGTCAAGGTCGTCACACAGAAACACGCGCACCAGACGCAGGCCAGCTACCTAACACTCGGCAGCTACCTCTCCCTTGAGCCACCATAAATCTGCGTTTGGTCTTTATTCTGGCCTGATATTACCATCAATAGGATTTAGGTATTGAGAGAAACCAACTGCGTATTGAACTGTAAGTATATTGTGCCTATATCGTGCTTAAATAAGATGTAGCTTTGGGGATGGGGAAGCAGTGTAGACCTGCTGGAGGTAGGGAGGTTGCTGGAACAAGGCGAAGATAATAAATCATCTCTCAGCTTCTGACGAATGGTGCAACCGCACTGAATCTTGCAATGGTAGCTAATGGTATGGGCTCTCAGATGGGTAGGTCTTTATTTAGTGCTGAAACGTGAATATCGACTTGTTTATAGTGTATGACTGGATTGGGTATAGCCTTTAGTGCGTATTGGCCAGATTGTTTTGTCCGCGTGGATGGAACAGCTGTGTACAATTGTCAATATCGATGGCTGGCTGGCTGCGTAAAATGGGGATGGGGATGAGGAGAGACGTACGTGAGAGCGTCGACCGTCTTGTTGTTAGCCAACATACTGAAGTATGACGGTAGCCCGAGTTAAATCTGAGTGATGTTGGCTGAGTGAGTGGTGAAGACCCACGTTAACCTTCTGACGCATAATCCTTCTTTTTGTATTTGTTATTATGACTGATCCGACGCACATTCGCACGTATATGCCACAACAATGACTCGTTGTTACAGCAGAGCTGCTAATGTAAGGATAGCACTGCTCAATGGACCAAAGGCGGGACCAAAGGATAGAATGATTGATATAACCAACAGCTACCAACTAACCAGTTCTTTCTTTCTTTCTTTCTTTCTTGGCAGTTCTAAAATGGGCATGCTCTGTCTATCGTTGAATGATACCAATAATTGTATGGATATGGGACCTAGGGGTATATATAATTTTATGAATATGGGAGCTAGAGGTATATATAATTTTATTAATATGGGAGGTGTATATATAATAGTTACATATTCTGCACTCGTGCACATATAACTGAATATTCCATAATGATTGACACGGGTCATAATATATAATTATATATACAGATGACTCTGTGTAATACCAACTCTGGTATTACCAATCTATAAATAATACGGTGCCGTAGTTAGTCTATAAGCCATAATAACTAAGGTATTTGGCATGGGTGTGTAGACCGTGGGCCTCTTTGTAGAAGTTCAACACAAGATCGAGTCGGAGACAAAAATATTAACAAGAATTGACTGAGTCGGCGGCGTCGTATATTAAGACAATGTTCGTTTTCACCTTATTTTAAGTGCACTGTTTACTATTATTACATAGGTAAGACTTCACCCGTCTGAAAAACTCCAACTTACTCTTGCACTGGTAGAAGGGCAGATCTGTTGACCTGTCTTTACATAAGTCATGTATTGTGGTATGCAGACCGCGCAAGCCAGGACATGCCGCATTGAGGCATGTTGGTAGCTTAATTAGCATGCAGATCTATATTATGCAGTCTGCCTGTGTAGTAAAACTTAAAACGGTGTTCTACCGAATTATTCAGTTTTATATAATAAAAATGAATTCCCTTTGCTTAGACCGTCCCTTGGTCATTTTTGTCTTAGTATTCATTTTATTCCGTTATTACATCACCAAATGATATCCTATATTCCCATTGGCATGTATCATTCATCATATTTGATACTGGTATATGTATTTTCACTTTCGATTAGTCGTACAAAACTTCCATTAATCATGCAGAGTGTATCACCCGCCCGCCGCCAAATGCGTGTAAAAAATGATGCGGGCGGGGCGGGTGAATGAACATGTGCTGCTCAAGAATTAACTGTTGTGCACACTGTCATGCACTAATAATAAGGAGTGAAGTCAATTAAATCATAACGGATCACATGTAATGTTGAACATGATCCACCCGCAGCTGAAGTAACAATATAAAACCTCACTGCATCAATGGTTATTTTCAGTGAAGAAGATCTTCGAGGATCAAGATGAGCACCGAACCTCCACGTAAGCGCCGTGCTGTCAGGGATAGCTGGGATGTCCCTGCCTCTACAATGGCCAATAACACATGCAACCCAATCCGAAAGATAGTCGACGAGATGAAGCTCACACCGAACCCAGAAAAAGAAATGATTGCTTTATCTATCGGTAAGTCACTGTCCCTGTCTCCAGGACAAAATTCGTATCCCTTGCATGTCCTTACGTCATTAGGTACCTGGCAATTAGCCAGAGAATAATGTTGGTTATGGGCAATTATGATGTTTCAACACAGAAAACAGGTTTGGTTCATAGTTGGAGACATTTTAAGTAACTACTTCGGATAGAAAGATATCTTCCACTTAATGAATTCAGAGATTTTTGTGTTTACATGGTTTAGTTGTATCCAACAATTATGAATAATAAGGGACCATCTTTGGCTGTTTGAGGAAATAGAAAGATGCCACATTGGCATCATGTTTATTATGAGTCAAGGACCCCCCAAGGTTACCAAACCATTTAATAACAGAATGTTCGTGTGGACCGCAAAACCTACTTCTCATTTTGCCGATGGACCAAATTGCTCTTATCTGTGAATTCTTTGAGTTATTATTTGCCGCGTAGGAATTTTGTCCCAAAATTCTGCGAAGGATTCCAATACCAGAAGATGACGGCTTAGAAGCGTCCTATTAGCCTACTAATAAATATGTCTACGAAATGACTACCACGATAATTACTGAGGACGAATATATATTCCACAGTAGTAAAATTCCTTAGCATAATTTGTGCGCATGTTTCTCCCACGTACATTTATTTACTTAGATTTCTAAATAGTACCGTCTTAGCAACGCAACTGCATGGGCAGAATATTTGCTCCTGTGTAGATCAGAGCATACTCTTGAAAACCTGGAGAGGAGGAAAATGTTGAGGTCACTTAAACCTTTGATGCACCGTTTGCACTACTCATTAACCTATTTATTTCTTTACTGTGTATCACTAACATACTGTTCATATCAGTTCTATTTCCATAAAGCACAACAATATTCCACAAAGCACAACAATACAATGTTCGTTCAATGATATACTCCGATGTCTCGTTGCAAAATTGCGACACACTATCAGTTATACTTTGTTTGAAAGTATATATAGATATTATTACCGACAATGTCATTCATTTTCCAGAAATGCTTTGCAATCCTACTTTCAGGTTAACTTCGGTAAAAGGTGCAGTAAATGCTTGTCACATATGGTTTTTAATGATTATATACCGGAAACATACTTGTGCAAGGAAAAATATGCATCATAATTATGCAGCGACGCCGCCAAGGATGACGTTGTCATCGCTTCCCTGTATATTACACATTTACATAAAAGTTTTAGGGAGGATTAACTGGCTAAAACAGCAATGCTAAATAAATGAATGAATAAATAAATAAATAAATAAAACTAGCACTTGCAAAAGTTTCTTAGTCAAATAAAGAATAGATGGGGCTATTTATTCAATATTTATCTCACTATTTATGGAGTATATTGGAACTTCCGTATGAATTAGTACTGTTGCTGTAAAACTGCTTTATGCTAAACATATTATACATGAAATTTCTTTTTAATAGCATATTTTCCGCGGGGGCGAGTATGTATTCTAATCACAGAAGTTTCAGCCGGGTTGCTAAAAACCCAAGTGTCCTAATTCCCATATTCAAACTACCTACGAGATAGCTGTATAAGTACACACATATAACATACCATTTTAGCAGATTAGTCGGATACTGTTTCCTACCTGTATGCATACATTGTACAACATAGTCCATAGGCATAATTGTGTTAGATAAGTTGCCTGTTTCTTTTAATTATACCTTCTGTAATGAATAGGTATACCCGTATTATTTTATTATTTATATTTGGTAGTATACTCCCTCCTATAGAACTACTGGCTAGTAACGATCACTTTCCTTCCATCCACACCTATAGATATCTAGTCGGCCTGTCTCCCAATCCTTTATAACCTCTTACTGACTCAGTATGATTCTCACTAATTAGGTTAATTTGCAGTGATGCTACATTGTATCATGGTCATTTATATCTAATTATTCGGACTTGAAAGTATAATTGCTATTGTTTTACAGGTGATCCAACTGTCTTCGGAAATTTACCCTGCTCTGATTTTGTAAAAGAAGCTGTTTGCCGATCATGCCACGCTGACAAATTTAATGGATATGCGCCGTCTGTTGGTTAGTATTGTTTACTTTACTCAATATCCATCTTTGAATGATTGATCATCTTTTTTAGTTTGTCGAAATAGTTTCGGACATAACCACTCCCAATGTAATCTGCCAAGAGTGTTTTATGTCGTAAAATATTTTTTATTGTGAATACGGTCTCTATATACAGGATGCAAGCTTATGATAATATTACGTGAGAGATGCCGTATTTGTCATCCAGAACTCCTCACAGGGACCACGTGCATCTCCCGGAATTACAATGAAGACAGTTGGGTTTCATACCGGTAGCTCATGGGATTGTGAGATTCCATGACGAGTCTTAGTCATGATGATCAGTAATGCCCATGTTACATTACCGTCAACTAAAGCTCTTGGACTAGTTGGGAAAACACAGGTCTACCCATTGCGATGTCTTGTTTATTTCTATTCCGTTCCATAAATTACGTAACGCTCGAGGGGGCGGGGTGGGTCGGGGGTCAGACCATGCGTTACGGTTCCATAGGTATAACATTGTGTTACGCAGTCCAGTGGGATGGGGGGTCTTAATCTTGAGGCAAAAAAGCATTACATAACATTTGGTACACGTTATCCATGCACCATAAGTCGTCCGGACATGAACTAAATTCATGGCACTGGCAACCATTACCTCAAGCGACTACTATCCAAGACTATAAATCTACTATTATTTATCGCCCACCAGATGTTGTCCTACGTTTTGATTTCTATATGCCGAAAACACTCATCTATGATTAAATATTTGTATTTATTGGCAACTGTTTTGAAATATTATCTTTATAGGGTACGAAAAAGCCAGAGCAGCAGTTGCTGAATACGAACAGTGTAAAAATTTCCCGATATCTGCAAAGGTTAGTTTATTCTGCGAAGTTGTATACTTGTGTCTCTATTCAAGCTCAGCAAGATTATAGATCATAAACCATTGAGTATGGTATAACTTATTCACATTCACTTTTATTTCTTATACTCATTCCTTGGGTAATATAATATTGCAAGGGGTCATTTTTTTCAGGATGTAGTTCTTGCCAGTGGATGCTCTGGGGCTATTGACCTGGCCATCGCTGTTCTGGCGAACCCTGGACAGAATATTCTTATACCACGACCTGGATTCTCCCTCTATCGGACACTGGCGGAGTCTCTCGGAATAGGATGTCGAGACTATAATTTGCTGGTATGTGTAATTAGGACTGCTTTTGGTTCGATGACTGACAATAGAATTTCTCGGAATAAATGAAACAGTCCGTTAGATACCTTTTCGTGTTATTTGTCTGAAACTTTGATATTTTCGTTGATATTATTTAAAAACTTCAACACCCACTTATTTACAGCCCGAGCGGTGTTGGGAAATAGATCTGGACCACATGGAATCTTTGCTAGATGACAACACTGCGTGCATCGTGGTCAATAGTCCATCCAACCCTTGTGGTAACGTTTTCTCCCGTCAGCATATCCTAGATATACTCGAAATTGCCAGCAGGCATAAAATACCCATACTTGCTGATGAAATCTATGCACATTTTGTAAGTCTGCTTTTTGCCATAAGAATTATAATCTCACAAACATTTCAATTAGTTGGGTTTTCGTGTAGGCCTATACAACATATTATTAGTCTATGGAATTGTCGACCATGGGAAAACTACTTGCATAATAAAGTGCGTCGCAGAAATTGCAAATTCTACATTAAAACTGTTAATTGTGAAAAATAAAGCCAGTTTAACTTTTTCTTGGATAAAAGAATGTATCGAGTCTCATATTTCGGAAAGATGTTTAATGACCAAAGTTGGTAAAATATTAAAACTGAAACAAAAACTTACCTAAATTATATAGATTGTATGGACTTCATTGGATTTAAACCGAATTATTTGATGTTTTCCATTTAAAAGGTGTTCCCACCACAAAAGTATTTTTCTATGGCATCTTTATCCGAGGATGTTCCTATTCTATCGTGTGGTGGCCTGACTAAGAGGTATGTGAAAATGAGTATGCAAATATTTGGTCTAGATCCCAATCCTTTATTTAATTTTGTCATTATGCACGAATGACTTCGTTTCGATTTCTACGTCGTGCCTCATGTTTACATAGATACTTTGTTTTGTTTAGATTTGTAATGGACTTAGATACACCGAATAAAGATGACAATTATTTCAGTAATTGTATATCTTCCATGTACTATTTACAAGATTGCTTCTGTTGGTAATAAGGGGTGGAGGCACATTCACAAAATCGCTCACATAGATAAAAAGACATTATTAATATAAATAATGTTCCATACCATATTATCAAATTAAAGGTTCTTGATTCCTGGCTGGCGAATGGGTTGGATTACAATACACGATCGCAATGGAGTGTTTGATAAGGGAGTAAGTATACCTTCTCTATCTATCTATCTATCTATCTATCTATCTATCATATCATTATCATAATTATTTTGTTTTGGGGAGTAAGTATACCTTCTCTATCTATCTATCTATCTATCTATCATATCATTATCATAATTATTTTGTTTTTAACCGATATTATGGTGAGGACGTTTGTATTTTATATATACCTCTAATTTCCATTTCTTCAATAGGTACGGCGTGGTTTGCTTTCCCTTTCACAAAGAATTCTCGGTCCGAACACAGTTATACAGGGCGCACTGGAGGAGATTTTGACGCAAACGCCCCAAGAATTCTTCGACAAGACGATTGAGGCCGTACAGGTACTGCAATGGTTCCTCATTTAAAGGACACATTTGAGTTTATGATAAAGAGATAATCTCCCAATATTTCCTATGAAATAAGAGCCAAACTTGTTGTTAACATAGAATAAATATCAAATTCCTTATTTCGCCTTTACTACAATATTTCCTTACGCTTTACCTTCAGTCAAATGCCAATATTGCATACAAAGCGCTTTCAACTATTCCTGGACTAACACCAATAATGCCACAGGGTGCCATGTACATGATGGTAAGAATTAGATTGTTATTCAATCTGCTTGATTTGCATGATGCACTCTAAGAAAAAAGGGTTCTTTTGGGTTCTAGATAGAACCTCATGGTTCTACCAAGAACCCTCGGGTTCTTTGTCACCTAAAAGGGTTCTTCGGGACCACCGGGGGTTCCATCTAGAACCATAGGGGTTCTTCAGAGATTTCTCACCAGGTGGCAGTACCGTGGAACTTGGCTTTCACTAGGTGCCCTCACAGGTTACTACATGCTATTTACAATTTCTATTAAAACAAAAGTCTCACTAGTAATACTTATATGAGGCATTTATACCTTATAGATATTACACTTTATAAACTTGGGAATATTGAAAGCAATGAAATCAATACTTTATTTGTATAACTTATCTGCTTGATGTTGAAAAATGTTGTGAAGAAAGCACCCTTATAATTCTAATATTATTACTATGAGTACTACTGAAGTACCAAAATTGTCAAACACCAAGTTGCAATGGATACCTATGTCAGCTGTAGGAGAGGATTATATTAAGGGTAAGTTTAAGTGATGGAAATGGATGAGGAACTCTGAAAAAGTCAAGCAAAGGGACTGCATATAATATGCAGTCTCTCCTTGAATGCTCTTGGGCAAAATGCTTCTGTGGAGAAACATGCTGCCTTAGCACTGAGCACAAATCTGCTATTATAAGGACCAGTCTAGATTCAACAGGGAATAATGAATTCATTACTTTATTCAGAATTAACATTGTAAATTACAAGCAGTTTTAGGGATGCCAAATCAGGGTTCTATGTAAAACCCTACCTATTTTGGCCAGAGGGTTCTTCAAAGGGTTCTTCAAATCGAGGGTTCTATGTAGAACCCTGCCTATTCCCGAAATGGGGGTTCTACTTAGAACCCTCAACAAAGGGTTCTAAGTAGAACCCTTAGGGGTTCTGCCATGTCGACAAGCTGAAGAACCCTTAAGGGTTCTTGTTAGAACCCTTTCTTCTTAGAGTGTGGGATTGATATACAGTTGTTCCATCAGTGCTATTTTTACCTTATTGTACTTGGAATTGTAACTATATTATTTTTATTCGCTAGTCCTATATAAATTATGTGTCACCGTCATACATGCATGTCTATCATTTTAATCGTTGTTGCAGGTTGCAATTGAAATGAAGAACTTCCCACATTACAAGTCCGATGTTGATTTTACATCAGATATGGTGGTAGAACAATCAGTTTTCGCTTTACCTGCTTCTGTAAGTATTATACCCTAAGACATAAATATCAATATTATATACCAGCTGTATGCTATGTTGTTATGAAGCTATATATACTTAACCCAATTCAGTTTGCATACCAATACGCCTATATATAGATTACCCCTTAGATGTTATTTATATTAGTGATAGCAGGATTAACTGAAAATAACAACATCTTGAAAAAAGTGTAATGTTAATTTCTGAATAAACATATATTATGTATAAACTAAACTGTGGTGATTCTAATATTAGCATTTTTTTCAGTGCTTCCAATACCCGAACTATTTCCGTGTCGTCCTGACTGTCCCTGAAGACAAACTACGCATTGCCTGTGAACGGATTGCTGAGTTCTGTCGGGACCATTATGGTGTCACAAACGGATCTGGCATTACTCAAGAAGCAAACCAATAAGAATAGATCTCATATGAGCCAGTGTTTATCACCGTTACTACACAATTAACAGAGCAGCTACTTCCATAATAAGTATTACGGTTTACTGTGTAACATTTTGGATTTGATAGCTTTACTTATTCATCACGGCCATACTGAGCATTTGAATCACTGAACTTGTGCCGACATTCATCGTAGTATTGTTGTGATTATATACACGATGTAAGTCGGAAATGTCTTAAGAATCTCCGATAGCGCGGTTGAATGAGAGTTTCTTTCGTTGATGACTCTTAATGAAAATGGGAGACATTAAAGTTATTCAAACATTCAAGGCAGATAAAATCTGTTTTACAAGCCAACTCTTGCTAACAGAGACACATAGTGGTTCTATTGGAATTAGATTACTTCTGCAATACATATCATATAATAAATTTTGGATTTGAATCTCATTGCCTCCTATCAAACTCGAAACAGGCTTAACAGTGCGAGTTAAGTATATTTGACTCTTTCGTTCGTATTCAATTCCAACCAAACTAGGCCTACTTAAAGTGTCATAAGTGTTCTAAAAGAACTTAGATTATGTATACATTCAGAATTATGAATGAACACCTGTTACTATCGTATTCCATCAAAACCACCGTTAATGGTTTTATTTCATGGTACCACTTGCAATTTGAATTCGCATTTTCCTGTTTATTATTATTTCAGTTATGTTCATTGCATACGAGTATTCTTGCCTTTTATTATAAGATGTTTAATGACGTTGCCATTCCTGGATCATGGAAGTGTGCAAAAAGAGACTACATTTTGCAAGTCAATGATGTGAAAGCAATTGTTGATCTTACGCTAAGGCTTTAACTACATCCCAATGAGTTTTTAATTCGTCTTTATTATTTTTTTTTGAAAAACGAGTTTTTAATTTCTTCATTTAGAAGGAAATAGTTGAATATTTTAAAATTGTATTGTTAAGCTTTTATGTTGTGGTGCGTTTACTTTTCCATTTTATCATTTTGATTTGTTTTGACTAGGTTCTCTTTGTAAGCTAGAGAAATGATCTGTGTTTGTCACCTATAATACCAATGTTTCATATATGTGCTGGTACAGCATTTCTCGAACTTTCTTCTCGTGAGCAATACAATCAAGATACTTGGTTCAAGCAGTATACATGTCTGCAAACCTCGCATATATATACTTCATTTATGCAGAGCTATACATTCAATGTATTTATAGCTCTGATATATGTTATCCGTCTCCCAGTCTATTACTTTAAACATAATTATTATATTATATGCATATACATTTATACACGCCCGTTGAAAGATCTAACCCATCATGGAGAGAAGTATCAGTGTTCTCATTCTCTCCTCTTTCAAACAATATTAGAATTTGGTAGTACTTAATGAAAACCAGTTTCTAGAGTGTCACTGGTTGATTCGCTGTAATAGTCGTATTCCCCTTTACTTAAGTATCCCAATAGTATTGGCCTTGAGCCTTCGGGGGGATTGTTAACTATATTTATCAATTTTGCAGAGGTAGTGATAAATCTTTCAGCCTGTATATTCTATCTGAACAAAAAATCAACTTAATGAACATGGTTGCTTCGCCTTTGCATACAATATACAAATGAGATATATGAAAATATACATTATGTTTATTCCAGCGTCTGTACATACCTTGCGCTAAATATTGTATTCACGTATTGGCTGTATGTACCGCGATCTACTGTTCTATCGGAGCCTATACATGTATCTGCACATTAATTACTTGCATGGGTCAGCGACATGTGAGTGCAAACGGAAATGGGCAAAACTTATTTCATGTAGTACCTCGGTAAAGAGACTGGAGTCGTGGTGTGTCCCTGGCGAGGAATACATTTTTATCTGGTTACATATAAAATATATTTTGATTAATAATAATGAGCCATGTAGTCCTACACAAAATCAATGGGAATAAACTTGTTATTTTCTACACTTTCATTCAGTATCTTATATATACACCACACTTTACTAAACGAAATAGAAAGCACGTTATATCAAACTCAACAGCTGAGGGTTACAAGGAACGAGGGATCTATTTCTTTAACAAGTCGCCAAAATGGGTGTGATTATTGAAGAGATTTGACTTTACTTTGCAGCGAAAATCTATTCGCATTTTGCATAGTTGTGTATTAGGTTTATCAGCCACATTTTAATCATCATTAGGTCGATGGCATGACTTTTATCTGATCTGTACATCTATAACGTATCTACTGCAGTAGTTGATCATTAGGCCATTACACGTCATGAATGGTACAACATTATATTGTATATAGATAGGGTGCAATTACACTCCTTATGGTTATGTTTTTAGAATCCAGGGTATCATTAAATTTACTCATTTATTGAAATTGAAATTTACATACCAATATTTCTCCTGTCATTCTTGCCAGTCTTCAAAAAGTTCCATTGTTTCATTTACATAGACTATATACTGGAGGCTTGAATTGGCAAATTAATATTTTCACTATCATCAATGCTTGATTGAAGTGTCTGTATTATGATATACACCTATTAAACCGAATGGTAATGAAATAAAGATTCATTTTGAATAAAGGGTTCTCCTGTCTTTTTAGAGTGATCTTTTTCAATTAGCCCATTTAATGAAAACCCTGCATCTTGACGGTAAAAATACTGAAGTTTTCTGGTCCTGGGTAAGACCTTAAAGTGCCTTTCTGTCTCTTTTCTCTGTCTCTCTCTCCCTTCTTCTCTATCTCTATTTCCTGGGTATGATCATAAACTGTCTCCCTCTCAGCTCTCCCGCCCTTGATATGACACTTCAAAGTGTTGATAAGGGCGTAAAGCAACCAATCTCACTCACTCACTACTGAAGTTTTCAAAGTTGCAAATTAATCGCTATTACATGATGTTCGAAAGACAGAATACTTCTATAGCTTCTTTGTTGTTTTACACGAGACAACGGAGAATGTCAATGGCCGGTGAAACATTTGATACTTCAACTTAGATTTTTTGAATAATTTAGTTGATTTATTTCGAGTCCCACGCGACCCAAGATTCTGCATAGGCCTATACATACATGTATAATATTCCAGCAGTATATAGCCTACTGGATCTTTCATTTCGTATAATGCATTCCAGTTAAAGGGCCTACCTGAGTGTACATTTTTTTTGGAAACGTTTTTATTCAGTGGGTGGCCAGAGACCCCTCTCACTCAGAAGAGTGATTTTCATAGGCGTCATGACCGTGCGACTTTACAATGTGTAGGGTGCATACTGTTCAATTGGTTCCTTTTTAATTATAGGAAGTATGAAACATAGATTTCTAATCAATATCAACATAGTCACGAAAAATCTAGCGGAGTTGTTTCAATAACTCATGATATGATAAATAATGAGGATGAATGAAGATGATTATTGTTACTGCCTAGATACGTGCTATAGCCGTGGTGAGTGAGATAGTAGCGATAAATTTCTTTGGTTATACAATTGGTATTTCGAGTATTTGCAATAAACAATAATTGTTTTCAAGGTGACAGGTGACAGTACGCGGCATGCAATCCAGCATCATCAATATGACAACGACTTATCAGCCCATGACCAAGGACCACACTAGGTGGCAGTAAAGCATATATTACAGATATCACAATCCGTATAATATACGGCTAGAGCGATTTCTAGGAAAGGAGGTAGAAAAGAAATGGTAGAAAGAAGGTTTTCTTTGTCCAGAATGTTCTCGGAATTTGTTCTTTTACAAACCACTTTACTCATCTGTAGAGGTCTGTCCCCCCTCTCTGGATGTCGTCGTATGTAGTTTGTGAAGGTATTTGGGGTGGAAATGTGATTTTGAAGCCTTTTTTAAATTGCAATTTCTACACTCTATTTATAGCCTCGGAAAGCCCCTGTGAGATACTACGTCATTTCCCACAACCTAGGGGGACCTAACTCAGGGCAGCCAACTTTTGGAAGGCCCAAAACCCTGAGGTTTTTTATGTCCCCCGGGAAAATTTGAAAAAAACGACAGCTATTTCAGGGCATTCTGCTGATTTTGAGGAGAGTCAGAGCCAAATTATAACCAACAAATGCTTAATCTTATGAATTCCAACTATGGAAATAGTTTGCCAGAAATTGTATTTTAACATTAGGATCAATTTTAAGTGCATTCAAGTATTTTCCTTAGCCTAATGCCCGGTTTCAATATATATTTTCTGGAATATTAAAGTGACATTGGCAAGTTGTATAGGATAATAGAAGATCAGATAGTCTGTGTAGATTATATATAGGGCTATTCATTAGGGTTTCATGACATTGTTTGTGTATTAGGTATATTGGATATTTGATACTTGAAGGTGCAATTTATGTCACCAAATATAATCGAACAAATTCAGAATCGGAAATAGGGTTGGGAGAGAAAAACAGGTATGAAAGACAGAGGAGAGGGGAAAGGAAAAGAGGGAGAGGGGGAAGTATGGGGAGAGAGGGTGACCGTCCTACATGCAGAGGAGTGGGAGAGTGAAGAAGAGGGTGTAGGAATAGGAGAGGGGGAGGGGGAGGGAATGAAGAGGGGGGAAAGAGAGGAGGGAGAGGATATAGGGGAAGGGAGAGAGAGGCGGAAGAGAAAGCGAGGAGGGGGAACATGAGGAAGAGGAGTGGGAGAGGGTGGGAAAATCGGAGATGGAGTGGGAGAGAAAAATAGGTATGAAAGTCAGAGAAGAGGGGGAGGGAAAAGAGGGAGAGGGGGAAGTGTGGGGAGAGAGGGTGACCGTCCGGAGGACGGGTATTTTGCTAGTACAATATAACAGAATAGTTACAATATAAAGTACGGAGTAGAGAGTCGGGAGACCAAGGCGCCACACTATCCAGCAATATCATTATTCTGTGAATTTAGGATATAGTGCTTAATTGATGTTTTGAATCTTAATGGGTCGACAATATTTCTGAAATCCTGTGGAAGCTCATTCCAGAGACTGGCTTTTTTTATATATAATACATCTTTGGTCTCGCATATTATGCAGATGAAGGGTAACTAGTGTTGGGGCATTGGCCTGCCTGGTATTTCTGGGTGGTATCATGCCATTATTTCTAATATATATATTATATATATATATCATCATGTGCTATTTTGTACAAATTGAATTTCATTCTACTTTCAATATTCATAACCTTTGCTGCAACCCACAGCTCTCTATTACTCATCCTGAAATCTTGATCTATTACGATCCTTAATATATTATTCTGTATTTTCTGTAACCTTTTTAATTGTGCTACATTCAGGGGAGTTAAGGAAAAGAGATTATAATCGAAAATGGACAATAGTTTCGATCTAGCAATTAACAGAGCTGCTCCAACTGTAAGATTAGACCTCATTTTCTCAAATTATATAAATATTTTACTGTATAGCTGGCTAACCAGACTATTATATTGTGGGATCATGTTGAGGCATTGGTCAACTGTTAATCCTAAATAAATATACTTATCAACCTGGGGCCCGTTTCATAACTAGTAACGGAAATCTATGGAAGACGGTATTGGTACATATCGCTCCGTCCCGTCCCGTCCCTTCCCGTCCCGTCCCGATCGCGCCCCGAAGCTAACACAAACATCGCCATAGACTTAACATATGTTGTCTAAAAACGGGCCTCAAAAGATCGCCGAAATCCCGTCTTCCGTCTTCCGAATCCCGAATCCCGAATTCCGTCCCATCCCGTTCCGTCCCTTCCCGTCCCGTCCACCCTTAGCATCAGACAAAATTCGGAGCGGGTACGGAGCGGGTACGGGCATCGGAATTCGGAATTCGGGCATCGGAATTCGGAATTCAGGACATCAATTTAAATATAGAAATATGTAAAACGCAATGATATATTCAATGCAATGTTTTGAGATTTCATAAACATATTTATATGCATTGAAGCAATATACCCTTAAAAAATAGGATCAATCCAACAAAGAGATCTTGTGAATAAAGCACTTTGAAAAATATCGTTGTAAAATAACAATATAAAAAATGTTTTATATCGATTCGAACGACTTGATGCGGCCAACGGAAATTATTTCTTACGACAAAACTAATCATCCGATTCTAAATCTGAAAGCAAATTTTGAGGGAGTTATGAGCTATCTAGTGGAATGCAATATTTTTTTAGTTTTTACTAAAAACTAGTGGCCTGTTCTAAGTATTCCAATATTAAAAACATGATTTATCAATATATAATTTATATGTATTATATATAACATTCATATATATTTTTATATATGCTTTTTATACATATTATGTATATATAATATTCATATGTATTCTTTTTTTGCGACTTGTGACCCATTTTCTTGAAACACATCACATATTACTAAAATGATAAATTTCCACCGAAATAACCATACATGTTTGTATTAATAACCATTCATGTATGTTTATGTATATGCATGTGAATGTGTACATACATATGACCATGCATATATACTAAATGATTATACTTGTATATATCTATAATGCATACATCTATGTATGGATTCCATGTTGATTCCATCATGACAAGATGGCGCCTAGAGTGACGCTGCCTACATGTCGAAGCTAGTACAAAAAACCTGAGAATCCATACCAATAGTGAAGGATCATACGAAATCGCATCGCCAAAGGTTAGATAAACCATCCCAGAAGAGGATTGTCTTAAATTGGCTGGATATAGTGGGATAATATCCAAGATACTTGAAATTTATCGAACCAGGTGAACAAGGTGAGCGATATTGAGTTTGCGCGTCCATAGTGACAACACAAACACTGAACCCCACCATTGTAGACTTTCAATTGTTACGATAATTGCCGCAAAGATGAACCAAGGCAGGGGCAAAGGGCGCAAGAGAAGGAGGGGAGGAGGAGCGATGCAGATATCGAACGACTCCTTTATTTTTGATCATTCGAAAGAAATCAAATTGCTAAAATCCCAAATGGAGAAACTGCTGACTAACCAAGCTACACTACAAGTGTCACTTGGAAAATCTGTGCCAGGAGACAATCCAGAAATAGTGAAAACAGTCGAAACAAACAGTAAGTTTGTGAGCGACCTTGTGATCGAACTCGACAATGAAATTCACAAAAGGAGAGACCTTGAAAATTTTGTTTTTGAGGTAAAACGACAAGCTGACTACGCAAACCAGGACATACACGAGTGCAGAAAACTGATCGACGAGTGTGAGTTGACAGGAAAAGAAAACTACATGGAGATTCAAGGACTGGAGTATTATAGGAACGAAAGTCCGGTTGACAAAGTAGTAAGTCTCTTCCAACTCATCATTCCATATTTTACACACAACTTGGTGCAAAAAGTATATAGGTTGGGTTTCCAGAAAGGAAAAATCCCTCCCAAGATGATAGTCAAGCTCACCAGTGTGGGAATTAAAGAACAATTGATAATGGAACAGTCCGTGTTAAAAGACGCAAGCAAATTTCCAAGTGATAGATATTCCCAGTTAAAGTATATTAAGCTGAATCATGTCATCCCACAACGTGTACAACAAAGAAGAAGCCTTGCCAACCAGGTGGCAAAACGTGCATACTCCCTAGGTAAAATGGATGCTAAATCCAAAGGAGATCCAAAGTGGAGATTGACGGCCGTATATACGATCACAGTATGCTTGATGTTCTGCCCGAGGAAATGCAACCAGAAACTACCAAAGTCATTCCAGTAATGGGAGGATACGCATTTCAAAGTGAGAAAGCGTTTTTGTCTAATTTTTTTCCCAGCAAAATCGAGTACAAAGAGTTCGAATATACCAGTGTTGAACAGGTCTATTTCTCAACCAAAGTAGAAACATGCAAAAGGGAACGACTCAGAAACATAATAAGAAACACATTCCTACTACACCCGAATGGGAACAAATTGCCGAGAACACTATGAGAGAACTGTTGATCTGCAAATTTGACCAGAACAAAATTCTGAGACAGAAACTTATTGGTCTGGGAAATTGTGAATTAATAGAAGCTACTGGTGATAAGAAATATGGCGCGGGGGTATTTCTGGGCAATAGGATGCTTAGCAATCATTCCTGGAATGGAAAAAACCTCCTGGGCATAATGCTGGCGGAAACAAGGGAAAGGATGAGACAAAAGTACAGATACGAAACACCTATCTCTCCACTAAACAAACACAAGGAGCATAAGAGATTCAGATTCAAAAGAGAGGTACCACGTAAGGACTCAAGGAGATCCATCATGATGGGTGACGAATCTGGATTAACCAGGTCCAGGAACACATCCCAACAGCACATGGAAGTGAGACACAAAGATGAATTGGTTCTACCCCACACACAGCAAGAATCCATCACAGGGGAACTAGTAGAGGATGACCCTAATGATAATGAAAATGACATGAACGACTATTTGAACAATTATCAGAGGGAGTGACAGGATAATTCAGCAATGCGAGATAACGACTCCTCGCTTGAAATAGTCCAGACACAAGATGAACCCACTGAGAAAGGTTTCGGTTGGAATATAAAGGGAAATATGATTTCCACTCCTACAGTTGACATGCAGAAATTAAATAAATCATTTCAGAGACTGTCCACCAATGCCGGGACGAAATCAAAGCTGGACTGGCTAAAAACCATGTAGAATGGAATTCAATTAGTAATTACAAACAATGTGCCTAATAACAACAGACAGTGGCCCGATCTTATATTATATTAATGTTCCAATTCTCATCGTATGAATGATATTTGATTTGATAAGTTAAGAACAGATCTTCTATCATGAAATCGCGAACTCATATAATAGTACCCAGCACGAACAGCTGTTCGAGTTCAATAAGTGTGTACAAACAATTGTAACGGTGTTCCAAACTATATGGTTATGTAAGGATTGTTAAAATTTTCTCAGATTGTATAGCGAAATAGAATAGTAACTCGCCTCTACGGGGTATGGCCAATTGGAGCCTATTTGTAGAACACTCAATCGCCTTTTATATGCATGTTACAAAGAATCTGAATAACGAAAGCAAATTAGTATGGGACAGAAATGGAGTTGGCTAAGACCTTAGGCAAGGGGGGGCAGTCGATCCTGGGAATGAATTGCAGAAGCATAAGAGCCAATTTCGACGAGATTAGCTCAACAATCCTTGATAAAGGATACGAGGTTATTTCCCTGAACGAGAGTTGGTTAACAGAGCATGACAAATCTATACATATCAGTCACTGTAATTACAATCTCACAAGGTAGGATAGAGTGATAGAAGGGAAATACCAACGAGGCGGAGGATTACTAGTATATACACAGAAAAACATCGATATAAAGAGGGAAGAAGGTATGGGCATTTGTAATCATGACATAGAAATATTAGTGGTAAATGTAAAACCTGGTAATTACGGAAGATTCGCCTTGGTAAGTGTATACCGTAGACCTGGTGGTCGCTTTGAAACGTTCTATGACAGTATGAACACACTTTTAGGTAACCTCAATAGGAGGGGTAAGAGAATTGTATTGGTAGGTGATATAAATATCGATATGAGCAGTGTGAATAGAGAGGCTGTAAAATTGACTGAGGTTATGAAAAGGTATAATCTGACTGGATATATTAAAAAAAGTACTAGGATTACACAAACTACTAATACTTTAATTGATGTACTCTATAGTAACATGAATGTTCACGATGCTAAGGTCATTGAAACAAATATCTCGGATCACTTCTCAGTATATGGTTGTATAAATGTCAGATACAAGACACCGCTGATAGAAAGGAAATACATTTGGGTAAAAACTCAAAGGAGAGAAAAAATGGATGAATACAAAGCATACCTAGCAAATAAAATTGCAATGTATCGAACAGATGAAATAGAAATTTCGTCTGAAACTATGTGGTCTAACTTCGCAAACGATATCCGGGAAGGTGAAAAAACATTCTTCAAGGTAAAAAGGGTCAGATTAAAATATCCGACACAGGCTTACATAGACGATGAGGTGCGTTACAAAATAAAAGAAAGAGACCAAGCCTTTATAATTGCTAGAGCCAGCAGAGATAATAACGATTGGCAGAGTGCAAGGAATCTAAGAAATAATGTTTCCAAACTGATTCGAAGGAAAAAAAGAGAAAAAATGGTAAACTCTGTACATGAGAATCGAAATAAGCCTAGGGAATTCTGGAAAAGTCTTAACAACATATATTCTAGAAAATGCGAGGAGAAACAATATTTAAATGAATTTGAGGTGAATGGTAGGATAATAAATGGAAGAGAAGCCCTAGAAGCTGCCAATATGTTTTTCTCAAGAATAGGAAGTGGCAACGACAATGTGAAAATTCCAGATCGAATAGACATAGATGTCAAATTTGATATTGGAAGAGAACTTGAGTGTGAAGAGGTAAAAAAATCTTAAAAGTCGATAATCGTAAGAACTCTGGTATTGTAGCGATTGATAACTATATGCTAAAAGAATCAATGATAGGGAATATACAATTCTTTAAAAAAACTTTTGGAGAAGGTTATATCGACTGGATTGATTCCCACTGAGTGGAAGACGTCATCGATTACGTTGCTACCAAAATCAGGGAATAAAAAGATCCTTGATAATTTTAGAGCAATAACGATCGTTCCAACGACTAGTAAGATTCTTGAACGTATTCTGTATGATAAGTTATACGATTTTTTAGAGGAGAATAATTTCTTCCATATATCACAGTACGGATTTAGAAAGGGTCGTTCGACATTTGGTGCCACACATGAGTATCTTGAGCAGATTTTCCATGCATTGGATAATAATCAATGTTGCTTGTGTATTTATTTCAATGTAAGGAAGGCTTTTAATTCTGTGCCACATGCCTTGTTAATAAGAAAGCTGCAGAATATGGGAATTGGTCCGACTTATGTAAATATTATATCGAATTTCTTGAACAATCGATTACAGTTCTTGAGACAAGACCAATTATGCTCAACTAAACAGGTAGTAGCGAATGGGGTACCTCAAGGGAGCATAATGGGACCATTACTCTATAATATCTTCTGCAATGATTTAAATAAAATGAATTTTGAGGGAAAATTGATAGCATACGCAGATGATGCGGTAATCACAATTGTTGGATGTGAAGCTAAAGTACTACAACAAAAGGGGCAAGGTGTGATAGCTAAATATAATGAATGGTGTGTCACGAATGGCTTAGAGTTAAATGTAAATAAGACCAAATATCAACTCTTTAACAAAGGTAATAAGCCTGAAGTAGATAAGATTACTCTCAAATGTAATGGTAAATTGATATCTCGATCTACAACCTTTAATTACTTAGGGGTTACTATAGACGATAGATCAACAATGAACCCATGTGCAAACCTGACTTACAATAAAGCCTGCGGGTCGCTTGCCAGCATTGGAAAAAGAAGGAAATATATGAATGATAATATATCGTGGCTATTGTGCAAGACATATACCTTACCAATTTTAGACTATGCCGGCCCTGTTATGATGTCATGTAGTAAAAAAGCATTGAACAAACTCCAAAAGGTATTGGTTCGAGCCCTATGAATGTCATTTGGCAGAAACATGACCAAAAAAGAATTGTATATAAAAGGTAGAATACTCCCACTATCAATGAGGAGAGAGGTCGCATTGTTAAAGATGTTGTTTAGCATACAGGATAAATATAGCAATAAGAATGACCTGCGAAATCTATGTGACAATACAGGCACTAAATTTTGTACCTTTGTCCCTAAGAGCGAAAGAATGAGGAGAAGCCCATTCTATAAGGGGTCAAAGCTATGGAACAGTTTGCCAACTGAGATAAGAAAATGTGTAGAAAAGGATGAGTTTGCCTCTAAATTGTTAAGGTATTACTGGTCGAAGGTCGAGGAGTGTGTTGATGAAAGAATATTGGAGATATAACTGTATAATGTATTTTGTTTTATCGGTCACACATGTTTTTAATCTGAAGTAAATGCCCTTATCAGGGTTAGGCGATAATTTTCTGAAAAAATATCATTAGACAGCCTTGTTATGTTTGCAGATATAAACAAAGAATTGTACAATTATGTGATGCGTGAGTGTAATGAAAATATTGAAAACGTTTCTTGGAATGTGTAGATAATGTTGATCAAATAGTGATAGATATAATGATAATGTACCGTATTGTTAATTCTCTATTGATAGACGATAAATTAGAATTTTCTTCAACAATTTGATAGCAACGCAACAAAACATCGACAGAGTCGACACGCGTATTTGATATGATTGTAAATGTAAGTTGGCTTAATTTGGAAATAAAAAAAAAAAAAAATGTTATGTGTTACATGTATGCATACATAGATGTATTGTTTGTATACATGAAATGTACTTGTACATATATGTGTATACATACATGTCTACATCTATGTGTATGTATATATATGTGCATACATACTCTCTATATAAATCTGAAAGCAGGGCTGTCTTCCTGACAGTCAGGGAATTTCTGTGATATACTATACATTATATAAGAATATTTGAGTTAATTCATCATCTGTTTTAACCAAAGGGGAGAACATTCCATCTTAGAGATCTCTTGAGAATATGTGAATAGATAACTTTGGAAAATCTCTTTTTGCGATTTGTGACTCAATTTCCTGAAACACATCACATATGATGAAAGATTGTTGAGAGGATTGGAGAGGAAGAGGGGGATGGTGTACGAATAAGGGACATACATGTAAGTCAGAAAGGGGGAGAGGACAGAAGTGGGAGAAACGAAGAGTAAAATAAATGAAAAACAATCGGAAGTCAAGATGTAAGTAGTAGAATGAAAGTAAAGTTAAAACATGGCACTACACATGAATGTACTTGCACATATGAGTATACATACATGTATACATGTATGTGTATGTATATTATATATATAATATATATATGTATGTGCGTAGATACTCTCTATATATCCAGCTTAAATATGGGGAGATTATTCCTTTTACTTTTCTTTATAATTACCGATTCATTTCCCTTCTAAATACAAATTATATGCGCTATATGATACAATAATTAAAACATCATTTATCATAGTAGAAATGTACTGTTAGATTACAGGATAGTGATGAAATCATGTTTAATTATTGAATAATTTGTTGGATATAATTACAAAATATAAGGACGGGGGAGAGCATAATATATAATTATAACCAAACAAACGCTGACAACCAGCATTAAAAGGGATTGCTCCTGATATGTGAGGCTATAGAGAATTATTGTAATTTCCACATATTCCCCTCCCGTCCCGTGCTCCGTCCCGTCCCGCACTTGTCCCGTACCCGTTCCGTACCCGTCCCGCACTTGTCCCATCCCGTACCCGTCCCGCACTTTTCCCCTTTTTTTTCCCCGTGTTTCGGTATGTACCAAAACCATCTTCCATAGTAATCTGCTATCCGCTCTTAACGGATTTTTTTTTAGCGGGACAATAGCAGCTATCCGTTAATGCGTTGCATAATCCGCCCAATGTCCTGTAAAAAAAGCTCCGCTATTGCCCGTTCCGCTCCGTTCCGTTCCACTCCTTTCCGCTCCGTTCCGTTATCCTCCGCTCGTAGGATCCGCTATTCCCGTTGTTAACGAACACTAGAAGTATTGCAATTACCAATTCCATTCCGTTACGTTCCGTTATCACCCGCTATCCCCCGCTATAGGATCCACTATTCCCGTTATTAACGGACCTCTCAACCAAGCCGAAAACTAAAACTTATGTAACTCTTGTCCTATTCATGGTATAATAATGTGTTATATATCAAACGAAAGGTAGTTATATCGCCTACAAAAAATTGAATATGCACGAAGCTGTAGGATTAGTATTTTGGCCGGTACTCTGTGAAATATGAAATTGAAATAAGCGCCCCCTATAGCAGCCATATTTAATGATATTTTGGGGACAAAAATTAATTATGAAAAGGGGTTTGGGACTCCCCAGACCCCCCAGCATCCACCCCAGACTTCATGACTCTTCTATGTACGGAAGAAACGTTAAGCATTGGATGGATATTAATATATCATAATATATCATATGTGATGTGTACCAGGAAAATGAGTCACAAGTCGCAGAATTGATATTTTTCAAAGTGTTTTAGTTATAATATATCCTTTTTTTGTTTTTGTTTTTGCAAATCCACTTTTTTTCCTTAACCTGCCGTCTTGACCTCTACAAAACAACATTTATTTCGGTTTTATCGTTTGTGTGTAAACCTGTAGGTTTCACCATATATTCACATACTGAATATAAACGTAAAAATAAAAACCGCTTCACTTTTTTCTCATCTGGAAGTATAAAACACTCATACATATGCACTAAGGAACAGAACATTGGTGAAACATGTATTATGTATCTCTCCATATCTCATCACTTAAGTAGGCCTATTTCTATTTTTTATTATTACTAACAAAGACCATACATCTAATCCTGATAAAAAAATATGCGTGTTAACATGGTCGATGTTTTCTTACGTTGCCTAGCATTATGCCAACAAGAGTTATACAAAAAGAAATATACTAACTTAATCAGCAGCAGTTATTCATACTTATGCTTCAACCAAATTAACACAGTTGGGAAGACTTCAATATAACATCTCCAAAATTATGATAATCGTCAAAGCTAGTCCATTCAAACTGTCAAACACATTTCAGGACACATATCCTATCTGTTACTAAATCAAATGATCCTTATCAACCAATCCCTATGCGGGATCTGGCATCCCATGTGTGAGTAGAGAATACAGATTCACTGTCTTCCTTCTTTTCCAGCTTTCTGGCTTCCCATGTGTCATTACAGAATAAGGATTCACTGTACTCCTTCTTTTCTAGCCTTTGGGTTATAATATATCTTTGTTGGAATGTTCTGAATCTTGGAGGGTTTAGCACTTATAGTCATTTAAATCTATGTACCAAATTTCAGGATATTGAATTAAATATATCCTTGCGTTCTGAAGGCCTTCGTATGGAGTGTATGTAGTTACTGTATTGGTTATTACCCACCCAGAAACGATGCAAACGATTTTTGTTTAAAATAAAAATATCAAACTTAAAATATAGGAATATCATGACTTATCTTAAAATCCATATTTTGCGACTTATGACTCATTTTCCTAAAACGGATCACATATGACAAGAATAGGCTACCCTGAATATGACAAGAATACCCTGGTCGAAAATTGTTTTTTAAAAGAATGCTCACCTAAAGAGTAGAGACTAAGCCTTTATGGGACTCGCGAGCTTACTATATATACCTTATACAGGAGCAAGTAGGCCTACTCGTTGCATAGAACATGTTAAGTAAGCAGTGCTGCCACCTATTGCATCAAACCCATAAAGGCGCGTGTATATTTCCCGCCCGCAGTGACTGAAAATTACCAACATGCAGAGAGAAGTCACAATCGTGCTGTATACATATTTGTATGTATGTATGTATGTATGTATGTATGTATGTATGTATGTATGTATATATGTATGTATTGTATGTATGCATATTGTTTATTTCCAGTTCAACATGACACAATATAACGATAATTTACATCTGGAAATGGGTGATAGTTACTTACAGCCAGAATGGAGTTTTCCGTGTAATCACATTTACGGTATCTATCATGGTTATAATATAGGCCTATCGAATTTCTTAATTCCCTATTAAATCATTTCATGAAGGGTATTTGAAAACCTACTACGTTGTATATTCTGGAATTAGTTATTGATTTAAACTGGCTACAAATCTGCAATATGAATGCTAGAAGAAGCATGGTGTAATGGTACCATTCATACAATACGGGACGATAACGTACGGTACTGGATTCACCACCATTCAATAATGCTATAATGGTACGGACCACACATCCTAGCAAGTGGATAATTAAGCGTCAAATATTATGTATAGGCCCTAATATTTGCCTCTATCTGTCTGCGCAGCATACTATAAAATTAAAAGAGCTCATAGAATAAACGTGGCTGTAGCACTACAAGGTGTCAAGTATAGCCCGCGTCTTAATTGTTGGTCCACTGAGAAAAAGTAATTCGCTCGCCATAACCTATAAAAGAAAAAATGTGCCTTGCCCTAACGATTTAATGCTCAGAAATTGTCGTTGTAAGTAGGCTATATTTGATGCATTTTTACAAACAAATAATTTAAACTTGATCTGCGATTTTCGAAAACCGTATCAACTAGCTAAAGTGGTGTGCTGTACTCGTACGTAGGCCTAACGTTTGACGAACGCAATTACTGTGCGTTAATAGTTTCTCAAATGGCATGCGGTATGAAAAAAAGAAAAAAATTGGTACCGTATATGAACTAATGAACGGCGACTCTTAAAAGTTACGTCATTAATGCACCTGAAGTTGTGAATTTATAATTAATTTTAAATTAGCATAGGCCTATTGCAGAGGATAGAACTAACGGTCGGTAGGCCTCCTGCACCGTAATTATAGATATAGGAACATATATCTATAAGCTCTTTGATCAGATTGAAAAGTGCAGTATCTAGGCATACAATGCAACACTAGGCCTATATAATATCAATTGGAAAGTAGGCCTAGCACTGGTGTGACTATATTAACAGTATAAATTACTACATGAGCTTATAATTTATCACTATCAGACATATATACCATATATAATTATATAGTCAAATTTGAACTCAACGCATCGCATAAATGACCTTTAGCATTAACAATCACATTGCATTTTCAATAAAAACTGAAAACAGATTGAAGATATCATAGGTCTATTCAAGTGGTTCACTCAGATTAGTAAATAGACCTGGTCTTCGACGACATCTGTCCTGCCATTCTAGATATTGCACATTATTTGGGGATTTGATCCATACGGTAGTTAATTCCTGTACGGTACCGGTGCTCTATCTACTATATGAAAAATGAAAATGTTAACTTTATAGAGCTAGGCTGACAGAGAAGTGGACTCTCTGAATGTTGGTCGTCAAGTGCATATTAACCACACACAATCATCCTCATAAAATGTTGCTACCGTAGGCCTACTTCAATTAGGCTAAAATGACATGACCCAGGAAGATGTCATAAGATCAGATAATTATTTATGTTACAGGTAGGCCTATAAGATTGTACTTTAGACAAAAAAGGTTTTGGACATCTTGATAAGAGTTCTCCCTGGGCCATGCCTTGCTATAGTACTTTTTTTCGGTTTAGGCTTACATCTAATTCTATCGATTCTACACAAAAACCCTTAGCGGTAGGCTACCGTACGTAGGCTACCGTACCGTATTAACTTTCTTGTGCATGTATTTATTACACAGTAGGCTACGCCTGTAGGCTATTTGTAATCACAATTAAGTAGGCCTACCGTAAATTATAACGTTATGAGTGATATGCCTATAATGTTTCACGTTGAAATTAATGTAGGTCTACGGTAGCCCAGTTGGTTCTAGTATTAAATATGAATGCCTATATGTAGCCTAATAAAGAAATGATGGAAACCAGATTGACTGATTTTGTTAGAGGTAGCCTGAGGATATATTATTTGAAAAACCCATGACACCACAATTTGTATTCAAACTTATACCGGTAGCCTAGGCTATATTTCTAATAGGATAGGCCTATAGGAAATAAACGATGTGGCTTCAATTTTGTATGCCTCCATTTCCAGCTTGCATGACAGAACTTCGGATCTTTGTTGTTGTAGGCCTAGGTCTACAATTAGCCTTATCATTTACCTGTTTAAATTTTAAAAAAAAGTAGCAGTAGCCTACCGGTAGGCCTATTGTAATTGCATCCAAGTATGTATAGCAATAAGCATTTCTTTCATCATTTCTAATATTGCTTTTACCTAGCCTATATGGCTCTATATAGATCTATCTAGGTAGCCTACCGGTAGGCATATAGGCCTACGCCACGGTAATAGGCCTTGGTAGGTATAGGCGTTTACCTATGGCTATATGTAGGCATACAAATTATAATAGGCCTTGATAGGTAGGCTAGGTAGGCCTATCAATATACCTCATAGGCACAGAACTAGACTCTATAGGCCTATATTCTAGTTCTGTGCCTGCATTAGGTTGCATTGCTAATGTCATTTTTGATATCTCCATTCTCCAGCTATATTTCACTGCAGTGTGGAGGTATAATGTGGGCTGCTTTTTACAGCTGATCGTTGGCATTCCCGTTGCATCCATTCTACATTTAAATTAAGGTCTAGCCAACATGACACCAAGCTTTGAAAAGTGTAGATTACAAGCTAAAGGCAAATTAAGCTAAGACTTGTATTGTAAGAGCCGAGCACCCAGCTAGCATCCTTACATCCCGCAGTGTATGAGCTATACGGCATCTAGCCTTCGTGAGGGTGAGAATGCGGGTGGCTCTACTTGAAAGAAAGGCGGGAAACTCGCCGCGATGCTCTTTTGCCTTTGTACGGTTACACTAAAAATATCTGTACTGTGGTCATCTGCAATGGGGGAAGCCTCTATCACAGCTGACCCTTTATGAAACAAATTAGTAAGTGCATCCGGGTATTTATTAATTTGCCGTCCTCTCATTGGTCAGTTCTATCCACCGCTGAACTGGTTTATTGTCCAAAGCTGTTTGCAAGCCTTCTTCCCATTGGTTGTTGGCCGCTGGCTGCTATTCTGTATATTCTGTATTTTCTTTGTAAAAAAGGACTTTGTTACTCATGAAAACTCAATAGAAGAATAGAAATCGATTAGTTTAGTAGTTTTGCGGATTACAATTGACTGACAACCTGTACATCACGGAGAAAAACCAATGTACACGACCACGCTGGCTCGGGAGCATTAGCCAATCACAGCGAAGCTTCCGTACTTGACCAAGCTTGTGGGCACGATGCATGATGTTCAGTGTATAGCGAGCTAAACTCTACAAATTCCTCGCCTGATATTTCTCAAAAAATTCCGGATATTTGGAGGTAGGTGTAAGTTTATATGTTGTGTTATGTGTTTAATTTTGTTCAAGGTACGTGGTTTTGTTAGTTTGTGTCACCAGGAACACCTCACCGGTCGGATTATACCCTGTTTTGCCGTGGTCTCGTTAGATAAAATTCATCCTAAAAGTGCAACCGAAATGGCGATCAAAGAAAACTTTTTCCCATTGTTGAAAATTTGGTCATAATGTTAATGGTGTATGCTCAAAGTTTGGGGTAAAGTTAATGATAGTATTATGTTTTTAGTCTATTCTCTTGAGCCAAGTCCATCATTCGGGACAACTCACGTGTGTTCTGATAAATATACACAAATAACATTGCTTGGTGTAAGGAGGTCTTGGAGCGCAGAGTGGCTTTTGTTGAAGTTGGTCAAGTTTTGGCGTCCATTGTTCGGCTTTGTTCATTATGACCAGAAATATAGGGGAGTGAAGTAGGAACAGAAATGTTTATTTCATAGCATATTCCCTCATCTGGGCAATGTTTAGGGCATGTGACTGCATTCGCTCGTTGTTCATCATTGTTTTCGACTGAGATGCCAAAGACTGACACAAACCTCTCGCGTGCTGCCGCTACTGGCTTCGTACCGGTCCGCTTTTGTGACAGAGTCAGTGGACGCTGCCTGAGCCCTGCTCACACTTCCTTACACACTGCCGGGCAGTGGTGTAGTGTGCGTGTGTTTTTGACCCAGATACTTCATATTCCAGAATGAAGCTCCATATAGGAACGTATGCGCTTTTGTCCATCATCCAAGTAACCTAGCTTCTGTCTGTGGATCATAATGTGAATTTTAAATATGGCCATAGAACGCTGGAAAGAACGCGTGTCGTTCGCATTGTGCGTTGGGAATACAAACATTACTTCACTCTACTGGGCTTGGTCTCACTGCTTCTCGTACTGAATCTAGATAGAGCCAAGCTTGTACCAACTGTTATAGTGTTTGAACCTCACACATATGAACCCAAGTATATAATCAACTTGACTCAACCAGTGTTGTCCGTAACGTCCGGCTACCGGCCGTTTTTGGCCGGTTACTGCCCCTATCACGGCCGGTTACTTTGAGCAAAATTTAAAAAAAAAAAAAAAAAAAAATTTTTTTTTTTTAAAAATTTTCCTCGCCCAAAATCATCTCATCAAAACATGTGCAGGAAAAAGTTAATATCTGTCAATTTTAACCCACCAAAATGCTAAAAATGCAACAGAAACCAAGGAAAAAATCTCTCACTTCTGGGACCCCCCCTGGGATTGTGGAATACTGTGGTTCCAAAGTAAATATAAATCTGTATTAAGCTGAAAGAGTCACAATTTTTTCAAACTTTATCTTGAGAAAAACATGGTTGAGTGATAACAAAAAGCTTTAAAAAACCTCAGGATGTTACAATATTATTTTATATTTGTGACTTGTGGCTCATTTTGCTGAAACATTATTTTTTGCCCCATTTCTATGACCAGAAACAGTCCATATACTAAGTTTCAGAAACATTATATTTTTACTTAGGTTTGCCCTTAAGTTTTAACATGTGACAAATGGATTGGATAAGTGCAGATATACAAACATAATCATTTGGCACTTCCCTTTCAGGAAATTATGTATATCTTTCTGACCAATCTCACAGCAAAAATCAGCTCAAAAGTAATTGGAATTGGCTTCAGACTTCACCAATTTGCTTCTAATTTTTCTAAATTTCCTGGGGGAGGTCCCCCAGACCCCCACCAGCAAGGAGGACACCCCCTCTTGCACTCTCCATCTTTTTAAATTCGCCATTCTGACAGCAATTGTACATTTCTGGGCGACCTTACCTATTACATGAAGTGGAAAATGTATAAAATGTTAACTTTGAAATCTTTATGGAAATTAGGATGATAATACACCAGAAGTCATCATTCTTCATGTAAAATTTAAAAAATTTCTGGGGGCCTCAAAACAGAAATGCCCCCCCCCTACTACCATGCAATTCCCCCCTACTCCTAACCTTAAAAATCCCTGACTGACTACTGAGAATGATGTTGAAAGTATCTTGGAGAGTGAGTGATGGTTGCTTAGTTGGAAATAAGAATGTATCCAATTTATTATTTCCATTCAAAAACCCTACAAGACATGGACTTCAAAGTTGACAAAATATACTTCTCAAAATGCACCAGATTGCACAATTTTGTCACAATGTTTTCAAATTTTTCATGGGGGTGGCCCCCCAGACCCCCCAGTGGGAGGGGGGCCCCCTCCCACACCCTCCCCCGCATGGCCTCTGGCCATGCAGAGCCGGTTACTCCACCTGTTACAGGCAGTTACTCTCCAATTTCGGGACAACCCTGCTCAACTTGCTTTCTGTGTTGCCACTATCTCACGGATAATGACCGTATTGGATATTCTTCTCTGAGGCTGTTTAAACCTGGATGGTATTGATACTTAGTTGGTCAGTATCTAGGGACGGGCTTGGTTCTCGCCATTGACCATAATAATGGCTTTATACCTTGGTAAGCTTGCCCGGTCTTTGTTGGATACTATTGTCTTTTTTTGTAGTCTCCCTGCGAATTAATATGAGGTAAAAGCTCAAGATTTAAATGTGGCTTTAAACCTTTAAATTAGGACACTTACAAACGAAGGGTCATGTTGTTGAAAGACATGTTGATGTTTCGAAGCCGAAGGGGACATGCTGTTGGATTAGTCTTGGTGTTGACCGTTAGAATTTCGTATGCAGATGTCTGTCGATTTTAGTTCTCTGCAAATATGTATTTCGTCATATCACCATGGCATATTTCACTTGACGTCCATTTTTTCCCTATTTTGTACAATGACTTTTCTCGGATGATATAATGATGTATCTGTATCTATTCATTTTGTAAAACCTCTTGATCTTCAAAGTATCTCTGGATCTGTGATGTATTTTTTTCTACTGGGGTGCATTGATAAGTTATCTTAATGTTTTGATAATAAATGGCCTGTTGTACCGTATATTGGTTAACATAAATAGGTGGAATGTATTTACTTGTGTGTATAGCAATATATTTTTTGCCATTCATGGACTTGCCTTAATTATTCTCTCGTTGTACTAGCTAACATTTGAAATATTACATGATCAATGCCACGTATAATATATGTAATATATGTATTGTTCTTCTATTACAGCCCTCCTCTATGTAGTGGCTCCACAGGGATAGTGGTTACCAGCATCACCAGTCTCTGACCTAGTCCGGATTTATGCTGTAGCATTTGCTTCATGTTACTGAACATGGATATCTCGCCTAGATCGCCAATAGCATGATTGTATGTGAAATATTGCTGGATTATAACAGCATCCTTGCTCGCTATACCTTTGGGTCTACTATCCTTGGATACCAGTAACCATGGATGCTGACCAAGGTATGCTTGGATTGTTCGACAGTGATTCGTCCAACTTCCTGGACGAGTTAACAGGACCACCTGCACCCAGTTCCATGGGTGTAGGTGTTGGCATGGAAGCAGGAAACATGATGGACCCTGGGTTGGCAAACATGGGTGGATTCAACCAATTGGGTCAGATGGGAATGCAACAGCAACAGCCACAAGCCCCTAAGCTACACCATTATGACCAATTTGACCAGTTTAGCGGAGGAGGACCACAGAAACTGCACCATATGAACGAGGGTGCAGGTGCTGGGTTGCCGATAGGGAACCAAGGTGCTGCTGGAATGATGTCGCCCTCACATCAACAGCAGCAGTTTGGAAGTCCTCCGGCCGGAGGTGGCCACATGCAGAGCCCTGGAGGAACGTATGGCCCTCCAGGTCCATTCGGGATGCACAACTCTCCCCGCATGGCCTCACCCCATCAGCAACCTGGTCCTCCTCAGCAAATGGGGATGCCAGGTCAAGGTCATCCAACCCAAGGACACCCTGGCCAAAATCAAATATGGAATCAGGAACAGAATGCTTACATGCAGCCTCAACCAAATCAGAACCAGCCACAGCCGCCTTTTAACAATTCTAATAATTACATGGGCCATCATGATTATGGCATGCCCGGTAACCAAGGCGCACCTGGCATGCCACAAGGCGCACCTGGCATGCCACAACACTATCTAGGAGGTGGACAGCCTAACTCCCAACAGTCTAATTCCTTTGGTCCACCCCAGCTTGGATCTCCTCCCCCTGCTCAGAGACTAAGTCACATGCCCCGGTCTTCAGCTAACATGGTGCAGATTGGCCAGAATCAGATGTATAGTAATACCAACTATGGCAACAACCAAGCAGTGATGAACCAAGGTATCGCTGGCTTTGACCCGACCCAACAACATCACGGTGGTTTCCCCAGTGATGGGATGCAACAAGGCCCACCCAATATGGGCAACAGCAGTCAAATGCCAAGCAATACACTGCAACCTGGAAGTTACCCCGGTTATCCCAATCAGCAAGGGCCACGGATGATGGGTCAGCCAGGGATGCCTGATGCCCCTCCATTATCCCACTACCCTCAGAGCCCCTCACAAAATCCGCAATATAGACAACCTTTCCCTGGCATGACCCAACAGCGGCCCACAACTTCGCCCCGCCCTACACCACCTCCACAATCACACACACCAACTGGCACAGCTATGGGCCACAATACATCTCAGGGAAACTTTGCGTCGTCAAGTCTCCAACAGCTTGAACAGTTAGTTCCGTCATCAATGGGTTCTGTGGGAAATTACCTACAGCAGAGACAACAGCCCTCAGCCTACTCAAATGCCAGTATGGGTCAGCAAATGCACACATCCACAGGCCCTCCCTTCGCTGGGCCCAATATGATGACAAATGGTAATCAACAAGGAAATATGAACTCGAGTGAATATTCCAATGGTCCGATGGTGAATACTAGCATGGGGGGCCACATGGGTGCACAAGGAGCTGGTGGCCCTGGCATGGGTCAGATGAGCCCTGTGGGTGGGGGAATGATGGGACTGCCAAACCAACATGCTATGAACGTAGAAATACAGCAATTGCAACAACAAATCCAGGCGCTGTATGCTATGCAACAAACACCGCAAACGCAACAAAAAATGCTCGATCTCCAAGAACGCATGCGGACACTAAAAGCTCAACAGCAACAACAGGTCATGCAACATCAGAGGAAGCAGGTCCAAATGCAACAACAGCAATCGACAATGGCGTCTATAGGGCCTGTCCAGACACCTAACAGTCAGCAACTTGGTCCACCTGCCCAACCTTCGCCTAGACCTCAGCTGTCACCCATGCAACAGGTATGTTTTGGGGAAGAAATCGAATATCTCTAGAACACGTATTCTTCTTAAAGCTGCATTCTCTTAGCATCGATAAAAAAACTAAAGAAGTTTTTACTTATTTTCCGTTCCTTTCCTAACAACCTGAAAGCCATTATTTGACCAACATTTTGGAGGATTCTAATCTGTAGTTAACTGTAGTTAATATTTATTACCGAAATCCTTCGCTGCAGTATTTAACTTTTTATCGCACATGAATACAGCAGCAGTAACATTATTGATAATGTCAGTCCTATAGTTCGACCAAACAAAGTTGATTTGATAAGTAGTGTTTTCCGTAATAACTGAGAATGCAGCTTTATTTAAGTTCTGCTCTCTTAGTGAAGGCACAACCCTAAACCATTTCTCTTCATGTATAGTCATCGAACCAAATAATTATTACTCTTTTGATATTGTAACGCAGAATCCAATGGCAATCAAATTTAATACCTGCTATTATACATGTTGAAATATGATATAAATATTGTTTGTATTCCTGTTATAATCGAAGATGATGTCTCCTACCATAAGATCACATACACATTCTTTGTTTACCTTACTTTGGGTTCCACCTCGTATTAACTAATCAGATCTCGGATAACTAGGCCACTCCGCTCTCACCTCCAGGTTCTTTCTCACCCCTCACTCGAATAGGGGCTCCCTTTAGTGTTAAGTCTATGGTGACAACGGATGGGGGATGAAATAGGATGACCTGTTAATGTCTAGTTCCCTATTGCATTAAACATCATTTTCCATGACGTTTTTAAATCGGCTTACGAAAAGACCTAAGGTCACCACAAGTTCACAGAAGTAACATAGTGAATCTATAGTCTCGTTCCGGAAACCGGCTTATAATATGTGTATGACGGATATGTTGTGAACAAACTGCCATAGAATTGACCTAATTTACCCATCATTTGGCCTGCCGTTTCCCGTTCTGTCCATCCATCTAATTGTTCCTGTCTTTGTTGACATTTAACTAGTTTATTACATAAAGTCGAATATTTTTGAAAAAGTCAGAAAAGAGTTTCCATCCTGCTTCTGAAGTAAGGTTTTCAGTGACTTAAGTTTGGGTGGGAGGTGGGGGGTCTATAGAAGTGGAGTTGGGCATTTCCATGCAGGTGCTTCAGCAGTGTGTCTAATGTGGATTAATACAGTGTAGAATGTTATGCCACCGCATCACGTGTGAACTGTGATGATAGTGAAAAAAGTGGGGGATGACTTCAAGACAACCGATACAAAAAATGGACATCATTTCCCAGAGATCTAGATCTAGGCTGCTTGACATTTAGACATCAATCACACATTTTAACCCAACTTAATCACTTAAAAACTTGTTGGAAAAAGGAGGACGGTGGTTAATTAGATGTCTGTAACAGCAACGTGATGATATTTAGGTCAGCAAGAGTACATGCCAGTAACCGGCCTCTCTCCCTCTCTAATTAGTGGATGATGAAAGTCCGGCGATCATATTGCACAAGTCCACCAATATTATTTTCTTTATTAGCTCTTTCGCGCTGCTATGTCTAGACTCATGCCTAGATCTGCCTTACTTTGTCTCGATAGAGTACTACTACACGTATGGGGGAGGGTGGTGGTGGCGGCGGCGGTGGTGATAGTGGTGGTGGCCGAGGCCAGAGTTCATTCTAGATCTCTATACTACTTATGCGGGAGGCCCTCGAGACAAAACAGAAGGGGAGAGTTCACGTAGAGGGGTGGTAACAGTTCAGGTGTCGGGTCTTCCCTTTAGTTTCTCGTTCCCCCTTTCAGAGAGGATAACTTAGAATGGAGGGAAGGCAGTTGAACAGTGTGTGGCAATCATAAATGAATACGAGGGGCATGGGGCTAGATGCTCATCCCATGGGTGGAGTAATTAAGAGGAAGAAGCACAACAAAGGGTTAGTTTTTCCTTGCCTCAGAGGAGCTGCCAGCTCGTGGCAAGGTGACTGAATCAATAGCTCATCCTGCCATTGGTGCCATGTGCCAAGGCGACATGCCACCTAATCATCTCCCACCAGGCTCATCCTCTCGCCGACCTGTGCATGTCGTCGCCAGTGGCTCGCCACTACACTCACCAACTACTGACACGCCCAACCATTCGCAATCCTCCCTAGAGATTATCCACTCTGAATATTTGATGGAAATTTTACGGTAAAAATAATCTCGGACAAGACGGTTAGACCTCCCAAAGCAAAGTTGGAAATTTCCCCCTCGAGTGCCCTCAGTGTGGTACTTGCCTGAGGAAATGTTATCATTGCCCCTGATTTAGGAGGAAAGGTAGTGCTAGAGTCTTCACATGTTGTGTGATCTAACTCGACAAAGTGCAATGTCAGAGGGCCATTGTTCTGTCTTGTTTCAATGCTTCATTTCTTTGCTGTTTCTTGTGCTTGTCTGGTTTACACATCACCAAGTGCCACTGGATTGTTACCTATCGCATTTACAGGTGTGAGAATCCTGGAAAAAAACACAAAATATTCCCAATAGGGCTAAATTCGCAAGCGGAAAAAACATAATAGAGAGGCGAATGTGTAAATTATTGCTAATAAAATATCAGCCTTATATACAAGACTTAATCAAGTCTAGCATGAAAACAGCCACACCTTGTGTAAGGGCTACCCAGGCGCTGGTATAGGTTCGATAAAGCAGAAATCAATAGAGAGGCTGGAGGAGAGGTAGGAGGAGGATGAGGAGGAGAAAGGGCAGGGAGAAGAACTAAGATGGACTAGTTAGGCCTGGGGAAGAGACAACCCCCGCCCACTTACCAGCCACTGCTTCTATAGTTACTATCCTTTACGGCTGTGCCAATGGGCACCATCCATTTATGTTTGGGGAAAAGGAAAAAACGATGCGGACAGGGAACGGGGACTAGTGACTAAGAGGGCTGGGTAGCTATGCTGATTTAGGGAAAGAAAGGCCCTTTCCTTTAAACCTCTCGTGGTCTCGTGCAAGACCTTAGTTTCCCCTGTGGCCAGACACGGCCCAGTTATTTTGTCACACACTAACTCGAAACCAAAATAAGTTACGATATATGTATGTTGGTGGCCACCTGATATACGTCCTTTGGGCACCCCGTGTCAGGGAGGCGTGCAAGCCTCAGGGCAGGGGACTCGCATCTAGTGAAACAGAAGGTCACATACGCATCACTTCTCTGACCCTCCCTGGCCCAATAGAGCCAGACTGGGAAGTATGATTATGGAATAGAATAACCCTATAGATTAAAAGTATCCTTATCAAGAACTATATTCTTTACAAAAATATTATATATACATAGCGGCTCCACCCAATGTTTTGCTCCATTAATTAGTGGTATAAATAATGGCCATGTGTAAGTAGGAAAAATGGGAACGCTTTCTGTCGGCGTCTTTCCCTCTCCAAAGTATTTCTTGGCTTTTTTTTACTATGTACATCCACCCTCTGAGTCTCCTCCTTTACCTGTTAGTCACCTCTACCTCTGACATTTTAGCCGTTCGTTGACCAAGAGTACCTCTGAGCTCATCCTCTCTCTTCCCCTGGGCTCCATTAGCTCTATGTGATTTGTGAAATCCATGGTTACTGTAACATATGTCACCTATTTCTGGCCATTCTTCAGGCTAAATGATCGTACCCTTTAGCTGCAAAAACAGTGGTGAGAAGAAAAAAAGGGACGCGTGCTTTGGAATAGATACATCTACGGTTCTTTCCTAGTTAATGTTGTATCGCTGGAGGAAGTTGTTGGTGTGCTAGTTTGTCTGTTCTTTTTCCTCATTGTATACATGTATAATGCTCAGTATGAATAAAAGGAAAGTAATGCCTATCTGTTTCTTTGATTTCTAGTCCTCACCACAAGTGCCTCCGTCTACCTCACAACCTTCATCTATGCCTATGATGGCCCAGCAACAACAACAGCAACAACTCATGCAGTCACAAACTCAAGTACATCCAGGGGCGCCCACTTCTCAGCAGCCCATGTGCCCAACATCGCAACCCATGGGCCCGATGCCCCCACAGGGCATGGGTCCCAATAATCCACAAGGTATGCCACCAATGGGACCCAACTCTCAGGGCATGGGAGTCCCTGGACCTCCTCAGCCACCAATGGGCCAAACACCTCAAGGTATGATGACACCCCAACAGCCCGGGGATAATGGTGTAAGTGTTGGCGGTAATGGTGTGATGGTGCCGCCGCATACAGCTGGAATGGCCATGGCTGGACAGCAAGTGTCTCTTTTACAGCAGCAGCAGGGTATGAATCCCTCTCAAGGAAATCAAAATTCAGTAATGGGTCAAAATATGCCCCAGCAAATGGGCCAAGGCCCGCCCATGGTTCCTCCTATGGCTGTCCAGCCTGGCTCTGCTGCCCAGGCCTTGGGTCAGATCGCCCAAGCCAGTAATAACAGGACTAGTGTCCACACACATCTTGCTGGATCTCCGGCGGATGGCACCCCACTCACACCTGGGGAAGAAGGGTCTAAATCGAAAGCGCAGGAGAAAGCTAACAGGATTGTGGCCGAGGCAATAGCCAAGGCCCATGCACAAGGAACACCTGTTCCTGCTGTGATTGATGGTGAAGTGCCTCCTGAGGTAAAGGATGAGACTGATGGTACTATTACTACTACCACGCCTAAAACTAAGAAACGGGCACCGCGTCCTAAAAAGGAGAAAAAGCCCAAAGAACCCAAGGAGCCTAAGGAACCCAAGGAACCTAAGCCACCTAAGGAGAAAAAGGAACGCAAAAAGAAGGAACCTAAAACGCCTAAAAAGCCCAAAACACCTAAAGTTGAGGCAACAACTCCTGGGAGTAGTGATGCTAAGGAAACCACAACCCCCACCAAAGAAGGGGAAGAGAGTAATGATACGGTACCAGCAGTAGACGGAACCCCGGAAGATAAAGAGAAGAAACCAGAACCAAAGAAGAAGACACCTAAACCTAAGCCCAAGCCTAAGCCTAAAAAGTAAGTAATCCGCCCAATCAACAGCTGAATGGGACGTTTTCCTTCCCTAGAACAATATATGTTCTTTCTTTCAGGACTTGCAACCTGGTTAGTTAGTGAATCTGATGACCTACCATTTTTTTTTTTTTTAAAGGAGGGTTAATTATATTGTTAGGCTAAAAATGTACTTCTTTGTATTTCTGGGGAAGCAAGGTGCATTGTCCATGGACCAAACGTTAATTCTTTTATTCTACGGTTGATTCAACTCTTCTCTCTGACCCACCGTGTCAGCAGTCTCAGTGACACTGATAGGTAGGGGTCATCGCGGTAACTCTCAATGAAAGATGCGAGTGAAAACAGTAGTAGTACCTCTAGACAGCTAGACAAGCAGACCCCAGTGTTCACTTACTCCGAGCCTTCAAGCCGATGTGCCTGCATTTCATCGCATCTGGGAGTTGTCAAAGCCCTGCTTCCCCCTATGTCTACTGTCTCAGGTTTCGGCCTGCCAACCGCAGCCACCCTGCCTAAAACAACTCGAGTTATGGCGATAGGCACAAGGTCGGGGTTAGCGGAGAACATTATTCTGAGAGGTGAAGGGTGGAAATGTGTCTCTGCCCATGTGAAGGTATTGTGGGTGTTGTGTGTGTGAATAAATGTGGGGCCCTCAGCCTTTTTAATGGGGCTGGAGGGTGATATTGCAGTAGCAGAACGTAATGTTGGATGTCAGGACAAGTACCGCCCGGGTGTGCACCTCTTACACTCAGGGCACACGACACTCGGGCAGTAGGGCCAAGTAGCTGACAGAAATAGGTTTATTGGAAACGCATGTCGATGCCTTGAGATAGGTCATTGTTGTGTGTGCCCACACGTGCAGTGTCACCTACTCTGGTTAATCAATACTGGGACGGATAAATTATTTATGCACACATAAATGCCTCATAAAATCTTTGCTGCATATATATTCTATATCTGACCTCTCTCAAACACGAAAATCTGAGACTGAGAGTGTATTGATAAATTAAATCAAATATTCTTAATTCCCCCTCCCTCTCCCTTGTCCCTCCGACCCATCCCCATATGCCTGGCTCCCTCCCTCTCTCCCCCCCCCCCCCCCATCTCTCTCTCTCTCTCTCTCTCTCTCTCTCTCTCTCTCTCTCTCTCTCTCTCACACACACACACAAACACATGGCACCCCCTTTTCAACTGTTTTCCAGTCTCTTAGACTCAATTTATGCTCCTATTTTTACCATGTCTCTTTATATAGCAGTTTTTGTCTCCCTCTCTTTTTTTTACGTTGATAGTTATTCCGTCTTTTAGCCAATTCCAATAACTAATGCCGTGCTATGGATGTGCGTGTTGGATGCTCTGGTTCAGACATTACAATCGAGTGCTCAGGTGAGGTTGCGGGACTGGAAACAAAGCTGCACTTTGTTCTGGCCTGTAGTTGTGTTGTGTTAGCTGTAGACTTAGTGGTCGGCCATTGTCTATTTAGTAGTGCTAGTGAGCGTGGGTATAGAAGCCGGCGACTAGTTTACACTTGACTCTCATTCCTCATGGTTGTGTTCAAACTAGGCTTGATAGACTTCAAACCGCTTTTTGTTGTCTTCCCTGCAATAAACTGGTTCCCCAACCCTCTTCCCCGAAACTTGTATAGGTTTGGAAAACCTTATCGAGAAGTTTGCTGTGGGGTTTTATGCATATTCTAGTGTACAAGTGTATTACTTTAATCTCTTTCGTTACCTGGACAAACGGTTGCCGTTTTCGAATGCTGCCACTAGTAAGGCTATCGCGGTGTGTGACCTAGTTGGTCAGCTTTCCCTAACCCTCTGAGGGTAAGAACCCCTATGCTTCCTGGGAGCAGCGAACCTCTACACCCCCCCCCCCCCCCACACACACACACACCCCTGTATTCCCTACCGCCTTGGTTATACTTTGATGGCGTGAAAGTAGGGGATTATGTCTCCCCTTTTCCTTTGGATACCCGTGATGGTACGCGTCGCGAGTTCGCTGGTCACCTACCTACCCATTCATGTCAGACCACGGGCCTATACTATATACTACTACCCCCGAGGGCCTGAAACTCCCCTCCCAAGACTCAGGACTCGCGCAGAATGCAGGGTTCCCCACGCAGCCACATTAGAGTGGTGGGTGCATATATATTACTTCTAACGCTTGCTTTCAAATATATCTGAGCTGTAGCATTACGGATGTATGAAATAAGCCAAAGATGTGGAGAGTTGCCAACTTCTTGTTGGCTTCTGAATGTTGGAGCTTATTGAATCCTGTGAGTTGCCACACTTTCTGTAGTAGAAACACGGACAAGTTTCTAGAGAGAGAACCCTGGAAACAGCAGGCCATCTATGATGACCCACCAGAGACATGGGAGGTGAACGAGGTCTTAGAAGGAGAGAAAGGGGGTGGTCGGGCCGAATGGGAACCAGAAATCTGCCATTTCGAATGAAAACTACTAGGGGATGTCGTATATTAATATACAAGTCTGAATAAATGCACAAGATGTTATTTACTTTTTGTAAGACAAAACACAGAAGACAAAGGCAGGGGGTAGGGCGGCTTAGAAACTAAGTGATTCTCGACATGTTTGAGGCCATCCACGATACGATGACTTTTGTTTTCTGGTTTGAAACTTCAGACGAATAACATGCTCCTGGTAACATAACATTTCTTTAGGTCGCGACTTAGTCACCTGACCCCTTCACAACCACCAGTGTTTACTGGGCGCTTTATAACTTATACAGGATCTATTTTATCAAGAGTACACAAGTGGTGGTTTGATATCAGTACTCAAAGCCACTGGCATATATACAATCAGCATTTTATAGATCCCCAATGCCTGATAAAACTAGAACAGCGTGGGCCTCTGATCCAGGACCCTCTTAGTTGGTCCCGGCGTGATCAATCTGTCCAGTCTTTACCTACCTAGACCTAGTAGTGTTCTCCTCAATCCATTCTGTTGGTCATAAACCTCCTTGTTTATCATTATTGCTAGTCTTTCCATACCCAGGATATTTAGCATTCTAGGCATGAATTAATCGCTGTGGGTATGAAAAGTACGCCTGAAGGAGGCACATCTGATAATAGCCCCCCCCCCCACACACACACACACACCTCACACACACATGTACACACTATTCATGGCTTCCTTAGTCTATTTTACTCTAAGGGGTTTCATGCATTTTTGTTTGGAGTATTTCGTTTATGCAGACCCCCTAGCTCATTTCGCTGATGTGATGTTCACCAACTTATGTTGAACTTGCTTGCGATGCTGTGAGCTTTTCCTGTTGGGATTGATAAGTTAGCATGTAGGTTTCTAAAGGGAGTCAGACGACATTCATGAGTCACATTACATTAAGTCATTTCTCCCAGCAACCTTCTGTAGGCCTTCTTAGTTCCGTCAGGACGGACAGTGACCCCCGGCTTGAATTCAATGTTGTACGGTAATTTTGTCATCCCTCGTATTTCCAACACTTGTGAAAACATTTAATGTAGGTCGTTACTGCGGCCTGGTATTTTTATTGCCGTACTAGAGCAAGGGAATTATGTAAATTGAGAATTAATGCAAATGGTCTTCATTTACTTATCACGGGTACTGCACCCACTCAGGTCTGCGCCATAATGAGCTGTTTTAAAGGAAGGCAGTGAATCTTTTATCATATATATCCAGCTTTTACAATTCCCTATCTGAATCACAGTGATGATTTATGTTTAAGCCTGACAAGAATTTGCACATGATATTTTCGCGAGTGCGCTGGTTAGAAATAGTTAATTTAAAAAATGAATTTATAAGTATTCTGCTATAAAAGTGGATCAAGAAAATATTTGATGTTCTCAGTTTCTACGATATATCAATGGTCTTTTCTTTGGTGTATCTATCTATGTTTGATACATATTGTCAAATATATTATAAAAGTTAATAATTGGCTGTGATTACTACATTCATGAACGGAAAACTGTGGTCAGCGCAGACACTTTGCGACAGAAGGCAATGGATAATTTTATCCTCGCAGCTCTCTTTCCCCTGTCGCTATGCCCTTCCTCTTTCTTGCGTCTCATCCATGGATGCTTCGAGCTTTCACTCTTTTCCCTCCATCTCCATTTACCTTTTTTGCCCCTGCGCAAGCTATTTCCCACCCACTTCTCTCGTTCATCCTTCCATAATACCGCAGCTGGTGCTGTCTCCCCCTTTATGCCTGCACCTAGTCCCCAAGCCACATCTTTCTCCAACTTCTGTTTGTCTCCCCCTTCGCCCTCATGTTCCCCTTTTTCATACTATCTTATTTCTTGCCAACCTCCTGTGCGTAAACCACCACCACCTCCTCGTCCTCTCTTCTCCCTCTTTCCCTGCGTCGTCTTCCTTCTCCTTCTCCTCCTTCGCCTCCCCTCCCCTGTGTTTTACGCGGCGGTCCACTAAAAGTTGATGGCTGCTGGCGGATGGTGAAAGTTCATTAGCACCGGATGAGTCTTGCTAAGCCCTCACTGAAGGCTTGGTTAGTTTGGCCGGGGCGAGATAGACTTGTGGCCGGCTCTCATAACGCAAAGCCCTGCAAGGTGAGACAAGGCTGACCATGGGTAAGAAAGGGGGAGGTGGATGTATGCGATGATCCCGACCGTTTCCTTGGCCGGCCACCCGAGAGTGAGATGATCTGTAGGCCCTACTAAACCCACGATCTGCCTCTAGATTTGCCTCCCAGCTACATCAGGTATGGCTTGGGCATAGCTTGGTTAGCGATGTCAATGCCTTCGCCCACCCAAGTGGCTCCAGATGAATATTTTCCCGAGAAAAACAAACTTGGAGTGCTGTCTTTGCTTGAATTTTCTATTTCTGGAAATATATAAAAAATAAAATGTCAGTCTGAAATCGATTTTTTCATTGAGTTGTGTTTGCCAACGCCTCTTATTCATGGCCATTGATGTAAGAGCGTGGCAAACCAATTCTGATGGGTTTTCATGAAATAATATAAAGGTTTATTTGTTGTCATAGCAGAAAACAAGATTTGTTTTTCCTTTCCATTTCTTTCACTAGTATGGAGTATGGTCTATGGATTCAGATGTGCCAGTCGCAGCTCTAGATCCTTCTCCCTCACCACCACCTCCTCATCCTCCCACTTCTTCCTCCCACCTTCTCCCCCTTTTCCCTCCTTCAGCTACTTCTGATCTCTAGCTCTCCTCTTCTCGCTCCTATCTCTTGTGTTGAGTGTGTATGCAGCAGCAGTTTGCAGGCCTGCGCCTGTCTAGCCTTGGCAAGGATGGTGGTGGTGGCGGTGGTGGCGGCTTTGGTGGCTGGTGTGGTGGTGGTGGTGGGGCTGAGCCTGAGACGATGATGTGCTCTCTTGACCCCATCAGATGACTGCAGGATAGTGGCATTGATTAGCCCGGTCCGTTGCCATGGTGATGTGAGAGGCAAGCATCAGGCAGCTGCCTTGTTTACACCCCCACACTGCTGTGGCTACTGCCACCACCACCGCCACCACTCCTACCACCACCCTCTACTCAAAGCACCACCATACCACCACCACAGACTTAGAAGGCTGGTGTGCTGTGCTACATTGTCCTTGCCACGCGGTGATTTGGACACTTATTGTCTCCACAGGCCCTGCATTAGTGTACATCATCGTGAGGATAGAGGAAGAGCGGGGTATTTGCTTGGTATTCAGTGTAGCACATGGCCTCGTGGTACAGGCAAGCCTTGTGAAAGGGACCTCTACCATAATACATCCAACTTGTTAGCCCACCCTTCCCCCTCCCGCCCTGTATGTTCTTAGGGGCATTGTATTTGCCATTCATAAAATATCATCGTTTCGCTTGGTATCTAGGGAATAATGTAGATGACTGTTCGTGGGTTTAGGGTGCAGTATACAACGTTCCTTGAAGTTTATTTAGTCTTATCTGAACGAACGGTGAAACTAAAAAGGAAAAGCCTGAATAAACGGTTTGGTCCTCCTATCTGGACTTGCCTTAATATATTTTTCTCAAATTGTTGTTCTTCATTGGATTCTTTTTACAAGTTACCCCGCCTTACACCATTTCCCCCTTGTTCCCTCTAGTAGAGGCTCTACAAACACATTTCTGTACATAACAAGATGCCCATCCATTGTTTTCCACAATACAGATTTCATTTCATTTATTTTTGTTGTAACGGTTTCCATTGTGCTTTCTATTAGAAACCGTCTGTTCAACAGAGCTGGTCTAATAAAAGATCTATCTAAGAACAACATCTCTACCAAAAACCTGAAATAAGGTCTCCAGGAAATTAGGAAATTTTTATTTCCTAGAAAGTCTGCTCAAAATGGATTACATGTTTTTGAAAAGAGGTTCTGGAGGTCTTCCAACATGCGCAGAGCAACTTCTTTTACTATGAGAGTTAAGAAATTCCCATTCCCCTTTACATCTGATCTCTACCGTTTTCGATCCTCATGCGACAAAGCATGTTGTTGAGTTTTGAGGAAACTCCCATCCTCCCCATGGCAAGGTGTACATACCCGTCTAGGCTCAGAGCCTCTCATATCATATCAGATGGTATGTCAGTTAATGGACGCCTACTGCGCTAGTGGCTTTTCTGGCACAGGCGTCCTAATAAAATTATTGTGGCATTTTGCGGTCCTAATGGTACTATAATGACATTTTGCAGTTTTGAGTGAGAGGCTTTCCCTCACTTTGAAGGGACTCTCTAGTTTGGGCCCTGGCCTAGTCTGATACGCTGCATTTCTCTCCTCTCTACAGGGACAGGCGTCTACATCATGTCACTGTTCTCCGTGTGTGTAATAGGAGTGTGTACGCAGTGTGTGGGAGGGGGCGGAGGCTGCTACTCCTTGGCGGGGGCGGCTCGTGCGATACCTGGACGATTGTTTACCTTTGTAACTTGCTCAGCTGATGGGACTCTCCATGCCTGAGTGGGGAAACAAGTGTATGTTTGGGCAAGCAACGCTCATACTTAATCAGTTAATGTGGATGCTCTGATTGAAGCTCTTACTATAGTCCTGTATATCAAAGTGAAAATAAAGTGAAGTGCACTAGAGGCCAATGAAATCTGTATGACATAGCCAGTATGACTAATTTTTGGGATAAGTATGGTCTTACATGACTTTAAATACTTAATGGTTTCAGTTTGTTAAATGTAATCTGGGGACATGTTGATGGCATATCTATATATGGACATTCGACTCTACACAGTCTGCCATGTCTCGGGGGTGTGATATCACGTGTAAACGTCCACCCAATGTTGAGCTGGTTACATATGTGTGTACATGCAAGTGGTAAATTTGAAGCATATATCACCACATCTCCCTTTCATGGACTAGAGCCCAGGGCCCAATACTCGAGCCATGACAGACTCAGCGTCACCAGCACCAGGCAGCCCCAGATCCCGTAGTTGGAAGCTACTTAGTTAGCTGGAGAAGTGCAATGCATTAGTCTCTTATTTCAGTGTCTATTTGAATAGGGCAAAAATGTATAATACTTGGGGATGGTAAAATACTAGGGAGGTTCCGCATCTCATTTACGTAACCGTATCCGAATTTGTTGTGAATTACTTCGCATTCTTATGTATAAAAATAAATTCTGAGATTACTTGATAACATTGAGCTATGTTTTTCTGAAACCCTTTCTTCCTTTTAATGTATATTTGTATATATCCGAGATACAGATACGTTTACGTTTAGGTTAGACTTGCTGAACCTCCCTAATGATTTCCCTGGCGAGCTCGACTACAGCCAGGGCAGTGGTGCATGTGTGGGCCGCACCGGAAGTGCTAGTAGGCACTAGATTGAGGCCGCTAGAGGTCACTCCAGAAACGTCTGATGTGGTGTAATATGTTTGGCGCACCTGACGCTGGTTGCCAACGCGACATTGACAGCAGCCCCGAGGATGGCGAGGTTGCGTGACCATGGTAACCAGGTGTCATCCCTAGTAACCAGGTGTCAGCAGGTGTCACCTTGATGATCCCTGAGCCTCCCGCGGGCTGACCTCCTCCCCTCCAACCTAGACATTGATAGACTTGCTCCTCCTCCTCCGCTTCCACTCGGGCTACTGGCGTTGAGCTTTATGTGGCCTTTTGTTGCTCTGCTTAGATCTCTCTGGCCTATAGAATGGTGAATAAAATCTTGGTCTACTCACTATTGCACTAGAGGCCAAATGGAGAGGGAGGGGGGCAACTTTGACATGATTCACCGACTATCCCGGATATGTGAGTCACTTATTGCAAGAGAAATGTATTCATGTATTTTATTCTTATTGGGCTCGCTATTTTAATTTTCTAAGACCTTGACTTGGGTCTCATGTGGGGGATTTTGTCATGGGGACAAGTAGTCCGTATCCTCTTTTCTGCTCGGCGCACAAGGACACTCCTTACCACTATGCTTGGAGTATTTCTATCTTACGTATACATATGTATATATTTGTATTAAGCACTTGGTTTTGGCAGACATCCAACTACTGGTTAAGCAGAGTAGGATAGAGGGAAGGGAAGAAGCGCTAGCGTGAACTGGATACACACTTCTCTCTCCCCTGGCTCTCCCCCGTGTCTCGTTCCAGCTCTCCTGGATAGATCCACCACCATGGGCCCCCACATGTTCCTCGTATCAGTCCCACGACATCCCTTCATTATCGCCCTAGTCTGAGTTCAGGATTTGGCTGCTAAAGTACACACTCACAGGCCTGCCACCTATATTAAATATATGTGCTTTTCCTGTCCTTATTCACTCCCTGTTGAGGAGGACGTGGGGCTGTTTCTGGCTCTCTTAGAGAGGTAACATGATTAGCTGGAGCGCTATATTGCTGAGTTTCGCATGTGACCTAACCTAAACAATAGTAGCTCCTGTGCGGACCTCCCCGGGGCATTAGAGTAGATAGTCTAAATGCTGTGCCTTGTACAGGGAAGCTCTGACTGACTATTGCCAATATAATAACACAAAACCATAGGCCTTATTTCCTAGTCCTACCAAGTTGGGTGTTATTTCATGAGTCAGAGTAAAGTAGGCCGCATTTGAACGCGAGCAAGCAAGCAAGGTTTAGTGAGTGTCAGCTTTTATGTGTGTACCGGGCGTTGCTGTGCCAGTACAAGCCTAAATTATAAATAGACATGTGTTAAACCACTCACATATCTTTCCAAGCCAACAAAATAAGCCTCTGAATTTTATCAAATGCTGGTTTTCCTACATGTATATGCTATTCAGCTTGGGCAGTGAAGCCCTCTTAGGACTGGTGATGTCCACAGGAGGTAGCTCCTCCTGTCAGTCAGTGTCTGTTCTTCCTGCCGAAGTGCCCTTCTGCTGCCCTTTTTCTGGGGGTGGGGGTATAGGCTTACCACCAGTGAAAGACAATTTATTGTTGGACAAGGCATCTTTCATTCTGTTCCTGTAGATCTGTTGCTGACTGATGCGGCGTCTTCCCTCTTCTGTCCAGCGCATCTTTGCGGCGTGGAGCTCTCGGGAACCCTAGGCAAACTACCCTAGGCCTAGACTGACTATTGCTGGGAAGTTTCCCAGTGGATCTCCCTGTTGGAGGCAGGTGTTGGGAGCTCGGTCCCTTTAAGACAGGGAGTGTTATTTAGCGTAGGGGGTATGAAGCAAGTCTAGTGGTGGTAAGTAAGGAGCCGCGGCGGCTCGTCAGTGTGATCAGCCGCCCCCCAAGGCTGTCTGTGTAGACTTACCACCAACTTCTTGGTAATGTAATTGTTGGCACAGCTTACCAAGCACTGGGGAAGAGTGGCGTGTCCCCTTACCTCTCATTAATATAAATTATTACTTTCACGTGTTCTACTACATCTTTCCCACCTTGAGATCCACAGTTGTGTGTTGTAGGTTTCACAGAAGAAAAAGGTTCTTTTGGGTTTTTATCGAGGCCTGCACAGAAGTACCTACCTACAGGCCTGGGCGATGTATAGCCCGTGACATATTAGGTTGATGTATTTTGTCTCAATTATTTAAAGCCGGCGCCTGTGATGTGCTTTATTCTAGCAGCGGGATAATGGTCAGAAATGTTTACCGTCTCGCACAGTCTTAGATATCAGTACAAAAACATTCCTGGATCTACTTGGATGAATGGTCTTTTTTTGTATTTAACCTATTGCAGGCCCTACAGGAGGGAAGGGGACAATATTGGAGAACATCTATTTTTTTCCTCTATATTCTAAGAGACTGTGGCAAGTTGATGCCTAGTCTCAAGGACCCACCCTCATGGGCGGCTAGTTGGTTGGAGGGGGTATATTGAGGGGAGGGTAAGGTAGTGTCCCATGGGCGGATGTAAATAAGAGGGGGTCGAGGCAGGCTCGACTGATATTATAGTGATTGGGGGTGGTGGCCCACTCAGTCTGACCTGCCCTACTTTTGGGCACCACTACCACACACAAACACATCCCCTACACACCCTCCCACTCACGTACTCTGTTCACACGCACGTAGCTCCTCTAATTTAGGGGGCAAGCCTATTGGTTTATGTTCTTCATTTTAAGGAGTATGGGAATAAAATAGTTATAATATTGTGCGAGCGCTACATGGTGGTTCCAAGACGACTGTTGCTTTCATAGGGATTAATTGCTAAAGATATTTTTTATGTGCTGTAGGCCCTAGGCTAGACTATTATGTTGTGGTTTTACAGCACACACACACACACTAACACACACTCGTGCAGAACCCCCACCAGCACTCTCCACCTCTACCCCCTCCACCATCTACTTCTGGCAAGCTGCCAACTCGTTGCCACCACACTTCATTGATGCTCGCCACCTCTCCTGGCAATCTGCCAGCTGGGCCACATGGCAGTACAGCAAGATAGTCTCTCCCTTCTCTCCATCCCTGCTTCCCTTTTTCCAACCCGACAGCCCACGGGGGAGAATGTCGGGATACGTAGGGACGAGTTTGTGAATAAAATGGGTTAAATTTAGGTCCTTTTTTACGCCCTACAAGTCCCATTTGAAGTTTGTAGAAATGCCTGGCAGGGCCTAGCTTGCTCTCACCACACTACCTCCGTCTCCATTCAAACCACAGTCCCCATGAAAACCCTATCGTCTAATCGCTATTTTCCGAAGTTGGAAAATAGTTGGATCATGGGGTATTACTGTCGATATCACGCCAGTCCCACCATGTCCTTTGGCAAGTGGATGGGGGAGGTTATCTCGCCCCGAACACAGCTCGCATCTAGGGTATTCATACAGCATATAGTGTTAGCTCTAAACCAGAGTCTACTGGTCTAAACCATAGTTTGGCTTCAGTCCAAGTCTATTCGTGAACAGACGTGGGCCTGTTTTATGTGACTAAATATTTATTCTGACGGCATTTATGGTCTGTGACTTCCCTTAAGTATGCTCGGGGTTTTATGCTATGTCCTCGCATCTGTTTTAAGAGTATGGATCCCTGTGTTTCACCTGTTTTAGAACGAGGTTCCTGAAAGGGAGCAAACTAAAACTTTCTTCTCCTTCACTTGGAGTGGGTTTCCATTCACTCTCTTGTCTGCAAGTTGCTACTATGGAACATATTTGAGGAAATGCCCATGCTACATCCTGTCAGAGGATGTAATAGTAGCTTTGGAAGCCTTGACTTCGAAGCCAATTGTCCCAACGAGGCGTTGACAATGTCACTTTAGGTCTTACCTCTTGAGTTGCCTACCGTAAGATGTCATGTATTTCTTCACTGGCTTACTCTATTAAACTTAAAGGTCAATAGTAACCGTCATACATTGAAAACCGCAAAGCCAAAAGGCGTGAGAATTGTATAGAGAGTATCTATTGTGTATTTCATTTTTCCTACAATTTGTATGTTTACTTGTTCTTGATCCATTTAAGTAAATATATGATGTAAAATTATGCAAGACTTATGTGGGGTGAAAGCTCTAGTGGGAATTGTAAGGTGCCCCTGATGTCCTTAAAGGCTTGAAGCCCCGCAGTTGTTGTGAACGACTGGTGTTGAGGATCCCTATGGGTATCTTACTCCCCACTGAGATGGTCTCACATTAGAAACTGACCCCGATCTTGACGGTCTTGACCGCACAGCTGTAATTTGACATTTTTATTTGGGTCGATCTTGTAAGGCGATGCCAAAGTCGACGAGCTCGACTCAGAGGAGGTTTTTGTTGAAAATGTTATCACTCAATTTCACGCCACGATTTAGCGAATACAATGGAATGCATTTGTGACATCAGACGATGCTATTCTGAAGATATGACTAGACAATCTGGAAAGGGAAGATAGTCCATGTTTGAGATTTTAGAATCTCGCGTGGGTTATGTTGTTCCAACCGCTGAAAAGGGACATGCTTGTCATTTCTATTTTCTTTAATTTGGACTATATTCTCTGTCCTGTGAAATGAGGAATGGGGCTTCAGTGCTCGGGATATTCCCTGGCGCATGGACACCTTTTACAAGAAATGTTTATTAGAGTATACATCACTTGACTGCCCGCAAACTTTCGGCCTGCTTTTACAGTGGTACCTGAACCACAACCAACGACTGTCCGACCTCGTCACTCATTGGTACCCTACTCCTTGTGCCCCCCTCACACCGGCTCTTGCCTGCCTGCCACACCATGCTTGGGGTCAGTGAGTACACACGGTCCCACACATCTCACAACTCATCATCGGCCCCCGCCAGATGTGTGGAACAGACAGCTAGCTAGTGCCCTCCCTGCTTGCCTGCTCCCCCTCAACTTCTTGACGTTCCCATTTCTTATGTCCTTCCTTTCTATCCCTTCAGTTACTCCCTCCCTCGCCAACATTTCCACTGATTTCTCACCCTAGGCTAGATGTGTCGAGTGTATTCTCGATAAGTCTAGCGAGATTTGTCCCGTTCTCACATTCGTATCACTTCTCACTCTCTCAACTGCCCCCCTCTCCTCCCTTAGCTCCCTCTTCCCCTCACACAAACAACTCTTCTCGCTCTCCTCTCTCCATGTGTTGTATTTCTCTCGGAGGGATGGAGGGAGGGGCTGAGGGATTGTATAGTATGGTGGGGAGGTTGTGAGGGAGGATGCTGCCCCTGCTTCTGCATGGATCGCCATCCCCACATTGCCATCAAGATTACCAGCTTAACATCATTGCTGTGCTCTCCTTGGGCTGGAGGAGAGGGGAGGAGGAGGAGGAGGTAGTGGGGGAGGTGGAGAAGTAATGATGGTGGAGGAGGTGATAGTCGGGGGGGGGGGGGTCTCCTCTCCTAGCGCTATTTCTTACCTTATCTATCCATTAAAATGCCGGACTGAAGTGCTTTTTAAGGAGCTGTTCTTGTGAAGGCAGGCCATCTGTGTGATATAACCTAGGGTACTATAAGTAGTGAGCTTAGAAGGGGTTTGTGTCAGGCAATCATCAGTGTACAGCGTTGATCTATTGTAATGGAAGTAATTGTGGTCGATACGTTGGTTACCTCGAGGTATTTTGATAAAGACAACCACCTTTTTTCTCGTGTGTATACCCAAATATATATATATGCCCGTATTTACTTTAATTTCTGATGTCTTTTCGTCCAGCCCATGGACGAGAGTGGTGGAGACAATGGAATGAATTGTCGTTGTTCTCATCGTGGTCCTCTACCCTAACTTCGTTCATTTCTAGTCGATGACATCTTATGCTATTTAGTCTATAGGACTGGTGGGCTAATTTATGCCTTGTTTTTTTGTGAGACTGAGCTGAGAGCACTGCTGTAAGCTAATCAATGCACCTGGCCGTGTTGGCCTGGTGGAGCAAGCAGGACCTGATTTCTCTAATAACCTACCTCAAAGTACAGTTAGCTTCCTATAGAGGCTATGCTTCTCTTGCCTTATAAACCACGTTTGCTTTTGCTGATTGGCTCGAAAGTAGGCAGGGAGCCTGTGCCATGTCTTTAGGTGTCCGTGTTTCTTTCACAGCTCGTTATTTCAGCAGTGGGAGGTTAGACAGAATTGTGTGTGTGAGGGGGGGGGGGGGGAGAGGGGGAAGGGGGAGGGAGACTAGCATTAGCTTGGTCCTTGCCAACTTCTAGACCTAGTGACGTTGTGGGTTCTCAGTGGACTTGGAGAGCATACACACTTAATAACATATTTTGTATAATGTGTACATGTGAATTGCAGTTAGTATGCCGTTGACAACCTCAACCTCAGATATAAGTTAGACTAAATAATATTGTAAATATGAGTCTAAAAGTAGGGTTATAAATTAAATGTTCTTTTAACTGCCCCCGCCCCCGATAGTATGGCCCAATCTATTAGATTCTACTCTGAATAATTTATACATGTATGTCTAACTTACTTTTACTATTTAGGCTTGAATCTGTAACGGAATGCCCGACATGCCAAACGATATGTTAACTTTAAGGCTGAATTGTTGTATAGATCTGTCAATCGTCTTGCCCATAAAGTTAAGGTTATTTAATGGAAATCCTATCCCATTAGATGTTGCATGTGCAATTAAAGAGATTTACATAGCTCGTGTTGTCTCACACACTCTGCCCATATTTGGCATTATAGCTTTTTTTTCTTTTTTTGTTGTACAAATAATTATTCAGGTTTGTTTAACAGTTACGTAATGTTTTCAAGATATTAAAGTACGATGAATAAACCGCAGTTCACCTAACGTTATTCTTCCACTTGATATGTGACTTTCTCTTTCAAACATATATGTTTTGGACCATGTTGATTAAAAAAAATCGTGAAATAAAACCCATTGGGGCTTATCTATTATATATTTGATATAAATATATAGATATATAACTTGGAAAGAATATTAGTTGGCCCGCCTGTGTCAGTATGGTGTTTTTGTGTACCAAGCCTGGGAGTATGAGTGCTGAGTCGATGGCAAGAGTGACTTAGTAATGCTATGGATTAGGCAGTGTTGACTGGGGGGAGGGGTGGCACTTTTTTGCCTGGCAGCTTGGTATAGGATGGAAGGGGCTTTATTTAGCCCTTGCCTCATACGGTACTGTGTTGTCAGTATGAAGCATGGCTGGTAGGGCCATCTGACATGTCCATGACACCACTGCTGCTGCACATGACATGGAACGCCATCAATACTGCATGAAGCTAGAAGCACCTCCCTGCTGCCACCTCCTCCTAACTGGGTGATTACCTGATCTCCCATCAATGATTCACCACCCAAGCAAAGGCTGGGAGCTTAATCAGGCCAAAGGTTACTCTCGGGTGGAAGGGGGAACAAGGTGGAGAGGGGTGAGATAGTGGGCATGCTACTGAAACTCCCTCATGCTATAACACCCATACAAATTGGGAAAGTTACCAGCATAGGAGACTGGAAGGCCGGAAAAATTGTTATACCAACAAATACTGCTCACATTGCCCATCCCAGAATATGTAGTCCAGTTTTTCCAATATATTTGGGCATCAATATTTGTTCCAGTTATTGTGATATATTGCAATATATACACTATATAATATTTTGGACGCTGCTAGCTGCATCCACCCTCTCAGTCTCAGCTACCGTCTGTTACCATAAAAAGTGATAATGATAATAATAAGAATAGACAATATATAATGTGTCAGTTTTTAGAAAAAAATATTTAGAATCAATTATGCAGATCTTCTTTCCAATGTTGGAGGCAATGGGCAGCAAAGGCTCGAAGGGAAGTTATAAACTCTTTTTTCGCTGTTATCTTTTTATCAGATCACACATCCATCTTTTCTGGACTATTTTTGCTCCTTCCTCCAGTCCATGTCCACCTCCTCCTCCCTGCTCCTTGCTACTCTCCTTCACCCCACCATTTATCCGTGTCTGCTTCCATCGTCAATAGTAGGAAAAAACGGTAGAAGGGTTTGTTAAATTCAGGAGAGCAAGGATAGTGTCCACTACATGGCGCCATGCTTCCGAGGTGCCAGCTATAAACAGGATCTATACTCCTGGGTGGTGCAGAGTGCTGAAGGAGAGGAAGAGTGATAACCCACCCCCATCCTAAGTCTCCCCTCCCTCGTGGACGTCCTCTACTTAGTCCTCTAAACCTCTAGGCTGAGGTCGTGTATGTTAACCCTGCATGGCTGGTAGCTCTCCATTTTCTGAAAGTCCAATTTAAAGTATAACATTAGCTGGTGTTGTAAATTTCACTGGCCATAATTTCTTGTTGTAAATATTTTACGCTTCATTAAAGGGAAGTTTTTTTTTGTTTTTGTTTTTTTAAAAAAAGTGAATTTGTAGTTTATATGTTGGATAATTAAAAAATATAATTGGGAATCGGATGGCAATTTAATGAGACGCTTAACAAGCCAGGAGTGGTGATCCTCACGCTGGTTTCCCTTGTATGGGCGTTGACACGGTTCATTATATGATGCCTTTACAGTTTACTTTTAGACTGTTCTTAAAACAAGTTTATGGTTATTTGTCTGATAGATCTACACATATTGGATATGATATTAAAATGATATTTATGCTTGAGAAACACGTGTTTTAACTGTAAGCCGTATACAAAATTCATCACAAAAAATAATGGGAGTTTAGGCTGGGTGGAGAGGGTTAAGGCATGTTGTGGGAGAGGCTGTGTTGCTGGTGTCGACTGTGTATTGGCGGCCTGGACTGATGTATTGTGATGGAGGTTGGTGGGCGTGGCGGGTGTGGCAGGCCTAGGGAGGGGAATGTGGGGGCAGGGGGTGGGAAAGGATCATTGGCCGCCGGGGCGTCAATGATCGGCCTGTCCCGGGCGTCTCCCTGACCAACGTGACCGGAAAATGGGCGCCCTGGCATGGCAGCAGGGCTTAGGGAAACGGGGGGATGGGGGGGGGGGGGGGTGCAGGGGGAGGCAAGCGATGAATGGGGCGGCACTGCCATCGTCACTGTGGAGATAAGTAGGCGGAAGGTCAGATTGGACCCTCTCCAACAGGTGCTAGTGTGAGCGAAAAAGAGGGGGGGGGGGGGGTGAGAAGTGCCATGCGTCAGTGGCATTTCCTCCTCCTCCCCTTCCCCAACACCGCGGACTATGGGAGAAGTGTTATTTTCCTTTTGATTTTGGTCACAGATATTCCTTTAAAAAATCCCAAGGAAATATCGTACTGACCCTTGTAAACAAAATAAGAAACGTCAACCTCCAACGTGACTGTCAATATACGTTTTGCCAACTGCCGCCCCCGCCCCCTTTCTGCCTCCTTCCTTACCTCGCGCCCTAAAGCACTCCAGCCTCTCCATCTTGCTCTTAAAGAGTGCATGGGCACAACACTAGACCTTCTCTCGCCTCCCCTCCCCTCCCCTCCCCTCTCGCTCTTGGTAAGCTGGTTGCCCCTGGGGGCTTGCCAGGGGCTACACTTGGGCAGGTAACCCAGGCAGATTCAGTGCCTGGCTCAGTAGTGTATGGACCAGAGGCTGATTAATAGAAAGGCTTGGCCTCTGGTGGCCCTTGGAATACAATCACATGGACTCTTCCACCCTTAGTTAACCAGTATTAGAAGGAAAATAGGCCACCGTGGAAGTATCGATCTCCCCTCAATGAACTCTTATCACATGGAAGGATTCCTTGATTGTTGGCTCATTTTCCTCCGTTATTATTTAATTTCTATGTATATTTCTGTCCTCTGTTGAATTGTTATGGAATAAATTTTCGAGTAAATCAAAGTACCGCATATTGTTGAACTTGATCTTCCAGGCCTATGTCCATATATACGAGACACACTGAAAGAAAATGCAGATATACCGTGTGATACATAGAGCTCACTATTTACCTCTACCTTTTCTAATTGTCTGTGAATTGTAATGTTTTGCAGAGGAACTTTACCTACATTTGTCAACAAGAGTAAGAAGAAACGAAAACGTCCAAAAGAATCATCAGATGTCTCTGACCTCGATCTGACGCCTCCTGGCTCGCCTTCCAAGTTCGTAGAGGATGATCCAAATGCAGTAAGTAGTATTTCGGCATTAACTACATGCATTTCCTTTGATCTCTTCTTGATAATAAATATACATAGATGTTCAATGTGTTGCTCTTTTGGACATTGTTGTCTCGAGAAAAAAAAGGAAAAATTTCGACAGTAGGTTGTTATGCAGGCCAGGGAAACAGTTCTAAATTATCGATGGTTTCTAACACCCAGAGTAGGTCCCATGCCAGTCGTTATAATTAATCATTGTAGTATAATTTATTTATAAACTGACCTTGACTAAAAAATCTGTGTGGTTTCTTTACTAGCGTCGCTCCGGACGTAATACCAAGCGCAAGAAGTACTTGGACGATTTGGATCTTAACCTGTCGGACGAGGATCGTGCTGGAGAAGACGGACAAGCTGTTCAAAAACCGGTATATTTTTTTGTGGTAAGCATGTGCATGCCTAGATAGTTTCGCACTCACCCACTAACCCCAACATCATGGCCGCCATTTGGACGCTAATTTACAAAAGAAGACGATAGATTGGTTGAACCATTGTTTGCAGAACTTAAAGATCATTGCTGTATTTTAGATGCTACATTCTTTGACCAAACTCATACTCGAATCATACCTCTTAGTCGGATCTCTTTGTCATTTCCACTGTAATCGAAATATTAAATACTTCATTAAGAAGATATATATCTGGCAATTACATGAGTGTTGGTGCATTAACGTATATATGTACATGATTTATTCCTTAAAAGTTTCCAAAGCTCTATTTGAGACAGGTCAACGAGGCCCATAACGTGCCTCGTAAATCCGCATTGGCGGTAAAAACAAATTATGATTCATTAACACTTCTAACAAACTGAAACGCCTGAAATATTCCCCCTTGGATATATAATAACCTACTCGCACTTTTTTAGTTTTTAAGTCACTTGGTTTTCCACTTGGTTTTCTACCTACCAGTAGTTCCATAACTTTTACCCTAGGACTCACGGTTTATAGTTGGTGCGTCACATAAGTGATATGTTTCATGAAAATGAGTCACAAGTCGCAAAATTGCTATTTTTCAAAGTGATTTTTCCACAAGATGTATTTGTGGGAATGTTTTGATTTTTGGTGCGCTCAACGCTCTTTGTAGAGTGAATACATGTACCAAATTTCAAGACTGCATATCTAGCTTTGCATTTCTACGCTCATCTTATAGAGTATACATGTATTTACTTACTTTACTAGTAAATGTAGAATTATTGCAAATTTATTTTCAAGACATATCAAACTTAAGATATAGAAGTATTTATTAGATGTCCTACCATCATCGGAATGGGCTTGATCTAATCTTTCCAAATATGATATCTCAAAATGCAATTTTAGCGACTTGTGACTCATTTTTCTGTAACACATGACATAATATATTAACAATTTTTTTATCCTATTTTGTGGGTGTGTATGTTAATCGGTGTTAGGTGTATATCAGTTTAAGGTAGTCTAGTGTGATTCCTTGCTTGTTGTATGTCATGTTAGCTTGATAGACTATATATGAAATTTTCTAATTGCAAGAATTTAAATTGGAATTATTCGATTTGGGTTGGAAAGCCACTTTGATACATATACCTGTATATTAAACTATATTCACATTGTTTATTGAACGATGGTTATTCCTGTTTGTAGGAGAACCCGGCGGACGAGGATGCTCAGATCGTGGAAAAACTTCTGGGTATGCGGACGGGCAAGCGACCCAGACCAAGGGTGGGTAAACTTAAGGAATATGTCATAAAACGGTACTGTTGATCGATTATCATTGCAATATCAACAAAGGGGCAACTATTGTCACCATCCTCTTCCCACATAATGTGGTTTTGGGATGAACGGCAGACTAGGTTTCTATTTCTTGAAGCACAGACTGATTACCCGGCTACCAGTCTAGGTCCAAATCCTCAGATCCGATAAGAATGGTATGTCCGTGATTAGACGCATACTTCGCTAATCGGTTTCCTTGCCTAGGACTCCAATGGGAATATAATGACATGACGTCTGAATGGAATTATAATAGCACTTAGTGGTTTGAGGCGAGAGGTTTTCCCTCCGTTTGAAGGGACTCTCTCAACTTTGGGCCTAAACTATACATCAATATTTTAACTTGAGCATCTTAACATTAGCTCACCATGGAAATTCCTTTGTTGATCGCTGGTCTTGCGCGAAGTAAGTTGACATCTTGTCTGGTGCCATGTTATGTTGTGCACCATGGTTGAGTGGCTGGAGAGATAGTCTTGATGTGTGTGTTCAGTACCTGGTAGTAAGGTAGATCTCGATCGCACACCCGCCAAATTGGTAATAGGAAACTCAGGGTGGGTGTTGTTACAAAAGCGGGAGTAATTAGAAATTTAGAACGTCAGAATCTAGACCGGTCCTTTTGACATACACACACATGAGGATGCTTTAGTACTGTAATTTATTGCGATGGAGAAATATCTCCAGGTCTGTGCTTCTCGTTTACTGAGAGCAACAGAATAGAGCGTGCATCCTCTAGGTTTCAGACGCTAACTTCTTTTTAAAAAGCCTTTATTTATGCTTGATAGAGAGACAGTACTGTACACAGCAAAGGCCTGGCCAAGGCTAGTCTCAGCCAGCATCAAAGGTATTGCCTACAGTGGCTCGTCCCTGATTGGCACTTGTCGTTACCTTATACGCTTGTGTATTATATACCACCACGTTTTAGTTCTAATTGGAGAAAATGGCCATCACTGTTGTTACACACCACTCACTCAGTCGTGTGCTCTAGTTGACTGTACAGGGTTTTTTCCCGATACCGGGTGTGTCTATTGTGCTGAATTAATTATCACTTTGGGACAGTTGTGGAGGGTGGTACTGAATAAATTAGCAGGAGAGGCTTAGATGTAAGCGTACTTGCTGGCAGGTGTGAGATTGCTTGATATTTCGGTGCTTATCCGTCAGAGGGCACCTTAACCAAGGCCTTGACTAACTCCATTAAGGCAATTTTTCTGGTATTTTTTTTCTTTCACGGAAAAATTGCAGATTTTTTCGTTTTCAATTGCCCGTTTGAATGCAGATTGTTTAATGACATTCAGTTTTTATATTGTCCTATTGATTGTTGGGTCGGATGACCAAGGAAGATGTGTGCTCTGGGAGTTCTAATAATTATAACCATAATATATTCCTTAATGTATTTGTAGGAGGACGGGGAAGAAATTTGCGTCGAAGAGGTTGCGCCCAAACCAGTTGAACCAGAGAAACCTGTTGAACCTGAGAAAAAGGACGAAATCAAAAAAACAGAAGAGAAGGTTGAAAAAGATGCTGCCTCAGAGATTAAGGAGGACGGAGAAGAGGGTAAAGAAACGAGTGATAAGAAAGATGAAGCTAACGGGGAAAAGGAAACAAAAACAGATGTTGTTGAAGAAGCAGCCGCCGTAGTGCCAAGTGAAGAAAAGATAAAACAACCAGAGAAACCTAAAGAAGATCCGAATATCGAATATGACGAAGTTGAAGAATTCTTTGTCAAGTATAAAAACTAGTAAGTTTTTTGTTGCCTTTTTATTTGTTGAATCAGAATGCTTTCGACCATCTGCGTCAGGACTTTAAACCAATGCTTTAGTACAAAATGCAGTTAATTCCTTTGATGTAATGTCAGTCGCATTCATGCGATAATGACTTTGTGGCCTTCTTCAGTGTTATTTATTTTGTCGTTTCTTGAATCTTTGCAGTTCTTACTTGCATTGCGAATGGCGAACTGAAGATGAGCTACTTCTCGGTGACAAGAGAGTTACAATGAAGATAAAGCGTTACAGACTGAAACGTCTTCAAAATAACAATTACTTCCAAATGGTAAGCACATTCCAGATCTACATCTACAGATCCATTACACCACGTGTGTAGCATACTCATATAATTTAATAATACTTTAATTTATATAACAAATATAAGTTTTATTATATTTCTAATCATGTTCATACATGGTTCATTGTGTATAAACTAAGGGTTACACCCCTCCTTAATTAATGGACGTGTCCTTGTAAGCCAGACAGAGCGAGGTATACCATCATACGTCATACTTCTATGACATAAACATCATCTAGGAAACCACTTATACCATCTTTACTTAATTCATTCTCCCACTGACTATATTGCCATAATTCGATAAGAATTTCCCCGTCAATGGCTTCTTATAAGCGTTATTGTGAAATATCTTGCAGACTGAAGACGATGACTTGTTCAACCCTGACTATGTGGAGGTGGACCGAGTGCTGGATGTCTCCGTGGTTACAGACCCTGTGAGCAATGAGGAGGTCACACATTACTTGGTCAAGTGGCGTGGCCTGGCCTATGAGGATAGTACGTGGGAACTGTCACAAGATGTGGATAAGAAGAAGGTGGAGAGTTTCTATTCTTTCAGGGAACATCCCCCTGAGGAAGAAAGAGCGGTTAGTTGGCTTCTCCTTTGCATTGTATTTACCGAAGTGTTTCAAATTCTTCTTTCATTATATAAGACAACTTGAGTGGTGGGGTTTTGTTGACCACCTTCATCTTTGCTGCATCGTTCCTCAATTTGCAATCTTAGTGCCTTCTTTTCAATCTATCTCTAGTTCGTTGAACGTCCAAAGTCAAGTACTTGGACCCAGCTGGAAGAGACGCCTATCTACAAGAATGACAATAAACTCCGCGATTACCAGCTAGAGGGTGTCAACTGGTTGACTTTCTGTTGGTATAACAAGTAAGTCTTGCATTGTATAATATTGTCTCTTATTCATCATTCGCCTGTTAGCATGTCTATAGGGCCTAGTCCACTAAGCCGATTCTCATGCGATTCTCACGGAATTTAGTTCATTAGAGTCCTCTGTGGTGCAAAATTGCATCAGAATAGGCTTGGTGGACTAGGTCCTTTAATGGGTCGATGGTCCCATGCCATGACCCTTATCCACTTTCTACAATTAATTTTTTCGATCGATGTCTGCCATTGTGAATTTTAATCACAATTCTTGTACTTTACTTTGCAGACAAAATTGTATCCTGGCCGACGAGATGGGTCTAGGTAAAACCGTGCAGAGTATCACCTATCTGCAAGAAGCTGTGAATGCTGGTATCAAGGGTCCCTTCCTCATTATCGTGCCCCTGTCCACTGTCGGAAACTGGCAGCGCGAGTTCGAAACGTGGACAGATATGAACGTAGTTGTATACCATGGAGGGTAAGTTGGGCCTATTTTTATAGCTACATTTAACAAAATTCTTTTCCACAATTTGGCCAAAGTGCAACATACACAGTTCGAATAAATGTGTGTCATCATGTTTTGAAATAACATAATTAGATAACCTACTGTGGCATGATTCGATGATGAATGATATTTGAAAGTTATGTGATAATTCGTTTTATATCTTTTACATGATTGACTTCTGCTTACAGAAATGCCAGTCGAAACATGATCCAGGAGTACGAACTGTACTATCGAAATGAAAATGTGAGTATATTTTTTTTAATTTTTGTTTTCTTTGTCAATAAGCATATGTATTCAATAAGAGATATTTAGATAGGAGAAAGTATTAGTAATGTTCTCTGTCTAGAAATATTCACACCTTTCATGCTTACAATTAGAAGGAACCAATTGATCCTGTCTTTTGTAATGAAAATGCCTTAAATATCTATTACTTATGTCTTCAAACTGTGGTTTACCTGGAGTTATCCATACATAATTCATTAACTTTCGACTTTCTTTGCAGGGTGAGAAAATCAAGGATTATTACCGTTTCCAAGCATTGATCACTACTTTTGAAGTCATCATCTCGGACATGGATTTGTTAACTCAGATCGATTGGCGGATATCCATCATTGATGAAGCCCATCGCCTTAAGAACAGAAATTGTAAACTTCTGGAAGGACTGCGTGCATTCAGATTGGTAAGTCTTAAGTTCTCCCCAATAATAAGCCATGTCTGCTGCCTCAAAGTACCAGAAGCCAGAAGCCATACCATTCTTCGATATAATCTGTATTGTAAAATTACCTCTTCTGGGAACAGAATATTTTTTAACTCGAATATATTACTCATTTTAATTGTTGGTAAATCCATATCGTAATAATGTTTTCATTTTCTTGCAGGAACAACGCGTGTTGCTGACAGGCACACCCCTACAAAACAACACTGATGAACTCTTCAGTTTGCTCAACTTCCTAGAACCTAAACGCTTTGCCTCTGCAGAGGCCTTTGCCGCCGAGTTCGGTGATCTCAAGTCAGATACTCAGGTGGAGAAACTCCAGACTGTGCTCAAGCCTATGATGCTGCGTCGACTGAAGGAGGACGTAGAGAAGAACCTCGCCCCGAAAGAGGAGACCATCATCGAAGTAGAACTCACAAACATTCAGAAAAAGTATTACCGGGCTATTCTAGAGAAGAACTTCTCGTTCTTGCAGAAATCGGGCTCTAACGCAAACTTACCCAACCTTATGAATACCATGATGGAACTGAGAAAATGTTGTAATCACCCGTATCTAGTCAATGGTAAGTTATCGTGTTAAATATGTTTAGAAAATGCTTTTATGATAACTTCTAGTTTGTTGCTTAGAAAGTCAGGTTCGAAATCTACACATCGTACATAGATAAATTAACAGAAAGAATAGTGACAAAGACTCAAAATTCGCAAATAGACACACATTTTCTTGCGAGTTCCTCCATTCTCGAAGTTCTGATTTTCCCTTTTATTTGAGTATAATCAATTCATGTAACTATTCTATGGTTCTTTTTAATAGGTGCCGAAGATCAGATCTTGCATGAAGCTCGTGAGTCGCGAGGTAACCAACCGCTGGACGCCGATTCTTTGCTCCAAGCAATGGTGCAAGCTTCGGGTAAACTTGTGCTCATTGATAAACTACTACCCAAACTGAAGGCTGGAAACCACAAAGTCCTCATCTTTTCTCAGATGATCCGGGTATTGGATATCCTGGAGGATTACCTGCTTCAGAGAAGATACCTGTATGAGAGGCTTGATGGACGAATTCGAGGAAATTTGAGACAGGAGGCAATTGACAGATTTTGTAAACCAGGTATTTTGTTTGTTTCTAAAGATTTTACTTTAGCTGGGTATACAATGTTTCCTCAGGGGCTTTCTTACAGCATTTTGGCCTCTTTGGCTATCTTTCCTCTTTCAAATATCTCAGTACTTAAACCCTGGATACCCATCGTTGTATTCTTTTGTTTCATACCTGATACCAGTACGCCCCAGTATCATAACCAAAGCTAAACCCATTTAATATATATATATTTTTTTTAATATGTTGAGAGGGGTGCTGCCAACCGACTGGGTTTCAAGTAGATGAGTTATGTTACTTGGTTGAAATGAGAGGGCTGTTGGGTTGAAAATTGCACTTTTTATTTGGAACTTATTTTTTTTTAATATTTCATCATCAACTTGATTTCTAGGCTCTGACCGGTTCGCCTTCTTACTGTGCACACGTGCTGGCGGTCTTGGTATCAACTTGACGGCTGCTGATACTGTCATCATCTATGACTCAGACTGGAACCCGCAAAATGATCTTCAGGTATGTATTCACCACACTAAATTACTGACACAAAATATATCAAACCGTCATAGTGGATTTAAACCGTATGCCACAAATGAAGTCTTCTCCTAAGTTCGTCCTAGAAAATTAAATGTGTATGATTCTCTTTTCTCCAGGCCCAAGCTCGCTGCCATCGTATTGGCCAAGTAAAAGCTGTGAAAATCTACCGACTGATCACGAGAAACTCTTATGAGAGAGAGATGTTTGACAGGGCATCTATGAAACTGGGACTGGACAAGGCTGTTCTTCAGTCTATGCGCTCTGAAGACAAAGTGGTAATTGTTCTTTTCCTGGTTTTAATGGCATTATTGTAAGAGATTGTCAGGCACTTCCCCTTCTTGTTTAGAGCATTTGAACATATAAACCCTTCATTTGTATCTGATGAAACTGAGATCATGGTTCAATTAGTATAATAAAAAACCTATGGCCTATATGAGTTATTCATTTACTGCCTAAGAAATAAACACAACAAAATATGAACCCTTCATTTTTATCTGATGAAACTGAGATCATGGTTCAATTAGTATAATAAAAAACCTATGGCCTATATGAGTTTTTTTTTTCATTTACTGCCTAAGAAATAAACACAACAAAATATGAACCCTTCATTTTTATCTGATGAAACTGAGATCATGGTTCAATTAGTATAATAAAAAACCTATGGCCTATATGAGTTCATTTACTGCCTAAAAAATAAACACAACAATAAATTATGTACATGTACATTTTTAAAAAATGACTATGATGATTTTTGTATTTCGTTTTTTAGGATAAGCCACAATTGACCAAGAAAGAGATAGAAGATCTCTTGAAGAAGGGTGCCTACGGTGCTGTAATGGACGATGACAAAGCTGGTGATGAGTTTTGCGAGGAAGACATTGACCAGATTCTGCGCCGGCGTACCCAGGTCATCACTATTGAGGCAGAAGAGAAAGGCTCACAGTTCGCCAAAGCGAGCTTCAGTGTATCCACCAACCGCAATGACATTGACATTGATGATCCAGAGTTCTGGGAGAAGTGGGCCAAAAAAGCTGACATTGACGTCAATGAAATAAAAAATAGGGTAAGTGCCCATTGGAGACCTCATGTATTAGTGTCGCTTAAAGTTGGGTGCTCTACTATGGGGAAATCTTGAGATTTATGCCCTTTAGGTAAACTGCCTCATGATGATTTGTGTCATGCTAATACTGAAAAGTCACACCGGCTTCATTTACTGAAGCCGGTGATGGACCTTAGTGCGTTTATTTACTCACATACTGAAGGCATTCATTGACCAGGCAAGATCCTTCTCACCTTTTTTTACTTACACATAAAGTTATATTAATTCTTACGAAAATTTGTGTGGTCCTACTCTTAACCCCACCAGGCTTATTTCACTCTTAAATATAATAAATTAAAGAATGCAGTGAACCAGAGCCATTTGAGTGAACCAATTAAATGTGAATATGTAATTGCTACCGTCGGAATTGGATTTAAATCATAACCTAACTTTTATTTTCAAGACTTCTTTTGAATTGTGGCTTTAATGATTGAACCTCCTTTGCAGAATCAACTTGTGATGGAAATGCCGCGTGTGAGGAAGCAGACGGCGCGATACGGTGGTCAGGACTCCGTGGTAAACATGTCGGACCTGGAGTCGTCAGAGACAGAGGGAGAGGAGGATGTGAACCAAATTCCTGGCAGTACTCGTGGTGGTGGTAGTGGGCGCGGCAGTGTCCGCCGGGGCGGCAGAGGCTCCCGCGGCACTGGACGTCGTGGCCGCCGCTCACGTTATGACGACGATTACAGCATGGACGAATCCGGTAGCAAGTACAACCGCTCTGAATTCTTCAAGGTGGAGAAAAACCTCCTTGTTTATGGGTGAGTTCCAAATTGGTTCCCCTTCATCGTGTACCCACAGGATAGGGAAAGGAATACTCTTTATCTTGCTGTTTATCACTGCAATAATTAATGACGTTAAAAATATAGAAATTGAAACAGTTATAACACTATTTAGTTTGGCACTATGTATTCATGTACTATTATCTTTTCTCAGATGGGGACGCTGGGAGGACATTTTATTCCACTCACGGTTCAAGCGAGCCTTGCAACTGAGTGACGTGGATACCATGGCTAGAGCAATGGTAGGTATCTCTCTCTTGTCTCTCATTGTTTCCCAGATTAACGTTATATGGGCGAGTCTATGCCTTAAACATTTGTTTAATTTGGGCCAATAAGGAATCCCTAGATTACATGATATTCTTGATATTCATTCACCCCAGTTTTAGTTGTGTCAATGATTTATAATTACTGAGAATTTGGTTTCTCCGATTGTTTAGTAATGCTAGCACTTTCTCTGTTTACAGTTGCTATACAGCTTGAAGCATTATAAAGGTGACGAGAGAATAAAGGGCTTCATCTGGGACCTTGTAACCGCACAGGGTGGGGAGGAGAAAGACTACAGCAACCATTCCGGTACGTTCATTCTCAATGGCATTGTTGTACATGGTTATTTCTATAGAAAGAGAATATAATATGATACTTTCCTCTTTCTTTCTTCTTATTAAAATGAATAGTTTTTAATTTTTCTACAAAAAAATAATACCACTGCACAGAATAAAGATAAGGGCATTTGTGTATTTATGCAGGTCTCTCCGCTCCCGTACCCCGTGGGCGTAAAGGCAAGAAGGCTAAAGAGAAAAGTACCAAGCTGCAGACTGCTCTAGAGGAAGACATGGCTAAAGCAAACATAGAGGATCCAGAAAATCTGATTACTGATAACGGCTATAGGAAACACTTGCAGAGACATGCCAACAAGTAAGCAATTCCAGCATCATATATATTTTCCACCACATTGGAGTATTATGAGTAATGAGTGGTGCGAGTCCTGCCTAGCAAATATACTTTGATAATGTATAGGTAGCTTGAGAAGACCCAAGTTTTAGTTGAGAGTGCCCACCTTTTCCACCACCACTTGATGTATGCTTAGGCCTAAAATAAAATTATCTTTTGTTTCCGGTCCCCTCATGGTAGAAATTTGTGTCGGTTGGTTGGGATTTATTTTTATTATTTTATTTTGGTAGCAGCGGTGGGAAATCATGGCGACGGATTATATGTAGCAAACCTCGTCATATGGTGTTAAGAGAGTCACTGCTGTGATGACTGGGAAACCCCTTGTAGGGGTTTTTTCATTATTTTTTTTTTCATTTTTATTGGTCAGTAGGGACTTTTTTTGGTAAAAGTTATTGTGCTGTTTCAAATCATGTTCTAATCTTACTTCATTTTCGTATTCATTCAGAGTCCTGCTGCGTGTGCGTTTGTTGTATTATCTCAAACACGAGATCATCAACACGGAGGCTGCAAAGATATTAAGTGGTTATCCCTTTAAGTAAGTCTGAGAAGTTTACCTAAGTCTGGAATTTATAATCTAGCTGGGGGTTTCTGCCATAACCAAATCTTCGTTTCTACAATTCATTATGTTGGCTGTATATATTATATGATTGACTAGATAGTTATTCAAGTTTTTCTACTTAATTGTGTATGTATTTATAACAATTTAGGTTATACTTGTGTGGTCGTTCCGCTCTCCTACCTCTTGCATTATTATAAATAAAATATGACTATACAAATGCCTTGTTTGCCCTTGCAGTGAGATAGATATGCCACCCCCTAACACTGATGGCGATCCCCCAGTTTACTGGTGGGATGACGACGCTGATCGATGTCTTCTCATAGGCGTTTTCAAACATGGTGAGTTCCACCTCAAGACGCATCGAAGTAGTCGTTTAATTGGCTGTTCCTACCTTTTCTTTTCTTAAAGAGTTTTGTTAACGTATACCGGTCTAATGTGAATTCATTTGTTAATCAATATATTCTTACTATATTTCAGGTTATGAGAAATATAGTTTGATGAGACAAGATCCATCTCTCTGCTTCCTGTACCGGTGTGGGCCACCGGATAATAAAGCTTTACTCGCTGAGCAAAATGATGAAGATGGCGATCTCGCCAAGTAAGTTCTTTGACATATTGACATCTGTGTCTAAATCTTTATTACCGCCGCTTGTAGTTGGGTACTCTGCTATGAAGAATAAATGAGATGTATGCCCTTAAGTAAAACTGCCTCATGATGATTTGTGTCATGCTAATACTGAATAGTCACACCTGCTTCATTTACTGAAGCCGGTGATGGACCTTAGTGCGTTTACTTACTCACACACTGAAGGCATTATTGTGGATGATAATGTATTCATAAGCATAACGTGTCCTCAATTAGCAGTTAGTAGTTCTTGTAACTAGGTGCTTAGTCTATATTTTAGCATGTTCTGACAGGTCTCTATATCCATGTTCTATTTTAGGGAGTTGGGTGAAGACAACGAACCTGAGTTTAAGGGTGATGAAGAGGATGAAGGTAACAGTTCATCTGCTGCTAACACCCCCAAACCGGCTCCCCCGCCTGCCGACCAAACAAGTAAGTAGTTCCATATTCCACCACCACATATTCAACACTGTTTTAATAATGTAGGCCTGTATTTACTGTAGCCAAAATTGAGTACAGAGTTTGAAATAGACACACTTTGATGAGCTGCATACTTCAGGTGTCTAATAATAACTTTTCAATTTATAGATGAACATGGACAGTTGCCTTTCCCGTCTATGTCCGATATTAACACTCGTCTCAGGCGAGTGATTACTGGATACCAACGCAACCATAAACGGGAGCAAGTCAGACAGGCCCAATATGCTAAGGTTTGTACTGTGAAATATTTTAAAACCATTATTAATCTTCATTGAACTTCCTTACACCTGGCAGGTATACCATAAATCACATGGCAACGCGTGAAAGCAACCAGATCTATAAGCTTATGCGTATTTGTTTAAATTTGTGGCCAATAACAAAGTTTTTTTAGAAATAACGTCCCTGCTTCATTAATGAAAAGCGCTTTCTATTAGCTATTACCAGCGAGTGAAAATCTCTTTCCAGTAGCCATTTTACTCTTTATAACCTTGGAATTTGGAATTACACGATACACAAATTATATATTTTCATCTCTGGTAAGATATTAATTAGGTTAGCTTATGTGATTCTCATTGCTTGAACTATTTTCTGTCCCATAGCGACTGGAGAGGAAGGAGAGGTTTGACCTTGCCATCAGGGAGAGGGAGAAGATGAAGCGTGACACGCAGCAGCGCTGGTCCCGACGTGAGGAGGCTGACTTCTACAGAGTCGTGTCTACCTTTGGCATTGAGCGCGATCCTTACAGCAAGAAGTTCAGATGGGAGACATTCAGAAACCTTGCCCGCCTGGACAAGAAGTACGACGATACGCTGATGGAGTATTTCCTAGCGTTCTACCACATGTGTAAACGTGTGTGTAAACGATTCAAAACGGACGAAGAAGGTAACACATCTTGTCTTTGCATACATGTAGTATATTCTATCAAACAAAGAACTGTAAAAATGAACACTTTCTGAATATAAATCGTTTTAAATTCCCTAGCCATTATTGTATGACACTAGGTTTGGAGATATTGGTAGTTGATGTTATTTCCCAATGCTTATGTCACTGTAAACTGGATTTCAGCCATTCCCCCGACTACTCTGTATATAGAACCCATCACAGAGGAGCGCGCCTCTCGGTGCCTCGCCAGGATTGATCTACTCAACAAATTACGAGAGGAAATATTGTGGCACCCAAGGTTAGAAGACCGCCTCAAAATGTGCCAAGCATCGCCCGAGTTGCCCGACTGGTGGGAACCTGGTGTCCACGACAAGGACCTGCTCATTGGTGCTTGCAAGTGAGTTATCTACCGTACGAAAGCTGGGAGTTGAAACTTGATAACTATACTAAGAAACCGGTATTGCATGTATATACAGTTAACTTGGCTAAAGTAGCTAATTGTACAATATTCATTTGGAAATTTTATTGCGCGTTCCTATGACGGGCATAAGCAGGAATATTTCTGTGATGTATCGTGTCAATGTATAATCAGTTCATTTGGTGTTTTATAAATAAAGCTGTATTAGAGAAGAATCCTAGGGTAATAAAAGCATTTCAGGGTAGTGCATGCATTTAGCAGTCTAGCCTTGCGATATTCTTCCTGATATTTATAGACCGTTGCATTATATTTACCTTTTCTCATTCCAGACATGGCTTGGCTAGAACTGACTACCATATACTTCATGATCCTAAGTTAGTGTTCCGGGACATTCTGAAGATAAAACAAGCTCAACACGGAAAGAATGGTTCCAGTGATTCTCCTAGACCACGTACGATATCCATCAACTCAAATTCTGGCTCCCCGAGGCCCTCCCAACCGACTGATCTCAGTAAGCATTTGCTTTTTCCCTCTTTAAGTTCAGCTTGAGTTTGGTGTCATTTTTTTTAGTTTTCAAGTTGAAAGTTCCTATTTCACTCACTCTGGCAATGAACCCCGAACTGCGTCAATTATTATCAATTCAATTTCTTCACAAGGGGAATTGAGGATCACTGTAACTGACATATTACATTAGTAATTTCACACGTTTTCAAATTTTAGTGACTAAAATTTGTCTGTATTTTTTGTACAGGTGCTACACCGACAGATGCACAAAATACGGCTGTGATAAAGGAGGAAGCTCAACCAAAGCTAGAATCTTCTGAAAGTAAGGAAGATAAAAAATCGGAAACAAGTCCGAAACCTACCTCGGAAGAAACCAAAGAATCAAACAAAGATGGGGAAACGCTTGACCTCACTAAAAAGGAGGAGTCACCAAGTGAGAAAGCCTCTGAAATGAAAGAAGATGATACTGAGAAAGAAAAGGAAGAGGATAAGGAGAAACCTAAAAGTGAAGAAAATAAGGACAAAGATGAAGTTGAGAAGATGGAAGAAGGAAGTGATGAGAAGAAAGAGGACGAGAAGAAAGAGGACGAGAAAGAGGTGGAAAAGGAGAAAGAGAAAGAAAAGGAGAAAGAGAAAGTTGAAGAAAACGATGTGGAAATGACCGAAGAAAAGCCTAAAGAGAGCAAAGAACCAGAGAAGGAAGCGAAGGAAGAGTTGCCTATGGAAGTAGAAGAAGAAGTAGAGAAAGAAAAGGAAGAAAAGCCCACTGCTGAAGAGGTGAAAGTTGAGAAAGCAGAGGGTGAGATCAAGGCAGAGGATGAGCTTAAGGCTGAGGTCAAGAAGGAAGAAGAGGAACCTAAACTAGACAAGTCACAAGATCAAATAAAAGAAGAGCTTAAGGAGGAAGTAAAAGAAGAAATCAAGTCCGAAGTGAAGGTAGAAGAAGGCGGTGAGAAGGTTGAAGCCAAGCCTGAAATGGTGACCCCTGTCTCAACCCCCAAGAAGGAGACAATGGGTGGCGACCAGGAGGATGGTACAGACGGTGAGAATGGCTCTATCACCAACTATGGCTCTCCCGCTGCTGCCTTCCTGCGCCGAGAGCAGATGAAACATGCTGAAGATACACCAGAGGTGGGATATATACTAATAATAATTGTTGTGTTCTTTCCTATAGTTTATCCTATTAATTTTTTATTTTTTTTATTAATTATGATTAATAGAAACTTATTATAAAAATGAATAAAACATTGAAAAGTTATATTATTACAACTTGACTAGAGTATATTCTATTATTCTTCGTATTATTTTGTTTTATATATATAATTCAGTGGGTAGTACCTTTGGTGCAACAAATGTAATACCTCCAAGAAGTTATTACCAATTTACTTGTTTGAAACTTGACTGGGTAATATTGTGTTTACAGGGTTCTGGTCTGGAGGATGGTTATGATGATTATGAACCATCACCAGCTGAGATTCTGGCTCGCTCCATGAACGTACCTTCAATTCAATGGCCAAAGGTAAGTTGCCGTACACATTTCTCTTTAAAAAGAGAATTTTGCAGTGGGCAGATGTTGTATATAAAAGTGGATGTTCGAATACGCGCTAGCTATAATCTTACTTGTTCCTATGGATGTAAACCCTTTCTTATCATTTATCTTTTTCCCATCTCATTACAGGACCGAGTGGTCTTCCATCGACTTGAAGCAGTTACGCATGTGATAGAAAAGGGAGAATGGCCGGTCTCAAAGCGAACGTACACACCACTACACGAAATGATGTCGGATTCTCAATCCTCTACCCCACTTGGAGGAACCCCGTCAGGAACACCGCGCGTGGAGTCCGGTGTTCACGACTACAACTTGCTGAGCTCTGCAGATGGAATGGTTCGTGTTCAGCAGGTTAAACATCAATATGGCTTCACTGAGAGTGAGGCGGAGGATTACGTAGCGGGTTACTATGGCGATCAGTATGACCAGGGCGATGACCCATATGAACGAGAGCGGGACTTTAGGGTTGCCCTCATGGAGGTAGGGAGACGCATGTGCACTGGCCAGGCTGGCTGGTGGCTGGTTGTCTTAAAATTTGTGCCGCCACACTGCCTGGCCTGGCCGTTAATGTGGACGAGGAATGGAAGGAATGGTTGCCGAATCTGATGTCACCGGTTGCCACAGTCACCATTGTCCACGGTGGTTTCCGCCGTTGTGCTATGTCCACCCTTGCATCTTGATGGCTCTCACTCCTCACGAGAACAAGCTATTTTCTTAACTCAAACTAAAACTCATAACCCTCAGCTTGAATTTAAAGTTAATTTCATTTATCGCTAAAGAAATTTGGCTTACATGTTTTTTACTAGGATATAATTCTGATAAGTCTTGTTGGCCGACGATATTAAAAAGAAGTTCCATTTTTAGATTGCATGTAATATTGAAAATGCATGATATGGAGTTCGATGCATTTGTGTCTATACAGCGATGCATGATCTAATTTCAAGCTGTACATAATGCGGATACTAAATAATTAAATGTAGGGACTAATGAGGGGGATATACGTAATTAATGCGCTTAAACACCCTTCACTGTGAACATCACGCTGGTCCCATCTCTTGTATAAATTAAGTTCCCAGTAAGCAAACCCTATTTAGGAAAACTGGATAATTTTACCTGATTTGGTTTTTGTAGAAATTTGTAGAGTCCATCAAGACTGCTCTGCACATAGGTGTTTGGTTCACCGTTACGCTTTGGTCTCACCTGGTCTGTTCGCTTAATGTGGTGGTATTTCCAACATTTATTTACTTAACTGGCTTTCTACACAATCCCCTACCACGTTTCGAAAACAAAAATAACTTGTTGGTTCTACACGTCCCGTATTCCCCTACCTGTCTTAATTTAGTTAAGCTCACTGAGAAGTTAATCTGTGAAATGTGGGCTCAAAATGAACAGACCCTGGTGCCGAGACTTATTTTTGATCTCCCGAAAGTGAAGCTTAGACGAAGTCATGTGTCCTACGCAGTTGTATATCATCTCTTCATACATTGTATATTATGTATGTGTATCTTGGATCGCTGTGTTGTTTTTTGCTGCTTGCGTTCGCATCTGGCACGCTGTCAACGTCATGAATACTTGTGAGAAACTACATGTTTAACATTCGTTGACTCGCCTATCTTGGACTGACATGGGGGAGAGGGGCAAACCCCTGGGGGATGGGGCCAAAGATACCTTAGGGTTGGGGGAAACATGTCAGTCCAAGGTTTGCAGCGCTTGTTTCATCCCATAGTGGGGATTTTACACGTGGCTTTTAAGACATCTCTGGTCGCATACAATCGCCAAGCCTGCACAAGTCTGTTGATTTTGCTGTTCAATTCATTTTGGTTACTGGCGCTCGCTTTAGCCTGCCAATTCTCCTGTCAATAACTCTCAAGTGTATGTGTGTATGAAAGTTGGAATGAACGAATATTCAATGTTTTTTCTTGGTACTTTCCAATCAGATTGTCAGTGTAACACTCGAAATTTCTGCAGGTTTTTATATGCCTCATTCGTTGGAAATTATCTTTATTTGAAATTCGTGCATGAATTTGAATGTCGGATGTGAATGGACGGATTCTAATATTCAACTTGTTTCCACAGGGTGACGGCCTAAAATTAACATTCCAAAAGAGGAGAAAGCCCGGAAGACGATCCAAGGCTGAAATAGAAGCAGAAAGAAGTAAGTTAAATATTTTGGCTTTAACTTTCTCAATTTATCTGAAGACTCTTTTTCTTGGTTTTCTTACTTATTTTCAAATTTATATCTTTGCTTTTATGGCTGTTTGCTTTTTACACTAAGGTTTTTTAAAAATCATATTTCAAATACTAATCGAGAACTTCATTTATCTTATTGCAGTGGCTCAGATGCGCGAGATTCTCCATGGAGGAGGTAACTCTATGAACAGTGACGGTGATAGTATGAGTGAAACCAATACTTCAATGACGAGCAATTACTCCTCCTCTGCTCGCAATGAAAGTATGATGAATGGTACCCCCTCCACCCCCGGCAGTACCCCCAACAAGGCGCTCGATTTTAGCCCAATCCGGGCCAGTGACAGCTCGTATTTATCTAGTGCTGAAAAATCGATCTTGGTAAGACATGTTTGGGAATAATAGTTCTTACTTACTTCCCATGTTGTGTAATACGGACGAAGCGATAACAGTCTCTCTACCTCAAGGAGCTACCATGCTACTAGAACGTCGTGACGTAATCCTGTCGTGGGTTTCCAATACCTACAGAAACCCTGGAGACAGTCTGTTGACAGTCTCCAGGGTGTGCTATTGTCTCCAGGGCTGAATGTCCTGGTTCCCATGTTGTGCTTATGGTCCGATGCTTCTTTCCTATAATATAAATTTCATACTGCTTTGATATACTGTAGACCTGATAGACCTTCACCGAACATGGGATGATTTGCATCCCTCTATTTTCGTCCGTTAATTATGTCTTATAAATGAAAGTTTTACTCCATATAAGCTTGGCAAGGTGGATTTAGGGATCAAATAATACACATTTGGTCCCATCCACAAGCGTTTGTCGTACCCTAAGATAAGTTTCAGTCAGAATTGTTTAAATGATTCATTTAATCTGTTAAATAAGGGACTAAAACATCAAAACCATGAAAGAAGTAGTCGTGGATAGTTGTTGCTTTTATATGAATATTAACTAATTTACTAACGTTTCGGCGGCCATTGCACCTTCATCAGGGTATCATTTAATCCTCAATTGGTGTGCGTAATGTTTCCAGGCGGGACAATTCCCTCTTCAGTTCCCTATGAAGAAAAGGCGTGGGAGAAAGCGTAAGATCGACAAATTGTTGGAAGCTGCTGCTATGGCCCAACACCAGGCCCGCCTAGCTCAGGCTCAGGCACACACGGAGGAGGCACAGGCGCATGCTGCAGCCATGGCACACGCTGCCAGGGAGGCTCAGGAGGCAGCCATGAGAGAGGCAGCCATCCGGGAAGCTATGGCTAAGAGAGAACGTCCAGCTGTTTCTCTAGATCCTGGTTTGTATATCCTTTTCCAGTTTTGTTACTTGTATATTACTATCTAGCAATAAGTAAATCAATCATCCCATTTACGCCTTCGCGTTCTTAATGTATATTCCTGAGTTCACCAGTTGCCTCGAAGAAAATATAATTTTAATTCACCTTACTGGTTATCAGGTAAGCCTCTCAACATTCTAAAATAAACATGTGCCTTGTTACATTCGAAGAATTGTTAATGATCACGCAAAAAAAATCCCATGGAATGATACAGGGGTTCCTCATTAAGGATGGCGGACAGTTCTCTTTAAATTTGGGGATACTGTAGACATATGGTGGGTAGTGCCAACGTACCTGAATAAAAGGCAGTATATGTCACCAGTCAGTTCTCCAACTAATAATCAGTTTCTAATGATGCCCTCGGGGTGGTTCAACCTACCTACCCAGTCCAGTTGACCCGACTGGATAATGAAAAACGGTTTTCCCTGTATGTGGGATACTTGGTGTTACCTCTGTATTAGTATTTTGTTTACTAATAAATAAAAAGTTTGAAAGGAAATTTATAGGAGGCTTTGTAGTTGTTGCAAGAGGTGTGGTAAGTTGGGAAGTGGGAGGGGACGTGCGACCTGCATCTGGTTTACATGAGTACATTAAGTACGCTCGAGTCATTGAGTGCTACTTATACCCGGCCACCCGAGATTTATGACTCATGCTTATCTCAGGCTATTGTTACCATCGGCAATGCTCTATTTGTTGCTGGTTTCTCAAATTTGTATGTCTGTAACCCAGTCTTGTCGAGACAAGTTAAGATTAAAATTTGTCATACAATTGTTTGACAAGATTGTAATTGCGGTTCTGCAGTGTAATATCGAGAATTGATTGTATTTTAATGGAAGGTTTTGTGTGTGAGAACCTTGCTGGTCATATACCTACCTTTCAGCAATTAAATGTGCTCTAACAGGTATTTTGGCTCCTAGTAACACCAGCGACCATATGTAAATGTGTGTATATATCAAGTGTGCCTATGTTATGATGCAGATGAGAGGGTGACGGTGATCAACCTGGAGGATGGAAGCATCCTGCGTGGAGGTGAGGCACCTCGGCGCCGGGATCTGGACAGGTGGCTGGAAGACCATCCAGGGTACATGGTTGACCGAGCCGATCCTGAGGAGGAGGTGGTACGTATTCTTAATTGGTCTTCTAATAGTTTGAAAATAATAATTAATGCATTAATATATTAATTATCCAAACATATCTAAAGAGCATAGATATTCACCTAGACAAATTTCTATAATTGTCCTCTATTTTGTTGATTGTGGACTGAATATCTGAAAATTGGATGAATATCATTTTACTTTTTCTTAGGAGGCGGCACTTGAGATGTCTCTTGAAGGAAAGAAAAAGAAACGCCGACCTAGGTCGGACCCCAACAAGTTGGATTTGAACAACCTGAGTGGATACGAAAATGTATCGGTGATAAACAGAGACACAGGTAAAAAGGTAAGGAATCGGAATCATTTTATTTCGATAAAATATGTCTTGAATTCTATGCGGAGGAATAATATGTAGACATGGCTAAGAGTTCTTTATGAAATCTACGTTTGTCATTGGTTTCGTTCATCATTATTGGCATTTTTAATTACTATTTGTTTCACACGTTCTTCCTTCTAGATTACCGGGGCTAAAGCGCCGCCTCTGAAATATCTTAATGAATGGCTCATCCAAAACAGTAGTTACGACGTAGATGGAAAGTGGGCTGGTGTAGTTGCTGCTTACGTAAGTATTTCCCAATTTCCTCAAGTCACATTCGCTTAAATCGAATTCTCAGATTTTTAAGGGACAAATCCCTTGAAATATTGGTCTCTTTGATTGAAGCCCTTTTCTGATACTTTTTATAATTTTGTGTCCTGAGTCTGACACTGTACTTACTTTTTCCTTCTCTTGCAGGGCAAGCTGTCATCAAAGTTGACACATCGGATTTTGCCTCCCACCGAAGGCATTGGCCGTGGTCGGGGAAGAGGACGTCCTCCTATGTCAAAGACGGCGACACCGGGAGATTTCCCCTACCCTGTGACCAGTATGAGTTCACTCACTGGTCTCACCAGTGCCAACATGATGGCTGCTGCTGCTGGCTTCCCAAAACTGGCCACCATGCCTATGCCTTTTGCTGGCCTACATGGTCTTGGTCTCGCCAACCCCATGTATGGCATCCCTGGCTTCGGTATGATGCCTGGCTCGTCCTCTGCATCTTCCAGTAAGGACGATGGCAAGGATGATGACGCAAAGGCAAAGGATAGCGACAACGACAGCGATGATGGTGGCAAGTCTTCAGGCTCTAGCAGCAAACCACATCCGTCCTTCCCGTTCATGTACAACCCTATGATGTTCAATCCACTGTTTGCCCAGGGCGGCTTGGGGAACTTCTCCTTGCCTATGGGACTGCCTACCTCTTTTGCTAGTCTCGCCCAACACGCCCATGCTCAGCAACAGTTGTTGAACGGCATGAAAGACTCTGACGACGACGAACCACCGACAAAGGTGCGTGTGAGAGAAAAGCCATCGGCTTCTTCATCTAGTAAAGATGGGGATCTGGTGGCTGAGGACCTCTCAGTAAGGCGGAAGCCTGACCGACCGACAACCGCGTCTTCTACTTCCTCATCAGAATCCCACTCTCTACACTTGGGAGAAGACGACCAACCCACCAATCTTGTGATTAAAGACAAACATAAGGACAAGCAAAAACACTCACACCACGCACCACACGAACACAAAGAGAGAGACATTAAACACAGGTCACATGATGGTGGGGAGCCTCAAACCCTAAATCTTAGTAAAGATAGTAGTAGTAAAACCAGCTCATCATCTTCGTCATCTGCATCTAAAAGACAAACTGCTAGGGAGGGGCTTGTAAAGGAACTAGTCAATCGCGTAAAAGAGAAGAAAAAGAGCAAGCTCGATAGCATTATTTCAGGGATTTTTGCCAAAGTAGGGGACAAGAAAGAAGAGAAAAGTGCTAAGCCTGCTGTTGCCGCGGCTAGCGCTAGTGAGGAGGCCACCCCTGAAACAAGTACAGAAAAGACAGACGTGTCCGCATCGGAGAATGTAGAGGAGAAAGTGCCAGAGGAAACATAGCACAAGTGACTGTGGGCAAGTTCTCATGTGATGCCCAATGCCAGCCTTGGTTAGTTGTTGCTCTACCTGTTAGCAGGCGCTGCTCTTGGAGGGCAAGTGTAACGTCTCCGAACAGGCAACTTTGCGCTGGTGGACTGGCAGACTATTATTTTGTACACACATACTAAAGGATTTATGTCATTCGTACATGGTCTCACTCTGTATATATACAAATACTACAAGCAGGAAGCTGTTCCGTGGAGGGAGATAGACGAAGGAAGGAAACGTAGAAGCAGCTTCTATTCCTCAAACTGATGATAAAAATAAAAGGTGGTGCTCGGGTGAGACAGAAGGAACCCCGGCAAAACCCTGGAGTTCTATAATGGATATGGTGATGGAGGTAGAGATGACTGAAGATGTGTAGAGTGAGGTTTGATGTATAAAGCAGAACACTGGATGCTGCTGCTTGTGTCAAACTGTCGTGTACTTGGAGAGTGTTGTCCTTTATTTCGACAGGGGCTCCTATATATATTGCAGTATATATATATATATGGCCCTCCAGTGTCTCAGGAATCTTATTGATATAATATGATACAAATATATATATATTATGTAACGAAGCTACATGTATAGGACTGCTGCTGCTCTTGTTGTTGTCAATATCTTTAAGAGAAGAGATGAATCCGTTAACGTACGTCGTCCCACAGCGGTGGCATACTTCCAGAGGCAAGCACTTGATATAATTTGTCAGTTTTGAATACCAATAGGGAACCAACCAGAAAGGATTGTAAAGGATCGAAATAGTGAACATGAGAAATAAATTAATAAACAGCTGCTGTGATACATTCAATGAAGCATAACCAAATCCCGAGGATGGGGAACTGTAATATTTATGGTTATGCCGAATAAACATTGCGAAGTTGAAACGAGCTGTGCCAGAACACAACCCAATACACCATAGACATTAGTTCGGTGTCTGCATGTGTGATATCTGATATATAAGAATGAATGTGTTGCATACGTGCGTGTCGCGGGTGTATGGGCAGATCTTATGCGGCTTCTTCATTTCTGTCTGGTCAGTTCTTTCAGTCTGAGGACCGCCCTCTGTATGAGGAGAGCCTACGGCGAAACTTAGCATGGAGGTGCGAGACTGAAAGTATTGGTCTCTTCGGTTACTTGATCATCAGCGGCGGACACTGATATGTCTCTCTGTACTGACCAACACAGAAAATATCGAGATGGAATAGTGGTCTGGCCCAGAGAAACTTTGCTCATTCTTGAAATAATGCAAAACGTAAGAGTTATGTATGTATTGACATTTCAAATACCCCACCGAAGGATGCATGCGTTCTAGAGAGGGGCTACCTTTGAGTTTATTCCTTATGGTCCTAAATCTAGGAATAGAAATGGCCTTGCAATGCATTTTATTAATCTGAAGAAGTTTTCCTTTCCCATGCTGTGAACTCTTATAATAAGTAGTCTGATATTCTCCTATTGAAGAGGTCCTATTCGTTCAACTATTGTGAATGATATATATATACACATATACGTTTAAAGCCTATCTGGGTAATGAAATAATTTTTAAAGATACAAGGTCCAAGTCAGGTCAGTATTGTGTCTCATTGAAGGACACTTATTTGTGTACTGCCCATTTTGTATAATACTATTGAATAAAACGGTGATTTAAGTTTAATTCTGGCTAGAGCGGTCGAGCAAGAAAGAGGTGTGGGTGGAAGAGTTGAATAACTGAGAGAACAAGTTAAGTAGCTGTGAAAGAATTGTCAGAGCATATTCATATTTATGTGATTTTGTATTCCTTTGGAGATGTATTATCATGTGGGATTTCAGTGATGATTGGAAAAGGATCTGCGCCTCGGGGGCCCATGTGTGCTGGTCGCATGGGACACAGGACAATCCTTTGAACGCTTTGATTTAGGGCTTAGTTAGTTCTTTATACATTGGAGCAACCCTTATTCTTCAGTACTCTTACAAAGCCCAAGGCATTTTCTTCCTTTATCATGGCACAACCCCCAGTCGAAGATAGGTAAAAACAAGTATTTTGGGACTTATGTTTAAAAGTGATCAATGAAATTTGCGTAACGTGTAATACTCTCGTCACTGCATCTGTGGCCGTAGATAAGCTAGGGCTATGGCAAAGGAAATTTTGTCTGCATGTCTTTCTCTCAATTAAATTTTTCCACGTGAATTGACATTTATGCCGCGTGTATAACTGTATTGGGGATAAAATGGAATCATGAATACTTTTATGACGATTGTATTGTTGGATAAGTAATAATAATAATGTGCTCCATGGGGAACCAAGCACAGTAATGAGTATCATGTTAAGTGGGGATAAAGTACTAATTTTCATGTGATCATTGTATTATAGAAAGCTACATACCAATGAAACCGGACCTCTGTTAATATATACACACAAATATATAATGAATATATATACATCCATGACAAACTGTGGTGTAAAATCGAAATATGTATAGCGATATATCTACGTATATATGATGATCATGTAGGTATGTCCAGTGGGGACTAGTATTTTCCCACTTGCATGGACATGATTATTGTGTTCTCTGATCTTCGAAAATGAGAAAAAAAAGATGTCTCGGTATACTGTTATATTCATTCCCATCTTACTATGTTACTGTTCGGCTATTTGACACAAGGAAGAGAGTAACAGTGCGAAATAATTGAGTTGGTTTGATCTTTACTTCGTGAATGGGGTGTCATTCGGTCTCTTTGTTTTCCTATGATTTTCCATACCCCCGTCTCTTTTGTGTTCTGTGTTGATTTGGTGATTATTTTCCCCCTCTTGGCCCACGGCGTTAGAAATTTATTGATTGCGGGATATTTTTCACAGATTCCCGACCAAACAATGTGTTCCCTCTCTGATTAATGTATCTAGCCCATAGGCCTGTAGTATGATGTGAATTAGTTTGATATACTCATGATTTATATGAGAGGGTGCCGGCCAGTAGCTTGGGCCGGACCACTCTTTACGCCATGTTATTATCTAATACAAGTGTGCGAGATGTGTGCGTGAGTCTGATGGACACTGGTCACATTGGAAGACGAATGTCTATTTAGTAATAATTATACATCTACTACTACTAGCTGTCCTTAGCTTTTTTTCTTCTCGTTGTGTACTACCTTGTTACAAATAGATTTTTACACGGTCAAGGGGCTTTATAATTATGGTTGTTGCAAATTTGACCACTTTTTTTATTGATTAAAACACAACAGACTGTCGTGTAGTGCATATTTAGTGTGAATGAAGCTTCTTCGTGAAGATATGTTGGCTTTATTTATATGCGACCTCAGTTGGAGAGAATAAAATAGCGAGGGAAAACTCAAGGTTTTAGTGATATACCGGTATTACGACAAAACAAGGGGCGGGCCTTTACCTGATGGCCGTGTTAGTATGCCATCTGGTGAGTAATAGCTGTACAAACAACCACGTCAGTTACAAGTCTACATCGTTTGTAACATTTAACGAGATAGAATCATACGTAGAATGTCATATATTTAACAAAACGATGAAAACGACCTGTTAAAACAGTTTGTTGCCTTAATATTTAAAATGATAGTATCATGACGAGTCTCGTGGTTGTTATGAATAGACTGGTTTATTATTGAATATGGACTTTAAATAGTGATTGTAAATGACAAATGTGTGTTACAGTACATTACTAATGATCGGTGCAATATCCATGTATGCCCCGATTATGTCCCTGCTTCTTTTAGTAACGGGCTCATTCCTGTTTGTCTCATTATGATCATATATAGAAACCTCCATAAGACACGATACATTCCTTGGCATCCAAGAAAACTGGTGTTTAGCAAAAAATAAAATACGTAATAAAACTTCCAAGCTCTTTAGCGAGGAAGACGTGAAGGTAGTCAACCAATACGAAAAAAATCATGGAGAAGAAACACGGGAAATCAGTCTCGACTTTCTATTTTCTTAAAAGTTCGCCTTCCTTTCCACAAAGGTTCAGTGAGTATAATTCAGAGTTTTCCCCAACTTGAGGAAAGAGGGCAATGTAAGTTATTTTCTACCCGATACGGTAAACGTAATATATTGTTGCTAGGGAGTGATGCAGTAGCAGAGCTGTGGAAAAGAGACTTCTTTTCTACTCAAGACACACACACGCGCGATGGAGACATACTATTTAATGTTGGATGTATTTATTGAACTAAATGACAATGAACAATGGAAAATATGATTATTTTTTATTAAAGTATGGCTTTGGTGTATGTAAATCCACTGTGTTTGCGTTGTTTGTATCATTCCCCAATCCGCTGTAAAATATATATGTTGAAATCTTCCTCATCTAATTTTAGTATCATGCCCCAAATTCTATTTTATCACCAGTTAAAATTATATATACTTCCTAGCTCTCATTCCAAGATTGTTGCATTTGTTACTAGTTGATTGCGTGGATTAGGTTAGATTTAACGCACCCAAAACCTTTCCAAATATTTTCGACGTTTTCCCCACTTAATTTATAGAATAAATGCGTGTGCTGATGTGATTCAACATTTTTAGGCATGCAAAAATATACATAAACCGAATGTCTGGAGGATTTTTAAAGGATAGATCAATCTTACTACCATATAGAAAGTAGCATACGTTTTGAAGGAAAGCCGGAAGAAAAGTCCATATAATGCACGACCTAAAGTAGTACATGTATATTTATCGTCCGATATTTTTTTTTTAACTGAATCAAGGACTAGGTTAATCAATTTAAATCTTTATGAATGTCCTGAAATATATATTTTTTTAAGTTAAAAAAAATATTGGTGGCACGTTAAGATTTATTTGTGCATGCAAATAAGTGACGCCCACGTTTGTCAGGCGATCTAGGTTATTTCTTATCAACAGATTAGAATTACAATTCTTACCAATCTACGCGTACATGGTAGAAGGCTTTACTTGTGATAGTACAAATGTATCTATACCGGCCTAGCTTTCCCTCAATATCTAATACACAACACAGATTTTAGCTATGAAATTTAATCCTGTATCTCATCCCAGGTCGATCCACACAATCACTAATATTCTTATGAAAAAGTTGCGTTAGTGTTACTTTGATAATGGCATTACTAATGTACGAAATGTTCAGAGAAGCTAAACACATAAAATCAAACAAAGCATACATGGAGGAATCAATTAAGCTAATATAAACCATAGCACAATGAAGAAGTTACCCTTGGACCTTCTTACACCAGAGATTAGTTTCACAGAGACATAAAAGCCTGGCATTCCATGGCAGTTATTGCAGCATTAACAGATGGTACAATGTTTGTCCAAAGACACCAAAAACAAAAGGCCGCGTATGGCTTTGGAAGCCGCTCATGCTGTTTTTCACTCCAGTCTCCTGGCATCTGAGAGCGCGGTGACTGCGTGCATTCTCATCATGTTGTGTCAACCATTGGGGCTAGGGCTGAGGCGTTCAAGCGTGACGGGGTGGGTCCACCACACAGAGGTATTAAGTGGGTGGGGGCTGTTTGTTTACATCATTATTTATGGCAAGCCCCAGCTCCCAGACTCGGTGCTCTACGGACCTTCGGACGTTACGCGTCGTTGCACCATTGCCGCTAGTTCATTTGCATGCATAAATTTGTGTACCGCCCCTGTTAATGATCATGGTTACACGTGTCTTCACTGAAATAAACATGAAATAAAAGGTGGAAGATAAACACATACCGGTATGTGGGCTTATGGGGATATTCACGGCTGATATCTTTAATGAGCCCTAGGATATTACCTATCCCAGTGAGACCCTTTATGAAGTAAAAAGAAAATGAATTATAATATATAGGCTAGCCCTGATGGTATAGCTGGGGTAAATTTGCTACGCATTGTTAGTTTCAAGTGAATCAATTCCTAAGCAAAAGACGCGGTCAAAGTGGAAGAACAGACAGCTAGGAGTATTGGCCTATATCAGTATATGCACAGCCTTAAAAAACAAACTGATTTAATTCTTCAGGGGGCAAACCTCAAGCTGTCTGGCGGATTATTGTTTTCGACCAAAAATATTCACAAAACAGAAACCTATCTAATTGAGCCTTATATACCGTAGCTTTTATAGACTAGGCCTACTATTAGGCCTACACATGCATTAGCCTATAACCAGATATAGGCCTAGGCAGGTAGGCCTACCGGTAGCTAGGCCCGCCCCCCCCCCCCCCCCCCCCCCCCCCCACACACACACACACACTCAGGGATAAAAAGTGTAACCACTTCTGTTCCAGCCTCTGAAAAGTACCCCCCTTTCCGCGAATTTTCAAGGCATTTTACCCCCCCCTTTTTGTGGCAAAACGCGGAAAATTTGATGCTAAAAAAGACCCCTTTTTATGATTTCAAGGAGTTGGAGAATAATTCTTCACGAAACTCTTGGAACATATGGATGAATAAACAAATATTTCCATGCATCTTAAATAATTGTAGGAATGATATATTTGATATTTGGGTTGGAAGGTATATTTAATGTCTCTAATACGTTTTCTTCAGGGACCATGTTGTGAAACTTATGTTGTAAAACCTATGTTGTTATTATTTATATCATTTATGAATCACAAAAGGTCTAAGTCGAAATGTTTTAAAAATCAACACAAAAGTAATGTGCCACAAAGTGAGTGAAAAATACCCCCTTTTCCAGCATTTCACGGATTTCACTTGCAAAAATATCCCCCTTTTTCAGGATTTCACGGAGTTCAGCTGCAAATTGGTACCCTTATTTCGAATTTCGCGCTCCGTGTTTGGTCGTGAAAAATTACCCCTTTCTCCGCGAAATTGGGAACAGAAGTGGTTACACTTTTTACCCCTGAGTGGGGGGGGGGGGGGGGGGGGGCGGGTAGCTAGGTAGCTAGGCTACTGGTATTGCCCCTTGGGGTAGGCCTACTTATTATCATAGGAGGTCTTATATATGTATCGACATGTATACCGTTTGAATTTGATGTACAAAAAGTGCAGTCTTAATTTTTAATAATTAAAATAGTTTCTGATTATGAAAAATATGTCAGCACTGGCCTAGTTAACGTTAATCTTTTGAGTGGAGAGTTGTTAGAAATCACATTAATTAATGCACATTTAAATAAAATATGCATTTTTATGTAGGCCTATGTTAAAACATTACTATAGGCTAGACGTAGCCTAGGCCTAGCCTACATGTAAACAATAATTGAAATTCTTGTTTTAACATAAGAAAACACGATAAAAAAATGTAGGCTATGCTAGCTTATGAGGCGGTCTTCATACATTTTTGGGAAAAAATCTTTTCAATGTTAAAGAACATTATCGTAGAGAGTATACAAGTCGAGAACGATGTTGATGAATTCACAGGCATCCTTGCTGATCCTTGCCGATCTCTACCACTATCAATCATGAATCAACCTATAGCTGTCATACTGACCGCCCCCATGCAGCCTCATCTATAAGCACGTGTATGCCTTCGGTGAATGACAGTTGGCCCGTTTCCAGATATAAGAAGACACGCCCCCTCCATCTGATTAACCTACTTCCATTTACACCCTCGAGCTGACATCATTTTGTAAAAATACGCGTCAACTAAGTTTCCAGTGGGGCTAATATCTCAAGTAGGAGTGATCGCAAGGAAAAATTAATGGTACAAGGAAACAAAGGGTTCAATTTCAATGCAGATTTCTTTGGCGCTAGATGTTCTGACATGTCAAGCGCCCGGGTTGGCGCGAATTGACACGTGACTAAAGTTGGGTGCTGATTGGCTGAAAGTTCCCGCCGCCAGGATTGTGGTTGAGGGTTCTGCCATTGTTGGTCTAGGCATCGCTAAGAACTGGTTGAAACATAGCTAATCATGGGACTTTCAGACGAAGGAGAAGAGAATTTACAAGTTAGATACGAGGAAATATGTCTTGACTTGAACCTGGATAAATCTGCGAAAGACGAAGCATGGGAGGCATACAACAGAATCTCCGTGAATTACACCCTTGAGGTAGGTATTCTTTTCAATTCAGGGCAGCCATATTTGTTTTGAATGCAGTCCGACCTTCTATATTGCTACTCTTGACAGAGCTGGGATTTGCTTTAGTCTTCCAGTAAATGACCTCATATCTGAGCTGAGATACACATCTACATATTCTTCTATCTTTTCAGGGTGATGGATTGCATTGGTTGGCGTGTTCATTGTATGTAGCATGCCGGAAAAGTGTACCTACGGTCGGACGTGGGCAGAGCGAAGGGAACTGTGTTTCCCTGACGCGGCTCCTCCGCTCGGGAAAATTAAGGTTAGATAATTTGTCTTCCTACAATTTCTTATCTATTGTTCAAAGATCTATTCTATACATTAAGGCAAAGTATTAGAGATGTATCCACGGTCTAATCGGAGCCATCAATACAGTTGGCAATGTTAGTAAAGTTTTGATGCGCGCCTTCGTATTCCGATGTATATTGGTCGATTTCCTAGCAGTCATGGGACTCGTAGAGTAGGAAGGTGTAGTAGATTTCCAATTTTTAACTCGCGAATGTCTCTTTTCTCCCCACAGCTTAATAAACTTCTTCAACAAAATGAAGAAGTGGGCCGACATGGCCAACCTTCCACAAGACTTCCGGGATAAGGTAGACAGATTGGAAAGAAATTTTGCCGTGTCAACAGTGATCTTCAAGAAGTTCCAACCAATATTCCTTGACATATTCCGTGACCCGGCCACAGATCCACCCAAAGCCCCTCGCAGCCGAAAACAGAGGTAAACTATGTCTTAGATATTCCCCCATAGCTGTGGTCAATAGTCAATATTGCATTATTAGTATATTGTCATGCCTCCCGTATAAATGGGTCATTTAAATGACTGCCATAGGCATAGCCGCTTGGGAGGATGCACTGAGTGACCGTAGGGGCGGTCAGTGACTGACTGGCCCTTCCTTGGGGGTCACTTCTTAGATGGGGGCATCTGAAGCCAGGCATAGGAGATGATAAAAAATAGCCTTATCTTAATTAAAGTCTGGGTTTTTTTCCTAGACTACTGCAGTCTCTTGGTATTTCTTTTACAGACTTTAACCCTTCACAAGTTCTGACAGTTCACCCTCGTTAAATTCAGTATTCATTAAGTCTTAAGACTACCGTACATGATTTCATCCTTTTGGTATTATAGATCGATAGGCATAGAAGAGATCTGGTACCGTATGTCTTATGTGAATTCTGTATGGTTAATGTTCAGTGTATTGTTACTTGAAGTTGACAGTTACAAGTTTGTTTCATTTTTAGACCATTTCCTACGTAACAGCCCAACTTTACCAATCAGTTCAAGTTGAAGATAGACGCAATTCTTAGAACATACCTAACGATCATTAATTAAAAGCTGCATAATTTTGGAAAGAGTGTGTCAATGATGGCTGCTCGAATGTATTTTTGTGGACATACACATAATTGACTTCAGAAAAGGGAAAAGTCGACTTGGGTCTTCTTTTTGGTTTAGATTGATTTGGCAGTTGTTTGTTTGCCACTCGTTTCGTTATTTCACTGTAAATATATAAGTTGTTTCCGTTATGATATCATGGAGGATCAATCGGATGGTCCTCAATCGAATTAAGAACCTTCAAAGATGGGAATATTGATTTTTTTGCATATACATTGTAAATCTTATATTTGCCAGTTAAGTAATGTATTTATTTAATATTGCCTACTCTTTCAGGAGGCTACCTTGCACCACAACTGAAGTATTCAACTTCTGTTGGACCATGTTCGTTCAAGTTAAAGGTATGTTGTATATTTCATCATCTGAACCGCTATACATATAAATGCAAAGTTTCTTTCTTGATCTTAAGTGTTGCACAAATGAAATGTGTAGTGGTGTGTCACTTCTGTCATCTCCTTTACAACCCTGAGCAAGTAAGCTGCCTGGGTTTAATGTGATAGTTGTCAGTCCCACCCTGTCCGAGGAAAAACCCTCCTGGACTTTTTGCTGTGGTGCTGGCATCTTTATTTTTCTTCTGGCTGGCCTGTGCATCTGCTGCGTGGGAACCGGCATTTACACTAGATAGACATCCCAGATATGTGTTGTCCTTCTTTTATGCTCCCCTCATAGCCCCAGTGGTAGCCTTAAATGAGTGCCGAGCCCCAGCTGAGAGCGCTCTTCGTTACGTCTTGTCCCTCACCTCTGGCAGCTGTCTAGGGATCCAAAACTCTTGCCCGGGCACAAGCCTCGCTTCACTACAGCTGTCACGTCCAGCCAGCTCCGCGTGCTGCCTGCGCTATTTTAGGCTTGTTGCCCGGGCGATAGGCTCCTCTCACTGGGGGCCTCTCCCCATTGGTTATCCTGGGGTGGGCGTGGCGTAGGCCACGGTGATTGATGGGAGGAGTTGGCGGGTGATGAGTGAAGCGGACAGTCTGATCTAAGAGTATACACCTCGCATTACATCGGCACTGCCTGGGCTTTACCCAATTAAAGTTAAATTACCACTAATTAAGTGCTATCAAGATGGGAGTAAGACTAGCCCGGTATTCCTGGCGGGTCGTTTCTATCTGCTGTTACTGTAACTATTCGCATCCCATTGCCTACTGCCAGTTTGTGTTTATACAAGACATTGGCTATGGCAATTGAGGCATGACAAAGGCATCATACTATTGCTATGCTATAGTATCAGTTCCCTTCATCAACATGTTATTGATTTTATTTAATGACATGAACTGGAGACCAATCTAAGAATGGTGTATGTAGCTCTCGACCTGAATAAAAACGAATTTAAAACAAATCAAGTCATCAGGAAAAATACTTTTTTGAGATTGGGTTTCGTCCCAATGAATGTTTGATGGGTGGTAATTTTCCAACCTAACACCTTCACTAGCTTAGGTGGGGTCATACTTGAGCCAATTTGCTGCAATTGAGGGCTTAACCTGGGTCCAGTCCAAGGCCAAGGATTATCAAACCTAAGTTTATGGTCCACCACCTTGAACTCTCATACCGGTCAGCTAAAGTCCAGTCAGCCAGTATCATATGGTATGGAGGTGCTGACTGAAAAAAACTTTCATGGTGATCATATTGAGTTGAAACTGGTTATTTCGTCTCATCTTACGAATTCATCGATAAAGCAGTTAATGCAAAGAGTATCTCGATTACAAGACATTTGATATCCCTGCGCTGTTACTAATACTGCCATTGGGATTTCCCCAGACATTCCAGATATGTGTGTTGTTATACACGTAGGTTAATTTTTATTGTCTCTACGGTTCGGAATTCATCAATATTTGCTCTTCGGACTTGGCCTTTATTTAAAATATGAGCGTATGCACACGTCTGAATGTAGAACAATGAATTTTTAAAAAAAATCCACATTGCCGGAAATGATTGAAAGTAAGCATTTCTTCCCTGTAATCGTGTTTTAAACTGTAGGAGACTTGGTTCCAGAGGTGAATGTGGAAAAACGATTTTAAACTTTCATAGAGGCTGATGTTGAGTTGGTTGCTTTGTTGTTGGGCTGCCCTTGCTATGTCTGAGCTGATGTCATCCCCGCTGGCAAGACCAAATAATGGACCACTTTCTGGAAACATGCCAGAATAGATATAGGAAGCGCGGTCCCTCCCCCTGGGCGGTTCTAGCGCGTGCGGAGTGAGTGGGGAAAGCTAAGGTGGGAGGGGACCTGCTGGCAGATGAGGAAATGATGGACAGCACTCTCTCTTTAACACACTATCGGACAACCCACTTTGATAGAGAAAAAGTTGTTCCCTTCAGGTTGTAATAATTCACTAATTATTGTGTTTTTTTAATGCAGGTAACTTCCCAGCCATTAGTGATGACCTTGTCAACAGTTACCACCTTCTGCTCTGTTGCATTGACTGGTTCTTCGGCAATGCTCTTCTCAGTAACCGCAAGGATCTGCTTAACCCATCATTTGCTGGTGAGAAAGGAGTAATATATTTATTATTAATGTTAAATAGTTCCAGCTGTCTCCAATGTATTATACGAATTGATTGTATCACTAAAATAGACATTAGATATTGTTGATTTAAATGGTACAAACGTATTGTATTTAAACCTTTGTTTTTAAGAGAGCAAATATCAATTTTCAATTGTACCGCGTAGAAAAATGTGTATAAATGCATGTATACAAATGTTTAGATAAAGTTACTGTGCATTAGTGATGTTAATGTTGCATTGTCATTTTTAGAGTTGGACACTGATTTAGAATAAATTTATTAACGTTGCTACCTTGTTGTATCACCCCAAGACGTTTGCACCAGCATATATATTGATTCTATATTATTCTGTTCAGGTTTACCCAAGAACTTCGATGTTAAGGATTACAAACCACCAACAGAGTTCCCCTGCCTCATCAGTCGACTGTGTGAGAAGCACGAGGGTCTCGTGGTGGAAGCCCTAGGGATAAAGGAGTACTGGTGGAAACCACACCTCAAAAGACTATTTGACAAAAAGGTAAAGGACTGACAATTCTTTTCCCGTTATATATTAAACTAGAGAAAACATTTTTACGTAATAATTGTCGAAGGAATCCTCCCGGTTGACTCATCTCATGAAACTAATCCTCCATGTTGTGGTTTATTATCTGTTCTTGAATTATAGGAATATATATATTATATACAAAGTAGGAACATGAAACGTTAGTTTTGGAATTGAAGTGTGAACTGGGTCCTGTTATTTAGTTGTATGAGCTTGTCAGCGGTAATAGTGAAAATGCACGCCCTACTTCATTTATTGCGAAGCCTTTGCTGACTGGTATTTGTGGACACTCAAGTAGTTATGCAAGATGCCGTCATGCTCGGTCTGCCATGGCTTGGGGCCTACACGTGCTCTAGCCTATCTAGGTCTGCACCTTTTTACATTGTTTTTATAAATCTACTTTTATTTAGGACCTTAGGAATTTTGTGACTGTTAAGTGACTTCAGGATTTCTGATGCTAGTTTGAGAGAGAGCGAAAGCCGACTTGGTGTATCTCTAATGACCACAGTCCCTTTCATGTCTAAAATTGCCTCCCTGCAGATTAGCAGGGAGAGGTTCTTTTGTATTGCTTTATTTTAGGGTCGGGTGGGTGGGATCAAGTTGTATAACGATACGAGGTCTGTCGTTTTCGTACAAAGAGATACATTACAAGTATAGCTGCAGTCCTCTATATTCCCTCGTTTTAGTGCTGTCATAAAAATGATGGCGATAGTTTTTGACTAGAAAATCTGGGTTGCCCTTGTGCATACATACTCTGCTCCAATTGTACCGGTACAATTGTTCAATGGTGTGAAGGCGAATTGAGATATCTTGAAAGAGTTATGTTTATTTGTATCAAGGAGTGGTTAGTGACCAGTCATCCGCCTTATTTGTGTATCTATTACAATTGTTAGTTACATATTAGCTTAACAAACGTACAAACAGACGAGCTGTATTGTTTCTCGCTGTAAAGAATCTATACTAACCCCTGTGTTGGTTTCTTCCCGCAGTGTGCGACATAGTGGGTTGGGTTGCCATAGACAGTCGGGCCATGACTTTTTGAAAGTTCATGGCCCGACTAGTTTTTCCATGGTCCGAATATAATGATCTGAATGGAATGCCATGCCTCAAATATGATGTCACATGCCCAATGTCATTACATTGCAGGGAGGGAGGCTTAGAATGAAGATAAACAAGAAGAAACAGTACTGTACAGACGTAGACATATATTGAGAATCAAAATAAATTATTTTATTTTCATTTTCTTTAAATCTCTGCTCTGCGTCAGATCAGGGTTCTCACCAGAAAAATTTGACAATGTAGCAGGATCAAACAACGATGTAGGGGGGTCCGGGGGCATGTGACCCCCCCCCCCCCCCCCCCCCCCCCCCAGGAAAATTTTGAGCAGAATGAGTGTTGTTTTAGTGTGTTCTGCTAATTTTGAGGGCAATCCCCTAAGTATTTAGACATATTTTTGAGATATCAACTTTCTTATTAAGACTTTCTACCCCAAACCATAGAAAACCATATATGAACAAAAAGGTTGATATCTGTACTGTCCATTTACGATGTCAAAAGACATTAAATATCTTTATTTCTATTTTTGTAAAGGTGTTGGTTACAGAGGGAAATCTTGGCGTAGAATACAACTTCTATATATAGCATATCGATCTACCAGAGGCATTCATTTGTTACATTCAAAAAGGATATCAATGAGTTGTAACATGTAAGATGGGTAATAGGCCTGGGGGAAACCAAATGCAAGATTTAGCTGAGATTTTCCCATTTAAGAAACATTGATTAAATGGTGGTTAAAGGTTATATGAATTTCAAATACAATACCTTATATTACTTTGAGTTATAAATAATGATCTGGAAGAAGGGCCGATTTTGCCAACATATTGGGAATGTTGTAAAAGCCAAGAGCTATTTGAAAAGAATATCTCAAAATGAAAAGATTAATTGAATAATGATCACAGGAAACGACGACGACATCCTGTCCTCCACAGGGCTCTCAAGTCTCACGCATTTTGCGTGTGACACACGCATTTAGCCAATATCTCACGCTAAAGCTTCAAAATCTCACGCATAAAATTAAATCTGGATAAAATAATTAGTTATGTGTTTTTTTGTTCCAAATTCATTTAAATGACATATCAAATACCGAAACATCACCGACATTCGGATTTATAGGCCTACATGTGGGTGCATATTTTCCTTAGAAAATAAATCATGAGAGAACCCTTAAATGACATCAGTAATGCTTATGCATATTCTCATGTACAAGTCCCAACAACATTTAAAGGTATGTTCACTGCAATGTAATGTTTTGATATGGTTATTTGAAGAGTTTGGACAATTTGTAGATAATGAGGGAAACAATTATTTATGGTTATTTTGTAGAAAAGGGACCCTACTGGCAGGTAGCATAATAAGGCCATTTTGTTAAATCAAATTACATTTTACTGTCGTTTTAAATGGATATCCGATACATAGATCTGTACATTAAAAATTAATATTAGATCGATTCCACATGGGTAAAAATATATTTTTGGTTGATTTGGTAAGAAAAAGGGAAAATTCTAAACCCCCGGCCCCTATAGGCCTAGGTGGAGGCTTGAACCACCTATAAGCCAAAGGGCCTATGCTGTCAATTTTGCTGGCGAGAAGCCTGCACCATCATAAATATACACAATATAATGTGGAATTGCAGGGTTTAATTTTGGCCCTAGAATGGCCCTATCATTGATTAAAATACAATTTTTTCCGGGGGGCTTACAGCGCCCCCCAACCCCCCAGCTGGGTGGGTGGCTCGCTACGCTCGCCAGGGATCTCACGCATTTGTGACCTCACAACTTGAGAGCCCTGCCTCCATGTATAAGTCTTACTGATTTTTAATTTTAAGGGTTCTCGATTGATTTGCTACGAAAAATATACACCCAAATTTATATCTGCATAGTCTAAATATCGGCGATTTTTCGGTATTTTGTATGCAATTTAAATGCCAAGATGAGATGGTGTAGACTGGGGGCCATTAGACCTCCCAATTTTCTCATGGCCAGTCGGACCAGTGCTTTTGAAAAGTTCATGGCCCGACCGTATTTTTCATAGACTGGGTCCGTCGGACCAGTGGTTGTGTCGCACACTGTTCCCGAGATCTACATGTTAGTGGATGTTATTCATATGAGCAAAATTGAACGCTTTGTTATCCTTTGGTATATAATGGTGAAAGTAAAGTTTCATCGGTTCGACTGTCCGGTGAAAAATTTGTATGAAACGTTGGAGAAATCTTTGAAGGACCGTCCGGTGAAAGTTCTAAAGTTTTCGCCATGTCTGTAATGATGGTGTTATACGTAGGTAGATTCCATTCCCGTATTACATGTGCTCAAATACGCGAAACAGAACGTAGTGAGGTTAGTAGATCCTACTAATTCTCGTTAAAGCAGGGTCCGTGGGGCCTGAAAAGGCCTTTAATTTGGAAACATGAATTCAATGGACATTTTGGTCGAAGGGACTGGAGAAACATTTCATGGGCCTTGAATTCTGTTGGAAATGGCCTTGAAATTTTCGAAGATACTCTGTTTCTTCCTGTACACGTTCAACCTCTCACAACTTAAAGTAAATGACTCAAAGTAAAAGTTGGAAAAACGGTTATTGATATAAAATCTGAATATAAAACTTGTTAAGTACATCATTCGACTTTGGTCTATGAACAATAATAACTACAACCCCTGGTCCCATCATTAGGGCTCTGAAAAATCACTGAAATGGGCCTGGGAAATCATGAAGGGGAATGCACATCTGACTATTCGTCAGTTCTTCCAGTGTGTGCCCAACACATTTAACCTGAAGAAGAAAGTTTTAGGTTGTTTTACTTTATAACCGGGCCCTTGAAAGATGAATTTTGAAAAATAATGACCAATGAATGTATTTCTCATTCTAAATCACAATATCTAATAAATATTACTGTTTTTGTTTTCAGACATTAAAAGGAAAGGTTGAAAACTTGTCAGGAATTCTAGAAATAGGTACATTTGAGGCAAACAGGTTAGTATAAATCTCAACTCTCATGTCCTCTTGTGTTCTAGCCTGTTTTGAATGTGCTATGTTTTTTGAATATAATGTATCCATACTCCGAAGGCGTCAAATAGAACAATATTAATTGACTATTGCATTTGTTCTTGCAGTAAAGCCATGAACCAAGCCTATGAAATGTACGTGTTAAGCGTCGGAGATTTTGATGAAAGGATTTTCCTGGGAGAGGACAGTAATGTTGAAATAGGAACACCTGCAAAAACTGGTGTCAACACCGGTGATTTAGCTGAGAGAATGCAAGTCAGAATCGGTCAACAATCTTTTGAGCCTGTGAGTCACGCCTAATTTTCTCATTGTTTAAAATCTGTGATATGGTCGGACCAGTGTAATGAAGTGGCAATGTTGCTCACGGTCGAGAATACAGTGAACTAATAATGAACTAGCTGATGATTATCATATCATATTGTACCTACCGATTGAGCTTATACATGTTAATGAAATCTATTCTACAATACCAATGTTATTGCAGTGTAATGTATTGTCCCGACTGTATTGATATAGAAAGTTAACATTTAGATTTCTCTTAATAGGATTCTCCTTAATTGATTATAAGGTAGAAGTGATAAATCTGTCTCACATATTCCTCTGGTTTCTTATAGACAAGAAGTCTGGCTCCATCTACGCCGCTGACCGGTAGGAGATATTTGAAAGAGAAAGATGTACAAATCACCCCAGTATCAACGGCAACACAGAGTGTTAGTCGGTTACAAACGTTATTGTCTGGTAGGAAAACGGTGCCAAGTGACATCCTTCTAGAAATATTTCAGTGAGTATGAACCATTAACTTAAAGGCTTGTATTTTCCGAATCTTTTATGGTAGTACTAGTCTGCTAAATACATGGTTTTCATAATTGTATGATAAAAGTTTCAACTAGAGACAGCTTAAATTTGGTATGGTATACCTCTGTAGATAAATAACATTTTAAACTTTATTGCAGAATGTGTGATCCCAATCCCAAGGATGATATCATCCAACGGGTCAAACAGATGGGCGAGTGTTTCTGTACACAGTTTGCGCAGGTAAATATTTTTATCTCTTAATGTATTTTGATGGGATGTGTCAATAATAGAAAGCACTATACATGTAATTACAATGTTGATGTATTCCAATTAAAGTTCTATTGTTGCTATATCCGTGTTTAGGGCTCAGACGACCATCCTGGTTCCCATATTGACTTCGCCAAGAAGCGGCTGCAGCTGGGGGAGTCTCTTTACTACAAGACGTTAGAAAACATCATGCTTACAGAGAAAAGGCGTGTCTATAACAAAGACAAAGCACATGCTTGCAAACTCTTCTCGGTAAGTCATATTGTCTATTCTTCCTGACAAAATATGTGTTCATTATAACCTCACTTGTAAGACAAATTTGAACTAAAGATATTTATTTTAGTTTTAGTGATACCCCATAAAAAATTTTACTACTATTTTTTATATTTATTATATTCATAACATTTTTATGATGAAATCAATATTTTAAAAGCATGTGTAAATCACACAGGTCTTAGCGAGAAATTTACAGGATTGAATAACATCACTCTCTTCCTCGATACTAAATGTACCTTTTGCATTACTTTACAGAATTTGTTAGAGCGGGATCTCTTCCATCGGTCGTTGTTTGCTTGCTGTTTAGAGATAGTCATATTTTCGTACAATTCTCAAAGGTAGGCCGGCTCTCTGGTATTAAAATTAACTGAAGTGTTTATTGCATGGTTAGCATACCAATGGGTTCAAATTGAAGACTTATCTTTTTAATTTTACAACTAATTATGTGATGGACCTCATTATTTCATAACATTACAATCTATTTGTCACAGAACGTTCCCATGGATCCTGGAAATCTTTGACCTCTACCCGTACGATTTCTACAAGGTAGTCGAGGTGCTTATTCGGGCAGAGGATGGTCTGTCGAGAGATGTGGTTAAATACCTGAACCACGTAAGTGTATCTGCCCTGCTTGAATTTACATAGGGATCGCCACCACTTGTAGACCCAATTTATACTCAAACATTCGAGTATTCTATATATTTTGGAAGTGTGCTCCAAGCTTCAATTATATTATCGAAAACTTAAATGGGCAGGAAGTGGGTAAGATGGCAAAAGATGACTTATACACTTGTCATAATTTGTTATTATGGACCTTTTTCAGATTGAAGAGACAATCCTGGAAAGCCTTGCATGGAAGGCAGACTCGCCGCTATGGAAGGCAATAGAAGGTTTAGAAGGCAGCGTACCAAAATGTGAGGATGTGACCCTACCGTCACAAATAGACAAGGAAGGTGCGTCCATGCTGACTTCTCCTCCACCAGTCCACCCCGCCTTGCGTCGCATCGCTGGTGATAGGCCTAGTACAACAAATCAAACTCAAAGTAGAGGTATGTCTTTGTTTCCCACTGTTAATAGTCTCCATGTTATGTTGACTTTATAGTGCAGTGAGCAGTATTTGCACTGACATTGTAAATTTAGGTTACTTTGCCTTCGATGTTACTCGGTTGGGTTAAGATTTTACCGGTTCAGAAGGATTGTTTTCCTGGGGAAAATTTCAACTAATAAATCAATTTCTCTTGTCTTACCCACACACAGACCTCCTCCAGTCACCTCTGGGACCCTCAGCGGCTGACAGGTTTGGTTCCCCCACTCCGGGCAGTGCCAAGAGGCGTCTCTTCACCGGCGGGCCGTCCGCAGGATCTGCTGTCACAGTAAGTGGAGCGTCATCTGAAAGTAGCCCAGATGCCAGTGCCGCCCCAGCCCAACAAATACTTACCTTCCAACAAGCTCAAATGGAAGATGGCCGACAGGTGTGTTGCTCAGACACAAACGTTGCTCAAAGAGCCTCCTCCACAAATATATATTCCTCTCGGCTTTCGCCATTTATAACTTACCCCTGAATGATTTTACAATTCAAGTTGGTTCTCACAAATACAGCTACATGAAATAATTTCAAAATATGTACGTTAGGCACATACTCATTATTGATCAGTTATTGAAGAGTCGCATCAGGGTTCCCATTTCCCGATGTGTTGTTCATATAATAAGTTAGGCGATCCACATGTTTAATAATACTTGGTTTCATTCATTGCAGGTCCTTATTCCCATGTTCTCCACGTCCACTCCTGCGGCCACGGCCACAGCATCTGTGTCCAACGTCCCTCCTCCACAGGCGGCCTCTGCTGCCGGTGCGTTGGATAACAAACCCAAGAGGACTGGGTCTCTTGCCCTTTTCTTCAGGAAGGTGCGTGCTTTTTTTCTATTCAACTGACCATGGTTTTCTGCCCACTGCTCTATCTAACTAAGTCAACTGACTAATAGATGCTAAGCTAGGATTTCTTAACGCTAGGACATTTTAGACATAGGAATGTGGGTGTTCATATGATAGTTTCAATAGGAGGGGCCTCTTCAGTTGTTTTCACTGAAACTACATTTGATAAGTCTTAATTTTCCCTTTAGTTAACAGCACTTTTGTTGTCTTTCAGGTGTACCATCTAGTCAGTGTGCGTTTGAGGGAATTGTGTGAAAGACTAGATGTAGAAACTGAACTCAGATCACAGATGTGGACCATGTTTGAATATACCCTAGTCCATCATATTGATCTTGTGTGTGAAAGGCATATTGATCAGCTCATGATGTGCGCTGTTTATGTAATGGCCAAAGTCACTGGAAAAGATCGGGCTTTCCAAGAGATCATGAAAAACTATAGGCTACAACCACAGGCTGAAAGTCATGTAAGTATCTTGGCTTAGATAGTCATGTAGATTTTCCAGTCTCATTTAGACTTGATATTTTTTCTCCAGATATTTGAAGTATAAATTTTCGGAAATGTTGTGATGTAACAAGTTACAACCAAATTAGGAACTCTGAACTCCCCATCTGTCGACTGATTTTAATGGATATCATTTTTGTTCTTTGCTTTACTAGGTGTACCGCAGCGTGCTTCTTCAAAACCGAAGGAGAAACCAGTCTGGCTCTAGTGATAGTAGCAGGAATGGAGCCAGTGGCTCTAGCTCTCCAGTCAACTCTCGGGAGGAGGATACACAGGGTGCCCGAGATAGGAGTACCATACGGTCGTCTAGCACTCTACCTGTCCCCCACCCCAACAGTCAACCTCCCACCCCTACCAGGCTTGCTGGAACAGGGTCAAGCTTTGAGTTCGAAGATCGAGGCGATCTTATCAAATTCTACAATGCAGTGAGTATCCTTTGTTGTCTGGTACGGTTTTGAATATGGAATATGAACAGTGTTATTGTCTTATATGTGTATCACGTAATTTTTTATTTTTTTTTTAATTTCAATTAAAGGCCAGACATTTAACAACGAACAATTCAAATGTAAAGACGTATTGTCCTAATGAGGTTTTTGTTCTGTGAACTAACTTTTTATATTACTTTTTTGTTGGTATTTTATGATACGTTTTTTCAGAACTTCATTAAGACGGCCGTACATATTTTTAGATAAAGCTTCCTGTAGCTAGATGTCACGTGTTTCTCATGTTGGATAACTACTAATTATCTCCCTTTGTCCGACAGGTTTATGTGAAAAAGATCAAAGATTACGCCCTCAAGTTTTCATCTAAAAAGGGAGACGATACACCACCCCTCTCTCCATTACCCATGGTCCGTTCCCAACCCACGTCTCCACGACGGGTCTCAACGAAACACAGTGTTTATATCTCTCCACACAAAACAGTCCAGGCACAGTTGACACCTCAGAGTAAAATGCTCTATTGTTTCAATCGCAGTCCAGCGAAGGTACGTTTTTCCCTGTTCCTTGCTGGTTTTATCTTTTGGTGAAATTCACATGACGTTAAGTTCAATAAACACCACTCGCTCAGTCATATCCTAGCTAACGCCGCTCGGTAAATCTTGCTGAGAGAAAGAAATTGTATGATTTTTGAAAAACAAACTTACAACTTTTTATTTCATTAATGTCTCACAGAAAGTGTCTTTTCTTTTTCTTTCCAGGATCTTAGAGCCATTAACAAGATGTTGCAAATCGGTGGGGAACGAAGAAGTACGTACGCTGCCCGTAGTCGCCTCATCCAGGATGATGGGTCGATAGGACCCAGTGCAGCCAAACGCATGTGTGTTGATGAGGACCAGCCACCCCTCATGAAGCGAGTATCTGCTCTGATGACAGAGCGCCAGGAGGCTAGCGGCAATCGTTGATTTGATGGACAGTACTGCTCTGAGTTAGTTCAGTGTACACAGATTAAAGTTGATTGTTGTAACGGTAACCAATGGAATGTGTAATCTGTGGAACGCAGCCACCGCCGCATCATCGATCAGGGCGAGCCTTGTAATCCCATGAGTAGCTCTTCAAGACAGTTATTCCTATGTCTAACTTGTTTCTCTTCTGTCAGATTGCTAATCAGAAGCTGTTTGTTAGACACTTGTACAGAGTTGGTAGATGAAGGTTATCCATGGCGATAATAATGATTGCAAGGGGCACATCCAGGCATGTAAATAATAGACCAAGCTATAAAGATATTATAGCTATAAAGATATGTGTAAAGCCTGTACATAACTGTATTAATACACGACAAGGAAAAGGCATATAATCATGATGAAATGAATCACAATTATTGAAGACGTACCAATCGCACAAACGTGCCTAGATATAAATTGCTTGCGATGCGTTTTGCAGATTAAGACCCCCTTTGCTCTCTTATGTACGGATTTTGCCTGGCAGTTTCGATGTGAATTCTTGCTCATGAAAAGCCAATTTTGGAGATGTCTTATCATGTCTTGTATCTCCCCCGAAATTCATTCTAGAAATGGGTCAATTTCCCTTTACTATTTAAAGCAACGCCAGGGATTAATTGTGCCTTGATGGACACTTTTATTTTCAGCATTTTCGTTTTCTTACTTATTGGTATCTATCTGTTTTTTTTAAATACCAAATGAGTATCGGCGCTTTAAACTTTTAAAATGGTTCTGCAGCAAGCTGAACCACAATTAATTGGCAATGACTGCCAACTTGCTTGTTAATGGATAAATGTCAGGTTCTGTGATATTTTGAAAATACACCGAGTTCCAGTTGGAGAAGGCTGGGTGCTTAGATTGTAACTAATTCATGTAAATTTTTTAGTTCGTTCCTTGATTCTGAAATATCGGTTACTCCTAAATCGGAGGTTGTTTTTATTTGTTTCTACAGTTTTAAACATTAGGTTCCAGTGGGGACTCTGTTGATGTATTGAAACCCTTATTCTTTATCTTAACATGGAGCATCGTGTTTTAAGGCCAGTGCCAGTGGTCTTCTGTCCTGTAAAACCCTTAATATTACTTGACGTGTGTATTTGACGGTAGTCTCAGGGTTGTCAGATCTCTTCTATAGGTTGCAATGCCAAGCCCAAGTGGGCGTATACAAATTGTTTCAATATACGACCAGGACGAATAGTAGTTCCTCTATGCAATAAGCCGCAGAAACCTACAAAACTTCAAACTACGGAAGTTCTAAATAGTATGTATAGAATGTTTTTGCAGTTGGGAAATCTCATTTTATGTCGTACCGGATATCTATCAGAACCCTGCTAATTAGATAAATGATGCTATGCAATTTCAGTGAAATGATTGACGGAGGTGAAATTCAGGGGCTGTCCGTACTAAGCGAAATTGAAAGGGGGCCGGGAAAGGGACACGTGTACTCTTTTTATTACGTCATTACTTTTAGTGTAGCCCATCCGTGCAGAGTTGACCTTTGCTGGAAACATGCTTGGGAGGAATATTTTAGGATTGCAGTTACAAGTGAAAGACTGATATTTTTTGGAAGGCGTGGAGGCCTCTTTACTTTATCCTATGAATGTATGTAGGATTGTGAATAGATGAATATTATATACATATATATATATTATATTATAGATGTACGAGGTTACGTTAAGAAACCTGAAGATTTACCGGAGATATTTTAATAGTAATATTTATGAACATTAGGTCCCATGTGAAGTGACTTCTCAACCTGTCGTATGCTTCACCTCAAATACTTTGTGATTTTCCTAACGAAAAAGCATGCCTCTTTATAGTTGATATTCGTATCCACCTCCACATAGAACGTTATGCATTTACATTCTTCCCCAAGTCATCTGTTTAAGCGGTTGACAGTATGGCGACCAACGAATATAGAACCCTCTTCTGTAGTTGTTCAGTGTTTGAGACTCCCTGCTTGTGATTTAATATCCTTACCTTTCAGGTGCATAGGTGTAATATTGGAAGGTTTTACTGGGCATCGCCATTTTCAAAGAAATGTTGTTTCTCTCATTGGAGAATTGAGTATAACAGAGCCTTCAAACTCGTATGAATCAGAACCCTGTCCATAAAATGTTTTTTGCACATTGATCGGGTTCAAGCCGACTATCGGTTGAAAGCCCGAAGTTCTTTATTGTAAGTAAGTCTCTATCCAAGTCGAGTGAACTTGGAGGATTTCATTTACTATCTCTATAGTCTCCATGTTTTGTGTATAATTGAAAAGTTATTTTAACACTGTACTAGTAAAATAGATATCTGAAGTCCCCTTGGACGATCAGTAAAATTCAAATCTGAAATAAGTGAACACCCCTGACGAGGGCAGCATCTTTAAAAACAGAAACAGGGGAACTGCCACCATCCGTTCGTGTATATTTAAAGAAAGTTTGACTCTCAAAATGAGATGTCATTCAGTTCTATGTATGTAGAATGATTACTTGTGTGCAAGGAAATGTTTAAAGAGTGATTGGGAGAAGTTTGCTTCTCCACAGTGCAAGAGAAAAATGCATGTGATGTATGAAGATCGACGTTAATCTGAGATGAAAATTTTATGCCTAAATAAACACAAATGAATTTGCTTTGACGATATTCCTTTTTCTTCTTTAATCAAATCCTCCTTCAATTATTCGATTTGTGTCTAGGTCAGAACTCCCTTCACTAGTCGCATAGAAGTAACGTGAAGCCGTTGAATATATTTATTTTTCCGCGCGCCAAATCCCTCATCCTATTTGATAACTTTAAAGTCTTTAAGAACAAGGCCACATCTTTTAACATGATAAGTATTAATTTAAGGTGACTCAGTACTGATCTTGTGTATTCAATACACAGCTCAGTACTGATATATGTGTATTCAATGCATATAGCAGGGAATATCAGCATTATGCAGACGAAGTATGTAAGTCTTGATATAAACATTTCAGATAGAAAATTTATGCTGATTTTTGGTGTGCGAGTTAGTATCTCCGATCCCTATACATCCATATTAAATTTCATTAAAATTTATGGAGCCATATGTGTATAAATCAAATATTTATTAAGAATTTTCTCATTTTTAGCCAATTTTCTCATAATTAAGTTGTAACACAAAAAAATCGGCCTGGAAATTCATGCTGATTTTTGGTGTGCGAGTTAGTAACTATGATAGCTGTGTCCATCCATATAGAATTTCATCAAGATTTATGAAGCCATTTTTGTTCAAATCAAATATTAATCAGGAATTTAAATTTTTTTCCAATTTTTCTCATAAATAAGTCGTACTATAGAAAAATTTAGCCTGGAAAGCCATCCTGATTTTTTGTGTATGAGTTGGTAAATACTGTATCTACATTCATATTAAATTTAAAAAATATTCATCAAACATTTTTTTTAAACGCTGATTGTCATCAGCCAAAGTCAATTTTGCTAGTGCCCCACACTGCCACTAGGGGGCTTCCAGGGGGCTAACTCAGGATCTGAGGAAAAAAACATTATCTGATGATAAGTATGTATATGTTGAATGTCTGGGTGAAATTTGATGTCTGAATTCATGTCAGAACCATTTTAAACGAATTATGTTAATAAATCACTCAAATGTAGTAAAATTACTCAAATATGATTCATTATTTCTATCTCCATACTGCCATAGCATGAAAACTAGCCTGGTGACCTATGTTTTTTTTTCACTCAATAATGATTATTTCATGTCAACTATCATTGGTAAAAATCTTAGAAAAATTCATCAATAATCAAAATCACTACTGAGTCACCTTAAGCCAATGGTACACAGTTGCTATACAATTTACTTCGTTGCTTCATCTGATTAAGTTCTCGAAAACGTTTTTAACAATTCGAAAGTAACCATCGATGCATATTATTCCCCTCACCAGGCCCGACTCATTAATTCATACCGTTGTGTGGGAAGTGTCAATTACGTCTTATTAGCTAATTATCTTTAGTCACCCTTCACAGTGACGTGTATTTCCGGTTCACACCCAAACTAGAAAAACTTACCAAGTTCATTCTAACTGGAAAACCCTAAAAGCGTATCGTCATTCATTACGTAGGCCTATCTCTTTGGGCCCTCAAGTTTTGTCTTTGATAAAATAGTTCTCTTTTTAAAAAAAATATCGAAATTAATATACTATGGCACATGAGTAATTACAAAGAAACGTCAGTTCTTTATAATACGTTTATACGTGTAGTCATTGTTCTTTATAAAAAAAAACAAAAAAAAACAAAAAACAAACCCTTGCACCTATAAACTTGAGACTAGGACTAGGTAGACTCAACGTTTGTAATCCGTCCAACTCCCTGGATCATTACACTGCCCCGCCCGCAGCGATCGGGACACCGGGACTGGTTATCTTGTCTAGAGACGGGAATAGGGAGACCCGAGTTTCCTCAGTCATATTTAACTTTCCGTCCGACAAATTCGTTTATTGGGATTCAAAACTCTAACTCGGGAGGTGTGGGGATGATACGGGTAGGCCTACTCTTCTGAGTCTTCACTCACTATCAAAACCAAAGTCTCTATTTTTATTTTAAAAAATGTGCCCTAAACTATGACGCAATGGAAAGTTATTATGAGAGATGACACATATATTAGCTTTATTGTGAATGCCGCCTTTCAAGCTGAAGGACGCTTTCGGCCGAACTAGCACTCGTAAGCAGGACGCGTGGGCATTAACACTGACACAATAACATTAACAGGTGCGACGGCAGGTGCCCGGCCCGATTCGAATGGCAAAGCCAAAGGGGGGAAATTATGGTTTAGCGGGGTTAGGTTCTGTATTCTATATAGTTTTCCCTAAGTCGATCTGGTAAATGAAATTCGATATCATAGTGTTTGCACAATTCTCTTTCTTACGCGGAGTTAAATACCGACACCGCCATACTTGGAGAACCACGTGCTTGTGTTTACATTTGAAGTGTTCAAATTACGCGCACAGGTCATGTGACACAACGTCAGCATTCGCGCAGGCGTATTCAGTTAGCGTGGTGACGCAAACCTCGAGCAAGCTCTAACGCCCTCCAGTGACCGATTAGGATACTGATTTTGGTAAGATTTTTCGCATAGTTTACCCTATTATTGGCCGAACAACTTTATTAAAGGTCAGGGAAAAATACGACATTGCGTATACACGATAAAAGTAGCCATATTTTTGTCACAGAAAGTATACTTAATCAGTCAAGCACTCCGTGTAGCCGGTTCAATCGGCTGACCTCATTTGCATAATTCCAAGGGGAAGCCGTTTCTTTGTTGTGTCTTCGGTTCAGACATTATCCCACGATTCTTGGGTGGAAATACGAGTGTTAGCGTGGGGTTTTGCTGCCCAGTGCTTGATGTAAGGGTTCGTTAGCATAGAAGTGTACTTTTTAGGTGAGTAATCCTCAGTATTTAAGCCTATTTTTAAAACTACGAATGCGATAGCTGCCACCGTATTCCTCCGTTGCAAGATGGCTGACGCAGATGGCGCTTATGGCGATCGTGAGGGCGCTATGGTGGAGGAGCCGCAGTGACACCTGTGGTAGACTTCCTCACTGCAGCCATAACACAAGTCTAGTCGAAACCCTAGATCCAGTATTCACCCCAAAACATATGTGAAATGTGATATATTTAATAACATAGTTCGGAATCGTGGTTGGGATAGATTTTAAATATGGCGTCGACCACATCCCGAGAAGAAGCCGAGCTAACATGGCTGTCGGAAGGGAGAGCGTCATTTTCATTCAGCCGATAAACCGGCCTTGCTCCCCGTCATTCAAAATATCCCCGTGTTGTTACCGACAGTGCCTCCGTTAGCCGCTGGGTGGAGGACCTCGCTTTCCCCTTAGAATAACACCAGTCTTCTTATTCCCCCGATGTAACAAACCACCAAGAACAATTATTATCATTGCAGAAGGTCATATTTGCCATGAACTTTTTTTTTCACATATCGCCATAGTTGGAAATGAGGTCTCAATTTCCCCATGTACCGTGTCACTGTTATGCATCCTGAATTCAAAATGAGCCTGTTGTAGCTTGTTTGAGTAGTGTTTGGGACCGGGAATTGATATGGTAAATTGACTCTGGTGAAATATATTGGCTTTTATGTGTAAATATGCAATACACTGTCAGTTATGGTGTTCTAGCGACTCATTCCTATTGGATTCATATGATATACGCCGGTGAATACACTCATCGTTATGGCATTAGTATGACTGTTGTATCACAGTATGGCGTAGGCTATTGTAATGTAAATGCTAAAAGCTTGGCATAGACGAGTTCATTCCACTTTAAATCATTCGTAAATGAGCATACGTTACCACTGGTTGTATCCTTCCATTTACTCCATCAATTATTTCGTGACTGATCGAATTTTTTTTAGGAAAACCGATGACCAATACTGGGTATTAAATTAATTAATAAGCACTGTTCCTCTTTGTATTGACAGTCGATCTGTAATACAATAAATATATACTATATTCGCCTTTCATACCCCCAAAAAGGTGTTAGTTGGAAATTAGACTGGGATATAATTTATGTACTCTTGATAAATCAACGATAATGAAAGCTCCTTTTATTCTCGTTGGATAAATCAATAACGGCCAAGTTTTTATTATAAAAAGTTTCGTAATATTGATTTTAATCCTAAAAGATCTTGTGTTTGAGCCGCGATATGTAACAAACAATATTAGTAAATGCAAAAAATCCTACAATCCAAATTAACAAAAAGTTAATCAATTCTAAAAAGTCTATGAATTATCGTACATTTCCATCGTTCTAAATCATGTGCACTGTCACGCGTTTCGATGCAATACGAATTTTGTTTTACCTTATTATTCCAACGACGGTGTCAAATTCGCAGAGTATTTTTATGTATTGTAAGCATTTATTGCATATACTGCTTTTTGCCACATTTCTAATATATGGGACTTGACAGTATAAGAAGCAAGGCGTACGTTATGCTATATATTTAACTCCTTTGAGTTACTTAATTATTATTCGATTTTAAAAATGTTTATTGACAAAAAGTGCGTTCTCTGTATACATGTACAATGTCAGTTTCAATTAGTCAGTAGCTAGTGAAAAATAATCGGATCCTATAGAATGATCAGTGTAGTATACCGTATCTCACCTCGTTTGGCCTTTGACCTCTTTGAATCTTGGAAAGATAGCAACTAAACAAAGGCTAACGGTTGGAATGGGTCTAATAGCTTCTAATCTGGCGGTACTTGTTGCCACATGTTGAAAAAGGAAACTTAAGTGCAAATTCAGATTAAAATCTTAAACCCAGGATGTTTCTTTTTATTCTGAAAAAACATTCTTGCAAATTGGCTTATCAATATGATTTGAACATTTATGTAAAAAAAAAAATTCATGAAGATTATCAACTCTAATGTCTGTCATGTAAAATAATTAAGAAATTTATACAAAATAACCTCGTTTTTGTAACATACTATTTAGTCCGAATTTTAAGAACTATGATTGGTTATCGTATGAATGATATGCACCTCCTGGTTTCAAATCACAGTTCAACCATCATGGACCGGGGATTCCCCCCCCCCCTCCGCCCCCCTAGATATGTGGGTATTTTGTGTTGGCGAATGATGGAAAAGAATATATTTCGGGAACCCAAATATTTTACTTTATTTAACAAAATATAACGTTCATCCATTTCAGTTTGAAGTGACCATGGAGACCCAAAATGGGGCTTCTAGCTCCGAAGCACAGTCTCTAACAGATATTCAAAGTTATCTGGATAACTTCAACAAAGAAATCGCCGATAATTCAGGACAGGCGATCATTATTCAGCAAGATGGGGACCAACAAGCTGGTATGTTCTCATGACTATAAGACAATTCAATCAGTTATATTCGTGAACAGCTGTTTATCACAAAATATTTAGCTTTTTTGACCAAGTTCTTAAATGTCTGCATTTGAGTGCAAAAAAAAATAATTCAGTTAATTACGTGTGTGTTCCACGAGAGCGCTACCACGACTGAGCTGCACGAGCTCAGATAGAACGTTCCACCATGTCTCACATGGTAACCATTGTTGTTGCCATGGGTAGAGAAATGTACAGTGGCCACGCGTTTCTAAGTAACTGGGTTGTTGCTGCTTTGTTGACATTACAATAGGATGTGCGTAAGCTGTTGTAGGCCAATGTGGGCGTGTTTTCGACGCTCTTCAGATACACCCGAAGCAAATTCGGACAGGGACAAGGAGGAGAGAAGATGGATTTCCAGACTGAAAACGCTCACTCCTTGCGGACTTAATATTTTGGATTAAATATCCGTCAGAATCAACCCGATATTACACGTTTACAAATTTAAAAAAAATGATTTGTGTGTTGGTCTTGAAGAAAAGTACCTTTTATATAAAGAATTAAGATGCTATTCGTTGTTCACAGTTATTGATTTGGCATGACTTCCCTATGTAGCAAGTCCATTTTATGTTTCTAGGTTTAAATAACTTGGAATTCTACCAGGGAAAACAAGAGGAACTAGATCCTCCGCTATTGACCCCGGCCACTACTGAGGGTGGAAGCTCACTTGCCACTATTGGTCAAGATGGCACCATCCTCACCATTGCCCCTAATGATTCAGGGGATGGCCCTGACACTTCAGAAACAGCCATACAGGTAGGTGATAACGTTGTGCATAGCTATTATTCTTAATTTATGTTATTTTACTCTGAAGCACCTGAAAGACTCCTCTTCTCCTATTTTGTACATTGCTTTATAGTCTAACTTGTGGAACTGGTACATTACAGGTTTTAGCTTCTATGGCAACTACCATGCCATCGGACAGTGGCCCTCAAGATGCCCAACTGGTGGCGGTACAGAGTGAGCAGGACAGCTCTCAGCCGCAGCTAGTCGCTGTCCAAGGCAACCAGGCACAGGTACTATTAACTGTCAAATATATCTATGAAATATATCTATAGGAAGGTGAAACATGCTCTGTCTACCTGCGTTAAGATGCGTTCTATTTTTTTGTATATTGGAATAGTTGAAAGATGTGATTGCGAGCGCTAATGAAACCACTCTTGTACATCAAACAGTCTGAGAAATATATTCATATATTTATGTTGTTCAGGGTCACGCAGCTATAGACGGCCAGAACAACTCGGTGGTGCTCAACACTGGCAACTCATACCAGACTGTCACCATTGTACCGTCCGAAGTAAACCAGGGAGGCGAAGTGAGTTATGTACTCATTGTATCACAGCCTGAAGACCAGAAACAGGGCAACAAAGACAATCTTAACCTTGATATGTCTGTGTATGACTTCAAAGAAGATAAAGGTACGGGAAAACTTATTTGATGTAATGTGTGTCGAGTAATCAGTTTTATTTGTCATATCTCCCCGCACTGATAAACACTGATTTCGATAGGAGGTTTCACAAATTACCAGGACGCAGCATCAGTCGTGGTGGCCCTAGGTCAGGGTCATGGCGGGCACTTGTCAAGTTGTCTTATACCTTTATGATATTGTCAAACTTTGCCCATTTATCCCACCAATTATTCTGGTTAAAAATTAGCTTGTATAATTTAATAAATGAAACAAAATGCATGATAGGAAAGATGGGGACTTGTGTCATGAAGTATAGATATTGACATTAGAGTATTGATAAATATTCCATGCTAAACATGGCATGTTTTTTAAAGTTCTTAGACTGTACCATTAGTCTCATAATTCCATACGGATCAAAATTCAAACTGGTGGCTATGCTAATACCCTATTGGGGCAGTGACTGGGATAGGAAGTGCCCACACATGGACATAGGTGGAGGAGTTCGATCAGACTGGGTAATTTGTGAAACTTCCCACTAGGTTAGACATAAACTTGATGATAGAGTCCTAGATTGAAGGTTGAATTTGTTTTACTTTCATCTAAAACATTTCCTAAGTAACTTATCCTGATTTTTTTTTGTGTATGCTTTATTTGATCCGTATATTTTTTTTCGCAGCTCGAAAATCATGTTGCCCAGAACAACCAAATTTATTCTCTTGTACCAACGAACATAAAAGTTTCTTTAAAATTTTGGGAAAGGATAATGTATCAGTAACAAAAAATGTAGAACATGTTCTACATGAAGAAGTAATTGAAAATAACGAGATAGACATTTTGGAAGAAAGTTCCTGTCAGCAACTTTCGCAACTAATTTCACAATTGAAATGTCAACATGGTAGGAACGGTAGGAAATCAATCCTATTTTCACATTTATGTTAAAGATTCAGTTACCGGTCGGTATTATTTTTATCTGTTCCTTATTTCGAATTCCTTTGTTGTTTCAACAAGTCGAGGTCGTTCCTGACCTACAAAGTTGGGTTTCTATGTTATGTTTTTCTCTAGTTAAAATATACCTTATTTCATGATTCGAAGTTTTATTCTTAAAATGGTGACATGGAGTTAAATGTCCAATCTCATTGAAATTGAATGAAACTTACTTAATATATGCATCCGTTTCTCTTTTCATTTTAATCTAATCTGTGTAATAACTATACTATGAAATATACTGACCTTTAATATTTATAAGTTCCTGGTTCCTTGTGTGGAAACATTCCTAAACTCACTGTCCTTAATCATCTATCAGTTCACTGATTCGTTCTGATGGAACATTCATTGATTTAGCCTTAAATAATCATATCACATATATTTTGTTTAACAAAGGTGTGAGCGAAGAGGTAGAGGAGCGTGATGACGACGGTACCACTAAGAAAGTCATCAAAGTGACTCCTAAGAAAACAGCGCAGGGTATGCAAGCTCAACTTATGTGTAACTACTGTAATTACACCAGCCCCAAACGTTATCTGCTCACCCGGCACATGAAGACTCACTCTGAAGAGAGGCCGCATAAATGTAACATTTGCGACCGTGGATTCAAGACGGTTGCTTCCCTTCAGGTATTCTTACTTCTACTTTCGTGGAATGTTTATGGCTTCGTCCAAAACTTCATTTTCTAAACATTGATTTGCTTCTCAATTTTTAATGCTGCTATTGCGCTTTGGGAGGGTATAACAAGTTTACTCATTATGTTTGACCACTTGAAATCTTACAACATAGGAAGATGAAGAAACTTGATTTTATATGTTTGAATTTATTTCTTCACCAGAATCACATCAACACTCACACTGGAGTACGTCCGCACAAATGTAAAGAGTGCGAATCACAGTTCACTACTTCTGGCGAGCTGGTGCGACACGTCCGCTATAGGCATACGTTTGAGAAGCCACATCACTGTACTGAGTGTGACTACTCCTCCGTGGAACTTTCCAAATTGAAGAGGCACATGAGGTTAGAACATTTTTTATAGTAATTCGTGCCTGTCACATATTTTCTCAATGTTCTGCTTTCTAGTGAATTAATTAGGAGTGTTATTTCTGAATATTCGGCCTTTGTGCTTGACAAAGGACTTTTCCTAATTTGTGTTTGTATGATTACAGGTCCCATACAGGAGAGCGCCCATACTCCTGTCCTCATTGTTCCTACGCAAGTCCCGACACTTACAAACTCAAACGCCATCTGCGTATCCACACAGGTGAAAAGCCATATGAATGCGATGTGTGCCATGCCAGATTTACCCAGGTAAGCTGTGTTTTGTCCTAACGATGCTCTTAATTTTGATTTACTTCGTCGATTTGCATTTGAAACTAGTAGATATATCGATGTTTTACGTATTTGTTGAACATTGTGAATGTCGTCGAAAGACATACTCACTCTCTGTTTCCTACTTTTGCAGAGCAATTCATTGAAAGCCCACAAACTTATCCACACTGGTAACAAGCCGGTTTTCCAATGTGAGCTTTGCCCCACAACCTGCGGCCGCAAAACTGATCTTAAGATTCATGTGCAAAAACTGCATACTTCTGACAAGCCTTTGCAGTGCAAGAAATGTGGAAAATCCTTCCCTGATCGTTATACCTACAAGATTCATCTTAAAACTCACGAAGGTACGTTAAATATCGGGTTATCCCACCTTAATAGTCTAGCTATCTCTCTATCCATCTGTCTGTCTATCTATCTCTAGCTGTCTATCTATTAATTACTAATGACTTCCTTTGACTTTCAGGTGAGAAGTGCTTTAAGTGTGAGCTTTGCCCATATGCTGCTCTCTCCCAGCGCCATCTTGAATCGCACATTCTCACGCACACTGGGGAGAAACCATTCCAATGCAACGAGTGTGACCAGTCTTTCAGACAGAAGCAACTTCTTAAACGCCACAAGGTACGAAGCACTCTATTCTATTTAACTCACCTATTTTTTTCTACATTCGTCTGGATTGAAATGTAATAAGATATATCTATGCCTTGTTTTTATTGTACGTTGAAACTTTATTTAGTTATACAAGAGTGATTTGTTTAGATAAGATTTTAGAGGATTAGACTCAAATTGAGTTCAAATCCTAAGCATTTGATCCCTACTCACTGGGTGCTTACTGGCTTCTTACAGAACCTATACCATACACCTGACTATGTGGCACCGCCACCAAGGGAGAAGACACACGAGTGTAGCGACTGTCACAAGACCTTTGCACACCGCGGTAACCTACTGCGGCATATGGCTCTCCACGACCCCGATAACCCAGAGTCACAGGAGATGCTTAGACAAGCAGATGAGCTGGATGGAGGTGAAGAGGAACCAGAGGACTGTAACTTGATGGGAGAAGTGGCCAATATCACTGACTTGGCAAACGTTATGGCAGCCGCCGGTGACGGACAAGAAGTCACTTATGTGCAAGTCGGTGGTCAACTCATCCAGGTATCTATGAACCTTAAGTGTTTGCATTTCCAATGAACAGTCGATGGTTATATTATTGTTGAATCGCAGCGAAGAGATTTTGTTTTGGAAATTGCAAGTGATGTATTTTCAATTATTCGATTATTTATATTGTTTCAAAACAACTGCTCAACAACAATATCCTAATAATAAAGCTTCTCAACAAATAGTTCGCCTGAGATCCTCTGGCTTGAATATAATCAATTAATGAGATATTTTTCGTATGTTTTCCTAGGTCCAAGATCTCCAACAATTGCAGCAGCTTCAGAATGTGCAGATAGTACAAACAGACACCCCAGCTGGTCGTCCGACAAGAGGCAAGAAGGTATGTGGTAGTACTAAATATGTAATTGTGTCTTGTTAAATGCTATTGCAAGTTTTGATGAACTCCTAAATACAAGTTTCAGACATTTGAATTCATTAGTTATGCATGTCTTACTCATAGTGTTCTCACATCTTTTATTATAGCAACAACAAGTAGCTGTGCAATTGGTGACCGAGGATGGACAGAACGCCACACAGATTTTCCTCCAAATGGAAGACGGTGGCGAGGGAGAGGCAGAGGGAGAGGAAGAGGAGGAACAGCCTCAGCAGCAACAAGAAGCCGAGGCTGAAGCTGAGGAGGACACAGCAGAAGATGAAGCTCCTGTTGAGGAAGAGGAAGGAGAAGAAGAAGAGGAGGAGGAAGAAGAAGAGGAAGAGGAGGAGGAAGAAGAAGAGGAAGAGGAGGAAGTAGAGCCTGTAGTGGTTACACCTGAACCCGTAAAGAGAGGACGTGGACGTCCACCCAAGCACCCTAAAACCCCTCCCGTGAGTATATTTCTGTTTATCTATTTGGCTAAGTGTGAGAGATGTAAAAGTGGGGAAAAAGCTCATGCCATGCTCATGCTATCATATAAAATACACACCGATCTAAAAGTGGGGTTTATTGAATGTTGCCTTGATATAGGGAATAACCGATGGTGAATTGGTATGATTTATATTAATAATCTGAATAATGTTAACCTATTGCATACAGGCTGAGCCAGAGACGCCAAAGAAAGTGGCAGCGTCACCGAGGACTCCTAGAACACCCAAGAGTGAGCCTACGACGCCCCCCAGGCGAGGAAGGAGCCGGAGTGTAGTGGAGGAACCTGAAGAGGAGGAAGAGGAAGCTGTAGAAACTGTAGAAACTCCTACAAAGAAAGGCCGACGGTAAGGGCTTAAATATTTGTAGTCTACATGGCTATTATAATATGAAATGTATGCTTGATAATAAATTTAATGTACGTGTAAGATTCAAACTTTGTACATGAACCTTTAGCTTGACACCGAAATGAATCATGATAAATGAAGAGGGAATTTCTTACTTAATCTTATTGGTTTCTGCTCTTATTTTTTCCAGAGGAAGAAAGAGGGCACAACCTGAGGATGAGGAGGAAGATGATAAATCACGTGTTAAACTACTTGGTACGCCAAAACGCAGAAAGCGTGGTGGGGAAGGTAAGCAACTATGGGAACCCAGCGGCGTCACTAAACCTTCCTTACCCGAATTTAATTATTGTCCTCCATACTTTAGCATGAGACCTTCACATGTTACCTTAGAAATGTATATTAGAGTCTAGACAGTCGTCATTGTATCTAGTGACTTTGTAGAATGGGTGTGATGCATGGTATAACACTCGTAGACTGAATCAATAATGGACACGCTGGTAGCCCTGTTTGTTCGCTTGCTTGACTCTTTTTTTCTTTTTTTAGCTCTTTCTCATTTCTGTTCTATTGTAAAACATTTGACCTATGCCGCCCTCAAGGGTTCGTGCTTAACCTTTGTTTGACTTCTTTCCCTAGATTATTACACAGCTATGAAATTTCATTGTGATGATTTGAGCAATCAGGAAAGCATGATCATCATACTTCACGATCAGCAATAGAGATACTACCACGATTTAGCGTGAGACACTCACCATACGATATTGCCAGTTCTTATTGGTAGTTTTACTTGTTAATATCATAAATCCAATCGGATTCTTCTTCAGGATGCTTTGTTATTTTGACGTATCCCTTGCATGACTTGTATGTTTCATTACTACTATATTCCGGTTCAATTATTATTTATATTTAACTCGTGACGTGTGGTAATTTTTACCCTTCTCACTCATTTATAATTGGATTTGTTTTTCCTAAAAATCCTGGTTTCCATTCATTACCAAATAAGCATACTGTCCATATGGTCTGTCGGACAAAAGGATAGCACCTCGGGAATTATGAGCTTCATTAAAAGGACCTTGTGTGGCTTATTTCAGACGTAAAATGGCATGTAAAGCATTAGGATCCTTGGACTAATAATCTTTGAAATTGCACAACTGTAATTATACGGAGAATAGTTAAATGGGGAAAAATCGCTCTGTATACAAGTAAAGATCATTGGCATGCATGTTCATATCTTGAATGTTTAGTCACTACTACTCAGTACGCTAAGCGTTACATCTTTATACTTTAACTTTGTTTTGGAAGTTCTTGTACTTAAGTCGCGATATTAGTATATACCAATTATTAATAAAAAGTATATTTTATAATTCACAGTTGTAGATGATGAAGAGAAACGACGAGAAGAACAAAAGAAGAAAGATATAGAAGAATGCTTTGGTTTTGGCGTGGATGATGAGAGCTAGACTCCTTCCCCTTACTAAGCCATCCACAACGAGCAGGACGTCTAGATAACGAGATTCTACATGGCCACTACTCATGTCCACATCCCGGCTTGGAGCCATCCCTTGTAACAGTTATAATCAACAAATTATGATAGAATTGAGGCCAGCAAGGCTCTATCTTCTGGCTTCAAATCCACGGCTAAGAAGTAAACCAAATATGAAGAGTTTGAGATGGCTAAGCCCCCTCTCGCGACGATGCATAGGAATTGGCATCTGAGTGATCACGATCTCACAAAGGGCATTATTAGCCGAAGATGAGCTTGCGTTGAGCTTGATGTTAAGGAAGCACGCTTTACTGAAGAAGAGGCGATTGGTGAAGGCCTTGTAAATATTAATACTGACATAGCATGTATTACTCTGTGTTATCTAGCACGAATCAAGGGGATTGGCATCACTCAAGGACTATCCTGAGACCCCGCGAAGATTGAATAATTCTGACACTGCTTGATTTGAATTTATTGTGAGAGGACGCACTAGAGCACAGGTTGTGACAATAGTTCATTAGGAATGTGCACAGTACAGCGGCATAGGCTAACACCTGACGATGTTGGAGGATTGGTAATGGTGAGCTAGAGTGACAATCATCACTGGTCGGTTATTCAGTCGCGAATCTTGGGAAAATTGGTGTTCTCTATTCCCCTCATGTGCACATTATTGAGTACTAGGTACTATATAGCATCCTCATCATTACATTAAATGCCGCCACGCATCTTTATACTTATTGAATTAAAGTTAATTGACTGGTCTGTGGGAGATGATATCAGTAGTCTTAATCAAAAGCAGGGATTGTGCTTCTGGAAATATCTTTAACCCACGCTCTAATGTTTTATTGTAATGTTTTGAAGGGCATGTCTTGTCGATCAGGTTTTAATCTTATTAAATTATATCACATAAAATTGTGTCCATTGTTACTAAGATTATACTGAGATGATAGTGCCCTGTGCAGTTACTGGAATTGGGGATCTGCTATTTGCAGATGTGTTTATTTGGAGGCATAGATTGCAATACTGCCGGGTGTGCGGTCCTAAGTTGTCTGAATGCCTCTGAGGTTTCAGCGCTTACGACGAATTCAGCATTCCAGAATGATATGATTTAATACTTGATGGAAACTTAAGTCCCTCTGATTGACATACCAGTATCTATGCCTTGAAATATATAAAAATGAATGTATCGATTCAAATGGACATGTCAACATTTTATGTCGCCGGTTGGATGTTTTTAATTGACTAACATGTATGCATGAGTTATGAGTGTGTATGGATGGATATTAATTTTACTCGCCAAAATTCGGATTTTAGTGTCACTTGTTAGTGTTTATATTTTTGTTATATATGTATATTTCTATCTTTTCACGGTGCCGGGGAGGCCTTACTGATGAGCAAATAGCTAGTTTTAGGGCCCTTTGACACCGTTTGAAGAGAGATGTGGCAAGCTATGGCCTACAATAAACAAACGAGGCCAATTTATTGTAACATACATTCATTGTTGGTGTAGATATTTTATGTTCAATGCGCTTCTTAAACCAGCATTTCCTCCGCTATTGCCGTGATGAGCATTACACATTGTGAGCCCTAAGGGTTTTGTCGAGGAAATGTTCCGATTTTAATTAAAAGCTTTTTGCAGTTATCATTTAGTGTCAGCACTCTGAATTAAAGAATTTAAATTTATGTTGATAGATTATATGCTTGATGCAATTGCGAAGGTCTTGGGTCCTTGGTTACCAAGTTGAACTAAATAACTTGATCTACCTATGTTAAATCTTTTTGATTAGCGAACACGATTGTTTGGCACCCTGATCCCCATTTCGGTGCATGTTGGAGGTTTAGGGATGGCAATGTACAAAGACAAAATTTTTGCATTGAATCATGTCCAGATAAATGACTAAGAGGACTACAATATTGTTTAGTACACTGGAGGTATACATGTTTTGATGTGGTAATGGGTGTCGGACGCTCATTGTAATTGTTTGATCCTCGCGGTACGGTTCTATATAATGTTTCATGCTATTGATCATAGCACGCTCTCTATAACTGTAGGTGGCAGTATTGAGACATCATAGTCCGGTTTGTTAGCAAGTTCATAAAACCCAATTATTGTACAAGACACGTAGATCATATAAATAAACAGTCATTGGTCCATTTGAACAGCTTTCATGTTTTTATTATAAGCAGTACTGTAGTTTTCTTTGCTTTTTTTGAATTTTTCTTAGGTGTAAAGTTAATGCAGGTTGAGCATAGGTGTATATAAGCCCTTTTCCCCTCGTCACAGAGTAAACTGACCTAAACTGGATGTAAGCATTTTAATAATAGCAAGTTTCCCCACTAGAATACTTCGTATTCCAGAACATCCAGTAATGTGCGTAATATTTCTTCCTCGTTTAGACGTTGAGACATTCATAAATACAGGCATAGTTGCCGAGTGTGCTATACTTGCACCAGGCGGCGACCCGAACATATAGGGCAGACTTATCTGAGGCCCCATTTACCTTACGTTACCAATCGTGGTTTTATGAGGATCCCCTTTACATCTCATTAATATCACAATTTTTAGATGGTAAACTGCCTGTATGACAATCATGTCTAGCAAGTACTACATCAACGTAATATATTAAATGGTGGTATTGTATTAAATTGACCATTGTTAAATTTGATATGCTATCTTGAGCAATATGGACCTGTTAGTTGTTATTTTATGCCATCATTATACTTTTGGGACTTGAATATCTTCTCGTGGGAATTGTTTTCTGCGTCTCTTTTCATCCGTTATTGATAGAATTGCCCCAAGGTAATCCAGCAGTCACAGCCGAACCAATTAAAAGGACTATTAGGGCTAACGGTATTAGCAATGCTCCATAACAACGTCTATACGGCTCTGCCACTTGGTGATATAATCTGGAATACTGCTGGTATTCCCGAGTCCACGTCTACTAACGCATTCCCACGGGAGCTCTTAGTATGCAACTATACTCTGTTATCTTGTCCAACGTGTACCTGACTTCCCGTTCCCTTTCAACATTCACCATGTTTTTATTGGATCCTGACTAGGTTTAGGAGTAGTTCCGAGAGATGGATAAGAATTAAATCCCTATTGGAAAAACATTCTCAAAAAGCAAACCGACAAGCCAGATTTAATTAATGTAGGCCTACCTACAATAAAACACCAATATTCTCAGGTGTATAACGGTCCATCTGTGCTTCAAACTTAGATATTTTGTATCTTTTCTATATTTCAGCTCGATATATCTTTTTAAAAAACCCACTGAAGGCCAAAGAGACATCACAATTCGAATGTTAATTCATGTACGTTATATAGCGATTGCAAACGTGATCTGGGTTATCATCTGATCGGGGGAAAAAGTATTGATCATAGTAGAAGCAGGCGTCTACACGTCTCAAATTGTAAACCATAAGATGAGCTGTTGGCATTATGTGGAGCAGTGTATACTGGTGACGTACGGCTGGGTATCTCGTCATAAACTACCACCCCGCAACGGTCTCTCCCCCATTAGAGGTCCCCAAAAAGTGAAAGTCTTTCAAGTCATGACGATATAAATGTAGTATGTAGGTAAATTTGAAAGAATGTACCATTTCTTTTTAAAATAATAAAGTTTATAATAGGGGAATATGCGACTATTTGGTAGCTAGACCAGGCCACTACGCATACTGCAATGGAGATTCTCATATGCATGGCCATTGAGGAATACAATTGGGAATAAAGGAAGTCTAATACCTCCAAACTTTAAAATCATAATATATTTATCATACCGTATTTCCCCGTTTATGAGCTGGGCTCCGTTTATAAGCTTGCCCCGTTTATAAGTCGGGGGTTAACATATTCTTATTGTAAAATAATCCCTATAATACTTCCCCTGAATATAAGCCCGCCCAGTTTATAAGCCTGGTCTATCACCATTTGAAATTATTATAAGCAAATACGGTATTTTATTTTGGAACGCATTAGGTTGGCCCTTTCAGTTGTAAAATATGGAATATTCTAGCCTTTTCACACTAATGAACCATCAAGAGCATGCACACGTTACGGGACGAGGGATCACCTTACGGAACATAATAGTTTTTCATTGATAGTTCCTGCCTTTGAGAGTTGATATATCATTAGATTTGTTGAGCTGTGACATCAGTAGGGCCTAAAATAAAATATATACATCTCCCGTCTACAACAATAAGCCAGTACACATGATAGGGTCACGTTACATAATGTATTTTTATGGTTATTATTAATATGGAAATCGACATATAATCAAAAGTCAAAACATACAAATCCGCCACTAATTGAAATCTAAAGACATTTTTATTGAGCCGTTTTTTAAAATATCATGACTGAAATAATTTAGGCACACGTTACGAGACGCTGTCCCACATTTTAGTTTAATATCTCAAAAACACTTACTTTTTTCTTGAAGTTGAACCACGTACACACATTAGAACTTGTTTCGTGACCATCCATCTCACTAAAGTTGACAAGAAATGCTAAGTATTGGTCCTGCCTTCATTGCTCACAATGTGCGTTATGCACTTGGGAGTACATAGATCGTATTTTGTGTCTGCAGTGATTTTATTTTGTAGTCACTATACATAAGAGTAAAGAGTTTAATCGCCCAATGATTGCTCAACCGTGCCGAGTATATGATTAGAACTAGAAGCCAGACAATTTTGAATGTGGTTGCATTATAGTTTGTATGGATGGAGCAATTTTGAATGTGTGTGCTATGTACATGTGTAATGATCCTATGTTTGTGTTGGGGAGGAGAAGGACAACAGGAACACAGTTCTACTGTTTTTAATCATCTATTTTTATTAAACTGGCATAAGGTAGTCTAGGTAACATGATATGTAGATGTACAACACAAAAAAGTAAGAATAAAGTAGTAATTATCATAGTTGTTGTACAAAGGCTCTCTCTGGTGTTAAAACATTCTAAACATAAAGCACTTAAAGAAGAGGTCCTGCGTGGGCTACGCAGCTTGCCTATGCTATAGTATGTCCAATAAGTAGTTGACAAGGGCAAAACAGTCTTCTTTAAGAAGAGAGAAAAGTGGGGGACATTTGACTTCAAACCTTTGCCCCCTGAGTCGCCAATCAACCATGGCGAATACAGCTGTATTGTACAGCGCTGTCTCTGTTCCATGTGTAGCAGATGTGTCTTGCCTAGACGGAAGGAAGGGCTATAGTTAGGCTCTGTTTCGCCATGGTTGAATGCTAAGAGCAGTTCGCGTGGCAAAGGGCTGAGAGCACCTTGTCATAAATAGAAGTAAAAAGTCCCCCACTTTTCCTTCTTCTTAAAGAAACGGTTTTGCCCGTGTCAACTCCTTATTGGACAGACTATAGGTAAAATACACCTATTTATAAAGATATCGTGAGTAGTATAGGTAAAGTATACACTGTGTAAGGTATCACACTACACTCTGTCCAGCCTCTGTAGAACCTAGACTTCAAAGAGTACCGGTATAGGCTAGCATTGGGGTTTAGATTCTTCAGAGGCTGGACAGGGTGTACCCTCCGCGGGCTTTTAAAGTAATTCATATGATAACTGAATATATTGTAAAACACGTCTTACACAATAATAAAATGATAAATGTCTACTTTCATATAGAAAATCGCAATAACACGTCTATAAAGGAATATATTAGACGCAGCGCTTCTGTTAAATATCAAATCCTATAGGCAACGTACATATAGCAACGTTTCAAAGAGGTAACAGAATAACATCAGGAAAATACAAGGACAAGCCTCTAGCTATACGATGTCGTGAGTAGTATAGGTAAAGTAGACCTTGCGTAAGGTATTATATATGTAGCTATTCATACACATTGTAAGAGTTAATTATTAAGGTAATATGCGGATGTATATATTGGCTAATTAAGATATACATATACCGTACAGGGAATGGCATAATTGAATAAGGCAGCTATTATTAGCATAATATAGTCTGCTCCCTATCAATTGGAGGACGGATAACGATTTTCAAGATTATGTTCGATAGGACAATTATTTAAATAAAAAAAAGTAGGTATCCCATCACAGGGATCATATCCCATTCCATCTAGGACATTCGTTTAAAAACGGAAAGAATGAAGAGAAGTGTTTGTTATTATATTAGACACACATTTATGGAATAATTTTCCCTTGGGCATTCAACATCCTCATCCCCGCACCCCCCAGCAGCAAATATCAACCAATTGGTGGAAATGTCCATTATACTTGTATACACATGCGTGATTCATCTTTACGCTCAGAAAAAGTCATTTCTATCTATTTGACAGAAGACATTTGCTTTGGGGGAACTCGTTATTGTGCTTTTAAGGTTTATTTACACAACCCTTCCCATTCCTGAATGTTTATAACTTAAAGAACGTTCTGACAATTAAATATGCTAATGCATAGTCAACTGGAATCGGACAATATTTGAAAGTCATAGCTTTTAAGGCTAAATCTACCAATTGCCAATATAAATAGCCTATATTATGGAACTATCCTACACCGGCAAACAAATGTAAATACGGTAGTCTCAAAAGCTAATTTTGACTCTTTTAAGCTACACTGCTCATGCATCTTGATCTTTGGATAATACATTTCTGATAAGAGTATTGATACAGAGCTAAACTAATCGAAGGAATCTGTATGTCCACACTTAATATATACCCCTGGCATATATGGTGTACACATCTTTCCGATGCAGTTGTCAGTGTAGTCCGCCCCTAATCGTCAAAGCACACAGCTTCAACTCTAAACGAATTGTCCATATATGTTTCTTATAATTTCGAAGATCCTATTAGTTTGCGTCATGGGGTGTGCGTGTGATGATTGATATTGGACACTTCTTCGGAAAGCAAAATATTGATGTAATCGTTACAGAAGAATCGATGGGCAAACAATCTTGCTTAATTTTGCCCCTAAACTACATCTTTTAATGAAAATTAATTCAAAACGAACATATAACTATATATGTGATGTGTTTTAGACAAATGATACCCAAGTCGCAAAAAATGATATTTTTCAAATGTTTTTTTTTCACCAGAGCCCTTGGTCAGAATGTTTTCATTTATGGGGTGTTTAGCGCTGCTTGTAGCATGAAGACATATATATATATATATATATATCAAATTTCAAGTGTATTAACAGTGTATTAAATATATCCATGCACTTTTAAGGTCATCTTATATAGTGTATATTAAGCTTATTTACTAGTAAAATATCCACCCAGAAATAAATTATAGCATTAGCTATACAAAATGATGACATCTCAAAATTCATCCTTTTGCGACTTATGACCTAGTTTCCTGTAAGACATCACATATAGGGACCATTTTAAACACTGCCATTCAGCTTGAAACGTTCCACTAAGAATAATTAGAATTTCTTCTTAAATATGAAGTTGCTAAATGTGTGTTTCGCATGAAAGGCATGCGTCCCGAATTGACGATGGTGATAAAAAGCGATATATGAAATGTCAGCGATACCTAATTAAGTAATAGCCTATTTTGCAACACATAAGCTCGGAACGAAATGAATAGTAGGTTGGAAATGAACATGGATGGGTCCCTTGACAATATGCCCGATATTTGATAGCGACCATGGCAACTAACATCATGGACGGCATTTGACGTCAAAAGGCACAAACAGACATCCAAAAATAGATATCCGAGCCTGCCCTGGTTCAATTAATTCAATTCAAATCTATTGAGCTGCATTAAAACCTTTGAACAGTAAATTGCATTTATTTTTGTTTCCAATCCAACAATTGTATCCCCAACTACCAAACTATCCCCAACATATCCTACATCCTAACATCTTTAAATCCCTCACACCGCAACGATAGCTGAAAAAAACCCATTTCAATCCACCGAATTCAGAAGAGATCCATTCGACTTAACGCTATATGTATGGGCAGCTCGATAGGTCCGCGAAGAAACTACTTGTATTCCGGCTAGTATTAGACACAACATAGGATGTATTGCATAATATATTGCCATTCTGTGAGCTTCCGATTAATTATGATTGCGAGCATTGTTATTGCATAATAAATGCCTCAAACCACCAGATATCTCGCACATTTTGCTACAATATTTCTGCTATATCATATAGGAGAGAATATGTATACATTTATTTATCTCGGGGTGTTACAAATGTGTTCCCATGTGCGACACTTGTGTGAGTGTCGCACATCATTATGTAATACAAAATTCACTATATTGGCCTTCGGGAGGGCCTGTGTGACACTGCACATTATTATACAACAGGGGCATTGTCGCCGTAAAAGCTGGCGAAAAGAAAGGAACTGCAGTTTAGAGAATAGGATCTTGAGATCCTCTTCTGCTTTTGTGTTCTTGCTGATCTATGACTGCGAGGGCTTCACTTACATGATGAATGGGCCAAAGCGTTGTCTAAAGCAGATGGGCTGAGGCAAAAAGGTGGAGGAACGAATTCCGAAAATCACTTGCCCAAATTCCCACCGGCTAGACATATAAGATTGTTCCTATACTACATCTTACATAGAAATATATCGTACGTAAATTCGAATGTGTTTGTATGGATGTATAGATCTATACGAGAATTTTCCCCATATATATCTGCTTTGACGTGTTCCTTCTGAATGGCTATAAAAGACAGCAAGGGTTTTATTTCCCCTCAACACGCGCGCTAGTTTCCCCTCTGCTAAATACACTGGTAATTGGACTAATTATAGAGAAGAAACAATTTCTGTCTTGCCAAGAGAGGTTTGTTAAAATTACTGGAAATCTTAGGATATAAAGGGAGAGGATATAGGAGTCCCTCAAGCATTGGGTGCGTCCGACAGAATCCAGTTTGGACATTGAAGATCTGATACCTATCATTGATACTCAATCTATTATATTTATATTGGCTTTCCTAGGAGTGAAGGTAGCGGCTGGGAGAGCTGGATTTTATCTAGATGTCTGCCTACCTGTTTTGTCGGTTTTATCTATTATATTTGCATTGTCTGTTTCATTTGTGTACTTTGTGAATCTCGATAAATAAAGTAGTATCTTATCTTATCTTATCTTATCTTATCTTAAGGCGTTTTGTGAAAGAAAAATGTTCTAAGAATATATTGTAGATATGATTATAATTTACACTTTAGTCCCCCGACTGATGTTGTGTAACTATATAACATACACATACGCTTACTAGCTTTGTGCCATTTGAGTTGATCCATGAAATAAGTTTACAGTGATTAAGTTTTACTGGTTGTTCTCTGCATATCTTTTAATTAGAGCAACATTTAATATCATTCATTCTCTATACAAACATATTGTTTCTTGTCTTCACACATAAGACACTTTCTCAATGTGATGAATATATTATTTGATGCATGGTGTTCTATTTCTTCTATTCTATATGTATATTGCTATGGTATATATGATATATGTTATATATATATAACTTGCTTATGCCTATATAATACTATTATATACTAGTTATTAACAACTCATTTTACATCTCTATGCCATAGTTGCCTCTACCTGCAACATTGTATGCACTGCTAAGGGAGTGTGGTACATAACATGTTTGTTATGCCCCCACCCCATAGCATATTCATAACCAAAGTAATTAACTGACAGCCGGAAGTAAATTATGTATTAATGTGCCTATTTCGTATACTTTAGTTATATCTTGGAAATAGTTCTGTTAATGGAGAAATTAAGGGCGTTTATCGAATCCACTGAAAACGAAAAGGTGAACAAAAACACAATTTAGTCTTGGTTATCAAGTACACACTGGCGCTTCTTTTATTATCTGCTAAGGGTGCATAATTATGATGGTAAATAAACTAGGCCAATAAGGAAGTAAAAGGGATATAACGAACATTTGTTTCTGGCATTAGTAAGAGCAAGGACAAGCAGACCTATTTCTTGGAGAGACAATCAATGGGGCTAGGATGTGCCCGTTGAGTAGCCATCCAGAAAATCGCTGGCCTATATCTACTGGCCGGAGGATGCTCGACAATAGGGAAATGGTGCTTATCATGAAATAAAGCTTGTGTGTACAGACGGTGTAGAACATTTATACTTGCCATATTATGTGTTGTCATATATATCACTTGCTGCTATGGCACTAATGGTCCCATCGGTTGATCATATAAACAACGACAACACAATACAGTGCCATCGCCAGAATATAATCTTGCTATCAGATAAAAGGAAATCACCGATATTGATGAATAATTCACAATACATGAAACCATATCTAACTTTAGCCATACTGAGTTGCATAATTCCTGCATGGCTTTTGTCCCTGCAATGTAAATAATTCAGGTAGGCACAATGGACGATGGTGGATGTTCCACTTTCATGCAGTAAATTTCATGATTTTAGTTTAGTTTAGCCAACATTGACACAAAGATAAGCTTAGTTCAGTTAGAGGAATGACGTGGACAGGGTTAGAAAAAGAAGCATCATGAGCAGATATCAGAATTGTTTGAGTTGACAAAGTCTATAGTTTATGGCAGGGTAATTACAGTGCGGAGAATTCTCTCAGATGTCGAGGTGTGGAAGAAGGCATTCCATTAATCCCTGTTAATCAGTTCACATCTTCATAAAAAACAGCTGGGCCATGGCCATGGCTTGCCTCCCTCGATCCAATTTTTCGGGGAAGTTCCTCCTGTCTTAGATTTAATCCTCTCCTCTCTAAGCCAGGTCATAATAGCACATATCAAGTAGGCGACGTTTAATGACACTTAAATGACACTTAAATGTCCAAAGCATCTAGCCTCCCCCCTCCCATCTCCCCTCTTCCCCCTTCCCTATAAAGGAAAGGAGCGCTAAACTATAACAAGCCATTCGTAAACAGAATATTTGCAGACTTTTATAATGAGGAGGCACTGTTTCTGACAATACATGAGCAGGGAAAATGCGGGAGAAATAGTCATTTGTTTTACAATAAGTAGGCGAGACAGGAGAGGATAAGCCAACACCTATTGAACTTCAGAATCCGCGGAAATTTGATCACGAAGCTGTATTCTTATTTGAACTGTCACCGAAATATCCCTTCTCCTCTCTGAAATGTCTGCAGAGAAACCTGTAAACGAAGAGCCGTTTTTCATTGACTGCAATGAAGCCGAATCACGATAGCGCAGTTGCGAGATTGCAATTAAAAACTATAACTCTTCAATACTTGAGAATTTCAATTTATTTCCCCTTGGTTTCTCATTTGTATTCCCGAAATTAGCGAGCTATTATAGAGTAAATTGACTTACCCTAATCCCTGAAACGTAATGTAAAACCCATATAAATTGAGTTTGTATGTATGTATACATCGTATATTTCAAGCTGACATTGAACATTAAAAACAGTGGTAATAATAATATATCTGGAAATGGGTAGCCCCTTCTATGAAAATCATAGGTCTTCCAGGAGTTTGATTATTCCCAAGTAAAAAACTTAGTTGTTCATCCTATTTTTCTCTTGTTTCGCTGACAAGAAACAATAAAAGGCTGCTTAGAAGATATTTGGTTGAGATGGAGCACTTTTTCTTGTGCGTGTGCTTGTTACAACCCAGCAGTAGGAGAGCGTGGATTGAGGCAGACCTTTTCCACATTCACTCAGACATTTAGACATTTATACAATTGAAAACACCCCAAGACGCTGGCAGTACCAAGTGTGTCATGTACAATAAAGCTAGAGTGTCTAATATTGTGTGTGCAAATGTATAATCCTTTATCAAACTTAATCAAGTTTCCTATTTCATCGCATGGAAGAGGCAAAAACACCAAACCTGAATATTAATTATATTTGGTAGCGTTTTTTCTCCGTTGTCACGCAACTTTCAAAGAAACGGGTGGAACGCATGCAGTTAATGTATCATTTCCATTTCAAGTAACAGTTGTCAGCCCTTCGCTGGCCTGGGTGTTCTTCTCAATGGGAATAGATATTGGGGCATTCTATCATACCTTGAACTCGAAGGCAAATATCATGTAGCGGCATATTATGGGTTCGATTCAAAGTTAACTGGTTGCGCTAACTCAGGGTATACTATATCAGAAACTCAGTTTATAGTCTTGAGGTCGATTTTGGAGATGTGCAAATGTTAATCATGATGACAAGTATGAGTATACAGATCGAGAGATGTTGAATGAAGCAAGAGTATAACATGGAAAAGCAATGATTGAGTATTGTAATACATACACCGTATGAAAATAAATGGGAAATGGGAAAATAATGGGAAATAATGGAGTTTACGTGATAGTTAATAATCGGAATTTACCAGTTTATGTTCTCCTCATTGGATTTCTCCGACCGCCAATAGCTCCGAGTAAAGATGTTTTACTTAAATAAGTTTTGAAAGATTTTTTTAGGCAAAGGTTGCGTCAATGGTAGACACTTCACAAAGAAATGTTCTTCTGTCATGACAACAGTCTCGCATTAACCCTGCAGCTAGAATAATGTGTATTGTTTGCTTGTCAAATGACAAGGGTTTTCGTTAAACATTTGGATGGCTCGCAGTGTCGATTGCACCATAATTCTGTCTCCAAAGAGCAGAGCACATAGACATAAAACTCTTTTTACGAGCAGAATAAGATAGCGGAACATGAGCAATTATGGCCCTGAGTTCTTTACATCAAACACATTTCACATTGCAATAATATAACGTCAAAATCTTCTACCCTAATAGTGATAGTACATATGTCCATATGTAACAACACTGTAAATAAAATCACCTTTTAAACATTGAACTTGGTGGTCATCTCATTGAGGTTTAAATGATCTTCCTAATTGAATATATATACAATCGACTGAAAGAAAGATGTTAATTTTGCTAGTTTGTGTTCAACATGGTCATTTTAATTATTAATTAATCATGATGGGCGACGTTCCTGACCATTTAACATGGTTTCCTAAGTTGAGTTCCTCATAAATTGAGTGGTATGTACTAGCTTCTTTCCTGCGACCAGTTACCAACACCCACAATATTATGTCAAATATGAAGTGGTTTACACCCCTTATAAAATATGAATGACTTGATATGAGCTAGGGCCTTGCTTCGGTGGAAGCCATATAAGATGAAATTGATGGTGGAGTAGGTCTGCTGTGGCATTCTAATCCACCGGACGACAATTGCCAATGAGCGTCCTTGGCGGGGAACACGTTCCGTCCATCTTAGGACGGTGGCGTCTCTAGTTATTTCCCCTCCTACACCAGCAGTGTAATTCAACCCTAATGGTAGCACTCTCCAGACCGATCTAAGCCAAAATAAACAAGGTCCAGTGAAGATCAATGACCCACCAGACATCACCAAGCCCACCATGCTTTTATATCAATTCCGCGAGGGGTCTGGTGCAATATATCTCTACGTGATGATCTCGATACTAGTATACCAAAAGGGATTGGGAGGAATGAATACTTGGTTGGGATTTTATATGGACTATTATAATGTTATATACAGTGTATCAATATGTATGTTGTCCATGATTTATGACAATACCGATAGCCAGTTAACACTCCTTAATTGGAAGAAGTAGTGAAATCAACTCACGTACACCGCACGCCAGGGTTAATAACTTTGCTATCGATCTTCTATATTCCATAATCACCAAGAGAGACGTGTCTGATATTATAAAAGATTAATCAGGGAAATGAATCTTACAGCAAAGACTTAAGATAGATAAAGGCATTAAATCACCTGCAGGCCCCATACTTCAAGATGGACGATTAATTAAGTCTGACGGAGAGGCAAATCCATCCATCTGCCAGAGGGGACAAAAAATCGATTCAGATTTTTTAAAAACAAATTTTATTATCAGTGGTACATAATAACATAAAAATAGTCATCTATATCAATACAAGATTAATTTTTTCCTAGATAGTATTCATGCGTTTTCTGGTACTTGTACATACATTTGTACATTTGTACTCACTTTTGGCCTGCATGTATTTTTCTCAGAAACAGCAAATAACCTTTGATGCCTGACAGAGCTAAGGGAAATTTTAATTGAGTAATTTGCCTTTTTTGATTCAAAATGTAATAGATTGTGGAATTAAGTCGAATCATCTCTGATAAATCATTTAGGTTCTTGATTGGTGTGATTTGATTACTCAATTGACCAATCAGGTTCACTTGGATTCCCAGAACTCGAAGCTAACGCAAGAATCTTTTTTATTCGCATTAATTTTGTGTTACGGTGACGCTCACGAGTGCTCCACATCCATGAAATCACGACGAATCTTTTCTCTGTGTTCGTACCACTCAGGCCTGATTGATAACTCCAATAGGAGCGGATCCAGAATAGTTGATAGAAGTGGGGTTGGGGAGGTGACAATTGGCCAAATCTTAAAATACATGTGGATGGCCTGTTATTAAAAGAACCATTCTTCGACTAATGCAAATGCCTCCGTTTGAATCAACGTCGCTGCCGCATTGCCGTTATCATAATATTATAGTAAGAATGACCGTAGTGTGGAGTATGAAGTGGACTATACTCACCAAGTAAGCCCAAAAGCAACTCGGCCTACGGCCTCTTTGCTTCTGGGCTTACGAGTACTTCATACTGTGGGTTTTCATATATCTATTCCATCAATTGATGAAACAAATCCGTCATTTTACCTATACTTTTGATACTCGGGAAATAGAGCTCATGTATACGTCACAGGCTATAATTTATTACGCCTTTCTAGAGTTTGGTATGATATGCTCATAGGCTTAAAGTAAAACACTGGAATGGAACAATTGCAGGTCATACAGCTCAATTATGGTTAACCACTGGGAACCCACATTATAATACTGGTTTCTGTAAACTGATATTGCCAGAATCAATCAAGTAATTTCTTTCCCGCTCTCCCCAGAGCCTAGCCTGGGCGCTTCCATAATTGGTACAGATATGACACTGAAATGGCAAGGTTCACTTGAATGAATGACCAAAGTGTAGTGTCTGCTATTAAAGGTGATCGTATTCATAGCAACAGTGACACTCAACTCAGGTCCTTGGTCCTTGCCAGCTTTCCATCTTTATTCCAACAAGCATCAAACAATCATTCCAACACCTCAGGGGGTCAGTACTGCAAACTGAAACTGTCCCAACTAGCCTCACAGGGACTAGTGTCTAAAACACATACACCACACATAGGGTGTCACATCACAATATACATGTTATACAGAGAATACAGGGTACACATAACATTAGACAATACAGTAGTAATCATACATACAAGACTGCAGTGCATAAGAGTGACCTCTAGTGGTCTATATATACAGCACTGTCCTGGAAACCCCAGTGGAATATACAGTCACTACACCTGGTGCCTATATAGGGAAGGAGTTGTAGAGAATGAGTACCAAGGCCAGTCAGCATGACTAAACCCCAGACACCACAATACTCCCCTCCCTCATTTTTAAAGGAGAGCACAACTGCCTAATGCACAAAGTGACATAACAATAAGGTTGAACAGTAATATGGCAGTAAAGTAGACAGTAAAAATAGACAGTACAAACAGGAATCCATGCTGGAAAAATGTATATAAAAACATTGACATAATCATACAATGCACATACATTTTTTTTTTTTAAACAATTTTATTGGCAGATATTCACAACAGTGATACGTCTAATCTCCAAGTACAAACGATATTTAACAATCAATACAAAAAACATTATCCATTTAATCCATTAAGTACATATCTATTATATCTTCAAAACGTCTGGTATTAAGTGACATTTCACCAATATTAATCTCTCAATCATCATTACCTATACAGATCATTACTACATTTTTTTTGTATTTTTAGCCTCAAGAACGAAGAAGAATAAAAACAGAAGAAAACATGATTTGTTCGCAAATATAAAAACAGAAAACTCATTTGTTACACCGATTTTTGACTGTTATACAGCCATCTAAGCTCATACTTTTACTATCCGTCCAGTATAATTTTACTAGACTCAACTCTTCCATCCCGGTTTTTACAATTTATCTCACATTTTTCAAATGCTGTTTTAGTTTGGGCCACGGTAATATTTTCAAGCGAGGTGTAAGCTTGTTCCATTCACTTGGCCCCTTTGTGTGTGGAGACCTCAGGAATTTCTCGGACCTCGGATTTGTTTGGATTAAGTTAATTCCCTCCGCCTGCCGTGTGGCACGTGGCATTACTACAATTTTAGATTGATCTTCCTTGAAATTATACATCAGGTTCATAATTGCAATCTCCCCCCTTCTTTTGAAACTGATGACATTGAGGTCTTCACACATGTCTTCCAAACTCCTCTCTTCATTCCAATATACTAAACGAACCGCCCTATTCAGGACACTCTGTATTTTTTTTTATATTACTAGCTGTTGCCATATTAAAGAAAACGTTCCCATATTCGGCTAGCGAATAGACATGGCTTTTCACAATTAGTGATGTAATCTTCTTGTCAAGGCATGATCTTAACCTCGCTAATATATTTACTTTCGCCTGAAGAGTGAATCTCATTTTGATAAAGTGACAATCGAAACATAAGAAGGGATCTATAATGTATCCCAAGTATCTTACATTCTTAGCTAGCTTAATAGCTTTGCCATCGACATAATTTTTACCAATGTTATCAAGGTTAATGCGATTCAATTTGCGTTTCGATCCAAGTAATTGCAATTGACATTTGTCAGCATTTAAAATAAGCTTGTTATCACGCATCCACTTACTGATGGAATTAGTAGAGCGTTGCGAGACAGCAATACAATCATTCATGTTAGTGCCGGTTACCGTCACAGCGGTATCATCAGCATAGATGGTGATGTTTATATCAACCGAAACTTCAACATTATCTCTTACATCTCTAATACATCGGGGAAGATCATTCACATAAATCAAAAAGATTAAGGGGCCCACCAAGCTGCCTTGGGGTACCCCTTTATTAATTAAGACTTCATTGGATAAATGTTTCCCGAGTTTAGTGCACTGGATCCTATCAGTTAGGTACTCTTTGATAATTTTTATAATACATGGGTTGATCTTATAGCATTCCAGTTTTCTCATCAAAATCATATGGTCAACAGAATTAAACGCTTTGGCCACGTCATAATAGGTGGCGACCGAAACTTTTCCGCTATCTATCCCTTAAAGAATTGGTTCTGTAAATTCAAATACACTTCTGTTTGTGGAAAACTGTTTTCTAAACCCCCCCTGTTCCGCAGCAAAAAACTTGTTAATATCCATATGATTTCTTAGAGCTGTACATATAAAAGATTCAAGGACTTTCGATGTCAGAGGTTCAATTGCTATAGGGCGCAGATCTAATAACTTCCTGGGGTTATTACATTTAGGGATTGGTTTAATATGATACCTTTTCCATTCCCTGGGGACCGCACTATGATTAACACAAAATTTCAGTAAGTGAGTAAACTTTGTGCACATCTTACAAAGATACGATCTAAGCACTTTAGTATTCACCCAGTCAAATCCACTATTTTTGTTAGCGTCGACTGAAGTTAGGTATTCACGGACCAAGACTTCTGAAATGTTAATCCTGGTTGATCGGCGAGTGTGTTATATTGAAAAGAATCGTCGAGGGTCCATGCGATCCTTCACGCCAGATCACCTACTCGTGCGGTACTATCATAATACCACCTGATCATCATCATTAATAGCTAAATAATCAACAAAATTTTCACTGGACCTGATGTTTGTTTCTCCCATCTTCTGATATACAACATTCAAGGTGTTGCAAGCTTCAAGCCCCAAGACTAATTTGTTTTCATGATAGAATGTTTCTGGCAAATTATTTTCTTTTTTCCCGAGCAGACTATTTAGTTCGTTCCAAAACTTCTTACTGTTGTTATTGTAAGCATGTAAAGTATTATAAATGAACGATCTCTTCGCATTTCTTACTAACCTAGCAGCTGTAGCTCTTGCATGCGCAGCTCTGGTTCTGTCTACCGGTATGTTTGTCCTATTTGCAATAAGAAAGAGACTATCTCTAACCCTAATTGCAGTCAGACACTCTCTGTTTAAGAGGTGCTTACCCCTATGTACTATAGTTTTCGATATAAATGGACAATTGGTATCCAGATAATCAGTCAGGGGTTTTTTGAATGCGGTCCATATTTGGTCAGCGCTGGCATTCATATCTAATACTAAGTTATCATTAACCTCATTGCAGTATACATCAAAGTCATTCCAGTCTAATACATCATAATTTCTAGTGTATCTTTTCTCCTTAACCAAGGTACTTTTGGCTTTCTTTAGGTTTAGATAAACTGGGAAATGATCGGAAAGACTATTCTGAATTACACCAGCCTTAAGGCAATGTTTATGATTTGTGGCTATGATGTCCAACACAGATTTCTTATTATTAGACACTCTTGTCGGTACATGCACCTTTTGTACTAACGAATTCTCCACTAGTAGGTGGTTTAGCTCAAGCACCGTATCATTTTTAGTATCTAACATATTAATATTTACATCTCCGCATACAATTATTTCACAGTTAAGGGCGTTATCCTTAATAGCTGACAAGATTCCAGATAGATTATCAATAAATATCCTCTTATTTCCCGCCGGGGGGCGGTACAGGTTACATATTATGATTTTCCTCCTGTTGCCAGGTTTGCATCTAAGGATTTGTGCCTTGATGTGCTCATTACACATGTTAAGATTAGCAAATATAGCAGTGTCGATAATAAAACTTTTATCAACCAAACAGCATAGACCACCACCTTTTTTTACATGCCCGTTGGCTAAGGTAGTTCTATCCTCCCTGTATATTTTATAATTCTTATTGTGCAGTATATAATCATTATTATCAGCCTCATCTAACCATGTTTCTTGTAGGGCTATTATCTTAATGTTGCCGCATAGCATGGTGTCATTTAACTCAGCAGATTTATTTCTCACAGACCTGATGTTTAAGGACAGCAGTGTTAGCCCCTTGAGCCTACTAATATCTAACAAACTACCCAATGCCATTTCTCTTGAACACTAAGAGTTTCACTATAAATTCTTGGCAAAATTTCATATTGCATGTAGATACAAGCCGGTACAGTCTTGTGTGCTTCACAATAGCGCGAACGATAAAAGTAAACAGAGGCATAAATAAAAACACATGGTACAGTTTCCGCTTCGGAATTTTCTGACGATATACGTGCTCGAGCATCGACCCAATTGTAATGACCAAACATTCCCATAATACATATGGGTACCTATCTAATATAAAATATAGTAGTTGACAATTTATCAGTATATAGTCACAAGCGCAGTTCAATAAGACATAAATGTACAATTCATTACATACCGGTTATATTCATCTTGCACAGGTACAAGCGCTGCGTGCAGCGTGTTCCGACCTCCATTTTCCTTCCATTCTGCAGAGAATGGCTTACCATATGTGTAGTGATCGATATACTGTATGGGCATGCATTACCTTAATATTATTTAGGACCACAGGTAACCTCATATAATATACAATATAGAATGGATCAACTCAATTCACACATTGCAGGTAGGGTAAATATTACAGAGCGAACAATAGTCGATACGAATAAACATGTCATATTTGCTGCGGGAGAGTGACCTAGTTTCTCTTACCACTACCATGAGAATCATCAACATAAACATTGCCACGTGGGTTTGAGTGGGCGTAACATATATACACGTGCGTTCATGGTGTAGTGTTTGCTGGCAGTACATCTCATATTAAGATATCGATTTAACCCCACAATATTTAATCGTTGGAGGAATAAATGTCATTACTCTATTGGCATTGCACAAGTTATTTAATTCAGCAGCACCAACAAAATTATCTTATAGATATATATACAAGGTAACTCGCTTCTGGTAGCCATGATCCCAGTGTCCGAGTGTCAACTGTCAGTTCATACATGTGGTACGGATTTACTTGTTCTTCTTACCCTTTTTTGCTGCAAGGATATCGCGCATAGATTTGTTTAATATGTCACTGGTAGTTGTGAGATTTAACCTATGTACCGCTGTGCGTCCACCAAATGTGTTACGTGGAGTACGAGGCGTGCTTGTGTCGAGGAATGCTGGTAACTTCGCATTTTCCAGTTTGTCCTGAAGATCACCTGCCGACATGGTGGAACCACCATCTGTTTCCATGTCAGATGTATCGCCCTCATCGCTCGACCCGTTCTCATCCAGTGAGGCATCCAAGGCTTCATTGACATCTACCTTAGACTTCACCAGCTTTTCCTCAGGTGAGGGAGATTTTCTGAAGTACCTTCCTGATTTCTGCTTTTCCTTTGATTTCGGGGATAGCTTGGAGGGAGTAATCGGGGCTGGTGGTGGCGATAAGGGAGTAATTTCGTTCATCTCACTCTTGTACTTGTCCTTTAGTTCTTCGCGTATCTTCATTAACAGTTTGCCATGGAGATTATCCCCATGGTTGTCCCAACTGTGGCATCTAAGGGCTACTGCCCCCAGGAAATGTCCACAGCCCCATTTGGGATCGGCCATGGCCTCAATCAACTCGATGTCGCCGGTTGCTAGTAGTAGACGACGAAGATTCTTGTTCTGTTCAAATTTCGCTCTGAGAACAGACTTCATGTAACTGGTTTCCTTCTGCTCCCATTCTTCATTGACAGAGGGCTTAGATCCAGCATCTTTGATCTGGAAAGGGTCTTTCATGCGTTGGATGCGTCTCGCGGTGGGAAAGTGGCCGTTCTTTAGGGCTTTGATATACATATACGCGTGTTCAGCCGAGAAAAATCGTAGCTTCATCATGTATATTTTACATTCAAACAAATTACTCGCCCAAGCATGTGGGCCTTGGTAGGCTAGCCCACCTCCAACTTTTTGCATTTTTATTTTCCCTGGTTGCAACTCTTCGGGTATGGAATCTAGTTCATTTACCTTGAGCAGTTTCCCTTTAAACTGTAATCTGTCCCCTTTGGCTTTGGCTTCAGTGTCAATTTGCTTTTCACACGCCTTCTTGGCTATTATTCGTATAAGGCTCCGGTCTCTGCGGACCTCCGCACTCACATCATCCTCGAATGACCAAAATTTGTTAGCCGGGTATGTAGCAGGGGGGAAGAGTCTGGCATCAAAGAGTTTGCCTTTATTGGTCAGAAATGCTTTTTTCATTTTCATTGCTTTGAAAACTAACACGATTGGTTCCGGCCTTCTACTATTAGAGTGTTTGCCTTTTGTCACAATCCTATACACCTCATCGATGTCGTCAGTTTTGAAATCGGGTACAACTAGCTTTATAATCGTGGTTACAGTTTTTTCAAGTGTCTCACCTTTTTTTTCCCGAATTCCATTAAAGACCATGCCTTTGGCCCTTAATCTTGTGTCATGATCCTGGTTAATGAGCTTCTGACACTCTAACTCATGTGTTAGATTATCAACGATCGCCTCTAGATCTTTCACTCTAGATTCCAACGATTCAGCCAGCACTTTTATCTCAAGTCTAGCCGTGATTTCTTCGGTATGAGATGAAGCTAGTTCCGTAACAAAGTGAGTACTTTTCTCCAGCCACAAGTACCAATTGGTCACAGCACCAAATTGTAGTGTCTGCTATTAAAGGTGATCGTATTCATAGCAATAATGACACTCAACTCAGGTCCTTGGTCCTTGCCAGCTTTCCATCTTTATTCCAACAAGCATCAAACAATCATTCCAACACCTCAGGAGGTCAGTACTGCAAAGTTGTCAACTCAAACAATTCTGATATCTGCTCATGATGCTTCTTTTTCTAACCCTGTCCACGTCATTCCTCCAACTGAACTAAGCTTATCGTTGTGTCAATGTTGGCTAAACTAAACTAAGTTAACTTCCTGCCAGCTATGTGTGGTCACGGTCTAATGAATGTGGCAGTAAACAGGCACTGTCCACTACACTTGCAAGGTTGTGCAACCCAGTCAACATGGCTATAGTGCTGCACTTTAATTTAGGGACTTTGCTTTGTTATCCATTTTTTCCCTTAAATCCTTCAAAATTTACATGTTTTCTTTGTTCATAAGACTGAGGATAGATACTAGGAGCCAGTATTTTGTCTAAGTTTCAAATAATTATGAGTTTTTATCATTGAATTCGAATTTAGAAGCTTGGAATGGAATATTTTACTCCAAATGGTCACCTCTCAATTGTGCAATAGGGATTTTCTCAGTATTCTTTTTCAAGAATAAAAGACCATCATACCAGCATATAATTCAAAATTTGAGTAAAAGGAGAAAATTAATCAAAATCGATTGACTCCACACATTATGAAAAAGAATTTTGGTAATTGCATGTGCATCTAACAGTTTCAAATATAAATAGCCCTTAATCTTTCCTGTCTATTTTTTAAAGCTAAATTTGTCAGTTTGATTCATTTCATTATTCACTGAGCTTTTGTATAAAATATCATTTTTTGTTTTTAATTTTCTTGGTCAGTTCTGGACCTATATTGACAAAATAGTCGTTTATTACTTCTGCTGCATTCTTTCGTTTCAATATAGTATTATTGTGTTCGATAGAAATATCTTCATTATTTTTTACCCTCCCCCTCCAATACAAGTGGTTTTAATATTTCCCATATCCTGTGAGGATGCTTCCTATTTTCTTGTATTTCTTGCTTGAAGCGAACTGTTACCATCACCGGAAGTAGCAATTAAGCTTCAATGTTTAATTTAATGGCTGACTTTCCCATCGCTTCCAGGAAGGAGGAGAAAAAATGAACCTGGTTTGTTGCTTTTTCCTCAGATTATCCATAATAATATACGGGAAGAGCAATTTCTATGAAAAGAGGTAGAAAAGAGAGGTAGGAAAGAGGGGTTTCTTTGTCTCACATGTTCTCGGAATTTGTTGTTTTACAAACCTTTTTATTCATCTGTAGAGTTCTGTCAACCCTCTCTGGAGGACGTTGTACGTGGTTTGTAAAGGTATACCTGGGGTAGAAATGTGATTTTGAAGCCTTTTTTAAATTGGGATATCCTCACTCTATATATAGCCTGGAAAGCCCCTGTGAGATACTACGTCATTAGCCACAAGCTACAGTGTCAATTCAAGGGGAACCCGACTAGATGCAGAGGAGTGGGAGAGTGAAGAAGGGGGGTGGGAGAGGGTGGGGGCATTGGAGAGGGGGAGGAGAGGAAGAGGGTGTATGATGGGAGAGTGATGCAAAGGGAGAGGGTGGGGAAATAGAAGAGGGGGAGGGGGAGGGAAAGAAGAGGGCAGGGAAAAGAGGAGGGGAGGGAGAGGATGTATGGGAAGGGACAGAGAGAAGGGAGAGAAAGCAAGGAGGGGGCGCATGAGGAAGAGGGGAGGGAGAAGGGGGAAATCGGAGATGGGGTTGGGAGAGAAAAGCAGGTATGAGAGACAGAGAAGAGGCAGAGGGAAAAGAGGGAGAGAGGGAAGTGTGGGGAGAGAGAGGGACCGTCCGGAGGACGGGTATATTGCATGTAGGCATGTAGGCATGTCTGGCATATTGCATGTAGGCCTATGATTTAGATTTAGATTTTTTTATTCAGGAAAGGGACGATATTGTAGAGGCGTTGGGCTTCCAGTCGCTCCTGGTCAACTTCTTTAGTGAATGGAACTCGATGCGGGCAATTGGTACAGACATATGATGTATTTTGGAGCGAATATTTGAAGTAATACATCAACTAGTATGACATTTCATCATATCACATATAGCAGATGTCTGAAGTGTTAAGGTACCGTAAGAGACTCGAGCCCGAAACTGGAGGCAGAGGATATTAAACACAGCATCTGATGGGTGTAAGGAAGGAGGGAGTCTATTTCGTTTAGTTAACTTAGGAATTAAGGAACGGACTTAATCGGACATATATTGAAACGACAGATCTTTGACTGATTCTCAATATTATTATGGGAGGTCAGCTTTTATTTCACTATAATGCATGACAATTTACGATATTGTTGTACAGATTATAAAGCAAAAATATTACATGTACACATAAGTCTAAGCTATTCACAATAGAGCTAAGTATTGTATTTGTATTTAAAGATTTTTATTCAGCATAAACATTATGTCAAGCATACTGTTCTTAGTCTGTGCTGATATTGGGTTACCCTGCCGTACATAAATACAGCGGAGACCTCATATTAAATTTAGAATATCCAATTTGTATTTTCGCGTAAATAACACAATGCATAGGAATTTGACTGCGACCACCAAAGAGCTCCTCGGGAAAATGATCATAATGTTTAATGTGGACTTGACACGTTATTTGATAATGTTTTATATTCATGAAAACCTTTGGCAGTAATATGATATTTCAGTATATTGAATTTCGCATTCATCCGTATACATAATTATATCCCAAATACTGCTACAGGAATAATATTATGTTTGGTATAACTGTGCAAACGATGTGCAAAATCAATACTAGTGCGGATTATTGTAAATGGTTAAACAAAAAAAGCTAGTATAGTGCAGTGTGTATAGTGTATAATAGTGAGGCATAAAATGGTGCTGGATTGGTAAAATGTGGGCCATGGTTATTGGAAATTTCTACAGATTCACCCACGCGGAATATCACGAGAAATGGGACCGTTCCGAACGCAGTGAAGCGTCGGGTTGGAGTCCCTCACGATTTCAGCCATTCCCCTCTCCGTAACAACGTGAGTTTTTAAAAAGCTCCTTCTCCTCCTCTCAGAGTCGGACACAGCTGAGGGATGGAAAATACACCCTCATTCAAGGTACATAGCTGCAAGGAAGAGGCACCTAAAAAGACAGAGAAATGGTAATCGAACTAATCGGTATCATGTTCCAAGAAGGTTTGCAATACAGGCATGTGAATGCGATTAAAGCCCGTTTTTTATTAACGTAGCTACTTGATCGCGTTATATAAAACGTTGGTAAAATTACGATTAAAATCTACCGCAGATGCAGTGAAAATATCCCTGGAGAGAAATTTAAGTACCTTGAAAATTACTATCTATTTTTAAAAGGGTAGAAATAATATCATTGCCTCATATTTATTTATATCCAATTCAATTCATCCTTCTAAGAATCCATCAGGCCTTGTGGAAGTAGGACTATAAAAATACTTGAAGCGATCGGAAATCACAGAACAATAATTTGAAAAACAATTCAATAAGTCATTAAAAAAAGAACAGGCAGTTCCGAACGAAGATTTTTGAGAGAAGCCAAATGACATTGGATCAAATTGGATTGCCGTCATTAAAAAATAAGCAGGAAGTTCATCTATATTATCTGACAAGACTCGGCAATATCGATTCCACTGGGAAGTTTGCCCATGGTACAACATGAATAAGATATCACAAATCTTCCCTTTTTTGTAATGCCACAGTGTAACGGATGGTACAAGACACATTTTGTCATACCTCTGTCAGATAATGTTGTGTGGTAGATCGAGTGATTATTTAAGAAATATGGCACTGTTGGATCCAATAAGCCATGCATTATTGTCTCAGTATTTGGTTTGAACGAAAAAGGATGGGTTCGATTTATTAAAGGGAAAAGCGAATGAATCTGTAATGAAACATCCAAAAGACTAATACAAAGACGAAAAGTGTCACTCTCTTGATGGCTTATAGGTAATTTGACTCCAGTTTTTACAATGGTTGTGAATGCATGCCAAATACCGCCTGCGTAAATGTCTACAAAACAGATAGTGGTCGATGGAAGGTGAGGTTAGACGGTTTGGGGTTTCCAAAGTTATGTTGCGGAATAGTAGGGTGTCACAAATATCATGTTCTTTCTCGTTCATTTTGAAAATGAGTTACTGTGAGGTAGTAGAAATAGAAGGCCTAGAGTACTGTTATATCATATTACGCAATCATGACGTAACAATGATTCTTTATTGTATAGAGTTCCAGATGTTTGGAACTCTATGGATATCAGCTAGGGGATACACATGTAAAACTAGGAAAGGTCGAATTTAAGAACTCACAGTATTATATCAATGATATATGTTATTGACTCTCTCATCCCAAAATTCCTGTTGGGATATCTACATTCGCTTAAGCATTTATATAGCTGTTGCCAAGGCTTTGTTCATGCTAAAAAAACGAACAAATATTCTATTCTTCTAACACGAGAGTTAAATGCGAATTCGTCATTGTATCTTAGTCACTAAGTTGTTGCTACTGTATTTGTTGAGATTGTTGTACTAGCTGTATTTTTAGTTTTAGTTTTCAAATGGCACTTCTGGTATGCCATACAGAAGTTGTTTCTCGCCAGGCTTTCCATGTAATCAACATCATTACAAAACGGAAATATAGTTATTTATATATATAATATATATAATTGTTATATATATATTAACCACATTATCATTTATAGTGTAATTAATCATGAACTCTAATTACTATAATTGAACACCATTAAACAAATTAATTACAGTATTGTGAAACTCTAGTAAGAGGATCAGGTAACATCAGAGTGGGTATAGCCAATCACAGTTCACCGCGACCATTTATTCTTCCATGTATGTTTTACTATGATAAAACCTGTCAGTCGCCTCCGGTCTCTATTCATTTTTTTTCATGCAATAGCTTTTCACTATTTAACATCATATAATATAATATATTGGTAGATTAATTCCTGGATGCTCATGCGTATTACACTGGTACCACATATATAGGGGGAACACCCTTCTACGTTATTGCCTGGGTATGTAGAAAATATTCCCTTAAATATAGGTCTATACAATGGAGCGACATGCAGGACAGTCACTCATTCCTCAGCTTCTATGCGAGCAGCCCTGGAATGTAAGTAGTACATGGAAAGCAGGCGTTGCTAATGGCTCCACAATAATTCTGACACTCGGTTGTAACATTTACATGCACCAAACACACTCAACGTCTATAATGCAAGTACTTCAACCACTCAACGAGTGCTTTCCTGGCAGCTGATGGCTTGGTAACAGGTTTCTGAATATTTTAAGTTCAATTATATAATAATGACAGACGGGTTCGCCATCATTCCTGCCAAAACGTATTCTTCATACGTCACTTTTTGGCCTTCAGCCTCGGGCAGCAATCCTCATGATTATTTCAATCCATTAGTAAATAGGTTGGTTAAACGGTGGTTATGCAGCATCTCGGAAATTAGAGTGTCTTAAAATCCAACGACAAGTTGTGCAGTGAATATTTTCTAGATAGGCTATATTCAAATAGAGTACAGTATTATGAAATAAAATTGTTGCCAAATTATCCGAGCTGTACAAAACACCAGTAATAAACATTTCTTCTTTTAATCTATCATCATGCATGATAGACCGTTATTATCTATATAAGGGGTTCAGATTATGACCAAGGCGAATTTATTCAATTTTCCAATGATTGACCAAGACTATTTAAATTTATAGAGAATATATGTGCAAGAGATTGAGCGCGAAGAATTGTCAATGACTAAGAAATTAAAATGAATGAAACGTATGCCCAAACTTGCGACCAGAAAGTGAAGAATTCTACACAGCAAAGAATTAGATGGCAAGTAAGAGAGACACGGTCTGCTGCCCACCAGATAATGGGAGATGAAAGAAAGAAAGCTAACATCCGAAAAGGACTATATTCTGTGTATTTTGGTAAATGGGTTGATCGATGATGGCGCCACATGCGGCAGGTGGGCTCATCACTGGCGGTGACATTATACACTAAATGCACTGGAGGAAAGTGGGGGAATATTGGAGACGGGATCTCTTGATATAGGCAGACTATTACCGACGTGGCAGATATAACCGCATGGGGCATGGTGATAAATCGCCTCTGATTATTGCCCAGTAATCATATGTCACGGTCATTACTTGACATATCTACCGAGGAAGGTCATTCGCCAATACCACAGAGGTTTAGCCGGCCCAAGAACTGATGATAGTGCCAAGACTCCATGGCTAATACTCTTCTATAGATTGCATTCTGCACGTACGCAGGATATGTATAGGTACGGCATTGGTAATACATTCATTAATTGTTAGGGGTCTCTGGTCCAGTTTTGTCCCTAAATTGCCCTTGTAACGGACAATCCTACCAGCGGAGAGAGTCTGTGGTCGACCCCTAAAGGACTTGGAAGGTTGTGGTTTGGAGGGAATAGCCTTATGGACATGGGATAGAGAGCTCGCTATCGCTCGCCCTCTATCCCATGCCATAAGTCTCTTCCCTCCAAACCACAACCTTCTAAGTCCATAGTAAGGTATACTTATGATTAATGCCAAGCACATGAGGAAGCATTGTGAATTCTGGCAGCTGAAGGCGGCAAGGTGATAGATGTTAGTCAGCTACTTACTGATTTGGTAATCATTCCTTCCTGCCGCGCGCACCCATGAGACTATATATATGAGATGGAGTAGCAACAGAATCCCATTATAGGGAAAGATATATTACCAATATGTTTCACATGAAGGACAATTAGGGAAAGGAGACGTAGACAATTGAAACCTTTCAGATGACGTGGGTTGATTTAAAAGTCGGAGTGACAGAGATATATGCTACGTGTGAAGAGAGAGAGAGAGAGAGAGAGATAGAGGTACATTTATAATGTGTGCATGAAACGGGAAACATGCTCAACCGTTTGTTTCCTATGTAAACAAATATGTATGGACAATATCATGATATAAATAAAATGTTAGGAACCAGTAGCATCTCAGGTTTGTGGTAAGAAACCTTATTCATATATTTATCATGTACAGTGGAACCTCTCTATTGAGACCACCCTTGGGACTGAACGATTTGTGGTATCATAGCGAGGTGGACTTATTAGAGGGGCTAATTTAAAATGAGGAAAGCAATTCGGGACTGAGAGAAACTGGTCTTAATACAGGGGTGGTCTCTATAGAGAGGTGGTCTTTATGCGAGGTTCCCCTGTATTCAATTTTACCGAAAACAAAATCATTCATGTTAAACCTTTCTCAAGTTAACTGCCTAGCAGAACCCCTCGAGATAAGTGTGATGCACATACGGCATGTGCACAACCCAGTTACTGTGATGTCCGCTAGGAGAAGCTACATCCATCTAACAATTGAATTATGATAGTGCGCGGGAGGCAGTCCACATGCATTCAGGACTACATCATTGTATGGACGAAGCATCCAATTGGAAAGGACTCCCTTTATTATCCGTATAAGTCTGATCATCCCAAGGCATGCGTCCCATCCAGTACGTGACCCCATTCTGGGGCCCTTGGAGATTACCTGAGAGAGAAATATATGATTCTAGCAGCCAATAGAAATCAATGCTGTCAATATGTACACATTTTGGAAAACAGATACCAATAGTTTTGCTGCAGGCATGTAAATCTCATCGATGAAGATAACAGCAATTTATTTTTTAACAGAAAGATCCAAATATTATTTCTCTTGTTAAAGTTAAATTAAAATTAAAATGATATTCCCACTTGGTCATTTAATTAAATGATCAGTTATAGAGTAAGAATTGAAATCATTCATAAATGCACCCCATAAAATTGTGTTGTCGCGATTCCAATTTTATTTACCTATCACAAAAGAATTGCATTTCCCCTTCAGATCCGCTCGTTTAATACATTTCAGATATTCATAAAATTGAGTGATAGACCTGTTGACCACTAGAACTTCAAGTCTTCAATTGTCAAAAGTTTTACTATAGCAACAGCGACACGCAGGATTTCAAATAAAATAGTCTTTATCATGACTCTGTCCTCAGAACATATATTATATTGATCTGAATATAGAGGATTGATATTTCGTCACCGGTAATGTGAAATGGCGTAGACTAAACCTCCTATACAAATGTAATTTCCTCCGTGTGGCAAAGGGCAGGCTATGGTGCTGCCTTTATTGCATATGCGTTGCTACCCCCGAGTGATTTCATTTTCGACACAGTGTGTTAACCGGAGTCCTTGACAGTCCCGTGGCCCAGTATTTATTGGGGCCCAAGCCTGGTAGGGACTGGCATATATCAGTCTCACTTTTTTTTATCAAATGTTGGATTTTGAAAGATTATTCATCTAAAATTTTCCAATTACACAGAGGCCCGATTTTTCATCTCGGAGTAAAACATTTTGGGACTGGGAGATATAATTATAGTTCCTTCAGAGCAGTGGGTTCATTATGTTATTCATTAACTTATTTATAATTTTACCCATTAATTCACCCGCTGGAAATGCCTACCATTTATAAAAATAACGAACTGCTTCTGTATTAAAAACCTACATCCATCACATCTAAAAACGACTATAAGTTTGATTGTGCTTGGAGATGGTTAAAACATGCCACGGTTCTTCATATTTTAGATCAAAGTGGATATTACCTCATTCGTCCATTCTCCGTTGTAAGTTAATGAATAATACTAGATGTTCAGACGATTAGTACTATTTAACCACTACCACTAAAAATATACAGATGTGGATTCAGGCAAACTATTTTGAATATGTTTTATCTTTATTCTCATTCGATGCAGCGAATTCCCACTGCAACATTATATACAAGTACACCGCCATGATTTATTGCTCCGCTAATACCACGCTCATTGCATATGCAATCAGCATTCATTAAATAAACTTCGATGATCTTAGTGTGACCTCCCGCGCCCTGTCAAGTAGTAGGTTCATAAATTGATATACGACTGAATGATGAAGCATATATCCCATGACCTAATGTCTTCTCGCCCACCACCGAAGGAAAGATCATGAAATCAGAATTACCACTCAGATGTAGGCTCACATATAGATGGGTAGATCTAGGACGTGCTGATTAGATATCAGCATTCAGATACAGCTTTAGTAAGCTGAATATATAGATGCTGGTCTCACTTACTTCCTGTGATATTTAGAGGAACGGATCAGTTCATTTATGGAATCTTCCAAACATCGAGCAATCCTAAATCCTTCGGACGCCAAACATGAGACCACCGAGTGTTTAAATTGTTCAACACTTCTCAAATCTCAAGGGGAATCGTTTGCCATCCAGGGGAGAGGATTGGCGCAGGGTTATGCTCCCATCCCCGTTTCTACCGCCACAATCCCAATTTCTTGCTGCCCTGTCACTTCGGTAACATCCCAACAGATGACAATGATTCGCATCATAACGAAAGGGAGTGGGAAACCAAACATAAGCAAAAGGAGTGTCTTGAAATGATAAAAACAATATTGTAAACCCCTGGCCAAGCCATGTGCGTTATCTACGAGACTAAATCGAAATTCTGTGAGGCATAACAGAGATAAACTTGTGGTGTGAGGCATATTTGATGAGATTGGCACAGGCGGGGCATTTGTCAGATGACATCTTGTCAAAAGAAGCATAAAATTACATTTGGAATTCTTGCTCCCCGTGGGCTTCGCCAATCGATCCTCATATTTTTACCCATTATCCCCCATTACTGATTATTTATTAACGCCCAAGGACAAACATCCTTGGAAGATCCACATTTACTCCGTGGAAACATGCCATTAATGGTATTGTGATATCATGTAGACGGAAAGGCTTGAGAAGTGAAGGGTGGAAAATCTTATGTTGAGTGAAATGATCACCTAAGGGGATTCAATAAGGAAGGGCAAATATAATAAAGCGAGCCAGCCAATGCCTGCAGGGTTTTATTAAATTCAAAACCCACATTAATCTTCTCATTCTCCGCCTCCGTCCTCATTTTTCCTAGATCTCTTCGGTCGTAGTTGAATAAGTTTTGTATTGTATAGCGGTCTTAAATTCTCATAAGATTCTTCCTTTCGATTACATCGTGCCCGGTGAGAGAATCCTTAGGTGTTTTTGTACAGATACTATAGGACGAAGGCAATGGCAGAATAATCTTTCCAGATAATCAGTTATAAACGCTGAGCTGTGCGTTCGAACGTTAACAAAATCACTATAAATTATCGTATACAATTACTGTTATAGGATAACACCAGACAATGTTTCTAACGGAAATTGGAACATGAACCAATTTGTTAGTGCTTTTTTCGATTGTACTCTATGCATTAATCTTAAATCTGAATGTAAGGAAACCTCTATACGAGCCAATATATTTACATTGCTAGATCCAGAAAACTTTGCTCGCATACTACAATCTCCCAAGATAAACCAGACCTCTCCAGATGTTCGCATCCAAATAGTGAGAATGAATAACAGGCGACCAATACTCAGGACCACTCAGAAGTATTCCTGTGTAGGGTATATAATGGCATACATATAAGTAAGGTATGTAAGCCTGGGAGACTGGGAAATCTGAGTCTGTCTCGATTGTGGACACGAGCATGCTGTGATAGAAGCGGCTTGTGAGTGACTGGTGCCTCGGGCGGGCTACATCGGGGACTTGGACGTACGTGTTTATAAGTTCCGGCATGGAGACAATTAATGCCTTTCTATAGGAAGTACACACAGAATTCAAGGTACTATAGGACGACCCGCTCAGGTGGGCCCTGGTCTTTCTGAATACTATAGTCAATCTGCATTATTATACATAACCTTCACCATGCTTATGTAAATGGATACTGTAATAAAGTTTCACTCTCTGATTTTCACATTTTCTTTCTAAATGCAATCTTATCATATTCAAGGGGCTCTTATAACAGAACGGCCCATTTAGTGAGCCCTCTGAGACTTTCCATCAAAATTCATTATGAATTTTCCAACATTTAAAGGAACAGAAAAGGAATATCGTCATTAGTGTTTGTTACCTCTTGTCACACTTTTGTTGTTATCCCGATCTTCTTCTTACCCCATATTTGCGTCGATGTAAAGGCGTTCTAATAGTTTGCAGCTTTTTTACTGTCATAAATCTCACTTTCGTACTTTATTTAGTTTTGGATACGGTCGAATTGAATGTGTTCTTCCAATATGATGAAAGTATTCCTTGTCGCTTGACTAAGTATGACAAATTGTTTTTAAATGTCCTGAACTAAACGACATCCATGCAATCTGTAGTTATCTGACTGGAAGTCAACAGCAAGAGCGTTCCACCCGATGGCCATAAATTATAAATAAGACAAAGTATGAATCTGGTTATTTTCAGATGGATTGGGATATTTTGTTTGGTCCAGAAAGGACCCGGACCGTTAACAGAGACTACATCAGGAAAAGCTCAACTTTCTAATGAGAAAAACAGCCAATGCAAAAACTGGGAATATTTTCCAGCTAGGAAGGAATTTAAACTATCATTCTTTTTGAGAGATGAAGTTTGCTCTCCATAATATATTTAGAGGCGTATTTAGGAATGGCAGTTTAGGAAATTCCTACTCAGTGTATTCATGAACTAACATTTATTTAATTAATTATTATTGCTGTTTTTTATTGTTGAATTTTATCTTTATTCTTTGTTTCTGCTACCGATCAAAGCATTAAAATGTCTTAGATAGATTATGTTAACTGTTAGCTAGTTAGATGAGAAGCTAGCTGATGCTTATTGTTTTTGTTATTATAAACTACTTCTCCTTTTAACCAAACACTCCTATTAGTCGGGCAGCCAGAATGGCTAACATACAAAAGTTGTGATATAGTTTTTTTCTCACTGGATTCTTAATATATGGGTGTTGGCCAATGATTTTCAGGTGGATGGCGCATTGCCACCCTTTAGCATTTTGAGAAATCCAAGATGGCCGCCAAGATGGCCGCCAAAGTAAAAAAGTGCTCGTAACTAAACAAGTTGTGGTCCGAATCTTTAATGTTGCACCATTTTGTTATGGTTTTGGGGGTCAAGGAATCCATTAAAATAGTTTTCAAGGGTGTCAGATCAGTTGCCATGGAGATATGGTTACCATGGTTATTCAAATCTTTCAAGAATTGAGGTTTCTTGGGGAATTTCACATGTGTATCAACTCAACATCGCATTGATTTCATTCCAGCAATACAAACATATTTTAAGATATATTTCATAGGCATCAGATGTGTTGTCAAGGGCACATGGTTGCCATAGTTACTCAATGCATGCAAGACATTCATTAGGGCCAATGGAAAAATTGCTCATAACCTAGGAAGTTGTGGTCCAAATTCTTAATGTTGCACCATTTTATTATGGTTTTGGGGGTCATGGAATCCATTAAAATAGTTTTCAAGGGTGTCAGATTGGTTGTCATGGAGATATGGTTACCATGGCTATTCAAATCTTTGATGAAATTAAGATATCTTGGGGAATTTCACACATTTATCAACCCAACATCACATTGGTTCCAATCAAGTCATGCAAACATAATTTAAGATGTATTTCATAGGCATCCGATTGGTGGTCATGGGAATGTGATTGCCATAGTTACTAAATACTTGCAACACAACCATTAGGGCCAATGCAAAAATGACCATAACTTAGCAAGTTGTGTTCCGAGTTCTTAATATTGCACCATTTTGCTATGGTTTTCAGGGCCAAGGAATCCATCAGAATAGTTTTCAACTTCAACTTCACAAGTTGTGGTCCGAAATGCACTGTTTTGTTATGGTTTCTAGCATCAAGGACTCAATTAAAATGGTTTTCAAGGGTGTCTGGTCAGTTACCAAGTAGATACTTTTGATAGTTAAGATATCTTGGGGAATTCAACAGATGTATCTACCCTACATCACAGGAGCCATCTAATTCCTGAATTCTCATAGTCCCAGCGATGCTTGGAATGCGGTATTCCCAACTATGGCAAAATGATGAAGGGCATTATGTTTTTGTGGCTCATAGAAGAATACTTATTTACACTATAAATTAATATAATATATCAAACAATTCACAACAATGTCAACAGGAATCCATTTTCAAACAAATGTTTAGTTTTAGCTCTACAACCAGAAGCTTACTTCACAGCTTCTAGCTAGTGGTGGGGGTGACAGTATTATTGGTGTTAACTTTGCACACCACATTCCTTAACCGTAACTGTGAGAATCAACCCCAATGATTGAATGCAGTTGCTGGAATACATCATCTATTGTTGGCGGTTAGGGGAGGAATGGGTAGAGGGGACCATTGACGGTCCATCCTACATATCCTCCAGGGTGAAACCCTAATGCTGGTTCTTGGCGGTCTCTGATTTTGCCCATCAACAGACAGGCAGGGATGTATCTGTCATTACCTGTGTGACGGTTTATGTGTGTTTTATTGACAGTTTATATGATCTTTCCTGTATGTAGGGCACCCAGTGTCCCCGCAAAAGTTGTCCCAGCAAAAGTTTGTTAGCACATGCCGAGTCACAAACCCCAACCCCAACCCCAAGGTCACTCAGACTCATGAATACCTGAGTAAGCCACCATGCTATCATGTCAAGACTTACAAAGGAAATGGCTTATGAGCTCAACCCTTCTGTAGAACATATGTCATGCCTACATATGATAAGCTACTGAGGTTCAAGAAGTTTGTTGCTGTTGCCACACACAAAGATATGATAAAACAAGGAATTAACCTTGACCTAAGGTTAAAAAAGCCAATAGTTTTGATCCAAAACTGTTGACACCTATTGTACCAAATCCTGGCTTGAAAGCTATATACTTTGTCACCCAGGAATCTTCCCATCAAAAGGTCAGCAATAGACTTCCACATTTTTCAAAAATTGTATCCACTGAGGAGTCCTGCTTAGATGCTTGATGGGTGCTTTGATACCCTAACAACCCATGCAAGAGAAGAAGGAGTGAATGTAAAGCCTAAGACAAAAGTAGTGCATCTACCTCTAATTGACCACCCTCCATCACATCCAAAAAAAAATAGCAACATCACTGTTAATTGCAAAGGAAATCTTCACAGTCTGTGAATTAAGAGTATGTTATATTATACAGTGTGGATCAACAGCTGTATAAAGTTGTCCTTGAGGTGCAATGCACCAATGATGCTTTTTCTCATATAATTTTAAGAATGGGTGGCATCTCATATGTCATATGTGGGCTCATTGGAATTTTAGTGGAAGGGTCAGGCCTCTCAGAAATATCAAGTGCAGTTTTTTGAGGGGTTGAACACACATTGGCGTAAAATAAATATCCACAAAATGTGAAAGCACTCTTGACTTCTAGCTGACGAAATTCTCCACCCTGCAATAACATCTTGCAATGCTAGGAACATGGATGAACTCCAAAAGATCCTGTTTGTCATCCAGTGTTTCTCATATATGTCTTTATATTGCTGCAGAACGATTGTCAGATTGGCCCCTACACTTATATTGTGTACAGGAAATGACCCCTTTATTCTTTGCTGCACAATATTACAACTATGCCAGATATGGTCTATATCATCTGTGATTATTTTAGACTATATCTGAAGTTCTCCTGTATCTCATGCATGGTCAGCATATCATGCACCATAGAGATATGGGTATTGAAACACCATAATTATATGAGGTATGGCCATGGTGATGCAGGGATTATAGGCAATACTCTACGACCTCAAACTCTCAAGGTATAGGCCCATAGCCATTATTCCTGTACTAGCATTCAATTGTTAAAAGCCTTAAAGTAATGGTTAGGAATGCAGATGGAACACCAATGAAGCACAAGGAAGAAATTACAGGACTAGGAAAAATGGACAAAAAGGACAGACTAGAACTAAGAGAGACTTACATATGTGTTTGATCCCATAAAACCAAAATTACATCCAGAATGACTGATATTGAGAATGACAGGATTTTGAGAGCAGCTGGCCTTGTGGTTTCTATGACACTATGAAACAAAATATTGTCCCAATAGGTCAGGCTATTGAGCACACAAAAAATGATACCAAGACAGTGACTGATCCAGAAGTAATAATATATGGAAGAGCTATAATCTTAAGGTCAGAAAGAGAAGGAATCATTGATGAAATGATGTTTATCATGGTAGAATCTTCCCCATTTGTCCCCCACTCTCCTCCTTCCTGGCTTCCCCTGTTACTTTTGTCCCCCTTCCCCACCCTATCCTATTTCCTCCCTCATATTTCCGATATTGTAATGTTGTGCTTCTCGTGTGAACTCTACCCTTGTGGGCGTGTGTTGGACCCTCCAATGAGCGAGCAGTGTGTGAGCTGCTTGTGCCGCTCCTGTGAGTGGCTACCGTATATGCTATCTGCTAGAGTAATAAAGAGTCAGTCTAGTAAAAGTATTGGCTTGTGCTTGTTGTCATTGGGTTACCACTCTACTGAGCTCCCGAGCTCCTATAGCCTCTCAACACCTAAGGGGATCACCAACTTATAATATCTGGTAGGAGAACCCGGTCTTCAGTTTCTGGTATGTAAGATCGCAGGTCCATGTCAATGAAAAGTCAAAGTCAACTCTATGGAAGCGAAGCCCTTGATTTTTGAGCAGTTCAAAGATAAAGTTGCCTATCTCGCTGGGTTGACAGGCAGGAGAACAACAAGGAATCAGGCAGTGAGAGACGTGGAGATATTTGGAGATTACAGAGAGGAATCAGATTCAGATTTTTCTCTGACTCTGGTTTGGAAGTATCTCTTCCTCGGAGGAGGAGCTGCAGTCTGAGGGGCCTGGCTTAGCACAAAAGGCCTTAGGGCAGAAAGTCGAGACGGGAGAGATGCTCTCTCCGAAGGAGGAGAGGGATGATGAATTCCCACCACCCCCTCCAGAGCAATATTTGTATGGAGGGGAGGGTTTTTACACCCCCAGAGACTGGAATAAGGGACCTGACGTCCAGGGGAGCTTGTCTGATTCGCAAGGAAGAAGACCCCTGAATTATTGCGAAGAAAACCACCCAGGAAATGATGAGAGTGCAAGAAGCAGCCTGTTTAGGGAGACTTTTGGTGAAGAGGGACCTGACAGAGATCGAGAAAGATCTGTGGGCCATGTGACATCGGTGAGCAAAGTGGAAGCACAAAGGCCCCCACCAACGTTACCTAAGAGGACAAGCTCAAGGGTGAGTCAGTTAAGCACGTTTTTTCACCCTGGAGGGGCCCCTACCCAGAGGTATCCTTCTCAAAGGCCAATCATCAAGCAAGTACTGATCCTCCAACCTTCGGTGATTTCACCTGTCCCCCACCTCAGGCGGCCAACACCACTTCCGTCGCCTATGCAACAGGTAGGACCATCAAACACCCCTTTCTCTTCCCATCAGTCTCAAATCCCTCTGAATCCTCACAGACAGTCATCGGTCCCTGAACAGAAGCACTTCCCTCAACAGTTTAATAATCAGGTGCATTACCAACCCCCCCAGGGACAATTCCAACAACAATACTAACCATATATGCAGCCTAGCTACGATACCAGGCAGCGAGCCTTTGTTCCCCAACCGCAGGCTCATTACCAACCACTGCAGGCTCATTACCAACAACCCCAGGCAGAGCCTGAGAGCAAGCAGGATCAAATGATGTTATTTTTGGGGAAAATGCAAGAAATGCAAATGGATGCCCTCAAGTTCTTGGCAGATAAGCTTCAGCCGAAAACACCAGAACCTACAGTGCAACAAAAGGACGGATATACACCTGAGTCAATAATGAAATGATTCTTAAAGGCTCCCGAACAATTTGATGAACCCACGGTGCTAAGATCTGCCAAGTTCTTCCTGGAAGAGTATGAAGAGTATGCTTGCAGGAGCAGACTACCCGAGGACATGTGGGTTATTGGTCTGAAACCTTATGTGAAGGGCTCAGCTTTGAGCTTCTACGGGGGTTTACGAAGGAAAATGGCCCAAATGCATCATTTTCTTCTCTGAGAAGGGAATTCTTGACAAAGTTCTCTAACGCTTTGTTGGATGAATTGATGAGAGATTATCCATTCCAGGAATGCTGGATGAAGACCTGAGATTGTGTGTGGCTGCGGAAAGGCCATCGACCGTGGCTGCAGTAACTGATGCAGTGGTTAAATATGAAGCAGTGTTAAAAATCCAACAGAAAAGGGAGAAAGCATCGGAAACAACCAAATCTGGGGAAGACTCTTTCATAGGAGACAACAGGTCGCGTAAGGACCAGTTCTTTAATGGCGGTGGCCAAAGAAATGGTAGACAACAGAACGGCCCAGGCTTCAGGCAAAATAATAGAAGCCAGAGTCAAAGGAGGAATGGTGGTGGTCCAAATAATGGATACCAATATAACAACCAGCCAGGGAACCAATCCCCCTGGAGAGGAAATAATGGATACCAATACAACAATCAACCAGGGAACCAATCAAACTGGGGAGGAAATAGTGGAGCCAATGGATACAACAATGTTAACCAGAATGGACAATACAACAACCAGCAGAGAGTTTGGTCACCCTGGAGAGGAAACGGTGGCAACTATAGTAACAATGGACAAAACGGCAACCAGTAACCAAACCAGCAAAGAAACAACTCTCCTTGGAGAGGTAACAATGGTGGCAACAATTACAATGGGGGAAACAACACCAACAACAATCAGGTTGACCGACAACAGGGTCAAGGTAACAATGGGTCTAATGGTTATGGTAGATACAGAAGTAACAGTGTTAACAAAGTTTCTATCTCCCAGGTTGCAGATAATTGCGAGGTACAGGACTGTGGCTTCATTGACTTCTCCAACATTTAAAAAAAGCTGTGCAATGGTGCAATATTAAGAATTTGGAACACAACTTGCTAAGTAATGGGCTTTTTTGCATTGGCCCTAATGATTGTGTTGCAAGTATTTAGTAACTATAGCAACCATATTCCCATGACAACCAATGTGATGCCTATGAAATACATCTTAAATTGTGTTTGCATGAATTGATTGGAACCAATGTGATATTGGGTTGATAAATGTGTGAAATTCCCCAAGATATCTTAATTTCATCAAAGATTTGAATAACCATGGTAACCATATCTTCATGACAACCAATCTGACACCCTTGAAAACTATTTTAATGGATTCCTTGACCCCAAAAACCATAACAAAATGGTGCAACATTAAGAATTTGGACCACAACTTCCTAGGTTATGAGCAATTTTTCCATTGGCCATAATGAATTTCTTGCATGCATTAAGTAACTATGGCAACCATGTGCCCTTGACAACACATCTGATGCCTATGAAATATATCTTAAAATATGTTTCTATAGCTGGAATGAAATCAATGGGATGTTCGGTTGATAAACATGTGAAATTCCCCAAGAAACCTCAATTCTTGAAAGATTTGAATAACCATGGTAACCATATCTCCATGGCAACTGATCTGACACCCTTGAAAACTATTTTAATGGATTCCTTGACCCCAAAAACCATAACAAAATGGTGCAACATTAAAGATTCGGACCACAACTTGTTTAGTTACGAGCACTTTTTTACTTTGGCGGCCATCTTGGCGGCCATCTTGGATTTCTCAAAATGCTAAAGGGTGGCAATGCGCCATCCACCTGAAAATCATTGGCCAACACCCATATATTAAGAATCCAGTGAGAAAAAAACTATATCACAACTTTTGTATGTTAGGCAAATTTCGCCCTCTTCTCTACCCGACTATATAGTTTAGACATCTAGAGAAATAGCATAATAATGTAAAATCAAAATTTATTCTCTTAGTACCAACTAGTCAGGAACTCGCTGGAAGACGTGGAATTCACTTTCAGATCCGGGTCTCCTTTTTGCACACCTTTCTTGTATCAATAAAAAATGCATTGAATTGAATGTATACCTTCTTCGAACCATTCCTTTACTGACTAGCTGCTCATCAAATTACTTTCTGTACCACATGCAGGAGGCAACAGTATGTGACAATTATTCTGTCCACAGTGTTGACTACATGCAGTTACTATACCGATAATCCCTTTACGACCTCAGTCCAGAATCGAGCACCAACAGAGAAGAATGGAAGTATAATTTGGCGGCGGCACCAGGATTCATTTTCTCTGAGAAGTTTCCAAATATAAGGAGGTTTAGTCGCGAGGGAAACTAAATAATAAAGAGTTGATGGAGATAAGGGGAATAATGTGTAGATTTGGACTGATCATATACGTATACGTATTTGTGTTGTAAAAGGGGTGGAGAACTTACTGGGTATATTATGTAATCCTGTAGTGGTGGAAAAAGCCTCAAGCCAAAATGGAAATAGGTCTATATCAATGAATCTAATACCGCATGCTTTCATGGTAGTAAAAGCAGCCGTTCTTGCACTGAGTGGGGAAAATAATTAGATATAGAAGGCTCTCACCTTGACCTCAAGACGGATGGCAACCATGAAATAGTTCTGGTATGAATTCTTACGTCGTTTTTATGTGAAATCTATAATATTGACAGAACAAGATTATCTGGTTCTCCGCGTGGCCAGAGGCCAGGTTAGGATAATTGGGCCTGATTAGAGCAAACCTGGTCAGGAGGTCGAAGGGGCTTCCGACTGATTGCATTTGGAGTTTGAGTACCTTAAACGCAATAGAAAAAGGGCCAGCAAATTAATTAACAGCTTGAGCCCAGCGGTAGAAGGGTAAGTCAGTGTAAGATTATATCAGAGTCCAGGTTACATCATGCGATAAACCATATTGTTAATCAGGCATTAGTGTACAAGTACACTGCATTAGTCAATACAAATTATGCCTTCTTGTGCTGAGGGCTAGGAATAATAAAGATGTGCCCTCAAGAATGCATTTTACCAGTTCAGAGCATTAACTAGTATCATTCAAGCCATTTGTATAGAGCAGTCGCGACCAAACTAAGCCAGGTGTTCAATTGAACCAAATTGTCTACAAGAATGAAATATGAATAGAGTGTGGCGAAATGTAAATTGTTCCAGATGGGGCAATTATATATTTTTTGTAAAACGTACAGAATAAGATTTGAAAGCGAGTATTGTCATTCCACGAAACAATAGTTTCCACCCGTCAAATGAACACATGGAAGGGATAATAATCGGGGAGAATTGCTGCAGAAATTTGCTGCAGAAATTTGGCTTACCTTCCTCTGATTGTATTACCTAGGTGATACATTGAAGCGCAAACTAGCGTCTTTCATCTCCGTTAAAGTGGTTAGTATCTTAGGCTTTGTTCTGACTCTGTGATAATGTATCTTCATTGCGCCTCAAAATGACTTTAGATTAAATTAGATACATATCACCTCCCTTATGGCTGCTAGTTAAGCTGCTTAGCCCTCCAGGGGGATGCTTGTAATCATGTTCATGCATAAATGAACACGTTGGACATAATAGGACAAGGCATTGCGGCGGTCTGGCATTAATATGGTGCTGCCAGAGTATACAATATGCACATGCCAAGTCATAAGTTCCAACTACAAATGTTCCCTTAATTTAGAGCCCAATGGCTAACCGGGCAGGCCATGCAGAGGGAATTGGGACGTTCATAAAGTTTTACTTCATGATTACAGTTAGAGATTAATCCGCGACAAAAGGAATGATATACACTATTCTGGGCGACTTTATTTCCTTCTTATACTTTGCATGATGTAATTGTACCTTGTGCCCCGTGTGCCCCGTTTAACTATTCCGGTCGGATAATTGGCTTACAGGTGTCGAAGTTTGCACAAGATCAATCGATGACTTTCTCATTAGTCATTCCATAGGGCACAGGTGGCCATAGAATTTGTGATAGGTTGTTAACGTTCTCTCCACACGAGGTTGTTCTTGTCGTATAGTGTATTGGCGGATATGTGGGTGTCGTTAATGCAGCTAAACATATATGTATATATGATCAATGCTTTTACTCTATCGATATGCGGGGGCAAATTCCATGATTACTGCATGTCGGGGTGATTTAAAGCTTCATTCCCAGCTAAAGCGACCAAAACATATTTTTCTCAGTTTTTCCGTTCCTTTCTCATACTGTAGAATGAAAGATTCAAATGAAGAAAAATGTATATTTCGTCGATTTTTTTTTGTGTGAATTCATGGCTTTTCTATAATATTTTTATGATTTTGCTATCTACAAGGGCAATTTGGATCAAATGGGATTGATTAGCTGGCTTCTTCATGTCATTTTGTGGTCTTAATGGAATTATAATGGCACTTTGCGGTTTGAGGGGAGAGGCTTTTCCTCCGTTGGAAGGGACTCCCTCATCTTCGGGGCCAACCACGATTACCCCAAAGCGCATCTAGTAATTCCAAGTCTTGCTTATTGGCATATTATATGCCCCAGCTGTATTAATCAACAGGATATGTAAACTGCATTATTAATGTTAATGCGTTAATGGCGTTTACTTCTAAATTGAAGGTAACCTCAACCCTTCATGATGCTCATAAAGCGAAATACTTGAGTTCGACTATAAATATTCGATGGCGGGGGACTAACCGTGTTGTATAGAAGTAAGACACGTATACGCACTATGTAACGTGGCTGAGTGGCCGGCTGGGAGTTGTATGGGGAGTCTACCAAATACCTGGATAGAACGAAAGAAGCGATGGGTCAGATCTTCAGAAAATGTACAATCGGCAGATCTACACATTTAGTAAATTCTGCTGAATTAGATACTAGGTATATCTGAGTATATTTGACATTGCCTTGATTCAAACAATTTTTTCGGTTATGTTAAACTGAATTTTGAACCTGATTTATGTCTTGAAATTGGGTTTGGGTTATTTGAGAGGATTGGTGAAGACAAATTGTACATTTTCTGGCGATTTCACCCCGATGTGAAACGTACCCGTACAAAGGCAAGGGACAAGAAAACCAATAAAGAGCCAAGCTAGTGGGCGTGTATGTAAAAAAAGCCGTCGGGAGATGTTAATAGGAAATGAACAGCACAAGTTGTTCATGGTCTTTTGCAGCTATATTGTTTAGTAGTACACTTTAAAGTTGATTACATGGCACTTAAGATTAGAGGGCCTGCCCGAAAGCTTTTTCAGGACAATGCGCCTGGCCATCGGGTATGCATTTGTGCAGTGGGTCGAAAGACACCGTACCAAAGACGATACTTGTACGCCCACACATGATCTAGATCACCCCAGGCTTCACAGAACATTTATACCCACATCTCTATTTAAATATTCAGAACCTTTATGCGTACTGCTGGCTTATAAAGGTGGTTTTGGCAGCTGATGAAAAGCCCCGAGAGCATCACTACATGCATGATTCTTTCTGGTAGTGTGGCATAATCAGGTTATAACGTAAAATTCCATCGGCAACCGTTAGCCACTTGGGACATATTTTGACAAAATGCTTTTTACTCTGAGCTCTCCAGATCTATTAGATTTTCATATAAAAATCCCTGTGCGTGCATATGGCAGTCATGAGAATTCAGATGATAAAATATTTCGGTTTTCATTTTCATTCAAACCACGACAAATGAGGCTTTTGCCTTTTGAAGGAAAACCACAGCTGAGCTAAACATCCTCATTATAGACCTTAAGACCGCCACGCTTTGTAATATAAACCAGACCTGCTAAGTTCTTTTGACCTTGATATATAAACTTGCATAATATAGAATCTAGGGTATCAGCAATGGGGATCATAGGGTGTCACTGTGAGTATCAACACATCAATAACGGGGAGCCAGGAAAAAATAGACACTGTGGGGTGTCAGAAATCCTCCCTCAAATATCCCATCACAGGGGATCACCTCTCAGAAGAGAGTACCAACCTCTATTTCCTTCCCCACACAGCCTACAGGGTAAACGTGGCCTTCTACTTCTCCTAAAGGGAGGTGTGTGAAAATGATACAAGGAACCTTAAAGGAGAACGGTCGTGACAACATAACAAGGCTCAAAGTGGATACCTTCTTCATAATGATTACAGCCTTGACATTTTTACAAAATGTCTAGAGTATTCTGGTGCTTACGATGAAAGTTATCTGGGAGAGAAAGTAAAAGGACCGGTTTTATGATTCATCAGGAATCACCGCACCACAAACGATCCATTCCACACAGTAGTCTTCTAGGTTTATTGCCTGGTCTATAGCAATTTCAATGCAAAGTTATTTCAGTTGATCCAATGAGTTTAATAGGAAAGGTTAAGGCAATCATAGTCACAGGAATAACTTCAAAGGGATTCAGGCATGCATGATGTGGGTTGAAATTCAAATGAATGCAATCAATCATGTCTCATCATCCAAGATTATTAACTACTTCAATGAACAACAGGTCATTAAATTCTTACCTTTATTGTGTCCCATGATTATAATGAAATAGATATTGGCAGACTGACAATTCTATGCTCCTGGACATACGATTATGGTTATTTGACTATTACAATAATAGAGTACTTTTCAAATTAAAAGTTGGAAACAATCGGACCCTGAAAATTCCAGGGAACTAAATCGCAAAATGTCCGAAAACATAGAAAAAGTGGCTACTATAAAATGTTTATTACTGTTAATGTCCGTATGACAATTATTGTCTTCAATTATGCGGTGTCTGTTCACCTCCCCAACCAGCACACTTACCTTAAATTCAATCCTAGATTGGAAGATCATCATCAGCAGTGATTTTCCTGGATTGGGATCCTCGCTCGAATATCAAGGTTATGAACTAGTTTTTATCGATGGAACGATGAACAGCCTCAGAGAAAAATAAGCTCTTGCCTTTTCGAAGATTGATCTCTAATTGCCATCAGGTGTTTCTGACAGATATTTTCCCGAGGGCGTTTATACTCAAGAAAACTTTTAAACATTAAGGAACAAAATCCCGTGTGAGAATTGGCTTTCGGTTAAACAGACGACGTAACATCATGTAGAGGTTTACACCTCGTATAAAGTCGTGTCCGCAAGTTATCTCCGGTCATTACAGTCATTATTCATTTGCTGCTTTGCCTTATATCTCTAGCAAATGCTGTGTAAGGAGGGCATAATATCGCTAGCACCAATAGGACTTTTTATGACTGATAATGTCGTTGTATTTGTATGATATAGGAATTTGCCTTATTGCCACAAGTCGTAAAGACATAAATTAACCTGGCTTCTACCAATGATGAAGGCACAAATTGATATTTATTTGATTTGCAGCTTAGATACGTTAACCCATGCACTGGCCATTGGTCGAATGGTAGTACATTGACCTGACACTGGAGGGGGTCGGCGCTCCTCGTGCTCCCTGGAGCCCAGTCATCGACCTCACTCCACCGCCGACCACCGAGGATATAACATCTGTCCTATCATCCCTCCAGGTCTACCTAACACGTGTAGACATGGCTAACACAAGGAGAAAGAACAAGAACACTAAAGAACCTGAGGCTAACGATCAGGAGGTGATCATCCAGGTACCCCCTAACCAAAATCAAGAACAGGAAGAGCCTGAGCAACAACAAAATCAAAATCTCCAACATGACGATACTCAGGAGGAAGGGGAAGCTGTCCCACCTCCACCTCGCAAAAAGAGCCGGCCCAACACCACGAGGGACGCAGCCATGGCCGGTGAATTGGCTCGCATGGCCGAGAGGACGACCAAACTTGAAGAAAACATCGACAAAATCCTAGCCCTGGTCGCTAGGAGACAAGAAAAATCCCCTCCTAAGAGGCGATCTAGGTCTGCATCTCCTCCAAGACCCCCCAGGCCTGAGCCTCTCACACCTAAACCTCCCACGAATGTAGCAAGACCAGACGACCTCGACGCCATTATACCCCGTCGCACGGTGCCTGCCCCGGCAACATTAATCTCTGCCCCGGAGGGAAAGGAGGTCTACAACGAGGCCCTTAAGGATATGACATTGAAATTCGCTACAACAGGAGGTAAGGCACTACTATCTGGTTTACTAGAAAATGAAGGACATGGCAAGTCCCAGAAAGACATTCTCAGGAAATATGTGCCTAGAGCAACACAGCTCAGAGCGAAAAAGAAGCACTACACATACACGTTCGCGGAGCACATGACTGGCCTCACGGGCTTAGCCCTGGAGTCAGTTGACCAGGAGACTCTCCGCGCAGTCCTCACTCATGCCAACCACGTGGCGGAGGACGCTATCGACAACCCTTGGCGCCGCGTCTCAAACTGGTCTGCCACTGTGCTGGAGCAGGTGGCAGAGGAACGCCTAGGTTGGCTGGACATACAACAAATACATGATGAGAGAATAAAACTCTCTTGGCGCAACGATGGGATACAACATGATGAGGACTTTTTCCCATGCACTGATTTTAATAGAGATTCGTGCAAAAGTGCCTCAACACATGTTGTGAATGGTACCACAGTCATTCATGTGTGCTCGATCTGTTTTGTGATTAAATCTCGTCGCCACGATCACACAGCTAAAGAATGTAACAGCCTACGTGGAAAGGATAATGGAAATAAGGATAAGAATTCCAATCATAAGGATAAAAAAGGAAAGTCATGGAATAAACAAAAGGGAGATGGAAAGAAAAATAAGAAGAAGGCATCTGATTCTTCTTCCTCGGATGAGGGTTCAAAAAACTGAACCCATCGGCGTGTGGAGCGCCAGCCTGTTGCGGAGAGGGAGCACAGCTCTCTGCGACAGAAAACTCTAGTGAAACCGTTGAAATTCCGGCCTCTAGAGGAACGGTAGATGTTCCCCGTTCCTGTGCAACTGGGGTAGATGTACCCCCCAAAAAGGTAGAGACGCTTTATTCTAGTTTTCATCATATACAACCCGATATCGAGTCTCTCGTGTCTGACAATAACACACTTGATGTTGTGCACAACAGCCATGTCGCCGTTCACTGCACAGCACCACTCACCCAGACAACGCCCCCGCAGGCTCACACAGCGGACACATTGCCTGCTAACCAAACACCCAAGTCACTGGACGGTGCCTTGGCTATCGCCACCTCAGCTCTCTCTCACAATGGTCAACTTATGTTACACCTATACACCGACATGATCTACAAGGATAATTCCCTGGCAAGTAGTTGTGTTTGTGTGTTTGATAATGCCCCCTGTTCGCATAGACATCCAGAGCAGGGGGATGCGGCAGGCTTGTGTGTGTACACTCATGCATACAATCCTGCCGCTAAAGCTGAGGACAGGAAAACTACGTATCCCACAATGGAGTCTGGGATCACTGCACTTGACAAACTTTATCATATTGTGAGAGAAAAGGGCCTCCCAAATGTCATGGGGGCCCGCATCCATCTGGATACAAAACTGAACATCAAAAACTGGCAATCAATAGCTACTGGTCACCAAGATGACGGGTGGCTATTACAGTGCCTATGCTATGGCTTTCCACTCCAATACCATGGCCCACCTCTAAACACGGAGGCACCCGAGAATCACAGATCAGCCACCAGCTACATGACTCACGTGCGTAAGTACATTAACACTGAGCTTCAGAACCATGCACTAGCTGGTCCTTTCGCTACCTCCCCATTTCCTGATTGGAGCCATTTTAGCCCCCTCATGACACGGGAAAAATCATCATCTAATGATCGTAGGATAATCGTCGATCTGTCCTTCCCGGAGGGAAAATCAGTAAATGATCACGTGGCTAAAAACTCAATCTTTGGTTTCAATTTGGATCACAGCCTCCCCACCGTGTGGATGGCTGTGGATAGAATCAGGGACATGAACTATAACGTTATGCTAGCATCAATCGACATCCAAAGGGCCTACAGAAATTTCCTTGTGTGCCCACTAGACTGGCCATTGTTGCTAATCTCAGCTGACAATGATGTGTACATGGACATGGCTCTCCCGTTCGGGACCAGGGCCTCCTCACTATACATGCAACGAATAGCACAGTATATCCTCAGACACCTCCAGTCGATTGGCATACATGGTCTCTTCTACCTCGACGACCTCCTCTTGTTGCTAGCATACAAGGATAATCCTCACAAACAATTCGCAAAAGCACACCAAGTATTCAGGGATCTTGGTCTACCACTTAGCTATAATAAGCTCTTTGATCCAGCCCCCTCTCTCATATGGTTGGGAATCAAAATCGACGTCTCTCAGAGAAAACTCTCAATACCGCAAGCAAAACTCTCCTCCTTCCTGCAGGCAGTAAAGAGGCTCCTTGCGGTGGGTAAAGTGGATGAAAAGGGATTCCAGAGTTTTTTGGGTCGCGTAATCCACTTTGCCCAAGTCATCAAGCCAGCTAGGCTCTTCATAGCCAGGCTACTCCAGCTATACAGGGAGAGCGACAAAAAGGAAGTTACTTTCAACAGGGCTGCAAAAGCTGACCTCAACTGGATGAAGACATACATACAACGTTGTAATGCCTCCTCCATGATGGCCCCGCCCCCTCCATCAATCACCATCTGGGCAGACTCCTGCCTGGAGGCTGGGGCAGGCCACACCAATGAATATTACTACTCCTGTCGATACTCCCCTGTCATGTCCAGCAAGCACCACATCACACAACTGGAGGCTCTCAATTGCCTCATCGCATTGAGGACCCTTGTGCCAAAAGGAACCACTGGAAAACATGTTGAAATCTGCTGCGACAACATGGCAGCGATCATGTCTTTCCTACACTACAGAGCCAGAGACCACGTCCTGTCTGCTATCACCAGGGCCCTGTGGTACTGGGCTTATGAGCACGAACTCCACCTCTCATTCACTCACGTACCAGGCGTCAACATGACCCTCTCCGATGCTCTCTCGAGGCAGCACATGGACTCTGAGAAATCTGAACTTGCCATGTCACTCATTAAACAGCAAAACCTCCGTGAAATTGCTCCTCACCCATCTGCCTTTAACTACTCTAAATTCATGTAGATTATCTCACACACATTACCTTATCATGTGGTGCATTTCCCACAATACCTAAAAATCATGTTTTATATCCTTCAGACCCATCACTTGATTATTTGGTGGAGCGAGCTCAGGCTAGACAGACTCTGGCTGTGCGCCCAGGCACCACCTCGAACCGACTCCAGGCTTTCAAAACCTTCACTGGATTCTGTGCCAAGTACAGCATCGCCCCTCTATCGCCCTCCCCTCAGGAGATCTGTGTGTTCATTGAATATCTTGCGATTTTCATGAAATCCCCGAGGTCAATATCCAACTATATCTCCAGCATCAAGGCCCTACTCCTGAGGGGCGGGAGGGATATCCAAGTGTTCTCGCATGTGGCGGTGAGGGACGCTCTACAAGCGATCTCCCACAACATTCGCCACGTCCCGTCACCTGCTCCTGCCATAACTCCAGAGCACCTCATCAGCCTGATCTCGCTGGTGTACCACGATAAAGAGGGGCCAACAATCAGATTTGCACTGATCCTCATGTTCACAACACTGCTAAGGCAGTCGAACGTCCTCCTACGTGTCGGACAGACGTTCGACCCTACTAGACACCTCACCAGGGGCGACCTTTCTACATCCCCAACTACGATAACAGTCAACTACAAGTGGGCGAAAAATAAACAAGCTCCTACAGCTAAGGGAGAGTTCTTCATCCTACCAGCACTCCCACTCTCTCCCCTGTGCCCTCTGACTGCATTCATCGACATGTGCAAACATAGGCCCTCTAACTCACGCAGTGCCCCTCTGTGCATGGTCGAGAGCGGCGCCCCTCTCTCGTTGTCATACCTTCTCTCAGCCTGGCATGCAGGCCTTAGAGCTGCATCTCTCGAAAGTCACCAGTATACGTTGCACAGCCTGAGACGAGGAGGGGCCAGCACCCTTCAGCCACACATGCCTCCCGAAAAAATAGGGGCCTATGGAAAATGGAGGTCACAGGCCTACACAGCTTACATCGCGGACAATTCCCAGGAGGCAGCCACTGATGCCATCAAAGCCATGGCGGACTCCGTAAAATGTTAAGGTTTTGGCCCATCTTAATGTCATCAATGACTGTGTTTATACCAATATACTCTATCAACCGAAATATTAACTACATTGCTTATTTCTCCATGTTTATTTCCTTATGTACTATGTACGGTGTAATATCATCTTCATCAGGAATAAAACAGACTTTACTACCAATCCAGTGTCCTTTTCAATGCACTGGCCATTGGTCGAATGGTAGTACATTGACCTGACACTGGAGGGGGTCGGCGCTCCTCGTGCTCCCTGGAGCCCAGTCATCGACCTCACTCCACCGCCGACCACCGAGGATATAACATCTGCCCACCCTCCTCGACCCTCTTTTCTTCATGTTCTACATTCAATTGACTCACAGCATTCACTGTCTACCATCTTAATGTCATCAATGACTGTGTTTATACCAATATACTCTATCAACCGAAATATTAACTACATTGCTTATTTCTCCATGTTTATTTCCTTATGTACTATGTACGGTGTAATATCATCTTCATCAGGAATAAAACAGACTTTACTACCAATCCAGTGTCCTTTTCAATGGTCAATATTGACGCCGCTACCGACAAACAAATGAGTGATTTTTTAAAAAGAATTCCAGATAAACGTGTCCTCAGGTCAACACATTTCATATATTGTATCATATCTCCTCCTTGACTCCAAACGACTAATCTTTCCATTTTTCATATTCTCCGACTGTCTTCTTTTTTTGTAAACCAAAGACCTCATGAGGGGGAATCTATTTGTGTTTTACGTTGTACCATTCCACACACAACACATCGTTTAATTAACATAATTATACAACAATCAATTTGGTAACATTATTCATGGACTGTAACTGTATATATCTATATAGATATTTTTTAGTCATCTCAAGCACATAATTATCTCTATAGAAGGGAGTCTGGACTATCATTGACAGACTGTAAAGGCCATTTTGTGAGTAACATAATGTAAGTAAGATTGATCATGACGCGTGTGTGCTTTATTGACGTCCTTTTACAGAAAGTTTGCGCTGCAATGGTGATGGATTTGCATTGGTAGATAGTCCCAAGGTCAACAAACAGCGTCGCACCGGACAATTTATTTAGCAAACATGGTCGTACAGCACTCTGACAAAGTTGTCTTAATAAATAACTCAATAGAAGATTATACCACAGAAAGACTGTCGGGCTAGATTTATACCCTCTACTTTCATATATATTCACTGAGTTAGGCCATGTATTGAGGAACGCGTCACTTAAGTTGCAAGTAGCGCCTTGAAAGTAGTATGAATAAAATGGAGGCCATGGGTCTATCTCATCGTGGATCCATTGTTACATCTTTTTTCTTTCTTCGATACGAGGCGCCGTGTTTGAGAAGTGGTAAAAAGGCCAGGAGTCTCCCTTGGCAAAACTATAGGACTTTTTGCCTGTCATATATCTTCTTTGTGGTGCTGCCGAGAAGCTCGTTTATAAGGTATGTCTGGCACCATATCTCTAGTAGACTATGCAATCTATTTCCGCCCTTGTATGTGGGAATATTAACCATGTAAAATATGTGTTTCACTCGAGGATGCGCTCCGCCTTTTATCAATACCCCTTTATAAGAAAACTCGTAAAGAACTCTGTGCGAATATCGCATCAGAAATGTGACTAGGAACCTATGCCACATCATAATAATGTTCAGGAAGTGGATATAATCTTCTAGATATTTGAGGAACCACAATTAAATTGTGTTTGTTTCAGAACATAACGTCCGAGGCTATAGCTGTATGTCCTCCTTTGAATCAAACTAGATACTTTGATTTAACTAGCCATATTTTCATCATACTTCAGATTTTGCCTGACGTTTGCAACATACTTGGAACCACTGCATGGCCGGTTCCACTTATTTTACATCAATACTTTCTATGACATGAATCAACATTTATTTCAATAACATTTTTTATATAGTACCTGACAAATTCAAATGCGTTTTTTAAAACCTTTGCAGAGTAATGTATTTGTAGTGGAGTCTGCATCCGGAGCTTTCTTACAACCCACTACTATGTGGAGTATATGCTGGCCCATGTATATAGTTCCTGAGATGGCCTTATATTCCAGGCATGCCTGGCACAAGCCTCTTTAATCCCCGTGAAGCAATTACCAGCAACATATATTTCACAGACGATCCTTAAGTAGGCTCGCATATAGTTCAGAATGAAAGTAAACTAAAATGTTAAAAGATTCCCTTTGCGTATTGATTGGGAAGTACCAATGGTTATGATTTTACCGCACGCGAATTTACTCAAATATTTTAATTGAAGCTTGGAAACTAAATCTTCATTCGTGGCTTTAATGGTGCCATCTCCAATTACCGTCTTGGACTATGCTTGGGAATTCCAACCATCGCGACGACATCCTCACTCTAGCATCTTTTTATGGCGTGGGAGAAGATCTTCCTTGAATGCACAAGCTTCCTCTAGAGAGTTAGTGATCTAGATAAATTCTTGTTCTGCTTACATGCTTTTTTCTCAATATTGAACTAGTCACGCTGAAAATTTCCAGACCATAGATTTAATGAAGTTACTGTAACAGATGCCTCAAGATGTCGAAAGGTGCTTGGTCCCCATGAGAAGCTTGAAACTTGTACCAAACGAGTTTTATATTATTTTAAGTTTAACCCCTACAACCACAGCAATGTGGCGTGTATAAAAGCGGGATGCGATATGGTAACCATTTTCCTGTATTTCCTAGCCATACTTTATATAGTAAAGGGTGGAAGTGTGGTGGTGACAATGATGGGAAGTAGGCCTAATGAATCATAGAATAGAAAAGTCGATGATAATAGGTACGAGTAAAATTAGATAGATAAGTAAAGTGATGTACACCAATTAAATTGGTGCATTGATTAGGTATGATTATTTTAAGTGACAATGCATAAAACCAACAGTGCGTACAGTGTATAGGGTGTGATGAAATGAAATATAGTGTGACATCGTTACTGTAAGTTGTAAGATTATAATTGTGGCGGTACAAATGATGAGAAGTAATTGATCGACTGATGGTCCTTATGGACTATCGGATTAGAAGACACTTATAGATTTGAGCTTAAACCATTTAATTTCTCGAGGAAAAATGTATGCATTGCCCTGCATCATAAGCGTGCATACTCTCAACTTATTCCCCAAAGTTATCCCTTTGCTTATAACAATACCAAGAGATGTGGTTTTCCACCTCTACCTCCTCCCTGGACCCACACATAACAAGCTGATATGCGAATCAAAGCTCAATATTCTCCAGAAGTCTGCTCCAGAAGACTATGATGTATTTATGAAATAAACCAGCCGTCCCTGTACAATATCGAGTACTATTCTGAGCACGAATATCTGTGTTGTAATTATTGGAATTTTGTCATTGAAATCAATCACGACAGGTGATTACAGACTGAAATTGACCAACACGGCGTTGGTTTTGTCCAATCGATAAGTTCTTCAGCTTCAAATCTTCGAGGCCGACATGCCTGATTTGAATTGTAATTCAAGTTCTTTCCAGAAGATAATCAATCAACATCATCTATATCGCATGGAACCAAACCTCTGCATGGATATGTGGAGTTGCGTGGTCCTCTCCTAGGAGATTTGAAGCGATAATATGGCACATTATAATACTGCTCTTCTATCGCTCTCTCTATGCCATTTCCGGATGGGTTGGTGATACATCCGTCCAATCAATTTCTATTCCTAGCTTTCTTCGCGACAAAAAAAGAAATTGCAATATTTTTGATAGATGAAATCCATCGGAAACCAATAGGGAACAAATATGTGCCTCCCCTCTCGTAGAGATCCATCAGCGTGTAATCAATGATCAATCTAAGTCACTATGGATTTGGGGAAATTAGCCTCTGCCCTGTATTATCAATTGCTGAGCATTGACCACTTATTTACCAATTACTAATTGTAATATGATCACGCAGGTTTGAAAGGGTAAGGGAAGTTTAGTACATGGCCATCCCAGCAATTACAAATCCATCCATCAATCTGTCCCCATGCCACTGGAAAGAATCCAGATGTATCTTTAATGACTTTATCCAGCTGTTTGTATTCAATCCGAGTACAATCCAAGTACAATTGGAAACATAACACAGCTTAACAAGACACAGAAAAACATTTTTTGTATTTTATTTTGCGGGGCAGTATAATGTAAACAAGTATCCTATTCACATTCTATGTATACGTCCTACTGCTAATATATATAAAGAACATTTCTGTCTATAATAATAGACGACCGATTCTGCCTTTATACACGTCTGAGAGCGTGTTAGAATTATTTATATTACTTGTAAATCCCATGGTGATTGTTCCATCATAAGTTATTACATATCAGTATTGAAGAATCTATAAGGGCAAGTCCTCTGATATTCTGGGGAGGCGTGGGCAAGACGACATGTGCTTGTGCCCATAAAACCCTTTGCTCCTGCTATGCCCTCAAGGGTAGTGAATTCTGTCTGTGAAATTACTGGTTACTTTCTAGTTCACTTAAGCCATGTACTGCCGGGTATTGATGCTGCATGATACCCCTCTACCAGGCCCCTGTCATTTTGTCTTGGAGAGAAGCCTCAAATACCCCCAATTGGCCTACAATTCCCATCATTCATTACATTTCGTGTAAGGCTCCATGTCCTCATTTTTGGCGAAGGCAAGCAGACAAAGTCAATCAGACCCCGTGGAGTACAGAGATGAGCAGATGAACCCTGCAGGATATAGCCTTCATAATATAAGCCTCCGCTATGGAAATGCTGATATTATGGTGTATGGGATTATAGGGTCTATGGATCTAACGATAACCCATGGTGTATGTTATGGGGAAAAGAACCTTGATGAAGTTCCTGTGGGAAATGGCCTTTAGACCCGATGATCCAGCCCTGAATTGTATCACCCGGAACCCTCAATATCCTGTCAAATGCATCCCCAAGGGGCTGGCGTGGGTTTAGCCCATTTCGCCATTGGAATATTAATGTTTTGTACGTCGTGATAAGAACCAGAAGTTCACTCTTGATGCCACGTCCTGATCTCAGAATTATGGAGTTCTTATCTGGTATAGTTTCACCATGATTCTTGTTTGTTCGTAATAATGTGTATTCTACAATAATGTCATGTTATTAAAGCGGGTGAAGGACCATTTGCTATAGATTCCGACACTGACCTCTTCTATTCAGAGACGGAAATCAGCATAATTATTTTTATCGATTTTTCCAGGGTAAATATTTATCCTGTTGATAAAGCATTGTCCTGGTGACGTAGATTAAAAGCATTCCAATTTAATCTATCTTAAATCATCGCTAGCTTTGACATCTGATTACATTAATTGTACTCACTCTTCTTTAGACAATCTCATTCAAAGTACCTTCAATCTGTATTTTTTTCCCGGACGAATCCCACTCCGATCATGACCGCCCACAGTAAAGTCTATTTCCTACGGTGAAGACATTTTGATGAGTGCCTGTGAAGGTTCCTGACCCGGGATTGAAGGTCTGGAGGCTTGGGAATCGAGTTCACATGTACTTTGGCAGCGGTGATTGCAGTTGTAAGATACCACGACCTTTCTTTACCACCTCGTCTTAAAAATCTTCCCCTTGAGATCGTTTTTATTAACATCTTATCTCGGCCACGCCTTTAAAAGCACCAAGACCTAGGCTTGCGTGACTCCAGACTGTACAACAAAGATCAGACTAGAATCTTGAAGGGAACCAGAACAACATAAAACTAAATCTTTGAATAGCTCTAAAACATTCTAGAGTACTGTAAGCGCCAAGCCCGGGGTGTAGATCAAATACAAGCAAAGCAATAAATATATAAACTTATGCTCCTTTTTCCAAGAACTAAATCAACTCTTCCTGACAATACTCCACACTCCGCGAATTGGAGGTAAGTGCCTTCGCCGAACATTTAAATGATAAATACAGGTCTTTCACACCATGAACGACCCATTTACCATGTTTACAACTGTGAACCTGAGGATATTGTCCCATAAATAACAATCTAACAGAACACTGCTGCACTTTGCTGCTAGGCGGCCGCTCTTTTACAAATGACCTATCCAGAGACCTGTATACTTGATTGCAGTGTTGGTGGTAATCAAGTATTGAGCCTTTCCTGCTTTGTATTGTTCAAGCTTTGGGGGTACTCTCCCGGGGTACAACTCTACTCATCTTTACACTGGCTACGGTATGATCTGGCATTTGGATTATGAATCCCATGGAATGTTTGTGACGGTTGGGCCGTTTACTGCTATCAACAAATTGCCTCCAACTTTTACAAGCTAATAGTCTCTACACTGATGCATTACTCATCTAGTCCTGGGGTGTTAGGGCAAGGATGAAACTGCAAATCAAGGAAGCCCAATGATTGAATGATGTGTGGCGTTAATGATGCTACAAATAGAACCCCATCTCTGTGATCTATCGAGATATGATTTCATCACTTCAAGTCGTCCTAAAAGTGAACACTAATCCCCTTTTGAGGAAATTTTTGCGAAAGAGCATTAGAGGTTTTTTAAAAATAATTATAGCCATTACCAATAACCTGCTTACATCAATCTTCTTTCGTCCAACATAAGGCAAGCGAGTCACCGAGTGATCCACTTCTACCGCCTCAAGATGAATGGGGCGATGCTTATAACTATAGACTATACCAAGTCTATGTGTGAGAGAATCAATTCAGGAAACAAGAAGTCTTCTCCTAGATGGATCGCCAGGGGGCTCTAGTCACTGGTGCATTCTGGGACAACGCTGACAGGCTCCTGTTCATCCGGGTTCTCATCAACTATGCATGCCCCGGCCTCCAGGGGTCAGGCCTTGCTTGCTCTGTCAGTGAGGAAATACTGAGTGGTAAAAATTTCAAGTCCATTTTGTCGGGATATTTGATTTTAAAATGATTTCTTCAAGCTCGTTCTCTCAATGTATATGCTCATTATATGGGAATTAAGAAGTGGGCAGTGTTAGGGGAAAAACAATGACTTGGCATTAGTACTTGGAGGGGACAATTTCCGACTCGAATCATTGAAACGCTGTTCGAGTGAACGTCAAATATATAATATATATATATATATCAACATTTTCAGAGATCAGGTGGAACGTAAAGGTTGACGAACTCAAATGAGCTATAAAGGTCACGCTTCCTCGTTTTTTCCGTTTTTGTTCATGCTTCCTTGTTAGTTCTAGCTCGTTAAGGATACGTATAGCAATCCCTATAGGCTATTTCAGGAACCTATAAATGCTAGCGTATATATGATATATCACATCAAGTCAAAGAGATTTATTTTTAAAACTAAAGTTAGTTCCAGTTCGAAAGCCATCTGAAGAAAAATAACCAGTTGTATCTCATGTTCTCGGGTTGGTGATGAAATTGTAGCGACCACTATCCTTTCGTATAATCATATCAGAGAAGAAGCTGTTTTCCCAGACACAAAAAAGACGAGCGAATATATACGTTTCCTTATCTCATATAGACATTACTGACTACGCCAGAACATTACACCCTGGAGCAACTCAACGTTGCGGGGCCTTTTTAATGTAGGCCTGTTTAATATGGCACTCCCTAAGCGGTTGTTATAGAAGAAGTATATGGAATTAAGTGAGTGCTTTGGGGATGCTAAAGAAGCTCACGTTACATATAATTAGCAAAAACTGCCCATAAAAATTATTTATATGTGCGAGCCAGGATGAAGGGTGTATATACTGCGCCCCCCACCCTTCCACCCCTACCACTAAAACGCTCTTGGCGTATACCACCAACTATATATAATGCCTGCTCCAGCAAGGCTATCCCAAACACGGTGACTACAAAACATCCAGTTTAAGAAGTAGCAAATGTCCTATATCAAAGGCGTGGAGGTGGGATAAAAACATCTCTGGCGAGGCTTGAACGAGGACGTACATGAACTGATGTGAATCTTAAGCCACACTCGCAGTGGCTTTTAGTTTACAAGTATCGGTTGGGTGTGCAGGCCTGCACGCCCTGAAATAGGAAAAGCGTCCTTGAAAGCCGTGAAGTTTTAATATAGTTTCCATAGTCTGCCTTCCTAGTTCACAAAGATGTTTACGCTGCAATATATTTTAAAATCGATTCTTCAAGTGAGCAGATGTACGGGTCCGACCTTTGAGCAAAGAGGATCCATACAAACAAAAACTGTATTTATAACGTATGACAGAGCTGTACCATGGAACAAATGAACCAATGAACATTCACCATATAATTCAATTCAATTCAATCTAATGAAAACAAACATCATGATAAATTCTCACGCGACGAACAGTACAGCCAAAAAGTCTTCTGAATATTAACGCTGAGTCACAAAACATCTAAATCGAATCAGGGAACATTCGAGGCCAACATTGGAGAACCTAGCATAAATTTAGTGACATATCATGGCCTAAGATATGTACATGGGCAGCGCTTATTCATATACGTATAACTCCCCCCTGCATTAACCACCACCCTGAGTAAGCGTGCTAAAATATCATTATTGTGATTAAACGGTGGAAGCCTGCCTACCGAAGTGCTTTAGGTCAAAGGCCACCCCAAGCCATGGCAATGGTTGACCGCAGTCCACAAGGGACAATAAATAACGCGCCCAACTCACAGCTTATCACAATTCTTCCCATGACTGAAATCCTTCAATGACAGTCTTGGGCAGGGGATGGCTCTCAACTTTAGAGAGACCATAAGGAAGAAATGACAGACGGTCAAGGTTGTGGTACGGAATCTTTCATCCCTTTTCAACGCCCGAATAAGGAACGCTCCTTACTGTTCTCCTGATGGAGATTACATTCATTGACGTTTGTTTGCACGGGTATCGTTTGGTTCCTCGTGCGTCTAGTACTAAAAGGGACACCTGTACAACTCCTCATACAGCTTTCGACTTATTTCCTGCAAGCTAACAAGCATCGCCTTGTTCTTCTAATCTTCCATTAAATATTTACACCTTTGAGAATGGCTAAGTCATGCGGACGTACAAGCATGTAGACATGTATTCCTTTTGTTTGTATGAGTGCGTATTGTTTGCCCCCGTGATCTTATACAGACAACAAGGAACATATATACGTACAACCCCTCGTACAGCTTTTGACTTATTTCCTGCTTGATAATATTCATCGCCTTGTTCTTTTAATCGTTCCATTAAAATTTACACTTTTGTGAATAGCTTATAAGTATGCGAAAGAAGATGCATCTTGAGTATAAAGTTTTGTTCGTTATTATTTAATTGCTTTCCTCGATCAGATTAGAATGCAAAATAAATATTAACAGCCTCACCTGCGGTTATATGATAGAGGTTCTATGTCTGTTTCGTCTGTTCATAACTCACCATGATATACAAGGGTCTTTTTACCAGGTTATATGGGGTCTGGCCTTCGTGCTCATATTTACAGCAATTCCATGTTCTCTATGGGGCTGTATTATGTAAAGTCATACATACCTCGGCGATATGGTAGGTCCTCGGGGCCCTCAGAGAGAATAAATCAGAATTTACACCAGTTTTACCATGCAGTGATGGGTAAAATCTGACTGCTAGTATAGTATACTGGATCAAGGTAATAACCTAGCAAATAGATGAAAAGTAGTGGCCGAGCATAACAGGCCCAGGGATCAAACGTGAGACCACATAAAATTTGGTATCCCCTCCGGGAGGTTGTCGAAATATATATGCGCAGGATTATAAGACCAGGGATGTGAGCAATATCCGTGTGAAATAAATATTTCCAAGCATGAATGCAGAACATTTTAGCTGCCAAGGCGTTTTGTGGGACGGTATAGACGCTTTGATGAAATTAAAATCTGATTTAGTGAGTACCATTGTCTCAATGGTAATGGCCTAATTATAATGTCGTTGATTTCCTTGCATGGGGATCTCGACATAGAAGGGACCTCAACGAGCGAAACACCCGACACGGCCGTCCAAAGAGGATTGCTTTTATAATATTACTATCAACGTTTCGGATCATTTAGGTGTAGCGTTAACCACATTAACAACAAGTCTATAATAGCCTGCGCAGCGTTCAGACGCTGATACAACTATAATTCAATGATATATTTTGTAACTGTCGCCTTACTCATTAGAACGAATATATTCTGTTGCACACAGAAATCATAAGAAACACAGTATCCCTGTAAAAGAGCTCTTATGCCCATTCTCCCATGCATATTATAGACCTACAAGTAGATTTTATGCATTTAATTATCTCTACACTTTCGCATGTACGTACGTGAATGCTGTACAATCCCAAGAAACGCTGCTCTATTTCGAGCTTTATCACACAGTACAGTTGAATGCGGTAAATTGTGAAGCTTTGAAATCACGCAAACGTATCGAATCGATTGAATGCTTTGTATCTAGGGGCGGCGATGCATTCTGTCGGAGTAGCTGACCTATATGTGGGGCTGATTTTTCTATGCCCCTGGGCTTGTATGGACATCAATTTCAGCAGGTCCCTTTGGGTTTGACGAATAGTTGGTAATACTATTTCCAAAGGCAATGGATGGCTCCCACTCATATTTATTTCCTTCGTTTTTTAGTGATTTTATTATATTTGTTCATCTACTGATGATTATAAAATCATAAAATCACTTTAAAGTATGTCAGCGTGTTCACAGTCACTGGTGTTTTTAAAAAGAGTTTCCTTAGTTTGGTTTTGTTCTCCTGGTAAGTATTATATTTCAAAGGGCTAAGGTCCCATAGCTATAGAAAACATCTATATACGCCTCTTACTAGTATACATCACTGTTTTTGCCCCCTTGGGTTACCTCTCGTCTCATGGGTGACATCCTTTCTAAGAGTTTCTCCTTCCCAGCCATAAGTCTTCTATGCCTTCCTCCCTTACCTCTTTACTCAATGTCACCTGGTTTCCTTCATCGGCTGACGCTACAGAACTTGTAGTAGGATTATGACCTATATTTTCTAAACACCTTGGCCGCCCAATGTCTAAGTTTCATGATCATTACTCGCTCCTATTTTTAGTTATAAGATTCTGAGATACCTATACATAGTCCTTGATATTTTTATCCAGGTCATATTATACATAATAATTTTAGATAAATGCAATCACAATCATAAGTGTTCGCCACAGGCCAACCAGGCACTAAAGTATTAATTAATGTCCGAATGCCCCATGGGGTATACAATCTTCTTATGTAGGTTTTAGGTCAGAACCCCGCCATTCTGATTGAAAGCTCACATAATTGCATGGGTAGATGAAGGTGGCAGATTATCTTAAATTATTATCAGATAGGAATTTTTTTTATATGGCTATATGTTCAAATTTATCCTTGATCTAACTTCTGTTGTTGAGAAAAATCCTTTATTAGCGATAACTTGGGATACTAACGAACATAGACACACCTCATCCAAAGGAAATCGAATACAGGTAAGATTATTGAGTATTTTTAACTTCTAATTGTATAGGTTCTTTGGGGTTATGCCCCGGAGTTATGTCCGGGTGGGTTTTGTCCTGACACCACTCCAGTCCTCCTAACGACTCTCCTCATGTTCTCGTCAATTCTACTTCTACAACTTTTATTGTTACTATTTCTGCTCCCCCTCGTGTACTTTTTCTCTTACTCAACACTGGGGACTGGACATTGTCGCGACTATATAGACGTTTCCATTGCCCTTCCCTCGCCCTTTCTTTGCCTTCATCTCTTTCCATCGCAATCAAGCCTATTCTTTGAACATTCTTCTTGAGGCCACCTCAGGTATTTAGTAATCATACTATGTATACAGAGTGGCGTGTTGCTGTACCATGTTTCCCTCTCCCATTACCAGGAACATTACCAGAGGCAACTATCCACCCTCTCTGTCTGCCTATGGGGCACCTCATGGGAGTCGCTGGATGTCTAAATGGACGAGCGTCTGTTGATAGCCGCGCTCCCATTGGTAGTATCTGTCCGGAGACTTCAACATATGCTACAGAGTGAGCAGATACACCCTTAGATCTGACACGGGCCTCGGCCATGCATACGAAAGCTCGTTTGAAATTGCGGAGGTGCCCAATAGTGTCTCATGCGGTCCATCAATGTTTAATTAAAGTTTATACAGGCAGCTACTCTGAATTTACAGCATTCACCACTACCCCACAGATGCGGGGTGCATTCATCAAAGGGGATCTACTTAGAATTGTTACATGTTCCATCGTCGAGGCTACTGCTCTCTCCCATTTGCTCAATTTACAAGGAGTTAGAGAAAGGAGACTTAGTTCTACATTAAGCAAATGAAGATGAGCTCGCCACTGAATATAAAAGAGAGAGGAGAGCCTTTCATCAACATCACTTCCGCGTCTAACCACAGAATCTCCTTCATCATGTAAATCAAAGGCCATTTGAAATAGAAAAGTTCCTAGATTGTGATAATAGGATGGAAATGAGGATGAGGCGGTCGCGTAAAAAGGCTGCGAAGACGTTCATAATCCGCGGAGGAGAAGGCTCAATACAAGTTTCAAATATCCACTGTACCTTTGTGTTTACTCGTGAAGTATATGAAATACATGCATGCTTTCTTCGCAATCTAAATGGCTACAAGTGCATCTTATAATGTAAAATGTACAGCATTAAGGAAGTCATATGTCATGGGTTCCTTGTATTCATTAATAACCTGATGACGTCAATCAAAGGATTAAACCCCATAACAGAAAAAAAACCTTTTCAAAATTTAATATTATCACCCTACTGGCGCAAAATGCTATATAAATTCATCCCCAAGGATGGTGCAGATAGATTTAGCTTGGAATAAAACATCCTAGTCATAAAGAGAGGTTTGGCAGTTGAATTCAACCTGATTTGCACAGAAACGACGAGTGCGGTAGGATAAAGATTAGATCTAACACAATCTACTAACTTCCATTTCGAGAAAATGCGACCGGCAGTTGGACTGAGGGTTCCGGATTATATTGTTCTTCTAAGGATTTTATGCTAATTGATATACAAATTTAATGGAAATGAAGCATGTGGCATCTTTATTTATCTAAACATGGCGAATATGGAACGTACGTATCGGATGGGAGACGGAAAGTAGTATACGTAAATGAACCTATTTTGCAGGCTTGGGGGATTTAGTAGTATATGGAAAGAGGAGAGAGTATGTGGGAAAACACACACTGTATATCGCACTCTTAGCACCGATTCAGTTCAGGAACGGTGTATTTATAGACATATTAATTGTCTGAATGAGATTATCCTAGAGCATGACGTTATACTTAAGGTCTTTGGGATCTAACAAAAAATATTATTTGTTTCATTCATCAAAGACAAAACGTGTATGCTATTATTTTCTTGAAGCCGGATCTTATGTATTTACTCTAGTGACAATCTTTTTCTGCAATTTTGTCGGAAGAAACATTACTGGATGGATAGTGACAATTCTTTATGTATTTTTTTTTACATTTGGTATTACAACAGCCCCAGGAGGTTTTTTAATTGTTGCTCAGGGACAAGCTGTACGCAGGTGAAAAAGAGTAAGGCAATTATCATATATTACGCTCATGTAAAATTTAAAACTATATGTCAATGTGAAATAATAATGTTTTGCCTGCAACAGGACACTTGTGGTGGTTACACATTTTTTTAATTAGTGTGTATCACAAAAAACGCTGTTCTTCTAAAGGCTTCCTCATTCGACCAACCGCTTGATATGAGAAAGTCACGATGTATTAGTGTAAATATAGGCTCGATTTAATTGGTATTAAATAAAAGAGTGACAAGCCTGTTACTCGGGGATTCTAAATGCTTTTAAGGGTAATGAATAGTTAATGATATACGGACACAATCCATCGGAAATACATACTTGAATCTACAGCTTGTCAAGCTTCTCACTTAAGATAAAGCTCATAAAATACATGGTATAAACATAGGCCTACACTTTTAAGGAGATCTCTTAAACCCCAAATCGAAATAAATCTTCAAACTGGATATGATAAATGAAAAGTTGAAAAGACTGTGTTGCGCTTGATCTTAGCAGCATTGCTCATAATATTCCCCTGGGACAGAATAAGAATTCCTCTCGATCTCTAGGAGCCTGTTTACTTCTCTGACATCCATGGAATTATGCTTCAAAGCGTATACTAATACCTCGTCTAGTGGTCGTCCCTTGTTGTTCCCCGACAACACGTACGTTAAGCATTGCTTACGCCGAGAAAAGGAACTGCTGTCCAATTACCTACACTTCGCGTAGCTCCACAGGTCGTATTCCATGAATATTTCTGTTCCTAATGTTCTCCTCCCCGTTTTTTTATCCCCCATCATCTAATGAACTCTGTGGGGAACCTGAGCGAGGCATGACCAATTCAAAGCTTTAAGAAGAGAAATATATCAAACTTGATGTATTAGTCGTGCGGTCCATTGGATCGCTTTACCACGCCCCTGGAATATTTTTGGGCCCAATTAGACAGTTGTATGAGCCAGCCTAGTCCACAGCGATGACACATTTATAAACAGAGGATACTAAGGAGAAGAAGCTAGTGAAGGGATTCACGCAACTGATTTCACACTTAGTGCGTGTGACCGTTCCTTCTAAATGGGGGAAGGGATTTGACAGAGCCTATTCGTCCATCGGACAGCTATTTTGTCTACTTGTGCTAAGACCAATTCCCCCGACACCCCCTGATGGACCTACAAAGAACACTACCCAGGGGACGATCCGATTTCAGAGGTTTGGGTATATTTGTTAAACGCTGCCTGTACATTTATAAAGTATCGTTCGTTTCAGGTGCGATTACATGTGCTAGGTCTGTTTGATAAGGGATATATAATTTTATATAGTCAGATGTACTCTGTATTACATATCCGGATAACCAGAAAATCAATAATATCTGAAGTAAATTGGATTCATTTTAAAATCAATGGTATTCCTAAGAAAAAAGTCGTTGTTACAGTGGGGAATGTTAACAGGGGACAATGTTGATCAGGATTACATTCTATGAGAAAACCATGATATTGCTTTTTCACTGAAAGGCAATGAGTTTTGAAGATAAGCTTTTTATTGTCTATCCTACAACCATGCATGTGGACAGCATTTTCTCATTTGACAATAATATCGTCGAAGTGGAAGGTCTTGTTGTAAGTTTTACTGCATTTATAAGTCAGATGGAAGTCATAGCTATTGGTGGAAAAGAAGAAAGATGGTGGAGGAGGTACACTAAAGACCCCTTGATGAAGTTCTATGGCTACAAGATCCGATGAATACGATCAGTCAGAGAAGGGTGAATCTGGGAGGCGTTAATTGATATTTCGTTACCTAATAGATATGAAGGGTAGTTGCAGTAATGTTTTATTCAGTATTGTATTATATTTATCCTCAAAAGATTTTGCTTACTGTAATGGGGAATTTTATATTCTTATGAAGAATTATCCTCTCTTGAGAGAGGTTTTAAGTTAGTTCACATAACATAAAGGATGTAATTAACATAGTCTTGATGACCACTCTATGAAACTATAGCCTAAATGGTCATAAGGAATCGGATATATAGTGAACAAAAGAAAACATCTGCTAATCCTCCCCTTTCAACTTTTCTAGCAATCGCAATGGAGTTTCATATTGAAAGTATTAAATTGGCAGACCCATTCGATACATTATACTCACTAGCAAGGCGATGTATTTTATCACACAGGTACACTGATCATTGTGAATTTTCAAGTGACTTTCAGAGATATTTAGAAATAATATACTATTTTCAGGGATATTTTGTCGATTCTCTATGACAAATATATCATATTTCATGTTTAGTTGTTGTTATTGAAATAGCTTTATTGAGGCAGAATATTTTAAATTACATCAGTTAGAAAGAAACCTTAAAGAAATATGCATAACCACAACAAGTGACAAGTAATTTTCATGCGTCGCCTCATCATTGTGACAGTTCAAATTGAATTTTCTATACAGTAGAGGGAGAAGGGCTCGCTGTATATCGGGTGAGCTGGCTTTAGTAAAATGATGTGATAATAGAGATAACATAATAAACTTGATATTGTATTTATTTGTGTTTCTCGAGCTTTCGGGCGACTTGACCTTCTTCAGGAAATTGGCACACAGAAGTTAAGTTCTGTCAAAACAATGACTGAGTGGACGACACCTTATCCCCAGATGTGCACAAATATATTTGTCTAAATTTATCAAATTATGATGGTGTTACCTCTTCACCACGGCAAGTGTAGGCTCCCCGATAGTCTATAGCCTAGCACTACTCAATAATGGCTGGAATAGGAAATATTATATCTTAAGTGCCACAATTACCATACTTTATATGGCTAAACTATAATTTTAGCATTGAAAACTGCTATAGAACACTTCTAATCAGAATTTATTCGAGGGCGACATATAGTATACTATATATATAATATAGTATCGTATATGTCGCCCTCGAATAATATATATATATATGATATATATCCCTCGTATAAAGTACACATTGGAGCATGTGGTGGTGGTGGTAGAATAGTGTAAAAATAGCTGGGTATTCGCCAGCTTTTGTATGCTAACCGGTAGAACAACGAGGACCTTTTACTGCTATTTCCTGTTCCCGGAACTCAGCAGAAGGTTGGCCTATGGCCAATGCCTCAAACAATAACTTTTTGGGGGCGCGCAAATACGAAGGCCTTGTCTTCTATGCCAAATCAGGGACAATACATTTCCTGGCTTTTTCAGTCGAAGGACCCATTTTTGCGTTGATACGTTCTTCCCAGGGACCGATTTGGGCTAGTTACTGTTAAGGGCCAGTGCCACTTAGGTCCTATGGCACTACGTTTAGGTTCCCATCACACTTCTTGAACGGCCAATGTTCTATGGATTGGAAATGGCGGGAAACACAGGGAAAATGCCGACTCGTGTCCCCGGAAAACATTTCCCCAATGAACGTGTAAATTGGTCTTTCTATATTTAGAAGTGACTGGACAGAAGTCCGGATGGACACCGTTTGCACAATCCTGGTAGGATTGGGCCCAATAATGAAGCGCAAATCTCTTTCTATTTGGATTTTCATTGGGGGAGAGTACCTGTCATGGCTGCCAAATGTTTCATTAATCCGGACCAGCCGGCTTGCTGGCAGTAGCTGATGCTGAATAAACAGATAAAGAGTCCTTGAATAACGGTTTCAAACTTAAAACTCAACATTTAAGTTCCTACGTTTTGCCTGTAAAGGCTAGGTAGATCATTCATTGTTGTTACCACGACCCTGAATTTTGAGACAGGCGTAAAACCTTCTCCATAATTCACCATGGCGTCAGCTTAAAGGATGTAAAAGTTCGCCGTGTGTGAATTTGATTATGTTTAAGGAGTTTTAATAGCAGACTAAGTCAACCTAATATAATATAGATGACGAAATATCTCCCCACTTGCTTTTTGTCCTTGTTTTTATGTACTTTTCTTTATTGAACTTTGTTAGCAATTTCCCCTGATGGAGTTTTAACAAAAGGCCCTGTAAACATAAATCCATTGTAATTCAGATAATATTCCTAAAGCTGATATATGGATGGGTTAAATTGTTTTGTTTATTTAAGAATTGTATTACAGCAAAAACCCACATATATGTACTGTTAACCTAATCTAAATTACCGGTACTATTCTTTTGTGTCGTGCCACTTGTGGAGAGGCAAAATCATGGCAGAAAACTCCTACGCACATAATAGGAAGCCAAAGGATGTATATGACTGCACGAGTATAACATTCATTCCTCAGGATGTCTTTCCTATCAGAGAAGCTTATCACTGATGGGAAAAGTCAATGAGCAGAGGGACGTGGTGCAATCTTGGCAAGATCCAATTCCTGCGCTTCCAGACAGGATCAAGCTCCCAAAAGTGGACACAACGAATTAGGTCCTTACTGCCACGTAAGGTAGCCAATCGTGGCATGCCCCTAGACAGCCCCGCTTCTTGCAATCCTTCCTAAGGATTGCTTACTGACTGAATATCATTCTTACCATCAGGGATCAGTCTATCTTCACCCTGCACTGAGGAGAAGGGATGTCGCACGCCTCCACTGTGAATACTGCTAGGCAAATGTTCCAGGCAGCTTAAAATTCCACTCAAATAAAGGGACACGACACGCACCAACAATACTCTTCAACTAATTCTGTCTTTGACCCAAGACAGACAATGACCAATTTAATTGCTGTTCTCAGATAGTCCTTATTAAATTTTAGTTATTGACACTTTCCTGATTTGGGGATCGGATGAATGCAAGTCCAGGACAAATAAAATGCAATGAAAGGCAATTAATTGCGCTTTAAAACAAGCCTTGTTTGTAAACAATGCCAAATAAAGTTTATTCATGTGGAATTATTGATGTGATAAAACGTTGTTCAAAACATTCTTGACTTCTATAGTCAGGGTGTTTTTGTATTTACAGCTCACATCTTGTATACTTCAAAAAAAGGGCAAGAGATTAGAAGTCTGACAAACTCAGGAACTCTGGAGGTGAGAAAAGAATAGGTCTATGACTGTATAGGAAAACAATGAAAAGAAACGGTTGTGTTTAATTACAGATTTAAAACCTCTTTATCCAAGTTGTAATACATAAGAGTATAACTGCCTTTAGCTGCAATTAATTATGATAATCGCTGGGGATACACAAATTCAGCAATAGGGAGGTTCCGCAAGCAAACTTATCTCAATTACATAACCGTATACGTATCTTTTTTGTGCATTACATCGCATTTTTATGTATGAAAAATAAATTGTGAGATGAAACATTTTGCTTGATATTTTACGTTTTCCCCGCCATGTTTTGCTGAACCTCTTTCTTCCTTTTAATGTATGTTAGTATATCAGAAATACGGATACGTTTACGTTTATGTATAGGTTAGGCTTGCTGAATCTCCCAAGTGTTACTGGCAACACCGTCTAAAGTTAGGTTCCGGTTTTCCTGCTCGTCATTCCACTTCGGAGTTTCAAAGGAGAAAATATTTCGGATTCAGAACAGATATGTATTTAAACGTCTAGACTTGGTTAAACTGGCTGAAAGCTGTAACAACCTCTTTGTTTTGCAGACAATTTAGCCTTGAAATAGCATCATCAGCCCGTCGTGTTACTTTTTGTGGCCTACAATGTTGTTGGCCATTGAGCGCCGAGCCAAGCAGCAAATGAGACTGATTGGTGGATCATGTTGACGTATAATTAGACCGCAACTACAGCACAAAACATGCAGCCTTCCCTGATATGTCACCACACATTACTGGCCAGATTAGAGCGCGTGCTTTTGGGACCACGATGTTTCCCTTTACTTACAGAGATTGAACACTCGCTTCCCATTACTGTAATAACATGGAATACCAGAGAGACACACGGATGATAAGGGCAGGACACTCCGTATTCAATTACCAGCCCATTATTCCCAGTCTGTGGACACCCGGTCCGCATATTCTCCTAAAAACCAATCAGAACTGCTGACAAATCTTAAGTGTTTACAGGGTGTATGTGCTGACTTGGCTGGGGCCCGTTGCTCCGTTTCTCGCTAACTATTTTCCCACACACTTTCAATGGGGAAATAGTTAGCGAGAAACGGAGCAACGGGCCACTATTGTGTTTTACCCGATAGCACTACTCAGCACTGGTCCAAAAGGGCAGTTTTTTGTTGGAATAGATTCTAAGCAGGATTTGTTAGAAGAGCCTTTTGATACCAATTTCTTGGAAACCCTCTATTTTTACCTAGATAGTATGAGCAAAAACAAGGCAATTGCCATATAAGGAGCTGTGAGTCTTTCATTGTTTATAGTTTGTGTCTTTCGGCATACCATAAATGAATCCCGATGCATTTTTTAAGGAATCATCAATCATGTATATGTCACATTTCGAAAAGCCACCTTATGTTTACTATTGGTGCCCAGTTCAAATTTAAGGCTGAAATTAGGTTGGAATTGATTATTATTTTCAGGAAATTATTCCTAAACTTATGAATATAAAACTGTTGCTGAGACGGCACAATTAACTCTCCAGCTACCGTCCATGTGATAATTACAGCAGCCTTTGAACTTCACGAAATAAGATGGACTACCTCTTAAGCTGAGTGATTTGTAAAACGTCCAGCTGTATTACTTCTTATTGAAATTTAATTGTGAAGGAAGAGGTAGATCAATCAAAGCACAGGTGCTTCAATCCCTCTGGCAATTGCATCCACGTCTTGTGCCAGATGCAATCCGTTGTTGCATTTTCTTTTGCCAAATTTAGACTGAACTAGTTTCTCAATGGATCAATTCAAGTGAAAATGAATGTACATAAATGTATAGATCTCCATACTAGGACGTTTCTTGTGGCAACGTACACTAAAGGGCAAAGGTGGAGATATATATTTACATCGCGGGGGACCGATTTTCAGGTCACCGAATAAAAGGGCATTGCCCTGTACACAAATGATATGGGGGGACTTTTATTTCATGCAGTCTTATGTTTGGGGAGAGCCTACACATTTACTCTTTAGAGGGATTCCGTTCCACGTTGAAGGAGGTGTACCATCAGTTCCTGAGACGACTTCGCCTTGAGCAGATTGGTGATTCACATTCGCTCTCGAGGAACCAGAACCGTTAAGGTTTATTGGACGGCAATGGCCCTGCAAATCATCCATTCATTAAACAACACCGTAATATATTTACAGAAAGGAGGCAACTGATTATGATGAGGTTTTAAAAAGTAAATTTTATTCAGATCACATCACACATAATACTGCACTGTTCTCAGCGATCCTGACAACAATTCTATAGATAGATAATGGTATCATATCATATTATCCGTGCTTTCTTTATTGGTACAATATATTTATTCGTTGGTATCTCAAATATGTTCATATTATTTGAACACCTCATCTATCATTAATTTGTTGGAATAACTGTTAAATGCCTGGATGATATCCTGCATTGTCGAGATATGGTTATGGGAAAAGAATGGGATTTTGACAATAGTCAGAGGATGGGCACATAAGCTATAGTGGAAGAAATACTTTGGAAGTAGTAATGTCAATTAGACCTCGAGTATGATTATTTAGCCTTCCCTTTCCTTTACCAACAGATGAGCCCTCCAATAAAAGACGAACATGGAAAGGATTGCCCTTTCCGTCTGCAAAATAGTTTGGAAGTTCCTCTTACGACCACATTTACGCATGTTATCCACCTGGGCTTCAAATACACACATCTTCAAGCTCTTGTATTGGTTTATTACAGCCACTGGTTAATTTCAATTAGATGTATTATGTTTTCCAACCAAGCTTTTCAAATCACAGGTTTAAATCACACTTTTATCGTTGGGATCTCCATTTAGGATTCTCTTTCAGCAATATTAATTGGTAGTTTAAATAAAACATTTATTCCAGTAGGCTTTCACAAAGTATTTCCTTTTAACACATATAAAACTTATGTTTACACCAGTTCAAATTGTGAAAGAAATACATGTGTTCAGCCAGCCACCAGCTCACAAATATTAGTCCTTGTCGTGTTAATGTTTTCTTCATTCAAAGTCATGTGGGCATACAAACATTCAGGTACTCATGCATTCTAAACACGTATATAACTGTCTATCATATGTATTATACTTATATATTCCACATCCTCGTCCAGAAGAATGAGAAAAACGTTCTATTTGTGTTTGAGAAGGGATGACTGGAATCTTGAATTGCTTTCCGTTTCGATATCAATGCTACCCATGAGGGATGTGCACCTAATGGCGTGTAATGGTGGTCTGCATATCCCTTCAATACCGCAGCAGGTGCCGCACCGGGGTTAGTTAGCTGCTGGTCTGCATCTTTTACTTTGATGGATATGTTAGATAATTGCTTAAAATGTTTGCCATCCATATACATACATATATACCTAGTTCTACCCTCCGCGATGTTAAAACGCAACCATGAACGCAGGTGGTTTACGTGGACCATTCCTTTTGTGTTGGACAGATCCGCTTTCTGTTACACCATGCTTTATGCAGCAACACTATCCGTATTGCTGCTTTTGTATTCTCGCCTTGGTCATCTTGGCGTAACCGGATTGTCATTGTTTAAAAGCGATATAGAGGCGCATTTGGGGAGATATGATTATTATTATTGAAAGTTTATTTCCATGTTGTTTTACATAATGTTTTTTCAACGACTAATAGGAAATAGGTCGGCACGTCTCTGTCATTTGCAACTCTTCCGATGGGACCCTCTACTACTAATGTCACTAGTACATAATATAGCAAATCAAAATAAACATAATGTGTAAATACTAAGTGGTGACTTTGATATATAGCTAAGATCATGCAAACAAGACACTTTCAAGTATGAATCAATGATTTTTGCCGATGTTCTAATGAATCGTCGGAAAACAACGTGGGGCACATCCCTCCTAAATGTATTGGGTCTTGGGTGGAATGTTTTATACATATCCGAAGACACACGTGCTTTCCAAAAGTCTGAACACATTTAGGAGCGCTCTCGTACTGCCAAGGCCGCGTGTTTGGCACTGCTACTTCCTATTATATAGATTCTATGTAGCAGGACTGCAGGATTCATTATAGAGATAAATGAAGTGTGCACATGCACCCAGGAAACCTCGATGCACAATGGCGTCGCATTGGCCTTGCTTAAATACAGAATGCTAGGTCCATTAAAATATAGAAGCTGATACATCTCAGGGAAAATAGCAACAAAGCTTCTGTGGCACACTTCAATCGAATGCCCATACATTCCATTAGGCTTATCAGTTAGATCTATGTTATTGTGATTGGCAATGGTCGTACACTATAAGGCATCCCTCACCATACAATGCAAAGCGAATCGATTTTCAATAAAAACTAAGCGAGCAATCAACATTCTGTCGCATGGAAAATGAGAAAGGAAGGAGAACGAAGATGAGTCAGAACATCTACTACCGGATCCTTCTTTCTTAAGACAATGATTGAATATTCTGGAAGAAATGACTCGTAAAATCCTCCATCTTTGTATTGGTAATAGTGAGTGGATATTGAATTGAAATAAACACAAAAGAACAAAAGACTGATCACTCTGAAGAAAAAATCTTTCTCTGCAAGATTTCTTTGTTAATGAATGTCATTTAAACATCTCTTGGAAGGAAGGCTTCCTACCAGCTGATCAATATAAACACAGCGGGTACATTCAGAAAACCATGTCGACTCATTTGAAAAAGAAATCACTGGAAGGATTCTGTCGATATAAATTCATTAGATTCAAATATAGTATCATTGAGCTTCAACTTACATCTCAGCCAATGATGCAGTTATACAGGGATGGAATTAATTCTTTTCTTTCTATTCTTCTGGTCAGCGAAAAGATTCACAAGAGGTCTGAAACTCTACACTCTGAAAAGAGGGGATGATACATTGCCTTCGGAAAAGGTAATTATCCAGCTGTCAGATTTAACACTGGTTCACTGCTTTATTTCTAGGAGGGCCCCTTCTTCTTTTGTGCCAGTAAAAGATCAAGTGACAGAGAACACATAAAAATGTCTGCTGTATTTGGCCGTCAGAGGTTCTAGTTCCGTCCTCTCAGGAATGTGCATAATTATGGCCTCCCAGCGGGTGGAGGGTTAATGAATATGACCCCTGGGAAACATCCCCAGATGGGCCGCAGGGAGAACAGTACGGAAGATAGCATGTTGTATGTCAAAGGGCCATGTTGAAGTTTACAATCTGAGACAGTACTGCTTGCCGAGCTTATCTTCATTGCTTCTCATTTACTTCCCTGGGATGTTTAGATTTGGCCATGTGCATAATGATATGCGTGTGTACGGAAGGACATTGTGTTTAGGTTTGTAGGAAACGTTACATTCGTTTTGCTATTTGGAAATTTCATTCATGAAACCATGATGTAAGTAGTATAAAATCGACCACCATGGTAAATGAGTACTCCTGTTTCGGGCCACTTAAGAGACCTTGTATAGCTCAAATGTTAAATTGCCTTTTCCCATTCGACTCATACAAAAGCTTAAATATTCCTTTTTCAAAATAAAGTCATATCTCAATATGACAAGAAGTATATAAACTGATTCTATTCTTATACCGACAATTTCCCTCAGGGCATGAGGCAACAAATTTGGAAATGGTATGGCTCCTTTCCCGTGGCAGGTGTTTTATCAGCTGCGCTTCACGAATACAACGTTGGTTGCCACGTCGACTAAGTTAATTTATATATATAAAAAAGAAGAATCATTTGCCGAGATTTCAACATACATGATCGAGGGTACCCTTTAGAGCCTTTGAAGAATGCTATCAAATCACAATCCTTTATCTATGTGCATTGTCACTCGAATGTTTAGTTGGAATGACTACTGTGGGTATGCGAATACATATATGTATGTATATAAAATCACTCAGTCGACGCAAGTTTTTTTTTATGAAAAAGGCAATCGAGAGGCAAGTTAGTTGACCTAAGGTACGTGTCTGCAATCTAAAACTAAAAGTCCTTTGCAAAACGTTGCGATATTATATGCCTCTTCGGGGAAATACATAAACGTGTTATACGCTTAGGATCTCTTTCTCCTCACAACTGATAAATTATCCCAGGCGCGTGTGTCGCATCTCATGCCGACCCATTGCGTGTGTACACACGCCCACAAATCCATTCTTCTGCCATTCCCCTGACTGCCCTCTTCCAGTGGAAACTTATAATGTGACGCCCGTGAAATATAAATGTGTCTCTTTTCAGGCTGTGCTGGACCAGATGGGCGAGGGCATGCATGGATATCATCTCTTCATTCCTGTATAGCTTTGTGGGAGGTTCACTGGATGGATATAATATCCATGGGAAAAGGACTAGTGAGAATTGACAGAATATCTATATTGTAATCCAAACGTATCATGCTCCTGGGTAGGGCAAAGACACGGTCATGTAATTTTGTATGGGTCCTGGCTTCTCGTCATTTATGTTTCATATACATAGCCGATTACATTATATATATTATATACATAGGGGCAACCGCGCAAGTGCTGTTTTCTAGTCATGGTGCAGAAGATTTATCGTTTGATACGAAAGAAAACGAACTCTTTTTTTTGGCATGTATATTGAATTTGACACATTCAATTCCGACGTTGATGTAACTGTCATGTTCACTGAGACAGTATATTTAGCAGAGCGACATCGCGGTGGCATGAGTAGACATTTCTGTGAATGAATTCCAGGGGGAAAATATGAACTAAGCTCGATGATTACTGTCTACGACAAGATAAAAGGAAAAGCTAGGTCGTTGAACGTGGATCGAGGGAAATGTCCTGTTAGTGATTAAAGGATTCATTTTCAAGTTTCAGATGTTTGACTTGACTAGAAGCATAAACATATTTCTGCACATTAGAACACTGTAACCTCAGGCAGTTTGACAGAAATGTAACTATTGAAGAAAGAATGAAGCCCTTCAGCGAAATAATGAGATTTTTAAAAAAAAATCAGATACAGAATTATATCTGTAGGAGTCTCTTCTTGATCAGCAACGTCTGACGAAAAGCAAAATAAGCCAAGGGACAATTATCTAACAGAAGATATTCTAATTCAGGGTGATGGTCAGTTGAATCTAGAATTGAGGTAAAATGCTAACACAATTTGTTCCATCCTGATCAATTTCAATTTTCTACTATCATTCTCTCTGCCATTGTTGATATTAGTTTATGTTTTCAAGATTGTTATCGTTTATGTATGTTGTATTAAGAACTGTGTAAGACAGTATCCCATTTAGAATTGGCTAACAAATATATATTATAAATATATCATTTGCTCTCTGACCTCTTACACATACCAATCCTCATTCCATTGAGTCTTTCTCCCCTTTTAATTATATAGAGCAAACAAAGTATCCATGAGCCCACAGTTAGAATGATTTTATTTGACTGGTCATATTCGATAAGTAATTTTTAATTATTTTTTTTTACATAACTAGTATTTTGTATCTGCCCATTAAAATATTTCTGATTGAATGACCGGTATGAATATAATGTGTCTGTTTCATTAACATTAATTGCCGACGAAATTAAAGCTGAAACCGGAACTAATCTCTCGAGAAAACAACGAATACTGTCGACAGAGGTTGATAATCTATTTGCAATAGGATCTATGCTTTTCCCATGGGGAGGTCCGTGAAAATACCTTTGTCCTGGACTTGGGAGATTATTACTGGCATTACACCATGGGGGTAATATTATCTTTGTATTGGCGGCCAAGGGTTTTCCACTTATCTCTGAGTGACAACTGTTTTGATGTGAAATGTTGCATGTAGCCACGGGTGCTGACTAGTGCTTGTATTTGCAGTCTAGCAAATTGTTCGATGCTCTCGCCCGTAACGAGATCATAGAAGTATTCAGAAGATAGATGTGTATCATCACCAAACAAGGGTAAAAATCATTGAAGCCAGGAGATAGGAATGTTAACTTCCACTGAAGTTTTTCCTCTTAATATAGATCATAGTCTCACTCAGAGGCAAAATTTCCTATAACTTCTACTCGATCCAGACGATAATAGCATTGTTATGGAAAGTAAAATGCTAACTAGACGGTTTATTCTACACTATCAAGGCCAAATCTGCGCTTCGAGCAAATGCCCACTAAAATAAACTTTTAACAGCTTCGGGCTTTTCATCCTCCTCATCCTATTCATAGGAACATTTGGGAATACATGGTGTGTGAATCGAACTTATTATATATGATACTGGAGGGGATGTAATTACATCAAAACTGGGGAAGTACAATGTCTAGGGATGTATTGTTCCATCGGGTGTTGATTATCAATTAATATGTTATGAAATATATCGTCCCCACAAATTAGGCTCAATATCATACAGACTTACAAGAGAGACAATCATGATGTCATGAAAACAAGATAGCCTACTCTGGCCACTTACACTTAATATGACCCATCATTACACTTTTTGTACTCCTCCGCTACCAGTGTCTCAAACCTGCCTATTCGTTTTTCTGTCGCTCTGAACGGGGATAAATCGGCCTTCAACGAAAAGGGATAGACCAATTTTAGCTAATGATTTCTATCGGGAAATGTTACTCTTGGGCATCAATATTCCAAGGCACAATTTTTTCAGGTTGACTTAAGAGTAACACAAGGGAATACTACAAACTACGATTTCTTCAAAATGAAGATGGAAGTTCAATATGAGGGGCTGAAGAAATTTCCATTCCCAATTATAATGCCCATGCCACTTGAAGCTTTTTGTCCCTTATTTTGACATCAAACCTTTATTTCTGTGGGAAACAGCATCATCTGCCACGTGTGCCCTGTCCTTCCTGGACTCTCATGCAATATTTGTTACTGTTTGTGGCTTTGATACTTAGAAACAAAGAAACGGAAATCCAATCATTGCTGTTGTTATTTCATTAATACTGGCTTAAAATCATGTAACACGAGAACGAAATGATTTGATGTAATCATAAACAGAATTGTACTTAGTTAATTTCTAAACTAATAAGTATCCAAAACGATGTTATTTTTGGTAATTAGATGATGTCTTTTTGTTATTGCATTTGAAAGGCCAATTTACATTTAACAATCGAAGAGTCAATAATTCATATTAGGAAAAAACGTACTATACACCATGGATGTTCTCAGACGTCGCCTTTTGTCTTGTGGGAATCATACTTTTCCTATATAGCTGATTTATTTGGCGTTTTTTTCAGACGCTCATGCCAATGATACCAATGAAGTTACGGCAATGCCATTGTAATGGGAATAAAATTAATCTTGTTTGATAAAAGTAAGTTCCAGAGCCGCCGACCCAATGCTGGCAGGAGTTTAAGAGCATGCTGAATCCATCTAACATATAGTCAGTATCAGATTAATAAGATAGCGGAACTTAGAAAGGTTATTTGGATGCTGGCGTTTCAGACGAAATGACAAATCCCATTAACTATCTTGGCGATGTCTGAATGGGAAAACAAATGCTGATTGTCGAGGCGGGTGGTACGGGGATGTTCGCACTAAAGGAATGATAATTCCGAGAGAGAGAGAGAGAGAGAGAGAGAGAGAGAGAGTGAGAGAGAGAGAGGAGGGTGAAGTATGGAAGTTCTGTCAATAAGGGAAGGATGGCCATCGTTGATGTTAAAGCCTGCGTCTAGTTTGCCTGGGGCAAACTACTCCATCTCACGCCATGTTATGACAGATGTCTGTATCTCAAAGCAACCTGAATATCTAACTGTCAATCAAACTAATTCAGCTTATACTCAAGGGTGCATCAAAAAGGGAAATACGTATACCGCATATACCATCGGCTCTCCATCAGGTGGAATCAAGGTGGAATAGAGCCACAAAAGTCAGTTAAATATTTCTTGACCAGATCTTATTTTTGGACTGAAGTTTGATTGTGACAAAGAGCAATTTTTAGAACTTGCTAACAATATATATGCTAGCAATATATATGAGGAAGGATCTTAGCATCCAGAAGCTGCTTCATTTCCAATAAGTGTATTTGATTTTCCTGGTTGTATACTGCAATGAGTGTTTATAAAGAATTGTTTGGGGGACCTTTATCCCCAGATTCGACTAAATCTATATAGTTTTGCGTCCCTATCTATCTTTAAATCTACCTCTAATTTCCCCTAAGAAAAGATAAAGGAATCTTACATCCATAAGATACATTTGCCCAAAATCAATGTATAGAATCGGACGATCAGGCTCATTTATCCCTTAGAAATTAAATTTACTTGTCTTGGCAATTAGTGACTAACATCTAATTTAACAAGCATAGCTGAGACGTGGACATCGATTCCTGTGCGGTCTTGCCAATGAGAAACTCTGTGCTGTGATGATCATTAAATTCGGTAAGCTTATAAATCAATACTAGGGCGCGTGAAATGCCAACGCTATTACATCACGGGCCACTAATACAGTCATTGTCTTATGAGTAGCTATAAGATTAATTCAGTAATGGCATGGTTGAATCGGGAGTGTGAAATTGGTAATAACTCTTCTGGCGGAGAGACCAGCAAATACATGGGGATTTAACATCTATTCTCCGCATTAAACACTATTCCCTGTACCGTGAGGTATAGGTTAGCGTCGATTCAACCATCATTAACTCTCAACTCATGGCTTACAACACGCTAATAGACCGACAAGCTGATATAAATTATGGTATATCCCAGATTAATATGGCTTCGTTATTTCAATGCACATGAAGAGGACATTAAATTTTAGCCTTGTTGAAAATAAATCAAATGTTGACGTTGGAATTCTTCTGCTAAATGACAATAATAAACGAAATGATGTCTCAATGATAGACAAAAACTGCATTAAGGCCTCCAGAAATGAAAATGAGTCCACAGTGAGATCTTCAATAACTAATTCATCTAAGTTGGAGCGACAACAATTTTGAGTCTGCCATCAAATAGGGCCTGGGAAAAATGGCCATAAATAAAATTGCAAATACGACTGGCTGCCTCCTCTTAAGCTCGTACGCTTCTTATATGAACCGGCTTTCTTATTGGCATTTCATAGGTTTACCCTTTAAGAGACTTAGTCACGAGATAAAGCTAAGCTGACATTGAGGAAATACCTCAGAACGCAAAACAGTGAAGGTGGTCAGGGGGAATGCAGGAGACACATTGTGGCTTGGGTGTCACTAGGGTGTGGGCAGGAAACAATAGATCCCAATCTACGTCAGTATGACAGGAGAGGCTGACCCACAACCACAGCCTTACAGGCAGCCATCAGGATCCATCACTGACTCAGACTCGCGTTAGGGACCATCCATCTTATTATAAAATGATCAAGTCTTTTGATGAGTCCCAGATTTAGCGACAACTGATGCAGCGGAGTATTTGGGAATGGGAACACGTGCGTGTAGATGTCCCAAGGGAAGGATTGGCCCCGCATTAACCCGGAGTAATATATCTTGTTTTATGCCCTGGTTGGGTCGTTAGATAGTCATTTTCCTGGCCAGAGTTTAAGTTCTGCAATAAAGCATGTTCGAAGAAAAAATGTGACAGATGACTCAGACATATTTACTACCAATCAGGACCCATGGGGTCAAGCGGACAGTTCCATAATTTGTCTGGCTCAAGATGGCATGGTATATATATGGTAGGACTATTGCCTTTGCTAACGATGAATAATGCAGAATTATGATCACTTGCTTGCCTTGGCATCCATATTAACCTGTACCAGAGAGAAATATTGCAACCGTAATGGCGATGCCCCTAGATTTGAAGAGATCTGGCTAGGGCTATGGAGATGTTTTAGAAATTCGCCTAGACAAACCAGACAGACCGAGCTTTACCGCACATCACTAACATCTCTTTAAATGAAAATGCTGCACAGGGCTTTACATATATGAATGCACCTCCTCCCGTAGCACATTTTAAAACCAGGATCATGTACCACCAGAAATAGGAGCAATGTTTATAATCGTTTACCATCTGTCGTTTTTCCGCCATGTGATATATTGCGCTGCGCCACTGCCAGAAGGGCCTAACTTCAGACTAAATGTATTTGTACAGAGGCAATAAATCCCGATATCTTTCGCACCATATTGCAACAGGGGTAACCCATGCCACCCTAACAACCTTGCAGTTAGAGATCTGCTATCTCCTGGTTAATATCCGTGTCGGAGCGCACAATGATTAGTCATTAAGCGCCGACAGAAGGGCGCGTCCCATGTGATTCATTTTATTGCCTTCAAAAAAGTTTACTAAGATTTAATTAGATCAATCATACATGTTTTGCTTTTTCATAGCTGCTTCTTTGTGTTTTGGTAACGATGTTTTACAGATATTCGCTGTGCCGAATCACGACAGTTGTGTGACTAATAAACAACATTAATGAAACTTTTAGAGCTTATCCAAAACCTAGAATCTTTGCATCTGACATTTCACAATTCAGAGTATTAGTCTTGAAGGTAGCTAGCCTTAATTATGGGATAATGTGCATAGTTAAGCTTAAGCATAAGGAAAGGGAACTGAGTTTAACATACCTGATAGAAGCAAGCAACCTGTTAGAAAAGCATCATATGAAAATTCATTTCTTAATCCAAGGGGATCTCTAAAAGCTGTTCATGTCTGCAGTAATCTTACACTTTTTGTAAATAATTTCTTTCTCTTTTCACTTATGCATTGGTTTTACGTTATAAAACGAATCAAATGGATGATGTTGACGCGAGTCGACAGAGAGGAGATGCTTTAGTTATAACTCTTTATCCTTCAAGATAGAAGCAAATCTTTGTTTGCATTGGTATTTTACATCATTTGGTAAGACTTCGAGATTTCGGTTCACCTAGTAAACCATTCAGCGACGATTCAATACATTATGGCCATGCAGATACAACTTTGATTCACACTTTACATCTAACTCATACGTAAACGTAGATATATATTGATTCACTTTTTTCACTGGCCAGCTGTAAAATATCCAATGTATTATTTTTTATGAATAATTCATAGCATTTGTTGAATAAACTCTTTATTATATACAAAGGCATGATAAGGGCGTCTTTGATCAATCACTGACGATGAGGTTATGTCAAATTCGCGTGTTATCTTGTAATATGGGGATAGAGACACCGACGAAAGTATTTTCATATTCATCATCAAGAGCAACATTGCCTTGAATAGGGCGGTAAATATAGTCAAATCGGTGGTATGGATCGTGCGCGGGAATAAGTTGGTAAGCGTGTCTCTTTCTCAATATTACCTTTAAGACAAATAACGCCACAAGTCCGACACAAGTCACTATCGAGAGGAGAACGATTAGCACGATCATCTCATCGTGCTTGACAAGTTCCCACAGTTTAGATCTGGCGTCAATGTGCATTGAAAACTCCCCGGAATCGTAGGTTAATGAACTTCCGGGGTCCAATAAGTCACGTGACCATGGATCGTCACTAGAGGGCGCAACGCTTGGTGCGTCCGTGGTGAGACGGCCGTGCGTAATAACATCCGTTATGGCTGTAGGAAAAAAGCGTGAAGAAGTCCCGAGGGGATGGCCGGCATCGCCTTCAGAGATATTGGTCCTTAAATGGGATTCGTTGGTGTATCCCAGGCGTAGAAGAAGAAGAGAGGCCGAAGAAGGGGAGGTGTTGAACCCCTCGTGTGTCACACCATCGTCTCCCGTGAAGGGATCCGCCATTGTGGATATCATAGAACTGGCTGTCATCTTGTCTGATGGTTGTAACAATCAAATATGAAGCTATCGACACCTATTTGTGGCAGGTATATGAAGGCTAATCCATATCAAGTCAGACCCTCTCTATCACAATCCAAGCGCTGGCAAAATCAACAGCATCCTTCCAATAAGTGAGCGCCTGATGTTTCAGCAGCTCCCAGAAACAGCTTTTTTTAAAACAAGGTTTTACTGTGATTAATACAATTTCAGACGGCTCTGGATTTCCTTACAGTGTATGATATTTCATTCAGTCAAGTCATTGATCCTTATAATATAAAATCCGTTATCCGATATGTAGATACAGGCAGTATAATACTGATTTTGATCCGTGGCGCTTCACAAATTTAGCCTATGAAGCTCACACAAGACTATCGTCGCAGCTGGATAAAATTATCCAAAACATCCTTGAATACCTCATAGTTATAAATGATGGGTTTGTCGTCTGCTTCTGAAAGACCCCACTCTCCTGACGTCGTTGACACTGAACAGACCTGCCAGAATGAAGAAGAAGTTCAAACAAGGTATTATTTTGGTATACATCAATACTCTGGGTATACTTTGGTTTGAAGAGGGATTTCGAACCAAGCAGTGTATGTAAAAATACGAAATACTTCGGTAAAGCAGAGATAACCATACATTTGAGTCAATAAAGCCTTTATCAATCAATCGATCAAAATGTAAGGTGTTAAATTGCATATCGCGAGCTGAACTTTATTTGAGATATAAAAACTTGTAGGTATATATGAGATGTTGTTAATCAACGTGTAATAGGAAAACAAAAGTAGAATGTATATAATATAGCAGTCTAGATTGATCATAAGGGCGTTATATCATTGTCACATGAAGTCATTTCAATACATAGTTCTTTACATATTGATAGGATGGTTCTTTCCTTAGAATAAATTGCTTCTGTTAACAGGGTATGAGGAGCGTCCAGGGTTGAACAGACCAATGATTAAGCCAGAAATAAAGCATCAATAAGAATGAGAAATGAAAATTTCAAGAGGCATATAAAAAGGTCTTCCGAAAAGCGAGATTGTCATTCTCCAGAACCAAATTGAATTAAAAACTTCATAACGAAATACAACACAAGGAAATGGATTAAGAATAGAATTATTTTAAAAATGCAAATCAGAAAAACCGAGACATTGGCCTCAGTCGAGAATTGCCTATAAAACAGGAAATCAAACGTGAATAAGCCTCCGTCTTGCATGAGAATGTATTTACGTTGGACCCAATTAAAGCCCAGCTACCCTCTAACTTTTTACATTACAAAGCTTTTCTATCACGCACTTGAACCGTTCAAGATGCTTGTGCCATTGGAAAGAAAACATTGCCGGTTTCACATGGCATTACATGTCCCTATACCAAATATAGCTTCACATGAAATAAAGGCCTCTGGTGGCTTCGCTTTAAGAATAAATCAATATCTTCGTTTAGCAGCTTGTTAATGAACACGTCCTGACCTCTAAGAAGATTGTGGAAGATTTACCTCTGTTAGTTTAAACCTCAAGTAAGCTATGAATGGAATTCTTTGGGCATCAACATCTTATAGGCCTAAATGGAACTTACCTCAATGAAGGCTTTCTTTTATCTCACAGATCCTCTCAAGATTTCCCCTTCTATAATCCCTTTATCAGCGGTGACAGAGTATACATATCCAAGGCTGAATATGGAATATCCTTCGATCAGCAATCTCAATCCCTTCTTGGGAGGACAGCCTGTAGCACGTGCTTTTCCCAGGCGTCTATAGGTTGGTGGAGGCGTTAAAGAGGCCCTTGGGAAGCTCCTATCCATACCCTTACATTCCAATTGGTAACCAAACGAAGGTCAATACATCCGAGCTCAGGCAGAGTTCCCATGGGCAGAATCTATTCCAACTGAAAAGTAGCATTCTATATTTGGAACCTTTGTTTAAGTGTTTTCAAATCGGCGAGGAGCAAGAGTATAACAGCAGGTTCGTCTGCTTCCCTTAGTAGTGTGCATGAAGGAACTGTCCTGTGTAGATTGTTGAGAGCAGAGGAAACACGTCCCATTGAAGTTTTCCTTCTTCGTCTCTTCTTTGATCAAACCGCGCCAAAGGCACCGGGTGTATATTTCGCTACAGCTCCTATTATGCCCCTTCCTGCTTCTGTTCACTAAAGGTCTCATGGCCCATAGCCTTACTGCTGTAAGTTCCCAGTGTCTGCGGTGCGTAGATTCCAGCCGGGAGGTTTCATCACAGATCACATTGTCTATTGAGCGAGGTGGTCTGCCGAGCGGCCGAGGTTTACTTATGCCGCGCACACTGCCTTGTTGTGAGTGGGCCACCGTAGGACAGCTGGTCCAGGGGGCAGGCTTAGGCGCCAAGAGCCCTGGCGGCAAGGCTGAACACACTGATGCATCTGTGTTGTGTTGGAGGCTATGTACCATAGGAGGTCTGAATGTGTATACGAGGTAATGTTCTGAGGACTCGGAGAATAGGCAGCAACCACTAACTGCAGGCGGTGAAAGTGGTGGTGGCCGCGGTGATAGTGCAGAAGGATGTGTTCCGTTCAAGATGCTTCAATGGGAGACTGGGGTAAAGAGGCAAATGTGTTTCGGGGAAGATTCAGGGCTGCGGCTATGAAGAGCGGTTGATATGCGTTCAAGTTAAAGGTCTCACAAACAAGAAGAACACTCTTCGGAAGCGGTGACTGATTTATGTAGCAGCTAGAGATACTTTGGGAGGGAGAGGCAGTATGGATGGCCATTGAGGATACTGCACAAAAGAAACTTCTCGCCAATGGACAAAGTGGGAGCATTTTTATCGGAAACGTCTTTAAATCAGAATCAGTCGAGCAGAAAAGAGGGGTAAAAGATTTGCTTCGATGGTGAAAGGTGGTAGCGAGTTACCATGGGTATAGTGGGGCTTGGACAATACAAATTATACAGAATGTCAAAAAAAGGCGATATAAGGGGATTCGCTGGAGCTTGAGGTTTGGACCAGGCGGACGTGTGGGCTGAAAGGCCCTTGAGCCGATCGACCAATAGGGCCTATACCGCAGCTTAGAATAGTAATTGAATAGGGACACGTATATCCCCCATATGTGCAAATAGTAGATAGGCAACTAGGGAGAAGTTTTGGAAGTATTATAACAAGTATGAAAAAGTTAGTTTCCGTGGAGTGTGGCAAGCTCAGTAGAAATCACTGGAGGGTATTATATTGCTTCGATACGTTATATATTGGTTCCCTTCCCCACACTTTTACCATAGATTTCCAAAGAAATGTATGTGTCGCACTGCTAGACCAATAAAGAATTCGTGACTATAAGCGGCACAATGCGCTAAGCAATGCGGGGTTTATTCGTGCAGTGGATACCAACGAACCGCTGTAAGGCTTAGGCAACCTAGTAAAGACCAGGCAAACTATACAGACATTGCCTGCAATTCATTTGACCATTGAGTTAATGACTTTTTCATTAAATGATTCGCTTGATCCCTAATGACAAATTGTAATATTTAATATAGTGCATGATAGCTAAAATGTCTCATCAGATGGAAGTATTTTACGGTCCTCACACATTGATCAACTTAGCTCTAGCTATAGGATAGTTGAGATGAGTTTAGCAGTAAATCACCAGAGTACATCCATTAACCACTAGAACAATACGTGGTAAATGTAAAGGTTTGTTTTCAGTTTAAAGTACATGTATATAACTGGAGAGGAAATTCGCATTTTTTCAAACAGAGCTAGTTTTAACGTTAAGGTGATACACGTATATATACGTTTAATTATACAGAGATACCTTGCCTTCCTGCAGTGTTGAGTCTCCGCTCATAAGTCACTTTAGAGGATAAGATAATGTTCAGCTTCATCATCAAACAATATGGGAATACAGGTTGGAAAGGTAGTTATGTACTTGATGTGCAATAACTAGAACATTTGTGTAAGTATACCACACGTTTAACTGCTGGCCAACATGCACTGTGCTTTGTTGAGGAATTGTGAACAAAAGATTTAGAATCGGTAGCACATCAGTCATCTTGCCATGACACCGACAAAAGGAAACGACCCAAAGAGCATTTCCAATCTTACCTATGGCATGCAATATCAATCGAATCATGCAGGGGAAGACATGGCTATGCCATTGAAAGCTATTGAAATATGCAGGGGCTTCAGCCTTCCCATAATGTTTGTGGGTTTCCAATTCCCCTTCCCCCTTCCTTGTATGAGTGGAATTGGGGAGCATAGTATATATGTAATTTCTATACTTCACCATACGTAAATACAGTCTAGACTCACAACCTATCAGATCAGATAAGAATGGTATGTCAGTGATTGGATGCCTGCTGCGCTAATTTAATGACTTTCCCGGCCCTGGAGTATAAGTCCTTGTGGGATTATAATGGCATTTTGCGGTTTGGAGCGAGTCTTTCCCTCAGTTTGGAGGGACACACTCAACTCTTCAATAAATTATTTTTATTCGAATTGGGAATAGCTATGAAGATCATATAATTATGCGTGACATAATTACCTTGTGAGATAGAATCAAATAGATCGCTTATCGGGATAAATTAACATAATTATTGTGCTCACTTGAATAAAGACCCTGGTATCGTGTTCTGGTTTGCGCCATCAAAACCTCTTGAGTCCTTCTTGATGTTTGAACAGGATTATGACAAAACCACTACGTAATACCAAATGAAGATTTGAATAGCCCTAGAGAATGAAACGAAAATACGATCATATCTATATATGCGGTAACTTTGAATGTTTCTTTAACAACCTTCGGCTGGTTATTGTTTCCTTAGGTGGTAAGTAAGTGGCATAAAAGTGGTCCATAAATGCAGCATTATTTCAAACCATTATGATTAAATCAAAAACGAGAAGGAGAACTACCAATCATTAGTCCCAAGGCATCAGATACACTGTTTGATTTATCTTGGAAAGCGATCACAAGAGATCCCAGGCATGACATATGAGAATCCAGTGTACTGTAGGACTCTCACGGAGAATTATATACGCTGCATCGTTTATGCTTATCAATAAAGCCATTGTGGGTGTGGTCTGTTGTACGTGGTACATGCAAGTATACTGGGTGTAAAAGGTATTTTATTCTTTCATCGGAACAACGAAAATAACACAATGATATGATATTCCACACTCGCCCCCTTGACTAAAATAATTATATGGGCGCGGCACATGTCGGAGGCCTTTGATGTAGATTACAAAGTGTTAGTCAAACGATCTGTATGCGAGGATGTGGAACAAGTTCACCACAGCCCTCCACATTCCACACACAGTCTTTATGTCTCATAAATGATGTAAACATTGCTTAGAAATTATTCATAGAATTTAGTGAAACCACAAAACTGTTTCTCTCTCAATTAAAAGCACATTCAACGATACTTTGACCAAGTTCCAGCACATGTCTCGTCTCGTCCATTATCAAATGAAATGCGAGAAACAGTCGCGCTGGGCAGCGTGAAGCTGAATATACAATTGAACATGCACCTTTCATTAGCAAATTCCGGGCACAAAAAGTACACGGCTCTTTGCATGGGCTATTTCTGTCCATGCCCTATCAGTACCAATCCTCTCAATTACTTATATTTAAGACAAAAACTAATGTTCAAAATACAGTACAACATAACCAAATCTACTTTTTATATCAGCTCAAAATCAAAAACAATATATAGGGTTACTAACTGCTATATTCTAAGTGACTGAAACCAACGAGTTAATGATATAAATAGAAAACATTGTTGGGTCATAAATTTGAATTTCAGCCCTAAACTTAGCAAAAGAACCGCATATTGGTTGTTATGACCACAACAAGTAACTCACCAGTGAAATACGCACTATGCATTTATAACTCACTCTAGATACGTTGTTTTCAGAGCAATGCGTGTATAATAAATACAGGTTAACTTGTTGACGAGTTGGGTGAAGGAGCGTGAATATTGCACGAGTTGCGTAGCAACGAGTGTAATTCTAAGTGACTGAAACCAACGAGTAACCCACGTAAATCACTAGTGAAAAACGCACTATTGCGTAAATCACTCTAGATACATTGTTTTCAGAGCAATGCATGTACAATAAACACAGATATACAACGTAATTTATCATTACTATGTCGCCCTAGTTTAGCAGAATTTACTAAATGCGTACATAGAGCTCCCGAATCTACAATTCGTTGAACTGATGTGTCACTTCAATCGCCGCATTGGGCGTGTTCGTATGATTTCATAGTATTGTTCAGTGCGCATTGAAGCATAAAAGATAATAACGACATTTATTGTTGCTGTGTTGGCACGCTGAAAAGCTTGACATTTGTACCTCATCTCCGCCCTTTGATACCAAAAGTTTTGTTTGTATCAACTTCCTACATGATATTTCGATAGTCCAAATTGTGAATTGATTATTTTTAACACAGTCAATGTTGTGCGACAACGAACACACACCAGGACAGTCCTTAGCGGACAGGACAAAAACTCGGGATATTTACCTGAATTAGTGTGAGGGGTATACGGTTGATTCGATACTCAATGCGAAGAACAGATGGTGGGGTCACAACTAAGAGATAGTGGAGTATTGTAGACAAAACGCTCACGTCGGCTTAACCGCTACAAAAGAGGCTAGTGCAACGGGCGATCCCCACCAATACCTTTTGAGGAAGCTGTGAAGTACCACTTTCGTCATCAGCTGGGTTTGGCCTTGACCCGTAAAGCTTGGTGGATGTAATCCATTCTAAATGCTTCCTGTGCCACACCAATATATTAGGTTTAAATAGGGGATCTATTTGTAATCGTATGTGTAGGCCAGCAGAGAATCCAATTAATAAAGAGAGAAGGGCCATCGCAGCCATCAAGCGAAACCAACGGAGGCACATATTATGGTGGCCATTGCGATCGCGTCAGAAATTGTTTTTTCTTAGTCGAATACAATATCATACTAATTATTATAAGATGACGCAATTATACCACATCGACATACTCTCCCCAGTTTTGCGATTCATTTATTCGACAAAGTCGTGCATTTTATGCCATTTTGATGCCATTTTATACAATCTGTGCATTGAAGGTTCGTAAAGAAAGACTGTCAAATATAATATGGAAAATAAGACGGCTCGGAGGCAAAATATTATCGGGGTTACTGTAAGTATGGATCCTCTAACGCGTCTTAAATTCAGGAATTCTGAAAGTCAGACCACAATATGAGAAAGTCACCAGGTGACATTTGATCGGCATTTGATGTTGGTCGAGCCCGTTTCACTTTCACATTTTACAAACGTCAAAGAACTATTTTGTTCGTATAACCTGTGCCATAAATTGGACCCCATTTTTTTCCGACCAAACCTCATTTAGTAAAAGAAAAACTGACTTTCGGGGAAATAAATGTATTAGTGAGGTCAGTGTTACTGGTTCATGGGTTGGTTTGAGTAATAATTATATGTGACTAAATCTATACTTCGAAGTCGAAACTATTCTGATTCATGAGAAAGTCTACTAATACATGTACTACTCGCGTACGTATGCCATTAGTACATCAATGGTTTTCTGTACATCCCATGTAAAGTGAGATGTCCCAGTAATTGGAAGTATGCCAAAGTAAAAAGGAGTCAAAAAATTGAGTTCTGGAGGCTATGTTAATCCGGTTACCAAGGGTAATAATCTTGTATAGGGTGAAAATTAAGTGGAACGCAATCTTACAAGGTATCTTTTTACAGTCAGGGGAATCAGCGTTCATCCTAACTAGAAATGAGTACAGTGAATCGACAAGAATATAGCGGCGAGCTGCCTGTATTGGAGAACATTACTATGTCTGGATGGCATGGCATTATCATGCAACTTACCAGAAAATTATCATGATGGGAAGTATATTCTTTTATCTATTATAAAACCTTAGACTTGGAGTTGGAATAAAAAGGCAACGTTGTAGAGCACTAATTACTGGAGGGGCAGGCTAGTCCTAAAGGAAGTTCCCTTTAGCTTAAGTAGCAATGCAATATAATGATAATTAACGAGTAGCAAATATACGGGTTGGATATAAAGGCCTTTAGAACATGCAATTGCAACAAGTGATAGTAGTCTGTTTTTATGAAAGGGCCGAGATGGTTCACATGCAACACAGAGATTCTTGGCGCATTGTCTAAAAGAACTAGTGCTGTATCTTTACCACGTTGAGCTGGTTCTGTGGGTGGAGAGGAGTGGCGTGCTTCTCCCTACATGGTTCACTGTCCTATTGTTCAGTGCACATGTAGTCACAACTGTGGTTCTATTAGTAGTAATCAAATATTCAGATAAATAATGAAATAATGGTATTCTTAAGTGTCTACTGTGGAATCAAATATTCTCGGATGAAGATTGTATGGAAGAAATATTTTAATATGTTGCCGAATTTTAGACCTATAGCACAACAACATTATTACATTGTCCTATCTTGACTTCCAGTATTTTCAACGCCACCTCAATTAACTAGTATTTCATGTTATTCAGCTAGATATCAATACTGTGTATGTATGCTCGATCTGACATCTCAGCTGTGATCAGAAAAAAAAAGAATATTCCTAGGTATATGACCCAAGTTGCATAATCCCATATGCGATGTCGTGCATGGCCTCACGGGGCTCGTAGGGCATTGCATATTGCAGAATGACGTAGGGCACTCACACAGGTATCGCCCTGGCGTCCCACATGGGAAACTGTGTATCTCCTCCAATGATGCACATTTCCGGATTAGCAGAACGAAAATGTATGAGATTTCTCGTAGTTTGAGACAATTATATGCTATGACAATGCTCGCAATCGCAATCACAAGCTCGCAGAATGGCAAGTTTGAGTTTGAGTTTAGATTTCTTTAATCCAGGAAGTACATTAGGCTACATCGATGATGCTATTCTCAGAAATCCTGCAACGGTCCCTATAACAGATATATACTATTCTTTTAATTATAATTAGATATTGATATTTATGGAATGATATCCCCTGTATCTTTCAGATACCGTATACATATATATATGGGTCAGGTTTTCAGAAAATGTACAATTCACTTTCACCAATCCTCTCAAATAACCCAGATTTGAGACGAAAATTAAGTTCAAAATGCAGTTCGACCTAACCAAACAGATTGCTAGAATCAATGCAATGCCAAATATACTCGAATTTACCATGTATTGACCAAATTTTGCAGCCTAATATAGCAGAATTTACTAAATGTATATCTGCAAATTGTACATTTTCTGAAAATCTCACCCATATACTCGGTATGCCAACTTATCCAGTAATACATATTTATACTCTCTGCATGTGTATGTTGTTCGCCCTTACCTGGATCTTCGCAGTGAGGTCCTTTTCCCCCTACTCAGAGTCACCTATATATTCATCTCATGCCCACGGTGGGGGTCTATGAGGTGCGCAGGGCTTGTTGTGGTGGTGGTCGATAACCCATTAGGGACAGCTATACGTTGTAATATTACATGGACTGACCGGCATTAACCTCCAACAAACTGTCGCCAAGGATTTGGCTCTCCTCCGGTGTTTACCATCATGATTCATCCCATTGGATCCATTGATCCTTAGGCGGGGTATCAGCATTTCACATACCCCTGCTCCGATTAGGCATATAAACTGACATATATCAAGTGGTCCTCTGTGCCGAGGGTCCTTTCCTCGTTCCCATATGGGTAGTTTTATTGGCACCGTTGCAAATTTGCAGAGCTTTATTAATTATTTTATGGGAACTGGAAGAGGAGAAGATAGGGAATCTATGCAGATATAGATAGATAGATAGATAGGTAGATAGATAGAGCAACCTTTTATTCGTCAAATAAACACAAACTGCAGTAGTTTCTGCTTGTTTTTCGTTAAAAACAGGGTCCCACGTGCCGGATTGAGAACATTTAAATAAAATGCAAATAAAATGTAAATAAAACTTTATAAGTATCAATATCTTAATTATACATGTGTGATGTCCCTTTTATAGTTCTGCCGCTTTCAGTTTAAGTTTACCGTAAAAAGGTTTGCCTTAAAGCTCCGACGGCCAACAGTGGATCAAGTGTCTTGGATACTGACATAATCCATTGGTTGCTTTTATATGGTAAAATATCAGGATTTCAGCCCATACAGTTTTCATGAGTCTTAATGTAGCAATTAGTGTTATCCACAATGTTTATCTAGGGTTAAGAATGAGCCCAGAAGCCAATGCCATCCCCATTCCTCAGGTGTCTCGTAACTTCTCCATCCATTCCCATTAAGGGGATTTTCACTTGGTATTGACTCGTCGAGTCATCACAATCTCCAGGCCAGACCATTAAACCCCTCCACTAAAAGTAGCTCCGATAATAGAGGTTTCAAAAGTGGTCGTAACGAGAATAATTATCCCAGGCCTAAATTGGAAAACGCGTGGCCTCCCATCTTTCACCGAATATGACGTTCTCAGTGAGAATCGAGGTAATTCCAACATTTAGTTTCATCTTAAGTATTCGATTACTTGGGAGAACTGTTAAGAGGGCCCAGCTGATCTACCTCCCTAATGCAACAGTAATTGGCTAAACTAACCAGAATGGCGCAAGAATTCAGGTACATTACCCCATGAAAGCGCCTACTTTCTCCTAGAGAGGAATGCAAAAGAAGACAGGTTCTACGCTAAGAACTTGTGGAAAATTAGGGGGAAATTTCATGCAAGGGCGCCAGCACTCTGTATTGAGTTACCGCTGGTACCATTGTAAGCCTGATTGTTTGGGAATTATGATGGGAGCATTCCGAGATTGGAAATGGTCCTAGTAGTAGGGGCGTGGGTCCCTGCAAGGCAGGAGATAGGATGCTGGAGGACTTAGGGGTATTAGGGGCCCGCATTAAGATAGTCCAGCGAGAGGAAGCTTGGCTAAAGGTTCAGCACAACTGTAGTCCATTGGAGCCTGCTCTCCATACCAAATCACCAAGCAAATCGTTGGCTCGAAACCTCTTCTTTGCCTATGGTACAAAGTTTTATCTAGTGAAATATTTTAGTACTGCTTTAACTATACCTATAGATCATAAATATGATTATGTTTGTAGTATTGTTTTCCTTTTAAATTGAGGACTAAAAATAAACATGTTATACGTCGAATGCAAGACAGACCAATATTGAAACCTTTAAATCAGTACATTTACTTTCAAAATATTATGAGTTTTGGTGAAAAACAGTCAGTCTCGATTAATAAATATACGTATGGAAATGGTAAGGTGTCGCTTAAAGTCGCTTAAATTCCAAATATGAAGAAGAGTTAGAAGATCTATTACAAGAAGATGTATCTACTGTCAAAAATGAGTGGAAATAAGAGCAGATCATGTTGTTAGCTCTACCTAATAAGTGACATAGAAAAATATGTCCAACTTTCTTTTTTTTATCAAATCCGGATGTTAGGTATTTTCCTGTATTTGGTAAAAGACTTCCGTTTCCCTTATTAGAGAGAATCTGCAGTCGGATAAATGTGACGTAAGACCTACAGCAATTATTCCTTTGGCAGGTTAAATTTTCGGCAATCTGCTTTAGAAACCAAGTGGGCACACTTTTGTTTATTGAAGATTCTCATATATTAATGGCCTTCTGAATACCAATAATATATCTTAATAAGCTATATTAAATGCAGATGGCAGTTGCGTAGTTTAGCAAAGCTCAAATAATATCAATTACATCGAAAAGATGGAAGCAGGCATTGAGAAATTCAAAAACTTGTGTGGTAGAAATGGGCTGATATTTCCAAAACAAAATACCATGTGATATAATTATGGTAATGGTCAAACTTCACTCGGCAAGGTAATGATCTAGAGTGTGTAACTTCATTTAAATACCTAGGTACATAACTTGACTGTCGCCTAAATGTGGCTCTGTCAACAAGCTGTGTACAATATTATATATGAATAAATCTTAAATATTATGTAGACCTCAATTAGAAGATATAATAATTATGCCATAGTCATCGTAGAAATGAAAAAATAACTATACTGTTCAATTTCTTTCTGTCTACAGGCAGGGCCATTATACCAATAATAGTATTAATGGCTCTGCTACAGGTAAACTGAGAATATTACGGTCAAATACCTACCAGAATAAATTATTTAAACAAAATTTCATCCATTCACATTCAATGGTTCCTTTGCCTGAACGAGACAACCATTTCCGTATACTACTTTCTCACGCTCTCAATAAGGTATAAGTTATATTGACCTGTATCACTTCCCATTTTGGCAATAAGTTGTCTTAAGTTGTTTTTTTAGTTTCCCAAATTATGATAGAAATACTTACTGTAAAATGCTAAACGATTTAAACAAAACTTCATCCATTCACATTCGATACTTCCTTTGCCTGAAAGAGACAACCATTTCCATATACTACTTTCTCACGCTCTTAATAAGGTATAAGTTATATCGGCGTGTATCATTTTCCATTTTAGCAACATGTTGTCTAAAGTTATTTTTTTGTTTTCTAAAGTATGAGGATATTTCTTACTGTAAAATATCTACCGGTACCCGAATAATCGATTTAAACAAAATTTCATCCATTCACTTTCAATGGTTCCTTTACCTGAGCAAGACAAGTATTTCCATATACTACTTTCTCGCCCTCTCAATATTGTATGCGCTATATTGGAGCGCATCGTCTATCTATTTTTGTAACCAGTTGTCTGTTCAAAGTTATTTTTTAGTTTGCGAAAGTTAGGATTAAAGCGTATTGGGGCACATCACACTATTTCGTTTTATTATCACCGAACGTTCCCATCGACGATTCATTAATAGGATAACAAGGTTTGTTTAAAAGATCGATACTGCTGATATGCACACAAGCCACAATTGATTAATCTGGACTATGGGAGGAGTCATGCAAGAAAAGAGCCTATCTATTGTATTTATGATTCATACAAGTTTAAATGACTTGTGAAAATAAGACAGCCAGAAGTAAAAACTGTTCGTGCCGGCTGCTAAATGGGGTGCAAAATACTAGGACATTGCTAAGCCATTAACACTTAAGCCATTAACACATTAGGAAGCTACTTGCAGGATAACATTTTATATCAAATTTTGGTTCTAATATCATACATGCAGAACTATCGCTCTGTGATTTAGCCGAACGGCAAAATGTAGCCTAGAGGAAAATGACATATCAGTATTACATCGGTTACAGCGAACATTATAGTATATAAAAATAACTTGACTTCCATGACTTATATATATAATATAATATATATATATATATATAATCCATTAAACAGACCGATAAGTGAAGTGTGGCTGTGTACTATTCATGGGAATGAGAGATATTCATAGTGATCACGTCAATCTCTTAAATGACAGAGCATCATGAGGCCAATATTTTTAAATATTGCAACAAGAGTCAAGGCCAAAATATGTGTGTATAGAGGTGGGGGCGGTTAGGGTCACACACCGTGCCTCATGAATATACGAGATCATTTTCCCATATTTACTTGCATTTCAGTCCATCCTAAAGACAAGGTGCTTAGGAAGTTCCTAGACAAGAGGTCCCATGTGCCACCCCTACTATTTATGTGACTGACATTATGCAGCTCTGAGAGGCGGCCTGCTTGTTATATTGCCCGAGGACTTTCACCGAGACACACGCCTTTAAGATGAACGTTGTCAGCGCATCCCCCGGGAAGAACGCCTTTCTCCTCGCTATGTATTTTCCATCATTCCCCGAACTATTTGATTTATTTGGACATCGACTTTTTTAACAATTTTGCACGGAAAATGACACGATCAATTCTTAAGTGATAGAAGTGCTGCATACATCAATAAGATACAGTCCATGCAACAAAGGTGACTGCTGGAGACGGGGAAGGGGTCGGTGCGACAGACATTGAATTACCAGAAGACATTAAATTCATCTTGAAATGTACACCACACAATCGACTAGAATCCCCCGATACCAGCTACTGATATAGCTGTTAAATGTTTGATACCAGTGTCTGTTGGGTGAAAATAAACATAACATGTGGGTTGGACTATATCTCCAGGAGATCCTATAATAGAAGCCTATATATAATTAATAGTGTCAAATAAATGTTGACAATACTGATCTCGTAAGCCCAGCAACAACTCGGACAAGGCCTCTTTGCTTCTGGGCTAGTAATCCACCTTTTACTGCACACTATGGTATTCTTACTATAATACTTATGGCATGGTAATGGTGACTGGAAGGCGTAAATGGTCTGATTTGTATAGCTATTGCGAATATGGATTTCAAATCATACCGGATTTTTAGGTCCATTATTTTTTATCACAGTATGCAGAAAATTTTAAAATTACAAAATGTTGCAAATGTTTTACTCAGCACACTCATCCTGAATACTTTGATGCATGGAAATTGTCGATAGTTCCGGCGTCCTGAGCCAGTTGAAAACACCCGTTCCAACCATTTCATACTTCCGTCCTTTCCAATTGGTTAATGGAAACAGTAAAAATTTCTCGTTTAAGCAAACGATAGGAGGGCGACATCAAAGGAAATGTAATGGAGTTTAAAAAGTACAACCCTCCAAGTGGATTTTTAAATGGATGTTAAAATTCAAGACTGAATGGCGCAAAAACTTTCGAGTTGTCGCTCTAAACTTCACTCCGATTTGTCCCTAGGGCAGTGCAAATATTACAAGCAACATTCATCGGAGGTTTTTGGTGATTATTTAAATTGGTTCACTGAAAATACTAGGACTGAGGAATCCTAGAATCGAATCAAACTACATTTGCAGACCAGTGTTTAATACAAGAGCTCCATTAATAATCTAATTTGTAATTCTAAGAGGTCCATTGATAATCCAATTTGTAATTCTAAGTTTTCCAACCTATAGAAACAGCAGTACTATCGGGTGCATTGAATGGGAGAAAAGGTGGATTGAATGAGCCAGAAGATGAACAATTGGCAGCTGTACAAAATTAGTAAATTATGCTAATTATGCTGGAAAATGATGAATATTAGGTATATCTGAATATATTTGATGTAGCGTTGATTTGTGAAAAAAAAAATCTGTTCGGTTGTGTTGAACTGTTTTTTTTAACCTGATAGTTTGAATTTCGGGGAATTTAAGAGGGTTGGTGAAGGCGATTGGCACATTGACGCCAAAGTGTGAATGAATCTGGGCGAAGGAAACATCGGGGAATCTTTAACTGATGGACGAATCGATAGTCAACACTAAAAATAATTCTCATCATGACTAGTAAGAAATGTTACTCCAAGGCAGTATTAATTTAGCAAAATTTATTGGAATCATCAGCGTAATAACAAACAAAACGCTGAAATAGAAATGAGTCGGTTTGTAAACGATATTAAACAATTGTCTCGCATCGTAGTATGGATGTTATAATCAGCTTTAACTTATCTTTTTCAAAACAAATCCCTATTCGGATTTTTCTTCATTCATCTTAGACGCAAATGAGCTTGGAATGAAGAAAACGAACACCTGGTATCACATGACCAGTTTGTGGATAAATTATATCCACAAGGCTTGATAGCAATACTCTGAACAAAATCGGGATAATTTACCCGTATACATGGGGATTTTATATACATTTCTATACATATCCTTTGTTCATCCTCGAAAGCCATTTGCATTGGGATCAAATTTGCACACCCCATTTACCCCTATAAGAGTACTAAAGTACCCATACTTCGATTAATGTATTCAGTTTCTTATCTTATAACCGTATTAACGTTTTATTGTGCCGATTGGGACTACAGGCAACATCACTGATAAAGTCAAGTGCAGCTTAGATATGTACTATTCTCATTCCACTGATTTCAATCGCTACATGGATACGTAATGTATCCATGTAGCAATTACTACGCGTATCATTACATGAAGCAGAATAAGGCAAGCCTATACACAGCTTGGTGAAGTAACGAATAAAAAGACTGAATCGCATAAATGTCTTGGATATCATTTTCATGCATAACATCCCGACCAATCTATATTTTTTTCGAAATCATATATGTACACGAAGAACAAGTAGTTTCCATCATAACCAAAAGTAAATTATAATTCTCAAGTCAGTAAATATATTTCTGAGTTGTTCATAGCTCTACACACTTGTTATTAGTGTAAAGGACATTGATCAGTCTATATAATTTACTGGTAAACCCTAAATGGAAGAATAGTATAGCACATGTTGGTTACGTATTAAATTTCTATAGGAACCCTATCCTTTTATATAAACGATACAAATCCCCGTTTACTGGCCATGGGACGTATATTACTACACTGTGTGTACTTGGTACACAATGCACATACATGAGGGTAGGAACACAAGGCGGAGCAGCCGGACATGCTAGCTAGCTTAAACAGAAAACGACGCCGCCATGTCCAATGAATGAAAACACAAAAATTTCGATAGATTATTCGCAAAGGACTAACGGTCATATGATAATAAAATTACTGACACATATCTTTTTAAGGAATCTCCCTTGATAATCAAGAAAAGAGTCTAGTTCGTTCAGTCGAATTCTAATAGTAAGACACGGGGACAGGTAAAGATCTTAGAGCGTGTCTGAATAATTTCGTAGGTGTCGTCCCCTAGTGTTACAAATGAAACGTTTACAACAGAAACAGCCATCCTAGTGTTGCGACCATTTGATAGTCTTCAAGTCGATACCCTCCTGCACCATCTCCCACAAAGGACTGGAAATAAATAAGAATGCAATTTATTGAATTGAATTGAAAAATCTTTTATTTGTCATAAATATCATAACAGGTACAATTTAAGTGGGAAAAAATGATATAGATATAATTAATACCAAACTCGAGATTTAAGTATTCCATTGGTTTGCCTTCATGTAAAGGCAATACAACTAGTACTCAAAAACTTGCTAATCAGATCCCTTCCACATATATAATAAACAGTTAACATATTTAGTAGGTTCCAATCTAGTGGATGAAAGTGTTGATAATTTCAGATTGGTAATTCTGATCATTCATACCTCATTTCTCTTAATCTCTGAACATGATAGATGCATTTCTCGGCTGTGTAGTCAATCTCTTCCTCGGTGGTGAACCTTCCAATCCCAAAACTAAAAGAAATAATGGTAAATACATCGCTAAAATAAAATGACAATCTATCTCAAAACTGGCATTAAATTGAACCAGCAAACCTCCAATAAAATGTGTTGTAGACTGTCAATCTATAAAAATGTTATATTCCCATTGCAGGGATAAAAACAGTACTGGCAACAATACTGAAATATTTCTTGCAGGGGTAAAGGCAGGGGGAAATTGAAAAATTAGTTTGATGATATTAATCTTTGGAGGTTTTGACAAAATGTGGTAAATAGAATTTTGTGAAATGTTGATGAAAATTTTAGAATTTTGTTGATGAAAATTTTAGGTTAAAAATGATGAAATTTGGGTGAAATTCAACAGTTTTTGTGTTTCAAGAATACTGATTTCAGTAGAAATACTTAAGACTTTCATCCGTGCCATTGGCTGATAGTCCATATAGCTAGTTTTGCATAATCGTTAACGTAACTCAGAAATCATGTTATTGCCTAAGTTCAAGCCTGGCCCAACTGTCACCAATCGCCGCCTAGTATGGGATATCCACCTCAATCGTAGCTCAACATGTAACCACGTGTACCACTCAATAGGGAGGTTCCGCAAGCAAACCTATCTCAATTACGTAACCGTATCCGTATCTTTTTTGTGATTTAAGTCGTATTTTTATGTATAAAAAATAAATTGTGAGATGAAACATTTTGCTTGATATGTTATGTTACGTTTTCCCACCATGTTTTGCTAAACCTTTCTTTCTTTTCACGTATGTTTGTATATCAGAGATACGGATACGTTTACGTATGGGTTAGACTTGCTAAAACTCAATATTCAACTGAGCACAATTCCTTATAAAAATAATATCTGCCAGCAAAATGTCTATCGCTTACAGGGTCTACTATGAACTGTCACAGCATATTGTAATCGATGTCTAATGATAAGTCAAAAGATATGATCGGGCATCATCCGCTACTAACTCACCCCACCCCCACCCCCACCCACCTCCACCAACACATCACAGCAATGCCAGAGCACTGGGTGTACATCAGCCAAACACAGCCTAGAGGTATATACTATTGAGATTATAATGTTTAGGTTTTTGACTAACCGAATGGACGAGTGGGCGAGATCTTCATCAGCACCAATCGCTCTCAGTACATAGGAAGGCTCTAGTGAGGCAGACGTGCAGGCACTGCAATCAAGACAAAAAAAACACTTTAGATTGTCACTTGCGATTTTCATGAATACTTGTGGATATTGCACACGGAAATGAAAGGAAAGATGCATAAGTATATATTCCAAATATAAAATAGCAAATAATAAACATGAAAAAAAATAGAGTAAAGTCTTTTATTATGTTAGGGTCATCAGGGAGAAAAAGACGTACCTTCCTGATGATAGAGCTATGTCCTTAAGGGCCATCAGAAGACTTTCGCCTTCCACATAAGCGAAAGACAAATTGACGCAACCTATTAAAGAGAGAGTATGTCGAGGATAAAATCCATAGCAAACTGTTTTCATCATGAATAAAAGAAGTGTAAATGAAGTTCTAAATGAGGGAATATGATGACAAAATACTGATATTCATATTTTTACGTGTGTGACCGAAAATGTGTTGCCAGACAATCAAGCAAGTCGAGTCTAGTGATATCAAGTCATCTTGCTCCCATTGGTTTAATTAAGTCTGGAACCATCACAAATACGGATATTCGCGAGGGCGATGCAATAAATGCCTTACCAGGGTAGGTCTCGTCAGCATCTCCGTTTCTTATGACATGTGTAACACCGCGATTTATCGTGTTGATAAGCCTTTCAGCCAGTTTGTTGATACGAGTGTGGTCATACTACAATGAAAGGATGTCCATTGTTAAGCCAGTTTTCTTTCCTTTTTATCATGTATTTACCAAGATTAGTTCAGCTCATACAGTTTGTCTTTCACTAGTGGCAGTGCTAGGAGGAAGAGTTGAAATTGCAGCCGTGCCAGGGTTCGAACCCACAACCTTTCCATGTCATTTTGGTGATCTTCAGACAGGGAAGCGAGGGCAAACATATTAACATGTCGGAACAATCATTTCATCAAGCAACCTTCTATATAGTAGCTATAAATTGCCTCAATGAACCAACTATTAACGTTGGGATAATATCAAAATGCATTAAATAAAAGTGCAATGGCATCTACAAATAGATCACTCAGCGTTCTACAGCCAATGTGATGAACGTTAACTCACCTCTCTTTCTTCATTCGCAAGTTGGCAGGCAGCGCCAAGGCCTACAGTGAGTGGGGTGGGAACTGTTCCACTGCGCATGCCTCGCTCCTGACCTCCTCCACTCTGCAGGGCTTCCAGCCTCACCCGAGGACGTCGCCGTACATATATAGCACCAACACCTGTATCGGGTAAGGATGGACTGAGTTAAGGTTACAAATAAACAAATTATCCTAAGATTTTGTGAATTAACATAGGGTCTATCATAATTAATTATAATAAATCTTAGTCTAAAAGCGTTTACCCCAACACACACAGAAAATAAAGACAATAAAAATAAAAATAAAAGGGGAAAAAGGTTATTTAGCTTACAAAAGGTAAACATAAATATGTATGCACTGTATTCGGTAACATACAAATTATTGAAATATAAATTACAATTACCTTTAGGTCCGTACAATTTATGCCCGCTAATGGACATCAAATCTATTTTCATTTCATTGACATCCACCGAAACTTTCCCCACAGCTTGAGCAGCATCGGTGTGGAAGAAAACTTTGCGTTCTCTGCACATGGCTCCAATCTGAGCAATGGGTTGCTTGACACCTATTTCATTATTGACAGCCATGACCGACACAAGGACTGTATCAGGTCTAAATGCCTTTTCCAAACCCTTCAAGTCAAGAATATAATGTTTATTAATGTTATTCTAAAACATGCAATTGCTTTAAAATGGAATTTCCAAGCGACGTGTTCATAAATGAGTAGTAATTATAAAACAATCTCATAAGTTTATATTTAAATACATATTTCTTGTTTTTGACATTGGCCATTATAATGCATTGACTAACCAGGCGACGGATGTTTTTTTCCAACATGCGTTTTTTTCTAATTGTAAATGGCAATTGCACTAATAACATTTTGTAATAGGGAAGATTTGGAATGGGATATGATGACTGATGAATTGAGGTCAGAGTAGAGGCTCATGGCTAATTTTGACCGGATCAGGGGCCTGGGTCACCTGTGTTTACATTATGTGAGTACAGTTACCAATGGACACAAGAGAGGATCCTCATTTAAAAGTCATTTAAGAGACAGAAACACATCTAATATCAGCACCAAACTTGATATGAAACAACACCATGCCCTATCTTCATCTTACTTTATTTCCATTTAGTAATTCAAATTATGGAAAACATATACCAGAACAACCTCTCAACAGGTCATTGGATGCGGTATGTGTAGGTGCAGGTTTAGTGCATCATGCACTTTGTAATAGAGGGGCGCCTAGCTACAGCTGTGGTCAGAGCCACGCCCACCCTCATATCGGCCACGCTTCCTGTATGAAATCAGTGTCAGCTGCCCCTATCTCAAGCCAAACTTGGCAATTCAAATCTTGCCTATTGTTAAATTGTCTAAAGCTTGAAAAACAATACTTTCAATCAATCAATATACATGGCCAACTTTGCTTGCAGACATTACTCTAATTAATGGTAATCGATGGCAATTTATTTCAAAAAGAAAACATGGAACACTTACCTCCAAATCGATTATGCCATTAGTTTGCACAGGTAGGTAGGTTATATCAAACCCTTCTGCCTCTAGGACGCGGCACGAGTCAAGTACGCATTTATGTTCCTGGAATAATATACGCATTATTAATATACAATTTACTCATCTTTAAAACTCGGGTGAGATAAAACACAACCCACTTAAAAGAATTCATAGTTACAGAGCTATAATACATACTGTGTGTATAGCTCTGATAATTATTGTGAGCTTATGTTCCTGTGCTTATTCAAATATCCTCGCTCTTGACCTCCACATGGTGGGTGGGTATTAAATGAGCAAAAACTCAGTTAGAGCGAATATATTTAAACTTGTAGACTAGTGAGGGCATTATATACACACACAGATAATTTGTCTTGAACACTTACAGTTTGTGTGGTGATGACGTGTTTCTTTTTGCTTTTGTAAAAGCGGCTCACACCCTTCACGGCCATGTTGTTGGATTCAGTTGCGCCACTGGTAAAGATAATTTCCCGCGCGTCGGCACCGATCAAATCAGCAACTTGCTAAAAACACGAAAACAAAATACATGTATTATGGATTGGTTATGGTAATATTAATAAGCATGATATCAAACATTTTGTATGAACTACATCAAGAAAAGGACAGCCTACCTTGGAATAATCATTATTATGGACTATGATCCATTTGAAATTGAAATAGTAGGAACATTCTCAGATGTACTTACTTTCCTGGCCTTTTCCACAGCATCTTCACTTTCCCATCCGTATGCATGAGTTCTTGAATGCGGGTTTCCGTAAAGACCACCATAGTAAGGAAGCATAGCATCCAGAACTCGAGGGTCCTATGTTTAAAAAAAAACGTATTATATTATTCCAATTCTAAACTGGGGTTAATAGAGGTCTGGTGTACTGTATTTAAAAGGCAAAGAGGTTTGCGATTTAAAAAAAAATACGATAAACAATATTCGGAAAATAAATTATCTGTAAGCATCAGGTCAAGTTTGGCATGTGGTTACGCCCCACTTAAATCTTAGAATCAGGAGTCGGTCTATAATGATCTAGATAAAAAGATTATTCGGTATATAAATACGGGCCAGGAACTTACCAGAGGTGTTGTCGACTGAGCATCGAGATATAGAGGACGTAGCCCTTGATTTTGTCCAGCTTCTTTGAACTTATTCTCTGATCCAGGGAAGTTAAAAGTAATAAATAAAATATATTCATTGTAGACCTATGAATGGCTATTATGACCATACCCTACATTATAACATACCGTATAATATATCGACACTGACCTTCACTGTTTCAGTGAAATGATTAAGCCAAGTGTCTATTTTATGAAAAACATATTAATCAACGAAGAAATTTCGCTACAGCGATACGTTTCATAGTACAGTACCGTACTATATAAATTTTACATCATAGTGCATACTACATAATAGAAATAAAGTTAATAAACATTACCAGTCTTGTTATAGAGCTAGATTAATGATTAAAGTGTGTACAGTAACAACAGTTAACAGTAAACGAGTACAGATATAGTAAAGATACTTATTAATTTAGTCTGAGCCAGACGGCACCATGGAGTCATGCCCGCCATGGCTCTTAATTGGCGGCTCTGTCCCAACCGATTTTTTCGTGAATAAAAGTTTCAATCATTCAACGAAATCCCTTTTGTTTTGCCTACTAATACTAATTAAGTCCATGCCTATGGACTATATTAATTGTAGTACAGTACGGTTACGGTACACGGATTGTCAAATCACACAAAGTATCTGTAGGTACGGAGCTAGGTGGCCTTCTATAATAGCTTCCCATAGGCGATGGTTATCAACCAATAGCATCCCATACACACACAAACAAACTTTCGAATTTATGTCCTAGCATTCAGTAATGATAAAACTTACTTTATTGACACTCCATGTTGCTCATACTCCAATAGTAAATAAACTAGGGATGTAAATGCTAATGAAGTGATGGGATCGCCGCCATCTATATTTGAATGGATGGCGCTACATTGCAAAAGCCAGAATGTTATTCCAGTCATAGAGGCTGGCAGAATGAAGCCACGCCTATATAAGCTGGCTCAGCCAATCCGCTTAACAGAAAGTGAAAATGGTAAAACATGTGTGCAGTGTTGTAGCTGGTTATTGTCCACTAGTGAAGATAGGTTTCAGCCTCTTGCAGTCATGTGATTCCAGTGCAAGATGGCAGATGAGAAATCGGAAAGAGTTTTTCCCATTCAAACAATTGAACAGGCCCAAAACAACACTTTCACTCAACAGCGAATTATGAAAAATGCGGCGAAATAGAGCTTGAAACAACATTTAAGAGGTGAATAACTTTGCATGTGCTCATTGGTCTTTGCCTTCCCATTTCATCCACGCCCTCGTTATTAGTATGAACTTCCACCCAACTCTGTCTAAGACAGGCGTATGCCTAGGCTATGTACAGTGTTGGGCGTCCAAACTATCTGTAGGCTATTCAGAGTTTCGAACAGGTAAGCATCTTTCAGTTTCAATTTTACTATTTTTAGTTGTGATCGAGTTCTGCTTCTGCGTTCTATCTAATCTAGGTACCGTAGGCGTAGCGTACGACGGTACGTATGCCTTTGAAAGATGGATTTCAATTTGACAATGCCTCAATGGAATGTATAGGACAACCGATTTCGGGAACATCGCACCAAAATAGACATATCCTATATCAAACTGACGGAGACGTTATGACAAAATTAAAGTGCATATATAAAGGAACAATACTCAATACGCAGAGGCAGATTACATCATAGTTGTATGACTTATGATTAGTATGAAGGATAACGCACCTGCAGGTTTCGCCCTTGCAGATTCTTTACCACCAGACGAGTGTTTCACTTCAGCAGACAGTGCTCGACACCCACCTCTGATGATTGAGGTGGATAGTCGGCAATTCATTGAAAGCATAATGGGTGTTTTGACAATGCTTCTACGTAATTGCCCTGAATATCACTTGATTGACCCTCGGAACTGTACGAGTGCGAAGACCATGCATGTACTTTCGTAAGCGCTACTGAAGGCGGAAGTTGATGGCGCCCTCTTTTGGCTACCACAACTGTTGATTTGGACAAAATTAAAAATTTGTTAAACATTCTAACTGCATTATGATTATTGTATCTAAGTATGTTTGTTTCAATTATTATTTAACTGAATATCTTATCTTAAATTCAGCGTTTACAAGTTTGATTAATATGACTCACACTAGCCTACGAAACTGTTATCAAAACTTAACTTTCTGTCAGTGTCCTAAAGGTCAAGGCCATTTCCTATGCAGATATCCTAATCTTGTTTCTGAAGCCGCTGCATTCAAGAGCATCCTGTCTTTGATAAGCAGATGAAGGTGAGGTGTAAATCCACATTATGACTCTGTTACCAATCTTTAGTAACATATGCATTCATCTATATTATTGTCACCGTCGTGTCTAGTAATCAAAACTCAGAAACAAATTGTAACTCACTCTCAATCATTAGGAAATTTTCTATCACTCTGTGTGTGTGTGATTTTGGGCCGTATCCTTGACCTCTGCTGTAGTTGGGACAGGGCCACAGGGACTGATGATCAGTGGCCACTGGTTTGACGGCTAATTACCTTATGGTAAATGGCTGCTGTAAATGCTGATTATTTTGGCTTCTTGCAGCGACAATGATTTCCTAATATATGACAATTCATTAACTAGCTATTCAGTATTGGCCGTACTAGAAATAGGCCTACATTACTCATTAGTAGTAGTCAGTAGACAGTACTAGTCAGTAGTGCTAGTACAGTCAACGTAGTACTACTATAGGGTCAGTATAGTCTTGACTAAACTAAAGGCTAAACTTAAAGACAGTTAACGTCTGATTCTGAATTTAATATGCCTACTGTTCAGTTCAATGTTCAGGTGAATATGTTACTAAAGATTGAAAATAAAGGTAGGGAGTTGATTACAAAGATTAATTAGTTCTTGAAAATAATAATTACTTTACCACAACTTTAAACTGTCCTAGAATCGCCATACATAAATAGTTTTGATCACTGGACTTGTGGGTATAATAAAGTTAGTTGTCACTGTATGAGAACTATTGTACAACTCTGAACAAGATATATATGGTAATTATAATACTAGATATCAAAGAATCTTGATAAACGATACATTGAGCACCAATACCATAAATAAGTACCGTTTTACTTTATTTTAAGCAACTAAAGGCTAATTCAAACAAAATCCCATGATTCTATTTAGTTCATTATCAGCATACCATATAGGAATCATCTATAATATATTAATGTACGTGTGTATATCCAGACCCTTATTCTACAATATACAGTGACAATACTCAATGATCCAAGGCCGTGATCCTGGAGCTGCTTATAAAGTTGAGAAAATAATGATGTGGCGGGCGATGTCTAATGCAATTTGAACCTTTTCTTTTATAGAGCTGACCGCAATTGAGCTAATACAAGTCTTCCCGGTCCGATTTACTCAGAGCTCTTTACTGTCGTCGAGCCTGCATTCAACTTGATTGCTAATAGGCAAGTAAACAAAACCAACCAAAACAAGAATATTTTGCGCTCGCTGTATTCTTTATGGCGACGGGATTCAAATATCTCTTACGAGATCCCAATTTCGCAAGATGCCGGCTAATACACATTCTCCAGAGACACAATCATAACCACAGCAGATCCACACTAGGGCTGCGATTCTTCCATGGGAAACCAAAGCCTGCTGGTCCGGAGCTTTTCCCCCCTCGACTAGTGCTGCCTGAAAATCATGGCTACACCCCGACACTCTCCCCTCTCCAGGTCACCTCCCTTCTCTCGGGGAATGAATCGAGCAGGGAAGCTAAAGTGCCCGGTGTCAATGTTGTTAGGGGGTTTGATAGCAACCAGTTAGCCTCCAATAACCCCATTGAAGATAGGAGATCTCAGGCTACACTGCTGCAGAATGATGGGATGCTGTTCGGAGTATTCGATGGCCACGCGGGTTGCGCGTGTGCTCAATCTATCAGTGAGCGTCTCATCGACTACATTGCTGTCGCGCTGCTTAGTCCCGAGAAGTTGGATGAATTCAACCATGCCTTGAAGACGGACAGTGGAATGGAGCTGCTGCATCGCCACCGGAATATCTATGATTACCAAGCTGACGAAATGGCAAACTTGTACAGGAACAACCTCCATCGATTTGTCATAGAAAGCCTATCTATGACTGACTATGACTCGGACCCGGAGCAAATGATATCCAATGCCCTCACCTCAGCCTTCAAGCGGCTAGACAATGACATTTCCGCGGAGGGTTTGCCCCAGTTCGGTGCTGTGAACTATGATGCTCTGGAAGTTGCCATGTCAGGAGCGTGCGCCACTGTTGCTCTGATTCAACATCTGGATCTCCACGTTGCCAGTGTTGGTGATACACGAGCCGTCGTTGGTCAACTTTCGGAAGAGGGTGAATGGAAAGCAGTTCCTCTAACTCAGGACCACAACACTGAAAATCTAACTGAGCTTCAACGAGTGAAGAGTGAGCACCCACTAAATGAAACCAACTTTGTGATAAAGAACAATCGTTTACTTGGTCAACTCATTCCTCTCCGAGCCTTCGGGGACATGAGGTACAAATGGGGTATCAAGGACTTAAAGAACCTCATCAAGATTCTGGACACCTCCTATGCACAAACCATCATGCCAATGAATTATTACACTCCACCATACCTGTCGTGCACTCCAGATGTAACGCACCACAGACTCACAGCGCACGACAAATTTGTAATACTAGCTTCAGACGGCCTTTGGGAAAATCTGTCTAATGAAGAGGTGGTACGAATAGTGGGAGAGCATATGATTGGAGAAGACACGGTGGACCATTATTCCCCTGAGAGCCCCACCGTAAAACTTGGAAGCATTAACCGTGATCTAGCCAAACGTAAAGCCACACTGGCCTTGAAAAGCAGTGATGACAACGTTGCTACGCATGTAATTAGACACACCTTGGGTCCAGATCACAAGAAGATCTCCGACATGCTTACCATGCCGCCTGAAGTGGTGCGCTACTATCGAGATGATATTACAGTGACTGTTGTATTTTTCGATTCTAACTACATCTCCAAATATTCTGTATAAACTGGACTGGACGTGATCAAACTTGAGACTGATCTCAGTTCGTGTAGGTTAGTGTATGGAATACATTTTCAATATGCTGATGATATTTTAAACTAGGCCGAATTTCTGTCGATGTAGGTGCTATGCTACCTCTCCTTATTTTTTTGTGAAGGCTTCGCCCCCAAAAGAAAGCCATCATCGTTCTATAACTATATTAATTACTTTTTGTTCCTTTTGGAATATCTTAAAATACCATATTACGTCCTTTATTTTTATACGTAGTCAGGGGAAGCAAAATTAGCATTTAGTTTTTCTATGTGATTTAGAAAAGGTTTAATGTTAAATTTTCGTCAATTTTTATCAACTTTTATAGTTTCGTTCTTTGATGATTCCTATTTCATGCCTAATGATACTAAGGGTTTGAGATTGATCAATAACTTCCCCCCACGGTGGAAAGAGATTACTATGTAATTTCTACAAACAATTTGGTTTTTATTGCTTAACGTCCAGCTCGTTTTTGCACGTAGAGCTGCGAGATATAGTAGTGTGATAGCATTTATTCGGTCTTCACTTAATTCTAGAATCCAACCGAATGTTGAAAATGTTGATTTTGTTTGTGATTTAACATTTATAGTCGCTGATATAAATGTATAGATACTGTGCTTAATTCAAATATTGCAGAAAGATATCAGAATGTGAATCTCACTGTCACAGGAACAAATCCTAGACAATATCGGTATAATTTAAATCGTTCATGTCGCTGTACTTATTGCACGAATGCATTCTGCTCCTTTTTTGAAGAAATATTTGTTGTGATCGAGATTCATGAGAATGTTACCTTCAGGATATACATACGATGGTATATATGCAAAATTTGACTTTCAGTACTGACAGTTTTGTAAGTAGAAATTTACTATTTCACTGAAAGACTGGAGATGTTTTTTGGGTTGTGTTTTCTTAGTAAACTTTTTCTACTGATGTTAACCGGGGTATAGCAGAATCTATTGTGTTTGATAGAATTGCATTTATGCGATCCCAAACATTACATTTTGAACTATGTGTCTCTAGTACAGATTTCCTAAATGTTAATCTTTTATATTTGAGAAATATATTGTCCAAAACAGGAATTTGAAGTTTCAACTAATTCGCTAAATATATGCACATACGGAAATCAGATGGCTAACACTTGTATTTTGTATTACGGCATGGTTACTATACTCAGATGCATTCTGTACACGCTGTGATAGTTTCAAAAGCTAAATCTTCAATTTATAGCGGCGACTTTTACTGGCAGACATAGCATTGTGATTTAGTGGTCCATTACAGGACACTGAAAGATCTGAATTAACGAATCAATTACCTCGAAGTGGCAATCAAAATATTAATGGACTGCATTAATGGCGTATTGAAATGACATCATAACGCATACTGTGATCTAATGATCACCCGTCTCATGCCAGGCTAGTGTAGAATGTAACATGAAAAGTGGTAAAGACATGAGAATTCGTGCTTATTTAACCAGGAAATGAAAGTTTGTCTCGTTGGAGCACTGAATAGTAAGACAAGTGTAGTCATATATTATAGCACTCTATTCAGTATGATATACCCCATCTTACATATTATATATAAATATCCTTCGTGCCCACCTCCTTCAATAAAATGGACTTGCATTTCCCTTGCCATATTGTAATAATCCTAACTGAAATTATTGACCGTCTATGGACGAATACATGATATATAGGGACACACTATATTCTGTGGGAAATTACTCAGGATGACATGATTGACTTTTCTATAAATCACAATCCAATGCATAAATCTTGAAGACCTATGATGTATATAATATATGCTACATGTGAATATTCGGATAGGTAAAGGAAATCTATTATCATCCAAAGATAAGAAAACAACCATAAAGGTGGGCAATCGTTTAAAACCTGAGATTAAATTTGATGGTGAAAATTTACCAGTTGTCATGCTGAGGTAACACGGTGATATCCGGGTTATTATTTGTGACCTCTTATTAGATAATTAGCATGCCCATGGTCTACTTGTATATGTGTGAATATCGAATTTTGTTGAGTAGAAAGTTCAGCTATGATAAACTATGCTGTATGATACATTTTATAGTGTACTTTTTTCTTGAAAAATAAAAGTCATACCTGCAATGTCCTTTCTTGACATTCATCACGGCCATTTTATATCCTCCTCATACATTTGAATTCTATCTAAAACCAAAATTGTCTGCTTGTGTTCAGCTTTAGAAACCAAATGTTCTGATTGTATTCATTTACGGTATTCGTTTGCTTTAGCATTCAGGCAGAGCCTTACGTTTTAAATATCATTGAAATTATTATACAACAAATGCATGCCCGTTCTTCGTGCATTACATTTCAACAATTGGCACCGGCGGAATTCATAATTTGCTTATAAGCGTTAGTGCATACTCGCTATGAAATCTGGGCTGATCCGCAAAACATGAAAGCGACTTCGGCTGCAAAAATACTCAATGTCTATATCGGATATCGGGATCTCCTCGAACTGATATCTATATAATAATGTAGATAGTATTTTTAAGTGTCACTTTAAGACACACACGGCGAACTTCTATGAGCATCGTATCCGAGTTTGTCACAATTTTACGGTGAACACCGTCTCCTTTTCCGCATTTTCCAAGACATAGGTCTCCTGTTTAACTGGTTTTTGTTGGATAAAATCGAAAACACTGGAAAGAAAGTAACGACAAGTTGTATTGTTTAAGAAAATGGGCTGTACACCCATCCATTTTGCAATGCTAACGCTACAACTTACAAGACTAATATTACCCATGATGAAATATAATCATGGCAATAATGATAAAAAAATAACGAGAAGAAAAATACATATAAATTTAAATCTAGACATTTGCGGCAGCGCATGTTACTAATATGTAGATGTTGACTATTTACATGAATTACTTACAACAACATTACCAAGGCTGTCCCCATCAAACTGGCCATCAGTAGGAATACTGTCCCTTTAAAATACAGTAGCGTGGCAGCGTAGATAAGATTGAAGATAACAGCTGATACATTGAACACCATGTTATCAATAGCAGAACAGACGGCAAATATTGCTCCTGGAAAAAAGGGATGTGTTGGTGACTTTATTTTTTGACAGAGATTATAGAGCTTAAATTACTCAAATACAATCAGATAGTGTGAGTATTCTATAACAAGTTTAAAAATATTATCCATTAAATACCCTGTTCGTTGGAAGAAACAAGCTTTGACATCATGGATTTCATCACAGGTGGTTGTAAACCACCCAAAATTCCCGTTAACGGCACTAAGAAAAAATAAAGGAATTAAACTAATGCACGAAAGGTATCTATAGAACCGGACTATTATTCTCTTCTCTTATGATATTCATTCCAACAGGAATAAGATAGCACACTAATGTTTCTTACAGATCATGAGCATCCAGTTCTTGGTGGAAAATGCTTCAATTACGAAGGTCAATATCAATGAACATAAGCTTATCTTCGTCCATAAGAGATCACCACCGCGTTTCAGGAAGCAAAGAGCAACCACCACTTCTGCGAATCCAGACATTAACATGGATGCAGCCATATATAGTCCTACCAAATAATTTTGAATGCAATATTAGCCACATTAAAATAAAACACATTTTAACAGCAAAAGCAAAATAAATGTAATTTTTCTGAGCTTCTGGTATATTCTTGAATTGTTTTGGTCATATCAATGAAAAATAAAATTGATAGGACATCGTGCTTGTTCTCAGAGTACAATATCTCAATCCATGTATACCAGCCCAAGAAAATGGTTATGAATCTCAAGGTTTTCTTTTATAGTTGACTGAAACTTAGCTTTTTTATTGGGAGGATTTTTAGAAACTTCATCATACTATGAGAAGAATTAATTTCACGATTCATTTTCTTCAAAACTTTTAATATATTAAAGGGAAGAAATAACTGTTCCTAGCGCCAAGTCTCACGCTCATTTTTTTTCTTGAAGAATTATTTTATACTCATCGTTTTGAACAAATGCCAGCCCTTCTTCCAGGGATATATTAAAATATAATGCAGTTTTCAGCTTAATTTGTATTGATTTCTGAAGAACAATATTTAGACTATTGCTAGAGAAAAAAGCTACCAGTATGATTTCAGTTTACGTCCTAGTTCATGAAGTCATCAATAGGATCGCATTTAGTTTAGTCAAATATATATAATATCGTTTGCATTTAATACGCAAAGTAAGTAATGGATGTCTTGTGAAGTACCTAGACCAGACAGTTTGTACTCGAACATTTTATGCTTATCAGAGAAGGTGGTAGTTTTTTTTAAATATTTCTTGTAGGACAAAGGTTATACCAATCATGTATATATATATATACCTATCTGGGATGCATTCCAACAAAATGGGGAATTCAGCTTGTAGAGTTGTTCAATATTGTAGCGTGGGAATGTACTCACACTGCAAAGTATCCACGTAACCAGAAAAATTAGTAAAGCCATCCTCCCTCTCCCCTCTCTCTTTCTTGACAAAACCTAAATTCAAACAATAACATTTAATGCCTTTTATACAATATATCGTCATTATAGATCCGGTCATACATGGACCCGTTGTGGAATACAGAGGGGAATTAACGTATATAAAAAAGAATATTCCAAATCGATACAATTATTATTGATCTGGGTCATGAATGGCGAGTATCAAGGTTCATGCACGAATCGTGTGTTTGAACCTCGGTTTGGTCGTTCCTACTATAAAGATGTTTAACATCTATTGACAGATATTATAGCCCTATTGATAAATAGGGCTATAATATATATAAATAAATATAAATATGACAACAATTCTATATACTTACCTTAAACGATTGTAGTACGTATAAGGGAGACACTCTTTCCTTGGTTTCTTTCTTTTTCAAAGTCTCTGGCACGAAGAATAAAGTATAAATAAAGTTTAACACATGTCCACACACGTGGATCAAAAACGGCCAAAAGAAACCAAATTCCTTCGTTACAATACCAATGCCAATACTAAGTATCGCCATGCAGACAGCATTACACACTTCCACGATGATTATTCTTTTACTTCTTTCCTCGAATGCAACTGTATCCCCCAGGTATGCGTAGCATGCCGATATCAGAGCACCATATCCACCACAGAAGGATTCAAGCATATGTCCCAGTATGAGCAGTTCCAAAGGGAGACGAAGTGTCATCTGAATGATGGGTACAGATGTTTTAAAAAACATCCCTATCATGGGTAGCAGCATTCCAGGTTTCCGTCCTAAACGATCGGTCAAGGTACCTGCAAATCAGGCCTTTGCATATTTATATAATCAACACTAATTACTTTATCAGTACGGGTGGGTAGATTCGGTTCAGGGGTGAGATTTCATATATAATTACTTGTGTGGCAAGATAAAAGTGCGTGCCCATAGTAAGTAATTAGTTACAAGAAGTGAGTACGTACTTTATCTACATTTGAACATATTTTTCTCCTGTATAATTTCCCAGTATATATATGCATGTAAGATATAACTATATAATGTATGCGTAAGAAATGGTGAAGAGGAATGGATAGTGAGGGAATAACATTATACCAAAGAATAATGTTGTTATTATGGTTGGTACTCCAGCACACAGATCTATAATAGTCGTAAATATAGCCGCCTCAGCCTGAACACTCTGTTGGAGGATGTAGACACTGTTGTTTGTGTTTGCTGCAGCTCCACATTGTCCAGTATCAAGCGATGCATTGCCCTCCCTCTCTATCTCAGTAAGTCTGTCAGTCAGGTTGTATTTTTCGCCGATGGAATAGTATATATATTGTCCAAATAGAGAATAACTGTTGAAGTAAAATGTGAAATAAATTACAAGGGTAGGTTCTATTATAAACCTTCTGCTTAGTTGAACCTTGGGTTGGGTTGTTCCCTCAGCCATCTCTCCTTATTATATCGTTATACTAATGAACCTATATAGTGCCTGCCCTGATGCCAGTCCCCCTGTCTATAGAATCCGAAGAGAAGTTCCTTTTATAAGTTACGAACCGCTAATCGATAACCATGGGGAATGAACATGCAACTCCCCGAAATAATCAAATCAGGGACGTGACCTATATTGAACATAATATAGATTAATTGATTAAACGTTAATCGATCGTTCCATTAATGTCTTTTTGTTTTGTTTTTGCAACATATTTATTTATAAGACATACAGCAAATGCAAAAGGTCAAATTAAATCTGAAAGAGGAACAGATGAGTGAACATTATCATGGTTTAAAGCGAAAAGGGGACCAAGCTATACACTATAAAGGGAGCACTGCTTGCGTTTGAATTGTTGGCTAACCGCTTACGAGATAAAGTAATTAAAATATTTTCCCGTTAAATTTAACAGCGCGAGGTGGGCTTCATTTCTGTGTTCAGTATAGGGGTAGGGGTTGCATGTCAGTCTCAAGCGCCCCGACCCATTGGAATTTCGAAACTCAAACTCAAATGGTGGGCCAATAATATATATTAATGATTTCTGCATGATTTAACAATTCTTCAATTCTCGATAAATTATGTATGTTTGATTTCTCAATAAATATTACTAATTCAGTTACCTCCGTCATTTTCCTCTCCTTAGAAATTCGTCACCGATTCCGCTTTTAAAATCGATTGGTATTTATTACCAAAATCTGTTCCGTTCGTTCTATATTAGGCATATATATGTATTCATTCTAAATCTTACTTTGTTGTGGATAGGTCCCTGATTTATCATTGCTCTGTCGATTGTTCTGAGTGAGTGTTTATATCCATTGGTATAGTTTCTACTGATAGGTCAGGTCTATTGATGATTGATTATTGAATTAGGGTTATAGGTTTATTCTTGATTTATCTTCTATCTTTGAATATCATCATTGATTGATGTATTCAGAGATATAGGGTACATACATCTCTGATGTATTCTATCTTATATTTGGCGGCTCCTGATTTCCATATTATACGTCATTATTGTATTGAAATATTTTTTGTTATTAGTTGAAATAAAGGTTTTTATTTTAAAAAATCACGCATCTTTGCCATTCATCACAATGGTTCATGTATGTTGCTTGCAACTATGATAGGCTACCTTTAGTTTAACTATATACATTCAAACAATAATCATATCAATGAATACCAAATCACATACCAAATACACAGGGTACAGCTGAACTGAGATTCTGAGTCATCTGCTCTTTGTATTGACTATTAACTAGCCTGATTACGGCTATATACTACCTACCTTTATACCTATTGTTATGCACTTCTCAATTACATCCCCCACCCCCATCCTGGGGGTATGGTATAGGGGGATGTCCAAGAAAATATGGCCCCACCCAGGCGGGGATTTCCCTTAGTTTACCGCAGTGTCAAGGACATTCCCCAGGGTGGCGAATTTCCGTCAGGGTTTAAATTATTTTTTATAATTTTTATTTGCAATGATAATGTAAAAAATGTGCCCCATGGGGTCGGGGAATTTACACAAATTTCTTGCCCTGAAGGGGTCGGGGATTTCATCATATTTCCCCAAATGTGTGGAAGGAGGGGGGTAGGTGTTGCAATTGACAAGTACATTATTACCTGGCTGGGACTGGGATTTTATCTGACGAAGGCCGGCCATTGACACCAGAACCACTGCCGATTTAATTTATGATCGCAGTGTTGAAAAAATCCCGCGTCACTATAGTTCAAAGTATCTAAGTACAGTGTTAAGTAATGATCAGCAAGCTTGAATATAATGTAAAGGATTTCATAAAAAAAAATACCATTAATGAATCACACATATTACATGTCTTGAAGTATTACCTTTGTTATCATGAGTCACGATGTATAGAAGTAGAGTTATATAGGCCCATACGGATAAAAGTAATCAATGTTTCAATGGGGGTACCTACTTTGAATTGAAACTGTTGCCAGTGTTGGGGGTAGTTAGTTATACCGGGAGGGGGGCGGTATACATGCACGAGGGTGGTTAGACTTGATTAGACTATAATTATATAGCCCTACAAGTGCACGGTAGGACTAAGACTTGCTGGGTAGCCAAAGCTGCCATAGCTCATAGACGCGATAAATAAAACGTCTATCCATAGCTACAGCCTTTTACAAGGGACGCGGGAAGCTGTACGCCCACCCATACGCAAGCGCCATATAGCAGTAGTAGCAACTCGGAAAACGAGTGTAGAAGCTCTTCAGCACCACGAACGGATATAGAACGAACTACAATAGCAAAGAAGATGGCGATGGGACTAATACGCAACTCTTTAGGTGTTTTGATATTTGTTGTACTTTATGGCCTTCTAGAGACAAAATCAGTCTCCGATCACATACCTAATAGGATTCCCCAGTACAACGCTGATGAGGGCAAGAGGCCAGTGATTCTAAGTGAGTATTTGATAGGATATAGCCTACTTAAAAATTTCTGGTCGTTGACTGTTGTGTAACTTGTGTCTTCCATCATACATGGAGATTGGTGTGGTAACGCTATAATGGGGGTGTGACTGGGGCCGGGATCCGCTATGCCTAACTTTTGTCAGGTCGACCACGTCTTTATACAGCAGTTCTATGGTATTTATATAATTACCTACACTTGTCTCGGGACTAATTAAGGCTTTAATTAAGGTAAATGCTGGCGATTCGTGGTAAAATTAATAATTAACAGTTTTGCATTGACCATAATTTAGACTTTTACTAAGTTTTAGTAGGCCTACTATATGAGACTATGTTTTATCACAGAACTAGATAAAGCTATATTCTAGTTATGTGGTTTTATTCGTAAAGTTTCATTCGAACTACTTCCATCGTAGGTCCCATGATATACGTAACGGTGAGCCAATGGGAGGGGATTATCAGGTGCGAGCCCCCCCCCCCCCCCCCCCCCCCCCCCACACACACACGCACCAAGTCCTAACAACATGTAACAAAAGCTTTGGCAGCTCCCCCCCCCCCCCCCCCCCCCCCACACACACACACGCACCAAGTCCTAATAACATGTAACAAAAGCTTTGGCAGCTTTATATAAGTTTTACATAGCCTTACTGCCTGGTTATTATTAGGAGGCTAGCCTCTGAGTGTTTTTTTGTTTTAAGTTGTATTTCGATTGAATGGGCGCAGCCTCCTTTTAGTATCACTATAGGAAAGGTATACTATACTCTACTCTACTCAAGACTTTGTCACACCCCTGGGGCAGTCTAAATTGGAGGGGTGGCTTAACAGTGGCCACATGGGTTTGTTTTGACTGTGTGGGCTGGTGCTGTTAAGTGGAGGAGTGTATTGGCTTGGCCTGTTTGCTGTGAGTGACAGGGAGGGAGGTATACAGACTGAGTGAGTGAAGCCTGTTGGCTGTGATTGACAGGGGGTTGGCTACTAGGCATTCCTACTAGGCAAGGCCTATTATGTGTACCTATTATGCTTTAGGGAGAATAACCCATATGGGTCAGATTTTCAGAAAATGTACAATTGGCAGCTGTACACATTGAGTAAATTCTGTTAAATTAGGCTGCAATTTGGTCAATACTTAGTAAATTCGAGTATATTTGGCATTGCATTGAGTTTAGCAATCTGTTTGGTTGTGTTGAACTGTATTTTGAACTTTATTTTCGTCTGAAATTTGGGTTATTTGAGAAGATTGGTGAAGTTAAATTGTACATTTTCTGGAAATATGACCCATATACAAGAAGAAAAGGATGTAACAAGTGTGATCTGACAAGCTACATCCTGTAAGATCTTTATCTTTGGATCTGTAGACTGTCATCTGTACATCTGTGTAAACTGATTTCAGTGAGAGGAAATATCTGAGGAGATCATCAGATAAGTTATGTAACTGAAGTGTAACATCACTGTGAAATGCCTCTTGCTGATTGTGGCCCAGAGTGGAGGAGGCCAGGTTTGGAAGTGAGTGATGGTTGCCATGACAACATCCATGTGGAGTCATATTCATGGCAATGAGGGTTAGTGAGATGAGATGAGCAAAGTGATTTAGTTTTGTGATTTAGTTTACAGTCTAGCTGTAAATGTTACATACTTCTTATACTTTCATATTGTAGGGTATTGATGGGATAGAGGTAGGAGCACAGGTGGTATTTAGGTTTAAATGAGGTTAACAAGTTTGGAACTGAAAGAGGCCTGATCTTAAATACTTATGAGCTAGGGGGAGAGTAACCCTGGAGAGGGGGACCTATGGCCTGCATGTTTGCACAGGTCTGCATGTATACATGGCTGGTGCACCCTTAGACCACCCCTCCCGCTCTACTTTTTTCTCCAGCTATCTCGACTTTACGACGGGCTATCTCGACTTTTCGACGGGCTATCTCGACTTTACGACGGGCTATCTCGACTTTACGACGGGCTATCTCGACTTTACGACGGGCTATCTCGACTTTACGACGGGCTATCTCGACTTTACGACGGGCTATCTCGACTTTACGACGGGCTATCTCGACTTTACGACGGGCTATCTCGACTTTACGACGGGCTATCTCGACTTTACGACGGGCTATCTCGACTTTACGACGGGCTATCTCGACTTTACGACGGGCTATCTCGACTTTACGACGGGCTATCTCGACTTTACGACGGGCTATCTCGACTTTACGACGGGCTATCTCGACTTTACGACGGGCTATCTCGACTTTACGACGGGCTATCTCGACTTTACGACGGGCTATCTCGACTTTACGACGGGCTATCTCGACTTTACGACGGGCTATCTCGACTTTACGACGGGCTATCTCGACTTTACGACGGGCTATCTCGACTTTACGACGGGCTATCTCGACTTTACGACGGGCTATCTCGACTTTACGACGGGCTATCTCGACTTTACGACGGGCTATCTCGACTTTACGACGGGCTATCTCGACTTTACGACGGGCTATCTCGACTTTACGACGGGCTATCTCGACTTTACGACGGGCTATCTCGACTTTACGACGGGCTGTTTCGACTATGCAATCAAATGTAACACTCAGCAATCGACTGTTGAACTAATTAATCAATAAAAAACTGAATTACACGGAATGAACTCTATACTAAATAATGAAAGCAGAAAGTAAATAACAGTTACGCTAATCAGCTGGGCTAGCCTCCTAGTATCGAAAGATACTGTAGCAATTGGCAGTAGTATGTTGTCTTGTGTAATCTCTAATGCCATATTATGCAGACTGGTTGGTTACACAAGGTACAGCTGAACTAAGATTCTGAGTCTTCTGGCTGCTCTTTGTATTGACTATTGTCACCACTAGCCTGACTAGATCTAGGGTATGATATACAGATACAGGTAGGTATATTCTTATAAAATATATTAGACTATACCTACCTGTATCTTTATACCTATTGTTCTTTGGACAAATGGTTCAAAATATATTATTGCCATCAATTGTTATTACCTGGCTGACGCTGGGATTTCATCTGACGAAGGCCATTGGCATTGGCAACACAATCACCACAGATTTAATTTATGATCGCAGGGTTGCAAAAATCCCGCGTCCTGGTTCAATCCTGCTCAAAATAAATTATATCATATTATAAGTAAGATAGTGGAGATAGATACTCCGTCTAAGTCTGACTCTGGTACGCTTTTTGAGAATATTATGAAATACCAAGAGCAATTTGCCCAGAGATTCGGTATTCTAGTAAACGGAAGAATGAAGTCAGAGATCGGTTGGTATTAGTCGCATTCCTCGGTCCCAACCTGACTCAGGTGTGACGTACCTGATCGAGCTGTGGCTAGTGGGGCTAATTGGGTCAATGATCCAACCCAAAAGAATGTAATTCTTCATAATAATTATAATTTTGATCATCTTATTACTTGCTTTTGAAAGTACATAGGCTACTTCTAACTTATCCGAACTAGGAAGTGACTGGATGTTTGTGTGAAAAATGCTAGGGGCCGGAAGAACTTTATTTATAGCTGTTATTCAAATATGGCACACGTCCAGACGTTGCACGACACTACACATTTGTCATGTGGGGTGTGCGTTATCACTCCACCATATGCTTGCAGTACACATCACATGATCGTTATCAAATTTACATACACAGTGATACACACACGCACATCGCCACCATCAGTACAGTTCAACCCCTCCATTTTTTTAACGCTACTATTTACCGCTCTCCCATATTGATACATTTTTTGTTGGCTCCCCTAGGAGCCAACTACTATAATTACTTTGCCCCTCGGACCTTGTCCCGGCAATTGTGCCACTTGCCGGCCTGCCCTGCCTCCTCCTCCAGCCCTCCTCACCTTCCAATTTACGTGCTCAAATTCCCGATTTCCAGACTGGCGCCTCACCCGCTCCTCCTCCGCCTCCTCCTCCTCCGCCTCACGGGAGGAGGAGAGGAGGAGGAGGAGGAGGCGGAGGAGAGCCCACCACTGCTACCAACCCAATACATCTTTATGCCTGAGGTTCTTATATAGTCACCTATGCTCATCCAATGAAAAAAACGGTGTCTTAAACTGGGGTCAAGGCATTAGAATACATACGTCGATTTCACCTATAGGAATTGAGAGTCAAAACATTGAAAATATGAACGCTTGAGAGGAGAGACACCCAGTGGCAGACTCATGAACTAACCAACCGGAAGAGCAAATTTTGACGCGCATGCGCGAATCGATTTCTACCGTATATCCCTCGTCAGGCCAGATCATTGAAATAAACTCTGAATTATGAACGTTTCGAAGAATTTTGAAAATAATCATTGATCGGATAGCTTCTATGCATGTTATACTTAGAGTTTTAAATAATTATTTCCTTTCGATAATGCGATTTTAAGCGTTTTTAAGGGATTCTCCGTGGTGATGTCTGTATCTTCCCTTGCCGTTGCCGGCCATAGCCTAGGCTATAGCGATCCCACTCGTGTCAACATTTGATGCGTTTTTTAGAACAAACCAATGATTTTACACAATAATCCTTGCATATCAGGTTGAAAACAAGGTTAGATTAAACGTTCAGGCATTTATATTCAGTCGCTGGTGTCATAATATTATAAATTTGTATTCTTATTATTGTTGCTATAAGCGATCGGCGCGCTAAGCTTGACAAGGCCCCTTGTGTACATGACAGAAAATAAACAGAAGCCAGAAGCATTGTTTCCCGCGGATCGTGATATTTCCATCAAAGGAATATCGCCACACGTTAATATGTTCATAAACTATTGTTGGGATAGTATTTGAAGTCGACATGGCTCATTTACGCAGATCATACGGATATTATTGTGTCAGCGACCAGAAACAGATCGGAAACATGGTGCAGCATGTGCGATCGGTGAAATCGTAATAAAAAGGTTGGTTAGATTTAATTTGACAAGCTTAGATTAGACGTTCATATATTTATTTTCCGTCGATGGTTGTTCCTGACACTGGCCATTTCCATACCTATATTTGACGACCTAACATAATTCTTTCGTTGAGACGAAGATGTGTACTTGTTTTTATAGATATTTGTATATTTGACTCAGAAAATGTCCTTTTATTTTTTCACCATAGGCATAGGCTATAATGACGAACATGACAGAAATGACTCATTACATTTTTCAAAATTAATTATTTCTGTAATATAACCTTGATATTATTGTTAAAGAACTAGTTAGTACGATGCAACAGTATCTTAAGATTGTTTGTCTTAAATATCAAGAGTCAAAAATGTTATTCTCTATGAGAAATTTCGTTCATAAGTTTGGTAGAATTTGATTATTTTTGTTAAAAATATATCCTGATCAGCTGTTCTGGTAGAAACAATATAAATAGAAGTAGGTCATCAAAATTATTCACAGATTCCAGATACAGTGTGTGTGTGTGTGGGGGGGGGGGGGGGATATTTAAAATGGCTTCCATACGATATTGGATCTTATGTGCTGTTTATGAGAATATTATAGTATTTATTTTAATGTTGTCACATTTATATAGCTCAAAGAGGGAAAATAAGTTTTGAAAAGCTGTTTGGTCAGCAAGGAAATATTATTATTCAGGAACTACTTCAAGCATTATCATGAAATTATTATTTTAGTATTTTCCATTGATTTCATGATTCTAGACCTAGTCCAAGTGTTGTAATAATATCTTGAGAATATACAGAACTGCCATTTTTCATTTTTAACTTGTTTCTGATCAGAGATTTTCTGCAAAAAATATTCCAAATTATTATAATTGTTACTTGTTCCTGACATGTAATTTTAAATGGCCATATCCCTACCTATATTTGGGGAGCCAACATCCATCTTTCGTCAGAAGATCATTACTTGTTGTATGAGCCCTCCTATATTATCAATGACAATCAATATTTACTGGACTTATTTCTTCAGTATTGATATACACGGCACACTATTCGATTTTATAGTCATATTTAATCTCTTGATTAAAACAAATATAGAAACACAATTTAAGTGGGAAACATACATGTAACTATTTTCAGTCAATGTGAGTTATTGGAACTTGTATATTATATATCGTTTATATATTCACATTTTAGTTCCTGGAGATGGAGGGAGTCAGTTCGAAGCAAAAATTGATAAACCTTCAGTTGTCCATATCTGGTGCGCTAAGAAGGCTAATTGGTTTTCACTATGGCTTAGTCTCGAACAGCTGGCCCCATACGTTGCTGATTGCTTCGTTGACAATATGAGGTAAGAGTGCCCACCCATCGCATCATACACATCCTTATTATCAATAAATTCTTTGAACATTTGCCAGTCTCCATTCATTCTCTTATACGATTTCCATTGAAAGATTCTGAATTTCATTTATAGAAAAAACATAGTTTAGTCATCTGATACCTCTCATGTAAATTCAATAGGTTGGTCTATGACCCCAAAACCCACACAACTCATAACTCTCCTGGAGTGCTGACTCGACAGCCTGGGTTTGGCAATACAAGTTCCGTGGAATGGCTCGATCCCAGTCAGCTCTCTCCAAGTGAGTACATGTAGGCTATTTTCTGATGAAGACATTAATCTTTTCTTCCCCGCGGCGCATATCTTCTAGATACTAATATCACTGCAAATTTATTCCTTGTATTAATGTAACCAGAGCTATACATACATGTATATGTATAGCTCTGTTGTAACTTATCTTTGGTTGAAAATACGTTATTATGAAAATGCGGTTCTTTACACTTTGCTTTACATTAACACACCATCTTGTCATCTTACATTTATTACACCTTTTTACAGCCTCCTATTTCAATTTGATTGTCAATTCACTGGCAAAACATGGGTGGACTAGAAATCTCAACATTCACGGAGCTCCATACGATTTCAGAAAAGCCCCAAGTAAGTTACATGTAGGCTACATCCATAGTGATACGTCCTTATGTTGGGCTTATATCGTATGTATTATCCTAGATGGCTACTATTGTGTGAAGCTATTTATTCTATCAACGATGATAGAATGTTTGGTTGTATTTTTCTATTACATAGTAGTAATCTTAAAACAGTAATTATCTTGAATTTTTTTTTATTCTACTCAAGATTTCTATAATCAAATGTACTTTTATATTCCGTTCAGATGAAATGGGAGAATACTTGCAGAAATTGACGGATCTGATTGAAACCACTTACAAAGCGAATAACAATAAACGAGTTGTTCTAGTCGCTCACTCCATGGGAAACCCTACCATACTGTACATGCTCAATCACAAATCTCAAAGCTGGAAAGATAAATACATTCACTCTCATATCGCCTTGGCTGGTCCATGGGGTGGTGCTGCTAAAACGCTAAGACTTATGGCCTCAGGTACTAAGAACATTTAGCATTTTCATACAATCTAACTATGATGTGTATGCGTATTTAAATGTTTTTTATTTGTGCCTAAGAGATGTAGGAAATTTTAATTCATTTACTCATAGAATTGAACGTTTTGAATATTTCTCTTACTGTTTTACAACCATTAGACCGCTCAATGGATTTCTAATGAACTTCTTTCTAATATTGAAGCATTATTTATTTATTCTTTATTGTTATTTGAATTTATTTGACTTAGAAAAGTGAAAGTAGTACATCTTGTCGCTCGACATAATGTTATTTTTCACTTTTTTGTAGGAGACAATTTAGGAGTGTTCCTTGTAAACCCCCTGACAGCGCGGCCTCAACAGCGGTCAATGCCAAGCACTGCCTGGTTACTTCCCTATGAAACATTCTGGAATAAATCTGAAGTCATTGTATCTGGACCTAAAGGAAACTATACAATTGCCGACTACAAGAAATTCTTCACGGACATAGATTACATGGATGGTTACCACATGCGACAAGATACAGTGGATCTCATAAAGGATTTCAAGGCACCTGGTAAGTGTTATGTGTTATGCTTCTATAACTGTATAAGTCAAATGCTGCTTTACATTTGTCGGATATGAATTCCTTCATTATAGTTACACTCTTGATAATGTTACTTAGCTTTACTTACACATTTTGAGATTTTGTATGTAATTTATCTGGCCGTTGATACATTCACGAGTACGTGCTGTTCGTTATTATTTGCCGGGATTCTTTTGGTGGGTTTTTTAAAGGATTTCCTGGGTAAACATTACTCGAAGGTAATGTTTACTCATTATGATTATTTACAAGTAACTTAATCGTGACTTTCTTTTTACTTTAAGGGGTAACCGTCCACTGTCTTCATGGAATAAATGTGACAACTCCAGCAAAATTCCACTACACTGAATCTCAATGGTTTGACAGTCAACCTACCGTCACTTACGGTCAAGGAGATGGAACAGTGAATGTTCGTAGTCTGTACGGATGCCTTCGCTGGAATGACAAACAGAAGCAGAAAGTCTACCACAAAGAGTTCAACGGTGTCACCCATATGGGTATTCTCGCTGACCAAGGAATTATTGATTATATCATCAAAGTTGTAACTGCAAAGGATTAATTTATTGCTACGAAGTTTAATTCTTGGTAGAAGGGGAGAATATCGCTGTATATCGGTTAAGTTTAATTCTTGTTCTAGTATTTTGACCGTTTGGCTCCTTCATATTATTCTAAGTGTTTTATTTTATTCAGGATTTATTTTAACCTCGCATTTCCCACTGTTTTATCACAGGTTTGATGGTGACCCGTTTCATTTTAGTTTTTCAAATCAGCTTTTATTTCTATTTCATTGTGCTTGTTATTACACAACCTTACACCATATTACATAATTATTCGATATCCAGATCTGTCATTAAGACCCTCGAAGCTTGTCACTTTCAGCAGCCTTGTTTTCGAGTTAAATACGGGGAGGTAATGCGTTCAGCAAGTATATACGAATAAGTCATATTGGAACAAGTAACCCGGTAATTGTTAAGAGTGTATGTTAGGTAGAACCCTATCAAACGAAAAGTATATTCATGAAAATAGTGTCTCCATATTTCCACAAAGAAATAAGAAATATTTGCAAATGCACTAGTGTACATGTATTACTGTTTAGACAATCTTTTTTTGTCAAAGTGGTTGCTAAAGTAAGGACCAGCAATGATCTTCTTGTGTATTTTATTAAGATCTGAGAATGTCTGAAATTTATCTTGGGAGGCACGAAATTATCCTTATTTATTTCAAATGGTGCTGCTAATGGTCTGTAAAGTATGTCATCTAATAAGGTAATACTATTTTCTCGGTTCTTTTAAACTAATGATAAAGTAGTGACTTTTTGTCATTTGTTTTCTTACGGAAGTGACTTTAATCTCTTCTTTGTAAATATTTTAATGATACAAATATTGTCTTAACATCTAAACACTTTAGAATAGACAGTGTACATTAACATTAACTGAAGGTTCTACTACTGAAAGCTGTGTTAGAGAGGCATAAGGAGCTCTTTCATATTGAAATCGATCTGGTCTGAATGAACATATAACGCATATGGAAAAGGGTGAACTTGGAACAAGGATAAGCCTCACTTGAGCAATGTTGCTGTATCATCTGGTTGTATATTTTAGTCATGAATTCTGAGAGGGGAACTCGGAACTCAGTTGCTTGTTTAGGCTTGTGCATAAGTCTATATAGAAATGACTTTTTTCCCCCCAAGAGAAGGGTAGTTTTCTGGCTAGTCGTAGTGTGTGTTGGTACAAAGTATTCTGGTAATTTTCCCACCACTACATTTCCTCAGTCATCTTAATTATGTTTGTTATTGATAGCAGGAATTTGCAGTCTGAACGTGCTTGCTGTCCCGATCAGCTTTTAGCTCATATTTGAATATTTCTTTTGGCAAATATAAGAATCCTATTTGACTCCAGGGTCAATATGTATATAAGAAATTATCTGTCGACTTGCTCCATTCCTGCTTTGCATATTCGCTTTTAATTGGAGAATTTTACATTCATAATTTATCAGATGTTTATATCAAGGATGTTAAAAGCTTTAGTCGAGAATATAATTCCTTGTTACTTTTGTGTCCATATGATCATATTGATATCACCAGATTTACCATTACTTTATTATATAATAATAAAGTATATGCTTATCATAGATAGCTAGCTATCACCGCTTGCTACTGAAGGCTTCCATAAGTCTTTAAGACTGGTCCGATCTTAGTTATTCTACAACATTATCGCGGACTTTGATATGTGAAATTAAGAGGATATCTTAAATCTACAGGTCATTTGCACAGAAAATGTATTTTAACTACCAACCTAGTATTATTTTTATTAGATTTTCTTTTTCTCTTGGTACACAATGCTACCTACAAAATCTTTCTATGTCAACTAAGGTGATAAGAAATAAATACTATACCGAATACTTGTACATAATTATACTGTTTATTTATTGAGTTCCTTCAAAATATAATCCTTGCAACCTTAGTGCAGATACATCTCAGTTCAATGAGGGGAAATTAAAACACATTTAATCGATAGTGTTATGTTTAAATCTTTTGACATCTGTTGAATTCGTGTCGAATTATTTTCAAATGAAAGTAAATAGTTTCTTTGAGTGGGGGACTTATAATCGAATCTGAAGCATCATTTTATGCTTGGCATAATTGCATAGTAGACATTATTTGTGGGGAAAAGACCTGTAATAAGGCGCTTGTATAGATAGACGTCATGAACACATGTTATAATAGTCAATTATTAAGTTAATTAATCTCCGGAACAAACGGCGTCATATTAAACTGTACAGAGCATCCCATTCTATTTAAACCGATATAGCCAAGATCAATGGATCAGTTGATATGCATTATAATGTATTTACCATGCACCAGACAGACGGGCTTAACAGAGTTTAAGTACACAACGAACAAAACATTAAACATAAGTTAACTATTCTAAGAGATGTAATCAATTAGAAATTCAGTTCATGCCATAGACATTAACAATTGTACTTTTCCCACGTACATTAAGAAGTACTTTCATTTTCAAGTACTTCTGTCTTCAGTTCTTTGATTGCCCATTTCTTGTTTTCAATTTCGTCTTTAAGATATGTGTATTCCCGAACAAGAGCATCGAAGCCTAGGCCTACAGATTCATACGATTTGAGAGCCTGTGATGCAGAGGATATTTCAAGTTTAGTTTTTTCAGTCGCCATATCCAATTCTTTCCTGAAAAAAAAAATCGAAACGAAATGGTTATTGTACATTATATCAAAGGAATTCTATTGACATTTTATGAGGTTTGCATAAAGATCGAACTTAATTTAGGGAATTTGCAGCATACCTGATTATTCTATGGACCTGGACTGTTTCGGCATAGTAGGTGTCGCACATCAGTTGAAGTTCTAATCGTCTACAGAAAGGATGAGAAAACTGGGGAATGATTGCACGGTATACATATAAACATTACAGGTTATGTAACAATTGATACTTGATATGCAAACCATGTTAGAAATACATTTTTCAGTGTGGGTAAAGTTAGCAAAACAGCTTTCAGCAATGATTACAACCGGGGATTACAAAGTACACAATATGCTTTGAGAATTGGCTCCCGAACAAGGTTCCAGACTTACTTTATCTTAAGACAGAGGCCATCGCATCGGGCAGCCAACCATTCTCCTGTCACTCGGTCAGATTCCTTTTGCGATTCTAGTCTATGATTAAGGATGAGTTTTTCAAGAACTTCTAATGACGACATCAAAGCCTGAAAATGTGAAACCTGTTATTTAAAATCACCGGAATCTAAAATTGAAGAGGTGGTACATTTCAGCTTGGGTAGTTTTCGTCCATTTACTAAATTCAACGAGTTGCGATAAATGAAAATTAAGAATTACATAGAATGGCAGCTCCAGGCAGTCCAATCTGTACCTGATAATATTGCCAAAACTGTCTTTCTCTCGCCACCCTGTCCTTTTTCACTTTACGTTTTTGGTCAGCAAGTTCGATTTTCTCAGCCTCAAGAACTGCTGGAAGTTGAGAAGCCTTCGCGAAGATGAGATTCTTATTTTCTACCAACAGAAAAATTACATTATATTAACATTGAATAAGAAATCACCTGTTTCACATATCACTCTATCGAAAAGGATATCTTTACACAGTATTGGTGACTATAACATACCTCGCTGTGAAGATCCAGTATTATCATGAAAGGAAACGAGATGTTCACATCTCCTTCGTAACCTATTCTCTACATCGGGGATAAGTTTCTGTTGAATGGCCGATAAATGCTGAAATAAAGTATATACTAGGGTTACCAGGGTAGTAAATGAAATTAAGAAAATGTGTATTAAAATGTTTTATGTAATAAATCAATTTATATTTTTATATAGTATAGATAAAAGTATTTACATATAATATAGATAAAATTGAACCCACTTTTTGGTGAGGATTTCTCCTCTTGACATCTTCTTTCTTTAAACCAAGTAAGGAAATGTCCGTGCCTGGATTCACATTGAGGTAATCGCCCATCTCAGCGGTCATGAGGCACTCATGAACAGCTCGGTAAAACTACGAGTTGACCAGGGAAAATAAAAAGAATATATAATATATAAAAATAAAATATAAACACGTACAATAAGAACATTAAGACTAATAGATCAATTCCTAAAAGCTGATCTCGAAGTATTGTGTTAGTTTTTGTTATTCTTTTCATTTTGATATTTTTATTTCATTTTAAACATTGAACTGCATACTTGACACCAATAATTATTTGAAACCCCATTAATTTGGTAGATGTACGCACTAGAATCCACAGTAATTGCCGCCAAATAATTGTCGAACATATGAGATGAATTACAGAAACTGGAATATTTTCTCAATGAGAGATAACTGAATATTGATTATCTCGCGCTAACTTAAAAGAATGAAAATTGAATTTTTTATTTCTCAAAATGAAGAATGTCAAAACCAGATATTTTAAATATAAAGAAACCTGACTATTGGAGGACCAACTTCATAGGTTCACTATGAAGCAAGACCGACAGAAGACGTTTATTTGTAAAACCACACCTGATTTTGGGATTCGTTATTATCCCCATTGAGATTGTAATCCAATAGTAGTTCTTTAAGTTCACTGTGTAGTATGTGCTGCTGCAACCACAACTGCTTTTCATGTTGAAGCGATTTCTGAATCTAAAATGGAATAGACAAATCTATGAACAAGCATGTCATAGACATACATTGTCACGGTACCGTACAGATTTATTTATATTGTACTACATATTTACCGTTTCTTTTCATACTTATTCATACAATCAACAAATCCATCCTACACAGTTAATCTAACTCAAGTTTTCAGACATGATATTACAGATGTATGCAATACAAAATCAATGACAATAATTTATTTTCTTGGTAAGATCAGGGAGGGTTGTAACTCAAGGCGTAGATTAGAGTTTATATATTATTAATGTATATGCCTCATGCAACTACTTTAAAAGCTAAATATTTTTTAAAAAATGTTCATTGCGAACATTATAGTTAAAATGATCGTCGAAGTTATGTTGGTAGGCTAGCTAGGCTATGTATAAACTAGCCAAACCCTTTCATAATGAAATAGGCTCTCAGTCCCTACAATTTCAATAAATGGGCTTTTAATCGATTAAAGCCTTTGATCACTGTTCTTCTGATCCTTTTTTTTAATGTGATCTGTTTTTTTCTGATGTAGGAGCTCAGCCGAAGGCAATTGTTATTTAAAATATCGCTGGGAAGAAGGTTTGTCAGTGTGTATTCACTATTGTTTACATTCATCATTCATTCACGTGTGTCTGTGTGTGAGTGAGTGAGTGAGATTGGTTGCTTTCCGCCCTTATCAACACATTTAATATGGTTATATCAAGGGCGGGAGAGCTGAGAGGGAGGCAGTTTATGATCATACCCAGGAAATAGAGATACAGAAGAAGGGAGAGAGAGACAGTAAAAAGAGACAGGAAGGCACTTTATGGTCTTACCCAGGACCATCACGTGTGTCTGTGCCTGTGGCCGTATGAAATATACCTTGCTTGGAAAGAGGAATGGGGAAAACCTTTCAGAACCATGAAAAAGCTAATGAATAAAATATTATGCTTACGTTCTGATTACAAAAATTAAGTTTAAAACTTTAGTTGGCGAGTAAAGTTTAAAATTGTCACCTCTAAAAGTTGTCGATTAGTATGAGTAGAGACACCATCTTCATTAATATATTGTGAGAGTGTTTTGAGCAGGTTGACGAATTCTGGGGTTCTATCGACATCTTCTGGAGTTATCTTTACCGGCAAGCTCTCGCTAACTGAAAATGAAATAAATAAGATACCATTAGATTAGCATTAGGTATTGCTAAAATACAGAATGTGAATTATAGGCCTATCCCTCCATGGATAATGTAGCCCTAGGAACTCTGACCCTTTCAGCCTCATTATACTTTAGTTGATCGCTTTATGGGCCGCTTCCACAGGTCGGAATAAGCCTTACGTCTGAATCGGTTTTCCAAAAAAAACGATCATTAATTCCGACCTGTTGGTGATATACAGATCGGTTTGGTTCGGCTCCATCCTTAAAACCGATCATTAATTCCGACCTGTTGGTGACATACAGAACGGTTTGGATCGGCTCCATCCGAATGGAATATCACCGTCGGAATATTTTAGGCGAACCGAGCGAACCGAAGGGCTAAAAACAATAATCCGACCAGTTGAATTCTCATCGGTTCAGATCGTTTTTTTATGAAACCGACGTTGCATTTCATTCCGATCCGAGCAGTTGAACAGACCAAAATGTGTAGGTTCGGATCACGATTCCTGGACGTTTGGGCCCAGGGATCATTGGGCCCCGAGATCATTGGGCCCCGGCCTGGTCGATTGGGCCCCTGGGCTTGGATGATTGGGCCCCGCTGGGCTTGGAGTTTGGGCCCCGGCCTTGGACGTTTGGGCCCCGGGCAGGGTCTGCCTGGTTTTATGATAATGACAATATTCCTTGACATCAAACATTTGGGAACTATTTGTCATAAAAAATGACCGAAGTTAGCAGATAATTACTGTCATTCCAACTTTTGCCCTTTATCACCCATTACCTACCGTATAAATGCGTGGTAGCCTTTTTCCTGCCCTGCCCTTCAGGAGATGATTGATTTCTGTCACCTGGCCGCCTTAGCAGCTCTCAATGAGTGTGAGAGGGGCTGAACCCCCTCCCTGGGGGGTATGGGGGGCCTCCCCAAGAAAATTTTGACCCAGTACCCAGCATGAATACACATATTTATTATACCTCTGGGAGGGATGGTATGGTATGCAATAGGCCATAGGCTACAGCATTGGAAAACTGACGGAATTGTTGAAAAAATAGTCCCATGTTCGCTTCCTTATTTTCTATATTTAAATAATTATTTATGCGGAAAAAAGATGCGTTATACATCGTGTGTAATGCTAAAATATAAACGACAATAATAAGCAACTGTGAAATTGCGAATTTATTGCATATTTAGATAGAAAAATAGACCCGAAAATGTGTGAGGTGGACCGTAAGTGAGAAAGTAAACAAACAGACTGGTGAACAGAGCACGTTGTCCAACTCCAATTTCCATCGAATCACTCCAAATTCCATCGAATTTTCACTATTTTTTCACCAAAAAACATCAGGAGTCAATTTTGTCTATATATTCACTAGTGTGTATTGACTGACCCAGCATGAATACACATATTCACTAGTGTGTATTGACTGACCCCCCAGCATGAATACACATATATTCACTAATGTGTATTGACTGACCCCCCAGCATGAATACACATATATTCACTAATGTGTATTGACTGACCCCCCAGCATGAATACACTGTCACGATCCATAACGCAAGTATATAACCTTACGTAATATCACCTAATGATATGTCATATATTACCAAATATTATTATATAAGGTTAGATTTAATTATGAATATTGTATTAATTATGTAAGGTGACTAGGGCAAGTCTAGTCTATTACAGTTAGTTCATGGAACACTTCATAGGGGGTCACCCTGACCCTCCTACGGGTTCAACCCAACTTTAAGAGTACCTGATTGGTCAGCCTAATTATATTTCCATTGGTTAATTAACTTAGGAAGGCTGACCCATATAATAATCACCCCTTCTCCTATTGGTTTATACACACGACCCCCTGTGGTCAAATACTTGATAAGGTATACGATTGGTTATGTATGTGTAATGCATAGGATTGGATAATAATCACGCATGCGCACTGAACATGTAATATGATATATAAGGTCGATTCTCACAAAATGTCGTCAATTGGTTAATATGGGTAACAAAATTGGCTTAAAAATTAAATATACCAGAATTCTTAAATATTTTATCTATTTAAAGTTATAGTGCCATACTTGATATGTGCAAAATTGGGAACACTAACATTGAAAACTGCCTTCTATATTGAGGCCTAAATTATTTGCATCATCAAGCGATACAGGGTGGATGGAAACCATGGAATTAAAGACAAATATTTAATTTAGATGCGGTTTTAATATTTGAATACTGCTGTAATCTGCTTTCAAAGGGACAAAATACTATAACTTAAATATATACATGACATACCTGGGGTATAATGAAACAAAGAAGTGGTATCACTCAATGACGATTTTGCTGATTTCATACTATCTTGAACCATGTATGATTAACATTAATAAGAAATTCTATGACTATTATAGTGAATTTAGCAGTAATTATGGCCAGTATTGATGTGATTTGACACTTTGGCAAAATGTATACATACACCCTTGTGCATTTTGTTTTTCTCATGGATTAATTGGATACATATCATATCATCTGTATCGCTCAATGACTGTATTGCTTGATGATTTTTTTCCTATTAAATACCCAGAAGCTTCATACATAATGGAAACTATGCACAAAAATATATCTAAAACAATAGATATTGACATAGGCTATGTGTGTATATATTGTGACTTATTAATAGTGATATGCAAATAAGTTATGCATAAATAATGATGTATCACTCAATGATGCCAAAACTACACCAAAAGCCCTTTATATTATGAAAAGGCATGCTGTCATAAGGCTTCTCAAGTTAGGCTAATATTAAATATACCAATAAATAATAGAAGTGTTGATCTATGTTTTCAGTATTAAGAACTCATTGAATTTAATTGCAATGGTCACTAGCATACTACATGATTTCTGTATCGCTCAATGACGTTTTAATTACACAAAGTGAAAAATGACACTGGAAAAATATCTAATGCACCAGCTTGATTTATTTTTCGTTTATAAAAAAAGAGCCTGCCTATATTGTCATGTTGTATTTGCTTTAAGTTGAAACTACATGATATCTCAGGGATATTGATGCTCAAAATTTGATTTTCATATCTATTTTCCTTTAAATGCTTAAAAAATGGCATTTTAAGGCATCCAGCAGCGTAAATATACATTTTAGATAGTAAAAAGTATATATACCCACATGTTCCTCTACTCTAGCCCGATCATTTTGACACATCCATATTAGTTTTTGAATTACATATTACAAATTATGGCCATATGAGAGAAAAAGGCCCATTTGACGACATTTAGTGAGAATCGACCATAAACTCATGTTTTCCCAATAAAATGTTATGTCTAAACAGGACAAACCTCTGCTCTTCTTATTACATCATATTAGGCTATACTTAGCCTAACCTCTCATCAACTATACATACACCTTCTCAGGGACTCTAGCTAGCTCTACCATCGCCAATTATCCCTTGGAGAATAGTAGTTGTATCAAATGGTGGAAAACCTAAACTTTTAAACCTGGCAACACATACCCTACGTAACAGGGTAGTTACCAAGGTTAATCCACAGAAGAGAAAATACAAGAAGAAGAATCCAGTTCAACAATTTCGTGAACCGAACGAACTTGAAAGGATAGCTCTACAATTTCATGATATCAACATGAATGAAGCAGAAATCGCAGAAGCTAACAGAGTTCTTGATCAGACCATTAATGATAGACTTCACGAACAGTTACAAGAACGAGAGGCAGCGTTAAATCAGAGAATACATCAAGGAATAGATGCGGCGATATTAGCAGCCCGGCCTGAGGCGCCGGCCGGACAAGGTCTACAGCCGGCCAACGCTCAGCTTGCACAAGCCTTAGTAGCTATGCGGGCACAGGACCCAAATTTGAGGAAGCCTGACGTGTTTAAAGGTCCTACTCTCACAGTGACCACCGCACAATTCCTGGAAGTGTGTCATCATTACATCACTCAAGCTTATTTTAATGACCAGGCCGCTTTAGCCAGATATTTATCAACATATTTAGATGGAAAAGCTAGGCAGTGGTATGAGCGACATATTCGCGTGCAGGTCAACGATAGGAACAATTACCAAGCTATATCAGACGCTATGGTAGTATACTTTCGCCCAGACGAGAGAAACCTACGAATTACCCAAGTGAGGAAGCAGGGTAAAACAGAAACGGTAGAGGATTATTCCTTATACCTACGTGATATAATATCTGCAAGAGCTATCAACGAAGATGGAGCTATAGAAAAGCTCATAAAAGGACTAAGACCAAGCCTTGCCCCTATAGTACTGGCTCAAAATCCAGTCACTTATGACGCGGCAGTTAAATCTGCAAAAACAGCAGAGGCCAGCGAAAAGTTAACCCATTCAAGGCGGGGTCAGTTTACACATATTTTGCCTGGCTGACGGGGCCCTTTCCCCCCTTTTTGGGCTTCAGGACGGGTGTCTAACATGAGGATTAGGGTTTAAAAACACTTTAAGAATATATTCTTAAGATAATATGTATCATATGTACATCGTTTAATAGATGTAAACAGCTATTGATAATATTTTTCCATAATTTCTAGAATTTGGTCTTCAATAATTGGAATAATGGGTGCCAATTGGGTGCAATATGGCGGCAACCTGGCTCAAAATTCAATTTCCAGCATTTACATATGTTAGTTATGACGTCATCATTATTGTCTCCAAGACAACATACCTATAAAAATATTCCTAATGTGTTTGTACACATATATTTTAAATTTCAGCAAAATCTGTTCATTTTTCATTAAGTTATGCCCCCTTCAATTTATATAAAAAATGTATGCCTTGAGGCATTCACCCGCCCCCTAGGCCAACTTGCAATGAATGCCTTGAGGCATTCTCCCGCCCTGAATGGGTTAAGGAAAGAACCAGCCCTCGATACCAGTGAATTATCATCTATCCTCGCAAAAACTTGTGCTGATCTAACGAAATCACACAAGGAAGAAATCAAATCTTTGCATGAGAAAATAGATATGTTGTCCAAACAGAAAGAGGAGCCCAAGGTAACGGTTACAGAAACAGTCCAAGCTATGGACCAAGGGAACGACCAAGGGCAGGACGGCAATGGGCGCGGCCGAGGCCGAGGAAAAGGCCGCTGGAACGGTAACAAGCGCGGCCGCGGAGGAAACTGGAGAGGAAAAGGAAAAGGAAACTGGAATAACAACCAAGGGAACCAGAACTCCAACAACTACCAGAACAACCAAGGCTGGAATAATAACAACTGGAATAATGGCTACCAGCAGCCACAATATCAAAATAATCAACAGCAAAATTCTGGTATGAATGACCAGTTGATGGCAGAATTCCAACAATTCCTGCAGTACAGACAACAAGTTCAGGGAAACGGCAATCACCAGGCTTATTAGGGCCAATTGGACCTGGTGTGCGACTCTCTGTCGGGCAGGAGACTTTACCTGATGGTAAAACGAACATTTCCATGGACTTTGATTTTGAAAACGATAATTGTGTGCCTATTTGTAACAACACCGAGAAGATATTCACTACAAATACAGGCAAAAAGGTTGAAGACAGTGCAACGATCACCCTCAAACAAACCAGCGAGATAGGTAAGACAATTCCCATATCTGCGATTATTGAAAATGGTTGTCTAAGAATTATAGGTTATAAACTAGATATTCCAGCCCTGGTAGACACAGGAGCCTCAGTTTCGGCTATAAACGATCGCTTACTAGTGCGATGTTCATAAAGGGAATTTGTTAAAACTAAACATATTACCTGGAAAATCTATGTGGCTGATGGGGGAGTTGTACATGTCAAAAGGTTGGCAACTTTAGAATTTAACATTCAAGGTAGCAAATTTATACATCATTTTGCAGTCATTCCTAACCTAAATAGACCTGTTATACTCGGTTGTGATTTCTTTAGGAAATATAAAGCACATATTAACTTTGAAACAGACCCTTCGCCGGAACATATGCCGGTTAGGGCTGTCAGGGCGGCCACAATACCCCCTCATTCGGAATATGCGGTGACAGGTGAAATTACTTCAATCTATGATATTAATGAGGATGGTATAATAGATAACATGCAAAGAAGAGTAACTGTACCGTTTATTATCCAAAGAAGCATTGTGAGACCTTGTGAAAACAATAGACACCCAGTAGTTTTACTAAATACTTCTACAAGCCCATACAAAATATGCAAAGGGCAAATTCTGGGACTTTTCACTAAGGTAAAAGAGAACGAGATTTCTCAAGTTCCAGATACATTAAAATGTACTATTGATTCATTGAATAATGTCCAGCCAAGCGGTGCTGCTGGATTACAAATAGAGTCAGATGAGTCTTTTTCAGATTCTGACGCCGATTCAGATATTTAAATAAATGAATTCTCTGACATTTCAATTGATTCAACTCCCAACATATCTCCTTCATCGGTACTAGATAAGAAGGGTAGAGAACGATTGAACAAAATTCTTGACAAATATAAAGATGTTTTCGTGGGTCCGGATAACAAGTTAGGCGTAACTAAGCTATACGAACATTCCCTACACATGAAACCGGATACCACACCATGTCATATGCTTCCCTTTAGAACAACTTTGGAAAAAGCCCAGGCGTTCGACGAAGTTTGCAATAAGTTAGAGGCTCAAGGGGTTATAGAGGAAACAAGAACTGGACCTTGGTCTAGCCGTTCATTTTTAGTTAAAAAATTGGATGGCGGCCAGAGGCTTGTTACAGATTTTAGGTATGTCAATGCACACCTAATAAACCAGGCTTTAATTTCCCCCAGAGCAGACGAATCGCTGGAATATGTAGGCGATTTACGTCCCACAATCTTCAGCAAACTCGATGCCCAACAAGGTTTTCATCAAATTTCTTTAGAGGAAAAATCAAGAGATATTACCGCTTTTTGTTCCTACAGCAAAAAGTATAGGTATAAAGTGCTTCCAATGAGTCTAAAAACTTCCCCTCAGGCTTTTTGCGCTTTGGTTACTATGATTTTAAATAAACTTCAGTACAAATGCGCAATCCCATATTTGGACGACCTGTTAATTCTATTTAAAACTAAGGAAGATCACTTTACAGACTTGAGCAACGTTTTCCAAGCTTTAAGGGAAGGGGGACTCAAGCTCAAGAAATGCGAATTTTTCCTGGACAGGATCAACTTTTTAGGCATGGTAGTGACCCCACAAGGTATACAGCCATGTCCTGAAAAGATTGAAGCCCTACGATCCTTTCCCAGACCTAAGACAGTCAGCCAAGTTAGATCATTCAACGGATTGTGTCAATTCTTCAAAAGATTCATAAAGAATTTCAGTACAATAATAAAACCTCTATACGCTCTCATCAAAGCTAACTCAAAATTCCAATGGGATAATGCTTGCGAGAATGCGTTTAATTGTATGAAGAAAGCAATTTGTGAGGATGCATTATTACACTATCCTAACTTTGATAAGCAATTCATTCTTGCCTGTGATGCAACCAATGTATCCGTGGGATCCGTGTTATCCCAGATGGATGATCAGGGCTTAATGAGACCCGTTGCTTTTGCTGGCAGATGTCTTAGAAAACACGCTATAACACTACAGAAAAAGAATTGCTAGCAGTGGTCTACTCTGTGCTTCATTTTCGGCATTATTTGGAAGGCAGAGAGTTCAAACTATTCACAGACCATGCAGCTCTCATACCTCTTCTTACCAACAAACAAAATAAAAACCGCATGGCTCGTTGGGCGCTGGAAATCCAGCAGTTTTCCTTTCAAATTGAACATGTCAAAGGAAAAAACAACATAGGGCCTGATGTTTTATCAAGAAGAGTTTACTCAGAAAAGGAAGCAATGACAGCTCTCCCTCCTAAGGCAAAAAGGATAAGAGTGGCTACTAGAGTCAAATTTGAGGGGACACAAGAGGAAAAACAATTCTCTCCTAACGATCCCCCAATCCTAGTAAAACCTGTAAACAAGGCAAAGAAAGGTATATTAAAACACGAATCGACCCATCATATTTACTGCGATTGTGAGCTTTCTTGGTGTCAGAAGGAACCAACAAATGAATACAACCCGATTTTGACCTCAAACCTGGACCTGAAGATTCCACGGTGGTTATACCCAGCAGATCACCCAAATTATTCAAAAAACGACTGATTGTGACAAACTCAAATGAGAGTGCTGGTATAACGAGATTACTTCAAAAACCCTTCTTGACACCAAATAATATAAATGAAATTGAAATTTCAGAAGCCACAACCAAGCGCAGGCTTAATCCAATAGCACCCGAATTCTTCCCAAAAGCAAAAAGTGACGCCATAGAACTCAATGCTATAGCGCGTCAGGAAAATTTGGATGCGGCGGTCGCCATAGGCTCCAAGCCTAAAGTTCCACACGTTGAAAACAGACAGGTGGAATCCAAACTCAATATAGTAGCGGTCACAAGGACAGAATCAGACAAAGATCAGTCCAACAAAACTATGAAAGCTCAAGCTGCAAGGGAATTTACCGATATAGCGGATATTTTAACAAAAATGCCAGAAAATTGTTTTTCCCTTAGCAATCTCAAGCGAGAGCAGGCCAAGACCGACTACATATTAGCCATGATCAATTACTTAGAGAAAGATGCATTACCTGAGGATAAGAAAATGGCAAGGTACATTATTTCCAACAGCAAAGATTTTATTGTATTGGAACATATACTAATGCATCACTCGATTGAAATGTGGAAGAAATATGGTCATCTCAGTCTCCAAATCGTGATTCCTGACGATTGGATAGATAACATATTATACATATTTCACGACGACCCACTAGCAGGACATGTGGGACAATTAAAAATGTTGTCAGCAATGCTGCCAAAGGTTTATTGGCGATACATGAACAGGGATATTAAACATTATGTGAATTCCTGCGACATGTTTAAAAGCTAAGAAGCTCAAAAAGACTCCAAAGTCGCCTCTGACCATGAGGAACCCAGCTTCATACCCTTTCCAGCAAGTATGTATCGATGCGATCGGGCCATTACCTGAAAGTAAAGAGGGATTCAAATATGTTCACGTCATTTTGGACTATTACTCCCGTTTTTGCTTAGCATTTCGCACAAAAACCATAGATTCGCACAGTGCTATGTCAGGGGTGATAGAGAGTCTGATCTGCAAACATGGCGTTCCAGAAACCCTTCAGTCAGACAACGGCACTTCATATTCAGGGCAAATTTTTAAGAACGGATGCTCAAAATATGGAATAAAACAAATCTTCTCCTCACCCTTTAGGCCCAAAAGCAATGGTTTAGTCGAAAGATACAATTCCAGCCTGAATACAGCTCTTAGAGCATATGCAATGGAAAATCAAGCGGAATGGAGTACATATTTACAACATATAGTATTTTCCCTTAACGCTACGGCAAACCAAACGACAGGCTTTAGCCCATATTATCTAATTCACGGCCGACACCCAAATACAATTCTCGACTCTTCATTGAAACTAGATCCAGAGATCAAATCAACCATCAAATCAATACAAGATAAGGTGATTACCCAGCATCTAGCAAATGAAGCGGTCATGAATAGACAGGCAGCTCAGAAAATAAAGATGAAAACTCATCACGATAAGACTGCCACCTACACAAAAATACAACCAGGAGATTTGGTATATGTGTTGGTACCAAACCTAATAGAGAAACACTCTTGCAAGAAACTCCAAAGAACATTTTCGGGACCATTTTTGGTTTGCAAATTGGTTTCAAACACTTCAGTCATTTTGAGAGATATTTTCACAAATAAATTGACTAAAAGACCGCACCACGTAGATCGTTTAAAGAGGGTTCAGGATGTCTCAGAAAATCCCTTCGCCAGTAGACTCATTAAATCCGTACCCAAACATCTACAAAAGAACTGGAACACAAAGGACGGAAATATAATTCCAAAAAGCCCATTATTTAAGACCGATACAAGTATTTCGTCTAGACCCTCACACTCAAAGCTTCAGAAACGACGGTAATCCTCAAACAAATACCAACAAACCATCAGAAGTATTTCAATTGCATGTATTTATCTATGTTTATAAAGAGCCGGCATATGTTGCCAGACCCAATGTCTAGCCAGTCAATTACACATGTATTGTTCAAAATGTTTCTCATGTTGACACTACCGAAGTCACAAGCTTAGCAAGCAAACACGCGATTGTCAAATAAAGCCAGATGTTTACACGAAGCCTTCCCACCATCCGTAATCCCCACAATAACTAACAAGCCCTCCCCTATAATAGTATACAGAACAATAACAGGTGTGGATGCCAACTTCGTTCACTGCAAGTAGTACACATAGGAAACCAATCCAGTTTATTCCTCCAAATATCTCGCATTTCTTGGCAAAACTTGTTAACAGGCCTTTGATGGATGAAACAACAAGCGTGGACCTTTTACCCTTTGCCAACGCCATCTTGAAAAATGCGACCGAATTAGTAATTCCACATGTACAAGCAAAGGTGGAAGGAGAGAAGTCTTGGATTGCGACCATATTTCAGAATTCCGCGTGGGACTATTTATCCCCACTATTTTCATGTATCTCCATATTATTGGCACTCTTTGCCCTGTATCGTACAGCCCCCATGATAGCATTCATCAGGGTGGCGAGCGGATACAAATTCCTATCGGAAGTGGAAGACATTATTTCAAAACAGAAAAATTCTTCTTACACATTCGAGATACCTCAGGCCACCAAAACACCTCAAACTATCAATCAGTTGTTATCGCCGGGGACACAAAGAATTTATTCGCAGCATTTATAATAGTCATGTTCATCTACATCGCTGTAAAAATCATAAAGAAATGTAAGGTCTGTTGCTCCAAAAGGATTGGACTTATTTCAAAGAAGACAAGGACCACGCCTCACATCATCCTGAAATTATATGGAAACCCGCACTATTCCCTCCCCCTACTCAAACTCCCATACGAAATGGATTCAATAATACCAATTTCAGCCCCACTTATCATCAATATAACAACCTCCTCATGTCTAAAATCAACTGTCAACGTGGAATGGTCAGGACCTCTAAAGATGTCCATCAACAATAAGGAGAAGGACTTCTACCTACCAACAGACATCCAATTACCACGAAAAGCCCACTTCTCAATGAAGGATATGCTCAATGATGAGAGAATCCCAAAATGTGTGGTAATGATTTCCAATTTTAGTAAACCTGTGACCATATCCACTGCCAACATTGCAGACGACAGCCCAGAAGAGGATAGCCATATTGTAGAAATAAAACAAGAGGAAACAATGAATCCTCTGGTGTATAACTTTGCCAAAGCCTTTTCGTACAAACCAACTGACATATCAGCCAAATAAGTTAAAATGATTTCGTTACTCAAGTTAAAAAGGGTATATGACGACCAATTTTCAGTAAGAACAGAAGGGAATTGTCTTATCTAGCACTGTGTAAAATTATGTGAAATGTATAATCAACATTTATATTTTTCAGAAGCATTCTGGGAAACGTACAGATATCGGTCATGGTTATGTTTTTCAACTCTGACCAATAAGTATATAGAAGTCTTACCTTAAGTACAGATATCGGTCATGGTTATGTTTTTCAACTCTGACCAATAACTATATACGAGCTCGCCATATGATGATGAAAATGTTCTAGATTTGATTAGTGATGTGTAGTATTTTTGAAGGTTCTCATGTTTAATATTCACCATGTGTAGCTTTGAGGTTTTTATCACACGTTAAAATATTGCTCTACGTATGATAAGGGAGCGAAAGTATACCGAATACACATAAAAACCACAAAAAGGTTATAAGTCAAGAGACATATGTGATTATTCTTTATTTTTGTACAATTAACAAAAGGTATCATATCTCGCACGGAATACCCACATTTTGTTACCAGAAGACTAAAATGTCTCCACGCCCGGCCCATAGGCTGACAAGAGGTATTATGGAACAAATCTACGTATACGAGCCATGATATTATGAAAACGTTGTAGAATAATTGAATTATACCTCATATATATATTTTTATGGTTCGCACCATGGGTTTATTTTTCTACCTTCTATTGTATAAAAATTGCACAAATGTTTGAAAATATTGTATGTCTACGGAGAGACATCCGTCGGAGTTGGGGGCATTATGTCACGATCCATAACGCAAGTATATAACGTTACGTAATATCCAGTGTGCAACATAGTGAATTGGGAGACCAGAGACCGTCGGTCTCTGTCAAATTGTAACAGTGGAGACCGACAGGATTTTACAGAGACCAAAAAAAATGGGGGTATTAATATGGTAATTAGAAAATAACCCAGAATAAGAAAAGTTTGACAAGATAATTTTATCACTTGTTCATTTCACTGGAGACAGTCGGACTCAGCCTAATATCAATATCAGAGACCGACACAAATTTAATGGAGACCTGGGCGTCGGTCTCTGAGTTATGTTGCACACTGAATATCACCTAATGATATGTCATATATTACCAAATATTAGTATATAAGGTTAGATTTAATTATGAATATTGTATTAATTATGTAAGGTGACTAGGGCAAGTCTAGTCTATTACAGTTAGTTCATGCAACACTTCATAGGGGGTCAACCTGACCCTCCTACGGGTTCAACCCAACTTTAAGAGTACCTGATTGGTCAGCCTAATTATATTTCCATTGGTTAATTAACTTAGGAAGGCTGACCCATATAATAATCACCCCTTCTCCTATTGGTTTATACACACGACCCCCTGTGGTCAAATACTTAATAAGGTATACGATTGGTTATGTATATGTAATGCATATGATTGGATAATAATCACGCATGCGCACACATGCGCACTGAACATGTAATATGATATATAAACTCATGTTTTCCCAATAAAATGTTATGTCTAAACAGGACAAACCTCTGCTCTTCTTATTACATCATATTAGGCTATACTTAGCCTAACCTCTCATCAACTATACATACACCTTCTCAGGGACTCCAGTGTTCGAAATAAGAGCTTGCCCGGGCCAGCTGATTTGGCCACAAGCTTGCCCGCCTGGGCAAGCTATAATTACAGCAGGATTCTGGTGGTTATATTTTCAGCAGAAATCTTTAAAATCCCAAGTTTGATTCCCATTATTTTCACAATATCATTAATGATTATGAAAAACTCTTTAAATATATTATCTACAACCTGCTATCTTTCATTTCTTCCACTTTATTTTTTCATATAATATCAACTATCAACGATTATATGCATTTTATCCTATGTCTTGTTACAGAAAAACTTTTTTTCTTTATTAAATGGTTACCCTGAAATAATGGTAAAACCATTGATTATTCCTCATCATTTCTTCATGACAATTATCAAACTTGGAAATAATAATTGACATTGCTGCAGCTTCGAAAGTTTGTGCCCATTGTTTAAATAATATTTTTGAAACACTATTACAATTTTGTTCAAACATTTTAATTTTAAAAATATTAGTTTTTCAAAGGTGTTACAGAAATATATAACCAGACTTGTTTTGCTAGAGTGGGGGAATGTTGAGATCTAAGCCAACAATTTTCGTGTCTGTAGGGAGAGGGAGGGGGGAGTTTCCCCCTGGAAATCTTTTGAACAAATACTCTTTAAATGGTGCATTTGAGATGAATGAATATACTTTTTAGTTCCTGTGTTTTAAGGATATTTTACAGAATCGATCTACAGAATCGGTCAGTTCTAAGTTTAAACATATGAAAGCTCAGATAGGCTATATGCCTTTCAAGGCCTTGAAAAATCAAATTAAAATAGACATAGTGAGATCCATATCTATATGTTGTCAAATTTAAAAGATTCCCTTTTCAATTCTTTTTGTTCATCAACATTTACCTTCAATGAGTTTTAGACCATCATACAAACCCTAAAAATAACACTTTCACTCTTTAATTTTCGAAAATTTTCAGAACACTGAATATCTGATATATGGGAATTAAACTGGAAAATTTTTCAGGGAAACCAGAATTTCTGGCGGGCAACCTGATTTTGTCAGTAGCTTGCCCGGTGGGGCAACCTATTTTTATTCCTTATTTCGACCACTGGACTCTAGCTAGCTCTACCATCGACAATTATCCCTTGGAGAATTGTAGTTGTATCAACACATATATTCAGTAGTGCGTATTGACTGACTTAGCATGAATACACATATATTCACTAATGTGTATTGACTGACCCCCCAGCATGAATACACATATAATCATTAATGCCCGCCTCACACTGTACGCATCCGACTGGTCGTACAACTTACAACTACAACTTACCTCTCACACTATACAACTCGAATCGGGAGCACCCTGCTAAAAACAGGCCAAAAAAGTGTTTTTTTATGGATATCACCGTTACAACGCACGTTGTAACGGATAGCCCGACCTGGTTTTTTTCTGTTTTCTGAGTTGTAAGTCTTACGACTCGCTGAGTCCGAGTTGTAAGCCCTACAACTGGCACTCACACTGTTACGACTGTACGATCCAATTCAACATTTGAATCTTGAGTTTTGGCGTGAACAACAGCTCAAAAACGGACCTTACAACTGGAAAACTAGTTGTAAGGCTTACAACTCGTCGGATGCGTACAGTGTGAGGGGGGCATAATGTGTATTGACTGACCCCCCAGCATGAATACACATATATTCACTAGTGTGTATTGACTGACCCAGAATGAATACACACAATATTCACATATATCTGTCCAAAAGCCAAAAGTCGGGGCCCAAGCGTCCAAAGGCCGGGGCCCAAACATCATAATCAAGTTGTTAAAGGTGATGATTCGGAAGATAATGTATGACAAGTAAGGCCTACAGCTACACGATGAATACACAAATGCACGGTTCCATTCTCAATCTGAGCATGCGCATTTGCCAAAAATGAGTCAATAAAGGCACATGGCTAATATGAATATTAATTAGTAGTAGTCAGCTGACCTTGACCTTGGACTACTACTTATTAATATTCATATTAGCCATGTGCCTTTATTGACTCATTTTTGGCAAATGCGCATGCTCAGAACAGAACCGTGCATTCATGGCAAGGAGGGAGAACTTGCGAGGTAGCACCGGCTGACTGAGAGTGGCTTCTGTGACTTCGCATCTCTGATTGGCTGTTATAGCTGGAACCGGCTGATGTGTCAAGATCAAAGAGAATATGAACGAACACAAATCCATACCATAACTAACCCTAAACCTAACCTTAAATTGGTTGTCCTAAGTCAATAAAGGTACCGTAGTAGTGGACTGTCCGTACTAAAAACTGACTAATAAAAGTAATTATTTGACTGGTAAAAGCGTGACCGGGCCTGCTAAGCCCCGCCCACTGCGCGTGGCTTCGCCGGTGCTACCTCGCAAGTTTTCTACTAAAGCGCATTGGTGTATGATATGGGACTCCCACCCTGACCCACCCTGACCCACCTGGGTAAGACCTTAAAGTGCCTGGTCCTGGGTGGGACCTTAAAGTGCCTTTCTGTCTCTTTTCTGTCTCTCTCTCCCTTCTTCTCTATCTCTGTTTCCTGGGTATGATCATAAACTGCCTCCCTCTCAGCTCTCCCGCCCTTGATATAACACTTCAAAGTGTTGATAAGGGCGTAAAGCCACCAATCTCACTCACTCACTCACCCACCCTGACCCACCTGGCTTCCGTTTCAAAACAAAGTCACTAACAGTGTAACACTGGTTTACTTTTCTCGGACATCAGAGGTAACGTTTCAACGGTTTGTTCAGTATTTTTGATACTTTATGCAACAATATATATATTCATCAATATTGTGGAGGAGAACAGAAAGTTCGTGTAATAAATGGGAGGAATAATTACCTTTGTCGGCGATATCTTGGGCAACTTTGTTCACTGCAGAAGACCGAACTCTGCCATGTTCAGCCATGTTGAATCTCCCGCCATTACCGCAGTGAATGCACATTATTATTTTGTAAATTATAGTATTGACAACATAATTATGGTAGTAAAATTATTTTTGAATGGGTACACCACAGACATTTTAAATCCGATTTAAAATTGTATACTTGTCTATAATTGAACGCAATATTCACTGCACATCTAATAACAATCATGGCGTCTTCCATGGCGGGTGTGCTTGATGAAAATCTCCGGGAGAAAGTGAATAACTCGCGGCTTCTTGTCGTTGGTGCCGGAGGAATTGGATGCGAACTGATTAAGAACCTAGTCCTGACAGGTTTTACCAATATCGAACTCGTGAGTATTTGAGTTGTTTCACTACTGCCAACCCTTGTTATTCGCCGGTTATCCCTTTTCTTTTAAATTTAGTAGACTTTTTTTTTTATCTGCCGTAGTTGTGTGGTAGGCCTAGGCAACTGCCTACGGTTTGGTTCCGCTTGTCGGCCAAGAAGCCGCATGAGCACTGGGGGCTGCGGACAATGGGGCCCGGGGACAGTGGGGCCTGGGGCCTTGATGTTAGGTCTGGTTTAGGGCCCCGGGCTTGGACGTTAGGGCCCCGACGTTATAGATAGTCTGCCTATCTCTACACAGTAGGGCTACTGCTGTATAGTCCGGCACTTGATATGCAAAAAGGGCCTTATTTAAGGAGTTTGTGACCAAGTCTTGTAAACCGTTTTCTTTTAATCTCACTAGGACCATTTTTTTCTGAAATTTCCATTTCTGACCACCATTTTTTGCTAAAAGTGGGTTTATTGTTCCAAAATCACTTTTCCATGACAACTACTCTAATTTGTTAAGGGGTCAGTGGTTTAAACATAATTTAATGATATCTAAGAAACAAAGATTAAGATTCTTTTAAATTTTGGCAGAGGGACTGCACTAACACATGTGCATAGAAATATAATGATTGGAATGATTTGAAACATTCAACATGGCAACAGATCAACAAAGATATGTTGATTCTCATACATTTTTCTACTTATGTTCATATAAGTATGATTTAAATTCGTTTTAAATATATTATAGCAAGAACAGCACAGTATCGCGTATGAGGGGGGCTATATTCTCCGAGTATGGCCGAAAACAACGAGGCCGTAGGCCGAGTTGTTTTTCGGCCATACGAGGAGAATGTAGCCCCCGAAAACGCAATACTGTGCTATTCTTGCTTTTATTCCATGATTCTTACCTTAAAACAACTTTATTTGCATTAATTTCATCAAACTGTGTTGTCCTCATAGTCACGAACGGTCGTGACGTCACTGTACAATACACAGAATTTATATTGTCCACCTTGTGAGCGGCAAGTATATCGATTATATTGTACGCTCACGGCCAAATCATGGAATAAAGACCATTACTATTATGTCCCACAATGTAATATACATTATCTAGTTCACATGCACCACCATATTAGACGTTCCATTGATGAAGAATGTTCTATGATCCTCTTGATCATTGGGGGCTCAGATACCTCCAATTTTCCTCATTGCGCCCATCATGATAAAAGTGTTATTTCAATAGTCTACTGGTATATAATTGAAGCTGTAAAAAAATAAATGAAGGTACAAGAATAATGTTTAGGAATATTTCAATATTTAATCTTATTATGTTAAATAGATTTTGGAATGTTTTTCTTCATGTTGCATTGTGGTTTCCATGGTTACCCAAATCAGTTGACAGTAATAATTGTGTCCCTCATTTCTGTGTCAAAAACCCAATAGATACATTTAGATGGGTAGGCCTATTCACAATGAACAATTGCTTTGAATCTTGCATTATGCACTAGATAGGCTTTATGGGCATAATTAATAGAAGTCTCCAGTATCTATGACAACAGGATTGGAAGTTTTGCACATTTCATTTAGACCCTTATCTTACATTCAACAAGTAACATAGGAATGCTAGATTAGTCTTCAAAATGTACTGCTTAACCTGTAGCTATAGCACTTGGTTTGGTCAGCCTGCGCCTGACTACGACGTTAGGGCCCCGGCCTTCCGAACGAGGACATTAGGGCCACTGGACGTTGGGGAATGTCAAACTACCGTATCTGATATTCATTCTTCCGACTTGTTTTCGTTAAAATACCAGACAAAAACAACAACAATAGGCTATGTTGACAATTAAATCTCTACTTCTTTGTTTAGGCTAATATATTTTCATGATTACGTTAAAACACATATTTAGTAAGTGGGAAGGGTAGGTTTATAGGTCTGAAAGGTTTTAGCGATGTAAAACAAATATTTCATGCACGTTTCATCATAATTTTCGGTGACAAATAATTGCCAAAGGTTTAATACGTCCAAGGTCGGGGCCTGAACGTACAAGCCGGGGCCCGACGTCCCTAACGTAAAAGTTAAATTCCAATAAATGGGTCACTATAGTCAAGAGCGATTATAATAAATTATAGGGTATCGGTAATGGTAGTAATGCAAACGGTAGATAATAAAATAATTATGATAACCCACTTTTAATTTTGCTTTCTTTTAACTCAGAATTGTAAATTACGGATTAAAACTATGAATGAAATGGCCAATATGTGTTGTCGCTTATTTTAAGCTTCTGGTGCCGATGCCTCTTGCTTTGGCGTATGGCATGTCGTACCGTATGTTTTCCTATTTAAATTTTAATTTACATCATAATGATACTGGCATTTTTTGTAGAAGTAAAATTAGTTTCATTGTTTTTTCCTGTTATTCGTTTTTAGATTGATCTAGATACCATTGATGTCAGTAACCTAAACAGGCAATTCCTCTTTCGTAAGGAACATGTTGGAAAGTCAAAATCTCAGGTGAGTATTTGTCTTGTCTTATCATGTAACGCTTTATAGATCCTCAGCTGACATAGATTGTTCACTCTTGTCCTGCACGCTGGAGATGTATGTGGGAGGGTGGGGAAGGGTGAGGGAGGAAATGGGGGGTGGGGAGGGGCTAGGAAACGGGTTTTGTGTGTCACCTCTGGAAACTTGAAATAGATCTACCTGCTTGGACTTTATTTCATAATGTTAAATACTAGGCTCCCTTAGCAACGCTCCACATCGTGACATGGCTATGTGTGCTTAAATGAACCAATAAACGTGGGGGGGGGGGGCGGGGTAGGAATACGGATTGATTAACTCGTCGGTTTCAGTCACTCATGGGTCGCTTAGGATATATTTTTTTAAAGAAATTTCATTGCGATACAAGTTCGGGAGACCCGATATTCTCATGTACACAAGATTAAAAGCAAAAATATAATACATACATTAAAAGTTGCAATTTAAGTTTATGTATGTATGTATCAATTTTATTTCCAATATTTCAATCACAATTACATCCGTCCTTAGGAAAAAGGGAGAAGTATTCAACATCTATCACTTCTTTATACATCCTTCTGGGAAAGACAGCGTTTCCCAGCTCTTCCAGGCATCCCCGATGATGCGTTTCTTAATAATCATTGCTTGATATGTGCGATAGTATGCATATAACATCAACTCGTATAATTACAGTTACATTTCACAATTTACTAAATTATTGACTAGTACATACAGTATGACTGATACTTGAAGTGAGAAAATTTAAGTGTTATGGCGAAACATTACAAGCACCATATTACTAGGTAATATATCTATTCAGTCAAAGTTAGTACCTCTAAGTGGGTACTGTAACATGGTAAAACAAGAATTTATAATACCTTTACATATCATATTGAAAATTCTTTACATTAATTGAACACATTTTGGTTATAAGAACAATATTGATGGTGACATTGAGCACATAAGCACTTTTTCATTATATTATAAAACATGTATATGGATTTACAGACCATAATAGAGATTTTACTTCTGTTCAGTTTGAGTATTTAGTTTAGTATACTCATTTACTACTACTTCAAACTCTTTATGAGTTCAATAGAATGTATCATTAGACCAATGGCAGTGAAAATTGCCATAATAATATTATTATTATTATTAATATTGATATTATCGCTATAATATCTCGTCGTTATTTATTGGTTGATCTTTACTAGGATTTTTTTGGTTTACACCCTTTTTAACTTTTGTCTTACTTTCGAGAAATTGTTTAAATTCCTCTTTAGAGGTACACAATTTTCCCTCTTTTGGTAGATTATTCCATGAAAACGGTATTAAATAGTACATTGATTTTTTAATCCTTTCGGTGTGAGGTATAGGAATTTTCATTTTCTTCCCTTGTTTGTGAGACCTAAGGTTTAAGTTCCTCTCATCAGTAAATAGGTGTTTTTCCACCAAATCATATGCAATCTCCAACAAATGGTGATTTCGTCTTTCTGTTAACAATGGTAAATCATGTGTTTGTTGTAACTCTAATACATTAACTCTCTTATCTAGACCGAAGGCCAATCTCATGAAGGAATTTTGTATAACTTGGAGCTTATCTAACAGATTTTTGGGTGCTCCAATATATATGCTGTCTCCGTAATCGAATAACGGTCTTACCGCTACTTTGTAAAGGGTTAAAATATTATTTGCTGTTAAGGATCTTTGAATCCTTTTTATGGCTCCAAGCCTTCCTGTGGCTTGTGTTATTTTCTGGTTTAAGTGACTTTTGAAGGTTAACATTTTATCAATATTCAATCCTAGGTAAGTATAAGAATCGGTATACTTCATAATTTCATTCCCTAATTTAAAAGTGAATTTGTTTGAGGTATCACTTTTTTTGTTTGGCAGAATCTCAAGTATGTTGCTTTTATCTATATTAATGGAAATCTTATTCTGTCTGCACCATAAGTTCACTTTTTCCAGATCATATTGTAAATCTTCATTTGCCTTCTGTCTAGACTTGTTAGAGGTAAATAAAACAGTATCGTCAGCGAAATGCTGTATACGAACCTTAGATGTAACATTATTTAAATCGTTGATATATATGAGAAACAATAAAGGCCCTAGGCCAGTTCCTTGTGGGACCCCTCTTGTGACTCTCATCAACCCAGAGATTTCATTATTAATATTTACTCTTTGAAACCTGTCACTCAGGTAGTTTGAGAACCATGAAATCGCACTATTATGTAAGTTAAAGGTTTTTAATTTCTCAATTAAGATAGAATGGTCGACCGTGTCAAAGGCCTTCCTAAAATCAAGGAAGGCCAGAACAGTTCGATTTTTGTCATTATCGTTTTTATATATATGATGAAATAATGTATGGTGCGCTTGGTTCACTGAGTGTCCTTTCCTGAAACCGTATTGCTGTTTATAGAGCAGCTCTTGAACTTCGAGATAAGAATAAAGTTGATCATGCACTGCTTTCTGTAATATTTTTGCAGGGAATTTAATTAAACTGATAGGTCTATAATTTGTTGGGTCATTTTTTGATCCTTTTTTGAATAAAGGAACTATGGTGGCTGATTTAAAATCCTTAGGGATTTCTCTCTGGGTCAATGTTAGGTTACAGATATAAGTGAATTGAGTCGCCAGTGTTAACAGACATGGTTTTAAGACTCTAGTCGGGAGAAGAGGGATCCCCGAAGCTTTGTTCGTCTTAGAATTCTTAATATATTTAACTATTTCCGCGACTTTAAACTCTTCAAAGGAGAAAGAGAAACTAGAGGTATCAAGTGAAGCATCTTGATTATTTAAAACATTGTTATCACTAACACTTGTAGGGGTAGATAAGTCACCGTCAGGCTCATTTAACATATTTACAACTCCAGTTTTTTTGTTACCATCAATCTCCTTGTCCTCAATATCAACATGTACAATATTCGCAAGTATACTGAGTTCTCCATCTGAAAGAGGCAAAATATCCTCCGCTAAGTTATCTCCTATTTTTGCGAAAAATTTATTTTGAAGCTCTGCCGCTTCAACTCCAGAGTGTAAGATATTATTTTCATCAAGCAAATTAATGTTCTGTTTCATTTTAATCTTATCAGGGGTAAAGAAGGGTTTGATCGTATCCCAAAAATGTTTACAATCTTTGGGATCCTTCATTAACTCATCTCTAAGATGGTCATTTTTAAGTTTCTGGATTTTTGCATTCATTTGGTTTCTCAGTATCTTTGCTTTATTCCAATCAATAATGGTCATAGTTTCTCTTGCTTTCTTAAAAGCCTTATCTCTTTCATTAGAGAGTTCAACTACAAGCGGTGTAAACCAACATGGCCTTTCCTTAACATTCTTAAAAGTCTTAATAGGGCACATTCTGTTTAAGTAGAACTGTATTTTTGATAATAGATGATCCCAGCAGAAGTTTACGTCTCTGGATTCATAAAACTCATTCCAGTTACTCTCTCTCAGAATTTCATTAAGAATCTTAATATCAAGGGTTTTCCATTTTCTAGACGTGAAGGTAGTTCTAACGTATTTAATTCTTTCTTTCTTTTTAATCGCAAACACTGGGAAATGATCACTAGAATTATTATTAATTGTCCCAGCTTGTGCAATAGCTTTAGAGTTGGTATATATTTGGTCAATGATAGACGAAGATCTCCTACTAACTCTGGTAGGAAATTTAATTGTTGGTGTCAGGCCATATTGCTTTATGAAGTCAAAATGTTTAGCATCATGTTCCAAATTAAAGTCACCTACTAGGAAAATTTCCTTATTCATATGTATCTCATTTAAAATATATGTTAGTGCTTTTATTCCTTCCGCCATTTTAGCTTGCGGAGGCCTATACAAATTAATGATCACAATCGTTTTTGCATGCCCTTTTTTGCACTCTATGACTTGAGCTTCTAGATTTTCGTTAGACACATTTAATTTGTTATATATGTTATCATTTATGCTGAAGTCTTTTTTAATATAAGTAATAATACCTCCTCCTCTCTTATTTGTTTTCCTATCTAATCGTATAAATTGGTAGCCTTCTATAATAAGTTGGCTATCGAATATACTCTTATGGAGCCATGTCTCTTGTAATGCTAAAATATCAATGTTTGTGTTTGATATAAAAGTTTGGAGGTGCATTTGTTTCGGTGGTAAACTTCTTATGTTCCATGATGCTAATTTTAACCCCTTTGTGAATCTTAAGTCCAATTCACTAGTTTCTTGACTTATAATTCTACTGGATTCTGACATTTAGTTGCTGTATCGTTGACCAGAAATAATCATCCTGGTAGGGTGATGTTATTATAGCTAGTAGTGATAATATTACCTTTTTTGCGTACATAGATTCATTTCTTCTTGAAAAATTACAACAACAACAACAACAGGAGTACGCGGTGATAACTTCAACTGCAACCATAGCAGAAAAATTACAATAATAATAATACATTGCTGCAGTGTATCATATACACTAACCAGGAATTTCAGGGATAAGATTCCTTATTCCTTTCCTTCTTTTCTTTTCTATGTTCTACCTCTATCGGTTGTTTCAATTAAAGATAGCACCAGAAAAAACATGGAGGAGCGACATCTCATGTCCTCTTAACTACACTAAAATTAACTTAGATCCACGAGAGAATGCAAGGCGTGAGCATTATCAAAACACTTTTGCCTTCCAATCTCAGGTGTTCAAGTTTTGATTATGTTTCATCACAATAATCTATAGGTACATACATTTCCTAATTCACTTTCATTAATATTGTGAACTTTTGGAACTTCTTCTAAACACTTCCTATGCGCTCCACAAATTCAAGCTAATACCATTAAGTGTCAGATAGTGACTTATTAATAAGTATATAATATACATTCATCATGCTTAGTCGATTTTTGTTCTAACTCTACTTCATCAACAAGGATTTTAGAGTGTATTTTCCTATAATTACATATAAGTTTGAGTATAAGTGAATGTGATTTATCGACCTTGCTTTAGACAGACATTTTAATGGCCGACTGTAATGATAATTATGACATTTATGAAATTTATGAAATGGAGAAGTGAGATTGGGGATTTTTAAAAATCTTTTTGTTTTTGCTGTATTTGGAGATATTATAATAATCACTACATTATACAAGGTTTCTGTATGATCTCCTTCTTATTCAGTTCGGTAATTCTATCTATGTTAAGAGTAATAGAGTAACATAGTAGTAAAATATCGAGGCTAATTTTGTGAGGTGTAAAAAAGTAAAAGTGTTCATTGTTGAATTAATCGTTAGTCATATTTTTCAGTTTCATTTTCATTTCCTGTTTCTCTTCTTTTATGTTGCCCGTCCATTCATTCAGGCGGTAAGATCTTGTCTTCTGGATGAGTTGAGATATAGATATAGGAAAGTCTTACCTCTCTCGCATTTCACCCCTTCAGATGAGCATTATCAAAACGCTATACTTCAGGGGTAAGATCGAGCAGAAGTTTTGGTTTTACTGTTATTGATGTTCAGTTGTAGACTTGTTCACTATAAAGTTGCCTCTCATACCGAAATGTCCATCTTCTGGTACGCTTTGACTAGTTGGTCCGCGACTCTTCCCCTGATATAGTCTGTTAAATGACAGCCGTCATTTCCTAACAACCTGTAGAAATTTGTGATTTTCAGATCACCTGTCACCGGATTCTTTCTCTTGGGTTTGCTTCGGTGTAGAAGTTCACCTGTAAATGGGGTTGGTACGTTGTTTGAGGAGTTTGTGTCTTTAGCACAATTATTATAAGAAGTGACTGATTGATTAATCTGTCGTTGTAATTCAACATCCGTATCTGGCACAAAATTTACTTTAGATCTTGAGACTATCGACAGATGAAGGTTATATTTATCAATATCAAGCCCCATAGTGGTGGCTATCAACACTCTAGGCTTTTCTGTTTGCATCGGTACAAGATCACATAGTTCGATTGGTAAGTTGGGAAGAATTTGATGCACCTCTTCTTCAAATAATGCTAAAGATTGATGTTTTGGTGAAATTTGCCTATGAGTTAGCTCCTTATTTCTTTGCGTAATGTTACAAATGCCAACCATAATTATTATGCACTTCGGCCTTCTAAATCTTACGGTGTTAGTGGCAACTCTAACCACATTCTGGAGATCTAGGCCACCTACTGCTATAACCCTGGATCTTATTGTTGGTAGTCGGTCTCTGACAAGCGATTCCACGTTTCTCCCTCGTGAATCAGACACGATTAGGAGGTCCAACCTCTCCATTTCAGTTCAATTATCTGATCGTTTATATTGATGTAATTTAGTGTTGGTTTGTGGTCTTCTTCCTACCGTATTCAGTTAATAACCGAGCTTTAACTGATTCCAGTATCCGTCCGAATTTGTTCTGGCCTTTGAAGTGCTTAGAACTTAATGACACACGCTGCCCGTCCTTGACCTTCACTGCGGGGTACCGGAAACCAGTACCCCACTGTGTCGATGTCGTGATTTCGTAGTATTTTGTCGCGGTTTGTTCTTCCAACAATATCTTCCTAATTGATGGATTTTGCTTGAACTTGGCAATTACTATCTCCTCTAGCAGGAACTCAGCCTGTAGTGTCCATTCCATACTACAGTCGATCTTTTCACCGAGCCGTTTTACGGTAACAGGGCTCGCCACTCTACGTAGGTGCTCGGCGAGACTCGGGTTTCCCGCGTGAAGAGCCTTCTGTGACTGGTAGCAATGTTCTGCCGAAGAATAAGGCTTCCCCTTAAAAACAAAAGATGCCGGGAAAAAATTTGAACATATGGAGTGCTCTCCTTTAAAACGCAGACCATCCTCGTCTACTTTTGTGGCCATTGCGTCACTTGGCCGACATTTTTTCGGCAGTAGGTGTAGATCGTTTGCTGTGAAGGTTTTCCCGGCCAACTTGATGTGGTTTAGAACGAGGTCAGCTGGGAAGTTTTCAAGCCGTAGTAGCGTGTAACAGTTCTTTAATAGTTCGTAATCTCCGTCTGTTTTGCTGGTGTTCATTTTATTGAGCCATACATTCTTATAGATTTGCTCCGATCTTAGGTTCTTAGCTTTTGAGACGATTTCTTTCTTGACTTCAGGAGTTTCAAGTTCAATATACAAGGCACGCGTATCATGAATCCTAGCCTTCCCTATCCTATAGGCTGTCAGAATAGAGTCTGTTCTGAAAGATGGGATAATCGATTTGACCATTTTTGCTACTATCATGACGGTGTCTTCTTTATACTCGTAGATCTGCTGATTTTGCTTTATGGTTTTGAGAATTTCACCACTTTTGTCAACCCATGCTTCATTTATCCCTTCAATAACCAAATAAGAGTTCTCTTCTTCTGGTGGTTTGAGAATCTCGGACGTATCTAGGTTGTTTAGCTTTTGTTTTGTATTTTCAAGGAGTGTGCCGAATGATTGCCTTTCCGTTTCCAGAGCTTTTATTCTTAACCCCAGAGCCTCAATATCCTCTGAGATCGAGGTACCCAGGTTAGAAATCTCAAGCTCCAATGCCGGGATTGTTGTGGCCGCCATCGCAGTACCTGCAACTGCATCGGTTATTAGATCAGTTTGCCTCCGTAATTCTCCCTTAAAAGCAGTTAGTCGACTCTCGAGAATTGTCAGACTGAGTTTACCTGTCGTTTTTGAGTATTCCTGTGTTTCAGGAGCATTTTCTTTGATAGTCTTTGAAGCAGAAGATGAAGCTAAAGATGGAGGGGCTAGCCTCTTTATCTCCGCTTCCAGGGCTTTTATCCTAACCATCGAGTCATTTATAGGGAAAGCATTTTTTTCTCCTCCGAAGTGGTTTGACATTTCTCTAAGAACGTTTTCGGTAACTATCTTCGTGATATACTCGATATGATGCTTTATGAAGTTCTCTTGAACTATAGACATTTCAGGTATTTGATTATTTACCTCTTGGGTTAGTTTTGTTGTCCCGTTTTCTTCCCCTAGATCAACTGATTCCTTATTTGGCATAGATTTTACAACAGGAATATCGCTTTCAAGAAAACTCCCGGTTTCTTCACTGCCTGAACTGACTATATCCAGGGGCGTAGCGGTGCCTGGATGCGTTGCTAATGACGCTACTGACGTTGTGCTGGGAGTTATGCCCGCGCACGGTTGTGGGCGTGTTTTCTGGCTGTCAATCATGATCGATGTTACGGCATTTTCAAGTATTTCTTCAACTAAAGTCTCAATTTTTCCTCGAACTTCAATCTGACTTACTTGTTTATATGGCTCATCATAATGTGGATGATCTGGGGCACTGATAAATTCCTTTGATATAGGTGAGCTCGTGAGAAATCCTCCGGAATTTTTCACTGGAGATTTCAGAGCGTTGAAGTAAAATTCGTCGTCGCTCTCTCGCTCATCCAACGGTTTTACCGTTGACTCCTGTATTCTTGAATCCTTAATCGTCTCAGTTTGCTTAGTAGAACCGTTCATCTTGATAAAATTTGTACCTACAAAGTCTCTGATATTAGATCACAAAGATGACTGGATTTGTTTTTCCATGTACGATCTTAATCCTCCTTTTCTGGCGAAAATACGCTCTCTATCTTTCTAGTGCGTGTACCATGTCGCGGTACTTTCCCGCCTCTTGTTTTAGTTTAAACAGTACAGAAATCAATACTCTTGTACACCACTGTGCATAACTCACTCTAGATGCGTTGTTCTCATAGCAATGCGTATATATATAAAGGCTTATTAGTTACATGTAGGCCTGGTGTAACTTACCAATGAAACACATAACTTTCGTTAACCTTACTGACCTGGTACAATGTAATATTTCCTTTTCCTACTGTAGGTTGCGAAGGAAAGTGCGTTGACTTTCAACCCCAATGCGAAAATAACTGCTCATCATGACAGTATTATGAAGTGAGTGGTGTTTTCACATTATGTTATTTTCGTCAATTATGATAATTAATAAGCCCTCTCGATGAATTAACTTGATTTATTTGTCAGTCAACGATAGATATTTTATAACTTTTTTGTCATGCCGATAACGTTTTGGCGTTATATAATGTTTCCCCACACAAATAAAGACTTAGTTGGACTTTATGTTCAGGTATATTGGCATTTCTTATATTTCCACCTCAATTTTCAGCCCCGAATTCGGCGCCGATTACTTCAAAAAGTTTACCCTTGTAATGAATGCCTTAGACAATAGAGGTGAGTATCAATTGAAATGTAGATTTATTTGTAGTACTGGTATACATTTTTTGTATTTTACCTATATTTGTCAACTTCACACAAATATGTAACCATTTGACACATAATTTTCAAATCAATACATGCAAAGCATCTCCTTTTTCGTGAGATCTCGGGGTCTTGGCATATATGTTGCAGTTGAGTTTTTATGTACTAACTGTACTATATGTAGTTCTAGTTAATATAAACACCAAATCCTCTTTACAAATCTATGAAGTCATCTGTTATTAGGAGGCTGGTAATTAAAGTGATTTGCTTATTTAATTAGCCTCCTACTCTTTTCGCTCTTGGTCTGGATATTCTGTATACTAGACCATCAACATTACAATTTTACTTCATGGCTTTGTTTACTTTGGCTTTGTGTGTGGATGGTGCGGGTGTCTGCCAATGTGTATGGCATGGACGTTGTGGTAATCTATCCATCTCTTCTTTTCTTCCTTCTGTCAGCTGCCAGGAACCATGTAAACAGAATGTGTCTTGCTGCGGACATTCCTCTGGTTGAGAGTGGCACAGCTGGTTATTTAGGGCAAGTTACAGTCATAAAAAAGGTAGGGGTTGATATTACTATTTCTGATTGTTCCCCAATAATCCTAATTAAAATTATCCAATCCATACAATCACAGCAATATACACATCCGACTAAATGTGTACATCCTATGTTTAGGGTCTCACCGAGTGCTATGAATGTCAGCCTAAGCCAGCTCAGAAAAGTTTCCCGGGTTGTACTATCAGGAACACGCCATCTGAACCTATACATTGTATAGTCTGGGCCAAACATCTTTTCAAGTAAGCTCATTTTATGTTTCTCACGCTCTCAATTTTTAAACTAATGTGATGATGGCATTTGTTCTCCGAAACGTTGATGTTCTCCGAAACGTATATGTCTCGGGTTTCCCTTGAATACACAGAGTATCCTAATAACTAATAACCCAAGTGTTGGTTAGGTGTATACATAGACAGAACGTATCGAGAACTTGATACGCGAGAGGTTTCTTGATGTATGGCCGAGTGCTGCACATATATGCAGATCTCACTTTGTTGAGTGTAATAACCTAACTTCAAATCATCACAAATGTGGTATAATTCTCTTTTCTCATACAGTCAGTTGTTCGGGGAAGATGATCCAGACCAAGAAGTTTCTCCAGACACAGCTGATCCTGAGGCTGCAGGTACTCCCAGATTTTTATTTCTCAGCCATGATTTACATCTTAAGTCCATTGAGTATTTACTTAATCAAAAATAGATTTTGAGTGTGCGTTTAGTTAAGTAATTGCGAGAAGTTCAAATATTATGCTGTAATAAACTTCCCCCTATTCTTTACAACTATTTTTCAAAAATTATAAATTGATTGATTGGAAGGCAACTCAACTGAAACAAACCATGGTATTCAGTTTTACAGTTTTTTAATTTGGCGATCCTGACGCGTTTCGCCGTTCTTTGGTTTCTTCTTTTTAAAAATATATCTGTCCTGGTACATCCGATTAACATTTTCCGCACGTTTATAACAGGTGATGCAGGTGAAAGTGCCTTGCAAACTGACGCCAAAGACGACGGTGTTGGTGGAATAGAAAGGAAATCCACCAGAGCATGGGCAGCTGATATAGACTATGATGGCAAGAAAATATTTAATAAAGTAAGTGAACTACTTGGTTGGTCTGATAAATCCCCACATTGATAAGTTTCAACCATTTGTACTTTATTTTGTAAAAACAATAGCTATGTACTGCTCGTCAATTTCTGTGTCTATACTATTAATGTATTATGTTTTCTCTCTACTTCAGTTATTCCGCGATGACATAAAGTATCTGCTATCAATGCATAACCTTTGGAAGAAACGTAAAGCTCCCACGCCTTTGGATTGGGATTCACTGCCAGAACCAGGTTTGTGGCAAATACTTTATTTAGAGAACTATGAGATCAACCCCATCTTTTTAATTGAATGTATAGGACTGTTCTATCGTGTTTCAGTTCAGTCTTGATTGATTGTATATTTTACCAGGATAGTTCAGCTCTAGAGCTGGTCTTCCACTAACTGCTGGGGTAGTATCCCACCATCTATTATTGAGAGGGAACACGCTAACGAGTTCTATACTCTTGCTCTCTCATTTAAACTGCAATGGCTCTGGGTCCAAAGTCAGCAATTTAGACTACTGCGCCACTCCTCCCTCCCACTTGAAATACCATGCTAATAGAATGATGGATCTCTAACGAATGTTGTGCCCATATTTTAATTTGGATGTGTATATTTGTACGACAAAAGACCCATTTAATTAAAATTTAAACTATGGGATAACTTTCATTTTATAGAAGATCGCGAGACACGGGATGCTGGCATCCAGGATCAGCGGATTTGGAGCATGAAGGAGTGCGCTCAAGTATTAGAAAAGAGCCTCGCAACTCTGAAAGGCGAGCTAAAGAAACAGGGAGAAGATGGCACTCTGACCTGGGACAAGGTAACATTTCGCCTCATTTATTTGTTTTTACAAATCTAATAATACTTTGAGCAAATGGTCAGATTAACAATAAATGAGCCCCCCCCCCCCCACACACACACACCAACAACAACAACAAATGATTTTAAAAATCGAGTTTTTCTATGTCCCCCTTCTCTATTTTTCTCTTTTCATTTGTATGGTGTCCATGAAAAGCATAACCCGGGTTCCTCCTTTAGTTGAAGAGTGGGATGCAGGCTGCTAAATTTTGTTACTAAGTAAAGTGACATATTTACCAGTACAGAACATTAAATCTTAGCTAATTATTCCGATCTCATTACCTGTTAGATAGTGGAGAAACTGATTGTTAGTATAAATCACTTCTCCCTCATTTATTCTAGTACAATAGAAAATAGCCTTTAAAAAAATGTTCGGCCTCAAATTGTAAAATCTAAATCTCTTTAACACCCCCAACTAGCCAGGGACACCCTGGAAGACCTGGAAATATTTTTCAGATGCGTGTAACCTATTCTGTACACCGTTTGTATGAATAAAAAATGCTTTGAATTGAATTTTCAGGACGACGAAGCTGCTATGAATTTTGTGACTGCTGCAGCCAATATACGATCTCGAGTGTTTGGTATCGCCACCAAGTCTAGGTTTGACATCAAGTCTATGGCAGGCAATATCATACCGGCTATTGCTACAACAAACGCTATCATTGCTGCCTTAATCGTCATGGAATCTCTCAAAATCCTCACCGGAAATATCGACAAATGCAAAACAGTAAGTACCTTCCTGATTATTGTTAATGGTTTTTCATATGAGCTAAATAATGTGATTTTCTGTTTGAATTAACATTATTGAACTTGCTATGACGTTTTCTGTTCAGGTGAGATAATACTTTGTCTTTTCTCGCTCTAGATTTACCTGAATAGGCAGCCTAACCCTCGGAAAAAGTTACTGGTCCCCTGCGTCTTAGATAAACCAAGCCCCAAGTGTATCGTCTGCGCCGAAAAGCCAGAGGTGTCTGTCAGACTCAATACCACAACTACCACAGTTAAAACTTTGGAAGATAAGGTATGCCATCTTAAGAAGCCAAGACAAACAATCCGATTGATCCATAGTGAATGTTTTCTGTGGAAATCCCTATCAACCACAACAAGCTGCTGTCCTGTATCGATGACAAGAACTGTTCGCTTCCTCTAATATGAATTGTACAGGGAAACTGTCTTATGTCCGTTTTTGTTGTTTTCTCTCTAGATCCTGAAGGTCGGTTTGGGAATGGTTGCTCCGGATGTCGAGTTAGACGATGGGAAAGGTAATAATTGTTTTCGTTTTGTCAGCGTCATTATAAAAGAGAAAATATATCAGGGCCTCTGAAATAAGTGGCGATGATTTGTGAAATTCTAATTTTCTTGCCATACTCAGGCCTTTTTTCCACGGGACTTCTATAATTGCCAGTGTTCACGTAAATGAATAGAAGACGAGTTTTCATTGCTTTATTCAATTGACTCAACCGAATATTTCGTCTGTGCGTAATGGTTCACATGTATTTTTAGGTACCATACTAATTTCGAGCGAGGAAGGAGAGACCGAAGGTATGCGGTTTTGCGTGATTATTGTTAGTTTAGTAAGATGGAATTGCTGCTATCAATATACTTCCCTGATGAAACGTTTTCTCGTCGTCATTGTCCATAACTATTTGATTTATTTTTCTCAGAGAACGCCGAAAAAATGTTGAGTGTATTTGGGATCCGGAACGGCAGTCGTTTAAAAGTGGATGATTTCTTACAAGTCTACAACCTTGTCGTCAATATCATTCACGAGTAAGCTAATTTATTTCCACTACCTTATTCAATCGAAGAAAGTGGTCGTCAAGTGTATAGCACATGGATAATGAACTATATAAAAAGTCGCGAAGCTAGGGCTAAAAGTTGATATGTTCAGTGTACAGTATAGCACATGATAATGAACTATATAAAAAGTCGCGAAGCTAGGGCTAAAAGTTGTTTCTATTCCCTTTGTTTACATCTCGTTAAAAAAAGTCTCAGGGAAACTGGAAAGCTACCTTAAATAATTCCTTGATACATCTGATGAGCTTTTATTTTGGTCCAAGGAAGTGAGTCGCTTTATTTATTTGGCTAATGTAATGACCTAGCTTTCTGGTGTTACAGGGAAAAGCTGGAAGAGGAAATGGAATTCGAAATCGTCGGCGATGTTTCACAATTACAAGCCAAGTCCGAAGAACTTGCAGCAGCCAAAACGGACAAATCGCCAGAACCAGGCACAAGCGCTGAAGGAGATGGTAAGCGTCATAAACTTCTCAATTAATTTTGAAATTATTTACCTGGACTAGAAGAGGCATAATAGGAAATAAACCGGCCTCTGTGGCTAGTACACTGTCGTGAAAGGGCTTTCACGACAGTGTACTACCTAGGGTGGGTGTCTGTAGGCCAGTAGGCGTGTAGAGAAGTTCTAAGGGTCAGTTCAACGTCCTTGTTCCTCCAAACGAAAGCATATACGTATGTATGTGAGTGAGGTGTAAGTGTCCTATGAGTAGCGTATGGCTTGATTTTCGAGCGACAGTATTCTAAAATTACCAAATAAAAATTACCGCAAGACAGGCGTTGTGTAGGTTTTTTCCAATCTGTATTCTGAAAATAATTATCACTAGCTTGTAGTATCCTGCCGGGGTTCGAATATGATTTAATAGTGATTATATAATTTATATAGTGATTTGCGTAGAGCATGACCTTTCGCGTGATAGTCTTTTAAAAATAATATGAACTATCACCTGGCTCATAGTACTACCTTGTTGTCGTTGTCGTTTTGGCATTTGAAGGTACAATAGGAAATTGCGATTTATTTCGTTAAGGCCAATATAATATTTAATACATTACAAAAATACGCTCTGTCCGTCATGGATGGGTCTCAGGCGTTGCTTGACTTACCTCAACAAAATATTATTTTCTTGACTTACCTCAACAAAATATTTACCTACTCGGACTCGGTATATTAAACTTACGTGTGCACATACATACAGGCACATTATCATTTTATACAGTTTAGTTCAGGAAACGATTATTCAGTTTTCGTTGCTTTTCACCAATGTTTTGATCGTCGAATTTATTAACAAATAGTTATCGCACACGAGTAGGATTGTGTCTGGGTTTAAATGCACTCAGTGCTTAGTGGTCAGAAGTTACATTAGGGGGTTTGTACTAATAGTAGTACCTATACTATACATACGTCAACATCGGTACATTTACTTAATAATTACCTCTTGCCATATGTATGAATGTATATATGGTTACTATACCTTAATTAACTATAATTAGGTTACTACTTGTATAGGGTTTTAATAGCAATCGCTAATCACAGAAGTTACAATAGGGTGTTTGTTATAGCAGCAGTGTATGTCAGGAGTTACAATACGGGTTTGTAATAACGGCAATTAATGTTAGAAGTTACAAATTACACAATAGAAGGGTTGTACCAGCAGATGTTAATGTCAGAAGTTTCAATAGGGAGTTTGTTATAGCAGCTGTTTAGGTTATGAGCTTCAATAGGTACTATGTGTTGAGTACTAATAGAGTACACATGGGACGCTTTCGTGTGACGTAGTCATTCACCCTTGTAACTTCTTTTTTTTCACCTGGCTAACCTAACTACCGACGCAACCTTGACCAATGAATAATTGCGTCACATTTGTTCTGTCACGTCATACCTTATGACATCACGTACTACGTTTGACTCATTACAGTGGTAGCACCAGAGCGAGGAACACGTATATAGTTGTAACTTGTTATTATGTAGTTTCGCTTTCAATAATGATAATGATAATGCAACTATAACTTCTTTGTTTTCTAGATGGTGATGATGCACTGATGGTGATTGATGAGCCGACTACTCCAGTGGCCAAGAAAAGGAAACACTCTGAAGATACTGAAACATCCGCTTCAAAGAAAGCCAAGCTAACAGATGATGACGTCGTTGTTCTCTGATTCATTCACATAGTTGTGTTGATAAGGAGCGTTCCATTGTAGCTATATTATTCGGTTTTGTATTCATTCAAACACATTTATTTTAATAGTCATTGTTTTGTATTTACTATGATCATGTATATCACCTGGAAATTAATCTCAGGACCTTAGAAAAAAACATATTGTCTTTCCATGAAAGTGGTGTTGTATTTTTTATTTGATGAAAATAATGTCTGTCCACAGATTTGTTAAGTATAAATCACGATTCATTATTCCTCAGACATCAGTTGTTTGATAACGATATTATCACATGAATCTTTTGTATGTGACCGATGTGTAGTCATGAAACGTATGAGTTGAATATCATTTCAGAAGTTAACATTTTGTATGTATGACCCGTTTTTAGTGTACGTTTAATAAATGCGAAGTAAATAAAATCTTGACTATCGACCATTCTAGAGTTGGAATCTATTGATGGGATCTTATTAGCTCCACCTCCTTAGTCCTAGCATAAAAGTCACCTCCCCTCCCCCGCTCCCTTTCCCCAATGGTGAGGGAAGACAGCAAACTTGAAGTCAAACTTTTATTGTGGAATTAGGATTTTGGTCAGATGACCAATAGTATTACAGAAGGAATCTAGATTATGACAGTCAATTGGTAACTCAAAAGTCAGTGAGTCCACTGGTGGCCTCCCCCAGGCCTCTCCAAAGAGTAAATCTCTACGCCCGTATTGGTATTTTGTACCCTCTTCCCGACCTACTTCGTGTATACCGGTACTCCTAAGGAAATGGCTTCCGTGTGCAATTGATGTTAAAATTTGCATTCAATGGGCAGAATTAAAACATCAATGTTGGCCATTTATTCTACTGCACCAAACGTGGAAATGTTAGTAGATTCTCCTAATTATTTTATCATACTGAAATTCAAGAGGGCCTCTCGGAAAAAACTTTGGCATAACATAAATGAAAGATTTTGGTGTCCAGTCCTATATTTCGAGGTCAAGGAAGCTAGTGGAATAAAGATAAAATCCAAGACACATGATGCCTTTCCGCTAGGGGGCGCTACACCTTATTTTCCACACATTTTCCTTAAAATATACAAATGCTTTGTATACAGAATTTTTTTTCTCAATTTCTTTTTGTTATATTAGAGTTAAATAGACACAGCAAGTGTCTTGAGATCAGCGCATTGTTAGCTACCTACTCCTACCCCCCACCCCGCACTTAAACCGATGTTGTGTCATTATGGCAGATGGCGTAGACTATTATATTTATTGATTTAAATAAATAAACACCAAAATCGTAAGAAAGACGATGCAAGTTAATGTTAGGGCTCCTGAGGGGGGTGTCTAATTTTTCTTGTCGCTACCAAGAAACAACAATTGCCACTTATCACTAAGACAATTCTTTTGTCGTTTGTCACTTAATTTCCGTAAAAATGGCCCGTTTTTTGTTGGTAAGGACTAGTAAGGTCTTTGTTGATTTGTCAGGCTAAGAAAGTTTTTTTGTCGTTTGTCACTTGATGCCCATGTCGATTGTCGATCCTAAGAATAGGCCTTGTCGATTTGTCGAATTTACCCCTCAAGAGCCCTAATGTTTGCTTGAGTTGTTTTATTATTATGCGACCAATATGGATATATTTATCCTTGGTAACTACTTCGGTGGCTTGAGACTTAAACTTTCATCTTTACCATACCTTATTACCTCTCCCTGCCTCTCTTCTCTCTGACTGTCTGTCTCTCTTTTCTCTCTCATTTATTTATCTGCTAAGCGCATCTGACTTGACATCACTTTGTCAGTTTTCGATCTGGCAATAGAATTAGCCGATAAGTGGCATTATGGACGTGTCAGGAAAGCATGACAGCACCTGTGATATCTCATTAAACCTGCCTTCCCAGGTATTAAGATCGAGTGGTTCTTCTGGAATTACATCTTTATTAGCTTAAGAAACCAAGAGCCGAACTGGAACAGTGGAACGCGAGCGAAATCCACTACATAATAACTCTGAAAACAACGTATCTAGAGTGGTTTACACATAGTGCGTATTTCACTAGTGATTTACGTGGCGTTGTCATGGCAACCAATTTGTTTTTTTGCTATGATTACCGGTAAAATTCAAATTCATGACTCGATTTTTTTTCTATTCTCATGATTGAAAGCATGTATGATAAATCTGTTAACTAACTCATTGGTTTCAGTCTCTTAGAATATTGCACTCGTTGCTACGCAACTCGTGCAATATTCACGCTCCTTGTTAGTTAAACTGTATGTATTTAAACACCACTGGGTCATCATAGTTGAGGCATGTCACCTCTCTCTCTGTATGTCAGATAAGACATTCCAGCCGCCCTTATAGGCTGAGACACTATGTTAGGCCCATAAACACTATCTATTCAGGCATACCAGATATCTTTTTATTTTTTCCTATACAGGTTCAGTAAATGTATTTATAATATCAGAGCTTACAACCACTTTTAGCTCTTAAATTATAAGTAACATTACCAAGTATTACTAACAAAATCGGGAATAAAGTGTAGAAAACCACATTTTAAAGTGTCCATGCTATGACACCTATGACCTATAGGTTAGCCAGGAGCTTTTCTGTGACGTTGTCATGTAACATTGCATGGTGATGCAATTTTGTTGCTAGAAACACAGCACTTTAATAACGTTCTGGAATGGGCTAGGGGCACTGATAGGTTTGTTTTCAGGCAGCGCTGGGGGCCCTGGATGGGGGTGCTTGATGTAAACCGATTTCTAACCCATTTCCAACCCTAATTTGTTAATGAAACAGAGCGGAATGGCTTCGCACCATTTTTGGCAATGTGCACCTGATGTAATATATCGGAGATCTGGCCAGCAGTTTCTGAGAAAATAGGAGTTTTAAGGCTCCAAACGCTATTCTATTAATATTTAGATAGTAATATAATTAACCATCGCCACCATGAGGGTGATGGGTGTTAAAACTGTTACCAAATGTAGGCCTATATATGTTTATGGGACCAGAGATGCCAAGTGTCCCGATTTGTCCGGGATCGACAGTCCCGGAAATCAGCTTTGTGTCCCGCGTCCCGCCCGCAGACAACTTTGTCCCGGAAAAATGTAATTTTTGCCAAATAATATTTAACCCCTAAAAATACTTAAAATTCACCAGAGAGCAAGCAAAATCTCTTAGCTTGTCTTAGACCCCATGCCTCATGGGTTGAGATACAGTACAATTAAGTTGTCTGCAAAGTTCATGTTCACAAATTGAAAGGGAAGTAACAAAATTCCAATCACAATATGACAATTACCTACATAAAGATATTCAAAATACAATTAATTCACATATCATTGGCAGGGTGCGACAAGATCCAAATTATCAACCAGCCCCCAGGCAGGTTAATTTAAAATCTAGGCCTACCTGCCTACCTCACAATTTTACCTGCCCAGTAGTTTCAGACCCCCTTTAGCCTAAACATTTACATGACATCTTTATAATAGGCCTATCTGAGACTCCCTATAGGCCCTACATCATCAATATTGCTTAATAATAAATCTGTAGAATAATACCTTTCTTTAGTATTTTAATCTCGAAGTCCAAAATCACACATGCATTTACCTTTATATTTAAGTAATACGTAAACATAATTAATAAACACATACTCAATGAACTTAAACGCATTAAATACAAAGAAGGCATTAACACAATGTAAATTATCTCTTCAATATTCGTAATGGAGGAATACGATTTCGAAATTGGAAAAAAATTATTATGAAAAAAAGAAAGTTAAATTTCCTAGGGCTCATCAGTATCAATTTAAATTTCGACTATGAAACTAAGTTACATGCATACATAAGGTGGTAGGAGAGGGAAGAGAGAGAGAGAGGTCGTGAGGGAGAGGTGAAAAATCTATAAAATTGTAGCACTGAAGTCTCTAATAGGAAATTATGCCGAAAATACACCCAAGCCACCATTCGATCTTCATGTAAAACTAAAAGTAAAAAATTGTAAAAGTACAAGTCTATATTTTTATTTTTTTATGCGAATCAAAGTAAGAAGTTTATATTATCATTAGGACAATATTTAACCCAAAAAAATGCTTAAAATGCACCAGAGAGCAAAGAAAACCCTGGCTTCTGGGGCCCTAAGCGGGCCCCCAGACCCCACGCCTTAATGGCTGGGATAGTGTCCCGCAAGCCTGACTCAAAAAGTTGGCATCTCTGTGGGACACCTTGGTGAACCATGTCAATTAACCCGTGAAACCCATATATGGCGCATAGTAGCCTACTAAATGAATGGTGTGTTTCTTTGATGGAGTCATAATCAACAATTTATACTTATAGTGAGTGAGGGGCGCGCTGTCTTCAGTCATTGACTGAAATAAAATGTTTTTCTATTCTAACGTTATTTATTCTATTCTATAGTTAAGCACAACACAAAAACAATTGAAATTTCAAGAAAAAGCCGTATATATATATCATATACATAGGTTATACACATTGCATGATATGTAGGTCCAACTTCGGCAGGGAAGTATTAACTTTGCGCGCGACTTTTCATTCAGACCATCCGCACCGCACATGTTACACTCGATGGTTCCTTTTCGAACAACAAATCGCGCTTGCTGCTTAGTACGAACGGTCACATGACACAAAATATGGCCGCCTCCATGCAGGATGGAGGTGGTCCTCTGTCAGTTACATATTTTGTTGATATACATGCTCTATATTCAAACAATTCCAGTGTTTAGGTAAGAACTATTTTGTAACTATGGATGCAACATCTAGGATATAATTTTATGTTGTATATTCAGTACGTTGACACCCGAAATCTGGTTCTCTTTCCCAGTCGAAAGAGGGGACAGGGTAGGCATCATAGTGTGTCCGGTACGTAGGCTACATCGGATGTACATGTAAGATAGGCCTACCGTACGGTACGCTGCATGTAAGCTAATGTTGCCTGCAATGGCAAATGGCTTAGGTGTATCACTTATTATTTAGTGTAACAGGACCCCCCCCCCCCCCATTTATGGAAACATTTTTGTGAACTCCATTGTCACTATAAAGCCTGTGGATACCAGGCATTTCATCGGTCGCCTGTCGTGACCCCCTCCCGACAATATCCAAAATTCTGGATATATTGTCGGGTGCTGATCGACCGTCGGGATCCTATGAATTGTTTTCTTCTTTTTAATATGTATTCATGGTCTATACCGAGTGTTGTTATGATGTTGAATACCTCCCGTTGACATATATGTGACATATGTCGACACTAGTTCTCAACTTCAGAGACAGAGTAGCCTATATTTGTTCATTTATGTTTAACAGCTAAATTCATTTAGAATTAATTATTAGTATTTTCCGCACATATTTTGACTATTTCAACTTGTGCATATATCTAAATCACTGATGGTCATGTGGTTCGATTCCCGATCTCTGATTTGTAGACAGAATTTGTACAAGCCTACTATTCCTATGCAAAAATGACCTTCCCTCATGCAGGTCTTAAGGCTCTAGATTCCTTAGCCTAATATTTGAGCCCTAGTGTCAATTTTTAGAATTATATAGAGGAGAGTATATGTTGGTAATTTGTAGTTATGTAACGGTGGTTTAAATCTAAGATGTATCCAAGACATTTTTTCCCCAAAAGAATTGTGTGGGTCGCTCTGCTGGGGTCTAAATAATGGAAAGATTTCATAATATGAATATTGTTAAAATATTTCTTGGTAGAAATAAGCATAACGAGTGTCTGAATGATTTTATTGTAATATATTTGAGCTATGGAATCGATTCTATTATAGTATTCTTACCACATAGGAAACAACCTCAAATGGGCGCAGAAATTAAAATAATCTTTGAGTACGGTAATAATAAATATACTCATGTTGGAAGAAAAAACAGAGCCAGAGCATGGTGGGAGTTAGAGGTATTAGAAGAGTTGGTGATATATTGAAGCCAGATGGAGAAATAGTGTCATGTCGAGAAATAAGAAATAAATATGGTGAAGAAATGCGGGTCATGAGACAACTTTAACTTAAAATTAGACAATTTGGGCTTGTCAATTTTACAATGGTATAAGGTGGTCATTTTTAGACAATGACAGGTGACCGATTGTTGGTCACTGTGTGCCACTATGTCGGTGGTCATTTTGTCGTACAAGGGAATACCCCATTTGATGATCCACACATTTAATACAAAGGATTTACATGGGTGTATTTTGTCCTCACCAACACATACCCTTTTATCAATTTTTCAAGGAGGAATTCCCCTGCCCCCGCCCCCCGGTCTTTTTATTCTATGATTTCAAGAGCTAAACTTAAAAATGTTATTCCAAATACAATTAATTATTCAGTTGATGTCAAAAACCAAAATCATTTCATGTACTGATTGTGCAAAAGTCAATATTCTTCTGTCTGTATCGATTGTAGTACCGTATATGACTTAAATTTTAAATGAATTGTAGAGGTGTGCTTTTTATCTTTGTATCTCGTGAAAATATCGCCATGTCGACAACTGAGTACAAATAAAATGTATTGAAAAATAAATATATAGGCGTACTCCGCACACATTTTTCGCACACGTACAACAAGGGAAAAATCTATGATTTTGAATTGTGCTACTTTAACTTGTACTAAAAGCTGCTGTTATACGATGAAGCAAATAATGATAAACATTTATTCAACGTTATTTTGTATTTTAAGTGTTGCCGTGGCTGCATTTTGCCGTTTTGGCGTGCGCATGAATATGATAGGCTATAAGTTGTATGAAACACACACCTGGTAGAGAAATTATAGTAAGAGCATAATCTGGGTATCGTAGTTTATATTGGCATTCTTTCTTTCTAATTTGTCTGTGTTATAATCAATTTGTTTGACAAAATTGATTTGTTTTATCCAGTTCCATCGATAGTGACCTTATTGAAGACATTCTGTCACCATACCAATCACAACATGGGTCCATCCACCATCATCGCGCAATCAGAAGTCTCCAGCCAGCAAAGTACGCAGGTATTCTCCACGAGGACTATCCCTCCACGTACCAAACACTTCAATATCCTCTGGTAGAGACATTCCCTTTTGTGGAGACCGTTGGCACCTATTGGGATCAGCGGGATGTTACCGGACGCTACACTGTCGTCCATCACCCTGTGGAAACATTATCCATCTTGGAGCCGGGTGGTCGAGGGGGATGTGCTAAGAATGCGCGTGCCACAGTAAAATCAACGGCTTCCACTAGCAAGTGTTTATTTGCCACGAATGCCGGCTTCTTCAACACTACATCCGGCTCATGTATTGGTAGTTTTTGTTTCATTATTACCGGGACTTGTAACACATACCTACTGGTCACTGCGGTGGTCTTCCCCTAGTACCGGTACGGTACCTAAGGGTTCCATGAATTATTCCACACAGATAACGTGTCTAGCTTGTAGCTGTTGTGTTTCATGTTTTGCTTTTTTAAAACGATATAGCGATTATACATTCATTATCACCAAGGGGAGTCATTAATCATTGCTAACCACGCACTACTCATTGTTTTGCTGACCACCATTGCCCACGCACCTGAATTTATATTATTCCATATATATTTTTTTATAATTTATCATTATGATCGTTGTAATTTTAGGTGATTTGGTCTCAGATGGCAGAGAAGCACATAGCTCAGGGGGCATCCAGAATGCACATTTTGGAATTAGAAAAGATGGCTCATTATTTTTCGGGTGAGTGAGTTTTCCCCTTTTGTCAAACTAATCGTCTGAAGTCTGCTTGGTTTATGAGTAGACCTAGTTTATTACAATCCGTTCTCAATATGGTTAACATCAAGGACGTACATTTTCTTTTTGCAATTAAATTAATTTTAAAATATTCCTCCAGGTACATTCGGGAAGATCTAGACTTGGACGCTGAATTTTCCCAGCTCGTTAGTGGTGTCATTTGGTTGGTTCGTGATGGCCGTCCATTTGTTGACGTTAGTCTACAACTTGAAAGTCCAAAAAGTCAAGAGACTGGTAATTTCCGCTGTTCTATTAGTGCGTCCGAAGCACGATGTATTTCTTTTCTCTTTTGTTTGCACTATGTTCGTGCCTCGGGTCAAAATAAATCTGGTTATTTTCATATCACACACTTTTTTTTACACTGTTTTCCTTGCCTATATCATATTCATAAATGTTATGTCTTGGGAATTTCATAGATTCCTATCCCAATGGCTTGAAAACGTTATTTTTTTTGCGTAATCAATAAAGCGAAAATTTCTTATTCTTTATTTATTATTTCTCTATCTGTTACTTTTGCAGGTTCCCTTGAATATTTTTCCCAAGTTATATCAGCTCGAGTGGCCATCGGAAATGATAGACAAGGACGCGTTATAGTTGTTTATGTCGATGGAAAAACTGGGAAACGAGGGTCCGTCCTGATCTTTCGTTATTTTGTCTTAAATATCTCCAGTAAAGCAAATGCTAGAAAAGCTGATTTATATTTTGCTACATTCAATGAATTCGTCTGTATGCGGATATTTGAATTCCAGATTCTTTAATGTCGATTATATTAGGATAGTTCATTAGATACCTGACTAAAAGAAAAATGACGATCTGCATATTTATCTATGATCATTAATAACATTAACATGTCGTTTAATTAAACTTGTTTGATTGTCTTCATTGCAGTGTAAACCTACCTGAGTTGGCCCAACTGCTGATATCTTGGGGCATTGTTAATGCTATAAACTTCGATGGGGGTGGTTCTGCTTCTGCCGTTATAAACGGCACCAATGTTAATTATCCTTCCGATATATGGTATGTCATTATGTTAGGTATTCACTATGGGTTTGGTGAATTTAATATCGAATTCAGACTACTGATATATGTTAATGTCTGAGTATATTTTGTGAGAGTTCGAGTTAAAATTATTTTATCACTTTAAGTTAATTGTTTAAGATGTGCATTAATAAAGTATTTAATTGTATTGAACGAACATGGCCATAGTCAGTGAGAATGTTATCCGATTTCGCAATAGAACGCAGTCTGAGGCATCATCACATAACCGCAGGATATTATATATTTAAATTATTTGAATGAGTGTCCCAAATAAATTAAAAGTTGGTTTTATGTTAAGTTTTTTGTCATTATTTAATCGTCAGTAGGATCTGAAATAGTAATGTCATTGTTATTTACTAAATGATATTAAGTGACGAGGAAGCTTCTCTGACGAAACACCATCTTTCCTTTCAGGAGGAGAAATAATTCCAAACCCAAAGAAGTTGGTCGGTACCGTTCTGTTTCCAGTATTGTATGTGTTCATGAACCAGAATGTCGAGTACCTGACTGTAGCAAGCATGGAGAATGCGTGCTTGGACGTTGTCGTTGCCATGGCAACTGGGTTGGAGATGCATGTGAAGGTCTCTCCTGTGGACATCTGAATTGTACCGGACATGGAGACTGCACGGCAGGTAAAGGATATGAGCAAGTTTGGTCATCATGTAATTCCGTATCATACTTCCCTTTACGTTCCCATGGCAAAACAGGGCTAAATGTTCAATTTAGGGGAATCGCGACATTTACTTTGAATGCGATTCAAATAGTTATTCCTCTTTAGTTATATTTCGATTTAAACAAGTCAACACGGGGTGATGATAACTACTAGTAGGGTGATTATACTGCTTAGTTATTTTACTGCGTGGAGAATGACACTAAAGACTCACTACATTCCCTCGGATTATACCTGTAACGTCTAAGTGTACATATGTTTTCAGCTGGCTGTCTGTGCTATCCTGGCTGGTTTGGCAATGATTGCCATCGACTCTGTCCGGATGGATATTTTGGTCACAACTGCAGCTCGATTTGTAGATGTGGCGCTAATTCCATGTGTGATCCTGTTAGTGGGAAATGCCACTGTAAATCTGGCTATACAGGGCTAGGATGTGATCAAGGTAACCATCAAAAACTATATCATTAGAACATAGAAACCAGGGTTGTGCGTAACCCTTTCTAAGTTTCTTCCCACGCTAAGTTATCGAGTTCTTTCAATTTCGCCCGTGGGATTTTTCGCTTCTGTTTGGTTAATGGACATTTAATGATCTTTTCCCTACAGAATGTCCTCCTGGTACCTATGGTTACAAATGCCAATCGCTGTGTTTCTGTGATAATTCCTGCATTTGTCACCATGTTACTGGCCGCTGTAATATTTCCATCCAAGATTCGACTATCAGCCAAAGTAAGTTTTGTTTTAAATCTTTTATTCTGCGTAAACATTAGATCCAATGAATGCTATTCTCAGTCTCACAGAGTAACGGTCGTTTTCTCATCAAGCTTCCCCATTCCACAGATGCTATTGCCATATTTCTCGGTCAAATCAGTTCCGATTCACAAAAATATTTTTGCAATTATGTACCATCTGATCTCCCCTAAGTAATATCCGAAATAGAAACGCTCTTAAATTTCGATTAAAGGCCGGATATTAAACAATTAGAAGAAAAGCATAACTTTTAACATGGGTGTTTTCATACGTGACTTGAGTGGAAAAAGAATATACAATTCAGCAGTTTTCAATGGGTCACTCAATTTGATCTTGGATACAGGAATTAATTTCATTTAAGTTAACATTAACTATTAACATTTAACAATCGTTATACTATTTTAAGCAAAATAAAACACCACAATAATAAGCTCGGCTTGAATACTGGCTTACTCAATCATCTCACAATAAACATCAATTACATTTTTTACCACAATTTTCTTAACTCTTTCAAGCCCAGCTTCCCCAGGAAATTTTGGGTTAATTTTTAATTATTCCTATGCCTTTATCTTAATCAAAACAACAATTTGACACTGACTTTAGCCATAAAAGCTATATATCATCTAAAAGCATTTTGGCTGGAGGTTCCAATTTTGAAACGGTGATGTATGAATTGTTGGTTACCATGGCAACACACTGTTTTTTAAAATGTAGTTTATTTTTTTGTTTTCAAACAAATATGAAGATTAATATTTGATAAATCATCTAAATAGGTATTGATCAAGATTGGTCTTGTCATTTGGAACATTTTGATACCAAACACTACAGGTGTTCCATACATGTTACCTTGGAAACGCCATATGCTCCTAGCTAGCTCTGAGCACCTCTATTGGATTTATTTAGATACCAATATGCAGAAATGTGGGAACAGATACCCCTGTATTGAATACTAGAATTTGAATATTTAAATTTGATCCTTACTTTTTTCTCATGCGGAAGTCAGTCTAAATGATTCAATGGTTAAATTAGATGAGTCTTACACGATTTCATGAGGTTGTTACCATAGTAACCAAATGGAAAAGCATGACTACTGAAATTAGTGAAATTGAAGTTATTTTCGATTTTTGGTTGCCATGGTAACAATTCTGGCCCAATTTCAAAACAATTTATATTTCTGAGTTCTCCTCATTTTCAGCTTTCACCTGATACCACACATGACTATATCAGATCATTTTTAAAAAATCATTTTTTTGCTAGGATCCTCAATAAATGTTATATACCCTAACCTGTTGCCATGGTTACCCCTCTAGGATACAGGGAAAAAAATGATTCATACAACTAATTTCGGTCTGTTGGGCAAGAATTGAAAGTATAATCATATGAGGGTGAATGGTTCAGCAGAAAATTTTATGATTCATTCCAGTCCAAAAAGGATGTAATTGATTAAAAATCGGTTACCATGGAAACAATTATTGGAGTAAAACAGAATTTTTTATTGAAAAATATTAAGGTATCCAAGTACTTGAAATCTAGTGGTTTTGTAAGGAAGAATTAGTCAGATTTCCTAAATACAAAGAAGAAAACTGACAAAAATAAGCCCTAAATTGTTACCTTGTTTCCATGGTTACCATTCTATTCCTTATCTGTTACCATGGAAATAAATACTAGAATATTAATTGTCATGTTGTATGCTTTTAGATGATACCACATACACTATGTTGTGTTACAACACAAAATTTCCATAGATATCCAAATTGTGCCATAGTTGCCCAAATGGGCAACAATTGGCCACATGGCTCCAGCAACAATTGTTGCCCACGGGCCCGAAGGGGTTGATATATAAAAAACATGGAGGAAATTATAAAAACAACACTCATTGTCTCGGCTTCTTACCATATTGTTCTTCACTTCTCTTCCCAAACATCAACATCGTCACACTTCCACTGGTGTTGGTGTTTGTGCATTTTGTTTTGTGCAATAGATCTATTTGTAACTCACATCATCTATTTTCTATTTTAGTCAGTTACTGCATGGTTAATCAAATGATCAGCGAAAGGAACTTGGTTGCTGACCAGTCCGATCAATTCCGGTACGTGGTTATATGATTTAAATCTAATATTTGATGATATCGTGATACATTTCACGCTTTGAATTTGAATTATGTCAGTAAATTGGGTCCAAATGCTAATGCTGACATAAGGGATGGATTTTTAGTTGTCTGTCCCTGAAGTTAACATTTTTATATGATATTTCAGGATGTGGTTGTGGGCCATTATAGTCATATCCGTCATCGCGGCAGCGAGTCTAGTCCTCAACATTTCTCTTCTATGCACTGGGTTTTGTCGCGACAGCCAGGGTACCGAGGAAGACGGTGGTAGCGTTTATGGTCGTCAAAAAAGAACATACAAGGCAGCAGTCTTCAATGGGTCTAGCAGCGATGACGAGCCTTCTGGGCCCATTCTCCGTTAAGTCTTCCCAATAGGTCGTCGTTAACTTATTGATCCAGTACGATTATGTGACATGTTAAGTCATTTTGGGTTCCAGGCCTATTATACTGTTTGGCAAATTCTAAGTTCTAATTTTGGATGTTCATTCGGGTCTGTTATAACTTAATCTTGTGGGCGCTTATTGTCGGTTTTGTATGCGCTGATGGTTGGCAATTGTTAGAAATATATTTGTGGGTTTACCAATTGGTGAGACTTTGCAGAGGATGCGGGTATTTATAGTCCTGAACGTATGTTATGGTACTGTACAGAATGTGTTCTGCCTTCCCCCTTTTAAAGCTGCATTCCCAGCTAAATAAAACAACACCCTTTTTCAGTTATTTCTTTGATCAAGTGTTGTCGAATAGGAGATACTGAAAATGACGAAAATTTGTATGGGTTATCCATAAATTATAAATGGGGCTTTCTGGAATTGTTTTCAATTCTTTCTTTGATTCTTAGTGTTGTTAAATAGAAGATTTTAATACTGAAAATGAAACTTACTATGGGTCTTCCATGAATTATAAATGGGGTTTTCCTTAATCTTTCCATAATTTTGGTTTGGGGGCTATTTTCCAATGCCAATTTGGGGCAAATAAGATTAATTGTGCAATTTGTGAGCCTCACGATATACCTTTTTAGACAGTGCTATTTTTGACATTGTTAATTTCATTCCCAAAATTTACGAAGATCAAAGAATCATATTTTGGGAAAACGGGATTTAGGTCGGTGGGTCACCGAAATGAATAATTAGGGTGATGATTTTGTTTCTGTACGAAGAACAGGCCAACTCGAATCTTGGTGACGGATGGGTTGGGCATGAATAAATCAGAAAAATGTCATTGTTTTACGGAGATTAGATGGTAATGCAGCTTTAATTCATATGATTCAATAGTGTATGCAATATATACTAAGAAAAATACAGTCTTAACATATTAAAATCATTTATCAGATCAGTCCATTTTAACCTTTGGAAATTAACTTACTCCTTCATTGTACCGATTTTATCCTTAATTCACTATACTATTGAGAAACTGCGGCTAACATGAATGGTCTTCCAAGTATTCCACCACATCATGTAATCCCAATATTATCCAGATGTGCTCAGAGCATTCCCATATAAATTTGTTCCCCATCAAAATATCCAGGAAATAAGGACATTCGTCCTCTGCTATGCAGGTCGTTCAGACTGCCCTTTTATATATACGTTGTAATTTCACTTCTATTGATACATTATGTTTTGGATATGAGCTTATTTAATATTACCTTTCATTTTTTTACATTCTATTTAGGATAGTATTGGGTATTAATATCCAATACTGTATTTTGGTGTCCCTATATATCACTTATTGTTGCAAAATATATTCGCCTACTTCGCCTCAAGGCAAAAGTAAGCTCTTAATGCTATGTGTTGTCATCTTATATATATCCAAATATAACTTTTTCTCATAACATTGAAGGCTTTCCTGTATGCTATTTGAAATCGAAACTTACAGGTTGTTGTTTGACTATGTTGGGCGTCTTTAAAACGCCCCTTGAATACCGTTGTCCTCACATAACCCACTCGGAGATTCCTTCTGTGGTATTGAAGTAACCATATACATAATTGTCCATGAATTACAGGAATATTTACAACTGTTGTTACATGTTTTATTATTCCAAACATCTCAACGTGTATCTTTACTAATTGTTTAAATTAAATTATGATTCATGCTATTGAAAAATGTTGGTGGTTTCGATTGTTTTCTGTTTGGGGAGTATGTGTTGTTTGGGAGTATATATGTGCTACTCGGATACCCCGATTTCAATTGAAGAACAAGATGAATAGAACCGTTCAGGCGAACACATTACAAGAAACACCCATATTGGAAGGATCTTATTTTATTGACATTAATTATCACCACAACTTTAAGTAGACTGATGGCACAGTATCAAGATTCACACACGTTTACTAGATTAATATATCATTACACAACGATGTACTTTTGTCTCAGTAACTAGCGATTTAAATCATTTAATGTGTGGGTATGGAGGAAAATGGGATGTCGGGGAACGATGTGTATGTTGAAGTCAAATTAACTCGCAACAAAAGATCCTAATATCAGACGGTGTTGGGTTTAGTGAACAAACCTTTAATGTAGTGCAATAAGTGCCTTGTTATGAGCGTTCTCAGGAGCAGAAGTCGCTATGTGGTGTGAAGAATGCTGAAACCCAACTATTCAGGAAATCATGAGGCTAAGACTAACTGCGAATCAACTTCACGAGTCTTTGGAACCCCAAATTCCATCTTCATTATTGGTTTCATAATTCAATGAACCAGTGATAGCAAACATTCGACTCTACTGAGTGCTGACCCTGTATGCGGCAACTATATGGCCTTTATTAGTATACCTAGTATTGTTAATTTAGATCATATTAATACCTCGTGTATCAACGGCTGCAGTAATCGCTAATTGGAAGGGGTGGTATATTTCCTATTTCCGTTAGCTGCTTTAGTAGTTTGTTTTTTAGCACGTCTTTCACTTTGCCACCACTGATCTGAGATAACGATCAGGAACTACGTGACATCATAATCTATGACGAATTAAAAAAAAAAAAATCTGTGACAATTTTTACGTGACGTCATAATTAATCTATGACGAATTAAAAAACAATAATCTGTGACGATAATTAAAAAGCTGCTTTAGTAGTAGGCGAGGGACAATATAATTATATAGGCATGTGCTTCCTTGCTAAATCAGGAGGCGTGTAATATTCTTTTTATAAAATCAGCATGGACTACGCTGATGCTAGCTAGGTGATGTATGGCATATCTAATGGGATATGTAATATCAACCAAATAAGTCTGCCCTAAGTAGTTAGTGTCAGTAATTTTTAGCTTTTGGATATGGAAGGCGATTCGTGCACGCGTAGATAAACTTGGTATTCGTGTATATATTTGAAAAAGGATATTGCCCTGTTGTGAAATATTTTTTTTTTTACATTTTTAACCAGGACTAGATCACCGCAATGGTGGTCTTCCTCTGGTACCTGGGTGGAGGAGGTAAAACTGTAGCCGCGCCCGGGTTTTGAACCCACATGTTACTCATGATACTGGGCTGACCACTCGGCCACCCCACATCTCCGAATAATATATGATTAATAACTACCAGAAAGCAATCGATATTGCCTGTGATCTTCATAATATGAATATGTACCACTCTTTCACCCTAAACACAATTATTCGGGGGTCATTTAGAATGGACAATAAGCAACAAAATACATGTATATCAAACAAGATTCTATCAAATAAGAAATGTCTACACTTATACTAGTAATTGCTGGTCAATGCTGACGTTCTCTCACATAGAAATACTTTTTAAGTTTACCCTGTGCAGGTTACTATAAGTTACAGTTCAAATGCTTTTCCCTGTCGGGCTATTGATCCCTCCGGGAATCAAAGAATGCATGAATACTTCTATTTGTATACTAGACTAGCGACTAATGGTATGGAGTTGCGAAGTTTTAGCCAGTTCTTATTTTTGTTATTGTGGGTAATATGATAATATATATAACCGAGCAGAATAATTAACGCCAATCAGTATCGTCTTTCTTACCCTTGTTTTTTTTCTGATCTATCATTTACTAATGCAACAAGCGAATAAAGCTTGAATGTTAGATCGTGGAATGATTGGAAAATCAGCTCTTTCTATGGATACTTTGTGATCTGGTTATAATCGATTGGTTAGAAAACATGTAGAATTATGCTAAACATCTTATAACCCATCACAAGCCTCTTATAACTGGTGAGATGATTTGTGTATAAGGGAATGCAAAAACCGCAAATGTGTCGAAGCTAGTTATAGGAAACCTGTTAGAAGTTCAGTCTTTAAGAAACAAAAATAAGCGCTGTATAAGATGTCTGCCCTCGCTGTGTGGTACATGAACTTTGGATTAGAAGTTGCAGTGTGAGTAAGATGTAGATCTTCGTAAATCCCACCAGGGACCGTAAATGTAAAGTTGTTTTCAACCTTGAAAATGACGGAAATTTACAGGTGTTTTTGATTATGTGAGGACTAGTTTTTCCTCACAAGTACGAATCAGATCCTTGCAGATGTTATTCATCATTTAGGTAGAGGAATCCCCACCAAGATCACAACTTTATAGTCACGGATCCTGATTTCTACAAATTGCCTTTATCAGACCAAACCTTGTCGAGTCTTGGAGCTGTGGGTTAGGCATGAACAACAGTCTCTGAAGATCTGTTCCATGTCCTCGTACAAGTGGTTTCTCCAGTAAGATAGCAGGTGGTGGTCATTCACTTGTATTAGATTTGGAGCCCCAGCTCTCAGCACATCGTACAGGCAAGGGGGGTACACCAACTCTTGCTCTCCTCTAGTTCCATCTACTTTCCTTACATGCTTGGCTGCTATGTGCAAAACTCTCAGAGCTGGCAGATTCAACGAGGAAAAGTATATCCTCTTACAACCACTGAGATCCAGAGTGTGGATCCTAGGGTGGCTGAGGCGTAACATATTCCTCTCATCTATGATATCCAGCAAAGGGAAGCTTATGCCAAGAGCCAAATGCTGAATGGAAGGCAGATTGTCGAGTAGAGCATCGAGCACCTCTTGCTTAACTAAGTGAAGTTGATTGTAGGGTTGGAATTTCAACACTCTCAGGCTTTTCCAGCGACACATGAGCAGAACGGAGCGTTCAGACCAATCAAATGGCATTTGGATGTTGGTAACCTTGGGAGCAGTCCTTGTGAGCTCCTCCAACAATCGGTGAAAGGAATGAACCCGTTGCACGTGCCTCTGGTATGCCACCCTAGCCTTGTTGAAGAAACAGCAGTACTTGTCTGCATATGGTGGTCGCACAGGGGTGCAAGTCCAATCCAGGTTCAGATGGTGCAATGATCGGCAGTTTGAGTTGTGAAGAATACTGACAATCTGTTTCAACCAAGCATCCTTTGGGTTGTGAATATCGTAGGAAAAGGAGAGAGAGCGAGTCTGGGGGACAACACTCTGCAGAAATGATATGTATTTGTGGATCTTGACCCGATAGCGTTCATACTCTGTGACTGTCGAGAACCATGGGGATGGAGGCTTCTCAGGGTTGTGGGTTGAAAGGGGTGGGTTGAAATCGCTGAAGTCCAATCTGGACCATAGTCCTGAGTGGCGAATCAGCCTCTTCCACTCACTACACACTAGCGCTGCCCTCCCACGGTCAGTTACAGGAAGAAAAGAGAAAATTTTCAGCTTGCACAAATCAGGCAATTTGTCAAAAGGTAATCGGATGCGTTTGATGACCAAACTCTTTGGCGATTGCCGCCCATCTTGTGGAGTTATTTCAAATCCGCAACTACAAAGGGAAACGTCATCTTTGGTGAGCAGTTCTGTCTTCTGGGCACCAAAATCAGTTCCCCCGTGGCGGCAACATTTCTCATTCCATTGATGAATCTTTCTCCTTTTTTTATTTCCAGACTTTGCATTTTTATTGTCGATGTCCTCGGGAACCAGTAACTTGATTTTCTTGTCATCATTTTTGTTTTCCCCAGATGAGTCTTTCTTTTTGTTGTATTTCCTTTTGGTTCCTAATCTGGGGACAGGTATGTTTAGGTTGTTCAGGGATTTTACCAAAGTATCTTGTTTGACATCTAACTGAGTGCTGTTGCTCAGTCTATCCGGAGGAAGAGTAGGTTTGGAAGGCGTGTTCATGGAGATGTGGCGAGGTGCTGAGTAGTTATGATCAGGTGACACGGGAGGACGAGGAGGTCTCAAACGGGGTCCCATGACACAACGACAGTTCTCTGCACAAAGTCAAAACGCAAATATGAGAAGCTGTGTAATAGATTTCATGTCACAAGTATTAGCTTTGCATGTTTGGATAATATTTTACTGTGCATAAAATTAATTCAGTTTCCATTTTTTCTCATATTTTTATATATATGGGGCCTAACCTAAGTTAAAACTGTACTAAATAGACAAAGACCTCAGTGAAATCTGTCTAGCAATATGTATTACAGGTAACCTATATTATAATCTATAACGAAAACCCTGCTGGCACGTTAATGTCTAATGTCACCACTATTATGGTTTAAATAGTAACTTGAACTTTGTTATGTAATAAAAAGTAATAATAGTTGAGATCCATCCAGGATACAAACGAAAATCGATAGCGACATCGAGATGTACCTAACAGTTTAATAAAAGCGTTACAACAACAACAAATGTTTAATGTCTCCAGGCCTTAGGCATAGTCTAGCCGATTCTCATGCGACTTTGCGCCGCATATAAATGGGACTCTTTTCCACTAAATTCTGTGAGAATCACATCATGACATGAGAATCTTGACCCTTAAATGAACAATTAAAGGTAGGCCTACAGAGAAGTATGTGGCAAGGTATAGGCCTAGGCCTACTTTTCCAGCACGGTACAGGCATCGAGCATAAATGCAGATGGACCATGCCCAATAACCACAAAAGAAAATTCATGTAGTTTGTAAGAAACCTACGTTTGCCAATTCCTACATGACAATTCCAATTATTTGCATCATTAACGAAGCAGAAAATACTTAGCAATAGCTATAAAAGATAACGATGCCATTGAGTACCCTGGCCATTTTATGTTGTAGTATGCCATGATAATTGTTAGCAATTGTTTCATTTTATATTGTTATAAATAATATCTTGGCCCCGATTCCCACCCCACCCGACCCCACCTTGAGGGTGAACTAGAGTAAATCCTCCTCCTTAATTGGAATACCGTAGGCCTATCAGTTAATCGTGCACGCCGAATAAGCTCGAATATCTATTACTGGTCAGTGCATAGCCTAAAGTATAATCCTGAGCTGAGTTTCCTCTTGAAATAAAATGAATAAATGGTTATATGATTATTAAGCGTACATTATAATCGTTCGTGATGATGAAAGAACTATATATAGTCTATATAGTTATTAGCCGGGGATCCTCGCCCTTCGTCCTTCCTACCTGGGACAGTGAGATGGATAGGCCTACTCAGTCTATATATGAATATGTGTAGGGCTATATTAATAGAAGCTTAGCTATGCTTGTCCGTTTTCCGGGGTATTATATACGTGCCTTTATGTTCAGGTAACCAGCAACATGATTTACCTATTGTCATATTGTGTAACATTATTCCATGCCTATGATGTCCGCGATGTTTGAAAAAAATGACTAATTTGTTCGATCAACATTGCTATAGTATTACTTATTTACTATTATAAATATTTAGCTATATTTGCATTGTCGACGGTCGTATACATAATTATTACTGTCGTGTTTCATGGTAAAGACCAATTTATCTTGACGATCGAATGACGTCTGTGATAAATAGTTTCCCTGTGCATATGCGAACCATCAGAATCACATATGAAACAGTACTAGTACTAGCACTGGCACTGATCTTAACTCATTAAGGACGGGATGCTGCCTCAAGGCAGCATTTTCAAAATGGCGTTGGGGACGGGATGCTGCCTGCAGGCAGCATGATGTCCTCTCCATTAAGGACGGGATGCTGCCTGCAGGCAGCATATTTTTATATAAATTGAAGGGGGCATAACTTAATAAAAAATAAACGGATTTTGATGAAATTTAAAATATATGTATACAAACACACTAGAAATATCTTTATAGGTATGTTGTCATGGAAACAATAATGATGACGTCATAACTAACATACGTAAATGCTGGAAAGTGAATTTGGAGCAAGGTTGCCGCCATATTGCACCCAATTGTGACCCATTATTCTAATTATTGAAGACCAAATTCTAGAAATTATGAAAAAATATGATCAATAACTGTTTACACCTATTAAACGATGTACATATGACACATATTATTTGAAGAAAATATTCTTAAAGTGTTTTTATACACTAAACCTCATGTTAAACACCCGTCCTGAAGCCCAAAAAGGGGGAAAAGGGCCCCTGTCCACCAGGCAAAATATGTGTAAACTGCCCCCGTCCTCAATGAGTTAATAAGCAAATGCCTAAGTGAAAGTAAGTATCAAACCTATGGCTATGATTCACGCTCCAAATAGGGCAATAAACTTAAGACAGAATAAAATGGGGACATAAACGCACAGACAACCTGTTTTTATAAGCTTGTATAATATTTACAACGACTGTGGATCCTTTTCTGTGCCATGATCCATATCATCGTGCTAGTAGTGCAAGGTTGGCTAGTTATCTAGCACAGAACTCAGCATTACAGATTCACAGAACTAAACATTCGAGCTACTGCAGCTAGTCTTTGTATGAACACCTTCAGAGTAGCTGTCACTATTGATTGAATGGTAATAGCTTTAGTGATAACATCATAGCCCGAATTGGTTCCCCATATAATCACCTACGTATACTTTAGAACATATATATTCGCCTTACCTTTCCAAACTCCAGTAATTTTGCAGCTCCCAAACTCTTCCAGACCGGTAAAATTGTTACATATTGGCTCTCCGTCCAGCCCTCTTCCTTCTCGCTAGCCTGCTGCTTCTTTGTATACCGTACTGCGTGACAGTCAGATTTGCGACGTCTGTATATTTTAGTAGTGCCTCTCATTCCCAGCAGATGGCCCTACCTGTTTCGGCGGATAACAGTGGGAGTCCATGTTGCCGCCTACAATTAGATGCAAGAAACACACAACACCCTCAAACTCAATTTGAATTTGAGTCAAAAGGAATCGGGGTCTGCTATTCCAATTCTGTTATCATTACCGTACAATACAAATACGGACAAAGGATGCACATTTTAATGAATTACTCTTAGGCTATACTTTATAAGTTATATAGATCTATATACTGTATACCTACTTGATGATTGATCGAGGGGCTGCTGGTGCAGTTTCAATTAACTTATTAAGTGTTTGGTGTGTAATTTCGAGGCGAAGCCGAGTGATTCAGTGCACCAGCAGGCCCGGAATATGGAGATTAGTAATCCTTAATTTGCCTATGGTGGTTAATAAGACCTCGAAGACCGACTAATTAAGCTTGATAATTAGTTATAGATAATTCAACACACATACGTATATTTTGTCATTTTTAAGAGACTTACCGTGGAAGTTGAATTAAAATTTAGATTTTTATGAGCAACACATAGGGTTTCGGAAGTAGATACTTTGGCTATGGTCTGCATTTGTATCCACAACTTAACTCAATCCAACTTAGAACTTTCCTAATCATCTAGGCTACTATAGTTATATCATTTTCCATTATTGTTTCTTTAGACTTTTAGGCAACAATAAACAATAAAACAATAATATATTTATATGCGTTTATTGAACATACTGATATTCGCCAGCAACTCCAGTGGAGGAAGATTTCGTGTCCACTGGTCTTTAATATGGTTTGACTGATACATGGTAGAATGTCGGTTGTCACAACTCGATCGCGTCCGATATTTGAAAATAATGGCTGTACATGATCAACATTTATATATCAATTTGCATTGAAGTAAAATGGAATATTCCACCAAATAATGGGATGGTATACCATATATAAGTATAGTTAATATAAATTCAAGAGGCATGTAAAATTTGTAGATACCATTAACAATATCATAGATCCATATACAATATCTATAAGTCACGTCACGCCCATTCAATTCAATCATAATGATCCAATTTCAAATGTTTGGTGACGCCTATTAAATTACCCCAAAACTTTCTATCTTTAGTAGTGCGGAGAGAAACAGTGGTTGATTGTGTATTTGTTCATCGGCAATCCCTCTTGCCAATAGATAACGAGTAGAATAATCCACAAAGACACAGTCATTGTAATTAGAAGCCGGAGTGATCTTTGTATAGAGACGACCGTCGACTCAATACTTTTGCAGTCAGCGGCCAGGGCCTTCGTAAAGGGAAAGAAACAGGGCATCAAAGCTATGCAGAAACAATTAATGTACATGACTTAATGCTATAGTTTGTTTTAATTGCTTTGAGAGATTGTTTTGAAAGCTATTTGGAAACAATATAGTTAAGAATAAAATTGACTCACAGTTAGAAACAACAAAGTAAACTTACACTCAAACAGTACTGAGAGCCGGTTCCTGAACAACAGGTTCCATTTTGCATATCCTGTAAAGCAAACAAAAACTATAAGATGAAAAGATCAATAAACTTTCAATTGTACCGTATATCTCATTTCTGAATAGTTTTAAAAGTTTTACAAAACAATCTTCATAGTCTAATTCAGTCTAATGCGAGGGAGAGAAAACCGGCCAACTCGTGGAAGCTGCCAAGTAATTAATTAACCCACCTTCATTGTGTTGGCGGGATTAGCCATCATAGTCTGCGAATCTGACCCCACTCTTGTCACCAGTTTACAGCGCAATCTAACATGAATATTAAGATGAAACAATTAATATCTCATTATTCATTCCATGATTTGGCCGTAAGCGGACAGTATAATCGATATACCTGCCGCTCACAAGGTGGACAATATATTAAACTCCCTATATTGTACAGTGACGTCACGACCGTTCGAGACTATCGGTGAGCTATGCGGACAACATAATTTGATGAAATAAATCAAATAAAGTTGTAATAAGTTAAGAATCACGGAATAAAAGCAAGAATAGCACAGTATCGCGTCTTCGGGGGCCTATATTCTCCTCGAATGGCCGAAAAACAACTCGGCCTAATTAAGGCCTCATAGTTTTCGGCCATACTCGGAGAATATAGCCCCCCCTCATACGCGATACTATGCTGTTCTTGCTATAGTACTAGCTAAGGATTTCTGAAGTATTTATATCATCCATAATTTGACCAAAAAAAGTAATTCGTGTACTTACAAAGTTTAACAAATAGGTAATAATTGTAGGTAGAGTAACATCCAATCGAATATAATAGAGAATACCATATAATAGATGTTGTTGACCAGATCGAACATCACTATACTGAGAGTTGATAATTAAATTAACTTTATCATTTCTAAATATATATGCTGAATAGAAATGTCTATTAATTGTGATTATCAGTCCAGTATAATATGATTATGCATTGTAATGGTTGTACTTACTTGTGTTCATGATAATCCTCTCGCAACGTTGTCTTGAAAAGGTAATTTATATTCGACGATGTTACATCAGGATCAACACTCATGAAAATGATGAGAAATTTGTCCTTGTGAGTCCCATTTGTTTTCCCTTTGAATAGAATTAGGGAAATGCCTTATTTAAGTGATGTCATGCATGCATCCATCTCTTATAGTTTATTTACAATACAAATTTAAACTTGGATTTTAGACGATGCGCAAGATCTAAAAATACTTTGTTGTTCTAACATTTTGTATTTTAAATCTGAAGGTACATAAATCTGCGATGGTTGCCATCACTTTTCGTTTGCAGCTTAACAACTTACCGTGGAGGTAAATGGAAATATGAACACATTCTCCTGGTTCAATGATATTGGACGCTGGGTGAACCTCATAACGGCCAGGATTGGTACACTTAGTCTATGGGTGGTAAACAGAAATAACGGAGGATTCTCAATAACAGAAATGTTCACCAGTCTGAGAACATAATTAATGCATGCTATAGGGCTTTCAAAAGTATCAGTTTGACTCAACCGTGAATTGCATATACCTTGTAAATGACATTCTTTTCACTGATGTTGGTCAGGGTCAAGATGTCTCGAGGATCGCTGTTATCTGATGAACTTGTAAAGTCCAAGAATTCCCCTGGGCTGAATGGGTACAGAAATAAACGTATACAACTATAATAAATAAAACATTTTTTTATTTATGAGCCAAATTGGATTTCCAAAGTTCCCTTACAATAGTCCGATAAAATAAGAGGGCTCTTGAGGCCTTAGATAGACAAGTCGACTTGTCCTTTTCTTGGATGGACAAATCACCATGGGGAGTGCAGTGACAATTGACAAAGACACGTTCTTAGCCTGACAAAATCGACATTGACGACCTTAATAGTCTTTAGCGACAACAAAAATCGTCCATATTACCAAAAAATAAGTAACAAACGACAAAATAATTTTTCTAAGTAACAAACGACGATTGCTGTTTTCTTGGTAGTGACAAGAGGCATAAAGACCCCCCCCCCCCCCCCCCCGTTCAGGAGCCCTAAAAAGGTAGGCCTATATATGAGTCTAGTACCGTAGTAGGCCTACCGGTAGTGTATAATTATTTAAATTGACCTTTAGGATAAGCAACATATCCAAACGAAAATAATAGGTCCCATCCTTTTTAATCCTACCCTAGGCTACAGGTGTATGGAGGTAGAGATAGATACTCCGTCTAAACTCCATCATATGTATATATACTCACAAAGACTTCGAAGGATTAAGGATTCGAGGATTAAGTTCCAATACCTTAAATCCTTAACCAAACTGTTGGCTCACCTGATAATAAGCGGAGACACGGTGACAGGCTTCCTGTCACGTCCATCGTCAATGGTGAACGTCAGTTTCGAGTCCATCTAATAAATAAAAACACACGTATTAGTATCTTGCAATGGTCGAGGAACTAATTGATCAAATCATTAACGTACAAAGCTAAAATTAGTTGTCCATTAATAGTTATTGCCTTGAACCTTTTAGGGCCTAACTAAAGTCGATTGGTCGACCACACCCACCATTTCATGGCATATGCACTCTAATTGAATTGAATTATAACTTTAAGGCATTCACCTCTCTATCTGTTTCAGAAGCCAGGGCGGTTTGGGATAATTTCTCGTATTCATCCACAAGTTCTTTCACCGAAAGTGACGTTGTGATATCATTTTCTTTGTCATCGACAAAAAGGGAGTTGCCTGTATCTTGGAACTGCTGGCCTTTCGTTCCCACTTCCACGCTATTTTCAGTTTCACCCTCTTCGAGATTGTCGTTTGCTGTCGTTTCGCTCATTTTCAGGAGGATCCTAAGGTCTCCACTACGATAAAATACTGTCCTCGGTAAACTACACTCTGCTAAATTCTGAGGTGAACTATCACCAACACAAGAATCCAAAAATACTCTCATTGCAACATGATCCGCACATGGACATGGTCGGCTGTACCCATCACGGTACCAGACTCCATGACGATGACGCGTAACCGGGTATAACTGTATCCCTTGGTAACCACCTTTAGCGCGTCACACCCTCGCAACTCGCGTCGGGCGCACTTGTTTTGTCCGCTAGGCTATAGTCATGAACATAAATTCCAACGTCGGTCCGGCAACTTATTGGCTTTCAGGTAGCCTACATCACCCACGTAGATACCTTCCACCGTTTCGCCAATCTTTATTATTAGGCCTACTATGAACATGTAACGTTTAGTCGGTTAGCCTACACGTCGCAGCCCACGACCACGATCACTGTAGACCGTAGGCCCAGAGATACTCTCCGCTCATGCAATTTGTTTGGCAAGTCACTCCGGGTCTCTCCGTGTTATTACTGTTAACCACCGTTTAAAAGAGGGGTCGAAACGTGGAAAACGTATCAGTTATCCATTATCAAAGTGATATTTCCTATACTACTAGTCTATGGGGTTATCCCTAGCTAGTAGTATAGTAAATAACACTTTGATAACGGACATACATTAACCACTACATCAGACCATAGAATTATAATCATTATTTGGGTTATAGTCGTTATAACTTATAGTTCTATGATCAGACATAATATAGGTATACCTACCAGTGGCAGTTGGTACTACACCCATCGACTCGTTTTAAATAATCTTAAATAATATCCACGCTTTGTCGTCAGCCAAATCGAATGAAGACTGCAAGTTTCAAGGGAGAATCTAGGATTTAGAAAGGGGGCGGGTCCAATTTTTTTTGCTTCACATAGCCATGGCATAGGGAGGGCCCTAATATGTGCCGCATACACCACACTATAGGTAGAGGTCTAAATAAAATTAAGGCGGTGAATTGGATATTCAAAATTTGACACATATTTTTTTTTTTTTTTTAATTCACTTACAGGCCATATATCTTTATTTATATAACCATATACGAAGGACCAATAATTATAAAACTACCCCAAGAAACATTAAGTACAAATAATGGCCGCCATATTATTTCCCTATATCGTACCCGATCTAATAAATTTACATTGCAATGGAAAGGAACCAATATATTATTTTCATTTATATATAGCACTGCTGCAGGCGGAGCTCAAGGAACTACGGTACCATAATGCATAATGAAAGGATTCACATTATTTCTTTCTTTCGAACTTTTCTTGAGAAAACATATAGTTAGTTGGGTATAAAACAAAAAGCAAAAAATAAAACAGGACTGTTATTTTAGGGACCATTGAAGTTTACTACCGTTCACTATCATTGGAGAAAAGGATATTTTCTGTTTTCACAATATTTTACAGATAAGACGGGATGTTTTTTTTGTAATCTCTCCAAACATATCGGACAACAGAACTATACACATGTATGAGACATTCAATCGTCTCATATGCTGTAAAAATGGGAGAAAATCTTTCCCCCATGGACTTCTAACGGTAGTAGCTTTTATTGGTCCCTGAAATAATAACTTATCCTAAGTTTTTTTTACTGGCTTCACGTCAAATCTTAAAAGAAATATATCCAAGATTCTCTTTTTTCCATTGAACGCTGGTTTATAAGTTTAATAGGGCATAACGTAAACCCAAACGAAAGGAACATTTTGCCTCACATTTTAAAAAGTCATCGAATCATCGGCTATTTCTTCATAAGAAAATGATACAAGCCAGATGAATATCTTTTTTTTTATTCATAGTACAAATATTACATTATCAAGTCCCTACTATAAGGGGAAAATTCTCAAATCATAAGAAGTTCATATTTTCTTTTTGTACAGATTCCTGTGAATACAATTCCAAATTTTAATATTTACAGGAATAGAAGCCGCAACGTGTGATAAATTAAAATAGTCTTTCACACCAAGTACTCAGATATTCGCACAATATGTTGAGGATTAATACGATACAAGATCAACATCCCTTTTAAATGAACTAGTCCTTCTGTTCTAATGAATGATTTCACTATTTCTCTTTCTTTACTTTATCCGTCTCTTTATCTTTGTCTTTCTCCTTTTTGTCCTTATCAGAATCTTTATCATCCTTCTTGTCTTTATCTTCCTTTTTCTTGTCCTTGTCATCCCTCTTGCCTTCGTTCTTTTCTGCATCTCTGTTTTGTAGTTTGTTGTTAATGAGATTGTGAAGAACTATGATGGAGCGGATTAGAGAGGCCAGGTAAACCACAAGCATCTGGTCATTGGTTTTCATGTAGACAGATTTGACGAACTCCTACAAACGAAATAATAGTTTTCTATTCATAAATTTTGAAAAGAAAATTAATTAGGTTTATTTACTAGTCTAGTCCTTATTCCAAACCTGATATGGTTCGCCAACTTAATTATACACCCATGATGTAGGAGAGGTGCAATAACACATTTTCATATGAGTTCGAATATACTGTATGGCGATTGATAATCAAAACAAAGGTTTAGATTTGAATATTCTGCTTTGTTAAGGGCATATAATTATCGAGGCTTTCATATGTTCAGCATACGAATGACTTTTAAGCACTTAACACAATGAAGTAATCAAAAGGACTATGGAACAGGGTTGTAAGAATCCCGCGTCCTGGTTGTCCGCAACACCTATGTCAACCAGGCAGATAACCAAAAATGAATATGGGCGTCCTGCGGAAAACCAGGTTTCACCTACTAGTATATCTTGTGTGAGCGGACAACCACATATTTTGTGAGCGGACAACCATATTTTGAAAAGGACACTTTTTGAAGCGAAAACTGTCAAGCCCAATTAATTATCTCTGCGTGATCCAAGATCATCAAAATGTTACTTGTCATACCTGGAAGTGCATGTCTGGTAGAAGATTAAAGATGTCTTGCAACTGATAGACGATGGTATGGTTGATTGGAAGTTTGCCTTCGGAAACCTTCTGTAGGTAGTTGTGGATGTCGCCTAGTTGTGAATGTAGACCCTTAATACCTAATAATTGATTTGTTATCCGTTGTGATAATGTGCCAACTGTTGTGTCCTTGATATCTCTGAAAATTTGAATTTTCAATGTAATAATGAAGTTTGTACAATGTACTCATAATGAAGTTTGTACAATGTACTCATAAAAACAAATACTAAGAGATGATTCTACAGTTAACTGAGACCTACCTGGAAGTTCAGGTTTAATCTGTAATTATGTCGAGGACATCATTCTGACATGTATTTATATTGTTTGAATAACCGTTAAACATACTGAGGGGGGAATGTTGAAAGATGTTATAACTAGATACATGGCTATTTTTTGCCAGGACAATAAATAATTAAAACTTCTTTATCGCCATTATTTGGAATCGTTAATTCAATGATTTCTAACCTTAGCAAATGCTCCACTCCAACTTCTTCAGCCTCTTCCGCACCAATTTCACTGGGAACATGCTCGAAAGTTTTAGTGGTAGGTGTACCATCCTAGAAAAAGGAGAGAAATAACAGGGGATGATAATGAAACCGATGTGTACTATAATCGCAAGAGAATTTTACAAATATACCTGATACCCAATTCTAAAGAAATAAAAAAAGTAACTGCATTAGCTTCTGGACTGAAACAATTGAAGGCTTTTCAAGACCTTTCCAGGCACATTTTAGTGATTTTCAAGGCCGATATCAATGAACAGAACCTAGGGGTTGTAGTTATTGTTTTCAAAGGCCATTGATGTATTTAACAAGTTTTATATTCAGATTTTATATAAATAACCGTTTTACTTTGTGAGTCACTCTGTGGAAGGTGTGAATCAGGGGAAAGTGTACAGTAAGAAACAGAATCTTCGAAAATTTCAAAGCCATTTAATGGATTCCAACAGGATTCAAGACCCATATTCATACCTAAGTTTTGCCAAACCAAATATTATTAAAAATTTGAAAGTTGTTTTGATTATGTATAATTATGGCCAAAGTCGGTCAAATTCTTTATTGGACTGTTATACCAACGAAGTTTTGAGTGTCATCGTTCCTTACCTCGTTGGTGTATATCAGAACACACACAAATATAGGGAAATAGTGAACTTACATCATGCACTTCCTCGACGGCAATGTAACCTTCCGTAGGTAATCCAAGATCCTTGGGCTTAGCATCAATAATAACAAGTACCTGAAAAACATTCAGGCCGATTAGAAAATAAGACTCTTTCAGTATCCACCATAAATAATAAATTGAAAATAGCGGGCTAAAAACATTATGGCCGTTGTTAAATAAATTCATAGTAAACATATCTACTGGCTGGAAACACTAACCGAGTTAGGACAATATTTCCTGATGAGCTCATTGATGAGGACATCATTTTGGTGAAGCTTGGGCCCCGTATGGTACCAACCAACGATTTTCTCACGAGCTGCAAACAAAAAATATTTAATTTGATGGTAGCGTACTGACAGGTGATATCAACGCAATAAGACTTATAAGGCTTATACTTGGATTCCCCTGAAAAGGGACCAGTAATGGGACCAAACATCGGACAGGTATCTGAGAAATAAAGTCAGAATATTCCCAAACAACTTATCTTTCAGAAGAAAACGACGATAACATATTCAAGTATAAAACAATCGGTAGTATTCTGGCCATATAAAGCTTTATATTATTACTTAGGGTAACACATTACTAGAAACAAATCCAATAATTGGCTATTTGGGTATATAATATTCATAGCAATATGACAAATAATATTTGGGTATATTAAGTGCTACGAGTGCAGTAACTGACCAGTATTTTATCTTCGTTTTACATTCTAGAGTTATTTATATGTTCGACGAACAGTTGAAATTGAATGCTTACCATTTACTTTTTTGAACATGCCGGACATGTTCTCGAGGTAGTCATGGTCGAGGAACCAAACAGATCTGTCTTTGTCATCTTCATCAAAGGGAACTAGAAAATAAAACAAAATGTTGCAAAAACACTATACCGTACACATATAGACATTCTTAAACTGTGATGCCTGGTTGTCTATCTGCCGAGAAAATGATGAGGTATAATAAAACTATTTTCATGTAGAATATTGACATTTCTATGGAAAAAATGACATTAGTTTGGCCAATAGGGGATTTGCATGCCCACCATCTTGAATCTTGATTCGCATGTACTGTTCAGCATGTAATATTTAACATTGATCTTATGTAAATAGCCATGTGTTTTACATGATTTTGTAAAACAAGACTTGATCTTTCCCATTATACATTTGGTTCTTATAGATCTACAAAAGCTATACTATTGGTGACACGATTCTTGGTATTTTCAATAAAAATGTTACTAAATATTTGTATGTCAGATTTGAACTGAGTGAATCCATCCTAGTTACATGGCGACAAAAGTTAAGAAGAGGCAGTGGTCGAAATACGGAATAGAAACAGGTTGCCCACCCGGGCAAGCTACTGACAAAATCAGGTTGCCCGCCCGAATTTCTGGTTGCCCCCCTCCCCCGAAATTTTCCAGTGTAATTTCGTATAGATGAGTATTCAGTCAAAAATTGAAGTGTTATTTTTAGAAAGAATCTTTTTATTTAGCCCTATAAATGGTGGAATTCGTGGGATATCTGATATATAAATTTATCAAATATGGATCCCAGTACATGTATATTTAACCTTGGAAGGCATATCGAATGTTTATTTATAAATACTTATAAATGGCCGTTTATAAAATCCTTTCCAGGAGAAAAATTGTGGATAATTAAAGATATCAAAACAATTATTATACCAAGTCTGCTTAGAGGTTTAAAATTTAAGAGTATGTGTTCAAAAGATTTCTGGGGTAGGGGAGAACCCTCCAGACATGAAAATTATTAGCAGAATTTGGTTTGGATCTCAACATGCCACCGATTGGGCAAAAAAAGTCTGGTTAGAACACTGTAATTACCAATATACCTTTATTATTTAGAAAAATATATCTGAGTCTATATTGGTATATTCATTTTTTAATCCATTGTGATCCATGTTGTTTTGAAAACAATGGGAATCAAACTGGGACATTAAAGATTTCTGCTGAAAATATATATCACCAGAATCTTCCTGTAATTACAGCTTGCCCAGGCGGGCAAGCTTGTGGCCAAAACAGCTTGCCCGCCACGATTTTTACTTGCCAAATGGCCCGGGCAAGCTCTTATTTCGAACGCTGAGAGGGTTTCAATTTCTTTTTGTCTATCTACGTGTAAAGGAAAACGCCACAAATAAGTTGTTTACAGGAGAATCTTGGACATGGCGATAGCAATGGAATAGAATTAATGGAATGTAATGTCGAATGTGAAAGAAGTTAGATCTAAATATGTTTTTTCTGACATCCTTAACTTAAGACTTAGTTTAAATTAATAAATGGAGGGAAATGTAGACTGTAACTTGTAACTAAGTGAGTGTAAGAGGATACATGTTTTTCTGACATCTTGTAAATCAATTAATTCCACAAAAGTTTCAAAACATCTTATTTTTTTGTTTAATTTAACATTTTAAGCCCAAATTAAGGTTCTATCAGCAAACCTCAGAAAAGCCTGTTCTTTCTAGAATACAATTAGCCTACATGTAACAAAGTACAGACTAGAGCGCAATCATGACTACAATATCATTAACCTCATCATAGACATAGTTATGATACCTGTCCTTGTCATGATACTGTCAAGACATTAGTCATTACTACGACATTAGTATTTACTAAGACTAAGTCTATTAGCAGTGAATGTTGGGCGATAATACAAGTTTCTGCATGATCTACACAGATGCTTAGAATTAGAGAGATTGTATGCTCATATATTTTAAGATATATCCATCCTCAAGTGAATTGAACAAGACTTAAACTAAACAACAGGATGAAATAATGAAATAAGTCCAGTTTTACGTACCTGCAAAACTGTTTGAGACGTCCAATACGCCTTGTCTGTTGGAGCCAAGTAGAACACCTACCACGCGCTTCACATTTCCAACTTTTCCCATACGATTAAAGTGATCCACCACACTCAAAAGGACCAGGGGGTGAACGATAACATTAGAAATCTGGTTAGTCTTCGGAGCATCCTTTGGAAGCTCTTTTTGCTCGGTTTTGGCCTCTGTTTTGGTCGACATTGTTTCGCCGGCAAATGACTGGCAATTTTCCCGGAAGTTGTTACTCGAACAGCAGTCGGAACATACATTTTTACTGATTGTCCAAAAAAAATGAAACCATTATTTTGAACCTATTACATATATGCTATCGCAGATAATTTTCAAAATTTAGTTGAAACATCTTTTATCATAAAGTCTTTTTTAAAAATTGAGTGCGTGATCACACCAACAACCAGTATCAACTTCCGGTTCACGTTTTTTCGGAAGACCAAAAAGGAAAATGGATCTATTGAAAGCTGAAATAGCTCGTAAGAAAAGACAAGTACAAGAAAAAAACGTTTTGGTAAGACACACATTATGTTAATTTCATCCTTTGTAGTTTTTCCCCCATGTTAATTGGATTTGAGCTAAGTATACGTAATAATTGGAGACGGAAATCGATGGTGGACGATAAATGGTGCTGATTTCCTTTCTATTACGTTTTGAATGTACGTAGGCTATGTGTTGACTTTGCCCCTGATGTTAACCCAGCCCCGGGGTTGCACTATAAGCCGCATTTTACACGAAAAACCCACATTTTTACACTTTTGTGTATTCTATCATGTAGGGGGGGGGGGGGGGGGGGGATTTTTTTTCATGTTTACATTTTACACTTGGGACAAGTTGGGTTGTGCTTGTGTGTTCGATTGTACGATGAAGGCGCCCCGGGACCGAGGCGCCCTGAGACCGAGGTGCCCTTGCTGAGACCCAAGCTCCCCAACCTAAGATCGAGGCGCCCACCCCATACATCGAAGCGCCCCGCCGGTGTTTAGATCGAAGTGCCTGAATGTTTAACAGAAATCAATACTAAAACTAACCCTAAACCTAACCATTAAATTGGTTGTCCTAAATCCGTAAATTGGTTGTCCTAAGTCCGTAAATTGGTTGTCCTAAGTCCGTAAAGGGAATCTTTGGCGCTTTGATGTAAGAGGTGGGCGCCTCGATCTTAGCCCGGGGCGCCTCGGTCCCGGCGCTTGACGCTTCGATCTGGCCGCCTCGATCTCGGGGCGCCTTCGTCTCAACCCCGTGTGTTCTATCGCGGTAGGCCTACCCGCGTCGGCCCACTAGTTAAATATAAAAGTATCAACTAAAAACTAGGCGTCAGGATGCTAGTGGGGTATAACTACTGCCTATACTGACCTAGGCTACTGCCTATACTGACCTAGGACCACACATTTAAGGTTAGGTTTAGGGTTATAGTTAGCATAACTATCTTGGGGGTGGGCCGACGCGGTTTTGGAGGTGGGCTGATGGGGCGCACAGGGGGGCCGACACGGTGTTTGGCCGACGTGTCTATGATTCTTCTATTGCTACCTAGTTGTAGTTGATTGCAGGACTGTAGTGCCCCGGGACTGTAGTGTCCTGAGATCCTAGCACCTTGGCCTTGGATTGAAGCGCCCACGACCTGGATGGAAGCACCCAGACAGTTAACACTAAACAATACTGTACCAAAACTAACCGCTAAACATAAACCTTAAATTGGTGGTCCTAAGTCAGTAAAGGGGGTAGTGAACTGTCCCGAGTAAAAATAGACTAATAAAAGTACTGGTAATTAATTGACTAGTAAACGGTCTGGGTGCTTCGATCCAAGCCATGGGCGTTTCGATCCAAGGCTGGGGCACTTGAGTTAGGGTGCTAGACACTAGGGTCTGGGCGCCACGATCCTGGGGCACTTGGGTCCCGTCTCCTTGTAGTTAGTGGGCCCTCCATGTATGGTATTATTATTGCCATTTAATTTACTATTTGTTACTAGATGTAGAGGTAAAACAATAAGAAGAGTCATTGCATTTTTACTTTTCAAGTTAGAGGTAAACTTGAAAAGTATTTGAGCCGTAAATTTTCGTTTCGTTTTCATTTCGTCATTGCGACATAGCCATAGGGGCCTTTATCAGGTATAAGGAAATTTTGGTTGGAAAAATAAATCTTACCCAAATTACTTAATTTCTATTGGTAAACTATAAGCCAAGGACAGCTTAATGTTTCGAATTATATGAAGGAAAAGATAACATTTGCCTAAATTCTTGAAATATTTAGCTTTTAAATAAGTGTACCAAAATGTGACAGAGATTACTTTTGACAAATAAAATGTGACGCCAATCACTATTGACAATTGGTTTCTCCTCATTTGGCTAACCTACTGGCCAGTTACTACAACCCAGGAGATTAAACTTTTTTACCTGAAAATGAGTTAAAGGGTATCAAGCAAGATTATTACTGTGTCGATAGTAATAATGGACTAGACAACTCAAGTGTAAGTTGGAGAGTGACTCTGCGAATCTCTTTATTGAAGAGTTCCAAATACCAAGTTGGCGCACCTCACACTAGATGGCGATGAGTCTTGAGTATCCAGACATCATCCCCGTTCAACCTGTAATGGAGAGAGAAGATGAGTTGACATGTTATTCAGATTCTTCTATTAAACGTCTAGGAGCTGTAGACACCCTTGAGCTCCTCCTGACCTCTGATCAAGGATTACCCTCTACTTGTGGTTTACAATTAACTTGTACATTTGATTCACGAGGAGTTCTTTCTACCTGTGGTTTACAATTATTGTATACAGTTGGTTTACTATGATCTTCTTCCTCTCTGATTCTATTTTCTTCAAATTCATCATTCATCACCTCTACATTTGTTTTACAGGTTTCATTTGTTTTTAGAAGATGTCTTCTGTTCCTTCTTAAGTTAACACCATTCTCCGTAACAACCTCATATGACCTGTCAGCCAACCTGCGAGTAACGTTACCCTTCACCCCCCAATTTTTGTCTCGGATTCTTACTGTGTCCTGTTCCTGTAAAGGAGGCAAGTCCTTCGCAGAGTTATTATACTCATTTGTTTTTACCTTGTCCTGAGCTCCCTCTGGACCAACACTTTCAGTAAATACTTTTACATTCGGAAATACCGATCTAATCCGCCTTCCCATCAGTAGTTCAGCTGGCGATTTGCCACACTCCATTGGCGCAGCCCTTAGAGTTAGTATTGCCCTGTAAGGGTCTTCACCGTCCTCGTTTGCCCTACCCAACAAGTTTTTTACTACCCCCACTGCTCTTTCGGCCTTGCCGTTTGACTGAGGAAATCTGGGTGAGGACGTTCGGTGATTAAACCCATAACTCTTTGCAAATACGCGGCCAGTACATGACTTCTCTGGCCAGTCTACGTTGTTTCTCAATACCTAGATGACCAGTGTGTAACCTCTTTAACATTTCTTGACGCATGCTCACTGGCATGACAATGCGGTCACCTTTAAACAAAACTCTGTTAATTACAGCAAGTTTGTCTTTGAAAGTGGCGTAAGCTGGACAGGCTCCAGTTTTCCATTCATCTAGTATACACAATTTGACAGCACATAACATCTCATCGTTATCAGTCTCCCTCGCGATTTTTTCTAGTTGTTCGCGGGAGGCTGGAATGCTTGAATAAACCATGTCTACCTGAGCTTTAATTTCTTCTTCGGTACAATATGAGAGGCTTACCTCAGCAATCTTGGCCCGTGACAGCGTATCTGCCAGATACAAAAATTTACCTGGGGACCATTCTAACGTGACATCATACATTTGCAATTTTAGCATCAATCTTTGCAACCTCGGAGACATATCGTGCATTGGCTTCTCTGAGAGCGGGACTAACGGTTTGCGGTCCATCTCTAAAATAACATTACGAAGCCCATATATGAAGTTATGAAACTTCTTACAACCGTAAACTAGGCCCAGCGCCTCCTTTTCTATTTGGGCATACCTACATTCGCTCTTATTCAGAGATCTTGCCCCGTACGCTACTGGCTTCCAGTTTTCACCATGTAACTGTAGAAGCACGGCCCCGATCCCATCACGGGAAGCATCCGTGGAGACCTTGGTCTTCTTGTTAACATCAAAATATGCTAGGACAGGTTTTGTTGATAGCACTTGTTTTATACCCTCCCACTCATTTTGATGGGCTTCTGTCCATAACCAATCGACCTTGTTACAAAGTAGTTTTCTAATGTGTGTACAGTTCGCTGCTAGATGTGGTACAAATCTCCCCACAAAATTTACGCAGCCTAATACCCTTTGTACATCTTCCTTGCAGACCGGATCTGCCATTTTAAGAATTGCTGCTATTCTGTCATCCGATGGACGAACACCCTCTCTGTCTAGGGATTCCCCCCCAAAAATTACCTTTGACTGACCTATTTCGCATTTTTCCCAATTCATCATCAAGTTGTGACTTACAATTTTTTCCTTTACCGCGGCGAGCCTAGTATCATGCTCTTCTTTGTTGGAACCCCAAACCAAGATATCATCAATATAAGTATGTACACCTTGACGAAAAGTCGCCAGTGGCAATGCCATGCATAAAAACCTCAGCTCAGCAATTCGACCCAAGCTCATTGGCCAACACCTATTACGCAAATCTGCAAATAATTTCCAAAAATCCCTACGTTCCCATATGTACACACACTTCAAACCTGTCCCAGTCTCAAGCTTATTGATTTTAAGAGACATTTCAGCAAAGAATTTAACGTCTTACTAGTATAATTACGGACTTCCAGCATTACATGCTTACGCCTATTTCTCTGACTGATGAAAACTCAAACGCCATAACCATGCTCGTACTCGTAGGCTCGGCGTGACACGTGACAGCCCGGGTAATGACGTCATAGTCACGGGGATTCCCCACCGGAACCCTACCCAGAACGAGGCCCATGTAATGACGTCATAGCAGCGGGGAATCGCCGTATCATGTGCATGCATGATCGGCGATGATTAAAGCTAAAAAACGAAACGATTTGGAAGGCGTCGGGAGACGCCATAGGAGGGAGGTGGGCGGGATGGTGGGCAATGTCAATGTACAAAAACATTCCATACTTATGAAAGTAAATAGCCCAAGACATTCCTTCATTCCCATCAACTTGTGACGATAGTTCTAATCTGGTGCCACACACCCCCCTGGACAACCCTCGAAAATATATGCCATACTCCGGTGAAATATTTCAGGGGCACTACACAACCCATAAGGTAAAGGTTTATACATGTATCTACCGAAAGGCGTAGAAAAAGTTGTACATTTTTGAGATTCCTTGCTTAGCTTCACCTGCCAAAACGCCTGTGTGGTGTCCAATTTACTAAATACTGTGGCACCTTGCAACTCACCGAATATTTCATCTCTTGTGGGAAGTTGAAAATGCTCTCGTTTACTTGCTTTGTTAAGATCTTTTGGATCCAGACATACACGCAGCGATCCATTAGGTTTTTTAACCACCACCATTGAATTCACCCATTCAGTGGGTTCTGTTACCATTTCAATAACCCCTAGCTTTTCCATGCGTTGTAATTCATTTTGTAATTGACCCTTGATTGCTAATGGAACGCGTCTTGGAGGATTAACTACAGGCCTGGCATTTTCGTTAAGTTTTATGTCGTACACGACTGGTATAGCCGACAATTCAGATTTCCCATGCTCAGGTACAAAACATTGGTCTAACTCGTAAACAGCTTTCTCCTCCTTGATGTTCTGAACACCTACACCTTTACATGCGACCTCATTGACTTCATTCTTTTCGAAAATTCTTTTGATTAACCCAAGTTTCTCACAGGTGTCTCCACCCAACAGGCTTGAACCGTCACAAACTATGAAGACTACAGGAATTGTTCTTTTAAACACCTGAACTCTAAGAATGATTCCACCTTTTACAGCAATTTCACGGTCATTGTAATCAGTCAATTTAACGTTAACTGTTTTTAACGCTGGAGCATTTTGTAACCCTACATAATCATTTACATTCAAGAGGTTTGCCTCCGCTCCCGTATCAAGTTTTACAGTAATCATTGAATTGTCTACTTTTAGATGGTGCACCCATTTGGATTGCGTTGACTTACTGAGACGAATTTCTTTCGGCGGAGTTCCCTTGTTGACCGCTCCGATGTAGAATGAGTTGATGGCGTTGATTTCCATGTCCTCTTCCTCTTCTAGTATATCTGCTCGAACGGCTGCCACTTAGCTATAACACTGCTTCGCAACATGTCCTTTTGACTTGCATTTAGGGCAGATCTTGTCCCACGCCGGGCATGCCATTTTGAGATGTCTGGTCCCACACCTCCTGCAGTCTATGGTCTGTTTCCTCCATGCTCCTCCGTGCGATGCTCCTTGACTGCTGACAGCACCTCCACGTGGTCTGTCATATCTGCTGTCACTCCTGCTGACAGCGTTAACGGCCTGCGTTTGTAGCCCAACCGTTTCCATCATTCGTGCTTCCATTTGGCTAACACTTGCTGCTGTACACATTGTCACAGCGTCTGGCAATTTTAGTCCTACCCTTCTCAGTAATCTCTCCCTGAGTGATGAATCTCTTATTCCGCTCACCACTTTCTGATTTACGAGATCATCCTCCAGTGCGCCCCACTCACACGAGCTAGCCAAGTAGCGGAGATCTGTATAATAGTTCTCAAAGGTCTCACCTTCCACTTGCTTCCTTTCCAGAAACACATGTCTTTCATAAGTGAGATTCTTTCGAGGAGAACAATAATCCTCAAACTTTTTCATTACATCCTTGTACTTCTTGCAGTCCTGATTTTCTTCATACGTGAACGTCTTGTACACCTTGTGAGCATCTGTGCCCACGCAGTTGAGCAATATTCCAATGCGACGCTTGTCCTTGCCTTCGGCGATGTCGACCGCATCGAAGTAGCTCTCTAATTGTTCTTGAAACAACACCCAGTTGTTCGCCACATTTCCTGTGACCAGATTCAATCCTTGTGGGGGATTTATACCATTCATGGCTCCGTTTTTGTACTTTTCCGTACTGATTCTGTCGTAATTTCACCCTGGTACCATGTGTCGATAGTAATAATGGACTAGACAACTCAAGTGTAAGTTGAAGAGTGACTCTGCGAGTCTCTTTATTGAAGAGTTCCAAATACCAAGTTGGCGCACCTCACACTAGGTGGCGACGAGTCTTGAGTATCCAGACAATTACACATCATTTTTATTTTAATTTCTTCATCTACTCATATTTCCGTATGTATCTCCCAGTCTCAATTTGATGTTGATGCTAATACAACGCTAAAAAGACACAATTTATATGAGCAAATATGAGCAGAAAGCCAACGCCCCCTCACCCTCACCCATCCAAATCTGTGATGTCATGAGAGGTATAACAACATTTTGCTCAGAGACCGAGTGACCTGACTAATTAATAACATATAGGGAGCTTATCAAAGTCACCCCCTTCAAGTCACTCACTTGATGGGTTCACCCCCCACTGAGCTCAGCTCCTGGGACAGACCAACAGCTGCTGCTAATCTGTATGCTTTGAAGACCCAACTGGACATTGAGATTAGGCAGCGTTTGGTGATGTGGCACCATGCAGAGCTGTCACATAATTGTGGTTAGTCCCAATTAAGATAGAATTCCATGTGTTGAGGAATGGCTTGAAATTTGTGAATGCACATGTAAATAACTTTTTCTTTGCCCTAGAAACCATGTCTACAATTCACTTATAAATTACCCATTTATATGAGATGAAGTTACACTTGTGCTTATAATACTGTAGGTATTGGAGCTTAAAACATGAAGGCTTTCCTTGGGAAATGAAGTCACAAATCTCTATGTTTTGGCTGGATGTAGCTCCAGTGGCACCCTGCTGTGATTTTTCTATCTCACCACTTTAACCGGCTATCTTTATATTAAATTATCAAATAAACTTTTAAGTTGTGAGAGGAGGTTAATCACATTAATAGGAACTAATATAAAGTGGAAAGTTGCCCTAAACTTGCTTGATACCCTTTAAGAATTTCATCCTTAAACACATTGCAAGTCTTTTCTTTTGCCAATGTAAAAAAAGTGACTGAGATTACGAAAAAAGTGACGGATATAACAAAATAAAATTGACAAGTCAAAAGTAATCTCCGTCACATTATGTCAAACGTTATCTCCAACCAATAAAACTCACAAAAAGGTAGTAAATATCTGGCTAGGATTGCGTTTAGCTATTATACTATCACATTTTAACTTACTTAGCATCTGAAAGCCATTGATAAGCATATACCGTTACTAGTTTGCAAGAAATGAAACAAAGTGACGGAGAAACGTGACAGAGATAATGCATCTCAAATGTTTGACCGACAATGAACATGGGCCTGTACTGCCTTCCCCTTCACAGAAGACATCAAATGAGCAACATACATCATTTCAAATGGTGACATACTTCATTTTCGTCAGCATGACAACCCTTCCAATATTTTTTTTTGGCCTCAGGAGACCAGGTGACGGAGATTATGTATTTGACCGACATTTGACATCTAAAGTTTGACTGAATATCTTTTAATTGCTTGGCCTGAGAAACAAATAACTCCTTCTATGCTTTTTAGGAGATTCGTCTACAGTTAATTAATGCCTTGATATATAAAATAGCCTTTTTATTGTATGTTTTAACTTAGTATGAAATTACAGGTTTTTTTGACTGACACCGTAATTTCTGAACACATAATTTCAAATGTAAATATTTCATATCTAAATGAGAGGAAATACATTATGAAAATTGTTACATGAAAGCCACAACATTACTTTATACTAATGTCACATTTTCTTCCTTGTAGAAGAATTTGAAATATCAATTTAACAACTCTCAGTGAAAGCATGATTGGTCGTAAATGGCAGCCATATTTTGTTGACATTTGCTTTTAAAATTTAGATTACAGAAAAACTTACAGTAGTATTGGGAAGATATTATCTTTTCTATCGATTCAAATATCAAGCAACATATACGCCAATTTTCATTATTCTAGTATTTTCCATTTTAATTATATTTCTATCAAAATTGACGGAGAACACTATTTCCTAATACCTGATAAAGGCCCATAGGCAATAAGGCATTGCAGCTGGGGAAGGAATTATTTGTGGGAATTCAGGACTGCAATTTCCTTCCTTTGATGGGTTGCAATACAAATTCCTACCCACCATTGAGTGTACATAGGCTATTCATACCAGCTGGGAATTTCACACATAGGAAGGATTTTTTTCTTATAGGGGAAGGAATTGCCATAAGAATATGACTTTCCTTAGCTTATACAACAGTTCAGTATTGATTGAATTTTAAGCGTCAATTAATCTACAAAACCTCTATTTTACCCTTATTTGACCAATCAGACATTTTTTACGACTCAGCTGCCAAAACCAAACTAATCGCCCTACAAATTCTCCAAAACAAAGCCCTAAGAATTATCACAAAAAGTAATAAATATCAATGCGTGATGCACTTCCACCAGAGGTTTGGCCTACTCCCTCTTAAGCAGAGGAGGAGGCTGCACCTACTCCAACAAGGCTACAGAATGAGAACCCTGACCGAACATATTGACAACAGAATATTACCCACCAGGCAACACCAGCCTGACCGTATTGTTTTTAGATGCCCCTTACCAAAAAGTGAACTGATCAGAAACTCCATATACTACTAAATCCCCTTATATTGGAATAACCTTGATACAAGACTACAAAATCTAGATACCCCAAAAAAAGTTGCAAAACAAGTGAAACCCCTCCAAATCTGGAGAGACATTGATTTCTTATACTGATCCCAATACTCTACTAGAGGGCCAATTCCAAGATACATTGGATGACCCTCTGTGGGGTGATCCATGTCCCCGACAGCATCAGCAGCAACAGCAACAACAACAATAGTAAAAACTTAAAAAATTAGTTCATCACCTTAACCCTGCCCACATGGCGGGTATAAGAACCTTGTACTTAAATAAGACCCAACACTGATTGTTCCCAGTGGATGGGCAACTACATAAATATTGAATTGTAAAACCATAGTACAGAATGACCATGTGTCAAAAATAGAACCTATGTTTATATAAATCTACACTACCATCTAGCAAATTGAATCCATAAATGATACCAAAACTTCGAGGGCCACCTTTGAGGCGTTGACTCACTGGTGGTTTGTTCCCTCAAGCATACTGTAAATCTGTATATCTCATATCCAGCACGGCGTGTATATCTCCCAAATTAACGGAGTAGCCCGGCTGACGTAATCAGTTTTGATAAATAAAAGTATAACAAACAAACAATTGTCCGATCAGTCATTTATACATACATCTAAAAATTATGCCCCTACTGGTGATTCATTGCCCAACCCAACTGATGGGTCTGTTTGTTTGTTTCTTACTATGACCAACAACCTGATTGTTTATTGGAAACTGAAAAGCCTATTTTGACAAACCTTGCATCTTTGGACATATACCATTACATACACATACATGCAAACATAGAACCTCACAGCCACATTCCTGAGCAGCTATTATTATTGAGGTGACCTAGTATGTAGTATGATTTCATTGATTAAACTTGAAAAGTTTACATCTGTCATAGACAGTGTGGGTGCAACTTGTTCTCTGTAGGCTATTAAAAACTTGAATGTGTATAATTCTATTAACAAGACAATGTATATTGAGTCAACAGTCAGACTACTACCAATGTTATGGAACAGTCGGTCCAATTAATAGTAATAAAATATGAATATTCTAAATATGAGAAAAATTGATTACTGTGTATGTATCACTTTCTCTAACATTTTTGCTGGCATTTTTATAACACTGATTGGTCTATAATTAGATGGGTTATTTTCGGCCCAGCTTTATATCTATAAATTAAAGTGTAGTTATGACTGTTTTAAACTCAACCGGAATTTCATTTGACGTTATAGTGAGATTACATAAATATGTAAACTGTTTTACAAATATTAGTAACTAAACATGGCTTGAGTATTTTGGATGCTGCTGGCTAAATTTCCCCCAATGGGACCCTTCCACCCCTTTTCTCCACAGCCAGTCTAGTCACTGCACTGAGTTAGGACCACCAATATAGGGCTAGACCTAGGGTTGGTTTTGGTATGGATTAGACAAAGTATCCGTCCCCAGAGGCCGAGCATTGTAGACTAAATGCATTTATGCCATGATAGAATGCATGCATAGATTTCAGTAGCGAAATCCGCTTTTCGAATGCAGCCAATTTACTCCGCTATTTTGATTGGTTACGTAAATCTAGCTGCGCAAATAAATGACGCTCATTTCATGACACAAGGCTGTAGGCACTTGCTTTCGCCGAGTCGGAGGGTTGCGAGACATTAAATTATAATAGTAGGCAAATAATTAGATAGAACTGTACGCAAGGTTGGTACTACAAGTGTGATTCAATGGCTCGAGTTAAAACTTTCTTTTGTATCCAACAAGCGGCCGCAGGTCTATTAAATGGGCGAATTATTAAATGGGCGTATTCTTCCCGCTCAAAGTGAGTAACCCATTCAGTCGTAGTATAATGATTAAATAACACTTAAATATATATCATGGCATACAAATAGAACTAAACTTGAGCTGCATATGCAACAACGCATTCACTAAACGCTTGTGGCTTTTGGTGAATGTCTTTCACGCATGCCTTCGGCACTTGTGAAAGACATTCACCAAAAGCCATTCGTGTTTTGTGAATATGTTGTCGCATATGCTGCTCGCGTTAAGTTCTATCTTAGTATTCTATTAATCCCCCTTTATTGTCTTTCAATCCTGTCTCAGGACGCCAGTTTTTAGCAACCAGCCCTACGAACACTGTTACACGGTCTGTAATACAGTTTGGGAATATGATTTGAGTGAATAGAAACATTCGTTTATTGTGTCTTTGCATTTCAGGAACCAAACAAAAAATACTTCAGACGTGGCGACCTGTCTGCAAAACTCGAGGCCGAATACTGGGAGAAGCAGAGAAAGACAAAGAAGATAGTTGTATGTATTTTCATGCTACATATTGACGTATAGGATTTCTTGAATTTAACGATTTTCTTTATATGATATCCGCATTATTCGCGCTGGCATTACATTTTGTTATGGGAATAAAAGTGCCTGTTCATCTGAGTTGGTTTGTTTAGGTATCCTAGATTGCCTACAGATAAGGGTGATGATTCAGAGAATTTGCGATTGTAATTGTTTTAAGTTCATATATAATATGAATCGAGGCAAAGCATGAAAACAGCTAGCCAGTTTTTCATTTGAAATATCTAAATTCGTTGTGGTCTTGAAATGCTGTCTTCAATCAAATAATAAAATAATGAAGGGCTGTAGTGGAGTTTGTGTAAAAGGATGTTCTCCCATTTTATCTATTTGACTGTTAACCTTCATGAAATAAACCCAACAAAGGCACCTGCCTCATGTATTTGTCGGCTTAGGCGACATGGAAAATCACGTATCTGATATCGTCTCAGCCCCACTTTTATGGTCCTACATCTTCGCCCTTCATTCCGTGACGTAATCATTATCTCGTCTTTCTTTAGGAGGAGGATGGAGAAGACATTAGTAGCGAGGCCGGTACGTCACAATCAACACAAAAGAAAGGAGAAAAGTATATCTTGCAAAGAAAGGAGGTAAGTTGGTTGGATATTTCATATATTATATCAGAGGTATTCATAGCTCTGATCATATCACACCAACATGAATGAAATGTTTAACCCTCCTTAGTTCTCTTCAGAATTAATGTTTTGATTGCTGTCGTTATAGGTAATAAAACGTTTACGAGAACGAGCGGAACCCATATGTTTGTTTGGGGAGTCAGAAGAAGAGGGCTATGAAAGGTTGCGGAAATTGGAAATGATGACCCCCGAAATGAATAAGGTAAGAATCCCCATGTTCATCTGGCTTTAGAATATTTATTTCACCCAAGGAGGTATAAATCTAACTACCTGGTAAACATTTTCACAATCATGAAATACTACAATAGAAATACTGTAGACGTATTACTTTTCGTGCAGTATTTACTTCCTCTATTTTAGCGCACCAAACTTTGTGTGTGAAAATAAATCCCGCGCGAAAGCTATAATTATTGCATAAACAAGGTGTGACGCTTCCTTTACTGCGAAAATTTAAATCCGCGCGAAAATGTGTCAAACTACTTATAAATGCGCAGAAATTTATCCGCGCGGAAATAAATACGTTTACAGTAGCCATGAACATTTTCTGAAAACCAATGCTTGCATGTTCGCACGCAACCATCAGTGCACATTTCCAGTTTCTTTAATTGAATTGAGGCAATATGATTTTTGTTTTGAGAATTTGATTTCTTTTCTCTTTCAGGGATTCAAAAACGATATGAAGGCTGCCATGGAGAAAGTTGACGAGATATATTTGAACCAAATCCTAGGCGGTGAGACAGAAGATGCGAAATCAGCTGACGTGAAAATTAAAGACGACGGAACTACATTTGATGATATTATGGTATAGCAGACCATTTATTACATTTGCAGCAATACTTCCTCTTTTCTATTTTCTAAACAAAATGTTAGTTATTCAACATCTTTCTAAAAAGAAATGCTCGTTATTCAACATGTTCTGGTTTTATTTGGAATTGACGTGTTTCTGCCTATCTTTTACCATTGAAATAATTCAATTTTTTATATTGTTATATAGAGGTTCTCTATATGTAGGATGTAAGTATTAGTTTATATATCCGGGGCCTTGATTAGTAGGGGAGCGAAATGATAGATGATAACACAAGGATGAGTAGCTCATTGCGTCTTTATTCCCCCACCTGGAGGTATGGAAGCGTCCCTAGACTTATGACATACATACATGTAGATATAACAATATGATATATTTTTTTTCTGTTCCCTCTTCAGAAACTGGCAGAAGGATTTGGTGATGGCAATGAAGCAATTGATTCGGATGTTATATTGAAGTACTTCAAGGTATGGTATTATCCACATTCTTGAATATGGTTTTATTACTTTAGTCTTGAATCGACGCACACAGAAACAAAACATTTTCTCTTGTTGATGTATCTCTCTTTTAAAGCTTCTTTCTGTGTACTCGATAGCAGTTATTTCTGTGATTATCTTTAGACGTTTGCCAGGTTCGTGTACTACCTGAGCTATGTGTACTATTCATCAATTGTGTAAACTTTCCTCCTAATATAATTAGATAAATAATGCCATTAGTGTTTTACCGACGTGAAATTAATCAGATATTCGTTAACCATAAAAGTATTGTCTTTCCAGCACGTTTTAAAATTATGGGGAGATGAACTCAACAGTAGAAAATTGGAAGAGAAGCGGAGCTTCAAGGGGAAGCTAGCTAGCGCTACCCACTCACAAACTGTCACTTACGCCAAACCGTTGTTTAGAAAATTAAAGAGAAGGGTAAGTTGAAATGATCGGTGTATTAATCTAATGGTTGGATTTCATATATTTTACATACATCTTAGACTTTTTGAAAAAAATAAAGGACTAATTACTGATTATTTATATGAGACGAAACTATCAACCTCCGCTCCCTTCAATACTGCTACCATGTAATGAGAGTTAGACTTGGCGACGGTCTGTTCAACCTAAAAAAAAAATTACCGATTATTTTAGGTGCTTATCTTTGGAAACTAACCAACTAATTTATATTGTTTTCAGGAAGTTACTCCAGATATTCTCGGGTGTCTTGTCGATATCACTAAATACCTTCTCGAGAGGGATTACTTGAAGGTAAGTGATGAGATGTTGCTCTTGCCAAGTATTACAAGTTCAAATATTCATATCTAAGGGGCCGTCCTTAAATTACGTAACGCTTGATGGGGTGGGGGTGGGCAGTGTCAGACCATGCGTTACGGTCTCACAGGTATAACATTGCGTTACAAAGTCCAGGGGATGGGGGTCTAAATTTTGAGGCAAAAAAACGTTACATAATATATGGATGGCCCCTAATGTATTCTTTTGTAAAAATATAATTTTTGTAGGAAAATGTTGCTTTTGTGAGAAAATGTTGCCTTTTTGTTCATAGGAATCAGCGAGGGAAATATTATACCAAGGACTACTGAGAATAGTGCATCTATCTTCGCAATGAGACCTGAATAACTATTTATTTAGAAATAGAAAACCCGTACAGGACACGTGCCGTTTATAAAAACTTGAAAGCAGCCCCGAACGGGACTGTAGTAACTGAACTTCTTTTTTTATTATTTTATTTCATTTCGGTCCAATAAACAATTTTTTAGAAAAAAAACGCACTATCCCTCAGGGAAGTTTTCATACGGTGCCCATTTCACAGTTTATTAATTAATGTGACTTCGTCTCCATTCTAACATGAAGGGGGTTCATCTTTCACATTATAACAACGCGTATGTAATAATGATATCAACAAGGCATTGTTTTGTTAATTTTAGGCTAACGACGCATATTTAGAAATGGCTATTGGAAATGCTCCTTGGCCTATTGGTGTCACTATGGTGGGTATCCACGCAAGAACAGGTCGAGAAAAGATTTTTGCTAGGAATGTTGCCCACGTGCTGAACGATGAAACACAAAGAAAATATATACAGGTGAGCAAATTTACTTTCCTGTAAACGTCCCCCTACCACTAACACTATAGAAATATATAAACTGATAATGAATTAAATATTTATGGTAGGAATTCAACTTACAGGAAGCCATTTTAATGGCCTATCCCCAGGCAGCTTAAATCCGAGTACAAAATACATTTTTTTTTATCAAATATCTAAGTACTGTTTCATTATAAAGAGAATCTGATATCTCAGCGAATTAGGAATTACCAATCAAGTATATATAACTGACTATTTCCAGGCTTTGAAACGTTTGATGACGTGTGCTCAAAGATTCTTCCAAACAGACCCATCCCGGAGTGTCAACTACGAAGGACCAGTTCATTGAAGTGGACATGAAGAGAAAACAATCCAGAACTATGTCTTGTACATCAAGACAAATCGATATAATAAGTAAAATATGGTTTTCATGGTATTCTTCATTATTTGATATATAAATACAGACATTTATTTTATATTTGGTTGGCAGTTGAAAATGTACACATCCACTCATACAATTCTTCCCTCATTTCATAATTCATGTTCGCAATATATTAACAAAAATAACTCCTTAAGAATATTTCTTGTTTACATGTATATCTCATTTTGTCATAAGAGGTATTTTTAAGCCGTCGCATTGTAAAGGAATTATATAAATAAAAAAGTAATGGAAAGTGACATTTAGTCTGCTACTCTTCATATAATATGTGTTCTTAATGCTTCGTACCTGACCTAATAAGCAGCAGAACTCTGATAGCAGGAAGAGGGTGCCAACAAAATATTACTGGTTGCTGGCCCTTTCCAACAGAGGGCTGCAGTGATACCTTCCCACACAGTTAATACCGATGCTTTGTGTGGCTGTGTATTCCCGGGACATGGTACAGCCATTTGAGTGACCTTATGTGATATAGCCGTAGCTAGGATATAATTAAGATAGACATGTTTTCCTCAGTAGCTCTTAACCTTTAAACTTAATACATTTTCCAGCACGGTTCTTATTAATATATAGATTTATCTCTTTAAACAATAATTGTCAGTTTTCTCAGGGTTTGCAATTGGTTCATTTCTTAGTGGGTTCTTCTAAGGTTATATAATTCAGTCCTATATCTATCTATCGAGTATGAGGTATATACATTTTATACATGACAAATTGCGCAATAATGATTTCGATTAACTTTTTTACACTTACTATTATAATGACAAAGTGTTATCTTATGTTCAGTTGGTATTAAATGTTCATTGAAGGTCTTCAGAATCATAGTCTCTTATCTTACTTGTTTTATTATATACGCATTGCTTTGAGAACAACGTATCTAGAGTGAGTTATGCATAGAGCATATGCCACGAGTGTGTTACGTGTGGTAGTCATGGCAACCAATGTGGGTTTTTACCTAGTTTAGCGCCAAAATTCAACTTCATTACACAGGAATGTTTTCTATTTATATTATTAAAGCACATATGATGAATCAGTTGGTTTCAGTCGCTTAGAATATTGCACTCGTTTCTGTGCAACTCGTGCAATATCGACGCTCCTTCCACCAATTCGTTAGTTAACCTGTATATATTTTATTCGCATACTATACTAAGATAGGTAAATGGGTAGGTAGTGGGTTGGAACGCACATCTATTTAGGAGGAGGATTTATAAGCGTGCTAGTGAGATCCTTTGATGATAATGAGTGGATTTGGATGAATTACTCTGTTGGGCATTGCAGTCGATTTTTGGGAAGCGAGAATATTTCTGGGTTTCAAATGTTTCTACCTCCTACGTATTTGTGTTCCCGCTATTCGAACATCAAAGCTTGTATATAGATTCCAGGGAAGCTATTTTCAGCTTACGGTGGGTTGGGTGACTATATTCCATATCTAACATGATTTAACCTTATAAATAAGAGGCGCTAATCCATATGTAGTTAGAGATCACCTTGTAACTCACCTCCACCTCCCCAGACACTTCCTGTTTTCTACCGAGTCCAATTACTTTGTATGTCATTAATATCAAGAGATGTACACCAAGGCGGCCGTGTCAATGTGGACGGGTCTTTGTATCAGGGATGAGTCTTCAGCATTTCTACTGAAATCAGTATTTCTTAAAAGTTATGAACATTTTCAAATCTCCCCAAATTCCATCATTGTCAAGCTAAAGTGTTCAGGAAAAAAATCCCAAATTTTCAAAAACATTGGATTTGATTTCGTTGAAAGTCTGAATGCACAATTTAAAGAATGTTTTTTAAAGATTTCTGGATGACGATTCCCTTCCCTGAAATATTTCGGTATTTTCGCCATAACTCCACTTTCATCCCTGTTGTATAGTATATAAAAACAAAATCCTTGTTGTGTGACAAAGAGGATTTGTGATCCCGTCTCAGATCATCCGATTCACATCCTCCAATGTACAAACCATTTGTCTCTGGGGCCTATAGCTATGCAGCCTAGAAAACCAGTCGTTTGAAAACCTTTCTCGGCGTCATATGAATATGATTTAATTATGATATAACTAAATACAATGTTTCAATCAGGGACATGTAGTGGTATTTTTGGTTGTCCTATTATAAACCTCTTCTGTATCAAGGTGGTGAGTATTATATAGCATTTAGACATTTGGGGGAAAATAGCTATTGTTCTATCATCAATAGGAAAGTCTTCTCTTTTCTCACGCGGTATATAAATGTATAGATCTTCATTTCATTTCGATCGGCGAAGCCAGATCCATTCATCTTCACTCACCCGATTATATTATGTTTTTTATCTGGGTGTTGTGTGGGTCTACAGGGAGAAGAAGGCGCCTTTCAGTCCATCATGAAAAAGGATGGGCAATAAATAACTGCTATCACGATCAAATCCGATACGCCTGTATTTTTTTTTTACACCAAATCACTGAAATCTATTATCTAGCTATAAAAGGTTAATAGGGGATTTGCATGTCCGCCATCTTGAATCTTGATTCACATGGAATTATGAGAGTTGTATGTCAGTGTAAAAGCTATAGAAAGCATGTTATGTTCAGCATGGATTATTCAACATGGATCTCTTGTAAATAGCCATGTGTTGTACATTGATTCCATAGAACAAGACTTCTTCTTTCCCATCATGCATACATTGTTTATGGATCATTTGCCCAAGCCCGACCCAAGCTATGGTATTTGTGAAAAGATCCTAGCAATCTTCGATAAATGTTGGAAAATATTTTTGTGTCAGATCTATATTGAATCCATCCCAGCATGCACTGTAATAGTACAGGGAGACATGCAAATCCCCTATTGTATAGGATTACAGACATGCCAATTTTCAAAACCATTTTCCCCGAATTCACATCGCGTATTATAATTAAATGTTGTACGGGATGTAAACTACATCCAACATGAACAATTAAAGCATTTAAAGTTGGACAAGTGATTTTCCTTGTGTTTATTTAAGTGGTTCATTTATCTGTCTCTTAAGAACATAAGCTCATAGATTTGCATGTAAATGGCGGAACATTGCAAAACGCGATCTCAGTCCTGCCGTCTGTATCCGTTGACATCGTCATAAACAAAACTCACGGTTTTTCTCCTGCGTCTTGGGAAGGCATAAACCCCAGAACATTTACCCACCTCTGACTGTGGTCTTATAGAAAACAGTTGGGCATGTCTGATACCCGTAAGAAGATTTGAGTTTTTGGCAAACATGTAATTGGCTGGGCCTATTGGTGATTTTGTCGCCTTAAAATCAGCAGTCTTCTCTTGATTAGTTCTTTGCTCGTCTTCGAATCCCTTTAGGATTTCCTCTCGATCACATGTTCTTATGTCACCCGTTTCAATGTGATCGTTATCCTCATAATAACGAGTCTGGATCACATTAGAAAATCTGACAGATCTCTTACTCTTAGCCTCCCGGCATTTCGCATGGCGTGGGTGGCACCGTCCTTTGTTTCTGATGAGGATTCCATTTATTTGTGTGTCTTGTCTAGAGAATGAATCTGATGAAACTTTGGTTGGTTCGGTTTGCAGGTTACCTTCGCCACTATCATTCAGATATGTGTCATGTATTTGAGGAAGCGGGTTGTCTTGGCTGTCTGTATCAGTGGCACTGGCAGGTTCACTAGTAGTTACCTGTTTGGGGACATTGTGCTCCGTGGAAGCGATAAGCTTTTTAACAAAGCCATATCGTTCCAAGGCAAAGATAGGAGACCTTGGTATATTTAATTTTGAAAAATTGACCTGATATCCTCCATAGCTAGATGAATGACGATTGGCAATTTCATTGGTCTGCATTTCATCCGTAGCGGGGTGGGACAACATTCCCCTTAATCGAGACGATTTCACACATTGCCAAGAGCGTTGTGAGGATACATTTGTGGTTTCTACATTGGCCTGTTCTTCACGAAGCGGTTGTCCTGAATCAGTGGATCTTATTGGATCTAAATGTTTGAGCGTGCTTGGTTTTCCGTTCCTCCATACCTCTGGTTTTCTTAAACACACACCTCGGAATCCTTCACTGGAAGAATCCAGGAGTTTAGGCTTTTGTGATATAGTTGGAAAAGGTTTAGGGAAAACTCGGCCATTCCCCATTGCTTCCCTATTTTTATTGGACTTCGTAGGGTCCCTGAGTTTATCACTCTTTATTTCAGGGAGAACTGCTGGTGTATTACCCTCCATTGGTGCCTCCAAGGCGACAAGACTTAGAGGTATTTTTGTCGATTGCACAGGCACAGTATTTGGAAGCTGGTGAAAGTAAGGAGGTTGTGGGATGATAAAGTCGGGGGACCGGTAGATCCCTTGTTTTCTAGGCACACCATCAGTCCTGGAAAATATTAAAAGATGGTAAATTATACTAACTGAAAGACGTGCATAGAAATAAACGTTTCTCTGTTGACGCAAATAACAATATAAGGTAAATTATTAACACTATGAAATCACCTTGTGGTAAACAAAATATGCCCATATCAATTATTTATAACGCTTTGCCGACCCCAATGATTCCCATTGCAATATTTCGGGAATTAATTTTCCTTTTTGTTCGGGCATACAAAGTGTTGCTGAAATAGCTTCTGATGTACAATATAGAGACTGATGCTGTCGGAGACCAGTATGTTATTCCATGATTTGGCCCCGAGCGTACAATATAATCGATATACTTGCCGCTCACAAGGTGTACAATATAAACTCCGTGTATTGTACAGTGACGTCACAACCGTTCGAGACTATGAGGACAACACAGTCACAGTTTGATGAAATTAATGCAAATAAAGTTGTTTTAAGGTAAGAATCATGGGAAAAAAAGCAAGAACAGGGGCGTCGGAACCGGGGGGGGGGGGGGGGGGGGGACATGTCCCCCCAAAATTTTGATGGCATAAGAAAAGGTCAAACCCAATACTGAAAAGGTCAGAATTCAGAGAAATTCTTTTGTAATTTGGGGTTCTTGATGATGGTCAAATATCCATCATTTTATCCCCCTTTTCTGTATTTCTGAAATGAATGTATTCTTAACATATCCCTGTAGATAGAATGTCTTAAAGTATCCCATTTTACTAGCCTGTATAAGCATAGGATAGAAAGACCATAGGTCTATGCTGAAAGACCATAGGTCTATGCTGAAAGGTCAAAAGCCAGATGATCTATCCAAATAAACCCAACACGTTTTGTAATTTGGGGTCTTTAATGATGGTCTGATGTATATTATCCTGTTCCCAACCTTTTCTGCACTACTGAGATGAATTTACATTTTTAACCTAAATGGTGACCCTGTAAAATATCATATAGGCCATATATTCTACTGGCGTAGGATTGAGGGACCAAATTTCCCATGTCACCTTTATGTGGTTTAGCATTATGGACAAATGACTAAACTGCCTTAAAAAATAAAAACATCATGAATCATCATTAATATGAATGTCATGCTTCTGACTATATCATTTATATGGCCTAAAAAAGTCACAATTTATACTCTGTTTATTTGGGTCACATCTAAAGAAATATGACATATAATGATACTGAAGAATTCAGGGTCATTCTCCGATGAATATTTAGGGTCAGTATTTGAGCAAGAAATGAATCAACGCAACACACAGAGATATATATTGAAAGCATCAGTTGCATTATCGGGAGAGCTCGGATCAGAGGAGCCAATCACTCTTTCCGGATCGATAGTAATTGATACGGGGTGCACTACTGCTTCTCTGGATGTGGTAGCGTCCGATAATGCAGAAGCCATAGCCAGCCCCAATATGCCCCTGGTCCCCTCTCTCTCTCCACCCCAGCGTCCACTGAAAAGCCCGTTAGGCCAGCGCGAGGCGGGTTAAGTAACGACCAAAGCAGGTAGTGATGCTAAGTAATCCTTTATTCGCCGCATCTTCACCAGCGTAATCTCACTCCGGGGTCTTGACAGTGCGCAGTAGCTCCAGCGTCTCTCTACACGTGGAGACGGGCTACTCTTATATACCCAAGCAACTCTCATTAAATATGCAATCTGTGGCACGGATAGTCTAACAATCATATAATCTCTAACACTTACAGAATTACGAGGAGATACAGAAAATACCCCAGGCATGTGGTCGGGGGGGGGGGGGGGGTTTGAGCTGCTCCCTTGACCCACCCGATTGCCCTCCCCCTCCCCCTGGCACCCTGCCAAGTCCATGGAGGCTTGGTCGGCAGTGAGGAGAGGAGCGACACCACGCTTCCCAGTATAGTCAGGGAGCTATGATAGAGAGAGAGAAGAGAGGGGGGCAGTAGGAGAGAGAGGCAGAACAAGGGGGGAGAGCCACCCCTCTACTTATAGGCAATAGTAACCCCCCTGAACTCCAACAATATGTTTCAAGCCAGAACCGAACCAGTTAAAAGGGAGCGGCTGTAATCAATTTTATTCCTTATATGCTAGACAGAATACAACCATGGACACTTGTCCCCCCCCCCCCCCCTACCATTTGAAATTAGCTTCCGACGCCCCTGAAGAATAGCACATGCATCGCGTCTTCGGAGGCCTATTATTCTCCGAGTATACTCGGAGAATGTAGCCCCCGCCCCCTCATATGTGATATTATGCTGTTCTTTCTATAGTACTCGAACAAACATTACAAAAATACGTCTTGCCGAAAATAACAGAATGTATACCGTAATATAAAACGAAAAATATGGCCTACTAACGTAATAATCGTGGCCTCCTTAATTATTAAACCAGTGGCAGTGCTGGTGATATACGCGGTACGTTGCTTTGAGGCTGAGGATAGCTAATATATTTATGGTGGCATATCGTGGGAAGGTCTTGCACTTGTACTTATAGCTCATTCCGGATGAACCCGTAAGCTCGATAGGAGCTAAAGTGGCTAAAGTGCAACACCTATTTCATTCTCTTGATATGAGACGATAGCAGAAAAGGTCGTTTACCTATACTACTGAGGATGAGAAACACATATATCCATTTAGTATAGAATTGATTCCTACATTTATTATTGATTTAAGAGACTGATCACTGCATCAAACAGTCTCTAAATAGTTGGGGTTTTTTTTCTCCAAAATTAAAAACACCAATTATCGATATAATCGATTGGCAGAACCGCCTCCCTCCAACTGCCCAAGCGTAACATTAACTCGTTAGACGTATTTTTAATGTTCGTTATAATTAATATACTTTGGGAAACTAATGTGATTAAGATCGCACTAAGCTTAATATAGGCCTATATAAACCGAAATTGAATTTGGCATGCCTCGATCTGCCCTGGACTCGGCCTTGGGCTTGGGCGTGAACTGAAACAAAATTACATAGCTAGCAAACTTAAATCAGAAATCTCACCTTTTTCTGACAAGGCTTACTCCCTTATTAGGTTTGTACAAGGGACTTTGCGAAAATTGGTCATATACTCTATGGTGCATCTTGTTCATTTTTTGTTCCTCAAAACGAATGTTCAACTCCGGACGGGTTGAATTTAAGCAATTTCGTACTTGCTATCATCATCATGTCTGACGTAGGCCTGTTCTTGCAGTTGTCAGGCACTATCATTCTTGTTCATACAGGACCTCTCCAATTAACCCATGGTCCAACTGTCTTTGGTCGTGCCGTTATCTGAAACAACAAATTAAAAGAAACCCTTGTATTAGTGTTCTATACTAGTAGGCCTATAGGCCTACTAAAGTAGCCGGTTTTCTATAGTTGGATGATCCGGCGAAGGTCCGTAGGCCCATGGGCCATGGCATAGTTCCGATGTCCGGAGCTACTAGGCCTAGAACTCGGTTATTAACAAGTAACTCGGTTATTAACAAAATGGTTGAATTCTTAATAATTTTTATTTAAGCCAATTAATCATCAACACAGTGTGATACATAATATCATAACTTAAGCCTACCGTACCTATATTATGCGATGGGTTTGTATTTTCATTCAGAGACAGAGGGCCTGCGTAATGTGCGAGGATTCTTGATCAGTCATGTTCAGGTAACAAGACGTTAAACCTAGCGACGGCTGTCATGGATACGCGTCGGATACAGTACGTAACGTCGCTTCGTTTGGCGTGGGCGCGTTGCCAACAACCACAAGTGGTGTGAAACTATCTCGCTGATGCCGTCATGGCCTACATTAGCCCACGTCGCTGGCCTTGATTCCCCAATGCTCTGCCTCTTGGGGCAAGTAGTTAGCACAAGTCTAAGTCTAAGCAGGTTAAGGCCCATGACATGGACACTTATAGAAGTATAAAATTCAACGCTTTAATCTGGAATGTGTAACTTATAATTTGGTATAGGCCTACTTATAATTTCAGAGCCATACTTGAGATTTGAATTGCTTTTTTAAATTGAAATCACTGATGTAACCATGGCAACCAACTAAGCATAATGGCCCCCTCACACTATCCGACAAACGACGAGTCGGGAGGTCTAAGACGGGAGACGGTCCCCGACCACCGCTCACACTAGCCGACTTGAGTCGGGAGCACGGCGACTAGAAAAGAGTGTTTTTTGTCGTCGTAACCGTTACAACAAGGGTTGTAACGGTTAGTACAGCTTGTTCTTTTACTTTTTTACGAGTCGTAGGCCCCCCGACTCGTCGTAGGCCTCCCGACGACCGCTCACACTATCAGACCCGATTCAACATTTGAATCTGGCGTTTTGTCGGCTGAAACTGCTCCCGACGGCCCCTCCCGACGGGAAAATCCGTCTTAGACCTCCCGACTCGTCGTTTGTCGTATAGTGTGAGGGGGCCATAACTATGCTCCATTATTTGGTAATGTCATCACTCTGGCCATATTTTGGCTATAATTATTTGCCTTTTAACTAGTATTCCAATTGAATTTACATTAGTTTACGTTCATTTCATTTCTTCTTAGATCTTTGAATTCAATATCTACAATACATCATATATCATCAATGGAATTTGGACATTGCAGCCTTATGAAATAATCTGGGAGGTCTATCATTCTGATTAAAGACAAGATGTTTCCTTATCTTTGATGTCTCCCCAAACCATGCCGAAATTGGTCATTTTTTACCATTTCGTCACTCGACTCCTACTGTTTTTATTCCTTGGGACAATATATTAGAATCACACATGTTATATATCATCAGATGCGGAAATTTGTTTATCACAACTTGCAGAGATAAAATTAGTTTTCATCAATTTTTCATGAAATGGGAGAGATTTGATTGCCACAAGGTCCTTATATGTTTTTACAATTTCAAAATTTTTCAGAAACAGTTGCCATGGCAACTTGACCATCAAACATAATTTCTAAAAAGTGACAGTCATACCAAACCGTTCCCGACATTATATGCTCTGATAATATATATACTTGTTCAGAACTTGTATCAAAAAATAAAAAGCTATTAGGGTTCAATTGGAGGGATGTCTGGAAACATAATGTTTATGGGCCTTAATATATATAGCAATGGGTCTCTAGACACACATGCGGGATAGGAGCTGGTCCAGAATATCCTTTTCTGAATAGACTTTTTTTTGACAATTAACGATTTAGTAATACCCGGCTTATGTTATTCAAACAATATTTTAAATTTATAATATCATTGCTCTCCCCTCAAGCCCTCCATAGCATTATTTGGAATAGCGCGGAATGGTGCCTGACAATCCCTCTACATTCAGAACAGGCATTGAATATACTTGCGCAATAAAAACCTCCCTTCCCCATTACTTGCGGAGTAGCACGACATATAGCCTAGTGTGGAATAGACATTTCCGGGCTGTCTGCTCTCTCTCTCCCGCTCTAGTGACCCCCCCCCCCCCCCCCTTTCCCTCTGTTTAACCATGATTCTAAAGATGGTCATTATATTCTTGAGACAAACTATTACCAGTTTATTACTCTTTATATTGTACGTAGGCCTAAGGGCCTACCATTTACTTTATGGGCAAGAGAACCAAATTGTTGCTTTCGTATTCTACACCCTGTCTATTTTGCTGTGAACGAATGTCCTGCCTGTGTATGTTTCAGAACATTTAAATGAAAGTTCTCCCCAGCTACATATCATTTATGGAGAATGACTCTCTTATAAGAAGGGGATAATCTCAGACAATATTTGTAGATTGTTCTTTACATCATAAACAGCTTTAATTTCAATCGACGAATGGATTTCTCTATAAAGAACTCTACTGAGTAACTTTTCATTGATCTCTTGTGTTCTATTATGTAATATGATGTAATCCTACGTCATGGTGTATCATATTTGATTATTTTTCATATTTTGTTATGTAATATGCCGTAACATTGTGTCATCATTATCTATGACACAAGCCTACCGTGTAGCCGTGTAGCCTACTCTTCAAGGTTAATTATATTGCACCATATTGCATAATAATAACATGTATATCCCCGTACTTTATGTATTTTTACCCATTCAATAAGATCTCTACTTTAAATCAAGGTATAAACATAATGTAAATAAGTTCCAGGGTTTAAATGACCCGTGATTGTCTTATATAGGCACTACAGCATTATTAAAGCTGCAACCGCACCCACTTTACATATGGGGCCAATATGTCAACCTTATGACATTGTCATGGCGCTAGGCGTGTCTAACACTAACATCTTCCAGCTTTAATGTATAATTTAAACATCTGCCTTCAGATGTGCTGATTCCCATATCATCTGGCCTACTTCTTCTGCGTCAGAGGTACCTACAGGTTCCATCTTATATAATGTTATGTAACATGATGCAACCTTCTATAATTATTATGGGTACTTTGATTGCAATTATTGTATAACATAAGGGTTATTTCTACTCGTAATTTTGGTTGCATTAAATGAGGAGGCGAAGAATAAATTAAAATACATTTTGTTTATTATTTTGGGTAAAAGGTTATGAAGGTCCAGCGATGAACATTTTCATTTGTTGAATAAATGGTGAGGTATATCACATAAATATCACATTGCCTGTTGAAATTGCTGGGTAATAAATAGTTGAATATTAAAAGAAATAACCCTTTGTGGGATAGTTTTTGTGAAGTCTTTTAGTAAAAGATTTAGGGCGGAGGGTGGGCTATTTCGCATCTGTGTAGAGTGCAAGCGAGAGTCCAAGCGGCATGTATGACAGACTTGGGAACAGTTCAGGTATAAGTCGTGGAGGTGGTAACACCCATTCAATGCCCTGTAATGCTTCGTCATTACCAGCCTCATTAAATGAGGAGGCGAAGAATAAATTAAAATACATTTTGTTTATTATTTTGGGTAAAAGGTGATGAAGGTCCAGCGATGAACATTTTCATTTGTTGAATAAAATAAATGGTGAGGTATATCACATAAATATCACATTGTCTGTTGAAATTGCTGGGTAATAAATAGTTGAATATTAAAAGAAATAACCAATGGGATTCGCTAAGCGATTCTCTTTAGGGCGTGATGAACAGAGGTTCTTGTGGAGGAGAAGGGCGTATATACGACGCCACTGCATCGGACGCCCACGTCCCGTGCGTTTTCACATCCTGGAGTGACGCTCCGGCAGTGTTGTAAGCGTATGACGCCGACCCCTGGTGAAGGCTATGTAGCGAGAAGAGGCGTGAATCAAGGTGTGAGGCTTTTAGGAGCACCTTCCATTGAGTCGCGATATAGTTGACGGTCATATGTCGGGCGTTAGGGAAGTGTAATAACAGGCGAGTCAAATCTCTAGGTGGTGACTGTTTGTCGAGGCGAAGGAGGGCTCTGCGGAGGCAGACGATTGGATCATCTGTCACTGGGACGAACAACACAGTGGCCTGACGCGACGACTGCATTGACTTTGACCACTTGACGGAGATGTATGACCCATCCGATGCAATTCTCAGATCTCCACGCGTCAGATGTCTAGTGGCGTCAAAGGAAGCACCAGATCTGGGGGCAAGGTTGCTCTGACGCAACATGCCCATGTACATCACTAGTATGGCGACTCTGATGTGTGTAGGGAAATCGAGCAGATGAATATTCATTAGTATTTTCTTCAATATCTGTGGCGTGACAGGAAGCTTTGGCTGGGGGACATGTCTGAGCATCAGTTGCAGGCCCCTTATGGCGTAGGCGACGCGCGGATGGTAGAGAGAGGTAGAGGCATATCCCGTCAGCTTAAAGAAAGTCCTGATGCTTGTAAGAGTGTTTATGATAGTAGCAGGGACTTTTGTATACTTAGCTAGATATTCGATGAACCAGCATATTAGTTCAGGGAAAGGTTGTTTGAAATCATGGCCCACAGCTTTGCAGAATGCGATATACTTCCTGACGGCCGCGTGCCTATTTGCGACTGTCCCGGGCGATGAGCTTGGCGTGTCTGGCCTGAGCAGCTTCCACGAGGTGCCTGGGTTGCCTACCTAATAGAACATATGAATGTTGAACATATTATCACGAGCACAGGAAATATAAATGTCATTTTCTTTAGCAATGTCTCTAGCTTTGATTAATTCTTCAGAAGAGTGAGCTGCCCGAGAGAGGGCGTCAGCTATGACCATTTGTATGCCAGGTACATGGACAAACTCATATTGGACTTGGAACTTCATCGAATGGTACCAGAGCGCCCTGGCGCAAGCACCCAGAGTCAGGTCTCTGGCTCTGCCATCTCTATAGGCAAAGACCGCCGCAGAATTGTCGCAGTGTATCCTTATTATGCCCCCGGCGTGCCTGGATCTCGTAAAGAAGCGGGCAGCTGCCAGGCAATTAATTGCCTCCAAGTGGTTGATAGATTTTTCAGACAACATTTCAGGCATGAATGTGTACAATTATAGGCGTGGTGACTGTTGGTGGCACCTTCTCCCTTGAGGCAAGCGTGAGCCCATATGTTTTCCACGACTTGGTGATGCGGGATTATTGCCTTTCCGTTGAAAGCTTCTGTGTATTTTAGAAACCATTTGAGGTCGGACTTTATATAGGTGGAGATGGTGACCTTCTCTCCTGCAGCTGCACGGAGGCCAGCCAGAAGTCATTGCATGAAAAGGCGTGCGGGTGCAATAATTTTGGCGACGTGTGCAATCTTGCCCACCAGTGATTGCATGGCACTTGTTGTTATTTGGTGTTGACGCAGAGTGTTGGCCAGGCAGGAACTTGTTTCTGCAAGTTTAGGTAGAGGTATTGAGAGACGATTTTCTTTAGTATCAGTGTCAATTCCCAGCCACTTGACTGCGTGACTAGGACCCTGGAGCTTTTTGCGTGCGACTTGTAGTCCCAAATCTGTAAAGAGTTCAATTGTTAATTGCATTTGACTTTTTACTACCTCAACAGATTCACCGATTATAAGTAAATCGTCCAAATATTGTTTAGCTGTTACCCCTTTCTTCTGCAAAGCACGCACAATGAACTCCGCCACAGACTGCATCACAAAGGCAGAGCTACGAGCTCCAAAAGGGAGCGTTTAGCCAGGGCGTGAAAGGAGGGCGTTGGTACGGTCCGGATATGGCGTTATGTTCCATCTCCTCTTTTACATAGTCTCGAACATGCGCCATATGCTGCTGAGCTGACGGGTGATTCACTACTGACTGTGCGTAATAGCGAGGCCCGCCGACATATTGCATCGGAAAACCAAAAGTGACGCCTTCTAACACCATTTTGTCGGCCTTATGTCCCATAGCTATGTCTGTCCATTTTTCAATATTTAGGGTAGACTCAAGCGGAATTTTTGCACCTTTAAAGTTGGGAACATTGCAGATTTTTACCTTTTCATAAATGTCAGCCATTTTAGATTCCATATAGAGATCAGGGTACGGCCAATTTGTATAGCATTAAAGGCAATGTTCTGCGGGCTGTCACTTTCACTTTTGTTGGAGGAATTTTCAGGTAATTCATACTCACAGACGTCTAGGTCATTTGTCACCAGTTCCTGTTCATTAGCACCGGTTCATAGTGTGGATATTGAATGTTTCGAAGGAAGATTGGCACCTCTCTTGTGGCTTGTTCGCCGTCACTCGCTTGTATTTGCATGTTAGATTCTTGGTCGTGGGCGTGAGTTTCTGTCTTGAATTGTACAAAATTGTCATTAGAAATACACATTTGGCAGAATAGCTTCTGTCGGAGTGTTCGTGTTTATGTCGGCCATTTTGGATGTGTTCTCGTTCCCTGCGAGAATCGTGTGGGACACGAGGTTTTACCCGAGAAGCGGCTGCCATGTTGGCTTGCCCGCTCTCAGTAGTATGGGCGCCGCCATCTTGGATGGGGCGTGGCACATATGTTTTGACGCCAACACAACGAGTTATTTGCGCAGTTTAGATTGTCTTGAAAGTTGGTCAACTCACCGATCGTTTGTGATTGTATGATGGAACAGGAGTTTACGAGTTTTTTGAAGCCTGAGATGCTTGCTTCTTCTGGAATTGTTGTTTATTCCTTCGGCCAGCGCCGTCGCCGCTATGTAGGTTGGCCTGCGTTGTTCTTTATTTTGGCAATCTTTGATGGTGTGTGGATTCTCTCTCTCTTTCATCGCAAAATAACAATAGCCGCAGACATGTAGGAACTTCGTATCACCATCCATGTGGCTACTCTGCAAGGGACAACTCTCTCTTCTGTTTCTTTATACGTGCCGCCATATTTGGCGGTAGAGAAGTCTCTGGCGCACTAAAAATTTCAGTCCTACCTCGTCTTCCTGTAGACCTGTACTGTGCGTCAAGGGCTCGCTTAACGACCTTCGAAGAACGATGTCTTGCTGTTAAGCGTCGGGGCGAGGGGAGAGAGTCACTGTCCGAAGCTGACTCCTCCGAACTGTCTGCGGGCTGGCGTGATCTGTATGAGTTGGCCGGGTGACGGCTGCGTAGAGGCGGGCTGTCACTACAGTCACAATGTTTCTTTTTCCTCCGTCCGTGGTGGTGACGGTGGCTTTCTCGAGTATATTGCCGTTCCCGGGGGCGTTTGAAAGTCACTATGGTATCGTCCGAGTCAGCAGATTGAGATTGTTCAAAATCAAGTTGGGAACCCTCCCTTCTCGATCTTTTAGGCATGCGATACACATCCTGAGCTGGGGGAGGTGACTGTCGCTGCCTCGTGTAACTGTCACGTTGACCCACACTGGCTGACGCAGTCTGAATGACTGTCGTACAAATCTGTTGTAGCATATCTGACATTTGCTGCATCGGGTTGGCACACACTATAGGGGCGTTCTTTGGCCTTCCACGCCTTTTAGGAGTAACAAGTCTTTCTTTTTGCTCGCAAACCGCGTCTGGGCAATACTTTATTGGGTGTCTGAAGCGGTCCATCTTCTTCCCCGCCGGCAGAATCCCGTAAAGCATGCTCGTCAGTGGTCTGCGCTCCTCGGGCGTGAAATCTTCCTCTTCGTAAGTTTCCTCCTCGTTTTGTTTGGCGTCAACTATTATATTGGTTTGCTGAAGGAGCCTCTCCTCCTCCTGTTTCTTGAGCTTTTCTGCCTTTTTAGCGGCTTTTGAGGTAGTCGACCCTTTGGGAGGCATAGCGGAAGGTTAGTACAAGGATTTCGCTTCTGTGTAGAGTGCAAGCGAGAGTCCAAGTGGCGTGTATGACAGACTTGGGAACGGTTCAGGTATAAGTCGTGGAGGTGGCGCCACCCATTCAATGCCCTGTAATGCTTCGTCATTACCAGCCTAATTTTTAATTTTAACAGCAATTTTTAATTATGTAATCATTATGTAGGGTTTTGTGACTATGACGTAACTCATTTATATTACATTACTTCTATTCTTAATGCTACAACGCTCCCCTTTTATTAATTTATATTTCATTATCCATACATCTACGAAGAGACGTTTCTCGATAAGAAGGGGATAGTATGTTACACCACGTTGTAGCATACTTATTTAACTTAATATTTCTTTAATTAAATATAACAAATATAGGTTTTAAAACATGTATTGAAATATATCAAATAATATATTTCAATACATGTTCTTTGTGTATAAGTTATATAACTAAAGTTTACACCCCTCCTTAATTAATGGGCGTGCCCAGTCGCGTCCCCGCTTTGTTTTAAGCATTACAGCCCAGAGGTGGGGTACCCTCTAATGAAATCCCCCTCCCTTCTGCCTTACTATCACAATATTATACATCTGTACAGTAAACCTCTAGGATTCCACAATACCATCTTTACTTATTATTCATGTTACAGCGACTGCAACAAATAGAAACAAAATCAATCAATATTCCTATTTAATCTAAAGATCTATATTTCCAAATGGGGAAGTGTTTTGTCCGTCACCGTCTGTGATGCCCCCCCCCCCCGTTTTTCTTCGCTGATTTTCATAATGATCTATAGATAAAGGTTTGTTCCTCATATACCATTTCGAAAGGACTTTTATTCTTCTTTTTATTGCGGACAATATGAAAATCATTTTATTGTTTTTATAAAAGAATGAAATAACAATGACTATTTTTGTGATCATCAACCTGTGATGCAATATATTTAAGGGTGCATTTCCCCACAATTCTGATACCTAAGGAGCCCAATATCAGGGCTTAGAAGAATAGGATATAAATTCTCCCTATCACCTAGCTTTTCTTTTGGCAGAGATAAAGCTAAGGCAGGAGCTTCTGGTTCTGGGACCCGCAGTGAAACCGAGTAGGCCTAAACAGAGTTTATTTTAATATCCTTTCATAGCAAACGTTCATGGCAAACGTAATATGGGTTAAATGGTCCAAAGATCAAACGTCTAGGAACCGATGGATAAAGCTGATGAGGCGGGCAGACAAAATGAATTGAAAAGTTTGCCATGTTGTTTTTTGTTGCTACACAGGTAGGCCTAACATAGTGGCACCGGAAGCTTCCATCTCAGCCTACTGGGAGATTTAGCAGCCATCAGCGGCACTGGTGTTAAATGCGCACACTATCTGGCTAACTGGGTTCAGCAGAATTTCATCTAATGTTTTTTTGACGTCTCTCATTTCTATAATTCTCTACTATTCTCCTGCTCCTCTGCCTACCCCATATTTTCTATTTGTTGTAATCTACTTTTTTTCTGCTTAAATATATAAATAATAATAATAAAAAAGAATTGCCAATGAATACACAATTTCATATGAATACATCAACTGATGGGTTATTGTGCCATATATTATATGTTTACCCATAGTAACAAACTAAAATTTTCCTAGCATACATGTCACACCTATAGTGGCCCCATGCCAAATAGTTAGGTGATGCCTCCCATTGTCGCATCACAGCCATATTTAAACCAAGTCGCTTCCAATGTTCCTGAATGTTTGATATTATTTTCGGTAACTAGCCTACTCTATCACCATTTCATATCTACATATCTATAGATTTTATTCTCTATTACCGTTAGTTATCATTACATAATCATATCAGATAATATTTTGATATTTAGAAATATCTATGCATATTAATACAGGTTAATCGACCTGATATTATTGTTAATACACAGGGTTCCCGCGGGTCTTAAAAAGTCATTAAAAGTCATGAATTCTGAGTTTGGGTTTTTAAGGGCCTTAAAAGTCATTAATTTTCACTGTGAGTCATTAAAAAGTCATGAAAAACTATCTGAGCTGGACAATATTTAACCCCAAAAAATGCTGAAAATGCAACGGAGAGCAAAGAAAACCCTCTGGCTTCTGGGGCCCTAGGCGGGCCCCAGACCACACGCCCAATTGCTGGGATAGTGTCCCGCAAGCCTGACTAAAAAAGTTGGCATCTCTGTCAAAGGAGTCAGATTCAATGAGGAGTGAACTGTTTGTCAATCGTTTTGACAGTATTAAGAAGGGAACCAAAATAAAATGTGTTCTGTGTAAATAAGTTCAACTATATCGTTTGTGTCATTTCATGGTCATAAATTATCGGCTAACATGACTTCATTTGGTCATTAAAAAGTCATTAAAAGCTGGGGGAATTGGTCATTAAAAGTCATGAAAAATGATGTGCTCTGGGGCCGCGGGAACCCTGATACAACTTTGGTCAAATTGGTATAATATTATTATTCACATATATGTGATGTGTCGCAATACCGTACTCGCAATCAAGAGAACAAGTCAACAGCTGGAGTAGAGATATCTTGTATTGGAAACTCACAGGGCTTTTATATCGAAAGCCATTTATGTACATATCGCCAATCTATAAAAATGAACTAGCAGAAATCCTGTTCAGCATTATACAGTTCCTGTTCAGCAGTGCACATTGCCGGGTTAGTAGCCCACTGCGACCGGGTTAGGTTTCTGCCCTGCAGATCAGAAACAGTCTCTAGTCTCACATGCGGTATAGGAGCTGGTCTGCCATATTCATATTCATTCCCGAATAGCCTTTTTTAAAGAATTAAAAATCTAGTAATGCCAGGCCTATGTTATTCAAACAAAATTTTCAATTTATAATTATCATTGCACTCCCACAAACCCGGGCACAAACCCTCCATAGCATTATGCAGAGCAGAGTTGAATAGCGCCTGATAATCCCACTACAGTCAGAGATTGGAAGAATAGGAATTAAGAGTGCGGGTTGGGGGCTATCCCGCAGCTGAACAGAAAATAAAATTCCCAGACCGCACGGTTTTTCTATGGCTATTCTTACATAATAACTATTGCTGATCAGTATGCTAATTTTCCCGTTTTAGATTAACAGGGATATGTACATAAATAGCGCCAGCTAGCGCTGTGTACTGCTGAACAGACTATGGCACATCGTTTTGCTTTAAACAAATTCAGAGCTGCCAACTTGTGGGGATCCCAAATCCTCCCTATCCTCCCTATATAATAGTATGACTGCTGACTTGCGGTTTGCCTCAGTCCCTGGGCGGTACGCCATCTTCTGGTGGTTTGATGCTGCAGTGGCCAGGGAGGTTTGAAGAGGGCCTAGAAATTTGAGACATCAAATTATTTGATGCAATGAGGAAAGCTGCTTTTAGCTTAGCTTTGTCGTTAGAGAAAGCTCTAGATAAAGCATCTGGTACTTCGAGGAGGATTCCAGGGATATGAGTGAAAATAAATTGTATACATGTTCATCTTGGCTGACAGAAACCAGAAGGCTCTGGAGTACGTAGCTAGCTGAAGGTCCCTTGCCCTTCCCCCGGCAAGAGAGTGGACAGCAGCAGCATTGTCGCAGCTAATCTGAACTATATTTCCTTTGTCTGAGTCTGTACATAGTCTCTCACGTCATCAATACAAGTAATACATAAATATAATTGAGACCAAACATGAGCTTGAACAATATCTTTCCAATGGCATATAGGTTTAGGCAATTTAGATCAATACAACTGCATATACTCAATCCTGTTTTACACGACGATCGGAGTTTTTGTCAGTTTTTGAGATCCCCCAAAATTATTGTTTATTGATAGGCCTATAACAGTAGATTCCCTCATATCTCTATATTAATAAAATAAGCATTTTGAGCCTTAAACTGCTATCTTCTCTGAAACCGCTGGCCAGATCTCCATTATATTTCACATACACATTGCCAAAAATGGTGCCGAGACATTCCACTATGTTTCATTAACAAATTAGGGTTGGAAAGGGGTTAAAAATGGGTTTACATTGAGCACCCCCATCCAGGGCCCCCAGCGCTGCCTGAAAACAAACCTATCAGTGCCCCTACCCCAGGTTTCTTGGTCTCCCAAAGCATGATGTCATGGATGGGCACATTGTTGCTTCACTACGGGATGGGAGTTGGTATATTTCCACCAAAAGGAGCATCGTCAGAGTTGAATCTTTGCCTCAGTTTTCAGCACTCTGTGTACAGTGTGTGAAATTAACTTTCTTTCTTTGCCCGCTATGTTGGCGGGTAAAATCAGAGATTTACCCGCCCCAACAGAAATTTTATCTGCCCACTAATTTAAATTACCTGAAAATGAAAGAGGGAGCGGGAGAGGGAATGGGAGAGGGAGAGGGAACGACAGAGGAAGAACGAGTGGGAGAGAGAACAGGACAGAGACAAGGACAAGGCCCACCTACACAGAAATTTACCCGCCCACTAATTACCTCACAATGAAAGAGGGAACGGGAGAGGGAGAGGCATAGGGACAGGGACAGGGACAGGGACAGGCAACACAACAACAGCACAACACAGAACAGTGAGCAAAAAAAGCATCTAAACAGGGTTCCATTTGTAGTATGAAGATACTAAGTTATAGAGACAACTTGAAAGAGAAAGATAGTGGGAAAGGGAACAAGGAGAGATGAGGATGTGGGCCCCACTGTCCCATTAGCAAATCCCGTGCATAGCACGGGTATTTGCTAGTCTTTCTTATTTAAATATCAGCGTAGAAAAGCATGCTCTTTCAGAATTTAAAGATCTTGACAATGTATTTCAAGTAGAAATAGAGTTTTTTATTGTTTCGCAGGAGCGTAATTTCCCCATGATGTGCCTGCCACTACCCAATAGGGTCAGGTCGTCAGAAAATGTACAATCATCAGCTCTACACATTTAGTAAATCTTGCTAATTTACTCTGAAAAAAGAAAAATACTAGCTATATCTGAGTACATTTGGTGTTACATTGATTGAACGAATCTGCTTGGTTATGTTAAACTGTATTTTGAACCTCATTTCTTTCTCAAATCTGAGAGGAATGGCGCAGGCGAATTGTACATTTTCTTACAACCTGACTCAATAATGTAAAACTACTTTGGTGAACTTTTTGTTTACTTAGGCCTACTGAAAAGGTTTGCTCAAATATGCCTTTTTTAAAAACTGACCTTGATATAAACACATATTTAGTGGTAGAAAAGCCTGCTCTTTCTGAATTTCATGTTTTTGGCAATTTATTTCGAGTGAAAATAGCGATTTTGATCAATTTGTGGGAGCATAAAATGCCTGCAATGTGTATGTGAATGCGTCTGAAATTCAGGTGGGAGGATGCTGAGTTGTGTTTTCTATAAATTTATACTCTGAACGCGGACGTTTCTACAGCAGGCAAAAACCTATATAAGCGGGGGAAACCTTAACAAAATTGTTCGACCCCTTACAACACCAGATAAGGTAAAATCAGCTTAATATAACGCTTAGTTGAAATTAGACAAACATTTCTAACAATGGGGGGGGGGGGGGGGGGGCTGCAAATAGAAAAGATGACACAAAAGAAAAAGATTGAGTTTAAAGAAAAATGTTTTCACATTGATTGTTCATTATGTTGTTGTTATGCTGGTTCTGTAGGTGGAGACATGTCCTCGCTGTATGTTCACTGGCTTATTGATTTGTTCCTTATAATCATTACCTTGATTCGTCTGCATAAGCACGATGTCGAGTATTGCCGGATCATTCCATTCTCTCTATATGCACCAATAACTGAATACACCGATATCTTTCTATTCGGCTTCTTACATAAACAGCACTTTCTTACTTATAGATCTTGAATGTATGCGCCATTAACTCAACAGAACGCCGCGAGACGTAATATCTTTCGGGTTCTCACCTGAAAGTACTTTCCTATGTAATAATGCAGTAATGGATCCCAATTCTTTATAAATTATATGCATTACCCTAACAGGAATGTCATTTTCTTGATCTCCTGCATGGGCTACTATATCTTGATCAATATCTAATCGATAACAAAATATTCGCGTTATGTCGCAAATAAAATGAGGCGGGCCCATAGCTGGCCCGTTACAGCAAGCTGGGGATTAAGGCCTCGAAACCTCGTACTCTTTCATGCCATCCAATAACGAGTCCGGACATCTCGGTCTCGATGCGAAGGGATTTAAATTGGATATCCGAATGTACGTGGAATCATAGCTCACATCCAATTGACCGGTGGGTGGAGGTTTCTAATTTGAACAGACCGTCGTCCTGAGAGATAAAATCCATTTGCTTAAAGCATGTACTTTGATATTTCAATGGAATAACCCCGGGGAATAACTCCATTTACAACGCCACATAAGCCACCACTTGACGGGTCAAGGCCGGTAGATGATAGTCCGCACGGATAAACCCCTGATTGAGGCACAGAGGTACACGGAACACGAATAATTGCATTTATAAGCGAGAGCCAGTCCCCGAATCTGTCTATCAAGTCTTGCGAAGGGTTGTAATGGGGTGAGTATAGCACCTGCATACATGTACGAATTGAGGATACGAACTAATGGGATGTATGTTCTTGAAAACGAAATTTAATTTTGCAAAGGTTTAAATGAATAGATTTGTTCAGTAGATTAAATTCTGCATACAGTAAATCAGGACTTCTGAGAATAGCATCATCGATGTAATGTAATTCCTGATTAAACAATCTAAAACTAAACTCAAACAAATAATACCAGTATTGATAATATGGGACTTTATATAGAATTGATTTTTATACATTTCTTTTTTATATTTGATATTATGAATATTATAATACTCCCGACCTGATATAACCAGAAAAATTAATAGTTAAAAATAAATTAGGCACACCGGTCGAAATGTACGCACTACAAATCTGAGGTAGAGATTTGATTCGGGCGGCCCACGCATTAAAAGCTTTAGGATTGTAGGTATGATCAGGCCATTTGCGCTTGATGTAAAAGGTGATGGAGACATGGCAATAGGAAGAATAGGTATTAGTCGTCAGTCGCAGGCAGGAATAAAACGAAGCGCCATGTACTAATACTAATAGTGAGGCAGATATGTAGAACAATCATGCATTTTGTCATAAAAGCATGAAACTTGGTAGAGTTGTAGATTAGTGTCCCAGGATTAATTTCAGATATGGCGCCATCTTGAATTATTATTATTACAGCCATGGCGGCCATTTTAAAAATGGCTGCCACCAAATAAGGGGCAATAGTCTGGCAAGGGGGAAACCTAATTAAAAAATCCCAGAAAAGTCTTTCTCTCTCTTGATTTATTATCTATTGAGTCCCTAAATCACATTACTGTGCAGTCTGAAGTTCCTGGCATTGAGCAACACGAGATATTCAAAATGGCCGCCGCTAAACCCCGTAAATCTACAAATAGACATATCTCTGCTTCTAATGGGACTAGAATCATGTTCTACATGTCTGAACATATGTTTATTTAGTCTAGGAATTCGATGAAGACATTCAATAACTCATGGGAGCAATAATTTCTAGTAAAAATTCCATTTTGTTATGAAATAATTCAAGATGGCCGCACCACTGAGCCCTGCAAATCTTTATACCAGCATATCTCAGCACCTAACAGAGCTAGAAATATATTCCAGATGTCTACATATATGTTTCTGGAGCCTAGAAATTCAATGGAGCTATTAGATAAGTCATTGGACCAACATTTCCCAGAGAAAATAGTCTCCTGGTGTAAATATATCATTTCTATCAGGTTACCTTTTACCATTTCTCTTTCTGGTCATCTACATCACATTCCCTACCAGTGCCTTCACATAATGCAGCTCATTTCAGTCAACTCTTCATTTACAATGTTCTCTACATCCAGGGCTTGAAAAAAACCCAACTTACTTGCCCAGTTCTGTAGACCATCTTGTTGGGCAAGTGGCAGCCAAGATTTACTTGCTCAGCATCATTTGTCACTTGCCCAAATTTATTGGCAGAATTATAAACGAAATCACACTGATATGTATGTATCTTGTTTTATGTAAATATACATCACAACATGGGTTTGAAATCGGCACCATAGAGATTTTCACTTGCCCAATTGGGCAACTAAGATTAAATTTTACTTGCCCAGAGTCATTTTTTAGTTGCCCCGGGTAACTAAACATTTTTTCGAGCCCTGACATCCCTTTTTGCATCCACAGTGTACAAGCTTCCTTGATGAAGTGGTAGCCTCAGGCAAAGCTGTCCAAAATGGCTTCCAGTCACTAGGGTCTTTCCATCCCCAGTCTCCTGGAGATGGTAAATCAGGAAATGTTTCAAGAGCTTTGCCCCAGCAGTGTCCTCCTTAGTACACAGCCCTGAGATATATATGTATGCTGCAACAATGCATGCTGCAACAATGCATGCTGCAACAATGCTGCCTGAGTTGGAGGGATGGCTTCCATAGAGCGCCCTTTCTTGGCAAATAACCCTTGCATAGCCTCATTGATGTCCTTTCTCATCTGTCATTTATACTTCATTTATTCTGTATTGGACAACACCAACACTCTGCTGTAATAGCCCGAGTGGCAAGGGTATTTGATCCTTACTTCTAAGATTTTCCTTATGATTATATCAAATTAATAAATGACTTCTGATAATCAAATTGTGTAATGCGAGACTTGGGACTGATGAAAATCCCAATTTGGGGATCCTTCGACCCAAGTATATATAAAATCATTAAAATAAACAAAAAAACAAGAAAACTTGTATGGTCATAGAGCAGGATTATGAACTGCTCCAGCACAGCCACTTGAGCATCCAATGTATGAGATGGTCCAGTTGACAATGCAAGATATGTTGAGGTCACCTCATCAAATGCCTTCCATGTCTCCCATCCTGTATTTTCCCCCTTGTACTGAAGAATGATACTGTTTCACAGCCAGTAAAGGCATGAACAAGTGGGAGGGCCTTGGATTTGTCTGGTCCAAGAGAAGCAGAGGTCTCATGTGAAGCTATATATCAAAAGTGCTGACCAGTTCCAAAGGTGACCCACAGCTCCTTTACTCTTGTCTTGGCTACTGCTGCCACTGCCAGGACAACAACATCAGTATCAACTGTCCTGAGGAGAATCTTTTGGAAGCCTTGGTGGACTGCATCAGTCAGGTGCAGGATCATTCTTGTATCTGCCTCTTCATGAGTGCAAGGAGCTAGTAGGCTGAATCTTGTGAGGGATGACAAAAGACATATATGCTCCATAGGTAGTAACAACCTGCTTGTCAGTCTCCAGCTGAGAAATATGCTCTTCCAAGAAAGCAAACAACTCTGTTTTGTTGGCATCAACAGAGAGGAACTGCTACCAGTTTCCTGGCCACGCTTACTACTGATCTGGGCCTTCAGACTTTTTTCCTGACACTGATTCCATATTACAAACACCCAATCAGTATGCAAAAGTTGGCCTTGTATGTATGGGCATACAACATTCCAGGCGTATTCACTGAATGTTTTACAAGCCATTGGTTTGAGAAAGTTTCCAAATGCAGCAACATCAACATTTGTTACTGGAAAATTGTCTTTGCTTACTGTGCAATAGCCTTCCAAACATAAAAGGGGATTAGATTTTGTTCCTGATCTCAGCTTACTAAGCTGGGATAGTGAAGGGGGGGGGAGAGGGGTGACATGCTTGGTTTTTGTGATGAAAGAATTCTTCCAGGTTGCCAACTCAGGAATGTACAGGAATGAGGAGAGGGAACAATTATTCTTAAAGTGGCTAAGATAGTTAAAATGAGTAGTCATGGAATCGTGTGAAACTTTGTCAGTGTAATCATATATGATAGGTATAGCAATATCTGAAGTATTGAGTATCAGCATTGCGTTTTCATTCAATGATTAGTGAATATGTGTAATGAACCTAAACCCATGTCAAATCCATGAGGAAATGGCTTGGAGACCAGGAGGTACTACCAGATTTAGCCCTGGGTGGCAGTAATGGAACTAATGCCCTTTGTACTCATCAGTGCCAACCTGGGGTTACATAATTCCAGATGTCATCCCAACTGACAGTTTGAATATTGGATTGGAAAGCCAAAACGATTTTGCTCTCTATTTTACCACATATCTGATATAATATGAATGTTAGAGTTTTGATATCCACAGGAGTTATTTAGGAGGGTAAGGTGAACCAAATACTAGAAAATGAAGTAGAAATTCCGTTACTCGATAATCTAGCCCTCAACAGTGAGAAGTGTCACTTTAAGAGAGGGAACTTGCAAATAGTCTTTGATTTATCCCTGGTATGTGATCTACTGAACAAAGCCATGGGCTCCATGATAGGAATTCGTTGTTCTACTAATCTATCTACATATAACTCAAATTGTTGCTGACCTATCTCTTCTACTGAGCTGACCAAATATGATACTACAGGGTCCACAATGTCTCCTGTGACTAGTAGCAGGAGGTCATTTTCCCCCTCCAGGAATGGGTTACCCATTTCCTCCATGACTCCCTCCAGGACCATTGACACCAATGCCAACAGAGACTGGGGAACTGCCTTCTTTTGAAAATATTAAGGTATAGTTTTAACCCAGAACAGAATGAGGACAGGGACAGGAGCATAAGTTGTAGGTTCGTTTATTGAGGGGCCTGATGTTTCAAGCTCATTAGCCCTTTATCATTTTTCTTTTGAAAATCTTGGGTCAAATGATCCACTGAAAGTACCTCACATTGCACAAATGTTCCTGCGCTCAGTCTTTTTTGCAGCCTTTGCCATGCAGATGGCTTCATTGTTGTAGTTGTCTTCACAAACCTTGTGCAGAGCTGGCCAGAATGGTGAGCAAGAATCCAATTTTTAAGCCTTTAACTATGGATGTGCTATGTATATGGATTTTCATGAGCTCTCAGTCCATTCATATGGGTTGAATATAGGCTGTTAAATAAGAAAGTTTGAAGACCATTTTCTTCTCATCATCTCTGGCTTCTTCAATATATGAAAACAGCTCAGCAAGGGCAATGTCATGGCTGGCCTTGGTAGTTTGATCCTCTTGGTCAGTGTGATCTTGCAAAGCTGCTGTTTTGTTGTACAGTGCAGCAAGACAGGAAGCATGTTACTTAGTCTCCTGTCCTACCAGGTCGTCAGATGCTTCATGAAGTGGTTCTGTAGCAGATACATCCTCACAGAAAAAGCATACACATTGCAAAGGTATATTTGGCTGACAGCTTTTATGGTTATACTTTCTACTGGGTGTATCAAGATCAGGACCTGAGACTACTGCATGCCTTTCTTAGGGCACTTGAGGCCTTAAATTGACAAATCGACATGGCCCTTTCTTAGATAGACAAATCAGCATGGGCAACAAATCAACATAGACCTTAATAACAAAAATTGTCCATTTTACAAAAAAATAAGCGACAAACGACAAGAGGATTTTCTTGGTGACAAATGACAATTGCTGTTTCTTGGTAGTGATAAGAGAAATCAAGACCCCCCCCCTCAGGAGCCCTTTTTTCTGCACTCTGTAACTTTGCAAACTTTGAGAGGCAGTATTTGTGCCACTTGGCCTTGTTCACTAGCAGAGTATTTTCAATAACCCTTCTTCCATTTAAGCAGTATGAAAGTTTGAAGAGTACTCACTTTTCATTGGTGGTGGCCATCTTGATTTGTTTTACAGCAAATACTATTTTCACTGGGAAATGTTGGTCTAATGACTTATTCAATGACTCCATTGACTTTCTAGGCTCCAGAAACGCTATGTAGACACCTTGAGTATATTCCTAGCACCATTAGGAGCTGAGATATGCTGGTACATAGATTTTCAGGATTTGGTGGTGCGGCCATCTTGAATTATTTTAGATCAGAATGCAAATCTCACCAGGAACTATTGCTCTAATGAGCTTTTGAATGTCTTTATCGAATTCCTAGACTGAATAAACATATATTTAGACATCTAGAACATAATTCTATCCCCAATAGAAGCAGAGATATACCTATTTGCAGATCCACGGGGTTCGGTGGCAGCCATCTTGAATATCTCGTATTGCCTAATGTCACAAACTTAAATTCACATTGCAATGTGATTTAGGGACCCCATATGTAATAAATCAAGAGAAAAAAAAAAATTTCTGGGATTTCTGGCATAGTTTAACCCATTCCCAGACTATTCCTCTAATTTGGTGGTGGCCATTTTTAAAATGGCCGCCACGGCCATAATAATAAGAATTCAAGATGGCGCCATATCTGAAAATAATCCTGGGACCATGATCTACAACTATACCAAGTTTCATGCTTTTATGACAAAATGCACGATTGTTATGAATATTGTTACATATCTGCCTCACTATAAGACTCGTGGACTCCTTGATACCTAATGCTCTGTAGAAATCATTTCCTATACGGCAGAAACGATGGTAATTTATGAAGCACTGATCTTAGCTTCATTAATGGGGGCAATAATTTTAGACTAATTCAATTCTGGCACTGCCACTGTGACACTATATCAATAACATACTAGTCTTTCTTTGATGAGTTGATGAGCAGTCATGGTATTACGAGGTCTCACAACATAAATTAGCTAGAATGTCCCTGCAAGTGGATGCAAATAGACTGAGCACTTCCGTCGATGTTTCCTTCTTCTAATATCATATAAGATGAGAAATGGCACTTTGACTTTTATAAAGCTTCTTCCCAAAGCCAATGCCAAATTCGTTTACGCCCAAGGAAAGCTAAGGAACAAGAGACTTCATTCGTAACTACCAAACACTATTTCAAGTTTCAAATAATGAGCCTTTAGCCACCACCAAACAGTGAAATAAAGGAGCCTTCGGGCTCCATTCATTGGGGTCGTTGCATAACAAATGACTATCTACGATGTAGTAGACTTCTTTTTCTACGACTACGATATCATTATGTGACTCGCAAAAATAAGCTAAGTTCCATTGCATAATAATGAATCGTGAAATGGAGGATTCCTCGTGGCTTAAAATGACATTAAATGACAACTTAAAGGTAGAGAGGCATTAAAACGCCGAAATGGTGCATGGGAGAACATCTTCCTGAAGTATAATTTATTATAATTTTTAAAATCTAGCTTTTATTAATTTCATCTAAAAAAAAATACTAGAAAATTACGAAACCTATTTTGAAGTACAAAAAATAAATAAATGTGCAATGTATCAAATTAATAAAATATCATCTAACATTGAATACTATTATATTTGGATAGATAAATCTGACTTTTTTCACTATTAATAATTATATTATTAAGGTGGGTAAATGTGGCATCAGTGCATCACAGACCATGTTTGTTATGCAAGGCAGAATATTCACACCGTGAATATGGCATCGTTTATTTTTTACATCAAAGTGATGTATGTCGATATTTTTTCAATGAAATAAATAACCATAACCATAAGTATTCATATTCCCCTTTCAGTCTCATTAAGGCCATTCTCAGATTAGGAAATAATCAAAATATTTCACATGTCAATATTGACGCACTGTAGAAAGTCCATCTAGGATGTCATGAGATATACAATGTCGTAGAGGATGTCGCCAAATGTTATGCATTGCAGACATCGCAGATGGCTGTCTACGACATCGTAGAAATAATCCACGAACTCGCAGATTGTTATGCAACGGGGGCATTACTGATTATGAGAAATAGAGAGGAACACAGACACGAGCGATCTCGACAGACATAGTTAGAGTTAGAGATAATTAATTGTATTTAGAAATATATTTTTCCAATATCAATATAAAAATAAGATTATTCGCCGGTTGAGATGAAGGCGGAGGAGTCTGCAGAGGTGTACATGAATAATCATTCATAATTTAATTAGGGTAATGGACAGAAGGGGAAAGGAGAGGTCCCGGTGATATAACATCCAACATATGGTTATCTTCAGCGTCAGATAATGATGAGTTGAATGGTGCATGTTGAACAACATTTCAATTTGAGGACCATATCCTCCATTTCATCAAAAATTGTATCAGTATTTTAGAATCGTTCTGAACACATAATTCGCTTAGCATAATGGTCTCATGCAGTCAATTGTGAGTGTCTTTTATCAAAGTCAAGGTGATTCGAACGTCAGTCGGCTGCTCCATACTAGTATATCATTTATTACAAATATAAGGTATTTTAAGATATCAGGCTTTGAAAAATCATAGCATGTCATGTTACTGTCTGAGTAAAATATGTTTGAGAGATTGATCCTCTTGATTCGTGTACCGTTCAATTGATGGACAGGATCGATTTGAAATACATGCCCGATCGACACTTTTTTGATATAGTATGTCAGACATTCGAGAGTGGACTGGATAGAACAGTTTATTTATAGATATAGGCCCATCTACGTAGTATCTTATTTTAGCGTCGCACTGCAGTCTACCTAGGAGTCGACTACAGTTTCAAGTAGATAATGCATAGATTTCGTCTTGGTAATGCACGTGTTTGTTCTCACATGAAACTATGAGGGGAAAAGAAGCTTCCATGACACGCCAAATCGCCACTGAAACTGAAAAGCTCGCCTTTTACCTCTACATCGCAGAATAATAAATTAAGACCATTGCCTTCGCTAAAAGCCTTAAATGAGTACTTTGCCAGGAAAGGGGCTGTAACGTCTTCTTGAACAGGATGAATCCCGGCTCGTGATATTTGTAATGTTCCTAGATTGAATTAGTACTTGGCAGAGAACTTAACTGCCAAATGCTGCATCCCAGAGCCCAGGCATTGGGATGCATTCTAAATATATCGTTTTTATTATATTTTAAGATATGCCTATATATAAATACAGTTATCATGCCAGGAAGATGTTAAATCGCTTAGTCCATGTCCGGCGGGTCCATGTCCTGACACCGTTGAAATTGTCAGGCATAAATTACGTAAATTTTCTTTAAAATTGAGCTTATGAAATTCAAGGAACCCGCCCATCATGCATGCAAATTAATCAACCTAATTATATATTAATTATTAATCATCACCCATTCATTATTATTACCATATTTCCATAATCGCTAATTATGCTAATACCAAAGCATTGTTCTATGCAAGTCTACTAATAAGGACCTGCCTAGAGCTATGTTACATAATATTCCTAGCATCATGGACTAGGCCTATGTATACATATCCCTCTACAAGGATGTATACTTTCTCCCAATAAATCTAAGATGATTCTCTGATCTACACGAGATCGCTCGTCTTTTTGTGTTCCTCTCTATTTCTCACAATCAGTATACTTAACATTTGACACAAGAGAGTTTAATATTTTCTGTTGGATATATTATGGTGTTTCTTTGACCGAATGTTAGTTATAGATATCAAAAGCTTTTGATATCTCCACTTCGACCAATTTGACCGCGGGCTTTATAACGATTTGAAGGCAAACTGGTTTATTTTCAATGATTTTTGTGAAACAATAAATAACTTAAGGGACAGCTTTATAGTCAGACAATTTATAGGGAGGTAACATAAAACAATGTTATGAACTAATAGAATTCTGATTTGATATTTATTTATTCCCATGCTGGTTACAAAAGAACAGAGAATGATCAGTTATTCCGTTTCTAATAGTGTTAATGTCTCATTGTCTTTTATGTGAGTTTCGAGTTAAAATTATTTTATTACTTTAAGTCAATTGTTTAGAACTCCCTATAACGACAGAGTAATTACTAATGACGTGTCCCCGCTCCCCAGACACTTACAATAGTCCGGGATAACATAATGTACCAATTATAACTATCATTAACTATAATAGTTTTTGTGCAAAATTGTTATTGTCATTCAACTAACATCTTTCAATTGATAACATTAATTGGATGCCAAGTTAATTAACTCATTGGGAATGCATGGGAAGTATCTTTTCTTCCCATAACGATTCATGGATTTGGCTGATGCCTTCATTTGATATGTATATATGGAATGCAATGAGAAGTTAGTTTGTGAGTGTTTATCAGTCACGCAAGGAGTGAAAAATCACATTTGCAAACTAACGTTGAGTTTGTATTCCATATTTATAATCACAACTAACTTGTTTGATTAATTTGATCATCTGGCGACCGGAAGGAAGCGCAGTTGCAGGGCTTAGAAGAGTAGGATATTGGGCACCTATGCTAGCAATTTCATTTCATTTCAATGACCTTTCAAAAAATACCCATTTGGAACCGTTTCATGAGAATCTACCATAAATCCACATATTGCCTGTGTGATAGCGAGCTTAGTTGCGATATAAACATAAAGAACAACTTTAGGAGAGCTGGAGTTGTATTAACTATATCTGAGATTTATTGCTGTGGGTTGTTGTGAGTCTATTTATGTAATTAAATAGTGTTGGCTGTGTGTGTGTGTGGGGGGGGGGGGCGGAGAAGTAAAAAATGCACAAAACATCTTTACTCTTACCAAAGCGTCTATGGATTACTCTAGATTAGTTAGATCAAAAGTTCCGCCTCCTTTTTGTCAAATGCTTTTAGGTACAAACAGATAATATGTTGAATTGAATTGAATGTGAGTACCAACGGTTGGACACTGTGTATCATTAAGTCAACTATAAAATGGCGAAAATTGTAGTGATTCATCACAAGTTAATTATTATCTTATTATCTTAGCCAATAATGTTTCCTGACCAAGACCCATGCTGTCACGGGGGCAGGGCGTTTGCTCGTTGGTTGGTATAGTTCTTTCTTCCGGCCAGCACGACACCTTCGTTATTCTCAAACTTATGGCCACGCACTCAATAACATCTCATAAATGTTGGCCAGACAATCAGTACATCACCTAGATGGGTATTTTTTAGGGAACATTCAGGAAGGCATCTATTACATGTGCTTATTGTTACACGTGAAGATCTCGATGAACTAGCATACCATCGACGCGCTTCGTAAATAATCTAGATTTACCTTCCATTGCTTATTTCCACGCCTCATGTTTATTTAACGCATTGGTGCACCCCCTGACAAGTCCTCTCGACCCTCTCTTTCCCAAAACATCTTTTTCTCTTCTACCCTTTCACCCTTCTACCTTCCTATAATTATGAGCGGTTTCCTCAAAAGGAGAAACATTTTACTTGAAATTTGTGGTTTCCCTCATGTTAAATCAGATGGGGCTCGTAACAAAAATGAAAGGATCAAGTATGATTGCAGTAGGCCTAATAGAATAGATGACTTTTCTATATTCGATGAATATCGGAGATCCTGGCCATAAACTATAATTATCATTATAACGAAGCAATACTTGACTAAAGAAATGATTAATTTATACTAAAATCTTAGTAATGATAAGTTATAAAAAAACTATTACAAATAATACGGCAACTATAATAATATGACGTACCAAAAGTCGATCCGCGTCACTATCATTCACATTGTCTTTTTTGTCCCACGAAACGGAAATTCGAAGCACGAACTTATAACTTAATAAATAATTATAATAAAGCCTGACCAATACATGGAGAGTGTATAACACATGCATGAGTTAACCTCGTTCCAGACGTATAGATGCTATTACATTCACTAATTTTCCTGTGTGACAGTTTTAACATAATTATCATCTATACTAATTCGATCAGCGGAACAATTAATACAAAACATAACCCCGACCCTGGAAGTCTTACATCAGACAGTTTACCATTGCGTTAGTATAGTTGTGACAGAGATCCAAGATATATTCCGTCTCTGTGTACAACATAATATGATATATTCCTGATACAAAGATTGTATTTGTAAGAAGTTTCAACCTTTCTTGTCCTTAAATAAATCAAATATGATCTAATGAATGATCAGTACAGAGCACGAAGAGCAGAAAAGTAAACACCATTTCATTATTCTAACAATACTTATAAAGGTATAGGATCGTGCTGTTAACATGAATCTTAACATTCGTTCTGAAACCGGCTATAGTTTCTGGGATGGGTGTTTAAACGATTCATTCAGATGCACTCTCACTAAATACATAAGTTTTTTCATTGTGCCCTAAGACTTGCTTATGTAACGCCAAGGAGGTGTACCAAAGCCTAATCCTGAGCAAGAAAGTCAAACGAGAAAAAATCGATAAATGGCAAGACCTCCACTCAATGATCAACAATTTGAAGAGGTTGACTGGAGAAACAATTTCTGTTTACTGTATAAAATAACAACAGAGACCAGACTACAAGTGTTACAATATAAGATCCTACATAAAACGCTAACGTGCAACAGATACTTGAATAATATTCAAATTAAAAAGAATGACAAATGTGATTTCTGCTCAGGGAAAGATGATATAGTGCACTTTTTGGCGACATGTAAACAAAGTAAGCTCATGTGGGCTAGATTATTCAACTGGATATATGAAAATGGGTACCTTAACCTAGACTCAAAAGGTGAAAGAATATTGCACAAAAAATCTAACATAGTGGAAGTTGAACCTATTGATATAGTATTCGGTATTGCTCTAAAAAGCAGCAACTCATATATTATAAACTGGATAATACTACAGGCCAAGGCCTTTGTCTATAGACAGAAACTGTTTGGAAAAGGCTTGTTGAATCAATTATTACTTATGTACGAGCTCAGATCAAGATGTAGTGTTGTCATTTATTCTCATACCTTTCGTAGGGTCAAAAAGGAGGAAAAAATTATATGGCGAAGGCTTAAAGCCGACATCGAAGAATAAATAGAGACCTTAAAATGAACTAAAACTCAAAAAAGATTACACCAAGGTTCTCAAAGTAAGCAACACAAACACCTGTTATAAAATGTTCAATTTTATTTCGATGAAGATAGACCAAATAAGTCAAACCTACTTAAATTCCTGTCATACCTTTTATACATGTATAATCACTTGTATTTTCTTCTAGGAGAAACCTCGAGACGACAAATTTAGCATTGTAGAAGCCCAGAAGGCAGGTCAAAGGAAATAAAGATGTTTGCCATATTGTTATACCGCTAGGTGGCACAGCACTCAGTAGGTAATAAAGGATGAGTGTTGGGTAACGCCCCAACACTCTAAATTTGCAACTCAACTGGATTGGAAGTGTTTCATTGTAGCTCCCCAGGATCTTTGATATAATTTAGGAACATTTATAGATTATACCCCCAGGGTATAACACTGGTGGAGAACGCAGGCACTATCATACACACTAGCTGATGAATCCCCGATTGTATGTTATTTACAGTACACAATCATTTAGAAGAATGGTGATGACAAGTATGCACTGTCTATATTTACTATATGGCTAGCTCAATCGACCAAGCTAGAATGCCTTTCACAAAGCTAGAATGCTAGAAAGTCTCTCACTCGTTTTTTAAACAATTTTATTACAGCAAACATATTGTTACGGTTTTCCTTTTCTGTATATTGTTCTTGCTCTAATAATTGGTGGGCCTGGTCTTCCAGAGCCTGGTCCCATAGATGGTCGAGAGAAGTTGTTGAGTACGCCATAATAAAGTTGCTGGATCAAGTCAATCTCGTCTCTAAGTTACTTATTAATCTCAGAAAGAAGTGATAGTCAAGTGATATTTCAGCGCTGCTTCGCGTTCACGAGGAATGGAGTCAAATGGGTCTCAGGTTTATTATGTGTATTCGTCATCAATAAGGGTTCATATAGTACAACAATCGTCAATCGTTTTTCACCTTTCGCCATAGTTACATTATACAAGAGTAGATGATTCGTCAAAGACTGGAGCGAATCGCCAGGCGATTTACCTTTACTGAGCTAAAAGAGAGGTTACAACGTAGATAAACATACCCCTATATTCTAAACTACAACATTACTCCCCCTTTTGAGGTTTCTTGACACGTAAGAAATACAATAGAATTATGAGATAATTTAGTTAAAATTGGAAACAACAGCAAGGCATAAAAATAGATCCTTCTTAGCGTCTTGGTTACTGCAAGCGGGAACTGGAACTCGATATAAGTCTTTTTAGTATAGAATAAAGATAGAGATATATAGTAGACTGGTACTATCCAATGATTATCAGCAACCTGGAACAGTGGTTCCCTTCAGTCTCTTTAAAACTTTTAGTGCAACAACTATTTTTAACACAAACACGTAATCGGGTATCATAATCCATACTCTGCTTCACTGATCAGTCTTTAGTCATCACTCACGTCTCCAGGGTTGGTTCTATAGGTAGCCGTGGTTTCTTGTGTATGTTGGACAGCTCCGTTTTCGAGTCTCCGCTTCTTGACCCGCTCTTTCACTACCTGGACGGGGAAGCCAGGCCACAAAGGAAGTTCAGGAGGTCCTTCAGGCTGGGGAAGTGGTGCCTCTGGCAGTGTCCTAGTCCAGGTGAACACTCACCGATAAGAGAGTCGACAGACTCGAGGCCCTCTAACAATCTCCCAAGATTCCTCGTTGTCTTCATGGATCACAGACCCAGGCACATGGATGTTCGCTAACACAGGGGCCCCAAGGGCTGGCACATAGGTGCGTCCACTGACCACACCTGTCCTAGCGGGTGGTCGCATGTCTCTCACAGTCTCTTCCACAATCTGTGCTACCAAGTCCTGAGTCTCTGGAGTAAAGTTCCACCGCTCGGGGAACTGCAGGGCTTCTGTTGGAGTCGTGAGGGGAACCAAGCAATTATAGTCTCCGATCTGACGATTCGCCCCCGGGGGGAGGGGGGTATTGGGGTCATCCTGGCGAGCCGTCTCAGGGCCGGGAGGTGCTGCTTCGTTGTCCGCTGGGTTATCCGGTGGCCTGGGCATATCTACTACCACGGTGGGAGGGTTGACTGCCAGCTGATCTCCCCCCCCAATGTTCAGATTAATCACTGCCGGGGCCTCTTGATCTCGATTTTCACCTAGGTTCTCTGTCATTTCCACATCCTCGGGTATTGGTCTGATTTGAGGTGGCGGATCGCCAGCTCCCATCTCCATTGTCACTGACTGCACTAGGTCGATCCTATCAGGGGAAGGACACCTGGTCACAGCACTTATCATCTTAGTGGGCATTCTCATGATACGCACAGGATTGGTTTGATCAGTCAGATCAGTGACCCTAATACACTCCTGTTGAATGCTAGCCGTAATAGTCCTGATCTCCTGATCTAAAAGTCTGTCCAGCTCCGTTTCCTCGGGTTGACGTGCAGGTGTCACAGCCTCCACCTGTGGTCTGTAGGGGGGAGGTGGGGGTTGAAGATTGGTCAGTTCTCCTTGCTCCAGTACCTGAAGATCACCATCTGGTGGTGTTTGTGGTTCACTTGATCGGGTCGATCTAATCCCTTGGTCATACAGGGAAATTTCTTCTGCATTGGCTAGCCTTCCAGACAATGGCCGCCTACAGGTGACAACAATCACTGAGGCCGGCCCAGGCCACTCAGGTGCAGTGATTCCATGCACGTTCTTCTCGTGTTTTACCAAGTCTCTTCTCCTCCGGGAGAAAACCACTAGATCGCACCTGGGGCACATGACTCCTACTATTAAATCATCATGCCTCTCCTTCTGATGATCTTCTAAGGCCACTCGTGATCTAGTAATGAATTGACAGCTCTGATATGAACACTCGTGCAGCTCTGATCGACTCGCTATGTTGACCGAGAATGACCGGTCATCCCGAATCGCTCTTCTTTTATATGGCAACACCGTCTTTGTTTTGAACGAATTTCCTACATTTGTAGCAAGTCGCCTCAGGTGACTGGGTGAGGCCTGCCTTGCGATCGCTTGATTATCATGTACTTTCAGCCGCTGAAACTCTCTGTAGATCTCAGAATCAACCAAACTCGTCGATTCAAGTTTAATCATCATCACAGTTTTAATCACATGGGTTACATCTCCCTGATTCGTCTTTCGCGGGCAGGGCTCCGGCCATGACGCAACGTCATGCCGCATGTTCAGGGCGGGCTTGTTTCCAGCGGGAGGCGCGACCCAGTTTGGCGCTGTTCCAAGATGTAACGTTTCGCCAGCGAGCGCTCTTCTGGTCTGCACACTGGTTGTCTTGACTACAAGGCGGGTCGCCCTGGTTGCCGCGCTGGTCGGCTTGACGACCGACGTTCCGTCCTCTGAGGCGATGCACGAGTCGTCATGCTCATTTCTCAGCCTTGCTTCCTTGTTTACATAGCAGACCAATGGGTGCACGATTCTCTCTCCTCCATGTGCAGCTTTCATGATATCGCCATGCACCACTTTGTGCTTGCGTCCACTCTGAACTCGGTAGACCATGTCATTTAGCACTTCAATGACCGTCCAAGGCCCAGTCCAGAATTTATGTAGTTTTGGGGATCTTCCTATTTTCTTGATTGGCTGGAATACCCATACTAACTGGCCTTCTGTGTAATGTTTCTCTCGAGTATAAAATCATAATAGTCTTTTTGTTCCATCCTGGTAGTTTTGATGGCTTTAAAAGCAATTCGGTGGGCACTCTCCATTCGCTTACACATGTCACTCACATACCCTTCTCTCCGCTGGGGGGTCTGTTGTTCAGGTAGGCCATATGCCAAATCCCAGGGCATATTAGTTTCTCTGCCCAGTGCTAGGTAGTTTGGAGAGAAACCTGTGGTAGCATGTACGGAGGAGCGATATGCCGCAGTCACATAGGGGATCCAGATATCCCAGTCGCCATGTTCTTCATCTACAAGTCCAGTTAACCCATTCAAGGCGGGGGCAGTTTCCACATATTTTGCCTAGCTGACGGGGCCCTTTTCCCCCTTTTTGGGCTTCAGGACGGGTGTCTAACATGAGGATTAGGGTTTAAAACCATTTTAAGAATATTTTCTTTTGATAATATGTGTCATATGTACATCATTTAACAGATGTAAACAGTAATAGATCATATTTTTCCATAATTTCTAGAATTTGGTCTTCAATAATTAAAATAATGGGTCCCAATTGGGTTCAATATGGCGGGAACCTTGCTCCAAATTCACTTTCCAGCATTTATGTATGTTAGTTATGACGTCACCATTATTGTCTCCATGACAACATACCAATAAACATATTTCTAATGTGTTTGTAAATATATATTTTAAATTTCAGCAAAATCCATTCATTTTTTATTAAGTTATACCCCCTTCAATTTATATAAAAATTGAATGCCTTGAGGCATTCACCCGCCCCCTAAACCAACTTGCAATGAATGCCTTGAGGCATTCTCCCGCCCCCTAGGCCAACTTGCAATGAATGCCTTGAGGCATTCTCCCGCCCTGAATGGGTTAACATAGTAGCCATGGTCCTATTAAATTTTTCGGTTTGACCATCGCTTTGGGGGTAGTACGGGCAAGTCCTGGTCTTCCATATCCCTAGTAGTTCAGCTACCTCCTTGAACAGATTTGACTCAAAGTTCCTCCCCTGATCTGAGTGCCATATCAAAGGGGTACCAAAGCGACAGACCACTTCAGTGACCAGTACTTCAGCCACTGTTTTTGCTGTGGAATCTCGTAGTGGGAAGGCTTCCGTCCACTTGGAGAACAGATCAGTAATCACCAGAATATAGCGGTTTGCACAAATCGTTTCAGGAAATGGCCCAGTTATATCCATAGCTATTTCTTCCCAGGGGCCTTGTAGTGGTCTCTCCCCCATCTTAGTTCTCCTCCTTTGGCCTGCCCCTTTCCTCTGCTGGCAGGGCAAACAGGTAGCTACAAAAAGGGCCACGTCCTTTGTCATACTAGGCCAATAGGCGGATCGCTTCGCTTTGCTCAGAGTTTTGTCTCGACCCAAATGCCCGCCTAGTGGTCCTTCATGTAGTTGCTTCAAATACTCTTCCCTACCTGCTGTAGGGACATATACTCTCCACTCTCTGCCTCCGGATGAAGTCCATCTCCAGCACCCTAGCAACCCAGATTGAACAGCCAGAGATTGGAAATTATGTAAGAACCACAACCAGTCTTTCTCAGGTACTCTGTCCTTTTCCTCAGGGCACACTTCTTTTTCTACTGCTGTTTTAAATATTTCGCACAGGACATCCTCCTCCTGGTGTTCACTAAGCCATTGATGACCTACATCCCATTGGATGACTCTAATCCGTCCTATGTCCCCTTCCTCTTCTGTTACCTCATCAATACGTTGACATTGACTACAGGGGATTCGCGACATTCCGTCGGCATTCCCATGCTGTTTTCCTGGCCGATGAATAACAGTAAATGTGTATGAAGCCAATTCTTCCAGCCACCTTGCTAGTTGTCCCTCCGGTTCTTTCATTTCAAGTAGCCATTTCAGGGCGCTGTGGTCGGTGTGGACAGTGAAGTGGCTCCCTACTAGGTAAGATCTATACCTCCTGACACCAAATACAATTCCCAACAGTTCTTTCCTACTCACACAATAATTCTTTTCTGCTTTATTTAGCGACCTGCTGGCGAATCCCAGCACTCTCTCTCTACCATCAATCACCTGGGACAACACCACCCCTAATCCTTGACCACTGGCATCACTATCAAGAAGCATGGGGTCATTGGCATCAGGGAATCCCAGTACAGGTGCATCACACAAGTTCTTTTTCAGTTCATTCATGGCCTCATCACAAGATTGGCTCTATTGGAAGACACAGTCCTTCTTTGTCTGTTGAAAGAGGGGAGTGGTGATTCTGGCGAAATCTTTCACAAATGACCTGTAGTATGAGCAGAATCCTAGGAAACTACACAATGCTTCCTTGCTTTTAGGTGTCGGCCAAGATTTTACCGCCTCAATCTTGTCAGGATCAGTGGCTACGCCTTCCCCAGAAACCACATGTCCCAGGAAGGCAACGGATGTTTGAAACAGCTGACACTTACTTGGTTTTATTACTAGTCCAGCTTGCATGATGCGCTCTAGAATAGTAGCCAATCAAGTAGCACACTCCTCTGTATTCTTACCAAAAATGATAACATCATCCAGGTAAACTAGGCACTGCTCCCCCACCAACCCTGATAACACAGTGTCCATTAATCTCTCAAACGTGGAGGGAGCGTTCACAAGTCTAAAGGGCATCACATTGAACTGGAACAACCCCTGGTGCGTGCAGAACGCAGTCTTTTCTTTGCTTTCTTTGTCCATCTCGACTTGCCAATAGCTGCTGGCCAAGTCTAAGGTGCTGAATACCTTAGCACCACTTAGCATGTCTAATGTGTCGTCCATCCATGGTAGGGGATATGCGTCTTTCTTGGTGATTTTGTTTAGGTCCCTATAGTCTACACAGAAACGCCACCCACCAGCTTTCTTTTTGACGAGGACTACTGGAGAGGCCCATGGTCCAGCAGCTGGTTCAATGATGCCTCCTTCTGTCATGCGCGATAGTTCACTTTCTACAACTTGTCGCCTGTGCATTGGGACGCGATGAGGTTTACTTCTCACTGGTTCATGGTCTCCTGTGTAGATTTTATGCTTCACCATCCCTGTCCTACCCAAGCTTTCCCCTTCGAGGAAGAAACCAGGGAGGAATTGTTTGTACAAGTCATTGATCAACTCCTTGTGTGGTCCCACCGTACTTTCATCAGTCCCACCCCACAGTTCCTCCAACAATTTCTCCTCCTGACTCACTGTTCTAGGCTGGGTAGCTCCACCAAGCTCTAAACTGTTCTCTCCTTCAGCCCACAGAGCCACTTTACTTCCTTTTGGGATGCATATATCACTGTTCCCTCCATTCAGAACTTCTGCTACACTACCCAAATCCTGCGATATGTGCACGGAGCGGGCTACACGAATGTCAGGCACAAACCCTCCGTTCTCTAGGATCCTGAGATTTTTCATGGATCCTTGGTTGTCTGATATATTGTCCCACTCTACTCTCATCATCATGCGACTCCCTGCTCTCACTGTGGTTTCCTGTGCTGCATACACATACCCCTCCAAGTGTCCCGGCCCTGTAGTCGCTTGAGTTTCCAGCCACACGTTACCACTGTCTGTGTCTACCTGTCCTTTTCTGGCTCTAATCACATCCATCCCCAGAATGCCTCCTTGGTCCAGTTTGGCCACTATCACTTGCATTTGAATTATCAGAGTCCCAAAGTCAACTTCTATATCAGTTTCTCCTAGCACATCAACTGGGGTGCCTCCCGCTCCAGTTATGCGTATATGAGAAGCCCTGAGTGGTGGTGGTTGATCCATTTGCTGCCAGATGTATTTACTCATAATAGTAGTGCATGCTCCTATGTCCACCAGCCACTGTATTGACACTCCCTAAATAAACACTTTGAAAAATATCATTTTTTTGATTTATGACTCATTTTCCTGGAACACATCATATATGGATCCAAACATAACACCTCCCTCCCCGAACATAACAACCCCTCCCCGAACACAACACCCCCTCCCCGAACACAACAACCCCCTTTTCTATGTGAAACTGAGCATTTAATGGCAATGTAACCAATAATTTATGTATAAAATTGCATACACAAATGAACTGTATAAGATTTCTTATTCAATTTTATCTTTTTTTCCTAATTGTTTCTATGACCTAAACACAACACCCCCATCCCCGAACACAACACCCCCATCCCCGAACACAACACCCCAACCCCTCCCCGAACACAACAACCCCCTTGTCTAAGGGAAAATAAGCAGTCAATGGAAATATAACCAATGGGTTATATACAAAATTGCATGCATAAATGAAGGGTTTCTTCGATTTTTTAATAACTTTTCAATTTTGTTACTTTTTGGTCATAATCTCTGTGTCCCCGAACACAACACCCCTGTCCCCGAACACAACACCCCTGTCTCCGAACACAACACATACTCAGAAGGTGGGTTTTCTGCTAATATATTCAAAGTCAACACATAAGATGGGTAAATATCAAATAAATGTGCATAACCACAATTGTATTTTCATGAATATTTGAATAAAAATGATCATTATCACTGTGAGAAGAAATGGTGGCCAAACTCGGAATTGCTCTGTTTCAACTTTATGGAACCCTAAATATGTTCAAAATTGGAAAAAAAAATCAAAAATCAAAGTTTTATGTGATATGGGACTATATCAATAACAAGAGACCAAAAGCAAAATATTTCCTGGGTAGAACCTTTATTGCGGATTTTATCATTTTATGAATAGTCTTCATAAGCTATTTGGAGAGTTGTGAATGAAAAAACAGAAAATAATCAAATAAATGAAACAGAATTAAATTAAAAAATAAACTCAAGAGGAGGTTTCTAAGTAAGCTTTATGAAGAATTAAAGACAAATAACAAATTAATAAGTTTTATATAACTTGTCATTGAAACAAAAAAGAATTTATGCCAGGGACATGCATTTGGAGACATTTTCTAACCTAGAAATATGATTTTTTTGAATAAAAACGATTTTTTAAAAATATTTCTCAATATGTCCTTATTATACGCCTAGGAAGGTACAAAATACTGAAAAATTATTAATGTGGGATGAGATCCGAATAAATTATGGAATTAAAATGGGTGATTTTGGCAAAATGGACATTTTTGGGAGCCCCACCCATAGATGGTCGAGAGAAGTTGTTGAGTACGCCATAATAAAGTTGCTGGATCAAGTCAATCTCGTCTCTAAGTTACTTATTAATCTCAGAAAGAAGTGATAGTCAAGTGATATTTCAGCGCTGCTTCGCGTTCACGAGGAATGGAGTCAAAGAGGTCTTTACAGCTCGGGTCTCAGGTTTATTATGTGTATTCGTCATCAATAAGGGTTTATATAGTACAACAATCGTCAATCGTTTTTCACCTTTCGCCATAGTTACATTATACAAGAGTAGACGATTCGTCAAAGACTGGAGCGAATCGCCAGGCGATTTACCTTTACTGAGCTAAAAGAGAGGTAACAACGTAGATAAACATACCCCTATGTTCTAAACTACAACAATATATATTTAATACTATTTTCAGAGTATACAAGATGAATATATGTAAATAAACTAAATAAAAAGGCATACCCTATCCTCAGTTTATTATCCAAAATAATTCTTAAATTTCCTCATGCATCCTTGGACATTAAATTGGGGAATACAGCACACACCATCATCATTCCCAATAGCATTCATAAGAAGGCACCACAGGCAAAACCAATGAGAGGGATTTAATGCAAGGTAAGGAATTCTTCTTCTAAAGACCTTACTAAATCGCATGTGACTCCCTAGTTAATCTGCGACTGGGTGGTGTCTCAAGTCTCAGGTCCTGGACCGCGTGATGGATGAGCTTAAAGAGACGGCTGCTTTCTAGAATCTCAGGGTGCTGCTAATAGATGGAAAGTGGGAAACATTGGAAACTTTGAACATTTATAGAAATAAGAAATATGTAGTAAAACTTTTAGCGTCGACGGGGGTTTCATTACCAGCGTCTTAGATACAAGTGTGTTCATCTGAGGTTGCGTTTATGATTTGTGGCGCGAATTAGGAACACACAGAGACATTATTTTCGCAAATAGACAGTCTTACTTTAGCTGCCTTTACTTGGGTTGTTCCACTAATTGGCGTTAGCAGGCCTTGATCGGTTTATTAACTATGAAAAGAAAACTGATGTGTAAAAAGATTAAAACATTGTGAGGATGGATGGATGCAGGGTTAGAACGTTCTCTTCAGTCCTACTCATCCAATTTCAATCATATTATTTCTCGAAATATTAAGAAGAAAAAACGATAAGAGCGTATTGGTGCATGGAACGCGTCCATAAAACACCTCCATACTAAATTCTACATACCATCGTGACCAATTGCTACTGCACGAGTGTTTGTGACATAATGATATATTAGGGAAGAATGCCCAGCATGTCTATCACGAGAGATCCGTTGGTAATAATGGGTAATCAAGCCCAATATTCCACCCTGCCGCGCCGGTCAAAGGCCCTTCCACGCTTCCATACAATATACTGCCCGCATTATACGCATCATTTTCAACATTCATGTGTATTACGTATACTTGTCACTCACACATGTTCACCATAAGAATGCTATTACAGCTAGAAGGTTATATATAGAATAGTTATTATTGTGTACGTTTACCTCGTTCATAATAGTATGGTATTTTCGATTGATTATTAATGCACCGGAGAATAATACCGTCAGTTTATTGAATATTTGCAGGATATATTACGTCGAAATCTAAATGCAAGTGAACAGAAAAATATATAATTATGTGATGTAATTAAAGAAATATTTGACGTTTTTTTAGCATGGCTGGACAAAACAGCCTCTCGCCTCAAACCGCAAAGTGCCATTATAATTCCATTAAGACCGCAACATATCATTATAATCCCATTAGGACGCCTAGTCCTAGGCCAGGAAACCGATTAGCGAAGTAGGCGTCTAATCACTGAATACTATTCTTAAAAGCTCTTCACTATTTTCTCCTTGAAAACGCACTCCCCATGTAGGTGCACCGGGCCGTACGATTTTTGCAGGGAGACATATTGGTTCTATTTTAAGAAGGAACCCAGATGCTCCTCAGTGCAGTGTTTAGCCATGGGAATTGTTTTCTTGAAGTGTCCTCTGCATGGCTCTGTCAAATGGCTTGATCGCTATTCACTGGGCCTCCTACTTTCTACGTGCTCCACAAGATCCACAAAAACCCGAAAGAATAGGTTTAGCCAAACATATGGTGTTTTTTTACCACGGTATTTCCCAACGGTCTATGGATTGCTTCCTGGATGGTATGCTCTCTGTATGTGGTGTGGTTGTCCATAATGAGTTTGGATGCATACGTAAGTAGCTACAGAGCTTTAGAGGAGCGTCACTCGTAATGGATAGATGGATTAACTGGAATGGAGAAATAAAGACCTGGTGCTAGACTTGCACCAAGTGCCTCAGCCTATCCAATGGGCACACCAGGCTTCCTCAATTGGAGGCAATAGTAACAGCAATAGAGAGACTTAATTTATTTCCTTTTTAAGATTTCGTTTTTAAACAATAACAATAAAGGCTTGCACAAGTCTAACCCAGTGAAAAAATAAATGCAAATGATCATGTTTCGTTGGCCTATTAATTTCAGAGGTTCTAATCAGGACGTCCTGGTACGTGGGTAAAGGCAAATAATAACTAACAAACTATGGGTGGTAGGGCATGGGGTTTGGTCGCTTTACGCCCCTTTTAACATTTCTTGACGCGCCTGTGTTGCTGACTGTGGTATCCGGACTCAGCCACTCCTGGAAACGGCAGCAAGTCTATAACATAATTAATTATACTAGGGAATGAATTATCTGATAGTTTTGTATGATCACTAATATAACTGTGCCAGTAATTCAGCCTCATGCTACAGGAGATCAACCAACTAATCTTAAAGAAATATAGGTATACTAAATTACAGACATCCGCCACAAGAAAGGTTATTGGTGTGGCATTGTTATTACATCATCCGTTAATCCGATAATTTATTGGAATGTATATGAAAGCGGAGATTCATTATCATATTTGTCATTAGCTGCAGCCGATTATGGAATAAACTCCTGGAGCACCACCTCAAGAACACCGACAATCTCCGGGGATTTAAAACCGGACGAAAAACAATTTTATTCATAGATCTATATGTATGCATATGGCTTAGAGTCACCTGCAAACCAGTCATCTATATCTTGACAAATTATTTATTTTATCATTAATTCTATTTTTACGTCATTGACCATGTTTATAATATTTTTTATATTTTCACATTTATTAGGATATTGATGTTTAGTAGTTTGAAATCCTCCCCTCAGTTTGACAAGTGATGTTTTTGGATGGGTACATATGAAAACAAGCAATTTTCTTATTATTTCTCGAAAGTATATCCCTTAAATTATAATATACTAAAGTAATTATCAACAATCAATACAACACAGTACTTAGAAAGGATGATTTGCAGCGTTTTCAGTAGGCCTACAAGTCAATGGCAATTCAATGACCGGAACCTGCACGGGATTTTGCGAGATTGAGCGGGATCTGTAACCTCTGGAGGGCGAATGCTTGCATGGTGATCAACGTTTCAATCGCACATTAACCAAAGTAGAAATTTATTAACACCAATGAAAGTAGCCAGCAACTTTGCGCTGTGTTGCGTACTTCTTAGGTACGGAATTGGAAGTGCATGTGCCGAAAGCACCGCGTCGGAAATGCAGGGACTCCACTATGGAAAAAACGGCTGCGACGAATTTTTTGCGACGAAATATCTAATCAAGTTTGATATTTTGCAATTGTTGGCAACAAATAAATGTGTTGCTGACAACCTATTTTACCCCTCTTCCACTGGTGATTTGTGTGCGCCAAATTTTTTTAGTCATTTTAGTCATTTTTTAGTCAATCTAACTTGATTAGATATTTCGTCGCAAAAAATTCGTCGCAGCCGTTTTTGCCTGTTGGCGCCGTTTTTTTACCTATAGTGGAGTTCCGCTATTATAGCGGAACTCCACTATAGGTAAAAAACGGCGAAATATCTAATCAAGTTAGATATTTTGCAATTGTTGGCAACAAATAAATGTGTTGCCAACAACCTATTTTACCCCCTCATCCACTAGAATTTTTAGTCATGTCGAATTTTCCGAATTTTTAGAAATGTCGGCGACGAATTTTGCCTGTTGGCGCCGTTTTTTTTACCTATAGTGGAGTTCCGCTATTAGACAAGATAACACCAGATCTCGGAAGCGACGTATTAAGAATCGTCAGAATATTGCCTGTCGGCTCCAGAAATGAATGGGGAATAACCAGAAAATCCACTATGGTGTTTGCTTCTAAATAACATTTTATAAATGTGTAAGAAACACATTCTGAGATAATTTTTTTTTATGAAAATATATAGTCTATCTAAGCCTTTCTCGTCTTAATGACATTTTCTTGATCTAATCATTTGCTAGTTTTGGGGAATTTGCTTCACATATAAATTAGGCTATATAGGGTTTCTGTTCTATTATGCTTTTGAAAGTGTGATGGTAAACGTTCACCCGGGATTAATATTTTAGAAGCAGAATTTAAATGCTGCTCAGTTCTCTGCCTTAGTTTCGAACGTACATTATTTAATTTAGAAATTAAAATTTGACCTTAACGGTGGAGAGTCACTGTGTAGAATTATAAGTGGGTCTGAGTACAGGCAGGCCTAGTTATTACATCAGACACATACTGCAATGTGAGTTCAAATATCTGCAGTACAATGCCATTGTTTGAATAATATTATATAAAATGTGTATCTTCAGAGATAATATTAGATGGATGGTAGCCAACTATGCCCGGAGCTGCTTAGATACTCAGACGGCCGCTTTGGCCATGAATCCTGAAATAGGGTCTGCATCTCTCTAAGATTTGAAATATCGATCCTTTGTCAACTGGGGGTCGCATCCAACATTGAGCGTAGGCTACTTTAAACCCTACAGTCTCTTAAAGTGTCTATCTTCCGTCTGTGAGCGTTTTACTACGTTGCCTTAACTTGTATACTGTCTCAGCATTGCCTTATAGATCTATGGCCGGGTGTTGCACCACATATTATTGTCCCGTCTTTTGAAATTGTTTTAAAACGTAGTTAGTGAGTTTATTGCTAGGCAACAAAAATGTTAATCTCATCATGGGTTAAGACTAAGAGCATCCCGGGAGCATTCCCAGATACTTCATTAGGTCATTTGCCTCACCAACGCAGCATAACATTATTTCAAACGGGTTTAGAAGATGTATATGCCACATGAATCGATGTTAACAACCAGTTAACAGTGGATATACGCTCAGCTTGAGCAATCAATAAACCAGTCCTTCAAACGTGACAAGAATACTTAGAGTTTGACTTTTCAGTCCATCTTTTGTTACGCCGAAATATTTATAGACTGAATGTTTCTTGCACTCTAAGAATGAATGACTCAAGGACCCATTTACAAAACGGAACGGAGGCGGAATGAGAGGGTCCATCTCAAAATCTCAAGCTTAAATACTTCTTTTCTAAAGGGAATTATATTTTGATATTAGGGATTGCTTCTTGAGCCTAAACACTCATCCTTTGGTCAGCCCTAATAAACTATCACTACTCAATGACCGTACTTGCATTTAAAGAGGGAAAACACAGTTGACTAGAAATTGCTGGGCGCATATATCATCGCATGGGCCAATGGTAGAAGAAACCTGACTGCCGCTCCAGGCCGGCGCTTCCCGAACCTTGATCTGCATTAGAATAGGAGAAAGACTATATAGATGGAGAGAACATTAAATGGGGATTGCCTGTGCCCCTCTACAAGAAAATGTCCATCATATATGTAGAAACCTTCATAAAACTCTCGTTCCTGAGACAGGGTGATACCAGAATATCATAGCTTTAGTATATACGTGCTCGCTTCTTTCGACTTATACATTAACTTACAAATGTGGTGTGTGTGGGAGAGCTAGTCTTCATGACGGTCACAGTATGCTATCTGGCCCTGGCTGCTATTATGACTTCTTCTCCATCCATAAGGGAACAATTCCGTTGAGATGAATGTGGCGAGGAGGGATAGAGTAGAGGAACTGAGGCCGAGTATCTCAGTCCGCAGGCAACAATCTACAGTTGAATCGCAGCCCATGGTTTGAGCTAAAGTGGGGTTTCTGTCCCAGTTACTTAGTGGTTGAACCCTTCCCATACATTTCTGTAGTGTGGTGTTTCTGGACCACTTAGTGATTGAACCCTCTCCCCATACATTTCTATAGTACATTTGGGGCCACCACCTTGTGGTGGGTGGTGGCACTTTATCAGAAATTATGATATAGGTGACCTGACAGTAGCTATCGGTGGTAAACAAATATCACCTGCCCTTTGGCCCAGTAGCTTGTCACTTAGACATAATAGACCGAAAATCACTTCACATGTGTAAGTTTCTGCCTATGTCACACTGTATGCATAGTAATGATGAAAAAACTGACTTCATATGCTTCTGAAAATAGTGCTTTATGTTGCATTGCAGTGTGTTTGTGTCATTGCAAATCTATATTATGTTTGAATGAATATACAACACGTTATACTTTTGGATGACATATACTGCATTTCGACGTGCTATTGAGTATCCATAACAGAAACTTATTCTACGATGAGTCATCATGACACACATATTCCTTCATCGTATTCAATGTTATCGGTAGTTACCGATGAAAGTAATTGATCGTAGAGGTTAACTGATTCCTCTCTGGACAAAATCCCATTCCATTTGCTTCTACCGCATGTAGCAATGGCCAATTTCCTTATACTACTATTCTATAGCCTCCCATATGGCGGCTCACCGCCCAGCGTAGGAGATCTTGCTCCGTATACAGTATTGTGGAGGAAAAGTCTTATTCACTCGATTTGACATAATAATACTGTAACAACAAGTGAGCACCTATTTTTAATCATTATACATTTCTATTTGACAGCCGTAAATTTATTGACAAAGTTGCTCCATATAACATTACCAGGCGCCGTGTTAGGTATATAATAGTTAAGGATTTACCTGGACGTATTATCATAATTTCGAACTATTAATATTTAATTTTCATGACATAGAAATCATTTCTGCTAAATTCCTTGAAAAATTCAATAATTTGAGCCATATTTACTTCGTTTAAATATCTTGTTTAAAAAAGTACATCTGAACCTCTTGTTCCTTCACCGTAGCAAGAAAAAACTTTACTCGAGAATCATTACTTTTGTATTAGAATTTAGTCAACGTTTGGGTTGGGTTGGGGCTTCTTTTGTGTATAACATTTATATGAAATAAGACAACGATAAGTAAGTTTGAGAGAGCGTATCTGTCGCACAAGGTGTGTAAAATGTGTATATCATTGCGAGTGGCATATTTATAACACAATTAGCATGTTTAAGTGATGAAATAACCTTGAGCAGTATTTCCCCCGAGCTTCCCGCAACCTTCGTTTCTCGGCAGAAAACACATGCCACAGCAATGTGTTTTCTCTTATCAGAGAATGCAATGCACGGATCTGCGTGTTGCCGACATGATAACAAGTAGTGATAGAAAATCTTTTAAAATGGACTTGAAAATAAGATTGGACAAGTGTCTTCGTGAAGCTGTTTCCACCGTATTTCTTGCGGCATATTATAATGTGAAAAGGAGGAGGAAGAGGAGGAGGAATTGATCCGCGAAGGAGGAGATTGGAAAGGGGGTGGAGGAAGAAGAGTAGACAATAGAAGGAGGTGGAGTAGAAAAAACAGGAGGAGGAAGGGAGAGGAGGAGGAGGAGGCGGAGGAGCAGCAGCAGCTAGGAAATGGAGGGGGAGGGAAAATATAGTTGGAATAGGGAAGAGAAGGAGGTGGTTGGAGGAGGTGGAAGTGAGGAACTGTAGGAGAGGTAGTAAGAGAATGAGAAGAGGAGGACGCTATGAGTATTGTTGTGCATGAGGAGGAGTAGGAAATTATAGGAAGTTCAAGGAGAAGGGACTGGAAGTAAAACAGTGTGCATGTGTAGCTTCGTTGGGAGAGCATTTGATCAGTTCGAGTAAGAAATGTAAGGAAACAATTATCGACATCCTGCAAAAAGATGTGTATATTGATAAAGAATTGTCATAGTTTGATAACGTTGCAACCTTTGTCAACCTGATAAATTAGCCATTATATCTATTTTATTTTTTCCTCAATGGCTTTCCAAACGCACCATGGTGCCAACCTCCCATTCCCAATACAACTCATCCTACAACCCTTAAACTGCAGTTTAAGGGTTGGGAATGAGAGGTTGGCTTTATAAATGAACCGGTCGGTTCGAGGATTGAATTTAAGAAATATATTGAAATATTTGGTGCAAACTAGCTAAGATATAATGTATATCCACCAGTGTTAAGGTATGATGGAAGAATACAAACGAACGTGTGGTCTTCGTGAGAAGAGCGAAGCAACTGATTTAATGAACTAGAATCTGTACATATCTTCCTCCAGGATGCGGGTAAAGAATAGGGGGCGGAGCCCTTACGTAATACCTATGGTTTAGCATGAATAAGTAGACTTGCACAGTACTGGGTAGCTAAGTATAATTAGCGATTTTAGTAATGAGATAATATAATTAATGGGTGATAGTTAATAGTTAATGAGGTTACACAATGTTACGTAATGTTACATAACAAGTACTGCATGTACTGATTTGATAGTGTGCATTCCTTCACTTTACTCTAGAAGTTAATGGCAGACGGCAATGACAAAATAAAGTGGGTTTGTTATTGACTTGACTTGGGACTTAGTGGCGTGTGATGTAGCCTATACTCTTTGGGTTATATTCTAGCTACCTTTGAACCTCTCTACACTGGTAATCTAATTCAGGTGATAATCAGACTATTTTTTTACATTTTATTTACCTTAACCGAATTCAGGCTGCTTTTATTATTTCTTTGGCCTAGTGCAACACATCAAAGGATCAGTGTTCCTGTAGTGCTTGCGAAACTACACTATCTGTTTAACTCTTGTCTGTTAGTTAGGGAAAAAATAGATGTTTTTTCAATTTACCCCCTCCCCCTACCTAGAAAAATCTCCCATCCACCTAAAAAAACATGCCTGATTTCTTTCGATTTTTTTCCCACAAAACCTTGCCTAATACAAACAGGACCAACTCTGTGGAAGATCACGAGAACATGGCATCAGAAATAAACCCTTCCCTCCTCTAAAACTCCCAAAATAATAGCTGCCAACCAGTCCATGGCAGCCAAGCGCATGATACTCATTCGGCCAAGAAAACAAAAATTGTAAAACAACAGTCATGCGGCAGGAGAATCCATCGGATGGCAGGACCATTTAGAATCTAGAACACCAACATCTTTGTTAAAACTAGGCCTAGTCCCGAGTCCAATCCCACTTTCCATGTACTACTACATCACCAACTGTACTATGAAAATAAACAAGATTCTTACAGAAAAGAAATAATGGCGTGATGCACAGATATATCTGGAATTAGGAGGAATCCTTGATTTGCGGGCTGCCTCTTTCTATTATGGCACTGGGGATGTAGTTATTGTCATAACCTTTTATTCCTTCATGGTCAATACTCCCCCAGGTTGGGCAGTCGAGAGCCAGGAAGTCCAATGTGGAAGTGTGGAAGTTGCAGTCTCCAAACTCAAAAACTTACAAACTCAAACATTCCAAAAAGTCCAAACTACACCAAGATTAGGCCTACTTCTGGCGGCAATGGTAACGGAATTAGGCCTACTTTTGGTGAACATGGTAACGAATGGGGCTTTATTCTCTCTTCCCTTTTCTTCCCCAGCCTCGGGTGTGTACTATGGGAGACCTGAGCCTTTCTAAGAAGCGCATCATTCACCTTTCTTTGAAGCCCTTCATGTATTGAAAAATAACTCCTTCATGCATATACAATCTGGTTGTACTGTGTATGGACTTGAGAAGTTATCCTATTGCTAAATTAATAAATCCTCTGATTTGTTTATATGATGTAATATGGTGGGCCTTGCTCCTAGAATGTTTTTCAATTCATTAATACCCAATATCCTGTAACCGTCCCGAACTGCCCAGGCAGTCTCCTGGTTTGACATGTAACCCTGTCTGACCTGAGGCAGAAAAGATAAAATTCAATTGAATTACCTTCCTGGAAAAGCGATAGTAAATTAATCCTATAGCGGAAAAATAATTGGATGTCTCTTCGCGCATTAAATGGTTATTCATCCCGATACAACTATATGCACAAAAATATTTGTGGCACTCTTAGGTTATAATGATTATGCATTGAGTATAAATCTTTTCTTTCTTAATGTCATAAAGTTCCAATTCCAATTCACATTTTTCATTTAAAAAAAGAACGCCTTCTTTAAATATTAAAAAGATGTTTATTCTTCTAATGAACATATTCTGAAGGTCCATTGACACGGCTATGATACTTTACCATTGTAGTATTTGCCTTATATCGCTCGTACAATACTTCACGCGGCCGTGGTAATGTGCATACCACAATCACCCAAAAGAACTTTTAGCGGCTACCCTCAACAGCTCCCTGACTGAAAAACTAAAATCTTCTCTATATATATACCAACGATCATTTGGTCTTTCATTCCAAGTATTCAGAAGCAATTTGTTCCCTAACAATGATGGATAAGGTTTTCCAGGTTGAGCGGTTAATAGGTACTTAGGCAAAAGATAATTATCTTCTCCTTTAATATCTCATCAATCAAATTAGTGTGAATTTCCCCCCAATAGTACGGGGTAGCTGTACGAAGCCAGGAGAATTGGCGAATTTGGAAGATGACGCCCACGCTCAAGCAATTAAGGCAATGACGCCTTTGATCAACCGTTTTTCGGTCAGTAAGAAACATTTGCGTAATGTTTATGTATTCTCTGACAAGGTTTGAGACTGTTATTATGCTTTGAATGTCATAACAAGGGGGTCAACCAGAATGATTCATTACTGGCTTACACCATTCGGTCGAATATCCATGTTTTAGCTACTCTTGTCTATTATTATTTCCATTCAGCCATGATTACTTCAGCCAAGCTTTATTTTCGCACCTATTTATCAAATTACCCTGTTCTAAAATGGGCACTTCCTAACCGTCCCTTATTTGAGACCTTCCCACCTTCGCAAATAAAGGTCGGCCATGGATTAATATTGTACGACATTTTGTGAAAGATATTTTTATTGAAAACTTTTTCATTTTTCATGGTGACATAATATTTCCAAGCTTTTCTCATCAATTTTAAAGAAAAGTTACATAAGCTTGCACAGTTGTCATTAGACACCACCACATTCTCTGCGTTTTCCAGTCCATTTGCCCTGTGAGCGAAGACTGGAAATCGCAGAGACTGTCACGACTATAATGAAGAAATTCTTTCATACACGTTTTTGACATACAAAATAGCTAACTGTCACATCATTGCTCGGACGAATATCATTAAATATAATTAAACATCCATCATGTCATATGTTAATTAAGGATATCATTATAAAATAAATGTGATGTTACCAAGTACACGGTGCGTATGTCAATGTGAAACTTTCACCCTGGAAACGGATTACTTTTTTTGTATGAACTTTCGCCAGGAATTTCACATGGCCAACCCATCCAGCATTATATGGGTGCCTTTGAATTTGAATTGGCTTGTGAGGTGAACGTCACCATGCAGGCTTCAATATAAATGTGGCAAAGAAAACTGTTTCCTAGGTGGACTAGGTGATTTGCATAGCCGCCATTTTGAATCTTGATTCGCATGGAATTATGGGACTAATGGTATAGTCTAAAATTTATCGAAAACATGCCATGTTCGCAGGGACAATGTTCTAATGTCAATATCCATATGTTATACATGTTCCCATACCAAAAGTCCCCATTTTTCTCATCATGCATTTGGTTTTCGTAGATCATTTATAGAAACTGTGTTATTGGTGAATACATTCTTGCAATTCTCGATAAAAGTGTTGGCAAATATTTGTATGTCATATTTCAACAGAACAGGCGCGGCGGAACCGGGGGGGGGGGCAAGGGGGGCGCTTGCCCCCCCAATAATTATATTGGGGGGGCATGGCCCCCCCAATAATTTGGTTGAAATGTGAACAAATTATACACCAAAGAATGTCACTCACAGACGCTTATGCAACGTGTACAGTAGTAAGACTAATGAAATCATAAATAATAAGTTCAGAAAGTTCAGACATCATTCATGTAAAAACTAAGAGAATCAGTAAAAAATCGTTGTTCTTGCTGATTCAGAACTTCATTTCTGTATATCAATCTTCTTTCTCAATGCCTATCTGTCCCTGCATCCCTCCCTCTCGCCCTCCTCCCTCTACCTTGATATATCTTTCTCTCCTCTCACTATCTATTTCCCTCTCTATCAATGTTCTTCTCACCTTACTACCTTACTAAAATATCAAAGATATGGGAAATAAAAAGTATAACATTGTGACTCATTTCCTTGTAACGCATCACATGCATAGTATCAAAGGTATGCAAGGAATTGGACTAGAAACATTTTAACTAGTGTGACAAAACTGTCATCTCAAAAGGGGAAAGGCGAGAGGGGAGAGTTGAGAGAAGAGAGGGGAGAGATGAGGGAGGAGAGTTAAGAGATGAGAGATGAATGAGGGACAAGGGCATGATATTTTTTTAAAAACAAGTTTTTATTTTGAGATATTTCACAATAGTGATATATTTAAATCCCCGACATATTCTGGTTTGCTGCTGTGAATACTCTGAATAAATGCATTGTGATGTGTTTCAGGAAAATGAGTCACAAGTCGCAAAATTGATATTTTCCAAAATGATATTTTCCAAAATGATAATTTTCCAAAATGATAATTATATTGAGGGGGGGGGGGGCCTGCCCCCCCCCCGAATAATTTTGTTGCAATGTGAACGTTTTATTTGCCAAAAAAAATAACTCACAGCATACAGTGGTAAGACTAATCATAATTCATTAATATTAAAAGTCAGAAAGTTTATACACATCATTTATGTAAAAACTAAGAGAATCAGTAAAAAAAAGTATTGTCCTTGATGTCTCTGGCTGAACTTCATTTCTGTATAGCAATCTTCTTTCTCATTGCCCCTCCCTCTCCCTCCCATTCCCTCTCGCCCTCCTCCCTTTCCTATATCTTCCTCTCCTCTCACTGTCTATTGTATGACCCCCCACCGACCTTTAAAGTCTTGTGCAAGATTCCTTGGTTCCTCCTTGCCCCCCCCCCCCCCTCAGAGTTTGCACAAAAAAGGTGCCCCCCTGAAAATTCTCCCCTGCCCCCCCCCCACCCTATTCATCACCAAATTCATATCCTACATCTTAGAGATCTAATAATTATATCTTTTTAAATGTTTGAAAAATGCACAAATGAAGATGATAGATGGTAGTCACCAGATTTGGTTTATAGTATTCTTAAATTGTACCTAAAAGCATTTCACCAAAATACATGTGGGTCTGATTTTTAGAAAAATGTACAATTGGTAGATTTACATATTTAGTAAATTCTGCTAATTTAAGACTGAAAAATTGTCAAAACTTGTTATATCTGAATATATTTGGTATTGAGTTGCTTTAAAGGATGTGTTTGGTGGTGTTAAACTGAATTTTGAACATCATTATTGTCTTAAATTTGTGTTATTTGAAAGGATTGTTAAAGACAAATTGTACATTTTCTGAAAATCTGAGCCATGTAAGAAAAAAATTGTAAAAGTATAAAAAACAACATTTTAGATCCCAATGAGAATAGATTCAACACCCAAAAAAATGCCTAAAATGAGTTCAAGTCTAAGGGAAAAACGTCTGCCTTATGGGGCCCTAGGCGGGCCCCAGAACCCACGCCTTATGGGCTGGGATAAGTTGGGTTATAGCGTACCACATTAAAATTCTAAGAAGTATTCAATAGTATGGTAGTATAGGCATATTATGCATGCCCCTGTTTCCTGATGAAAGTTGAAAGTATTGGGTTAGTGTGAAATATTTCGATGCTATTATAGTATTGGAGGGTAATGCAAATTCATCCTCTATGCCCCCCCCCCAAAAAGGTTTGCCCCCCCGATATTTTATATGTTCCGCCGCCCCTGCAGAATCCATCCCAGCATGCAATGTAACAGACATGCGCATTGGCACATTTTCTGACAAGGTTTAGAGACCAGATGTAAATCCCCTATATTGTCCGAGAATCAGCCTCATGAAGGTGTCACCTAGATCCAGCCTTTGTTTGAAACCATTCATGACAGGCGGACGTTTCCTCGTGACATTTCCTCTTGATAGACGTCATGTATATGCAACTTTTACGTTATATGTTGAACTTTGCAAGTGGGTGTGATTCATTCAGTGACCAGATCACTTGCTCTCGAGGGTACCAAAAGCAAGCACAAGTATAAGCTTTTAAATTTGACCACCGAGGTCATCGCCTTCCCCAAGCAGCAATAACGTTAAAGCAATAAAAAAAGGTGCTTCTTGATGAATCATGGCTGTAAGGAATTGCCTGGGGACCAATGGATCAAGGTAACGCATTTTATCCGCTATGGAAATCCTCCAAATCAATCTGAGGTGATGAATGGAACATAATGCTTTCAACACATCTACTTCCTCCCAATTGACCCTGTCTTTTGGACTTTTTCTGAGTGAGGAGGACAAATGTTTTCATTAACCGCACAAACTCAACCGTTAGAATCTGCAACGATACATGAACTAATTCACTTCTTTTGGACATATTTATGGTAGCCCTACACCTAATTCCCATGGGTACTGAATTAAAAAGCAGCATAACAAATCATGCATTAAACATTTTACTTGCTCATGCATGATATATGCCATATGAAATATTTATAATGATGTCAACTGGCAGCAAAATAGTACATTCAGACAAATATCCGTAGGCCAGATGTCACAGCCCCTCACATCAATTGAATCTAGCCGCAAGCAAAGTGGCAGCATCGGCATTATGCCATAGCCTAATGATAATGAATTGCATTGAAGTGTATTTTATTTGTCTAAGGTGTTGGTACAAAAGGGTTGTGAACATCTCATGGAATTCAGGTCTTCCACTTTGCGCCCACAATATATTGAAATTGAATGAAGTTAAAAGCACATTATCTTTCTTTACAATTCACTGACGTCATACCATTCGACATACTAATGGAGAGGTCAATGCGAGAGAATTAATTGTAGGTCTCTTTCAATATAATAAATGAACAATTACAACTGTCATGCCACCTTATTCCCATCGCGCAGAGAATCAATTGCATCTGTATGCCATACAGAAACCGCTGTTTCCTTATACTACTTGCTTTACTTTGCCCTGGTGGATATATATATATATGTAGTTCTGGGTTGTGTCCATGAGGTGGGACCGCTATTTACACACCACTATTTTATTGTATAATCCTTCTAGCCACATTTATTTCTACAACACCTGCTTATAAACACTATTCTATATGTTGTATCTAAGAAGTCTTGTCTACTCGACATTCTCATATTAAAAATCAAAGTAGTAATTCAGACCTTGTCTTGAGTTGTTATTCTCCTATAACTAATAAACCAGCGGGTCACTACACATCTATTCAGAAATGAGACGATACACTTTGCCATATTCACCGTATCCAGAAAACATGGCGATCTTTAAAATATTTACTGCAGTCTCTCTGTTGTTTGTGTGTGCTTTTGAAAAATATTTTCTTATTTTCACTGGGTAATACAATGTTCCTGAATGGGTTTCGAATGGGAGATGTCAGAGGGCTGTTGCACAACGAATTTCAACGAACGAGCAGGATTTGGTCTTCGTAGGGTCTAAGAACGAGCACGATTAGCCCTCTGTTGCACAATGCCTGGCCCTAACTTTACTTGTTGTATGTCCACACGTTCGTGGGTGCACCTATGAGGTGTGTCCCCCGTCAAAACATGGGGTATTCCATACAATCACGTCATCCCTTGGGGGCTTTTCTGAACTTCTGACCCAGGCCCTTGCATCTATAAGTGTTAGGATAATTGGGTAGACCCAATTATACCACCCAATTATGCCATTGGTGGTGATGGACACATTATTAGGTATTGTATCTATTTACCGATTTTCTCACTCAGCTTCGGGGGCTGGTCTCTGGATGAATATTAATATATGACAATGATTAAACCAATATTAAACACGAACACACATTAAACACAATAAGAACATTAACATAATGCTCATTCAAATAAACGCACTGCATCTTGGATGGGTGGAAAATAAAAATAGTGGGATTCGGGTATACCATATTGGGCTTTACATCAAGTATATAATAGTATATAACACCACTGAAGAAGGAGACAACCCATCTCCGAAACATGTATGGTCGTAAATGAATAAACAACAAAAAAACTTTATCTCTCAGTGTCTTATTGGGTATTGTGTCTATCTTATACCATCCTATATAATATATTGAAACTTTATTTTTCCAAATTCTTTATTTTTACATATGGCCTACTCGGAAAAACGGGTTACATATCTCTGGCTTGACAGTTCTTCCGACAGAACCCTCTAATTCACTACAAGAACATAAGTGTTTCTATAATACATACAAGAGAAATGCATATAAAATAAATCTAAATTAACATATCATGTTACCACATTTATTGTGGGGGCTATGTAGCCTTGAAGTAGGTTTTAAACAATTTTAAAGAGGGGGTAAGTCTTACAAGCTTACAAAATGTTGTATCGGCAATTTCCATGTCACCTCATGATTGGAATAACAAATCATGATTATACAATTTACAGATTAAAACAACAAACTCCTGCAGCCAGGAGTGGGAGGCGACCCAGGAAGTACCTTCCCCCCTGCCCTACTATTATTCCTTCAGCATATAGTCCTTAAGATAAGTTTTGAATTCCTTTAAGTTATAGAGTTTTGGATTGGTTGGTATGCTGTTCCAAAGGGTGGGTCCTTGATAAATGAGGGATCTTTTGATTTTCTCTGTTTTCGGATTTGATACTAATAAGGTTTTTCCCAAATCAAGGCTCCTAAGGTTAATTTTCCTGTCATCGATATTTTCCTCATTTTGACCTAGTTTAAAAGCATATTCCAATAAATGTGCCTCTCTCTTTTTATGGAGTAATGGTAATTTTAGTGTTCAGTGTAAATTTTGAACATTAGTTTTTTTATCCAAAACCTCAGATATCCTCAAAGCTGTGTTTTGTATGAACTGCAGCTTGTCTAGTAAGTTCTTTGGAGCATCATTGTATATGGTGTCTCCGTACTCTAGAATGGGACTTATGGTGGATGGATGGTCATCAATGTTATAAACTTACTTTTCCCCACATTTAAGGAGATTTTGTTTTGCTTGTACCATAAATCTATTCCTGCTAGGTCTTTCTGAAGGTGCTCTTCAGCTAAATCACTATTTGAGTCTGATGTATACGCCACTGTTCATCCGCAAAATGTTGAACTCTACACTTTTGCACCACTCTATGTATGTCATTTATGTACATTATAAAAAGCAGTGGTCCCAATATGGTCCCCTGGGACACCCCACAAGTAACCTTTCTCTCTCCTGACATACACCCATTTGCCACCACCCTCTGTTTCCTGTTGTCTAAGTAATCTACAAACCACTCGAGTGCTCTGTCATTGATGCCAAATTTGGCCATCTTCTGAAGCAGGATCTTATGATTCACTGTATCGAATGCTTTTTTTAAAATCTAAGTATGCTAGGTGGGGGGTTTCTTTTCTATTCAAGCTGTTATAAACATCAGTCATTAATAGGTTGTGGGCGTCTGAAATTGATTTATTTGGTCTAAAACCAAACTGGTTTTTGTAAAGCAGATTTTCTTTTTCCAAGTAGTCTGAGACCTGTTTTTGTATAACACTCTCTAAGATCTTGCTGGGAATTTGATAGCACTGATTGGCCTGTAGTTTGTAGTCTCCAATCTTGAACCTCCCTTGTGGAGAGGGGTTAATGTGGCCTCCTTAAATTGCTGGGGGACCTTGCACGTTTTTATTGAGACATTACAGAGGTGGGTCATGTGGTATGATAGAGCAATAAAGTATGGTTTCAGAATTTTTGTAACCAATAACTAACTGCCAGGTTTCTCTAGGTGGGTTTAACCAAGATACTTCAAGCTCCTGCTCAGGAGGCAAATAAAAACCAGTTGGAAATATGTGATATTTGGATCCATTCACTGAGGCAGAACTTACCCCATCAACCAGAATTGGAGGCTCATCAAAATTACCAGGAAAATCTAGGATACCTTGCGCTATACTTGTCCCATTGTCTGACCTGTCCTTAGCATGATTTTGTTCATTAGAGTGGTCAGACCAAGCCCCCTAAGTGTCGTTACAAAATTTGTATGTGTGGGAATACAATGAATGGTGGGTTTGGAGTGAATGCAATGATGATCTATCATATCATAATATGCAGGTAAAATATCATCAAGAGATCTATCTGACACATCATTTAAGCATCTCTGCAGAGTCTCAGTGTGGGTGGGTAGTGAACCTACATCTGCCTTACATTCCTCTAGCGTATTCCTAATGTGTGCTTGCTCTGCCCTTTTCTTTTGATCTTCATTTATATTTATTTCATCATTGTTTATGTGATTTCTATTGAATGTAACCCCTATCTTTTTTAATATATTTGCCAGTGGCATGTCAAGCAGGGTTCTATCTTTATTTCTACTCAGATACACCCAGGGTGGATAACCACAAACAAGGCCGCCCCCATTGTAACCCATGATATGAGATTCTGATAAAATCTATTACTTTCATCAATTTTCCCCTCCCAAACTAGAATTTTGCAATTTTCTGAAATATCATCTAGATTACTATCTAATTCTAATGCATCATAAATTTCTTCATCACTTTGATATTTATCGGATGACACCCATTTTTTCATGTTTTTCACCATCTGCTTGTTTGAGGTTTGAGGTTTGGTAAACAGTTTTAAATAGGATCCTTGTGTGAACACTAGTACGCGACCATTCTCAAGTGTGGCTGCTGCAATGAAAGCTTCATAATGTTCATCAGTTACTATTACTTGGGCATTTTGACCATTTACCAACATCCTTCCTGGTGCACCAAGAACTTCCACCACATCCACATCTTCCAGAATTTCATCCTGCCAAGAATATTCAGTGTTTCTGGCATATTCGTTGTGTTCCATCATAGCAACTTGAAACATAAGGACAATGTTAAAAATGTTTGATAAATAACTCTCTAGTGCACCATGTACTATTTTTTGTGATAATCTTATTTATTATGATGACTCTGGTAATTAATTAAACACATAGTTATTTTGCTTAAAAATCTTCAAGCAATAATATATATAGATAGGATTTTTATACTTACATGCAGAAGACTTCTCATCGGTAATCTTATCTTGAGATTCATCTTCCCAACTAATTCCATTGTAGGTGACATCATCAATTTCCTAAATGAATATTTCAGAATTTGAGATGTTTTCTAGACTAGTATACATATTATGATAAAAGGTTTTAAGCACCTTAGAATGCAGTAATTATATTAACTGTACAAACATAATAGTTTATACCTTCATTGACATTACCTTGCTAATAAAAACTATACACACCTGTTTGTGACTCTCAAATCCTTCAAAGTCAGGATCATTTATGTCCACATCATTTCCTCTATGAAGAGTCTGTGTAGAGCGGGCACCTAATACATGCAATCCATTTATATAACTCAATTAACTTCATTCAATAAGCTAAATTTAAGTGAATGCTATATATACACCCCTGTATGCCTTAACATTAAATACATTTTGATGGTCGTGTGGTTCATGAAGAGGCATTCCTTTTATGATAAGTCAAAGTATGGGCTACCTGTTCCAATTGCTAGGCAGAACAATATCAGGCCAATCCAGCCAATTCTCCTGCAGCCATTCATCCTTGCTTCTCGCTGTAAATAACCAGGTACCATTACTTCATAGATGGAGACACATTATAAAGATTATTTCTAATCTCTTAATATCGCCAATATCGTGAGATGAGCAGCTCATATACATTAGATATGGCTCAACACAAGACCCTCGATATGTATATATCCGGATGAGCTCAGGGGACTAATTGTCTTGGGCAGATTTCTCCTCGAAGCACCTCTCAGCTTATCTTAATGGGTACATCAGGCTAGAGCATGTCTGTGCACCTCCAATGGGGACCAAATTAGAGTTGTTGGCAGTCCTTAATGATATCATGTTACCATACCATATAAAAAAACCAAATTGGTTGCCATAACAACACCACGTAAATCACTAGTGAAATACGCACTATGCGTAAATCACTCTAGATGTTTTCAGAGCAAAGCGCGTATTATAATGGGTATGTAACCATGTTGTTGTTGAAAAGTGTTATTGGCTGAATACATTTAAATTTAATTTGCATGCAAATATTGAAAAGACATCAGGACATCATGACATCACCTCATACATATCCTACCTACTCATCTACCATCTAAGTACTAACGAACACATCGTATCGCTGTTCGCCAGTGTTAAGTACTGATTATGAGAAGTAAGAAAGGAACACAGAAAGGCGTGTGATCTCCTTTAGATCAGAGAATCGACTGAGTGTGATGTTGTCCATGATGCTAGGAATATTATGTAAATTTGAGGCAGATCCTGAATAGTAGATGTGCACAGAACACTGCTATGGCACAATTAGCGATTAAGGAAATATGGTAGTAATAATGATAAGCGCGTGATAATTAATAATCAATATAAATATTGAATTGAATTGAAAACATTTCATATTTGTATCTAGGGTGTTGTACAAATAGGAGCCATATATCTGAATATGAATCCAGGTCTTCCAGTATGTTCCTTAGCTACAGGGAGTGGGTCAGAATTAAAAGTAATTGTAGATTAGTTATAAAGTCTGGGAAAACAATTTGTGGCTATTGTACTCTTTCGGACTAAGGTATATATTGCTATAAAGATTTGCTATAAGTGAGTCTCAGTGTAAACTGCTAGAGTAGGCCAATATAATTTCACTTCCTCATCCAGGAAAGTTAACCGCAGCAAGGAAGGCCTATACTATAGGCTATATTTATTTCGGGGGAAGGAAATTGGTTATATTTCACCAGATCTGAACGCCTAATATTGTTTTTATATTTAAGAAAAAAGGATCGCCATCCTCCTCGATGGAATCATCACGTTTGCAATGAACAGCTGAGCCGGGCACCCGGCTGGCACACAGGCAAGGGTTGTCTGGTGTTTGGCTTGACTAGGTCTGCAGTTGGCTTGATGGCTCCGCCATCAGGCATCTGCAGACGTTTATATTTTAGCAGAGGAATCTATATTTCGTTAGCTTTTTAATGGAATAATCGTGGAGTTTCTACCTTGAATATGACAGCAATACATCCATGTGATAATCCTAGATTCTCTATGTTTGTTTTGAAAGCCATTACAACCTAATTCCTAGTCTCCTGATCACGTGACAGCTTGCAAGCATCATCATTGGCTGAGAGGCTGTGCGCGTGGCCTTGACCTTGCTCAATACACTATGAGAAGCCTTACGAATCATTTCCCATGCATTTCAGTCATGTGGCCCAACTTTCACCGCATCGATCGGCCGATATGGAATCCCCATTCAAGCTAACGTTAACGAAAGTTGAACGAAGGTTGTCATTTACTGGTGTGCGTTTCGCTTAAACTGACTGTACTTAAGTATAGCTTTATTATTTTGCTGGCTATTCATGGTGATGGATCCCTACGTTTGTGGAAAATAAGTGCGAGAATGGCGGAGCAGGATACAAAGCCACACTGTTGTAATCGCCCTCTAGTTATGGTGCGGCGTTCGTTGTGTTTCGGTGCATCGCATTTGCTTATGTGTTACATAAGCGGTTTTGCCGCCGGATGTCTAGTTAATACTGTAAATATAGGACAGCTGACCCACCGGCGTCAGCAACTATATCTCCATACTGAGGGACCCTGGAGATGGTGCGTCATCACCGTTCCTCCTGACGTCGAAGGCCCAACAGCCGTTACTCCCCGGACTAGAGAAGTTGCACTTGAAATTTTTTTCTTGTATGTATACATGCTGTATTTATATATTTATTGTCTATTTCTTCTTGGTTATACATATATATAGAGAGAATGGGACGAGCCGGCAATAATCGAAAATTTATAGGACGAGATTCGTCCACATAAGCACGATGCCGTAGGCAGAGTGCTTATGTGGACGAATCAAGTCCTATAAATTTTCGATTATTGCTGGCGAGTTCCATTCTATATTTATTATATGTGCATAAAATTTGATCATATGTTATCAGATATCACTGAAAAAATATTAAAGAAGTCTCAGAGAGCCCCGCTGACAGACCCACTGACAGCCCCGCTGACAGCCCCGTTATTAGCCAAGTTATATTGTTGACTTAAAACGTTCATATTGCAGCCATTTCTTGAAAACTTATATCATTCAATAGAGAATTTAATGCTCTATTTAATGATGGGATTTTTATTATGTATTTCTCTAATCATAGTCCCAGAATCACGGGTGGATTACCGATCGCGGGGATTTGTTTACATCCTTCGCGGAGAGCCAAAGCTCCGCGAAGCATATAAACAGAGCTATTTTTAGACAACTACATTCATATAGGACGCGTCCTATATGACTATTTTTATAGCACCCCACTTATAGCATTTCTCATATAGCATGCGCGTATAATAAATATGCTTATTATGTCTATGGAGAAATAAACCTCAGGTCTATTAGCCCAAATCGCCAAACCAGGGTTCGTATATATGTGACAATGTTATTAATGTGGTTATTGGAATATGGGAAACACGCCAGGAGAATATTAGTATAACTAATTTCAAAACATAAGAAACATGTCCCTGAGAATGAGCATGCACCACATTGGCTCTGAACCTATAATGACTTGTTCTGCAGTCTTTTAACCCACACCAACCATCACTACGAATAGGGAACTCATATGGCTAAAATCATTAATGTCGAATGACGAAATGAAACAAAATCTAACATGCATTTGCTAAATCAAATGCAAGAATAATGACATCAGGCTTGAATCTTAATCTCATGATATACAAACTCACAATAATTATACATGTGTAGTAGCTTTACAATCCCCCAAGCACACCAGCCCTTTATGGACTGGCTGCACCTGGGGGATTGTAAAGCTACTACAGGGCTTTGTTGCACAACGCTGCTCATAGCCCAATCTTTTTTTTTTATTATTCCATTTTCAGGCCAATACATTAAATAGAATCAATAGTTAGAAAAGACGCAATTGTCGTTCGACGACATGTTTCGAGCATTGCCTATTAAATGTCTCAAACCTTATTACCCACGAGATTTACATTTCGCAGACATTAAAGATTATAAAAGTAGAAACAGAGTCCAGCTAAAACTAACTAGCGGAATAGACATATCACATTACTACATTAAATTAAAATTACATTCATCCATCTCCAAAAAACCTTATACCGAGTCAATCATCATTGTCTCCTCTATGTATACATCAAACATATCTGTCATCAAAACAGAGATATGGAACGAATAAAAAACATTCCTTCATCATAATCATTATTATCAGAAACATTCGTTATTGAGTATGTAGCTTACAATTACCTCATTGTACCACCCGATCATTATACCTTTTTTTCCACTCAATCTTTAGACCTTTTACAAAGTTTTCATAGTCTTCCTCGGCTCTTAGGTTTGCCGGTAGACCATTCCATAATCGCTTTCCTCGGTCAAACACACTGTTTCGCATTCTATCATTTCTTACTCTTTGCTGTTCGTTCGTCATGTTTCAATGCCCAGATCGTTCATAATCTTACCCAATCGAGTTCGTTCTTTGGCAAACCTATGACAATCTGTTGCAAAACTAATTTGTGGGTGCTTGTTTGTGCATACTCGTGAGATATAGACATAGCTGGGTTTGTTTGATTAATTTGTTGGATTGAATTGCCAGTTCAAGCACTACTAATAGAATGATTAGAGGCAGTCAATGACCCAGCAAAGACATTGCATGGTTTAAAGGTTGAAATAGACAATGTTTTATCCATGAACGTGCAGCCAAGGACTTAAATCGTGGTTGATCTTTGGTTAAGAACACTTAAGAGTAGAAAAGAGCAGGCTCTGTTGCACAAGGGCTGATCCTAATCTTTCATACTCCTACACGTTCTCAAGTCTCATACTCTTCATTGTACCTTTATATACAATACGGTACCAATAGGTAACCAGTATAATCCAGAAATTTTACCCGCTAGTACTTTTGCTTGCTGTACTTATTTGTTTTTGTTCTTATAGTTGTTGTTTTTCTCACCTTGAATGGCACTGCATCCACCCCCCAATGTGCATGGTTGCATGTTTTACCTAGTTTTTACCTGGAAATTCTGACCTGATACTGACCTGGTGCTTTACTGGTGGAAATCGTAAACAGTTGTGAGGCTCAAACTTGATTTTAGAATGCTCTATGGACCCGATTTATAAATGCAGTTTTGATGTGTTCAACAAAGCACTATTGGCCAGGTGTATTGAATGCTGTTCTTATGCTCTCAAAAATGCTCTATTGACCAGGTGTAAAAACGCAGTTAGGATGCACTCAGTGAGACACTTTCATTGCCCTGTAAGAGCGGGGTATTTTTTGATCTCAGAAAGGGTTGCAGGGTATCTATATTCCCTAATGATTTCCAAGAGAATTTAGGGTGATGCTCTTTTTATTCATCATTTTATTTACATCAATTTTACCAAACTATGTGTATGCCTAACAGCATACAAAGTAGCAGAGTGGCGTTTATGTGGTTTTACAGATGTTTGACTACTGAGTCTTGGGTAAGGCACACTTAACAATCTATATGTACAATTATTGGGGTGTTTTGATGAGAACGTTTTTTTCAATATCAAACAAATGAATTACACATATTAACTATAGAAGTGAATCGCTTATAACAGTCCTTAAGTACATGATAGGGAATATCTTTAATGTATAAATGCCACATAAGTGTATTAGCAGCACTTTCATTGTAAAAGAAATTGTAAATGCACCCAAGCTACCAGTGCGCCACCCGGTGGAAACAGTACCGCCGCCCGGTGACAACAAGTGGCATAATAGTAAGCTTATGGTAAGATGCACCACCATTGAGAATGATTAATTAAGGGAAGCAAATAGGATATTGTTTTAATGTCTTTATAACAAATGTGCTAAAAAAATATAATAAGTCTGCTATAAAGGTTAGGCTCTGGTTGGCGCAAAAAGGAGGGCCTTTTTACTAGTCTGTGCCACACACATCAATCAATGTTCATGATCATAAACAAGACAAGAGCTATTCCCGTTATTTCGAACATATATAGTTAGAGCATTAGGATGGGTGTAATTTATCAGTATTTCACATTTTTTAGTTTGTGTTGTAACCAACCAAACGATGATTCCTTTGGAGATATATATATTATTATGAAGGCTTAGCCTAGATATAGCAATGTTGAAAATCATATTTTCGAATGTCTTTCACAAAAATTTGTTTTAGTATTCTCTAGAAACAATCATTTTGATCCTTGAGATTTCAGTGAAATCATTGGATAAATACAGAAACAAAATTCCTTCATGTTGAGATAAAACATGAATAATTCATAATACTACATGTGTTTGATGCACATTTCAATGGAGCATTCTGAGGCGCATATTAGTATTAGCTAATTCGGTATTGATAGAGTTGGTGGCGTTGCTTATATTGCAGGCAACATTAATGAGTATACAAATAGATTTCTGAACTTTAACTTACATTATAGTCTCTAGTATTCTAATGAAGAACAGGGTGTGAATAAGGAGCCTTATTAAGTTATGTACTGTGAGGCCGTCACACCGCATCACACCTCATTCCACACATATATAGATTTTACACAAACTGGTACCGAAAATAATGGAGATATACATTATACATTTCCTAAAAGAGGAATTTGTTTTCTTCGTAATGAAACACAAATAAAGGGAATTGCATGGTTTGTACTGACACGGCGAACAACGGAATGAAGGGAGGTAGGATTTGAGCCAATTATACATATACAGCAAATCAAATGTGGTCGATTCTAGAAATTTAATTGCAATTTTGATGTTTTTCACCTTTTTTTTTTTAATAAATGTCATATCTTTGTCAACTCTGGTCGTATAAAGACACAAATGGTATGTATGTATTTCTTATTTTATTTTTGAAGATTTTATTTTCACTGGGTTGGCATTATCCCAGTATTTCTCTGGGTTCTTCTAATGCGCCCAGAATGCGCCCTATTCCTAGGGACATTCTCCCCATTTCTATTTCACTTAAATGTATGAATATTATTTCTACTGATTTTCTTAATCGTTGCTAGTACATTATTATAATTTCTACTTGATAAGGCTGTAATAATTCGCTTTTTTGTGAAATAATATCATTGTACCTAAATGCAGTGAATATAATATGCTTATCCAAGACAATTTGTGATTTATTTACAAAATTTCACGAACATTAAATATCCTGTCATGTCTATATGAGTGTGTTAACGTTGTATTGTTAAAAAAATATCCTATCTATTAGACAACATATGACGATAGACTTTGATAGTTTGTTTCCACATTTAAAAAGATGAGAATAGCCCATTTATCCTACATGTATTATTGAATAAGAATACACTACATAATAGTTTCAACTCTGCCTGACTTTCCATTGTGACGGGCTTCTTTAAGGTGCTAAAGCTTTGCTAAGAGTTTGTGTGTCTGCATTATGCGTGTGTGGGAGTGTTACCCTGGGAGGGGATTCGCACTAGATTGACACCCACACCTCATCTACCCTCAACCCTTCCACTGGGGACAGGCATACGTTAGTGGGTAGAAGCAGTGTAGAACGGGAGATTGTTGTTATTAAAATATTCTCATGTTTAGGCTACTTATGTGAAGTTTAATAGGAAAACGAATCAAAGGTCGCCCAACAATTATTTTCTAATATTGATAACTTATAACTATACTAATCTACTGTGTATTGTACGGCCATTTGATTTAATACTCTAGGGATATTTCTGGTCATATTACTGGATTATGGTTTATTTCTACGTCCATATAAAATACCTTCTGAGTATTAACTTGTTTACTGTTTATGGGCTGTGCTAAGGGTCAAAGGATTAATTTCGAGGCTCCCTCATTAGGGACGGGGAATTAGCATGGTCGGGGAACATAGTTACAGACATGTTTCAGGGTGCTGAACATGTCTGGTTACCATGTCTATGTTTGTTTAATTTCATTTCGCTATATTAAATTGGACATGTAACCCTGTTTCTATGTATCACCAGGTTACCAGAGGTTGGATCAGTATATACGGTTGTGTGGTGGCTAGATAGAATAACCCATTCTTATGTGACACATCCCATATGCATTATGCCGTAAAGGCCCAAATATTCTTCATCAGTACAAATATACATGTTCATCACTTGATAAAATAATTCAACAGCATGCAGCTAGTGCATTTACACCCAATTTATATACATAACTTTGATATGCATTTTGAAGCGCATCAGATGATGCACGTTTCACCAGGTGTATAATCAGGTGCAAAACTACTTTTTTGTGCGGATTGCACTTCTGTGACTGGTCAGATGCACTTCTGCATGCAGTGGCAGATTTTTGAATGCACATCGGGCCACCCTTCACTCCTCCCTTCACATTAGAATCCATGGGTTAGTGTTTGATACCTGACTGCCTACCTGCCTAGTGTGTGTGTAGCCTTGAGGCAAGGCTACACACACACTAGTGGCAGGCAGTGGCAGGCAGTGGCAGGCAGCGGGAGGGGCAGTGTGTGGTACTGGGCTATGTGAGTGAGTGAAGGTGCAGTGTGTGTGAGAGGTGCGACAGGGGTGGGAGTCTAAACCAATCTTTATATTTAAGATTGCAACTTTCCTGTACCACATTATACATAAGTCGTCCCCTGAAAAGGCCTCATGAGGAACAAAACTTGCCATTCAGACGATGTAATGGTACCCATTTAGATGGGAAAACATAAAAAACAGGTCCATGGCTGGGAGTTCTGTATAACTGAGAAGACCAGGGGTATTTGAGCAACGTAAGGAAGTTTAAAGGTGGTCTAAATCCGCCCTGTAGGGGGCGGGTCGGTTGCGCAAAGTCCAGAGGAATTCCACCTTATGACATCACAACCCATGTCTATTCCAACCTTTAGCCAGGAAGAATTGATTTAATTTGCATACACACATGCACAAATATATCACACATACACTCACCCCCCACCCTCCCCAGTCACTCACACACATGACGTATGCATGGCTTGCAACACAGGCACTTGGTATGTATGGTGGACATGTGTCGCAACACCCACTTACCTTTCAGACCATTGTCTCTCTTCCCAATCTTAGCAGTTTAATTAGCTAAAATTCCCTTATCTGTAAACAAATGTTTTGGCATGTATGTTACAGGGGAGGGGAAGGTAAGAAAGCATAAGCACATTAGGCCAAGGGAACAGAGACAAACGAACAGGAGTGAATAGCAACGAGCAAGCTTCATACCCATGAATAGCTAAATGTTTAAAAAAAAAGGAAAATCACTGTGAAAACACATACATTATTGTTTTTATTCATTGATGTGTGGAAATTAATGAATAATTTATTTATATGTATGCCCATAATAGCAACAAACAGACTTATGATGACCTCAGGGTCGTCCTAAGTTTGACTTGTGCAACAACATTTTTACCCAGATATTTGTCTATGTTCTCACGATTATGTACGAACGTGAACCCACGACTTTGTTGTAAAACGGCTACTCGTTGGTAATCTTTACTAGTCCTCAGAGGAAGGGAGGGTGGGAAGACGGGAGGGCAGGAGGGCAAGTTGGCCCTAAATCAGTCCAGATCAACCAATGATCAATGATGAATATTTACGACAGCAGTCAGGGACAGTGATTGAAGGGTCTATTCATAGGTAAATGTTATACAATTAGAGAATTGGGTTGGAAAACACCTAGCTTAGTGATGTCATGAAAAGGAATTCCTCTGGCGTCTACTGGTTACCAGTTGATTATTACCGTATTGCATGTATAGGTACATGCAAGAGTGTGCAACTTGAGAACGTGCAGACTTAGGACGGGTCCTTGTGCAACAGAGCCTGATCGTTTCTAATCCTGCTCTTTCTTAATAAAAAAATTACCACGATTTAACTCTTTGGCTGTACGTTCGTGGAAATCCATTGTGCAACAAAGCCCAGGTAGCTTACATGTTGACTTTTGTTTATTAAAGGCGTCGGGAGAGCGAATCACTGCACATGAATATGTTGATATACGACAACCACTGAGGTATATGTGATATATATCGAGTGAAGAAATCAAAACCAAAGGGACCTACTGGTTGTTATAGCTAGACATAGTCAAATTTCCGTACGCCGACATTACAAAGGTCGTTCGCAGCTATAGATGAGTGGGGGCGATGATTGTGCATACGTCACTTTTTAAATGTATCCGGTTTGATATAAAATGTTTACAATATCCCAGCCAATATCTCCTGCCCTAAAGGTAAACCTTTAAAGAGACGTTTAGCTCCTAGACGATTAACGTCCACAGTTGGTCGACATAAGGGACTGTTCATTTTTTACAACAAGGGTGGGGGGTGGGGGGGGGGGGTGCTATTTTTTGCACAGACTCAGAACTACAATGATGAAGGGGGGGGGGGGTCATAAAATATTGTACAAACTTTCAAGGGTGGGGTAAGGAAGGGGTGGGGGTCATACAGTTTTGCACAATATTTTTTCGCAAATTCTACCCCACCCCCACCCCCTCAGTGGTTATGAACAGTTGTTATGTACTGATTATGAGAAGTAGAGAGGAACTCAGAAAGACGTGTGGTCTTGTGTAAATCAGAGAATCAACTGTCCTTTATTATGGGAGCAAGAATACATCCTTGTACAGTGATATGCATAGTGAGCGTTGTCCATGATGCTAGGAATATTATGTAACAGAGGCAGATCCTGACCAGTAGACTTGCATAGAACAGTGCTATTGTATTACCATAATCAGAGATTATGGAAATATGATAATAATAATAAATGGGTGATAATTAATATAAATATAATTAGGTTGAGCAATGTTACATAATGTTACATAACACAGTCCTAGTCACAGTTTTCCAAGTTGGTTTATTCTTAATGAAAGGGAATACGACATGCGACGGTTATATAGATTGACGATTTAGCCGGGTCACATTGCGCGAAAACTTGAACCAGACGACGTTAAGCTGTGTGTGGCGCATTAATATATAATGTAAATGTTCAATGTCAAAATTTGAGGATGCTGCATGTAATATTCTTAATATTGGATTCACTGTGTCGCAACGTCTAATTTGCGGCAGCGGCGCGACACTCTCCTGGTCGACTAGCTAGTCATTGCGGGTCTGTACTTGCGACTCCTAATTATAGGATTTGATTTGAAAAATTATTTTATTCAGGATACATACATTTCGTCATAAACGATACGCTCAGCACAGTCTGACTTTACTTACATTTTAAAATATCATTCTACCAATTACTATCAGACAACTATCGTGCAACGACATGGTCCAACTACGTTATATTATGTAGTTAGCTGCGAATAATAATATAGACACAAAAACAAATGAAAACATAGGTATACAATTCAAATACAAGTACAGGTAAAGTAGCATGTGCGAAATGTTAAAAACAAAGTTATCGCGCCGTGCTCTCTCTTACATGCAAACCGTTGTGTATCAAATTGTCATTTGAGAGAAGAGATGACCACAATGTAATTGGGAATATAATTTTGAATCTCGCAAGCATACTTAAGCGAAAGGAAAGACAACCCTGCGTTCGGAGGATGCTATAGGCAAGTGGTGGCCAATGGTGTTGCCATGAGAGTAACCGATGAGTGACTGCCACAATATAGAAATGCCTATAATAATGTCCTTGCGGCGAATCGGGAGTGTTATAAGGCTGTAATTGCGATTCGATTCAAAACTTACACTTCCAAGTATGAGATCGACAGGTGGGTAACCTGGCTTCTGGATAAAATCCAGGTCTTCCAGTCGTTACCTTTATAGAAAAAAGATTGCTATATTATAAAGAGAGTGGCTGTTTAATAAGTAAAAGATATTGACAAGACATAAAACAGGTTATAAAGTTATAAAACAAGGTATTACGTTATGAACCAAGTTATAAAACAGATACCATGTCCCAATTGCTGCATCGAAGTCGCACGTGTTGCAATATAATTTATTCCACAAAAAAAACCCTCATGCAGTGGATAGAATGCATGAAAGGAAACATAGATATGGGGATGAATCAATTCTGACAAGGGATGCACATACATAACATTGCACAAGCGTATTTCCTATGTGTTCGTGGGACATGAATAACCATGTGCAGTGAATCATTTTAATGATACATATCGGACATGCACAGGCAGTCTAATCATATACAGCACAACGATCCACATCCCTTGTCGCAAACGCTTTGTCCATAGGGCCTGCAGATGCGAAATCACGAACACAATATCGCACAGGGCAGCTGCCTGTGGAAAACACACAAAATGATTATATATCTATTCTGATTCGCTGTGCTGACTGTATTTCTATGGGTTTCACTGATCCCATCTACCACCTAACTGAAATATCTATTGACTAGACGAAGCAAATATCGGCGCAAATGATTCTTGATTCATCGCCGATATCAAAATTGCAATAAATAGGCCATTATATTATGCCTTTCATTCATGAGCATCCGTCAGCATCCGATTTCTCTCTGGTTTCTCGTTTATCACCATAGAATGTCCCTCGCTTCCTTTCGATTCTTAGATATATGAGAATATATAAGTAGCAAGTAGGGAATTCCATTCACATTCTCTCTGTGTTACTAATCAAGGAAGAAATTTGCAGTAAATAGCGTCATTAATGTCGTTGATATGCTCAAACCCCAAGCTATATGGGTGAAATCGCCAGAAAATGTTTAATTCGTCTTCACCAATCCTCTCAAATAACCCCAATTTAAGACAAAAAATCGGTTGAAAATCAGTTCAATAGAACTGAACAAATTGTCTGAATCAATGCAATATAAAATATGCCCAGATAGATCTAGTATTGACCATTTGATCAGTCTAATTTAGAAGAATTTCCTAAAATGTGTAGGCCTACCGCTGCCGATTGTACATTTTCTGACGATCTGACCCATATATATAACCATTTTTTCATTCTAATTCCATCAACCCAAATAGAATAGAATATAAATAGAATATAAATTTGTCTATTTGTCTAATTAAGTTAATACATTTACAATGATGTATAGACAAATGGGTCGTCATACCTATGCATCGAATCAGAATCCAATGCATATCGTCCGCCTGTTACCCTAATTTGGAATAATTTTTCTAAGAGGCTACATTTGGCTAAATATTTATGTTGAGTGAGGTGTCTAGTGACTAGTAGAGTATTTCTTATATCTTATTTCTCATTTCTTATTTCCTGCCATTTTAAGTCGAGGGCTTAATAAAAAATAATAAAAACAATAATAATAAGACAGAAAGGGGGGTGGGTCCTTATTTCATATAATAAAGTACATTATTACATGTTACATCCCCATAAAATATGACAACTTAAAGTAACAATGGTGAGATAATAATTATTAATCAAGGTTTTGCATCAGGAATATAGATGAAAAAAAGACCTTGTAGTTAAGTAGAATCCGATATACTTCGAACTGTACAGATGAGTTTTATAGCTCAATGGATTTATACGAGAATAGATAATAATATCTTGTGTTGTTTCAGATTCATTCATAATTACATACACACATTTTTGGCAAGAGTAATACAACGTTGATGCAGACATCAAATTAGCATTTTGTATATAATTATCTGTATGCTTATCAACATCAACTTTAACAGTACAGGTGATCCATATCATGGTTAGGGCGCCTCCCCGAACCAAGAGTAAATAAAAATAGGGCTGTGTATAAAATGGTATTAAGTAATTAACTATATCCCGTCCTTCAAGATATCAAGTTGAATTAATGTTATGCTGCAATGTGTTATTAAAAGCGTCGGCTGCAATCCGACCTCAATCGATTAAAACTGTTTTTCTCCATTCTTTCTTTCTTTGATCCATAGCGCTGTAGATGTGAATTAAGGATTAATAGTATAATTTTAGCACTGTTTATCAGATTTGGTTTTACACGAAAAGAAGATGTCAAACCTTACATTTTGTACCAAGATACATATATACACGTCACTCGTCCTGCGACAGTTTTAGACATTTTCTAGATGAACATGAAAATGTTCTTCCCTGAATCCACTAAACTTCTTCTGTTATGATTGGTATAATAGCGACAAGTGTAAGAAAGTTTAAGTGTGCCTTCCGGAGGATCAGCTTTTCCCCAAGGCTAGATTCTTTTGCTTAGCAATCAAACCAATATAAGTCGAATATCTTAAGTGTTTAATTTAATGGAAACATCCAATCTATCCGTATGCATTAGAAAATTGAAATTCGGGCTAGCAACAACATAATCCAGCAAATCCCGTACATCTTCATCTGACATTAGGTGACCTGCTCTGGGAGAACAGGTCTAATTTCCTTTCTAGTATGGACATATAAACCAGAAAATCCGAATAATTAGAGTACTCCAGATTTCTATCTAGGATACCATTTTCCCATAGAATTAAAATGTGGCATTGCTAACTTGTTAGCCCCCGAATGGTACAAGTGTTAGGCGGGATTAACACCTCCATCAACATTTTGGGATACTACAGAATTTTACGCTTTTTCATTTGAACTGGGTCCAACCTCTGGGAAATGTGGAACTTGGTCACTATGGCAACCAAATGGAATATAACCAGCAACATGAAATGTTTTGGGTACAAAATAAGAAATATTCAGTATATAGTAATGTTAAATGGATCCGCATATGTTTCCAATTGCATTCTCCACCAAATTCCCCAATATCATATTCTCGTTCGGGGGCATTTGTGGCATGACTATAAGCAAATACAACAGGGACCCTGGTATCCCCGCGAAACAGCATCGACTCGATCGGCCAATTCACATGATCAATACATATAGAAGGCAAAGGCGTATAGGCTCTGGTGACGTCTAGGCCATGGGTCGAAGACAGCCTTAATTCTTTTTTAGTCTGGGAAAGCTGAAACCGTTTATTCAAAATCATTCAAAAATTGTACAAATAGCTGTTATATAAAGGACACTATGAAACGGTAACCTTGAAACATACAATATCCCTTTGTAATTGTAATTTATCAATGGTATTGTAGTGTTCGGCTCTCGATATTCGACATCTAAGGGCTGCAGGACATAGAATCGGGCGAGGCAACCGAAACACACACACCGAGTTCTAACCGATATTTGCCAGCAGTCTTAATTCTATTTAGCTCTCTCTAGCCTGGGGGACGGGAATTAGTACATATTTCCCAACCCCGATTACACAAACATATTCGGGTGGTGACGAACATAGCAACCACTAAATTGGGTGTTGTACATATACATAGATAAAGAGAAATGACAGTATAAAAATCATAAATCATTTGCCCTGGGACAAAACGACTTCTGTCGGTATTATTTTCATTAAAGTCGGGAATCCACGAGCCGATTTAAAAGCCCTATCGCCCTTAAAAGCCCATAGATCGCCAAAGTAGTTGGACGCTGATAGACGCTGAAGAAGACGCCAAATTGGACGCCCAGTGGATTCCGACGGGGGTGTTCTGCTTTGGCGACCATGATAATTACGTTGGCGATCTCATTGGCGATCTCATTGGCGATCACATTGGCAACACCATGGGCGATTCTTGGGCGTGTCATGGGCGATTCAGAGAAAAATCTAGACGCCCAATATAGGCATGTTCAATTGCAGCGTCCAAGAAGTGGGCGATTATGACGACGAGTACGACGAGTACGGCGAGTCGCCCATACACAAAACGCCCAAAGGTGTTTCTACAGTGATTGTAGTGGACACCCACACCCATACCCTGTATTTTTCGACCTACGTGGATTCCCGACTTAAACCAGCGCCGCTCGACAGCCTATAAGTGGAGCTGTATCACCTTGCACGTAGTATACGGCTGTGAAGAGAGACATTTGAACATGGCCGGCTCCAATCAGGAACTACAGTATTTAAGAAATAGTATGAAACAAATAAAATTCAGAACACCTTTATTCCCAGTAGAAGAGAAACACATCAGTTCTATATCATAATAGATTTTTCACATTCATTAGATCTAGGTTTGCACCAGAGAGTTTTCCTAAGACTTAAGACATTGAAGGTGTAGAAAGAAAATCGTACAACCTACTTTGTGAGCAAGACATGTGTTACTGTATAACCCAGCTTAATTCTCCACTCTTCCTATACTACTTACATGTTGATCCACATATTAATGGCGAGGTACTGCGTAGCCATTGCCGACAACCCTATCATTCTACAACACTCTCTTTGAGTCATGTAGGCAGTAAACATCAAAGCCCGCATTAAAGCGGGCAACGGTTAACCATATGGGGTGCCGCTGCCTACAGGACTCAAACACAGATAGGGTTGTTCGTTAAACGAGATGACATCGGGACAGTGCAAAGTTCATTCACTTGTAGAGAAAGAATACTCCATAAATTTCTATGGAAAGTCCCATGTGTCCTTAGTCTCTGTCTCGCCTTGATATTTACCGCACATTCTTGGAAAATGGTGTTTATAATTCACAGAGAACAGGAAGTTGTTTTTCCTGTACGTTTCCTGGAATCTCAGATTGACAACTGTGGCCGAAGTCCTGCTATGCACGTGATCAAAAATATGAAATTTTGAATTTGTATAACGATCAAGACAAAAAGTAAACATTTGGGTACACACATTATCAAAGGATACTATCAAATGACATTGAAAATATGTAATACAAAGACTATTGTTAATTGTGTAAAAGATTATATAAATTAGGAACTTTATTGTATTTAACAATGATTCAAACCGTATGTATATAGCAAGTTATCAATGCTTTTAAGGCACCAAGGAAGAACTGTCGCTCACAGAGAGGATTGCCCAATTTCCACGTTATTGTACGTAATGTAAACGATGGAAATAAAACTAAATATATATTACGCATGTAGCCTACATTAACCTAGCACTTGAGCAAGTATATATATGTTAATACGCCGGTACTGCGGAATGAGTGGCTAAAACATTAGAGCAAGGCTGTAACACAGGTCTAAGCAGCCGAACGTCTATGGACTAGGTATATTTGTGCCACTTTACTCGATGCTGTAGTCTAATACAGTGAAAGAAATGGCCACCGTACGAAGCCTTTCTTGTTTGGCTGACGAAAACGTGGTCTACTGTCGCTTTATTGACTTCCTTTCATTATTTAAAGGTAACAATTAAGTATAGATACACAAGTATTAAATATCCATGCAATTGCTACAGTGATTAATTACAATTGTTAATATCTCTCCACGAATTGACAGCCATAGTTGGACTATCCCAGTCGATCACTACTTCCAAGTATAGGAAGTAGAACATCTTGTTCATCACGATACACGTACTGTAAGTTCGTACTACTAGTATCCTAAATAAGATCTCGATTGTCCATTAAATATCAAGATATAGCTAAGAAGCAGCTATCATTATACTCCATATGTTTCCTTTCGTTCCCACCTTTTATATGCATGTATTCTCTTAAGTATCACCACCATCTCATCTCATTACTTCATCAAATTATATGAATTCGATTTGTTTATAACATGACATTCAGCTTAAGCGTGTGTGTTTAATGTGTTCAATCAATCACATTCAGGATATGGCGGAAGACATGGTTTCCTCCTAGCCATATGAAAAAAATAGGTTGGCATCTGCCACTATCATTCTGAATAAAGAAATGTTAAAAAAACTTAATTAATTTAATATGTGGTTAAACCAATAAGTTAAACTTAAACCAGTTAAACCAATACTTTCATACACCCCACTTACAAATTGTGGGACTGTAGCCCTCAGCTAGATATGTTATTCCCTCCCCTCTTCTCTCACGGTGTCCAGTGCACTTCTACCTGACAAAATACGACATGACACCTGACAAAATACCGTTTTTTCCTACCATTGCTGTCATAAATATATATTAACTTAATAATAATATGTAATGACCCTTGGATTCGCTTGAGGGGGAGAATAAGAACAAAGACAATGTCTAACATTAATACTCTGAATTTTAATCATTTCATGAGGAGATCCATGTAAAATCGTAAAAATGTCAAAGAGATGTCTTTATGACATTGATGGAAGTATACTGTGGTTTGATTCAATATGTAGAGGCTTGAAGAACAGCTCCCTCTCATGGCCACCAGTCCCGGAAAACGTCCCCGCAAAGCTGCGATTGGCTTGCGCGATCCTGCGCTGTAAGGTCGCATGTGGATTTCATATAGTAGTAGTATATGTAAATGTTTATTGCTTTTCATCTGATAGTCTATTAATAATAATAATACTGAACAAGGAAGGGTGGTTCCAGCCGTCTTGTGACCGCCTAACTTTTATTAAACAAAACAAAAGAATTTTTGCAGTTGAAAAGTGGAGTTGAGAGGTGTTAGTCCAGTGGAGGCCCAGGCAGAAGTGGTGGTCTGACCTGGCCTCTGAAGGGGGAGGGGGTCAGGTGGAAACGAGAACCAGACCCGCCTCAACCATGCCCTAGTGGTCTCAACCAATAACTACATTACTACATAATGTCAGTCATTGCTTTTCATCTGATAGTCTATTAATAATAATAATACTGAACAAGGAAGGGTGGTTCCAGCCGTCTTGTGACCGCCAACATCCCAACACAAAAAAAAACATAATCAGTCAAAGGAAGAAGAAACATCACTTTCTAGCTCCCTTTTCTTCTCAGTTGGTGTGGCGAGGTACAGAAGAACAGCCCAAGACTTCCAATCGCCCAACATCCTAATGTCATTCAGAGGCACCCCGATCTTGTACAAATGGGAAGCACCACCACGTCGCAAAGAGTGGACTCCGACAGATGAAGGGTCTAACCCGGCTGCTCTGGCTATAAACTTCACAAACGCCAGAAGGTCAGAGTAGGTGACAGGGGTAACTTTGTTCCCCATGCGTTTGTAGAACAAGTAGGAATCCGGTGGCATGGGAAACAGGTCAAAATGTTGCTTCAGCAGAGTAGCAACACAAAAGAATTTCGAAGTGCAGCGGCGAAGGGGTATATTGAGGGTCCTCTCTTGGTACTGAATGGTTTTAGATGACCTGACAATCAGCGTCACACCTTTATCACAAAACACAACATCTCTTCTGAGCAGAACATGTGCATCACCGAGATCAGAGGGGACAACATTTGATTTCCTGAGTAGGCTCCGGTAGCAAAGCACCACTACCGCCCACATGGTATGATGATAGTCAGTAGCAGGTAATTGACCGAACGCAGATTTGAGATGCTCCACTGATAAAGGTGTAGTGCCATGACTGAACTTTCCATATACTACTTGTATGAAGAATATCCATACAACTACTACCTTTCAACACCAGATGGACCTGTGTGTCACAGCTGTGTTAATTCTGTATTTATCTGTTATACGATTACCATTATCATGTTGTACCAACCTGTAAATACCCTTTTACATGTCATTGCCATTTTACCAACACCATGACTTCAGTCTTAATAAATCAGAGTAATAATATTGAGGCTCTTGTCTTATATTATAACCAAACTCTCCTCCTCTACCTACAACCGGGTCATTACATTTTGGTGCCGTGACCAATAGAGGAGTAAGAAAATTTTCCTTCTCAGGAATTGATTATTCATATGTCTGAATATGGACATTTAAATATCCCCACTATTGGTGAGGAATTATTGCCTTACGGCGATCCTATGCTAAACCTGAGTTCTCATCTTGCAGACTCAGAAACTACCATTGACTTTGACGATTCAGTAAGTCGTTACCGATTACCTGACGATTTAGATCATCAATTAGATGGACGATTAGCTGCTTCTCTCGATAGTTTAGATCGGGGTACTTACCAAGTAATCCCTGAACAAAGGCTTGAATGGGAAACGATGCTTGGTATAAAGGAAATCGATCCTGGTGTTAATATGGACCGACGCGATCGTCAAGCCCAGAGAACGACCAAGGTCAGATCCGTCGCTGGGTCTGTTTTCAATGAAAAGGCTAGCAGCCATACCAGTCAAGTTACCAATCCCGCTTTTGCAGATATGCTCTCACTTGAGGATATTATTAGGCTGGGAATCGACAATGGTTGGACAGTAGAATCCTATACAGCAGCAGATCGGGTATATATAAAAACTTTAGCCGAGTCTGTTTTTGCAAATGTTTACCAGTTACCTTTGGGTCGGGTAGACCATTTAATGATCGAATGTGAAAAGCTGGGCCTTCAGCCTGATGGTTTCGGTGGTGAAAATATATCTTCTGATCATGGGGAAAATATAATCATTCCTGTCGAAAATACAAAGCCTAAGAATTTAAAATTCTGGGGGTCTGTACCAGACATTTCTACCAACAGGAGAAAGGCTATTGAAAAAATAGTCAACTCTTATGGTAAAACCTATTCAGAAGGTGGGGGAGATTTCGACGATTATACTTTAAAAGTTGATAATGTTAGTTTGGCCTGGAAAACGCCATACAAGCAGACCCATAATCCTCCGATTAAGCCTGTACAGCTGCCAAAACAAGCTAAATTCTCTCCAGTAATACCTAGGAGAGTACAAATGCAAAATGTCCAAAGACATTCGACATTTAATATTGCTATGGGTCAATCTGTGGGAGCGGCCACATCGATCACCCAACTTCCATTGAGAAATGTGCAAACACATAATCCAGCAAAAACAATAGCCCCTATGGCCTCAATGGTAACCAAACCAGTAGACAAAGGCATTAAATCTCGAAGGAAATCGACCATGGTAGAAATGGAACAAGAAATTAGCAGGTTAGACATAAATACCTCGTTTCAGGCTCCAAGATTAGCAATGAATCGACCTCGTGAAGTGCCTAGGCCCAAGCCCTTGGAAAAGTACAAGGGTACGGACTGGAGCGAATATCTGGCAGGAGCCATGAATTGGGCTAATTTATATGGCTGGGATGATGATACTCTTGTTAGAGAATTAATTATTGCCACTTCTGGCCATATTGGACAAACTACATGGGGGAATGTTTCAGAACTATCCCTAGAAGCTGTCTTGAGGAGATTGTCTTGTCAGCTCGATGAGAAAACTCCACAGGACAGAATCAGAGAATATGAAACCAGGGTCCAGCAAAAAGATGAAACTTTTCAGCATTATGCTGAGAGTTTAATCGATTTGTGTAGAAAGGCCTATAATGAATATCCAGAAAATCTTAGGCTGAAAACAATCATGCTCTTTGGTGAGGGTCTACGAGACAAATTCATCGCTTTTTGGGTGAAATATTATAAGCCCAGTACTCTACAGATAGCTGTCGACATAGCTCATCAAATGAGATGTGCTGGAGGGTCAAATGAAATGCGATCCTCCTTATTAGATCAAATGCCAACTAATTTGGTTTCTTTCCAAGGAAAAGAGGCTAAACAAGTTAGTTTGGCTGCAGTGTCGACAGAGAAAGATGAACCTTCTCTCGTAGAAGAAGATCAGGAGCTAGAGGCCGAAATTGCAGCATTTAAATCATTCAGGATGCAGCAAAAAGGCTATAGGAATTATCAAAATCCTAGTTATAAACCTAAGCAATATTATGCCAGTAAGAAACCTGGCGAATATAACAAACCAGGCAAGGTTGAGAATAAGTCGGATGCTTCAGGCAACTCTAATCAGGAGAAAAATCGCAATAAATGCAAATTCTGCTTGTCTAGAGACCATGGAAAATGGAAATGTCCAGAGGTATTAGCCTTACATCAACAATGCAAGGAGAAAAGAGCTAAAGAAAGGGACCAGGGAAAAGCTGTGGGGTCTCAGTGAGAAGCGCAGCTGAGGCCCTGGGCCCTATGAATATTATCAATTGTGAAAACAATTGTGACGAATACCCAGAAACTATATATCATCCTCAGAGTGGTGATTCTGATGGGAATGGATGGATTGTACACAAGGAAGAAAAAGCGTTTGGCCAATCGCTTGGACCTGATGTTGTATATGAAGCCCAGCCGACAGTGAAAAGTAAGTTATTTTCTCCACCTAATATCTTGGATATGGATACTTCAGGTAGGAGGGGCGACGATGCTTGTGACCTTGCTCTAATCAGCGCCATACAAAGCGACGATGGAGATGTAAAAGTGTCTATACTAACGGACCCATGTGAAGAATCTGAAACTTTGATTCATTTAACACCTTTATTGGTAAAAATGCGGTGGTATGTACCTGTTTCTATTTGTGAGATGCGAGGAGAATTTCTCTATGATACTGGGGCTCAAACCAGCTTGGTATCTAAAGAATTCTATGATTCGCTCGCTTGCAAACCTCCTCTGTACGCTTCACGGATGAGGATTAAGCCTTTAGCAAGTGGACCTATTGAAACACTGGGTTATGCTATATTTGAATTGAATATTGGAGGCAGAATATATAAAAATGCCTGTTTGGTAGTCTCCCACCTAGATGGCGATCAAGCTATTTTAGGTATGGATTTTACCTGGCGATTTAAATGCGGAATCGCTTGGCCGGGTCGGTTGTCCTTGAATGATGGTAAAGAACATATAAATTGCCTTCGTAAAGGGGCTTTGGGAACAGCTAATGTGAAAAAAGAGGTCCATATAGGAGCATTTGCCATTATGGTTGTTGATGTTACCTTGGGAAATCTACCCACCGATCGTGCCTATGTGGTAGAGCCAGAAGTGGAAGGGGAAAATGGGGAAATCTTTGGTGGGTTAAATACTTATTTATATAACTCTAAAATTGCGAAGATCCCTATCTGCAACCCCACTGCCTTACCAATTCGTCTAAAAAAGAATATTCCTATTGGATATGTTTTTGAAGCCGATGAAAATTCATTGCAGGAGGTCTCTCCTAATAATATCACTGATTGTTTTGTTTCAGCGACTAAAATAGAAGAAAATAATCCAGTCGATACCTCCAGTCTGGAAAAATTAATAAATGGTTCTCATGTAAAGAGTGACCAAGAAATTAATATTTTAAAGGAAATGATTCTTAGGAATAAGGACGTTTTTCGTCTCCCTGGAGAAACATTAGGTTACACGTCGATGACTACCCATGTGGTAGACACTGGCGATGCTAGACCTATTAAACAGGCATATCGAAGACAAGCTCCTAGGAAGAGAGAAGTCGCCGAGGAGCAGGTTAAAAAAATGTTAGAACAGGGGGTAATAGAAGAAAGTGATAGCCCTTGGTCATCTCCTATAGTAATGGTCAACAAAAAAGACAACACCATCCGTTTTTGTGTCGACTACAGAAAATTAAATAGCGTTACTAAAAAGGACAGTTATCCTTTACCAAGAATAGACGATTGTCTAGAAGCATTGGGTGGAAATACCTGGTTTTGTACGTTAGATCTTGAAAGTGGCTACTGGCAAGTTGCCATGGATGAATCTAGCAGAGAAAAAACTGCATTTATTACTGCTTCTGGGTTATACCAGTTCAAGGTAATGGCATTTTGGACTCCATTTTGCTCCAGCTACTTTTCAAAAGATGATGAACAAAATGTTAAGAGGCTTGGTAAATAAGATCTGCCTAGTCTACTTGGACGATGTAATCATATTTGGCAAAACATTGAACGAGATGCTGAATAATTTAGACAGTGTTTTTGCCAGATTGAGAAATTATTGGTTAAAATTAAAACCTAAGAAATGCAAATTATTCCAACGAAAAGTTGAATTCCTGGGTAGAGTGGTCTCTGAGGAAGGCATAAGGGCCGACCCAGAAAAAGTAAAAGTTGTTTTGAACTGGCCACAGCCAAAAACGGTGAAGGAGGTTAGATCTTTCATAGGATTTGCCTCTTATTATCGTCAGTTCATTAATAAATTTGCTGACTTAATATATACTATTCAGGACATTGTCAAACAATCGTCTAAGAAAGTTAAATTTAAGGTAAACTGGACCCCTGAATGTGAAGATGCTTTTGCTCGAACAAAAGTGGCTTTGACAAATTCTCCAGTTTTAGCTTATCCATCTCCAGAAGGCAGATATATTATCGATACAGATGCCAGTGGTAAATGTATGGCTGGAATACTATCTCAGGAACAAAATGGGGTGGAAAAAGTCATCGCTTATGCCAGCAATTCTTTCAGTAAATCGCAAAGGAATTATTGCACAACTTATCGTGAATTATTGGCTGTCGTCATATATTCTGGAAAATTTAAGAATTATATCTTAGGGGGAGATTTCATTATAAGAACTGACCATGCTTCCCTTACTTGGTTAATAGGTTTTAAAGAACCTGAACATATGTTAGCTAGATGGCTTATGACATTACAATTGTATAATATCACTGCTCCTGGTGTGATACAGCATAGGCCTGGTCGTCGCCATATCAACGCAGATTCTCTCTCACGAATACCATATAGCAGGTGTAAGAGGGAAGATTGTACAGATTGTGGGGCTCATAATGCTGTGATAGCTGCTGCTAAAATCATGGAACAGGTCCCAGTCAAACCATTGGGTCTGTTAGAGAAACAAGCGTTGGATCCAGATACCAAACGTATTATTATGTATGTGAATAAAACCCTTCCCTGGCCTGAAGATTCCAGTGCAGAAAGTAATGATTTTCGGGCTATATTAGGGAAGAAGAATGATTTGGTTATTTTTAATAATTTATTATGTGTAAGATGGAGACAACCCTCGTCTGGCAAGCTATTTAGTAGAATCGTGGTACCTATAGACAGTAGAAGAGGGATATTCGATCGACACCATGGTCCAGCTTGTGCTGGACATTTTGGTAATTTCAGGACTTATACAGCTATCAAGCAACGATACTACTGGCCAGGTCTAAAAGGCTCTATCAGTCGTTGGATTAAGATGTGTGAAGCATGTTCGACTAGGAAAACAAGGTCTGGAACAAATACTTCACCCTTGACGAAGGATCTGGCAGGTGAGCGATTTTCTCGCATTTGTATGGATGTCTTGAGTGGCTTTAAGAGAAGCACAACTGGTAATATTTGTGTATTAGTTGTTTCAGATTATTTTTCTAAATGGTCTGAAGCTTATTGTCTACCTGATCATAAGGCAGAAACAGTTGCCTGGACTATATTCAAAGAATGGATCCTACGATTTGGAGCTCCCAATGCTATCCATACCGATGGGGCCCCAGAATTTGAAGGTGGGGTAATGAGGGAATTGTGTCGAATATTTGATATAAATAAACAACATACTAATCCCTATACACCCCGCTGTAATGGCCAGGCAGAAAGAATAAATCGAGTTTTAGTCGAACAATTATCTTGCTATATAGATTATGGGTCTGAAAAATGGGACATATTAATTCCCTGTATAGTAAGTGCGTTTAATACAAGTGTACATGCCAGCACTGGATGTACGCCATATTCATTAATATTTGGTGATGAAGCTTATACCCCAGCTGATTTGATTTTTGGTGTTCCTCGAGGAGGGTTGGATTTAACTTCTCCCAGTGTATTCCTTGAACAATTGAGAAAACAGCTGAGAGAAGGCCATGCTTTTGCTCGGGATAAATTGAATTTAACATCAGTTGCTCAGAAAAGGTCATATGATCGTCGCAAACGACTCAGGAATTTTTCTGAGGGTGAATGGGTATATAGATATTATCCACCTATCGCCAGCAATAAATATGGGGCTAAATGGGATGGCCCTTTCAAAATTATTAGTAAAATAAACTATCATACATACCTCCTATCAACATCTAGAGGAGAAGTTCGATGGAATGGTGATTATTTGAAGACTGCTGTGGACCCTACGTCGACAGATGGTTTGCGACCGACAGCCAATCTTCATAATTCGCCTGAAGTTGAAAACCTACGTGAAACAGGTAGGGATGTAATCAGGGTAGAAGGAGGAAAAGTATCTCCTGGTCAGGAAATTTCAGATTATATTTCTAGCTTGAAACCTGATCTGGCCAGGAAAAGAGGCAGACCTCCCAAGAAACCGCCTAAGTCCGATGTAGTTGAGAATAATAAAATCAAGAAACCTCGTGGCAAAGGTAAGAAACATAGAAAATCTCACATAGAAAATCACACGTTAAAATTAACCCAGAAGATGGGAAAAATATGAATATTGTTCCTAAGAAGAGAGGTGAAGGAAAAAGGGAAATAAAAATTCCTGATCGCTATTCGTCATGCCTATAGCTTGGTTATAGCAACCATTGGTGTAGGTCTGGTAGTAATTGTTCTCCCATGATGAAATTTATTTTTTATTGGGAATTTATTATCATCCACAGACTTCACTGTCGATGAGAAATTATAATAAAACACAACGAGAAGTCTCTGTTGATTGATCTGAGAAGCGTAAGTATCATCACAGAACCCTATACCGACCGGATAATTTTTTTTTAATATTTATATGTGTGATTTGCCTTGTTAGGCTCTGATATGTCAGGCCGCTCTATAACGAGTTAGGATTAAGCCTTATTGACTCGGCAAAGTCATTACATTATTTTCCAATCGAATTGTTATAAATACAAACAACAATTTAATATGTAAATCACATTGACAATGCATACATCAGAGCCCTGGGCGGAGGTTTCTGGGTACTATTTTACCTCCCAGTCAGAAGACGACTTCTGCTCGAAGGCTTAAGACATATCGGAGCTCGAGCATACAACTCCTTCAAAGCAATCTGGAAGAACTGTAAGTTACATGCTAATCCTAGGATATGTCATTTACTTTATATTCCAGCAGCTATTGTGATATATGTCATATGGTATCATTGGGTTGATAACTTCTAAATTATATCCCAATTCTGAAGACACCGGTATGAGTGAACTATATGAATATACATTCATGGTACGTTCACGAGGTGGTTTATAGGTCATGCTTTAGGGGGAATGACTCGCCGTTATTTCTTGCTATTGTTGTGATATGTATTTACATGAATATATCGTATTATTTTGCCATACTTCACCTGAATGGTAGGAATATAATCATTGGTAGACATATATTCAATGTGTAGTGCTCATACTTGAAGGTAGAGTTATACGGCATTGATTAGACCGAGCGACCGTGCCTTTGGGTCACCGTGTGTGCGGGCTCGTGCTCAGGGAACACTGCCGCTCTCTCAGCGTACTGAGTGGTGTTAGTCAAAAGCGCGGACGTCGGAGTAAGCAGGTGTACGACTCGTACAGCACTGCGCTCTATGGAGAATGACAAGACTTCGCTTCTCCGCGCTCTGAAAGTGTTCGACTCAAACAGAGAAATGTGTACGACTCAATCAGTATGGAGCTCTATGGGCACGTGTAGCATCATTTTAACATGGTTTGGGTATATCTAAAAGCGCAGACGTCGGAGGAAGCGTATTTCAACTCAGGCACTATTGAGCCCTATGGAAAATGGCAACATATGTGATTTTGTGGGAATTATAGGCTGTAAAGCTGATTTTAAATGCTTATACCTGTCCACCGTTTGCTATTATTTTATCTATTTATGTTGGTGACAATTTTTCTTGTTTATTTGTAGGCATCCAGTATAAACAAGAGTTCAGATATGTCTGGCAAACAGCCAGGTAGTACTAACCCCCATGACAAATATGCCTCTAGTGAGGTAATTACTAATCCTGATAATATCTCCGAAAGGAGGTCATCAACGTCAGGTCCCCAAAGGGATACTGGCAGACAAAATAGAAAAAAGGATGAGAAATCCTACAGAGAAAATAGAACCGACGATGGCCTAGCCCGGCGATTTAAAATCCTCCAAAGGAATTTGAGGAATTGGACTCCGAAGGAAGATTATTCCATATGTCCTGTACTACCAGCCAAGGGAGATGGATGTATCGATCTTCCTGAGACTTCGGACGACGATCAAATGGGTCAGTATGAAGCTTTATTTACAAAATTATGTGACCCTACAAAAACATTGCCTGAGAAAGGCCTATCAGTAAGAGAAGACCAAGATTTAAAGCTAAAGATGGCCGTCTCTATTTATACAACTGGGATGAGGTGTCCCTTCACATGTTGCAGGTCGAAGTCCTTAAATACTTATGGTGTTAAGATGTTTAGAACTAAATTATCACTATTAAGACATTTGTGTGAGGAACACACACCATTGACTGTTGGCTGGGAGTGCCCAGACAATTTATGTCAGAAAGTGGTCGACAGAAGGAAAGAAATGGTAATTCATCTTACTTCCCCTACTGGTCGTCATCGTATGTCAGATGCTCTGGCTAACCAATATATGGAGGCATTAACCTCCAAAGATCGGGTTCTTCAACCTAACCCAACATTTCATTATAGTCTAGCTGTGACCAGACATATGTGGAAAACGATGGAGGACACTGCTAAGCAAGAAGGATATCGTGGGGTGGCAACGGGTACACCTCGTCCGACTCCGAAGAAGCAGAAGCTCGTTGATGCCCCATTGCCGGCAACAAATGCATGGTCTTTGGGACGTTCAAGCTCAGCAGGTTCTTCTGCTCAACTATCCACCAGTGTGCATATAGAGGCTGATTCTCTAACTAATTATAAGCATATTTACGATGAAGCCACTTATAATTATGGCGCTTCTTTAGATTTAGAACGTGGCAGACATTTGGAGGAGATGGATCGAATCCAAAAAGATTATATCGTGGCAATGTCAGATATGGTAAAGCCTCTTACAGAGGTATCATCGATTATGAGAAGCCAGGAAGAAGTAGAATCGCTGGTAGAAGCTTTAGAAGAGACTACAGGTCTCAACGATCAGTTACAAGTCAGGGTGATGGACTTAGAAAATCAAAACCAACAACTTTTGAGTGAGTTAGCTAAAGTGAAGGCTGAATTTGCAGCTTATAAATCCACTTGTACAAGCACAAGGAAAATGACCACTTCCCCATCTTCTGCCCTTAATTATTTGAGGGAGAAAAATATGCAAACCAGGGCTTTGTTAAATACAAAATTGTCTAGTATTTCAGTTGCTTCAAGCTCTACATCTGGGAATCAAAGTTTCCTCGCCGAAATGCCCCCTCAGGCTCCCTATAAGCAATCTTCATCTAGTAGTCAAGATTTTCTTGCTAAGAAACCCACTCAGGCCCCTAATAAGCATCTAACATATGCTAGTAGTGTAGCCCCGGGTCCATCGTCGATGGTGCCTCCGACTGCTACGATTCCAAAGGTGACGAGATCGGCTGTCGCATCTCAGCAGCTTAAATCGCCTCCTGTGTCGGCGGCGGTAGGTAAACCGCCCGATAAGGATGAAACTCCTATGTCGGTAGACGTTGAAGTTCCAGCTGCCTCTGGACAAGATCGCCAAGGTCAACAGTCGTCATCTGCAAATGCTGACTTGGTAAAAGATTTGTTGACAGTTAAGAAGCCTGAAGATTTTCTTAGTCCAAATAAAACAAATAATGTTGAATTTATGACAGAAGTCGACATGATGATGGGTGAGACAACTCACGTATGAATAATTAATCAAATATATTGCTATCAAGCCTTTCTAGTTGGGTAAATGTTGTATTCATTTTAATATAATACTTTACCTATTTTTGCGAAGTCTTATTTTTTAGGTGAATTCAATACCTTCAATGGTTATTATTAGGGTAAAATATTTTTACCTTTTCCATGAAATTCTATTCTGATTAATATATGAGTAAAAACAAGTTTTATCTCGTGTGATCATTTGGATACTGACTATGTTCACTATATTTGTGGAAATATATTTTTCTTCTCTATGATGATTACTCTGGAGCAGTGATTGGTTTCGAACCTGATGTCCTGATGACCTTTAAGAAGCAGCAGACTTTTTCTACGCTGGACGTGTTGAGGAGCAGCTGTAATTGGGGATCGGTACGAGAAGGAGGGACCGTCGATACAAATATGAAGCGATTTATTTTTATATTATAGATATTATTATATTCCTAAGTGCCTGTGTCTTAACGAGGCTGGATGGCATGGTACATGTCTGTACCTTGGTTTATTTTTGATACTATTAATATTAATCGTTTTCTTGTAAGTCAGAAGCAGAGTTTTTCTGAGCAATATTGTATCATATGTCTAAAACATTGACATTTATATTCTTTTATATTTACTTGATGTCCGTTACATATACCTCAAGTTACGGTCTTATTTCTCTTTCTTTATGTCATATATAAGATATGCTATTGATATGGTATTATATATTTTTGTATAACTTATGGTAAAGAAATCTTATGAATTTCTTTTAAACCCGGTAGGGGGAAGTGTAGTGCCATGACTGAACTTTCCATATACTACTTGTATGAAGAATATCCATACAACTACTACCTTTCAACACCAGATGGACCTGTGTGTCACAGCTGTGTTAATTCTGTATTTATCTGTTATACGATTACCATTATCATGTTGTACCAACCTGTAAATACCCTTTTACATGTCATTGCCATTTTACCAACACCATGACTTCAGTCTTAATAAATCAGAGTAATAATATTGAGGCTCTTGTCTTATATTATAACCAAACTCTCCTCCTCTACCTACAACCGGGTCATTACAAAGGTAACTTGTACAGAACCTTATCACCCAACTGGCGTTTAATGCCAGCTAGGACCATCTTGATGACATGGAACTTACGGAAATCCACTTCATGACCGTAGAACTTGTGCAATGTGGTGAGAGACGAAAAGTAGTTGTTAACTGTCGAATATTTACAGGTGCGAGCTTTGAAGACTAGAAACCTGCAGATGGTCTCCGATGTTGCTGGGATAGGAGTGGCATTGATACTGGTACAGAAGGAGATATATGATCTCCACTGAGAGTTCCTCGTATTCAGGGTGGATGAAGCATACCCGGACGCAATAGCAGCTGCTACTTCCTTATCAAGGCCCGGCAGAAGGTCTGCAACATAAAGGGTAACTACTGAGATGACTGAAGGAATTAACACTGGAGACGCGGGACAACAGATCAGGGACTGTATTGGACACCCCAGAGATATGTCTGGCCACAATATAGCAATTACGTCTGGCCAGGGTCCAAGTAATGCACCGCAGAACAGTCATGCAACTATTGTTAATGCTGGTCCCCTTGTTTATCATCCCCACCACTTGCGTGTTGTCAGTAAGGCATACTAGACGAGAAGCTCGGACAGAGGGCAGGCATCTACGCACAGCCAACCATACTGGAACTAATTCAAGCAGGTTAATGTTGACATCAGAGGCGGGGAAAGTAGCAAGATCAAAATTGACCCAGTGGTTGTGGACTTGCACGAGGTCAGTAATACCGAGAGGCTTCAAATCCACGTTGAAGTACCCGGCTAGCCAATCCATGGACTGCATCAATACCCCATATCCACTGAAGGATGAGTCAGTTGCAATCAGAATATCATGACCCAATCCACGAGGAACAATCAAGGATCTACCATTGAATTGTTCCGCAAAGTCAAGCCACCAAGCTATGTCAAGTGTAAAGTTCTTGTCAAGGGAGACACGCTTGGTAGTAGGAGATAATCCACGAAGAATATTCATGACTCGCCTGGAGAAAGTGCGACCTCCTACAACGACTTTACTCGCATGGTTAAGTAAGCCAGAGAGGCGGCGCATCTGTCTGACTGTAGCCCTATGCTTGTCCTGGAAGAACCTAAGCTCCTGCAGCAAATTAAGTAACTTAGGCTTGGGTAATAACATGGACATGGAGGTGGAGTCAAACTCAATGCCGAGGTAAGTACCAATTAATGCAGGGGCACAGCACTTACGCCATGAGACGTAAAACCCCAGCCTACGAAGCAATCTGATAAGGAGAAGCTGATGGCGCTGGCATGAATCAAAGGTGTCTCCCACTATGAAGAAATCGTCCAGGTAGTTCACCACCTGAGTCAGGCCACGACGATACAAGCACCGCATGACAAAGTTACTTAGCTGGGTGAAGATAAATGGAGCTGACCGAAGACCAAAGCATAAGTGAGTGTCCAGCAGGTAGAAATGTTCCCCACCGAACACCCACTCAAGCCCCTGATACTTCCACTGGTCATAATGGACGGGCACACTCCTATATGCCGCCGCAATGTCTACACTGGCAACATAGCACCATTACCCTTCGGTATGGCTCCAATAGCATGGACACAGTGTGGACGCTCCTGGGTAACAACAAACTTCCCATCAGATAATTCATTGGTGAACAGGTCTGTGATAAAGGCGTAGCTATCAGGCAGCAAGGCTGACTTGTAATTCCTGCACAAGTAACTCGGTACACGAGCATAATCATCTACTATCTTAAACCCATCTCTGACACCACTGGTAACGTAGTAGGCTAATTCAATATCTTCCTCAAAGGCCGCTTCATATAGCCACGCTTCCAAACACAACTGGGAACGAACACCAGCAACTATATGAGGCACTCCTCTTATGTCTACATCAGACAATCCAACCACTGCACTAAGTGGGGCATATGGAGACACAAACTCAGGCGCCGACGACAAAATATCAGCAACTCCATCAAACACAGGGAAAACATCACCAGGATCCAAACAAGGGGAACCATTCAATGTACTGGGGTCACATGAGACAGGCACATTAGGCCCACAATTAGGTAAGGTAGCAAGGGGGGCGTCACACACGACAGGCACCTCAGGCCACACATCAACGACAATGAATTCAGTAGTGTCACACACGACCGGCACGTCAGGCCTAACACAAGAATCAATACCAACAATAGGGATACCAACAAAATCGGTCATAAATTCAAAGGCGTCACACACGACAGGCACATTAGGCCTAACAAAAGATGCAATATAATCAGCGACGTCACAGGTGACGGGCACATCAGGCCCAACCAAAACATCACAACAATCAAAGCGGTCATAATCGACCGACATACAGTCAATGTCAACAATATCAGTGGTAGCGGTAATATGAACACACGGTAAACATGGAAATTCACCAACATAACCAGAATGGTAACTCTCAAACTCACAAGAACAATCAGCACAAGTAACAAAACTAAGGTTGCAATGAGTCTCAGACGCACATACCAAGTAAATTCATTATCAGCCGCGAAATCATCACAAATAGTCAGTTCTACGCCAGAAGAAACAACATCCACTTGTTGACATTCGCCATCTTGGTCCCAACTCTCACGGGGCGCGAGAGTTGAGGAGGAGTCCTGACGTCACTGGGGATTCCCCGTCTTCTTCTCGGGGCACACCGTTGACTTGTGTTTACCACAACACACTCGACACACATGATCGCGGGTACAATTGCCATCACAGGTTTTGTAATTGAACTCCCAGCATATGTCAGCAGGGAATCCTTTAGGATAATTCCCAGACGACTTGGTGCGTTTACGCTGATTCTGAGTAGAAGTAGATCCTTTGCTGGCCGGGCCTGCCTTCTCCGATCTATCATACGCACGCTGGAAGGCGAAGGATGCAGCTACCGTATAACCAGGAAGAAACCCAGGTATGTCACCGTCTATCACGGCATCAACCACCATTCGATCATACTTGATGTAGGCTTCATCCGAGAATAATCCGCGACTAGCATGCCTTGTGACAAATTGCAAGTGGTTGATATATCCAGCAAAATCACCCCCAGAAGACATTAGATGGCTCATGATTTTGGTCATACCGTATACAAGTTCACTATAGGTTAGCTTTGAGTGATCCAAGTTCTTAATCGGAATACCCTGATCAATATGTTGTACATAGAACTCGGGACGCAAGGACATACCTTTCTCCCGACGTATCACAGATGGGTCTATGGCGAAGGTCAATCGATCCAGAGCTCCAGTCAGGGGGGCGCCCAAAACATCAGCAGAAGACCCAGCTACAGCCGGAATAAGCGGAACAATATGGCCTGTAGTACTGGGGGGAGGGAGTCCATGACCAACTACCTGTACATAGCTAGTAGGAGGTGTGACAGCGCCGGGAGCGGAAGTCACAGCGGGAGTCACTACCGGAGTCACTACCGAAGACACAAGGGCCGTCCCAGCAACAACAGGCGCAGGCACTTTCACAGGCGCGGACACCGGCACTGATGATGTTACCACGGGAGTGGCTAGACTGACGTGAGGACCCGTTGGACCGGTCGCTCAACTTAGTAAAGTATCAAACTTGGTAGATAAAGTATCAATCGAAGCTTGCTGCTTAGCAAACTTCCCCTGAAGTGTTAAAAACTCATGCGTGGGCTTGGTATCAGAATCGGCACTAGCAGTGACGTCTAAATCATTCTCGTCCGCATCACCGGCGGCAATAACGTCTGAATCCAAAGGGTCAGGAGGCGCTGGTAAATGCAATTTGTACTCCGAAATATCAGCCTTCAACTCCACACATTTGGCCTTAGCGGCCGCCAAATACAGACACATAGACCCCCAGGGGTACGCATGTCTTTGTTCACAACCTCTGCAATTCTTGAGAGCCGCCATAGTAGCAAGTCACAGTCCAATAGTCCAAAGAATTTTTGCAGTTGAAAAGTGGAGTTGAGAGGTGTTAGTCCAGTGGAGGCCCAGGCAGAAGTGGTGGTCTGACCTGGCCTCTGAAGGGGGAGGGGGTCAGGTGGAAACGAGAACCAGACCCGCCTCAACCATGCCCTAGTGGTCTCAACCAATAACTACATTACTACATAATGTCAGTCATATAGGCGCGGCACTACACATACAGTACCTATAACTCAAGAGCAAAGTGTACCCAGTACATATAACTCCACTTTATTGTGTGCCGTAATTGACATCATGATTATATTTTTAAACAGAATTCTTTATTCAGGATACATTAAGACATATTAAGATAAGATAAGATAGGAGGTTTTTTATTTGTCTTTAAAGATGTACAAAAATATTTTGCTTATGAGGAAGACAAACTGGTCGATATACCTATGGGAAAAATCTGATGAATTGACCCATTTCTTCCAATTACAATTATGCAATTGTGCAATGGCAATTACCATGTTTTGGAATAAGGTTCAAGTGACTAAAGAGTTCTATGTCTAAAGCTACTTGATAAATGAATGATAAAATAAGATAAAATACTCATATTAGAGCACTCTCGATTATATTAATCGTTTTTCGTTGTACCCCAAGTTAACAATACAATTAATGTGTGGGGGTATACATATAATTCTTGATTAAGACACATTTTATGTAGTACATGCGTTCGATTGATGAAGTAAAACAATATTAGAATGAATAAATAAATATGATCATAGATGAGGTATTTGGATGGGATGAAGATGGGATGAATAGAGAGCCCTTCTATTATTATAAACTTCTCCATACAATGGGTGAGCGAGTGTAATGGCCCATTCTATATAGAGGTCGTGATTTCATAATTTAAAAAGTCTCAAAAGAAATATACATAGTAACCCTCCGGAGACGAGGGTCTGTATAGTCCCATTACACTTTTTATATGACTATAATCTACTTGTACTGCGTCTGCTTTTTTATTTTCGAAAATTGGTCTCTCCTACTGCCAAACAGCAAAACAGTCTTCGTGGTCATTCGGGGGCCTTCAGCAATTGAATATAATAGAATAGGTCAATTCTGGGATAATTAATAGTAATTGCATGGAGTGCTATCAAGATGTATATAATTATGCGATAGATAGTTGTAACTTTAGGCATCTCTAACCTTCTATTTGCTGTCAGGTAATTTGGGACAGCGACCGGAGATTGTGTATAGGTCGAGCGTTAGATCATGAACAAGATCCACGTGAGTCTGGTGCTATAATAATATAGCTGGACATTGAACGATGTTGCGCCTGTCACCAAGGGAGAAGCCCCATAACTCCACAGAGGAAATTGGGTACATAAAAAAACAGTTCTTTGTTGAATGTATACTACAGAATTCTGGAGTAAACAAAACTTGTATGTGTAGATGCGATAAGGATAACATGTATCAAATTGTTGCAACTTATCCTCTATATTAAATTATATACAGCGGTAAGTTTATGCAGCCCAATATTCTCCTTTAATCAATCAACCCATGGTAAGAAGGAAAATGTGCACTGGTGGGGAAAACTTTAGCATTTGTGTTGAATCTATCATATTACAGTGCTGCCATAGCCTACAATAGTATTATCATTGATAATATTTCACGGCCCCGCCCCCTCATTTATCACAATCCTTCACTTAATACACGATCCGTGATGATACAATTGTTTTGCATGATGCATGGGAAAGTCCCCGGACGGAGACACAAAAGTTGTGCAGACTTTTACGATAAGATGAAGCTGTATTATTATAAGCCCTGAGAAAGGACCCCAATTCTGATTACATGTCAACCGCATTTATCCAAGGACAACATCTTGCAAATCGTTTTATGGGGGTGGGGGTTCACCAATTTTAAAGCTGTTTTGTATTTCTAAAAATAATACAGCCTGAAAAGTTCTCTCCCTCTTCCTCGGAGATCTTACGATGTTCCATTCGCCTCAATTCAATTCAATTCAAGAATTCTTTATGCAACAGATGTTTTTACAGTAAGGTGATCCAACATTCTAAATAGACAAGTGTCTAGGTAGGTCTTCCGTTGGGTGCCTGATTCTTGTTTGAGCTTTACTTACGTTACATGGTTTCTAAGGCTTTCTAAGACTAGTACATAATTAGATGGTAAATGAGATGGTGAATGAGGGGTACAATGGTTTTTGGTGTATGAAATAGTTGACGAGTACTTGGCGTATGGAAGGGTTTACAGTAATAATAAATAGGTAAACTGGGGTTTCGATAACAGAGTACATTTTGAATTTTAACTGGTTTCAATAACCTTCAGATACTTTTTAGTTTTACAGTAAGAAAATATGTATAACAGGGTATCTATAAGGTATGCAATAACAGTATACTTTAACTGGTTTCAATAACAGTACTGATATAAACAGTGGTAGAGATTCAGCATAGGTTAGGAGATATCCAGGGTATGGAGAGGTACTAAAACAAGTTACCCTTCCATCCCCTGAGGGCTGTTGCACAACGCCTGTTCGTTGCATATTCGTGGCTGTCTGTAGCCTTTCTGTTGCTCATTGAAATTCGTAGAAATCACTGCTCGTTCTTTGTGCAACGAACGAGAACCTGTTGCACAACCAATTCATAGATACATTTATTCCAAAGATAGATTCTTTGGAATAAATGATCCCATTCATTATTCAATTAATTTAATAGTTGATACTAAAATAAAATGGCACTGATTCCCTATCAAACCTAGTCATGCCATACATAAATTATTCTGAACTATTGACGAAGATCAAGTGCATTATGAGGACCATACAAGAAGGTTTGCTAATCAACGTTTGAGATTATGAGGCCTGCTCGTTGCCTTTTCACTGATTATAGGTTGGAATATCCCCTATGCATGACGTCAATGTATGGAATCACCCCAGTTTTAACTGGGCCCACACCTTCTAGTAGGGTACACCTACGAATGAGCAGGTATTTCAACGAATGTGCAGCCATATGAAATGTGCAACAGTGGGTTAATTATGTACATTTCTGCTCGTTTGTGGGGACTTCGACAAATTTCAAGGCAAAAATTCTGTTACACAATGAAAAGTTAGGATGATCTACAGGGTTATCCTTAAGTCTGTTCGTACCTAATTTGAAGGTTCCTACAATTTATTCCTTGATATATATCACTTCATAATGAGCAAAAAATGATATATTGAAAGTTCTCCACATTTACTATTCATTTTTCTGGGTTTTTTTATTCGTGGCTATGAAGCTTGCTCATGGTAGATGTGTTGATCTGCCATAGTCTATGTGTGTGTGACCTGTCAATCAAACCCCTGTTAAATGTCCTTTACTAACTGCATATACAGAAGGGTACATTTGTCCTTAATATAAAGGCACTGTCCCCGTCGAAGTGAAGACCAATTATAGGCTCCCCTACGATAATGCTGAGAATTTCAAAATAAACAATCAAACAGATCACAATCTAGGTTGTAATATCCCCTATCAATGACATCAGTCAATGGAATACCCTAGTTTTTTACTGGGTCCATACCTCCTACATATAGCAGAGTACACCCACGAACGTGCAGACCTACAATGAGTATAGTTTATGACCTAGCCTTGTGTAACAGTGTGCTAATTGTGGCTATTCCTGCTCGTTCATAGACCCTGTTTTGTCCCCAAACTGTCAGGATAAAAATGTGTCATAGTAAATAGCCAACATATCCAACATTTTTCTTTTTCAAATGTCATTTTCCTTTTCTAAGATATTCCAACACATAATCAACATGACTTATGGATTTCCTAATGTCAAAAGAGATACTTTCTTTTCTTTCTCTCACCGAGATATCTACATAGCCATCTTTCTTATGCCAGAGTCAGTTGCTCATTTTCATATACTACTATGTGGTGTCTGAATAGTGGCTAGTAGACTAGCACTGAGTCCTTTAGGCTACTCTCATAGACCAGAAATCCAACCAAATTAAAGTTGGTTATCATATGATACATTTCAAAAAAATAATTAGTTTAATAATTGTTTTGAAGGTAATGCCCAAGAAATAGTGGTTGTGTGTGGATAAATTGCATTTATTTGTATATATTGATATTATTTAGATTATAAAAATAATCAAGGTGCGCAAGTCTATCCATGATGCTTTGGAAAAGAGCAAAAAAAGAAGAAATCCTCACTGTCATATTTTAAAAAAAACCCAACTACAATGCGTCATAGCAGCAGATGACACAGGTCGATCATAGGTAATAGGCGAGTGGTAATAGTGAAAAGACTTCTCATAATGAGAGAAAAGATCTCAGTAATGAAGAAATAGTTGATGCCATGAAACTATTTTTTCCAGGAATACGAATATCTGGTCAGTAATAGGAAAAGGTGTCTTAGTAATGTATTTTGGCTATGCGCAATATGTGCAAAAAAGAGGAAAAGTCTGTAATATTACATATATTGTACAGATGACGACTCTGGGACACAACAGACCCCAACGAATAGGCATTTCTGCTCGTTCGTTGAAATTCATTGTGCAACAGCCCTCAGAGGTATCCCGTGTCAAGTGGAGGGGGAGGTATACAGTCACAATTGGGGGGCCATACAGTCATCGAAGGGGGGCCCTGTTAGGGCGTTATGGAGATAAGTAGGTCAAAAAGGGGACAGGATCCTCTCTGTGTACTTTTTAAATAAATGTTTGTCCTCAATTCTGTGGGCATCAGTGTGCAGTTCATTCCATCTTTTTGGGCATTCATAGATTACCGAATTATTAATTTTTGACAATTTTGAATTTATAACTACAGAAGGCAAAATTTGGGAGGATAGCCATTTTTTACAGGTCATGTTTGGGTTGTTAAAGAGTTTCTTGCCCTGTACAGCAGTCTAATTTTCGCTGAGACTAGGTTAAGAGTGTTTTAAGCCTGCGTAGCTTCTGCGGTCGAAATAGGAGATAATTAAGGACGTGTCAGGCCGTTGGGATACAAGGGACATCCCTGTGATGCATAATTGAATAGTAGGTGAAAACTTTGATATTCTTCTCTTTATGAAGTCTTTTTGTTGGGCTTCAAACAAATTTACTGCCGTCAGAAGCAGGCATCGTCGATACATATTGAAAGGGCTATATATATGGATAAATTTACGGGCGGCGGTTTCACCGATATAAAGAACATATCAAAGCGACTGTGGTTCTTAAATCATGGTCAAATACTCTAGCATTTAAATTATGAAAGGAAACCATTTAATCTGGCATAAGGTATTTTAGATACTGGCTCAATCATACATCTCCTATGCTTCAATCAATGGCCTAACATGTCATCTCTTTCATCTCTAAATATAATGGTGTTGAATTGGGGGTAATATAAAATGTTAAAATGCGAAATACGGTGTGGATCGTTGTAAAGGACCGACTGCCTCCCAACTATTTTTTTCTTTCTAAATCTCGTTCTTGAAATAATATAATCATAGTAGGTATGACGATATTATGCGTCGCGTTCCTCTCAAGATATACCTTTACCCACGTTAAACCTCAAGCTGGAAATTAAATTAGTGGTAAACCTCCATTTTCAAAATCTATGCAAACAGCGCTATCCTCGAAGGATGAATAGTCAGTGTTGAACTTTAAAAATAGTCTAAACCTTCATGAAGGGCTGATGTCGCCTGAGACGCCAGTACCCTTAATAAACAAACTCCACACAAACACAGCAGTCCCTATAGTCTTCTTGTTCTAGAGTCATTCCCTCTAGTCGTTTTTCATAAATAAGCAATGGGCTCTAAGCTTTCCGTTTTAAACACTTAAAAAGAGGCAGTAAGTCTTGGAGAGGACCTATGTATTATACATAAGGTATGGAGCCGATAATTTTTCGTGGGGATGAGGTGAAGCGACAAATGAAAAATGAAGTGAAGTGACACTTAGCAGCAGAGCAAAGTGCCTGCGCCAGAGACATAGAAATGATAGATATTAAAAGATAGATTATGGTGTGGCACTGGCTGTAGCGAGAGAGGTCTTGCGTATCAGAGTGTCCGATTGAATATGGTCAAGTATGGTGACACCTAGTTCAAGATTTCGTGTCAGCCTGGCAGAGTGTCAAGGGATTAGACGCATCATAGAGCATGAGATGTCGCACGAGCCTTTGGCGAACAACGAAGAAACCATGGGGACGCCACAATTTACCTTTCAATTGCTGCCCTGTCAGCCACAGTGAGTGGATTTTGGGGTTGTGCTGGGGTTTCTTCAATCTGAAAAGTTTTTCTATTATTCGCGATCGTGAAAACGGACTGACCAATTGCAAGCAAGATAATTTCCAGGCGCTGATGCGGTCATTTTTATGGTGCTGCGGATAGTTCATTATAGTCTTAAATTAGAAGCTATGGTCGACTTGGGACAATCTATTTCCATTTGAACCCAAGGCTGGTAGTTACATCAGATGTCTCACTAGTTACATAGTTTTAAATTTGATATTACATATAATAAAACGTTAGTGCTAAAAGTGGGAAAGGGTAAACATCTCGTGTTGATGACTGGAGATGGGCGGAATTGGTTGTCACATGTGACATGAAGATCAATTCTGCTCAAACTTACTGGTTCCTGTCGAAATATATGTGTAAAAAAACCTTCATATACAACCATCGTTCAAAGCAAAAGGTTCTCGACACAAGTGCAAAAGAGAAATAGTGATACACTAAAGGCCTAGTCCACTAAGCCGATTCCCATGCGATTCTCACGGAATTTAGGGCAAAAGGGTCTTCTGCTGGGCAAAATCGCATGAGAATCGGCTTAGTGACTATATATATGCCCTTTACCTCTTCAAAGAAAGCTAAAGAAAGAAGATAAAAGTACCGTACTTGTGTCGTATATATTATTATAAGTAGTGTTGGCAGGAACACGGTAGGGAATTTCATATTAGATATCCTTTCAGGATTACTACATAAGAAAATGCAATATACGAATTATTATTCATAGACCGAAAGTCGCGTCTTCCTCTCATGGTAAGAGTGAATGATTATAGATGTGTTCTTGTGGTATACAGTCCTGGCGTCCAGCAGGCCTTTCCGAAAGGCTTAACCACAGACAATTATTATTTTCGAAATTACTTTCTCGATGCCATCTTTATCAATTTATAACATTGGAAGCAACTTACTCTATTCAATTTAACATCAAAGATTAACATACATTTTCTCTTCGGTTGACAGAGTTTGTCAGGGTTTGCGGACGACGGTCATCACAGCGGTAAATATCATACTTCAAAGGCCTTTTTGTGGGGTATGAATTAGGATCCATAATATGCCTCGCAGGGTAGAGTGGCCTGTATGCCATTGCAATGTAGACCTACAGTCGCTCTATTTCCCCCTCCAACTCACTTGCCAGGACATAATATTATGGATATGATATTGTGTATATAGGTCGAGCGTTAGATCATGAACTAGATCCACGTGAACAAATGAGCTAGTTTGATTAATTGTGGAAGAATCTACATAATTGAAGTGGCGGATTATCACTACATATGTTTAAGCATTCCAATTAATGTCATATTTAAAAAATGAAAATAAAATACTTCTTTATATATAGGCTAGTATAATAAGAGACTAATTTCCGGTCCTTAAATAGATTACCATATATACGTCAATCATTGATTGTATCTTATATTTCACCATTCTTTTATTGGCATGAACTGTCGCATGAACTGTCGCATGAACTGTCGCATATCCAATCAGTTCATGCCGATCAGCGACAAGATAAATCAATTATTTGCAGGGGCATGGGTTGGGATGAGGGTGGCAAAAGTGGTTGCATAAGACTTAAAGGAACACTAAAGGGGACTGAGGGAGAGTACTCAGCCTCAGTGGAATGAGGCGGTTAGATCCTGAGTTTATGGTCCGAACTGTTCTCTAAGGCTGCCGGGAACAAGACGAGGCGAATTCCTTGTGTCTGTAAGTATGTATGAATTTGTGCCTATGTAAGGATTAATGTCCGATATTTCTAGTTTGTTGGTGCACTGATGGTGTATAATCCAGAGGCTGCAACGACCAGGGATTATCCAACATTATACCTTAATTAATCGACCCATAGCTGTAGAACTCACACTACACTCTAAGAAGAAAGGGTTCTAACAAGAACCCTTAAGGGTTCTTCGGCTTGTCGACATGGCAGAACCCCTAAGGGTTCTACTTAGAACCCTTTTTTGAGGGTTCTAAGTAGAACCCCCGTTTCGAGAATAGGCAGGGTTCTACATAGAACCCTCGATTTGAAGAACCCTTTGAAGAACCCTCTGGCCAAAATAGGTAGGGTTCTACATAGAACCCTGATTTGAAGAACCCTCAAGCTAAAATATATAGGGTTCTTCATAGAACCCTTGATTTGAAGAACCCTCCATCTGAAAATGTCCAGGGTTGATTTTATTATTGTTTTATTGCTGAAGTAACATCACTTTTCATCAAATTATTCAACATATTCCATTTCATGGCGTGGATAGTATTTTCCTTTATTCTTCAGTGAGTATTCCAGTCGATAATTCCTTTCTTCCCTCCAAGTCTGTTTGGGAGGACATGAATGCGCTACAATGGAGAATTATGTTCCATACATGCATTAAACTTTCACTGCAAGTGACCCTAGTTATACAAGCTTATACACAACCTATTTATACTCTACACTGCACAGTAGACGAAATCAATAGAGAAATGAACAAGAATTAAGTAATTTACCTAGGCCTTTACCTCAACTCTCATACCATTACCAGCAGGGTTACCAGCTAATTAGAAATTATCGATGTTACCAGTGCTATTTAGATAGCTAAGCGAGAGAGTACTGTATCAGTGTATGTAACCAAAGCATACTTTTGAATATCGATTTAGAGTGATAGAGAAATGAACAAGAATTAAATGACTTACCTCAATTCTCATACCGTTACCAGCCAATTCGAAATGTATGTCCTCTCTGTTGACCGTTGGAGCAGGTGTGTTAGTAAAAGGGTTGGTATGCTCTCTCTAGTACTAGTAGTAGGGAGAGCAGTGAAGCGTGACGTCCAGCCAGCCAGCCATGGTCAGCCAGCCAGTCACGCCTATGTAATTGACTTGAGCGGCGGCGACAGTAGCGTCGCATAGAGGCGGGAAGTAAACAGACCAGCTGTAGCCACAGCATTGCAGTATCCTACTGTAGAACCACGAGGTTTCCTGCGCCGATTACCCCCGTAATTTAATGTAATTGCTAACGCAAAACATTGATATTGTGTAGTGTTTGATCATTGAGGTATATGGAAATTATGGTAATTCGAAATTATCAAAGTATAAGGATAATAATAACAAACATATACATGTGATTTGATAGTAGAAAGTATTGAGTTATGTATCATGATTCAGTGATTAATGAGGTGCCTTCTGCTTTTCATTTTACAATTAGGTCGAATGTTACAATAAAGTAGACTATTCAGTTAGCAAATTTTAATTATCATGATAAAAATATGAACCTGGTATTATACAATGAACATAAATAATAATTCATATTTGGCCATTTTCGCCAATTTGACAACAATTGGCATAGAGGAAAGGTACATATTTCTACATAAATGAGGATTTAAATAATACAAATATACGTATAATGTTTAAATTAATGTTTACTTGATAGGCTTTGATATAGGGGTCACAATCCTTTTTAGTTTGTGAAAATAGCCCAATGTACTGTCTCTGGGCTCATACATGAGTGTGGGGGCCGGGAATCCGTGAACTGGCTTATACAGTACACCACTTAAAGCTTGCTTAATCATGATGAAAGCAATTTTTCTTTTAATTAAACATAAACGTTTCAAATTATATTCTAAGATAGTTTTATCATTTTACTTCTTATTTTGTCATCGTGGGTCAATATAAACATGTATGGGTCTAGAAATACTGAAATTGTGACTAAACTAAAACTTACTCACTATACTAGAAATCGGCTAGAAATCCTTGAATGTTTAGCTCCACTTTGAGCTAAAGAACCCTTCAAGTGCACAAAGAACCCTTAAATCGCTGAAGAACCCCTATGGTTCTAGATGGAACCCCCGGTGGTCCCGAAGAACCCTTTTAGGTGTCGAAGAACCCTAGGGTTCTCGGTAGAACCATGGGGTTCTATCTAGAACCCAAAAGAACCCTTTTTTCTTAGAGTGTAGGGGGTTTGTAATGGCAGCTGTAAAGTATGTCTTTATTTCGTTTCTTCTTGTAATTTAAAAATGTCTGCCTCAATAACAAATATTTCAACATGTCTGAAACTACCATGGTGGAAGGGGGTGGGGATGGATATAATAGCTGTAAACTTCGGAAATATAGTTTTTAAAAAACAAATGTTATTGACAAAATTTCCCGTTCATTTGCCAATGAATCTTATAAACATTATCATTCTTACTTAAATTACTTCGAGATACCCACAACATATATACCTTTTATATTAATTACATTTAAACAGTTCTTCTGAAGTTTATGATGCTATATTTAATACAAACGTCATCTCGTCTATATAAAATTCTCTATGCCAGAATGACAATATATAATACAAGTATATATCTTTATCTATTTCGCTATCCAAGAAGATTTTTTGCTCTGTCTGAAACATAAAACAGTTTCCGCATCAAATAAAAAACAATATTAGCTTTATGCACCTCAATGTACGTTATAACTTCTAAATCTAGTAACATATAAGTCAAAAGATAAACAATCAAGTCAAACCCTCAATCGTCGATCAGTGCTTTAAAGATTTCTTTAAATTGCCCCAATCTTTTATTTTCTCTGCAGGTGGGAGGTGTTCCCATAAAAGGGGTCCTTGCATTTATGGCGATTTTCTCATTTTATCTGACCGAGGGTTGGGCTCCTTGAGAATTATACCTACGGCCAGTCTTGTGGCACGGGCCATGATCTAAACGAAATTTTCTTTGTTTTTCAGTTGGAACATTACACCTACTAAGGATATAAGTCCTCTTTTTACAACAGGTTTTTTTGTTTAAATAGTTTTATCTGTAAGACATTACTTCACTAGGGACGTTATTTTCAGTGATAAAGATTCTGTTAGAGATAGAAATTAACACAAATAATACATCGACAAAATTATGTTCATTGCGATTACAATTTAGAAGAATGATGTACCTAATAGAGAATAAATGAAATAGTGTGACCATTAAATAACAATAATATTATGGTGCCTGAATTAGTATAGATATTTTCAGGCGATAAGAAAAAACAATTTGAATACGCTTATGAAAACGATTGGTAAAAACAAACCTATTGTCGCACAGCTTCAAAAACACAGCTTTTAGAACAAAAATAGAAGTAAAGAAGAGGACACAAGTTTGTGCCATACAAAAATCTCTGGTACAGCATAAGACCATAGGCTAATACCAAAAGATTCACACACGATCAATCAAAGTACGAGGAAAGAATGGCATCAGATAAGGAATGGAATGTGACAGCTGAAGAACGATCAATAACTTCGTCTGTATATTCAACTTTTCATACAGTTCGACAAGAGGCAACCTTTCTTTGTTGAGTATTAATCTAAGACTCCTGTTGATAATAGTTTGTATTTTCCTTATTTATGTTAGTCATTATTCTGTAAGAAAAGGTCTTATTTTGCTAATGATAGGATATTCGATTTAACGATGGCTCTGATTGTGTCTTTGTCCAACAATATCTTATCCTTGCTAACTGATTGACCCCTAGCATATTTTTTTATAACTATCCTACATAGTTATATCTAAATATATCATTAAAACTGAGAATATACAACCAATATTTGATAGAGCTGGTGTCATGGTAATCCCTTAATTTCACGGTAATCATGCAAAATGTTATATTTCACAAATCACATTGATTTGATTCTGAATTCGACTAGTAGCTAATTTGAATAGATTGTGCAAATAACTGTTTAAACCCAGCCTAAATATAGCCATGTCGCAGTCAAACGGCCTTAAGTAGGCCTACTATTATGTTGAGTACCATTATGAGTACTAGTATGAGTATTATGAGGGCTATTATGAGTTGTGTACTTTTATGTCACTTCTATGACTACCAATATGACTAAGAGAGTTGAGTATTATTATGAGTAATGAGTTGAGGACATGGGAGATTTTTCCATATATGACATAGTTGTTGACCCGGTGCAACGTAATGCACTTCTGTTCATGATATGAGGAACTAGGTACGTTGATGGGCTTCAGTTCCTTTAGGTTACACTGCCTGGCTCTCTGCATTGAACTAACTATCTTTTCTCTCTCTTATATCAGATATGGACATGTACAGAGGCATCATTATAGTATCTCCCGCCTCCCCCTCCCATCATCAAAATTAATGCGCTTCTCCCCAGCTTAGTTGACGCTTTTAGGTTTTAGTTTCAAAGAAAATGCTGACTACCTTATTATAGACCACAGGTAATGTAACGCAAGGATCTGGGTCGAACATCCAAGATTATCAGGATAAGGTTAGTGTCTCCTGTTAGGATGGTCGTCTTTATAGACGAGACATTCAAGTGTCATGTCATATACCATATACAATGAATATTCACTACAATAGATCTTTCCATTGAACAAAACGGTTTCGACTTTATTCAAAACATAAATGTTAGTTTGACGATCAAGGAAACTCATTAATTTATTCATTTGCTAGAAATACTTTTCTAGACGGGTTTCAACGATGAAACTACCCTATGCAGATAAAGCTGTTATACGAATTGTGAATATCGTATCAGTTGTGTTCCCCCAAAAGCGGACCTACTCCAGGCAGGAATCGAACACACGATTGCATTAATGCCCGGTGCTCTACCATCTGCATTAGTTATCATTATTTTATTGAAACTTTTATTTTCCATCTTTATAAGTTATCATTATTTTATTGAAGCTTTTATTTTCCATCTTTATACACTCATGGCCTACATGGAGAATATGTCTCATGTCTCGGTCTAGGACAGTTCTTCCGACAGGACCCTCTACTTAATAGCAGTGATAGTATAAATGTTCATCATATAACAGACATAATAAGATAAAACAAAATAAAATAAAATAAGACTAGTACATACATTACAGTACAATATCATCCACTTGCATCGTGGGGCTGCGTTGCCTTGCAGTAGATTAGATAGTAATAATAATTTGGGGTAAGACTTACATGCCTATGTACGTAAGTGTGTTTTGGGGGAATTTTCCAAACTCTAACTACTTGTTATAATGACAATAACTAGGAGGAAGGAGGTGACTCAGGGGATCTTTTCTCCCCCGCTTAATCTTTTAACATTATAATCCCTCAGAAAAGTTCTGAATTCCTTTAGGTCTTACAATTTTGCATGCTTAGGAATGCTGTTCCAAAGAGAGGGATGCTGTTCCAAAGAGTGAGTTAGTTGCCTTCATTGTCTTACTAAATTTGACCGTTGGCGTCTAAACCGCATTTGTTTACAAAAGCAAAGCTTAATTTTAAAACATTGCAAATGAAGCGCCATAAAATCGGTTTTATGTTAACACATCTCCGGTCATCTACCATTTTTGTCTTTTTCGCTGTTTTTGTCCTATGTTTCCCCATGGTAACAACTCCCAATCAACATGTATCCAATAGTACTTGCCTTCCAGGAGTGGCATTTCTCGAAACAAAGCGAAATAAATTGAAACTGTAAATAACTCTTGCCTGTACCTGGCGAGTAACAGTAAGACGGTTGCTGATGTGGTGAGTCACAGTAACGCTTGCCTGCATAAATGGTGGTCTCCACTGGCTGCAGTTAGCTCTGCGGTAAGCCTTGCGATGGTTTGTGCTGGTTCTGTAGGTGGAGAGGAATGACGAGGTACTTGCCTACATGGTCAGTGAACGATGTAGGCAGGACCTCGCTACTCCTCAACAACACAGCACCATCGCAAGGCTTACCGCAGAGCTTACCGCAGAGCTTACCGCAGCCAGTGGAGACCACCCTTTAGGCTGCATACAGATCTCCATTGGGACTACCCACATGCACTGCTGCTGCTATGGCCAATCTTATAGTGCCACGTCATCACGCCAACTGCCCAGAAAGAGGCACTAGTCAATGATCCTTCTTATATGATTACTTTTGTCTGCTGAGAAAATAGAAAATATAGAAAATACCAAAAAAACTACAAAATATAAGGGACACAATATTAACTTTGTCTTAGAGTTGTACAAGCCACAATGGCAGGTTATGTTTGAATAAAACGTTTTTTTAAAAAAATGGAGCGAGGAAAGCCCTTATGTCCATTCAAAAAAATCACTACGAACTGTGGCAGTCACATTGAAGGTAGAAGTCTGGAAGTATCACATTCAAAGCTAACAAAATGTAGATTGTTCTGCTAAAATCTGTCTGCAGTCGTCTTATGGAGGATCCATAAGACTGACTGCAGACCTTGCACGGCAAAACACCTCACAACTCGTTCTGAACAGGGAAGTTTAGTAGCTTAGAATTTCCTGGCTCTGCAACAGTTGTTTGCGATGATCCTTATTTTTAGTACAATATAATTAGCCTTTGGGTATTTCCATCAATATAACAAATACTGGGAGAGGCGGCCTCAATTGTACTAAACTAACCATGCAAAATCATAACTGTACACCTACAATAAACTCGCGTGGATACTTTCCTGGTCAGTCACTCCAACCCACACCACCCACAGGGCTACTCCATATCTATTATTTACTTAAAACTCATCCAATGAATACATCATTTTTGTCTAACTTATAGTCATTAACAAACCAAAATTGAGAAAGCTTAGTTGAAAAGGTCTGTTTAGCACAAGATAGCACTGAGAGTATTGTGTGACTTCTCAAAGTGCGCCTGAAATGTACATTTTAAACCTACCTTCAACCAACTCTCCCAGCAATTGAAAGAATCGTTCAATAACCAGTTATGGAACCAAGGTTGGAGCAGGCAGGAAATGTAGAACTTGTTTTCCGGCAGAGAGATACAACACTCATCCTTTGTCTTCGTGTTGTATCACTTTGCCTCCAAACTCATTCTACATTTCGCTTGCCCGCATAGAACAAGTACCATAATAAATACTGGGAGAGGCGGCCTCAATTGTACTAAACTAACCATGCAAAATCATAACTGTACACCTACAATAATCTCGCGTGGATACTTTCCTGGTCAGTCACTCCAACCCACACCACCCACAGGGCTACTCCATATCTATTATTTACTTACAACTCATCCAATGAATACATCTTAATATACATAATCATATTCATAATGTTACATAATCACATTTATAATGTTATGTTGTAGTGATTTGTAGTCGCAGGTTCGTTTCCCTTGGCGTATCTGAAGCTTATTGAAGAGAGTTTATAGAACAAAAGGAACAAAGGCAGGCGCTACCTGTTCACTTGGGTTTTATTCAAATGAGGTGTTCGGAACCGAGCATCAGTTCGCTTCAATACCTAACTCAGACTTGGGATTTCGGGCTACCTGGCCAGCCAGGTAACCCTCGTCCAAGGGTGTCTGACAGACATGCATAAGAATAGTAAACACTTCACATTCGATGATATAAGTAACTCTTTCTGGACTGAAAGGCTCATCACGGCCTTGGCAGGAGGAGCAGTTAACTCAACTGCCTTCGACTGGCTCTCAGTCCTTGGACGCTTGGAGGCAGCGGCCTTCAAGCTAGAACTAGCACTTGGTTTGTCCGAAGCCACTTTGCTAGCCTTAGCCGGGGTCTGAGTAGGTTTGGATTTTCCAGTACCAGCTCTGGAAGTTTCCGCCTCACCAGCCTTTCGAAGGGTCCGAAGATGGGCCAGCGAAAGATGAGTAGTCCGAATGTAAGCACCAAAGGGCTTCCACTCAGGCTTCACCTTTGCTGCCTTCTCCATTGCCTTCAGCCTTCCCTGGTTGTGCAGCAGCTCCTCCCCATTCATTATGTGGCTGACCAGTTCTGATTTCCTGTCCAGCTGCTGCTGACAGTTTTCATACGGACAGATCCACACTTCTGTTTGAGGGGCGTGAACCTCGCACAGGTGTCTGAAAAACCTCTCTCGGGTAGAGAAAGCTCGAACACCTGAAGCATTGAGCTTCACTCGCCTACACACCAGGTACGGACACCGAAATCCAGGCTCCCACAGAGTTGACACCAGCCGGAGCTTCTCACTGGTTCCAGGTTCCAGCCTCCCTGCCTTGATCAACCCTGGGTAGAGGCAAGATTCATACCGAAGCATGAGTCTGTGGTCATCTTCAGAGTCGGACTCTGTGGCCATCAGATGACGCGAGCCTGGTCTATCGTGCCTAGGGTTCAGCGGGACAATATCAGAGGCCTTGTCCAAGTCCGCGTTGAACTTGGTCAGTGAGCCCAAATGCGCCAACTGATCTTCCCTCACCTTAGCACGATGCACATTGACCTTCTTCAGCTTCCGAAACTTCAGTTTAGGAGTTCCAGTCGCTGAGGCCGGTGCCTTGCCTTTTGAGCTCGACTTGGGGTCCGAGCTCTGCGGTTTTTGGTTATGACGGGCAGAAGACCGAGTGCTCATGGCCGGTGAACCCATGAGCTCCACAGTCACTGCCGCCGAAGAATCAGCGGGATCTGGAGATAGAGTGCGCGGGGACTCTTCCATCTCTCCATCCTTCATCTTCGGATTGTCTTGCTTTCTGGGGGACTTAGACTTCTGTCTAGAGGTTTTGGCCGAAGGTATAGACTTGGCTTTGGGAGTCTCGGACTCAACCTCAACCTCATCAATTACCAACGCCGCCTTCTCATTAGCAACTTCCATCTTAGCGTCCTCGGCCTCCATAATCTCACCCCAACATGTTACGGGGCCCAACCCAGAACCATCTGCGTCGGCCTGACCCATGCCTACAAGGATCTGGGATCCTTCCATGACCTTGGCCTCCTCATCCGACAACACCTGACAGTCCGAACCATCCAGATCAACATCCAGATCGGACTCGGACAGCTTGGAGTTGAGGGAGCTAGCCAACTGGTCTTCGGTCATGTTCTCGTACTCGCCAGAAGTAGACATCATTAATCAATCGTTACCTGAAAGTATAATGATGATATGGGTGGTAATAAGCACAGAAAATACCTGTTTTTACTACAGATGGATGTTCGGACTCTTCTTGGACACGCTTCGGCTGTGGCTGTCAGCTACTACACACATAGAGCGTAGTGGTATCGAGGAATCTAAACCATCACTACACGGATATACCCACGCTTGAGGCACAGTGAGTTGGTTGATTACTCCAAAACACAATGATTGAACGTTTATTGGTATATCAGCAGTGGACACGCTGTTCAAGTTTAGTTTAACGCCTTCGGATAGCAACGTTCATTCATTCCTACCCCAATGGCGGAAACAACATGGCCGCTATAGGTCCCACGCCAGCCTGCGCATTATCAACGTGCCCCAAAACACAGTTAATATAGGACCCACAGCATTCATGCAACTTGACTACTCGAGCAAAGGGACTACAAACACAGGGCAATATATTTCACAAAGTTCATCACTTGGTAAAACTTACTGCACAGTTCTCTTTCTAAGAGGTAGTCTCGGTGTTTTGCTTCGCGGAAGCAGGAAGTAGACTGACTGAAATGGTAAAATACCAGCATATTTAACCACTGCAATGCCAGAGTTGAGCTCAGTCGCCGCACTACTGCAGCGCCAGTGTTCCTTCCCGCGCTCACCCTCTGAGCCTGAAAATAGCTTGGGCGCGTGTTCCCACTCAGCTACTCGGGCCTCTGCTGAGACGATGCAGAGGTATAATCATTCCCTGATTTCCTCAGACCCACCCCGGGCGTAAGCAACACCCTATTTGTTCATAAATAGATTCCGATGTTGACACTGAAGTCCGTGGACACTAAAGACGTTTTGGATTTCCAGTTTAACATACAAGTGTTACCCAAAGTAAGGTCGAGTACTCTCCGAGACTCATGTTCGTCTCCCAGTCACAAATGGAATTAACTAAATAAAGTCCATTTTTACTGCTTATCATTAGGGGACAGGGCGATTCTAGTTCGGTACACCAATCGTCTGACTTCTCGTTGTGTAATTTTACTTTGGGCAGAAATCAGTTCGGAGATTTGCATCAGCTACAGTTCCTTTCCTTGGTCTACCTGGTCATTTCTTTGGCTGCACTGGAGGTACAGGAGCAGCTTGGGCTAGCTGTTTCCTAGGCCTTCCGCGCTTCCTTTTCAAAACGACAGGGGGCGCCACCGGCTGGTCGGACGTATCTGTGCGAACCTTCGGCCTCCCGCGCTTCTTCGGACAGACTGTAGCTACCTTAGACTTTTCTATTTTAGACAAAGTCTTTCCCGGACCCAAAGGCCCAGGCTTGGCAGCCGTAAGTCCCGAATCTGCTAAGGAACTGTCAGGTTTGGCAACAGATTTTCCTTTTTTACCCCCTCTTTTCTTTAGAGGCAGAGATTTATTGGAGGTTTCCTTTGAACTATCCTTTCAGATCTTTCTAGGTCTACCTCTAGGCTTGACGCCTATAGTAATCTTCTCTTTCTCAACCAACTTCAGACAGTCTTTTCCTGGCACCACTCTTCCAGCTTCTAGTCTAAAGATTTCCTTACCAGCCTGTTCCTGCTTTTGGAATTCTGGTGCCCGATCCAAGTTAACCCATTCAGGGCGGGAGAATGCCTCAAGGCATTCATTTCAAGTTGGCCTAGGGGGCGGGTGAATGCCTCAAGGCATTCAATGCAAGTTGGCCTTGGGGACGGGTGAATGCCTCAAGGCATTCATTTTTTATATAAATTGAAGGGGGCATAACTTAATGAAAAATGAACAGATTTTGCTGAAATTTAAAATATATGTATACAAACACACTAGAAATATTTTTTATAGGTATGTTGTCATGGAGACAATAATGATGACGTCATAACTAACATATGTAAATGCTGGAAAGTGAATTTTGAGCAAGGTTGCCACCATATTGCACCCAATTGGCATCCATTATTTCAATTATTGAAGACCAAATTCTAGAAATTATGGAAAAATATTATCAATAGCTGTTTACATCTATTAAACGATGTACATATGATACATATTGTCGGAAGAAAATATTCTTAAAGTATTTTTAAACCCAAATCCTCATGTTAGACACCCGTCCTGAAGCCCAAAAAGGGGGGAAAGGGCCCCCGTCAGCCAGGCAAAATATGTGTAAACTGCCCCCGCCTTGAATGGGTTAACTGCTTGAATTGGCCCATTTTCATCAAATGCCGGCTTCAGATAATCGATATGGTATCGCATTAGACCTTCAGCTGTCTCCAGTTCACAGGTGGTACCTCCTTTGAACCTTCTGATCTTATAAGGCCCGTCCCACTTGGGTCCGAGCTTCTTATTTGCTTTGGGGGGACAGAATCGGTATACCACCTCCCCCGCCTCAAAACTGGGGGGCCTAGAACGTTTGTTATAATCCCTTATCTGGTGAACCGCAGATATTCCGAGATTATCCCGCACGTACTGGTGTCCCTTCCTCATCCACTGTTTAAGGTTCTCCACAAAAGCAACCTTGCAAGGGAAATCAAGACTTCCTCTTTCTACACCATGAACTATATCCATGGGCGTTACTAGTTCTTCTCCGAAGACTACTAAGTTAGGTGTGCATAAAGTAGCAGCATGCACTGTTCCTCTGTATGCCTGAGCAATACAAGGGGTCAGCATATCCCAATCTACTTCGTCCAAATCAGTCATACAAGATAGCTGTTCCACAAGAACTCTGTTCAGCCTCTCGGACTGTCCATTGCTCATAGGCCTGTACGGGAGGGTAATCAGCTTCTCGATTCCCAGCATGTCAAGTAGACTCTTCAAGAGTTGAGACCGAAATTCAGGAGCCCCATTTGTTTGTAATGACACAGGACATCCGAATCTCAAGATCAATTCCCGAAAAAGAACTTCTGCACAGCTCTCAGCGGTGTGATCGGCCATGGGGTAGGTTTCAGCCCATTTGGAGAAATGGTCTACTACAACCATGATATAGCTGTTACCTCTAGGGGTACTCCGAAGAGGCCCTAGAATATCCAACGATATTCGGTTCCATCTACCACCATGTTTTTCCTTTTTAAGGTAAGAAATTCCACCACCACCTTTAGTCTTCCTCATATTGCACTCCGGGCAAGCACGTATCCACCGCTTCAGATCATAACTCATACCAGGCCAAAAATATCTCATCTTTGCTGACCAGACATTTTTGAAGGTTCCGAAATGACCCGCAGTTTTGGCACCATGTATGCCCTGGAAGATCTCTTTCCTCATGGAAACAGGGATGATTTTCCTCCAGTATTTCTTCTCAGTGGCTAGTCTTGTCCACCCTAGACATAGCACACCTTCCCTCAACTTCATACTACCAAGATGTCTGACAAATGTCCGAAACTCATCAGATTCACCAGCAAGATCTTCCTTGCTAGGAACTGGTATAGTTCCATCCAACATTTTCAGCAACCTTTTTACAAGTGGGTCGGCTTGCTGAGCTTCTTGCAACACGTCCCTAAGGAAACTTCATTAGTGGCAATAACAGCATCATGCGCACCGCAATCTAGGCAGTCTGATCTTCCACATTTTCTGGTTGGTAAGCGAGACAGCGCATCAGCATTTTCATGCTGTTTTCCAGCCCGATGCAAAATCATGCTCTGATTCAGTCCAAATTCCTGTAAGGTGAGTAGCCAGCGAGTTAACATATCGGTCGGATCCTTGAAATTGAGCAGCCAACACAAAGAGGCGTGATCTGTCCGAACAACAAAATCCTTATTATCCAATAAGTAATGTCGGAATTTCTGCAGGTAGGTCAGAACGGCAAGCAGCTCACGTTTTGTTGCACAATAGTTCCTCTGTGGCTTAGATAAACTATGGCTTGCAAAACACAGAACCACTTCCCTCCCTTCCTGGACCTGAGACAGGATTCCCGCCATGCCAAAACTACTTGCATCTGTATCAAGGATAAACTTACCCGTAGGTTGAGGATATCCAAGAGTAGGTGAAGAGATTAGCAAGTTTTTGCATATATCAAATGCATCTTGGCAACGAGGAGTCCACTCTATAGGTTTAGTATATCTTTTATCCTTGCCTGCCGCGGTTACAACTTCCTGCAAAGGGACCACTAATTTACCAAAATCTTTTATAAAATCTCGGTAATAGGAGGCAAATCCGATGAATTGCCTTACTTCCCTTGCATTTTTGGGGATCGGCCAGTCCTTGACTCTCTGGATCTTCTTCGGATCCGCTTGAATGCCCTGGCCTGACACAATCCGACCCAAGTATTCCACTTTCTTGCGAAATAATTCACATTTCTTGGGTTTCAAACGAAGACCATAATCCTGTATACGCTCAAGGACGAGTCTCAGGTTGTCTAGGCACTCATCAAGAGTTTTCCCCAAAACCACGATATCGTCCAGATAGACCAGGCATGATTTCCAGCGAAGGCCATCTAGCATCTGATCCATCATGCGTTGGAAGGTAGCGGGGGCATTACACAATCCGAAGGCCATGACCTTGAATTGAAATAACCCAACACTGGATAAAAATGCAGTTTTTGACTTGCTATCTTCATCCATCGCTACCTGCCAGTACCCACTTTCAAGATCTAAAGTACAGATTCACTGGTTCCCACCAAGTGACTCTAAGCACTCATCGATCCAAGGTATCCTTTATAGTGACAGAGTTTAGCTGACGATAGTCAACGCAAAACGCTGTGTACCATCTTTCTTGGCCACCATGACAATAGGAGCACCCCATGGGCTACTGCTATGTTCAATCCGACCCTCTCTGTACATTTTCCAAATCTCTGCCTCTGCCTTGTCCCTCTTCGCCACAGGAATACGCCGGTACGCTTGTTTGATCGGACAAGCATCCCCAGTGTCTATCACATGGCGAACTTTATCAGTACAAACAAGGGCCTTGCCACCTGGAAGAGAGAAACAATCTCGGAATTCCTCCAGCAGAGACAGAGCAACCTTTTTCTCGTTTTCCTCGGACAAATCCGAATCATTGACCAGCTTCTTCAGTGGGCACTCTGCACTTGGTGGTACTAAGATGTCAGGAGCTATCAGATCATCATCCGCCACAGGCGATTCTGTAACCTGTATGGAATTGATGATTGCCTCTCTGATAACATTGCCATCGTCATCCCCAGACAAAACAGAGTCCTCTGCCACAAGAGTAACTCTACTTAGTCTGCCCACCACCCTACGTTTGCCAATTTTCATTGGGCTGCCGGACGGATTGCTGAAAGCTACCAAAGCGGTTGAACCTCCACCTGAAACATATGTATTCAGGCTCCCTAAGGCAAAGTCTTTCAACAATCCTTGGTCTGGCTCGAACATCCAAGCATCCAATGCGTCTGAGCCACTATCAAAGTCCAATTCTGCAAGTGTAATAGATCTGGGTTCCATGATCACCGCTTTCCTAAGTGTCACAGCTCTACCAGAATCTACTTCGCTCACAGTCATAGTCTTTATAGAGGAAACTTCTTTATTTCCACTGTTCTTCTTCCACTGCTTACACAAAACAGAATGTCCGAAGTTCTCCAAATAAAAAAGTCCTGACCAATCAAGATTACAGCAGTGCACATAGTAAAAATCTGCACCTAATATCCCGTCTTCAGGGCCCTTCAGACCACTGACTACCAGACATGTAATCATATACGTCCGACCTGACACTTCATATGGACAGAGCACGCTCCCATATGTAGTTATAGGCGTTCCATTACCCATCGAGCACGCCATATATACCGAAATCATAGGCGGCGCATGTGGAAGGGAATCATAGAAATCCTTGGTGATCAAACTTGTCGTTGCGCCTGGGTCTACCAAGAAAAATCCACTTTTCCCACCTATGCCTACAGGGGCATACCATCTCTCCCTCACTAATAATTTAGAAGGGATCTCCAGAGTTTCCAGCTGTTGAACAGAAACTTTCTGAACCCAACAGATTTCCTTGGGTCCTTTTCCACCAAAATGACCTGTCCTGACTCAGCTTGGTACTCGGCCTGTCCCCAACGTACGCCAGGGCTCTTGTCCGAGCATCACTGAATCTTTTCAGGGAGAAAACCACCGTCTGGCAATGGCCTAGGACCTCCAGCTATCGGATCGGGTAGCTTCTTGTTGCTAAGCTTTAACCCTATCTTACACACCGGTGCCTGGGCTGATTTCCCAGTTCCTATACTACTACCAAGATCCTCAGAGACTGTGGTACTAAGAAGCGTGTTGTCCAGGGCTCCCGTATTGGTTACTACAGGAGCCGAACCTAGTTTTCCGAAGCCAGCTTCTCCCCTGGAGTGCCTTGCTTCTTCACAAGTTCGAGCAGAGCCTTTTTAGTGGGGCAAGCTGAGGCGAAATGCCCCTCCTCACTACAAAAATAGCATTTCCGAACTTGCCAGGTTTTCTTTTCCTTCCCCCCAGCAGGCTTCTTATTCTGCTGAGTTGAGGAACCAATCTTATCATACTTTCCCTGCCAGACTTGGAAAGCTTGCACTATTGCATTGCCGGGATCGTCGGACTGATCATCATAGTCGGACTCCTGCAATGCCAGTGCCTGGCTAACCTGTACCATGGCCTTTTCTTTGGCACTTGCTTTTTTGCGCTTTCCCGACTGGGGAACTTTGGCCGCAGCTCCCTCTAATGGGATAGCTACAGCCAATGGACCCACAGCTGCGGCTTGCAAAACAGCAGCGTTTGCAAAGTCCATATGGCAACTCTCCCATACCTCGGCCCAGTGAATTGCTTGCAGAAGGTCAAACAGCTGTTTAAGCTTCACCCAAGCAGCTTTCTCCTGGTTAATCAAGCCTTTCAAGAAGACTCTCAAGCAGAGGGTACGTAGAGTGTTGTCCAGAATTACACCGAAAGCATGTCTAGCATGTTTGGCTACCTTGTTGGCAAACATACAGCTTGGCTGCTTAGCCCATTGAGGACGGGGGCAGTTTACACATATTTCGCCTGGCTGACGGGGGGGGGGGGCCCTTTTCCCCCTTTTTGGGCTTCAGGACGGGTGTTTAACATGAGGTTTAGGGTTTAAAAACATTTTAAGAATATTTTCTTGAAATAATATGTCTCATATGTATATCGTTTAATAGGTGTAAACAGTTATTGATCATATTTTTTCATAATTTCTAGAATTTGGTCTTCAATAATTAAAATAATGGGTCTCAATTGGGTGCAATATGGCGGCAACCTTGCTCCAAATTCACTTTCCAGCATTTACATATGTTAGTTATGACGTCATCATTATTGTCTCCATGACAACATACCTATAAAAATATTTCTAGTGTGTTTGTATACATATATTTTAAATTTCATCAAAATCCGTTCATTTTTGATTAAGTTATGCCCCCTTCAATTTATATAAAAAATTGATGCCTTGAGGCATCACCCCGTCCCCTGAGCCAAATTATGTGTGATGCCTTGAGGCATCAGCCCGTCCCCTGAGCCATTTTGATGTTGATGCCTTGAGGCATCAGCCCGTCCTCAATGGGTTAGGGGTTTGTCTGCAATTATAGAACTCTGAAAGTTAGCATCCATATGGTCTACAAAACCAACAAGATCCAACCCTGGAGGCAAATCTCCCATCTCGCCAAGCTGACGGCGGCAGCTGCACTTAAGCTGCATAAGGAATTGTTCAGGTGTCCAATTATGCGCTTCTGCTAGCACTTTCATCTCTCCGAGATGTGTCCGCCAGGAATCCTTAGAATCCCAGTTCCTTATAATCGCCGGTTTAGGGGCATGATTTACGTTCGTTGCCACGAACTGATACCTGAAGGTGAGTTCGGCGCCTATAGCACCCTCATACTTCAGGCCCTGCACCACTGACGAAAGTAATTTGACACCTGATTAGTCATATGTCGCATCGGAGAATTATCAATCGCATGGATGCCAGCCATTTGGAGTCCAGAAGCATCTGGCAATCCTCCGACTGTAGTCCATTGCCGACCAATGTTTCTCACATATTGGCTGTTATCAACATGACGACGTACATATGTTGTGGAAGCAGCTGGTTTCTTTATGCTAGAGTGTGCTCCAACATAAGGCCTACCCCCTCCCCCTCCGTGAAGAGGAGACGAGGCAGTGAATGTCACAGTTTCTTTTTGTCTAGGTGTCCCGGATCCCCCACGTGGAGGAGAAACACGCTGGGTCGAGTTAGGCTGCTTAGGGCCTGTCATACGTTCTCCGCTAGGATTAGCATGTACCACAGGTTCATCCACAGCCTGCCCGCCAGCCGCTTCGGACATCTTTAGATGCTCGGGCACGGGTGTCCGAGCAGTCTTTTCTGCTGAAAAATGCCTCGGAGTGAGGAGAATGTATGACCCACCACCTTCATTAGGATAACCAGGCCTCTCTTCGCCTCGTGGCGGAGACATTCCACGTATCCTGGGTGGTGAACCAAATAAATTCGCATCCTCGTCTTCCGAAGAATCATCAATTATGTTTCTCATACGTGACATATCATCTACCCTGGCCGCCTCATTTCGTAGTTTTTCATTCTCAACTACTAGCCTACGTGTAGTGGCTTGGCAGTCATCAGTCACTTGTGCCAGCGTGTTCTGGAGTTCTTGATTCTGCTCTATGAGCTGATCAATAGTCCCACGGGCATCGTGCATCGACTGGCCTTGCACTGTATAGGCATGGCACCAGGAGGCCACTTCAGTTCTCAGCTGAGCCTTTTCTTCTTCCTCAAAGGAATCCACCATAGCCGGATTCCTTCGGAATTCAGTCCATTGACCTCCAGCCACGGCAGTCGGCTGCAGAGTCAACTTCAGACTGGTCACTTTCACCTTCGGAATCGTTTTCTTCGACTTAGAGCCAGGAGTAGGTCTGCGATAACCCTTCATACCAGTTGGTGTAATGCGCAGGCCAACTTGGGCCGCTGCATCCACCACTGGGACTCCATTTGCATTGGTAGTCATATCTCAAAGATATACCAAAGCTTCCAGCAAAGTAAAAACTTCAAGTCCAACGCTCAATCAATAAGATGGAAAGTCAAGTTTGGTCATGGCACCAGTTGTAGTGATTTGTAGTCGCAGGTTCATTTCCCTTGGCGTATCCGAAGCTTATTGAAGAGTTTATAGAACAAAAGGAACAAAGGCAGGCGCTACCTGTTCACTTGGATTTTATTCAAATGAGGTGTTCGGAACCGAGCATCAGTTCGCTTCAATACCTAACTCAGACTTGGGATTTCGGGCTACCTGGCCAGCCAGGTAACCCTCGTCCAAGGGTGTCTGACAGACATGCATAAGAATAGTAAACACTTCACATTCGATGATATAAGTAACTCTTTCTGGACTGAAAGGCTCATCACGGCCTTTACAGACTACATAAAATGGTTGAAACCCGGTCGCAGTTACTAGCAACCAACAGCTGGACTGCTGTTAAACATAAAAGGTGAACAAGCAAAAGGTAAGATAAGACTAAAAAGTCCCGCGGACCAGTAGTGACCACTGGGGAGGTTCGGACGAACTAACCCTCAGTGGCCAGCTAAACCCAATAACACCACAATACAATATTAGGCAATGTTATACAATATTACGTCATTAGAACGTGGGGTTATGATGCGGAAATATCGGTATGACAGTTTGTTGCTATTTTTTGGATAATGAGAAAAGACAAATACAAAATGGTTCGGTTTACCATGGTTCGGAAAACAGAGTCAATTCAGATAAAGAATGAAATTAATAGTTGAGTTAACGTCTCGGCTAGCAACACAGAAGACAACAACCACATTTCAGAGAGCAGGGGACCTTGAGAGATGGAGAGACACACATGATCACCAACCTTGAACGGCATGGTACTTGATCAAATTGATTAGTTCTTAATAATCCACATCCTTCTCATGGCATGGATCTATTATCCAAATCGTTCTCCAGAGGAGGAGGATTGCCTTCCTTTCTGTGATGTGCATCCTTATATAGTATGGCATTTACCTCTAAATACCGTTCTAAACCCGCTATCCTTTAAAGTAAGATCAGAGAGCCTGGGTTCAACGGCCTTTTCTTACTACGACCTTTGTCAACGTTCTATATATCAATTAACCGAGTGAATGAGAATGCAAGGTGACTTGGGTTGATGACTTTATGCATACCCTATCGGTAAGCTTCAATCACGTTTTCTCTCAGCCGATGAAGTCATTTCCACTTGGTCGAAATTGGACAAACGGAACTTAATTATACGTGCGGTCCAGTGCACTAAGTCAATATAATATTTATTACTTGGCCAATGTGACTTGTAGGGCGTTGCCCTTGATAGCACCAAGAGCATCCATGAATACTTTGATGCGGATGATTATTCCCTGCAACGAATCCAAAGTTCTGAATAAATATTATACTCGCAATATTATACTCGTAAATGTACTGCCTTCAGTAATAAAAAAAAAGGGGGGGGGGACCTGTATAGCCGCCATTTTGAATCTTGATTTGCATGGAATTATGGGACTTATGGTGAAGTCTAAAATCTATAGAAAACATGTCATGTTCAGCATGGAGTTTTTATCAATGCTCTAATGCCAATACCAATGTCAGTCCTATCCAGACACCCACATTCCTCGATTCCACATCCAGCGATAAGCTTAACCACAAGGCTAAGACTAAGGCTAAAGTGTTAATGACCCCCTGAGACTCAGGGGTCCAAATCTGCCTTCTGAACCTGACTGATGTGTTATACATGTTTCCATAAAACAAGTCCCCATCTTTCCCATCATGCATTTGGTTTTCATAATTATGTCATTTACAAAAACTATGATATTGGCAAAAACATTCTTGCAACTTTCGATACAAATGTGGCAAAATATATGTATGTAAGATTTCAACAGAATCCATCCGAGCATGCACCCTAACACTGCACTGCACTGTAACATGCGAAGTGGCACATGCAATTCCCGAATTGTGTTGTAAAATTCAGACCTATACTTTGGGGTTTGAATGTTTGTTTGAAGTCTTATTCAGAAATGCATCTGCCACGCCCCCTACCGACTCAGAGGCCTAAACACCTTTCTTCCCGCCACACACTCGTGAACCTCTTTCTATTCTCCGAAAATAGCTCAATTCCAGAAAACCTTTGTATATCAACCACATCAGCTGCCTTGAGTGCTATAGGTTTGCCTTTGAATATCGACAGAATGCTTCTTCTGGGAGTGACCTGAGGAGTGAGAACAAAATCACATCTTTTTGTCATGTTCTTTTGTGTTAATTGGGAAAAAGGGATCTCTTTGTACTTTTTCTCCAAGGTGTTGCTATGCCCTTCTCGAGCCCTCATGTTCCTACATTTACCATTGAAAATGTCAGGAACTGTAATTATGTATCATGGACCGGGTTTCTAATAAGTTGCATGAAGCTCATGAAATGGTTCCAAATGGGTATTTTGTTAAGGTCCTCTCTACATCCTTCTCCTGCCTCCTCCCTCTTTCTCCTCCTCCTCCTCATATATCTGTATCTATCTCGCATTGCCTGTAAATCTGTATAGATCTGTTGCACAACAGTGTCCAAAAGAAGCATCTTAAAAGGGTCCCATTTGAGGTATATGAATGTTGATATGGATACTATGAGATAAGTTGAAAGAAAAAGATGGTGGGAGAGGAAACATAGAGAGATGCAGATGTGGCCCTGACTCTCCAACTAGCAAATCCCGTGCGTAGCACAGGTATTTGCTAGTCTTAATTAATTTTCAGGATGATGTATTCAATCATTTGTTATGAAGGTTTATTTTCAGCAAATTTAATGGCTAATTTCCAAAATGTTCATCGTAGGTATGGAAAAGTGGGTACGCATAAAAACATTAATTATAAGGCATGACTACACAGGACATATCTATTGAAAGAAAACTTGTAAAAAATGACATTTTCCCATTTGGAACCGTATCATGAGAAACGACCATGGAATTAAAACTATGCTTTATGTCATATGAATACATCTACTATAAAGTTCAAGACTGTTTTAAATAAATACATGCATTTCTAAGGTCATCCTATAGCGTATATTTAGCTACTTTACTAGTAATTGTCCACCCAGAGATATTGCAAACTTTTTTCTCAAAAATAAAAATATCAAACTTAAAAATATAGAAATACTTATTAGATGTCCTTATGTCCTTTACCATCATTATAATCGGCTTGATCTCATCTTTTTAAATAATATCTATGATGGTATCTCCAAATCCAACTTTTGCGACTCATTTCCCTGTGACACATCACATACTGTTATACAGACTTGCAACAATTCGGACATACACTTTGAGGTCTAATCAAAGTTGAGGTGAAAGTTCTTGTAAGCATCTAAGGAAATGAGAGAGAAATATATATATGTGGAGACGTCCAGACATATATGGAGACGTGATAAATATAGGAGCAGATCCAGAACATATAGATTCCCACAGTAAAAAGCGAATAAAGCACCCCAACCTCAACCTCAACCTCCCTGTTCAATCAAGAATTCAATATCCTGCGTCCACTTCGGGGTGCAGACTGCCCCCATTTTGATGGCCCAATAACCCTATTGGTGGTCGGGCTATGCCTGTCCAATAACCACCTCCTTTGTAATGCAGACACGGCGACAAAGCAGCCTTTGAAATATATGGACTTGACGTCAAACCTTTGTCCAGCCAATACAATGAGCTATGTTCAGCTGCCAATTCCTTGTAGACGTACATCCGTATGCCATCAATCACAGCAAGCAGATGTACCCTGTCCAGTGGCGTAATGTTTCAGGTCTATGTCCCACCGCTTGGCATATATTTCACTGACCAATTACTGCTGACACTATTGGACACCATGTCCCTGAACAGAGCCTGCATGGAAGCTTGATTTAAGCCCATGCTTGGCAAAGGTTTAAGCCACTGCCAGAACACACTGGAGCTTCAGAGAAAACATAACTGATCTCACCATGGACGTCTGACATTTACACGATTAGATATAGTGCCGATACTCTAGTGAAGAAAAGCATATTATCTTATTGGTAAAAGACTGGCTGAGATGAGGTTAGACTAAAGGCAGAATAACTTCCTGTGGGAAAATCACTTACACTTGTACCTTGACATAAATCATCATGATTGAAATACTTTTGTTATAAAAGAATATTTGAATAGTTTAAGATCCGATAAAATAAATAACTCCTGTATTTTTCAGTAGGATTGCAATTTATTTTGCAATAAGGTAGGACAGTCCTTACGCTTTTCAACCGTGCAAGCCTTTAAATGTGAGGAAACAAATGAATGCATTCCAATAACATTATGTGTAAAATATCGCATTTTTTAACGGTGGAAATGTTTCCAATGTGCCACTTTCTTTTATATGTCAGTGGAATATTGTTGAATATTCTAACTGAGTTTCAAATACATCAAACATGTCTGTGAACAAAGCTTGCAAGAATTCTGCATGCAGTAACCGAATCTTCAGAATTGCTTCGGGGTACAATACATATATCCACATGTCATATTGCACTCTTGAAATATTGCCTGGTATACTGAAGATGGGAATGAACATGATATTGTGTATATTTAGTGTAATACCATTGTATAATCCTAGTCTTTATGGGACCAGGAATCTCAACCACTTGCTGATATTCGGTCACGTCGGTAAACATTCAGGGTCAATATCTATGTTCATTAATTGTTAAAATCATTTAAATTAAAAATGTTACAGATTAGTCAGGGGATTAGGGTAATCTATTTGAACCGGACGAAGTATTTAAGAAAGAGGGTTACAGGGCTATGTTATCTGACATTACGTAACATTTCTGAACCTACATCCCGACCCCTTCAAGCACAACGATAACGACAGGCTGGCAGGAATATTATATCTTATCCTCCATAATCAGTATACATTTCTCAAAATTCAAAATCTGCTGTCACTGTGCACTGCTCGGAGGCTCGCGGAGGAATGATGTTCCATCGACGAGGCGCTCCCATATATACGAAGGTGACAACGTCGCCCTGGTGACTCAAACTCTGGGCGCTTCCGGCTCTTCCGGTCGTCGGCTGTATGCGATGAATACTTTGGTTTCGTCTTTACACATCCCAACCCCTTCAAGCACAACGATAACGACAGGCTGGCAGGAATATTATATCTTTATCCTCCAAACCGCCAGACCTAGTTAGAGAAAAATAAAAAGGAGAGAGAGGGACAAGCCCTGAGCAACTATACAAGTTGATGACATGTTATAAATGCTTTGCGAGCTTCTCATCCAACTGTCTCTTGATTTCCATCTGGGGTTTTATGTATCTAAAAACACAATTTGACATCCAGAGTCCTCTTCCTTTGATTTCTGACACTGAACAGCCAGAATATGCCATGTGTGTGGCAGACCCACGGCGAAGTGAATGGGAAGAATAATTCCCCACAATATTAGCTTTAAATAGGAATTTTCTCAGTGTCATTGAAAAGCAGCTATACGATAGATAGTCATTGTCTTTCATGGGGAAGATTGGATCATTGAACGAGAATTTCAGCCAATACACAGGGCAAATATCAATGTCTGTTAGCTTATTAATGGGTATATAACTTGGTTTGTCTCTAGCAGAGGTAGTCTTGGAGGAACGAACACGAACTACCATGCCCCAACCATGGAATTTAATGTCTGACCATATTAACGTATGGGGAGATCTAGTGACATAAGACACCCTCATTAATGTCCTAAACATTAATAATATCGCTGTAAACACAGATAATTCTTGCTTATCGTCATAGTTAATAATTTTTGAAATTTCCTTGAGATGGTGTGGAAGCAGAGGATCTTTCCCACACGATGATTCACCTGAAGACTTTGATAATCCTTTCAAAGTTAATTTAATACGGTTGTCGCTCGTTGAAGGTGCAGTGATACCGTATAGCCAATGGTAGAAGCAAATGGCTTGTAAATATGATGACACTGACGAGCTCTTCATGAATCTGCCCAAGAAAGTGATATACCTACACATCGTGGTAATATCGCAAGGAATCGGAGGAATATTGAATTGTTTACAGAACCTTAGATAGCAATTCCACTGCCCAGCACGCAGCTTCCTAGTGGAGGGGGCCAGCGATTTTAGCATCAGATTCTCCGTCTCCAGGTCCAGCGATTTCAGATCTGTTAATAGAATAATTATTTAAAAGCTCAAAACAACATAGATATGTACCACTAAGCATCTCAGATAATTTCCCACGAGTGGATGAGTACGTCATTCTAGACAACGTGTCAGCCACGAAATTGTTTTTTGTGGAGATGTATTTTGGAAGTATGGCAATATCATAGATGAAACAGATCCAGAAAATTTCTCGAAGCCATTGCATGCACGTCTTATTAATGCTTGACCCATTCCTAAGCATGTACATAACCTGGGTATTATCAACAAAGGTTAAAATTGTTTTTCCTCGAAGCTTTTTAGCCCAACGTTGGAGGCCCAATAACAATGGCCAGAGTTCAAGAACATTAATGTTTGAATAATCGACATTAGCTTCTGAGGGGGACAAACCTACATGTTCACACGCTGAATTTAAATAATTTTTTAAGTCTTCGTGCCAGGCACCACAGATCCAGTCATTCTGTAGATAGATACCATAACCCTTTCCTGAAGCGTCTGAGACCATAGGGTGTTCGTACAAAGGGTGTTGAATATATACAACCCCATTAAAAACTTTTGCAAAATTTAGCCACCATTGAAGATCTTGAAGCATAATTTCTGACATCGGGAGACGATTCACCTTCTTCTGGACCATCTCTTTATGGTCGATTCTCACAAAATGTCGTCAATTGGTTGATATGGGTAACAAAATTGGCTTAAAAATTAAATATACCAGAATTCTTAAATATTTTATCTATTTAAAGTTATAGTGCCATACCTGATATGTGCAAAATTGGGAACACTAATATTGAAAACTGCCTTGTATATTGAGGCCTGAATTATTTGCATCATCAAGCGATACAGGGTGGATGGAAACCACAGAATTAAAGGCAAATATTTAATTTAGATGTGGTTTTAATATTTGAATACTGCTGTAATCTGCTTTCAAAGGGACAAAATATTATAACTTAAATATATACATGACATACCTGGGGTATAATGAAACAAAGAAGTGGTATCGCTCAATGACGTTTTTGCTGATTTCATACTTTCTAGAACCATGTATAATTAACATTAATAAGAAATTCTATGACTATTATAGTGAATTTAGCAGTAATTATGGCCAGAATTGATGTGATTTGACACTATGGCAAAATGTATACATACAGCCTTGTGCATTTTGTTTTTCTCATGAATTAATTGGATACATATCACATCATCTGTATCGCTCAATGACTGTATTGCTTGATGATTTTTTTCTTATTAAATACCCAAAAGCTTCATACATAATGGGAACTATGTACAAAAATATGTCTAAAACAATAGATATTGACATAGGCTATATGTGTATATATTGTGACTTATTAATATTTATATGCAAATAAGTTAAATAAATAATAATGTATCGCTCAATGATGCCAAAACTACACAAAAAGCCCTTTATATTATGAAAAGGCATGCTGTCATATGGCTTCTCCAATTAGGCTAATATTAAATATACCAATAAATAATAGAGTTGTGGAGCTCTGTTTTCAGTATCAAGAACCCATTGAATTTAATTCCAATGGTGACTAGCATACTACATGATTGCTGTATCGCTCAATGATGTTTTAATTACACAAAGTGGAAAATGACACTGGAAAAATATCAAATGCACCAACTTGATTTTTGTTTTCGTTTATAAATAGAGGGCCTGCATATATATCCATGTTGTATTTGCAACAAGTTGAAATTACATGATATCTTGGGAATATTGATGTTCAAATTTTGATTTTCATATCTTTTTTCTTTTAAATGTCTAAAAAATGGCATTTTAAGGCATTCAGCAGCGTAAATGTACATTGTAGATAGTGAAAAGTATATACCCACATGTTCCTCTACTCTAGCCCGATCATTTTGTCACATTCATATTAGTTTTTGAATTACATATTACAAATTATGGCCATATTAGTGAAAAAGGCCCATTTGACGACATTTTGTGAGAATCGACCTTATACAGATCATAGCATCTTCTGCTGAAAGTTCTGCCCCCACGAATCACTTGTGAGCAGTGGAGATTAGACCATTGACACTCTCTAAGGATTTCTTCGTAATGAATTTTGCATTGACGTGAGAAGTTAAAATTTCCTTGAGTTTTTTCAATTTTGACATTGGAAGACAAAGTATCATTTCTGCAGAGTCTATTTCAATGCCCAAGTAAGTACATACTTGGCTTGGAGGAGAAACCTTACTCCACGATATATAGAAGCCTAAAAAACGTAGTAATTTCACAATGGTGGTCTGGGCTTCGGTTGATGCTTCTTTAGAGTGAGATAGAGCAATATAGTCGTCTAGGTAATTTACTACCTTGAGTTTAAAATTGTCATTCAGAATGTGGGTAATGAAATCTGATATAAGATTGAAATAGTAGGGGCCCAAACGTGAGCCGAAACACAATCTATTATCAACATAATATTGTTCCTCATCATGTAGTTGCCAACTAAATCCCATGGATCTCCTGTGCTGAGGAGAGATGGGGACGGAACAATAGGCTGACTTTATGTCGCCTACTGTCATATAATCATATTGTTCTAAAATATCTGTGACATCTTGGATATTCTTGTAGGCAAAATCATGGCATAATGAACTACAGAAATTGTTTACCGACCTCATATCTGGGTGTGAACAATCCGTTATAGGGCGAATATCTCCATTAGGCTTAAATACAGCCCCCATTGCGTGGACACATGTAGGTTTGGTAGAAGCTAAAGATACCATGCCTTCATCTAGTTCTGCCGTGACGATACCGTCCATCTTGTGTTTGGCGTCAGTGTCGAGGATAGAGGCGTAATTTCTGCACTCGTAGCCTGGGACATCTTCGTCAACTATTTTAAACCCATCCACGATTCCTGTGAATATTGTCGACCATTCTGCAGATACTTCTGGGCTGGATGAAAACATATAAACAGCAAAGCGACACGGTTTTAGTTGGGTATTTACATTGTTGATCATATGAATGCAACTACATGAACCATCAACACATGCACGATACACAGGAATTATCCTTCCTCCCGGTGTACTAGGTGCTTCAAAAATTGGTTGATCTTGACTAACATGCTCTATCTCAACATTGTCTACGATATTAGTGAAATTTTCCTTATTTTATATATATATAGAATTTTTATTCAGTAAACAATTTACAGAATCGGACATTTACATCTACTGATAGCTCTTCCAGTAAGCCCTTAACAAAGAAAATGAATATACAAAGTTCAGTCGTAAGATAACCACATTAATGATATAGCAATGTACTCAAATTTTTCGTGAGTAGCTTTACAGGATATGTTCGCTTAATTTTTGATCAACTACAATTGAGTATGCTTAAAAATTTCTTTTAGTTGTTTACTCTTATTAATCAAGCTTTGTACTTGCGATTTGAATATAACTCGTAACAATGAGTTTAGTTTTTGATTTTGTTTGCATAGAAAACACTACGCAATTACAATTTTCCTTCTTGTGAATTCTAGATTTCAACAATTATGGACATAGAACATATTACAGTGAAAGAATGAATAACTTGTTCCCCCTCCCTTTTTACGGTAACGAAGTGACATAGTGGAATTTTATAACACCAATTCCACCTCGTCGCCTCTGAGCTAAGATTTTACCCATCGTTATATCGATTATACTTTCCAGGACTACAAGCCTGTGAGATGGCATTAATGACATTAATGTATATATTTACTATACAAGTAATACAATATTCACTGATATATCAGTTTCTACCCTCTTCGTTTGAAACTCTTAAGTAAGGGTCATAGTCATTATAGTAATTGTTTTTTAGATAACTTCTAAATTCTTTAAGCGTAGGGATTACCTGAATTTTTTCCGGAAGGTTATTCCAAAGGGAAGTTAATTGGTATACATATGATTTTTTAAAAGTTTCCACCCTAGGGTGTGGAACTTTCAATATTTTCCCTGATTTTAAACTCCGGAGATTCAAGTTTCTATTGTCGATATTTTTTGAGTCACGAGATTTAATGAAAGCCAAGTTTAATAGGTGGGCATCTCTTCTCGTTTGTAACATAGGTAATTTTAGGCTTTGGTGTATCTCTTCAGAACTAGTCATCTTTGGAAGGTGCAGAATTATTTTAAAAGCTGAGTTCTGCAGAGACTGAAGTTTTTGAAGATGGGACTTAGCGGTGGAACCGAAGAATAGATCACCGTAGTCTAATATTGGCAAAACCATTGTTTTATAAATCAAAAGAAGAGTGTCTTGGTTACATGCCCCATACAACTTTGACATGGCTCTCACCTTACCTCTGACCGTATTGGTCTTTTTAACCATAAACTTTTTAAAATTCACTTTTTGATCTATCTCGATCCCCAAATATTTATAGGCTATAACATTTTCAAGTTTTTGGCCATTGATAACATAATTTGTTGCCACTCTGTGCTGCCTGTTACTAGAACTGATGGTTACCGTCTTGCATTTATTTATATTTAGTGAAATTTTGTTAATAGCACACCACTTTTCTATATTGTTAAGATCCGACTGAAGGTCATTTACAGTATCAAGACCCAGCGGTTTTTCTTTATAAATTACAGTGTCGTCTGCAAAAAGTTGTATAAAGCTATTATTTGTAACATCACATAAGTCGTTTATATAAACGATAAACATCAGAGGTCCTAATGATGTCCCCTGAGGGACTCCACAGGTAACTGGTTTCAGGGAGGAGAGGTGACCGTCCACGATGACCCTTTGATTTCTGTTTTCGAGGTAATTTTTAAACCAGCCTAAAGATTTCTGTCCCACCCCAATTTTTTCCAATTTTTGTAGTAATAAAACATGATTTACAGTATCAAAGGCTTTTTTAAAGTCTAAAAATATTAAATCAACAGCCTTTTTATTATTGATACTATTATATACCCTCTCTAGTAATTGGTCATGAGCCTCGTTTATGGACCTCCCCTTCCTGAACCCAAACTGATCCTTACACAATAGGTTGTTTCTTTCTAAGTAACTTGCAAGTTGGCTCTGAATACAATATTCTAATACCTTGGCAGGCAGATTTATAACAGATATTGGCCTATAGTTTCCGGCTATTTTTCTATTTCCCTCTTTAAACAGTGGGGTTACATTTGCTTTTTTAAAATCTAAGGGGATCTGAGAGTTCTCAATAGTGAGATTATATAAGTAAGAAAACTGTTGACTTAACGCACGTATACAAGGTTTGAGGATTTTTGTAGGGAGAAGGTCTATCCCAGATGCCTTATAGTTTCCAATTCTTTTTAAGGCAGCTTCAACTTGAAATCTATCTATAGGTTGTAAATTGAACGATTCTCGTTCATCCCCGTTCTTTAAGGTTTTGTTTTGTTTATTCCCCTGAGACAGTAAAGATGTGTCTGTATCAGAGTCATCTAATTTTATTTTACTGGCTAATGTTGGCCCTATATTTACGAAGAAATCATTTATTGCTTCTGCTGCCTCTTCTCCTCTTAACATATTTCTATTTTCGGTATTTATAGTAATTTCTTCCCCTTTCCCTTTGGCTTTCTCAGGGTTTAAAAGGGGTTTTAAAATATTCCACATTTTATGCGGGTCATTTTTATTCTCCGAAATCTGATCTTTTATGTATTTGTCCTTGGCCTTTTTAACTTCCTCGACTACCTTGCATCTAAGACCTCTGGCCTTCTCCCAGTCCTCTTTTTTCATGGTCCTTCTAGCTACCCTATAAGCCTTATCCCTTGACTTGGACAGATTTAATATAACATCACTATACCACTCTGGCATTTTTCTAACATTTTTAAATTCCTTTAAAGGGCACATTCTGTTGACGTACTTGTCTATATTTGAGAATATAATTTCCCAGGCTTTCTCTACATTTCTCGTTTGGTACAGGTCACTCCAGTCTAGGTCGGACAGTATATCCTTTAGAATCCTAGTGTCTAGGCATTTTGTGTTTCTGGCAGTAAAAGTTTCTGTTTTATAAGAATTTCTCTCCTTTTTTATTTGCATAAAAATAGGGAGATGATCACTAGCATTGATATCTATAGTGCCAGTGTTTTTTAGGATTTTTATATTTGTATATATGTGATCGATAAGGGTTGAAGATTTTATCCCTATCCTGGTATTTGTTTTTATCACCTGCTGCAGATTAAATTTGCCTATCAAGTTTCTAAAAGACTCTGCCCCAGACCTGGTGCCAGTATCCACATTGGAGGCTTCATAATTGAAATCTCCCGTAATAATAATATCTTTTGATGTATCTAAATCATTTAATACATTGTCTAGAAAAGCCAGTGCCCTTGTTAGGTCCCCTTGCGGGGGTCTGTACACATTGAGGATAATTTTGTCCTTAACAAATTTTTTCTTAACCTCAAAGACTTGCACCTCGATATGTTCGTTAGATAAATTAAGTGAGTCATTATTTCCGTCGATTATCTCCAGAGACTGGTGTACATAGGATAGTAGGCCTCCCCCTCTTCTCTTTCTTATTCTGTCATTTCTTACAATTTTATAGTTTTGTAGGTTTAATTCGCTATTGGAAACATTACCATTAAGCCAAGTTTCCTGTATTGACAATATAGAAGGCTCAGTGTCTAAAACGAATTGTCGAACTTGATCGACTTTTTGTTTCAGGCTTCGAACATTCCAAGAAATAAGTTTTATCCCTTTCATTTGTTTAACCTTGCTCGTGAGTATACATTCGTTTGAACAAAATTGTTCAATATTATTTCCTGAGTTATCCATTGTTTATTATTGGATAATTTCTCCTTCTACAGTGAAGGATTTCTATTAATTTACCCGAGCAGGCAAACTTTCTTATGTCAAAGCTACATGGCTTACCCAAAAAATACATAACAAGCATTAAAGATACAATATGAAATACAATAGGAGGTAGGGATCCTGTTCCCCCGAAGGATTTTACATGAAAATGTTATTTAAATCAGTTGTTAATTTTGTGGAATTTTTATATTTTTAAATAACCATAAGCTTAAGAGGGGAACCTCCCGTACAAATTGTACATCGCCTTAAGTATTTTGTCATTATTCCTTGTATAGTTAACACCGATCCTATAGTCATGTTAAATTTTATATAGTAAGAGTCAAGTCAACAAGGAGGCACATACCTTATCGTTAACTGATCATCTCTCCATAGCGCGTAATGACTTTGACCACCGATAATTTAATAGTCATTTATAACAGTATAATCATACTGTTTTGAATGGAGATACTGTGAGAGTGAAACATTCTTCCTGAAGTCGGGCTAGAGAAAACTCCTGTCTCAGGAGAGAATGTCTCACCTCAGGCAAACCATCCATGCAGAATATATAATTCTATACGGTAAGACAATTTCGCAGAATTTATTTTGATCAAGCAGTCTCTAAAATTGGAGAAAAATTCTGTGGTACCATAACACGACATTAAATGTATTGTAACCACCCACGTGATAACAAGTAAAATACAGGCTTATACCATCCGTTACTATTATATTTTGTGGTAAGTCTTAATTAGGTCTTCTGCTACTCCACGTCGGAGGGCTGGAGATAAATGACAACCGTCATCATCTAATAGGTGATAGTAAGTTGAGTACATGGATCTCAATGTGGTTTTGTGCTTCCTTCGAGCCCTGTGGTGGTGTACAAGGTTGCAGAAATAGGGAGTAGGAACGTGGTGAAGTTTGTTTCGTAACTTTACTGCATTGTTGAATGCTATAACTTCTCTGTCCAACAGTTCTTGGTCCTCCTCTATAGCATTCAATTTGCTGACTGTTAAGATTTTCCTTAAGGAGCTTGTATAATTGGCGACGTGTTGGTTGTAAGTTACTAATTTCAAACCGATAGTCGGTCCAAAAATTATGGTTGGCGGAGGCATGGTTGTGGGATAGTAGGACACTATTAGTTGACTAGCCTGTTCCATCTGGTCTGTAGCATCGGTATCGACCTCTGTTTCACTCATAAAACGTAAACCCACCTCCTTCGTCAGCGGACATTTGAAGGTAATATTGCATATACCTGAGAGGATAAAAAGATTTCTAGGCCTACTCAGAACAATAGTGTTTTTCGCCCTTTTGACGAGGGAAACTGTGCTCGCTCCAGGAGCAACGAATACATCGGTGTCTATGGCCGGTGCTATAGCCTGAAGGTCGAGTGATAGATTCCTACCTCGTGAGTCTGCTATCACCAGCATTTCTCTCCTCCCGCCATTCATATTTATCAGGGATCGAAGTTATGGTTAATTCTCTCCTGGTAATGTCTATCCTGCTCGTAATTCCTCTCTTATCTCTTCTAATATCCTACCAAAAGCGTTCTCGCCTGAGAAGGATTTGAGCTTAATTTTCAGGGTTATATTCTTCAATAATCACGAGTTACCGATTACCTTGTTTGCTGTCAAATACCTGGGCGCGGCCATCTTTATTGCAGCCTTGACCCTGACCCCCACTGACCTCTCGTGGGAAATCTCACGGTTGGCGAGAGTTGCTAAGTAAAATGGCGTCCTTGGTAAACGTTCGAACAACAACTGGAATATTTAACTCGTGATTCTCCGGATCCTATTTGCTGGATACCTTCTGGTTAGTACAGATTTTAGCAGAATGTTCCCCGATATGGCAGCGAGAACATTTATGAGAATAAACACAGTTCTTTGTGTTACAACCCGCCTCAGAATTAAATCGATAGCAGAAACCTTCCTTCGCTGCAGAGCCAGAGGGGCAGGTCTTAGAGTTAGCCTTAGTGGGTTGGGCACGTTTTGTATTTTCGAAGCTATAACACTTGAACATTTCCTCTTGGTTAATTTTGCCGAATGCTGAAAGGCCCGATTTCTTTGCTCTAATCCTAACTGCTTTGTCGTAAGAGATAGACGCCTTTGCGGTATACGTATGAGAAACTTCCTTGTCGCACATTGATATAGCATGGCTGATTAAACCCGATACATCTTTACCCTGAGCATAAAACATTTGCAAAGTTTTTAACGTTACCAAAATCAACTAGTCAAATGATTCAACTACTTCACCCTTCTCCATATGGTGCTCGTGGCTGAACTTGTTGTTCTTCTTGTCTTTCTTCTTCCTACGATTCCTCGTCGCGCGAGCGGTAGACCCCGACGATGAACTTGAGCTTGAACGGGAATCACTCGATGAATCGCTGGGGGAGGAAACGTCATATCTGCTCGGCCTGGTCTTCTCCCATCCGATTTGGTTGCTTGGTTCTTCATCGGTGGCTTTCGTAGCGATAGATTCTGCTATGCCCCTCACCATGCCTTCGAGCACACTCATGCGACCCGATAAATCAATCTGATTATCGGAGTAGAGTCAAGAATTTTCTCTCTGCTCTGAGCCATTTCTGCATTAATAACGACAGATTTAACAGCTTTAACAGCAGGCTTCCTCTTCACACACTTTTTTACTTTTTTCTTATGCCTTATCTCACACCTGTTGCAAAATCGCAGCATCGTTCAGCTATTCTGATTAAATTAAGCCCGAATTCAAAATCTGCTGTCGATGTGCACTGCTCGGAGGCTCGCGGAGGAATGATGTTCCATCGACGAGGCGCTCCCTTATATACGAAGGTGACAACGTCGCCCTGGTGACTCGAGCTCCGGGCGCTTCCGCCTCTTCCGGTCGTCGGCTGTATGCGATGAATACTTTGGTTTCGTCTTTACAATTATATTAATCATCGCCCTTTTATCATTATTATCATACTTCCAAAATCGCTAATTATGTTAATACCATAGCATGGTCCTATGCAAGTTTACCATTCAGGATATGCCTCTATATTATGTTATATCACTAGCATCATGGGCAATACCCATATTCACACTTTCTTTATCCATTAATGTAGAAGTCCCAGCTTGATGATAAATATTATATACCAAACATGTGCGACTATTCGAAGTTAACAAAAGAAAAATCGAGGTCCTCCGCTAAGAGATAGAAGCAAACGCTTTGCTAGTCATGTTTGCACTGACTCTGTATGCTGTGCACTTATCGGGAAATATGCCACATGAGGCCAAGGTGGTATAGCTATCTGTTTTCGTCCTTTCCCAAAGCCATAGAGACGCCGAAGACCCAATGCAGATAGTGATGGAATCCTAATCTGTGTGATCCATCTTGCACTGACAAAGGCCCCCATACACATAATATAAGTAGAGATTGATGGTAATCACAGGGCGAAGGGCTATACTGCATGAATTTCGCAGGTCGATGTTCAGCTTACATTACATGGGGACATAAGGCACATACGCCAAATTGTATTTGTTAAGAATGCATGAGTGTTGTCATGGTTATCATTGAATGCAGTATTTTTAGTTTTAGTTTTAATGTTTGTTTTAGTTTTCATCGTTTATCGATATAACCATATTATACAGAAATATAACAAGGGATTCACCAGCAGGTAGTTCAAGTTATTAATTCTATCGACTCCATCCTTTGTATTTTCATTTTCATTTTGTCTCGTTTGATAATAACCTTTGAATATAATGTTGAAGAGTGAAGAGCTAGTGTATGAGGAAAATAAAATAGAGACAAGAGGCTTTAGATCCGGGGATCCGACTGACAGCTTTTATTTGGTTAAACATACATGAACGAAGAAATGGTCGTTGGTAACTGTGAATGGCCATACCAACTCTGATGTTACCTGATCCTCTTACTAGAGTTGCACAATACTGCAAATAATTTATTTAATGATAAGTAATCATAGTCATTAGACTTCATGATTAATTTAGACTATTAGATAATTGATGATAATGTGGTTAATCATTGTTACGTCATGATTACGTAATATGATATAACATTATTATCATCGATGGTATAACAAATGTGAAGAGTACTAACTTTTTAGACGGATTCTTTAAGAAGAAGCCATTTTTTCTAAGAAGAAGACATGAGAGGCTAGACACAAAGCTAGAGCTCTACCAACAGTTAACTGTTGTATAAGCTAAAGAAGGAATTGTCTGTGTGAATTCAGGACTACAATTTCTCCCCTTCCTTCGATGGGTTAGAATTAAAATTACTACCCACCATTGAGTATATAGGCTAGTCCTACCGGCTGGGAATTTCACACGTAGTACTTAATGACATTTTCCCCAACCTACAGAGGAAGGAATTGCCAGAAGAAAACTACTTTCCATAGCTTATACAACAGGGGGCAGGCATTCATTAGGGGACCAAGCTTTCTCCCCGTACATCAGTCAGAAAATAACGCAAAATATTGATCTCCAAAGCTAAAAATGTAGAGGTAATTGTGAGACATGTCAATTCGTGGGTTAATTATGATGAGTGGTAACTGCCAGAAAGTTACTAATGTTCATTATTCCAAATTTTCTATATATAGAAAAATAAGTTAAAAAGATTTAATCGGCTGTATCTAAAATAAATTAAAACGATTTAATTGACAGTATCTGACAATAACTGTGACTTGACCATCCTTTACATCTAACCGGAATCCGTCTTCATTTCCCTTGGAAACGCAAATTTGTAAAATTATTCTGACACCAGTCGTTGTTTACATTAGAATTCAAAAACCGGAAACAAATGGATGTATATAGATTATAAAGTGTTAATTGTAAGTCATTCTTGTTCACATCTTTTCGTCTCTGATGCTACTCGATCAGGTTACCCCCACCCCGCCTCAATGACAACCTAATAATTCTATTATTCGTATGATGCATAATGTATAGATATATTTGTGCGTGCGCGCTGTATACAACACACATATTGTTGAGGTTAAGGGGGGCAATTGCAAGTATTTTCCTAGTTATACAATGAGAATGCTACCTCCTGGAGCATAGGCGTCATTGTGTGCAGAGCGAGCTTTGGCGATGGTGAACCAACCGTCACGACTTTGGCCTTCAGGGCTATGTACATGCACTGGGCACGCGCAATCATAAACTGGAAATAGTCGGCCGGAATATTGCATTTTTCCGGAGCACAGTATACACAGTGGGATTTCTAAGAGTAATGCTACACGACTAACGTTTTAGTGCAAGTAGATCTACTGTTAATGGTAAGCTGTAATGTAATATAGAATTTTTATTGGGAGGCTATGATCAAATATAATTATAGCAGATGAACCACTAAGATGGTGATAGGGACGAAACATTTGGAAAGATATATTTTGTTGACATGCGGCTAAATGGCCAGTCCATCCAGTTATTCTACCTGTTATGTATGCACCAAGCCTGAAGCAAATTGATTTCGGCGTGTACATGCTTTTGATAGCCGAAAGCTAAAGGTATTTTGATAAGACTTCCGATGATATATATTTTTTTTATTGCAGAATCGGCCGTACATCTAAATGTTTTGATCAAAAAACGCATGTCACCAAGTGGATGTGTTCTTGCGTCGCCTCCATTTACACAGTATAATAATTAACAATCATCTACCAACAATATTATAATTCACTGTAACCTCGGAAATGTTTACATCATCCTATATATACTTCTCCATTTTAAATCGAACAAATACAAAGTTCACCAAGAATATAGTCCTTCAATTCTATTATGTAGTCGGTGTCAACAATAAGGAAGCACTCTTTGTTATACTATTCTGTAGGCACATAATCGCCTAGCCCTTATAAGGGAATTACATAAAATAGGGACAATTCAATAACCACAACTCTTTCTGATATAGTATTTAGACATCAATCGATTCGATAAGCCTCTTCCAATACATTTCTTTCAATAGGCTACCAAAAGATATCAAATCCTCACAATTTCTATAATCACCAAGAAGGTTATTCCATAGCAACACCCCCTATAGGAAGCACTCTTTCACATTCTCTCTGACCTTGGTCGAAAAGATTTAAAAATTAAACCCCCACCTCCCTCTCAGTGTTTTCCCCTTGTCACTCAAATCTACATATGTTTCCTTTTTTCTAAAGAGTGTCTTGATCAACGCGATTTCACGTCTATGTTCGAGAGATAATATCTTTCCTCTTACTAACAATTCCTTTTTTGAATCATTCCACCCAAATGCCAAACGCAGGGCTCGGAAACATACTTTTTGTAGTTTCTTTTGAGACCCAATATTGCTGTTCATAATCATTGGTCCAGCGTACTCTAGCAGTGGTAGTACATACGTTTTGCATAAAAACCAACACAGATCACCGTTAACAGATTTTCTTCTTTTTGTTATACCTTTTTGTTATACTCTCATGATCTTTTATTTTCTCTATCTCAGGCACCACCTCATTGACATTAAAATTATTTTAAATATCAAATTATTTCATATCTGTAAGTGCACGTAAGGAATACTTTACTGTATTTTGCCAAACGGTGGTATATACTGGTGTGGTGATTGTTTACTACCTCGGAGCAAATTTCTTGTGAATGAATAATCTTTTAACTATTTTTATATTTTTGTTATTGAATAGTGGTGGGAAAACATTCCATTCGCTTATGTGCGCCTACTTGATTCTAGAGGAGAACAGATATTATTACCCAAGAAAGATTGTTGTCAAATGTGTTGATGCCTGAAGGGTTGTAAGAGCAGTTAGGGCCCAGCTGGTTCTAGCTATCCATATTACCTGCTTGAATGTTCATGCATAGACGATCATCGATTGAAACTCCCAGGTATTTAAATACAGAGACCTATTCAACACCTCATCTTCACATTTCAGCATAATAACATTTACATCTGCGCGACCATTACTAAAGATTTGGAATTTCAATTTTCTTTTTATTATAATGGAAAATTAGTTAAAGATGAATTTTCACTAGGGAAAATAACTATTACATTTAAGCACTTGCCTCAAAAAGACATTACTTTCAGAGGATACAATGAAATGAAAAACCAGAATGTTATTCAGTTGATATTGTTGAACGTCAAATATTAAGTACGACTTTAATTTTGTTAATTAAAGCCAAATCAGAAGTAGCTTGTTATATAGGTAGACGAAGCTTGTAACACCTAACCTGCACGACCGCTGAATGACAATCTGGTGTACCAGAGCTCTTTTTATACCCTGGTTTTGGGTTTGGATTTCCCGCCAGATCTCCGATCCCTGGGTCATGTGACCTCGATCCAGTCCATATATGTGTAGTGTTTAGACTTGCACTAGACTTGCACTAGACTCTAGTCTTATTGAATAGAGTTGGCAGGGGAGGGGGAGTGGGAGTGGGTTTGTGTTGGGTGATGGGAGGGAGGGTGGGGTTATGTGTCTAGTGTTATATTAATTATTTATTTGTTTATTAATTTCTTTTTGAAATATAAGATGGCTGGTTTTTTAGAGCGGTTTCGGCTAAGGGCCTCATCAGGTGCTTTGTTAGATTTTAGTTCTCTTCCCTTCTTACACTGTCTTGAATAGACTAGTTGAGGGGCGGTCCAATGAATTATTTTCATTGTTATACTATTTTATTTTTCTTAATGTTTTTCTAGGGATTTTTTGGTTGGGAAAGTGAGGTAACATTTGATTGTTATTCACTCTTGTCATTCAAAAGAGTACAGGTATTGGTGTGAGCCTAACCTCATTAGGGAATACTTTTTGTAATTCTTTTACCCTCTTTGGATACTGGATGAGAGCTATTACATAATGTGCAAGTCTGGTCCAGGTCCTTGGAACTGGCAAAAAAAATTTTTGGTGAGGTTTGGTGAGGTTTTTGGCTCATTTGAATTCGGAATCCTTTACATTTATACCATATGGTTGGTATGTCTGTAGCCTATGGATCCAATTGTGTTCAATCAGAATCCTCAGGTCTTTCGCTCTCTTGCTCTCTGGGTGTTGGTATATAAAGTCAATTATTTGTATTTCAAAGTTGTGTATACCTTTGTGGTTTGGTAGGTTGAAGTGTTTCCCTACTTCTGACTTGGTTCTATTATGTTTTATGTCTGCCATGTGTTCGCTTGCTCTCTTCCATAGGGTTCTTTTTGTCTGTCCTATGTATTGATGATTGCATTTTTTGCATGAGATACAGTATATTATGTTGGAGCTGCCGCAATTCACATTGGTTTTTACCTCTGTCTTTCTTTTGTTTGTTCCCTTTATGGGATTTTCTCTGTTTATCTTTTGACACTTTTTGTGCTCGCATTTGTTGGTGGTTTTTTCTTTCTCCTTCTTTTCTTTCTCTGGGTGGTAATCTAGTTTTGCTCTTATTAGGTGTTCTCTTAGATTTTTGGGTCTTTTGTACCCGCATATTAGGTTCTTTTCATGTAGGCTTTTTGTCTGTTTTGACTTGCCTAGAAGGTGCCAGTTTTTCTTCAGTATTTTGCTAGCCTTGTTGTAGTTAGGTCTGAACATTCCTATGTGATGTATGTTATTTCTCTCTTCTTTTTTGGGGTCTTCTTCATTTTTTCTTTCTTTTTCCTCATTTTCTTTTTCCTTTCTGTCTTTTAGTGCTTTGTTTAGTGCCTTTTGGATCACGTTTTCCGGGTAGCCCCTTCTTATGAAGTGTTTGCTTTTGTCTTTGCTGTGCATGTGGAAGTCTTCTTCCTTTGTGCAAATCTTGTTAATGCGTGTGAACTGGCTATATGGTAAGCTTTTCTTGCATTGTGGCGGATGGGCTGAGCTGTAATGCAGATAGTTATTCTTATCTGTTGGTTTAGTGTACAGTGTTGTGTACAGATCGCCGTTTGTGTCTTTTCTGACTTTTGTGTCCAGGAAATTAATCTCCTTTGTGGAGTATTCGGAGGTGAACTTTATTGAATGGTGGAAGTTGTTCAATTCGTTTATGAATTCCCTAAGTTTTTCTTCCCCATGGGTCCATATGAAAAAGATATCGTCTATGTATCTCTTCCATACGGTTGGTTTGTGCGTTGCTTGTTTTAGCATTCGTTCTTCCAGGTCCCTCATGAATATATTGGCATATGAGGGTGCCAGTGCTGTGCCCATGGCTGTCCCTCCTATTTGGAGGTAGTTTTGCCCGTTATACTGGAAGTTATTGCACTTTAGTACCTTTTTTAGCAGTTCGTTCAGGGTTTCGTTAGTTGGGAGTTCGGTTTTGTTCCTTTTTGCGTTCAGCATTTTCTCTACTACTTCGATTCCCTCTTTGTTGGGGATATTTGTATAGAGTGCACTTACATCTAGTGTGCCTAGAATGTCGGTGTCTCTCAGTTTCTCTGTACTTTTTATCATTTCTATAAATTCTCCTGTGTCTTTTATATATGACTGCCCTTCTTTTACTAGGGGTTGTAGGAAGATATCTACGAAATTTGATATCTTTTCTGTAAAAAAAAAATTTTTTTTTGCCAGTTCCAAGGACCTGGACCAGACTTGCACATTATGTAATAGCTCTCATCCATTATCCAAAGATGGTAAAAGAATTACAAACAGAAGTAGCTTGTTGTCAACAACCCGAATGAGCTCTCTTGAACAAAAATTGTCCTCATTATGAACGAGCAAAGAGACAGCAAATTCAGTTTCAATGATTTATTAATCTTTTGGGGAAAAACATGTTATATATTTTGAGTCATAATTATAGTTGATCGATTAGGATATTGTAATCCACGAGAGTTACTTTTCAAAAAGGTTTTGATCTTCAGACACACAGATATAGTCCCTATGAGTATTATAAATTTCAGATACTAGAAGATGCCATAAGGGAGGTGGGCGGGAAGAAACGTTTTGTCCGATGTCGTTGGACGGTGATGGTTTCAAGGAGGATGAGTGAGGAAGTCGTATGAAAGCAAGTCCCTCTTCCTGACTATATCAAACAAATGATGTAGATTACACTGATCTATGGACAGTAAAAGAGATTTCGCATGCTACTGACAACATGGCTGCGATATGCTGTCAATGTGGGAACACTATTTGTATCATAAGGAAACGACGGACTGGTCAATTTCCTCAGTGGAAATCCCATAGGGCATTTACTGGAAGACCTGTTACGTAACAGATGTAATTACCCTTTGTCACATCAGACAACAAAGAATATTTGATTTGATGATGATTGGTTTGATAGGGAGAAATGTGTCGTCATTTGAGATTAATCAAATTATTAAATATTAGGATTTAAGGTAATCTATAAATAACATTCAGGCAATAAAAAATAATTTCAGATAAAAATAGGCATGTTTACTTGTTGAAAAACTAGAATTTTTATATCATATGATCCTATTGAGAAATTCTATTTCCTTTATCATTCGAGTATGATGTTCCAAAAAGTTAAATTATCGACATTATGAGTATTCCTCCCCAGTACAGTAACTGAGCAGAGAGTGAGTGTGGGGAATTGATATTTTATTACCTTAAAATATACAAGAGTATGTTGGATAGTACAAAGGTGAAAAAAAATCAATAATTATGGTAATTAGATTGTGTAATTGTTTACAAGGGTAATTAAGTTGATAATCACATGAGTAAATAATGGATGATATAATTATATTGTGTAATTGATTACAAGCTTTAAGTTAATTAAGAATTACATGAGTAATTAATGAATAGATATTATTAATATAGGCCCCCACTCGCAGGAGTGGGAGGGTGGGTCGAAGAAGAAGAGGGGCAGGGGGTTAGGATGGAGGAGAAGCTGGAGGAGAAGTGAGGGCGATGCGCTGAGCGCAGTGTGCGAGAGGAAGCCTAGAGCTATAGGGATTAGAGGTAGGGGGCGGTGTTGTGGGTATCACTCTGTCTGTCGCCACTAGGGACAATCACAATGCCCCGCAATCACACAATAATAATTCCTGGATCATTAAAAAAATATCTCGAACTGCTTCATTTCCTGTCCATCGCAAAGCCATACGATAATATCATTTATCTTCTTTATCTCACAAAAAAGGAGTGCATTTTACATCTTCTAATAGAAACGTTGTCTAGCAGTCTGAGGTGTATTTATAAAAGCATCAATGACACTTCCATACATTACACGCAGAATAGTCACACCTTAAAATAAGGTCACGCCAATGTGACAGCGTTCCTGATTAACCACCTCTGTTACAGACGGCCCAGCTAAATCCCCGCCCACACAGGGCCGTTTTAGAGGCCAATTTAAGGTCCCGACTAGTTCTAGGATTTCAAATGAAATCCTTGTTTGTTTTTTTAAATCGGGCCAGTGTGGGTCTAGTCTCGATTTATCGGGAAATTCTAGAATTAATCGTGGACTAATCGGGTTATTTTGCGACCCGATTTGGGGAATTTCTAATTTGAATTAGAAATTAATAAACGAAGTATGCATGTAATGCTTTAAACAATTTTGCACGTGGTAGGTATCGACATGAGGGTGATAACGTTTTTTAGTTTGTGAAAATATTCCTACTAGAAGAAAGGTTACAAAAGTATTTCCCTTCGGGGAAGCAGAATACAGGCTTATAGAATCGGCCCCCAAATCGGTTATGCCGATTTCAGTTTGTATTGGGGAGAAATCGGGACTCAAATCGGCTCAAATACGCCCGATTTCATGAAATATTGCTAGGATTTCAGCCCCGATTGGTCGGTACACCCCAACTCAGGCCATTTTTAAAATTTGTTTTTTGTGGGTAGGGTTTAAACCGGTTTAACAGTCTGGCATCATTATAGGTATCAACACACAGACCTCCTATCGTCCACAGTCCACAACATGTGGGTACTCATTAGCCTACATTCCATTAATTAAGAACATACAACAAAAATTGTTTTCCTGAAGCCACCGGATTGAAGCAATATAGGTTGGCTGTTATTAAAGCTGAGTAAAACCAAGAATTTATAGGATACATGTACTTCCATACATAGTGGGTAAGAATGAGAGTAGGCCTAATATGTAGGCCTATTGTTCAGTTTCAGTGGAGCTCCAACAACTCCTTTTTATTAAACGTTCTTAACAACTACGGTATAATCTTTAAATTGGTCGGTAATGTATGTTAAGATAGAACTTAACGCGAGCTGCATATGTGACAATGTATTCACAAAACGTGAGTGGATTTTGGTGAATGTCTTTCACAAGTGCCGAAGGCATGCATGAAAGAGATTCACCAAAAGCCACAAGCGTTTTGTGAATGCGTTGTTGCATATGCAGCTCAAGTTTAGTTCTATTTTTGTGCCATGATATATATTTAAGAGTTATTTAATCATTATTTACCGTCATTTCATGTCTCGCAACCCTCTGACTTGGCAAAAACAAGCGCCTAGCTACAACGTTGCATCATGAAATGAGCGCGTCATAAAATGAGCTTCATTGATTGGCGCAGCTAGATTTACTTAACCAATCAAAATAGCAGGAGTAAATTGGCTGCATTTGAAAAGCGGATTCCCCCAGTGAATTCGCTCGTCACTCGCGCCTGACTGCACCACTGAACAGTCACTTTCACCCACCCACCTTCACAATAAAAAAAATGTGTAAACCAATCCATTGTATAATTCTTTATACTCATCTTATACTGTTACACTGATTATCATCGTTGTCAATGCACTATGATTTGTTTTACCTCTGAATCAAAGACAATTTTACGGGCAATGTTACTTGTGTATATACTTACTGATTTGCTAATATTATTATAATTTAAAGAAATATTTTATGTTCAGGAATCGTATGCATTCCCTTTTAAACCCAGAGAGTATAGTGAGGTGCCATAACAACTGCCAACTTGTCCTATACTACTTATGCCTCTCACCTCAGTACCTTTACTATTCAATTCAAATCAATTAAAGAATTCTTTATTGCTGATGTTATTACTAGTGTTTGGGATTAGGGAGGTTTAGCAAGTCTAACCTATATCTGAACCAAAACGTACCCATCTCTGATATACAAACATATGTTAAAAGGAAAAAAGATCTTCAGCAAAACATGGCGGGAAAAACGTAACGTATCAAGCAAAATATTTCAGCTCACAATTTAATATTCATACATAAAAATGCAACGATCAGGTCCTATATTTCACACTTCACTGATTCAATCAGTCATAGATTTCACACCTAGACGTTATTGAAGGCTGATTGACAGCCTTTCTAGGTTTAGCCAAGGGAGTTGATTGGCTGTTAGTTAGATGCTTCTCCAACCATGATAGGTCTGCAGAAGGCCCTCCCACCTCCCACACCATCCCTCTGCCCACCACCCCCCTCACCTGCCTCAGGTGCTCAAATGGACACTGCTGCCCAACACATTTTCTAAATTTTAAAAGTAAATTACCAACTATTTAGCCTAGCCTAGCTTACTACTTTTTTATACAACCAACTTTTTTTTTACGACCAACTTTTTTTTATGACCATTTTTTTTACGACCAACTTTTTTTTTACAACCAACTTTTTTTTACAGCCCTGGCTATTGTTTCCCTCTTCAAGAATCAAACTACTGTATAACTATAAGTTGACATCAGGCACAAATGATTGTGGCTGAGAAAATCGTTTCCAGTGGAAACGCCAAGTATATGAATTAAGTTGACACTGATTACAAAGTTAAATATGTTAACAGTTGATCAAATCGGTGCATAACTTGATAATTAGTTAACTTAGTACTTGTTGAAATGGGTATCAGCCTCACAGTTTGGATTTTTACCAATAATCATGTGCCCTCCTCTGCCTTAATCGCAACAAAAAGTCAAGTGTATTAACTGCATGGCTTTTAGAGGAGATAGCCTCTCACACAATCAAATGTTCCTACATCTCGACAATAGAAAACCATTAGTTTCATGTGGTTCCATTTCTTAATAGCTATTACAATGTCTATGTTTGGACAGATAGTTATATAACATGACATTCTTTGTTAGCTTGAGCAATATATTCTCATAGTTGATAGTATACTTCTACCATTTCCTATAAACACATCTCATCATTGTTGATCGAGGTTAAGAACTAAGTACTCGTGTGATTAAGTGACTCTTGTTTACACTTAATTTTGCATCCAACGCGCGACATGCGGCCGCTTGTTGGATACAAAATTAAGTGTAAACTCAAGCCATTGAATCACACTTGTAGTCCTAACCTCTTGTACAGTTCTATCGAAAGATAATAAGGTGAACATATCTTATGGGATTCGTCAGTTCGCCTATGGATATCCTGAGACTATGGTCAATATCTGGCCAAATATGATTACCTTCCCATTGAGAACCCCTGGGAGCAGCCGTGAATAGGCAGAGATTGTCTATTTCTGAGGCATTAATTTGAAATTGAATTCCAATCTCAGAAGGGTTGGTGTTGATCCAACACTGGCTCAATGTGTGCTGATAACCGTCAGGGTTTACCAGGAACCCACTGGAAGACTTTGAACCTAGGTTTCAAAACTGGGCCTTCCTTTTTGTAGTCATCATATATGCAAATAAAAAATGTCTTGAATTGAATTGAACCAACCACCACGTATACGATATTAATTAATGTGGTAGTTTTAAAATAGATCGAATTCCATTACTTCCAGTGAAGTGATTATTTCTAATGATATTTGAACGTGCATTGGACTACTCTTTAACACTGCAATCGAATTAGCCAATGTTGGGACGTAAAACCTTGTTACATTAAATGAACTTGTGGTACTTTGGAATTTCCTTTTAAGTACTAAATAAACGTGGAAATGAATTAATGTTTTCAGATAGTGATGTGTGCGAAGGTCTAGCGTATAATGTTTGCATGGAATTAGCTAGATTATTGTTGATATTACTGGTTGTAGGGAATGAAACTATGTAATATCACGCAGTCATATATATAAGTATCAAATAGTAATGTTACCGTTTTAATTGTAGAAGCTCACACTTTGCCCTTCCTGGGAAACAAATTAGAGAATAGGTGGTGACCTTAATTGTCCAAGGAAGACGAATCAAATAAAATGAAACTATATCAGCGGTTTAGAAATATTATATCATAAAGGCTGGCGAGGTCCTTCCGTTTGGTTCGAGTCAATCAATATGAGCCCCTGGGGATTATATTAGCCGGAGGCTGGCCTGCGACAATATGGTATATCAGGTTAGGCGTCGGTTTTGAGTAGCCCCGGTCGCAGCAGTCTGTTCAATTAGCATTTGCTTAATTCCCTGTCTCAGCTTTTGCTTCATTGTCGGTTGTTATTTCCCCCACTATTAGGCCTACTGTTTAGCTATAGCGCCATTGAAAAGATTCTATGCTATTGTCATTACCCGATGTTACGCCTGGCCTCTGCAGCATAAATCTGTGTTCACCCGTGTTTATCATCAGATTGTATTAATTGCCTCTTTCTTATTCTATAAATAATAATAAATTAATGTGACACACTCTGCAAAAACGGATCTTATGTAAGGGGGACATAAGACCCGTTTTCGCAAAGCGACAATAAAGCTGTTGATATGAGTTGGGCCAGAACTTGTAAGTATCTTGTAATGGAGCAGTTGCTGTTATACTGTTTTTTTAAATGATTTATCTATACTGGGTCACCGAGTTCCTTTACAGGGGTTTTCACTCGGCCCAGATATAAGCAGTTGGTACATAGTTTGAAACAAAGTCGATGATACTTATCGCGTGAAGTCGTTCAGGAGTTATGCCCATGCCAGGTCTGCTAGCTATATAGTGATTTTCCAGGTGAATAAACAATGCACAAAGTTCGTATTTTTATGCACATGAACAAAACGGTGTGGTTTTAAAATGACAATAATCAAACTGTTTACACCTCGTCCATCAAATAGAATTCTTCTTGCGTAGTCAATTAGAGTACTAAGTACCATTATCATGCAGAGTATAGACGCAGCGATATAATAAAAAAACACATCAAAAGGTGTGAAAGTATTGAGACTGACTCAAGCTTTATAATGAAAGCTAGATATTGCTAGCCTGAGTAGCACCGTCAGAAGTAATTATACGACACACCTGCAGAAACCTTTCTAGACCAAAAAGTTAGCGAGATAAATAGAAATAGATTAGCTTAGATTGGAAGATTGGATGTATGTAATCCATTTTGTGCCGGTTGGTCTTTATTTGCCGGATCTGCAACCGACAAATGGATGGATAAAACGAATGACTAGGAATATTGCACTCTTGAAGGAAGGAACTCTTCTTACCTGTATTTAAAGATAATCATAAGATAAACGCGTATTTTCTTATGTTACCACGTGTTTGTGTCTAATATAATCATACTTGTCCAGTTAAGAAAGCGGAGACTTAATTTTCTTTTCTCAGAGCTGTATATTTTGTGAATTAATGAATTAGTCTTGGTGGCGATAGACATTCAGAATCGTTTTATCGACCTCAGGATATATCTCGAGGTCCATGGCGGCCTCTCTCGAGATCCCGAGGTCGCTAAAAAAACTTGTGGGCATGGTATCCCGATCCCTAGACACTTCTCGATCTCTTAAATTAATTTCAATACCTCTTATACAATATCGATTTCATTCTAATTTTAAGCGATCATAACCATTCTCTTTTTTAATTTTAAGTGATTCGCTGACAGGCAAAGATAAATGCTGTCTACCTTGTTCCTTTACTTCGCTTACTACAACACTCATTTTATCTGCATCCCACAAAACTGTCTTGTAATTGCTCTTCTCTCACACAACCGTTCACATTATGAACTATACATCATTCCTACTAATTTGCCTTATGATCTATATTTCTTATTACATACTAATATTGGCATTCGTATTAACAAAGCTATGCTGGGTTTGGCGAGGTCTTTGTTCCAGCTCTCGCGTATACGTTCAAGAGAAGGGAAATCACCATTGATGTTCTAAAATGGAGCTAGTGTTGCTTTTCCAGTTGATACTGAGCTTTGTTTTGGCAGCTCTAGCCAAACTAAATCTCAGTTTGATCTCTTTTGTCGTACTGATATGGAAGGCATTTTTCAATCAGAATGTTGGTGTTGAATATTTGATCAGCAGTACTTATTGTTGGTCTAAGAGCTCTTTCGTAGGACTAGACCTATATATGTCTACTATCATATAGCTTCATCTCCTTAGTTCTGTCATTTTCCACTGAATTTATGGGCATCTTTTTAAGATGTTAATACCCCAGGTATTTATATGGCCCAGCTCTTTTCATCAGTTTTTTTGCTTCATAGCAACTTCGTTTGATTCGCCTGTATGGATCTAAAACCGAATGCTTTACTTCATCCTGAATTCATTATAACTAAACCAAGCCAATAATTCTGCACATATTATCACGGCAAACACAATTGTTAAATTATTTATACCACATATTGTGAACTTAGAACTTTTCTGGGATTGAGTATGAACACTCCATACCTACATGCCCATCTAGCCCATCTAGGGCCCTAGATGGGCAATCTTGCACGTGACTCGTGACTAATGAACTTGCTGACATAACATTCATGGTATTGGTATTTGTTATTTGCCATTAAATACATGTTTTATGCCTTGCATGCCAGATGGAAACATCAGCAGGATAATGGCCTTGTCTGTATGTCTAGAATTTGCAAATATCCAGCATGTACATAATAGGACATAACAGATGCATTGATTCTAACAAGATATTATCGAGATAAAAAATCTCCATTCAATCATTGTTGGTAGGCTCACAGGCACATCATATCAGGTGTGTGTGTGTGGGGGGGGGGGGGGGAGTGCGGGGGTTGTTCCTTAGTGATGTTTAGTACCCATCCCAATAAGTGTAGTGCCTTTATTTTATTTCACAAATATTGTAAAAATAGGAGTAATTTCTTTGTAGGACTACTGAAAGAAAGGTCATGGTTGTTGACAACCATCAGTCGTGAGGAAACTTGTATAAGAATAACCTATTGTACACGTAGTAAGAGAATCAATGAAAAGGAGTTCAAAGGCCCTTTATTACATGGTTTTCAGGCCATACATTTATTTTACATTCCAATGAATGAGCACATCTTTATTGCAGCTATTCACTGGTTGTAAAATTCATTGATAGTATGTCCCATTTGTATGATAACGAAGACAGTAAATGGTAGACATAAAGTTGGGGAAATTGAATCAGTTAAATATTAAGTGGTGATATGGAGACATTTAAAGGTGATATGGTGATATCTTAAATTGCTGTAATTGACATAGGGGCCTTTGATGTTCAACTCATTTTAAAGTGAAACTGAAATTAAATTATAATTAATCAAATTACACATTTTGGATATTATTTGAAATTCCAATCTGATTTTATTGATTTGATTTTATTATCCATAAGTTTACATTCCAGGAACTGCTCAGAGGATGAACAGACAACTATTTATCGGTAACTCTGCAGTGATTGACTACAAATACAACCAGGTACAACCAGAGTACATTTCTTCTAAATTTAAATGTTCTAAAATACCAAGCAGTCGTTATTGTTGGATTTATTTTCACTTAACCCAAAGTGAGCCACAACTTATAAATGTACATTATTGTTGGGGCCTGTCTCCTCAGGGTATGTCTCGCTTGCCCAACGTGGATTGTTGATTGCCAGCCCCATTGCGACTTTGAAGAACCCCTAGTAGCCATAGCTCTAATCTAGTGCCAATCCCAAATACCCAGATCGATTAGTAGTGTATGGGAGGTGGCTATAGTAACAGCCACAGGACAGTCTAGATGGCCTCGTGTCTGGTCCGGGTTATCTCAGCTGTATCTGGTTCAGCTCCTGAGGATTCACTGGTCGTCGAACAGCCCCAGGTGCGACCCCAGTGCCCCAGCCTATAGATCCCCATGACAGGAGACATATGTAGCATTCAACGTCCAGTACTGGAAAGGGTCCCTTTATATTTAGATGCAATTTGATGAGATTCTGGGATGTATTTTTTCCCTATAGACCCCGGCTGTGTCATACGATCACTGGTCTGCCAGGATCTATTGTTTTTGGAGCCCTCCCCTCGTGCTTCCGGTAACGCGCAATGCATATTCTCCATAAGCAGGTGCCGACATCTAGCGTCACATCTAAAAGCAATAATTCCCTCGGTTTTGTCTGCTCGCGGGTACCGCTTCCTGAGGGAAGTTCGAGGGCAAGCCCTCGAACTTCCCTTAGGCAACGGTACCCATGAGCAGACAAAACCTCTGGAATTATTTCTTAAATAGGTCTCTCTCCCATAAGGGACACATGACAGATAATCTTGTGTCTGGGTAACGATCTGATTGGCACATATATACATCAGAATTCATACAGAAAAAGGACTACTGCTTCACCCTCTCCAGGACCCTTATCATATTTCTTACATTCATTTTTCTACATGTACATACATTTATGGCTTTACATACCAAGGAAAGCATTTGTATTCTTTATATAATCATAGTAGATTCATTCATACTTTTCATCTCTTATTAACTGATCATTATTATTAGTAGGCTACCATATGATCCTTTATTCATTCCTTCTTCTGAAGGATCTTCATGAAAACCATTATTTTCAAGTAAATGACATATTACGGATTAAAAAATACCACCTTACTACCTTCCAATACACAGTAGAAGTTTCAACCAGTTATAGACTTGTATTATTTATACACTCTCTCCGAGTTTGGTAATGGTACCTTCATCCTTTTACCATTAGTCATCGATCTTGTATTCAGCTCTCTGCTATCAATGAATTCTTGCTTCAAGCTTATATCAAAAGTCAACTCCAGCATATGATTTTCTCTCCTTTTTTCAAATAATTATGGGTAAATTAATTTCTTTATGCAACTCTAATACATTTTCTCTTTTATCCAATTTGTATGTAAGTCTGATGAAAGAATTTCGCAGTACCTGTAGCTTGTCTAATACATTTTTGGTAGATACATTATATATACAGTCACCAAAGTCAATGATTGGCCTTATACTGCTGCTTTATAAAGGATCACTATATATTTAGTGGACAATGACCTTTGTATTTTTCTAAGTGCTCCTAATCTTTTAGTTATCTGTGCGATTGGAAGTTGAAGATGTTGATTAAATTTCAATTGGTTATCAATTTCAAGACCCAGGCATGTATTAGTCTCACAGTAATTCATGGTGTCTCTACCCAATGTAAATATGCATTTATCTCTTAATTTCTCCTTTTTATTTGGAATTATTTCCAATATGTTACTCTTGTTTACATTTATTGAAATCTTTTCCTGCACCAGAAACTAACCATATGAAGGTCATGTTGTAGATTATCATTGACTTTTTGTTTTGATTTATTAGAAGTGTACAATACTGTATCATCTGCAAATAGTTGGATGTTCGCTCTTGATATTACAGTCTCTAGATCATTTATATAAAGCAAAAAGAGTAATGGCCCCAAAACAGTTCCTTGAGGAACTCCGCACGTAACTCTAAGCTGACTCAAAAAGACACCATTTGTATTAACCATCTGGAACCTATTTGAAAGATAATTAGTAAACCACTCCACTACACTTTCATGTACATTAAAAGTTTTTAATTTTTGGATTAATATCTGGTGATCAATGGTATCAAAAGCCGTTTTGAAATCAAGAAAGGCTAATTTAGTTGTTTGTCTTTCAAAACCGGTAATGTGCCTGATTTATAGAGTGCGCAGACCTGAAGCCATATTGATGTTTTAATATCAAGTTATTATCTTCCAAGTAGGCATAGAATTCCTCATGAATTTCCTTTTCCAGAATTTTAGCTCGTAATTTTATGACACTTATTGGTCTATAATTGGATGGATACTTTTTTGGACCAGCTTTATATAAAGGTGTTATTATAGCAGTCCTAAAGATGTCCGGTATTTCCCTCAAGGTTACAGTCATATTACATAGGTAAGTAAATTGTCTTATTAAAGTCACAAGCATGGTTTAAGAAATTTTGTAGGTAGGTGTGGAATCCCTGAGGCTTTATTAACCTCCACCTTTTTAATATACTTCACCATGAAATCAGGTCTGCAAATTAACACCAGGCATTTAACACATGGGACATGGGCAGATTCAGTCAGGCAACCTAAAGTCACATATTCTGTGGCAATATATTCAAGAACGCTTTCACAGGCTCTTTCTCTGCCATACACTCTAATGCGGCTTCAGGCAATTTGAAGGTAAATTAAGGTTTTGCATGTGTATGCTATAACTGATAAAATATAAAGTTTTGATTCACGAAAAGTGTTCCGGCGAAAGCTGAGATAACATTTAATGAGAAAGGGGGTGAGGTCATGGTTATGGCAGGATGAAGATGGCTGAAATGATAGGGGTAGAGGCAAAGCCAAAGCTAAAGTATAGATCTATTGTAAGAACATGCACCAAGTAAACAAAAATTAGGCAGCGCATGATTATGTGATTTGATTCAACATGTAACATGTAAATTCCAGACCAAAGGGTTACAGATTACAAAAATCAAGTATACTCCTTAATTGCACGCTAGTCTGTTTTTCTCAAACACAGTTTTGTTGCCTAGTCGGCGGAAATATCGATATGGTTGTTAATTGTTCACATGTATACTCACCCACATTAATCAAAGGTTTCTGCCCTTACGACTTCTGATAAATTTGACAGTTACACATGTTAGTTTTTCTTTCACTCCTACAATTTCCTATGGGACGAATGGCTCATGTCTTGTCTAGCAAAGCATTCCTTGAGAGAAATGTTCCTTTTCTCTGACATATTTATACAACTACATGATTTTTCTTGCCCAAACTAAGAACCTTTGTCAATGTTTTGTAAAGTGCTGTATCTAATAGTATGTGAGAAACATGTGCGTAAAAGGGTCACTATAACCCTATGCGCACAAGCCAGTCAATAGCTAACCAAAGGAGGCTTACTGGAGCCTACCACGGCCATCTTTCACCATGGTCAAACGTAACAGGTCGTGCAGCTACAGGTGCAGTGTCCTGAAAAAGCATAGAACTACGCTGCCACACCTTCAGAATAAGTGTAATTGGCCTTTGCTTTGAGCCATCCTCATGTTGGCGTAGCTTAGCACCCATGTGGGAAAGCTTGTGTAGCTTTTGTCATAACCTATGGCTATATAAATGCATGGCGTTTTTTTTCCGGCTGGGAAAGCAAAACAGGTGTGTGTCCAGGTGTGGTGAAGAATAGAGTGACCGGACCAAGGTGAGAGCCAAACCTAGTAGTGCAGTGGGGAAAACCCAAGGAGGTGCCCAACGTGGCAACCCTCCCCGAATATTTATATGAACATATATAGACGCTGCATATGTTATCAGATATATCACTAGCTATAACAAAGCATGAAGGTGTGGAAATGAATACACATTTCATTGTAGCATTGATGAACGAAATAGCAGTGTCTGGTAAATGACATCTACACCATAACTTTTAAAAACTAGGTTCTAAAATATTTTGTCTACTTTTCCTCTCCTTTCCTGTCTGGACTCAAGTGACTTAAATTGAGTCGAACGACTTGATGTGACGGAAATAATTTATAACGGAGGAACTAACCATCAGATTATAAATCTGAAAGCAGGGCTGTCTTCCTGACAGTTAGGGAGTTCTAGGGTAATTTTTATATTCAGATTGAAAGCATTTTGGTGGAGCTGTGAACTATCTAGTGGAAAGCAATATTTTTGAGTTTGTACAAGTGGTCATGATTGCGGCGATCCCGCACCATCGTCGATGACGCACTTAATATTAAAGCTATGTAAGTACAGGTTGCATAGCCACATTTGCCTCAACCTAAGCTTCATTTTGATGGTAAACACTTTACATTCAGACAAATCTGAGGACAGGAGTTAGTACTTTAATTCAGCCAGTTTTAGTTGAACGGCAGAAATGTATTTAAAGATTTTTATTCAGCAATAGAACATTATGCAACAATTACACTATTCCCAGGACGTGCTGATTTTACTTACAAAAGGTAACAGAATGTTTTGATGATACTAATCAGATAACAAAGTCATTTGATATATATCTTCGATCTTGATAAAATTACTAGAGAAACAATAAAATTTGTACGAGCCTCGCACATTAGGCATTTTTAACAAGAAAAATAATAAAGAATCTCTAAAATCCAACCCCAGCGTTGTGTCATATTCAAACAATCCAAATGGGTGGATCCTTTTTATGTATATATTAAACATTCATATAATAGTTCTTTCTCAACAAGAAGGGTCTTTGTTATACTTCACATACAAATCATCAAAAAACATTTTCCCCTAGACTCCAGATCTCCCTTGTATCATTAAACATACTTATACAGAATGTCTTAACTACTTTAGAAAAGGTTTTTTTTTCATTTAATTCTCTGATTTCAGCTGGTAACGAATTCCACAAGACCTTCACTCTTCCCATTAAACTGTTTCTTATGTTTTCTTTTCTCCATCTATCGACCTATAATCTGCCTCGGTCTCTAAGGTTGTAGATATTTTCAATGTCTTCGATGGTATTTTTACTTTCCCAAAATAAGTTTAAAATTGAATGAACTTTATTGGTTTATCTCTCTCACCATCTCTCACACACAGCCAGGCCGTGGTGTAGTGGTTAGCACGTTCACTTACAGAGTGGAAGGTAGTAAGCTCGCACATCGGCCAGGTATCACAGCTTTTTTTTTATAACACGCAGCGCAATCAGAGCTATGCTTCCTTGAATTACAGCTCCCCCTGCCTACGGCTCAGCGGCTACAGCGGTGTTAGCATTATGGCGGCGCAGTTTACAGGACAAGTGTAGGTTTATGGCGGGGTGAGCTACGCATTTGAAACACCTGCTGCCCATCCAGCGCTGTAGTTTTACATAGCGCAACGGGTACAGTGTGTGTTCCCATAGCCGCTCATGGACGCTGTGTGTAGCTGCCCATGGATGCTGTGTATAGCCGTCCATGGGCGCTGTGTGTAGCCATCCATGGATGGTTTGCGTAGGTCGTTCCTTGGACACCCAATATAGTTAGGGGTATTTATAACTAGATATATTTAGGTTTTGGGGTTGGGGACTAGTTATTTTGCAATTCCTCTGCCTCTTATGGCTATTTTAAATAGGTAACAAATTGTACTTTCATGGAAATAAAATGATGAAGAAAGCAGATAACACAGTAATTTTGTTTTGTATTTCCCTTTATTGCATTTGATATCATCATACAATATAGACATAAATCCTCAGTAAACATTGAAAGAATCATGAGTGAGTGAGTGAGATTGGTTGCTTTACGCCCTTATCAACACATTTAATATGGTTATATCAAGGGCGGGAGAACTGAGAGGGAGGCAGTTTATGATCATACCCAGGAAATAGAGATAGAAAAGTAGGGAGAGAGAGACAGAAAAAAGAGACACAAAGAGTCATGGGAGCATACATGAATGTAATAAATACAATAATAACATAAACAAACAGGACTTAGTTGTCTGTCATAGAAGACACCAGAATTGCGTGAACAAAAATAATGATTATAATGTATAGGCATTTAACACACTAATTTGGGGATTTAATTTATCTCTGTCTATCCAGAATAAAATGAATATGAAAAAACTCTTTGGTCAAGATTCATCAATGATTATTTCCGGCTTTCTTCATTTTTCGTCTATACTGCTTGACCTCCTGGCAATGACTCGGGCCTCTGCAATATATTGATAAAGATACTTAATTATAACACATATATATAATCTAGTCACACACAAGCTATAATACCTATCCTTTATCCAGGGGCGGATTTAGGGGGGTGGAATGGGGGGGGGGCGCCCCCTCCTTTACAAAGTCAAGCTAGGATACTTGTGGTGCAAAAGACACTTGAAAAACATTCATATAACATTAACTATAGAATAGGATATACTTTTATGTACACTCTTAATATCAACTGTATTCCAATAATGGGACCTGGAAAAGCCTAAAATTTGGGCAAATAAATTCAGGGGTTGGAAAATTAACACATAGGTTGAAGGGCCCAAAATATCACCACATGGCCTTGAATCCCATTAGAATCTTTTAAATGGCCTTGTAGTTGACATGAATGCATCAAAGTATAAGTATCAAATTATAAACCTAGAATACAAACTATTTCATGAAACCTAAATGTAACCCATGTTAGTGTCTGTAGAGCGGGGACACTACAATAAGGGATTATTTCTATTAGTCTTAGGGAGTTACTCTTATCTTTAGGAGCTCGTCAGGTATATATATAAATATGGATATATCCACATGGAGTGATATCTCGAATGGGAACTAGGCTTGACTTGTAACTTCAGTAGAGAAGGAATAAGGCTTGGAGTACTGGATGGCTTCTTTATTAATCCACAATTCACATGTTAATATTTCAATTATATTATAAAGAAAACATAAGAACATGGCTTCTCAGGGCTCCAGGGCTTCCAGTCAGTCAGCATGATGTCGTCAGTGTATAGCAGTGGATGGTAGGTCTTCAGCTCTTCAGGAAAGGTCTGACTATACAGTGACTGGGAGCCCTTATATATACTCTAAACATTGCAACAGACTTGGGGTACATTTCATCATCTTTTCAAGGCCCCCTGCAATGTACAGTGGACATTTCCTCAGCTTCTCATGCCATTGAGTCAGCCGAGTACATTGTATCACCTCTGGTGTCAATGGAGGAGCTTGTGTGAGTCACTCATGATACATACTAACTCGCAGGGAGGAGCTGCTCTTAGCAATACCCAAGATGTATTTCATCATCCTGGTCATTGCATCAGACTGAGGTCTCTGAGTTAGGCTCAATGAATAACATATAGATCATACCACCATGTTCATACATTACATAATTATAAATAATTAATTAATTCATATCAATTGATTAAATAGGATGAATAACATTAAAATCAGAGTGGACATTAACACCCACAGATAACTGCACCAACTTTCTGATATTTATTACCACATTGAATAATTCTCAGATGCAGGCCAATGTGAGTTCAGAGAGTTCCGCAATGTTACTTTATCTTTCGAAGTGAAATCTAAAATTGATAATGAATAATGAAATAATGTATAATACTCATCAATTTTGAATAAGTCAGTGGCATATCTGAATATTTCAAGTATTGCAAAACAAATGCTGAGTAATTAATTATATGTACATGAATTTAACATGTAATAAATATGTTCTTTAAAATAAAATTCTAAAGCCCGCCCCCTCTCTTTGAAAATTCTGGAACTGCCCTTCTTATCCATCAAGTACCAAAGCATTCTAAGATCATTTGTATCATGTTATTGGGTACACATATAGCCACTTTATTATTAGGGAATAATCTTGACATGCAGTAACCCTCTTGTGTACTAAAATTAACCCTAAAGCTAACGTTAAATTGGTTGTCCTAGGTCAGTAAAGCGGGTAGTGGACTGTCCTGAGTAAAAATAGACTAATAAACTAATTACATGACTAGCAAGAAAGAGAGAAGTGAATGAATGCAGTATTGAAAGGGCGAGTGCAATGTGGGAACTGAACGCAGCACCAGCAACACCGTCACTACGAGTGGTAACCAAGAAAAGTATAGTCTAGTGTACGATTTTCGACCTTAACATTAGAACGATTTCACAAGACATTTGATATTTGGGGCAATTGATCAGTTTTCCTACTGCAGTGCTGTGCACAACACTCTTATTTCAAGGTTAGAACGATTGCACAATGATAATTATGGGATGTACTGGGGCTCGGGCCAAGCCTGAATGACGATAGTACTGAGAAGGTGATGTACATGTATACATACGTATGTATACATGCATGCATCTTAAACTGTCCTTAACTCTAAAATGGTCAGGAAGTGTTACTGCTATAGGAATAATGAATCCTTTATGAATGTGAAACTCCTCACAGAGCTACTAACTATGCTCCCTAGCAAGTGGCTATATGTAGACTGGGCTATATATTACGTAATTCTGTTGACGCCCGAAGCTTGGCGACAATAATATGCATATTGTGGGGAGCAATTGCAAACTATTGGAAGAAGCTATTCCAACCCCACCCAAAAATATATTTTATGACTCACCGCAGTCGATGTACAAATTGAAATTAGAAAAGACTTTCCTCAAGCTAGAAATATAGGTGGAAGAGAGACAAGCACATGCACGAGAGATCAGAGCTATTTCCATTAGTCAGGAAGTGGGGAAAAGTCATCATTTTAATCAGATAATGTAATTTGCCTGGACCTTAAAATGTGGCTTTAATAGAAGCCTTGATGAAAAATATCTATTTTATGAAGTTTTCCAGACACATCGGTGTCATCCCAATGTCATTGCCATCGATGAGGTTGCAAAAGATTAATATTAATATCAGTTTACTTTAAAGGTGGAAAATGCAAGTGCAAAATCCTAATTTACTCAAAGTGGTATACTGTTATACGCTTTGATAGAGATGATTCTTATTTCGCTTGCCTGATCTTTCAAACCAAACCGACGGTCTAGGCATAAGACTTGAAAACGCCTGCACACATGGCAAATATCGAATGAGCTAATTAATATTTCTATTGATAACAATTGTGATCTTGTATTCACGATTAGATTCATTATTAGATTTAGAAGGATAGTCGAGTGTATCCAATTCACTGATGGATTATCATAGTGTAATAATGTAAACAACAAATATAACAGCAAGGAAATTTTGCTCTGGCAAATATCCATTCCTGAATGTTTTACCTCCTCAGAGTGAAATTTTACTTAGTGCCATTGAAGCTTTATCTTAAAGGAAACACTTAAATATCCCTATGTGTAGCTCATAAGTGGGTCAAGACTCCCAACATACCGACATCTCGGGTTGGTAGTTTGTTGGTAATGCTCAAAATGTGACACGTGCTATTTCGAATTTCCACAGAAATTAGGCTTAGCCCAAAACATAATTATGGAAACAATAATCAGAGCCAATTCCATGCAGTGCAACGTTGTGACTTGAAATATAACACCTGTACTCATGTCAGTGCCAAATGTCCAAATCCACAGACCGCATCCCTCAGAACACACATTATATTTTTGTTCCAAATAAGCAAGCACACGAAAACAAATTCATAGAGTGTCGAATGTCTCTCGATATTGCCATTATTATAGTATAAATACCGATGTCCCTATTGTCATATCATCCAGTTTCTGATTGAAAGTTTAGTTTTATCCAATGTACACCTATAAATACCTTGTCAAATGTTTTGATAAAAGACATGCCGAGAGATTAATCCTTTTGATAATATTAAATACAATTCCGTGTTCATTTTAGTTAATGCATTTGTATGTTGTCTCAGCACAAGCAACGTCACCTTTAATTTAGATCTATAATGGTACTGCATGGCAGAGCTTCATTAAGTCATTATTGCTGTGTGGATTGGGTTCTTTTCATAAACATGCTCTTTTCAGTATCCTTCAGTCAAACTGCCAACCGCACTGACGTCATTCTGTCTTATCTGGTAAAGTATGTTGTCGTCATGCATGTATACGTCCCAAAAGAGACAATGCCACTGGAATATTTGGCGATTCATTATGATGAACATGATATTAATCATGCACGTGCAGGGGATGAACTTACATAAAATTGGCATCCAGTTGAAGAATCGGGTGATGTCACATGGAGTGATTTGCTCATCATGATGGGGCCAGTTATTTCTTGTGTGATATGATGAGATGCATCCTGGCAATTCACGTCGCATGTAATTACTGTGCATATTAGGCTGGATGGGAATGCCCAATTCATCTCATTTATGCAGTTTATTTGCACAATACCCTATTATCAGTGTTGTACTCAACCTAAGGTTACTGATAGTTAATCATTGTCCAATATAATTCAAGGCCCTGGTAAAATAAACAAGTAGTTTCCTCCTGACAACCAAAGGTCCTGAGACTTCCTACAGCCAAGGAGCGTCAATACGAGTACATCAAACAATGCCTAATCTACAGGGTTTTTTGTTATCCTTGCCCACACGCCTACAACCCATACAAGGTAATCATCACGCGAAGGGATGACACCATCCATGATCATTTGATTTTAAGACATGACAATGCGCCATTTTCTTTGCATAAGCTATACACAAAAGGGCACATTATATTAGAAGAGAAAAACCAATTAGAAACAATGTGAACACAATATCAACTAGGATAATAAACACTTTTTGTATTCAAATGCCTGTACTGTTATTCCATTTATGAACAGATTGCTTTATCTCTATGCCATTTGAACGTCTATTTTCATATGACTTACCTAAATTAAAGTGCGTAGATATAACAAATTCATGTCAAATTGTCAACATGATAATTAGAGGACTCTCTGGAAGATCTATGGCTAGCATAGATGCGAGCACCTATCTCCAGACATATCGTATATTTCTCACTATGTAACTGTTATAATGTTCTGGTAATAAACAACATCAATCAAATCAATCAATAATATCTTTCAATATTGCACTGGTGCAGCACAATCAAACTGTTTGATAACTTCCAAAGCTAGTAGGTCATATATATGTGTTATTGTTAAGTTGAGTGAATTTTTTTCTTTTTTTTGTCAAATCAGTTTTATTCATGTTAGCCTTGCCATCTCGACTAGATGAGTGAAATTGTAATATTGGAAAGAAAGATGAGGGAAATTTAAATATTGGAAAGAATGCTCACAAAACTTTATAAGTGTCCATATGGGTCTGATATCCCTCCTCCTTAATTTATGGAAGGTATCCCCTGACCGGGCGATGTTGACAAATAAAAAAGCATCAAATAATCAATAATCTTTTTGGTTAAAATTGCACAATATCAATCCTGTCAGAGAAATACAATCACCATCCGCTTAGTTATTACGTTTCTCAAATGAATCTTCTGTGGAATCCTTTCTACTTGATTGAGTATCATTCTCCTAGACGTTAGCATCAAATTAAGTCAGCATCAAATTAAGTTATTAAAACATAAAGAACCTGAAGACGGAATCAGACTAAAGGTGTTTCACAATTTAGTGTTTATTCTCAGAAAAAGAATCAATTTACATGTCGTCATCGTTAATGAGGCTATTAATGGTGTTCGTTCATCTCTAAAGGGCAGGGCACTGCTCCCCAGGAATATGTTGAACGGACACATATTTGGATTTCCAAAATAACAAGCAAATAGCCAGTCATAACGTATATCAATCCTTGTTAGCTAGCTAGATGACCGAGTACTCATTTAACATTAACTTACATCAATTCATGCCCTTTCTTGGCTAGAAGTAATGGGCACGCCACTATAATATAGAAAAGGCAAGATTGAACAATATAAATGCCACAAAGGTGTAGCCCCAATGACCTAATTTCTAATAATCAATTTCTACTTATATCAAATGCCTCGTCCAGAATATCAACTATCAAAATATATTCATTTTAGGAACCCCATTTTAGGCCATGTTAATAATAAGGAAAACATTTTGTCAATCCGTTCATGAAACGCTTCCATGATAACTATATCAATTCGAGTCTGAGCAACATCCAAGGTATCTTTAAGTGTTGACTAGAGACGGCTAAATTTGATTAATGCCGACGTACCTCTTGCTCCTTTGCAAAAACTAATATAGAAGCCGGCTGTTCCTAGTTTATCTTAAATGCCGGGTTAGCTTCTGTCGAGTTCTTGGTAATCTTGTTATGTGTATTTTATACAAACCTTATTCATTAAACGGATGCACGAAGTCAATGTAAGCATTACTTGGCCAAGCTGACGTAGTAAAATAGAACGCACGATAGTGTGCAAGGAGTGAGCGTCATGATTCTTTTTGTGTCCCCGGTCACCACGTGCTTTGCATTGGTTATGTTAGTGTCTATTCCAATTATGATCTCGGCTCCCGAAGTCTCTTGTCTGTACGCACCCTCGTCAAGGAATAGCAGAACACTAGCCATATATTGTGTTATGTCGTTTTAATCATATCCTGACGTGTTTGCTGTAATAGCAACGCAACCAAGAAAGCAACCGACTATTCGACTATATGCGCCTTTATAAATAATATATAATAAGATCGAATTATCGAGTGGTTGTTCTAAAATAACGCATCAGACACACAAGAAGTGAACATGTATCATCGAGAGTGTCGAAGTCACAAGTGATGATGGGTATATTTTCACCTCGAGTGTGTCTGATACCCTATTCTAGAACAACCACGAGTTGCATTCCATATTTTTGTTTTCTCAGCTATTTATAGCTGAGAAAACAAATGGGTCACTATGAAATGTGCCAATCACTGATACTGCATCTACATCTTGATAACTTGGTTAACTGTCTGTGAGGTGTTTAAGCTTAGATGTGACATCAGGCGAGGATGCCATATCTAATCCTTTCAATCAGTCATAGATTTCACACCTAGATGTTATTGAAGGCTGATTGACAGCCTTTCTAGGTTTAGTCAAGGGAGTTGATTGGCTGTTAGTTAGATGCTTCTCCAACCATGATAGGTCTGCAGAAGGCCCTCCCACCTCCCACACCATCCCTCTGCCCCCCCCCCTCACCTGCCTCAGGTGCTCAAATGGACACTGCCAAACACATTTTCTAAATTTTAAAAGTAAGTTACCAACTATTTAGCCTAGCCTAGCCTAGCTTACTACTTTTTATACGACCAACTCTTTTTTTTTACGACCAACTTTTTTTTTACAACCAACTTTTTTAATGACAATTTTTTTCCGACCAACTATTTTTTACCGACAATTTTTTTTTGACCAATTTTTTTCCGACCAACTTTTTTCTCTGACCAACTTTTTTTAACGGCAATTTTTTTCCGACCAACTTTTTTTTAATGACAATTTTATTTTGACAAACTTTTTTTAACGACAATTTTTTTCCGACCAACTATTTTTCAACAATAATTTTTTTTCAACCAACTTTTTTTTACAGCCCTGGCTATTGCAGAGTTATTCATTATTGGTTACAGTTACTGAAGTGGAAATAAAAGTCATGTGTATATAAACCCTAGTCTAGTTGACATTTGTATGTCTTTTGTGCCATATTAGATTATACCTTCTGGTCTGTGAGGACTAGTGGAAACTCAGGAGGACTAGTGGATCTTATTTCTACGTAGGTATTTCCCTAAGTTTATCATTTTTCTCCCTTTCTCTACATGTTTCAGAGTTCATGATTTCAATGGTCCTCAGTGACTGGTCATAAATTCAATTCAATTCAATTCAAGAATTCTTTATTGCAATAGAATAGAATGTTTACAATGAGGTGGTCCAGCATTCTAAATAGACAGGTGTCTAGGTAGGTCTTCTGCCTGACATCGGACATAAGTAATTGAGGCTGAGAAATCGTTTCCATTGGAAATGCCAGGTATATAAATTAAGTTGACACTAATTGTAATATTAAATAGATAAACCAAACTTAACTTGATAATTTCTTAACTTAGTACTTGTTATCACAATTACTATGTTTAAATGGTGGTTAAATGGTGAAATTACATTGTGCGATCATTTCCCCAACATTGTTTACACAGAACTACGAAAATAATGTTGTCTGCAGAAATCACCTGTGGTTTTGCAAAACAAAACGCATAGTACAGATCAGCTAGTTGTGGGGTGGATAACAAGCTATATCTTGCTTTATCATAAAATATAATATTACAATAGTATAATTAAAAAAAGAAAGAAAAATGCTAAGTTATGATATATAAAAGGTTGTAAAACTGATCAGGTCAAAATAAAAATGTTTCAAAAAGTATGATATAGGAGGTTGCATGTTCAAGTTATTCACAATCAGCCTGAGTAATGGGGTTCACATTCATGCAGTCATAACCGAATTCCTGAGCCTAGATCATGTGTACATATCGTTTATGTGTACCTGATTTACATCCAGGAAACAACATAATTACAAGAAATTGGCATCTTGATATATTGATTCATTGGTCTTCCTTGCTTCCTCCACCTGGACTCGTCTGCTGCAAAACATCCTATAATTGGGGCCACTTTTGCACAAACCAAAGGAAAAACAACAGAACCTTGATTCCCTTCAGGGCTCCACTGAAACCATTTTATCAGCAATCTAATCTAATCATGAAGATACCTTCCACCAAGACATTTCATCGTCGAAACGATCTCAAATTTGGGCAGTAACTTCACTCTTCATCGCATTTTCTATTGGTCTGTGTCAGTGTTAGGATACTAATGAACACCGACGCTACGTATTCCCCTTTCCCTCACTTAGTATTAAAGCTTAGCTAGGTTCATCTTAGTGCCGCCCGGCGCCACGGAGCAGTCCTTCGGCGTTGGCAATTGGTGAGTCCAATGAGAAAGCTTGTATAAGGCCACCAGGCAACATTTCACAAACACTTATCAAGAGTAGAGGACGTCAGTGCTAGCAGCTTCGTACCTGCCCGGCTCGTGCTGGAATTGCTATACTAAGCCTAAAAGAAGGGCCTTTATTCTCTTTATCAATATTACCCACATTGGGAAAAGCGTCTCTAACATGGAGAAGCCAATAGAGTGATCTTAACTTGTGCATGGAAAAATCGCGACTTTGCATCTGGGCATGACCACCCGACGATGTCTCATTCAAGGATAGCTTCTAAGAGATCGTTGGGGATGTATACAAACTACGTTATAATGGATTGTTATTTTTTTACCAAATTATATTATACACTAGGACATTGATCGGACTTTTACTAAATCGCCCTGGATGTATGAAATTCCAGGAGTAAAAGGATTTGGTAGCATTGTGTGAGGAAACGAAGGATACAATGTCAGAAAATCCAAATATCAGCTATCCAACTATGTTTGGAAACAATACAAATTATGATCCGGTACTCATGACTCTGACGACCACTTCTTTTATGACACAGAACTATATGGAAAATGACCCACCAACTTTGGACAGTGTTACACTCAAACTTACTGAAGTAACACATTGGCTTAGACTCTACTGTAAGCCAACTGTGATTGCGTTCGGCATTGCTGGGAATATCGTCTCAATTGCTGTTTTATTGTATACAAGCGTTTCCACTCTTCCAAGCGCGCGATATCTGGCCATGTGCACCATTGTGGACACTATTTTCCTTGCCAATCTTTTAGTAAACTGGCTCGTGGAGCTCGGTTATCCTATTTTTAAAGTTGGTGCCCTCTGTCACGCGACGACATTTGCTCAAAAGTCCACCGAGTTTCTGTCTCTTTGGTACACTGTGTCTTATTCCGTGGACTCCCTAATCAGCATGAAGTTCCCCAATGCTGAGAGGCAATTATGCACTGTGTTCAGAGCTAAGTTGGTGAGCATGATATTGTGCATCGTATCTATAGTCGTATATCTAAACACAAGTCTCCTAATGACGGTTATAGAATACACAACTAGGCAAGCGTGTCTAACTAATGAACGCTATCACCATGTGCATACCAGACTGGATCAAATGGATGCTTTTATCAATGTTCTGGTGCCCTACACTGCCCTGATATGTATAACTATCTCGTGTGCTTTGCAAAGCTATAGAGACGAGGTGTGTCAACGAAGAGGACCCCATAGACCTCCTCAAAGAAGCATACATGTTGAATGTGATGTGGAAGCGGGTTTGACGAGTCTTTTTTTCGCGTTTATCGGCACCCATTTATTGCTAAATTTGCCCTATAAACTAATGAATATTTCCTTCACCTTGAGCCATTTGGCGAACAGGCCTATGGAAGTTACCTTAAGGCGCCACCTAATAAAAGAGATTCTAGCCACTATATACTATAGCAAATTTGCGACAAATGGGCTTGTTTATATTCTCGCCTGGAAGGGATTCAGGGGCACAATTTCCATCTACCTTACTCGTCTGCGACGATACCTCCTACCTTGTATTAAAAAGGACGCAGAGGCGAGGCTCAGAGAAACGACTTATGTTGACTACGGGATTGACGAAGCCGGTCTAGCTCTGTGTAGCACAGCAAAACTTGGCAAAAGTTCGGAGATTAAAAATGGTGTGGTACCGTAAGTGGACTGGGTGAAAGGATTCACCCATTGTATGGTGGTATAAGCGTTCAAACATGAAGAAGTTAAATATCGTAATGGTGAATAAAATTGATAATGTATCGAATTCTGTGAAAAATAATTTGAGGGTCTTGTGAAAATATCGTCGACCAAAATATGATTTATGACCAGGTGTTCCATTTCAGTCCATGGATGTGCTTTAATTATTCAAACAGAGGTAGCATAAGTGATATGATCAAAACATTGACTTTCAGTTAAAACAACAGGAATGGTTTGAGAATAAACCTCCGTGGAACCACCAATACAAAAGAAAATGTATCTAAGACATTTCGAACCAAAATTATCAACCAGGACAAAAACGTCACATAAATGATAATATGAAATATATTGTATTGATATCAAAAGACTTATACGGGTGTATACGTGTATGTGTATACGGGTGTTTTTAATCTAAACATATTACGACTGCTGAGAATCATACCTCTTATCTAAATGTTATACATGTGAGAGATTCATTCTTCAAATATTGTATTTTTGTGTTATCCGTCCAATAAAAAGGATTTGGAGCATATGATATGTTGAATAATCACTTAATTCCTCTGCCCGACGGCGAGCGCGCCTTGTCGTCTTCAGTTCCACAATCAAGAAATCTCTGAGCATCTTATTTGCCTGTCTCAACTTAATTGAGGCTTGCGTTATCCTATCTAGTCTCATCTCCTGGAGGACGAATGTTCTCTCCTTGATTGTCTGCTTGGGCCCATCTAAAGGTGTTTTCGAAGTACCAAGCCATCTTTAAGACCAAGCACCTGCCTACAAGAGTTAGTTCTAGTAAGTTCTTTTTATCGACTGATAGGTCTATTTATATTTGCGCCACAATCCATAGGATTGCTGAGGGGAAATGAAGGTATAACGGGGTGTTCTCTATGAAATCTTCCTTTAATTTGTTTTCACCGAACTCCCTTCTTGATGAATTAATATTGAGCTATGGGCAAATAATTTAACTGAATTTGACTGTAGAATAGACACACAGATGTTGTAAAAAGAGATGCATGATTACAGCTAAAGTTGAAAAGAAACTCTGTGGATGGGACTCACAGATGGATGTGCATGATTACAAGGGCATCTTTGTCATTACACGTACCTCCACTGGATCTCCCCGCCTCTACTTTCTCTAAAGGATGCTTTGGTCCGGATATTAAGGCATAACATTGGAGCTTATTGTGCTACTAGGAGATGGCAACGAAAGTTCTTCCTCAATTTTCCCGAAGGTTTTCTTTAGCCAACATTGTGATTTAATTAATCATTGAAATCGTATTATTGGGGCAGCGTGTTATTATGTTTACAAACTGATTCTATTTCGTGGAGATTTCACAAATAATTATGTGATACGTTTCATTCTGCGAAATGGTAGAACCCACCCAATATATAACATCTTTATAAGCATTATACAATTACTATTACTTTAATTACAATTATACTTCTTTCTCTTCTAATTATTTCCGACCTGATTGGTTAGGCATTATATTTCCAACTTTACATGTATACATCCTATGCTACCATCTAAATACATTTCTTTTGTTACCGAGCGGAAACCGCGTGAACTCTGATACATGTATGGGAACAAAATCATTCTTTGATGGTCTAATAAAAGAAGAGAGCGATTCCAAGTCTTACCACGTGATTTTTTCCTGGGTTAATGCTTCTTCCAGACCTGTGGCTAATCAATCCTCTCATACATACGCACGGGCATGCAGGCAGGCATATTGCAAAGTCGAGATTCTCAGTCACCGCGCCTGAGCAACTGCGATAGTCTGTGAGCGGAATGGTCTGAATGGACCGGGTGGGAAAGTCTATTTCCCGGGCAAATAGTGTCTCCAGCCAAAGCTGGATTACTGTGGTACGTCGTTAGGTGGAACATACAAGGTAAATACTTTAGAGAACCAAAATAGGTATTTGCCTCCTTGCCCCTTCCCATTGACCACAATAGAATCAAACCAGTTTCATCTATACTCACGCTCAAATCCAACAGCCACTGCACGAATATGGGCGTAATACACTTTGACGCTGTGCCTCTGGCTAACTTCTTGTGAGTTCATGACATTTTTTGTCAAGTATAACAAGGCTGATTATGAGCATCTTATTTCCCCTCGTGTATTTACAAATTAATCCTACTATATGCTTGCATCTTCTCCTCTAAATTAGGAACTGACTGTCACGTATTTCAAAGGACAGAACAATCACATAAATTGGGTTAAATGTAGAATATAATTGCGAAAGTCCCGAACAAGTAACAAAAGTCCGATGTCGATTTTTCTTGTTTATTTATGTTGGCGAAATGTCAAAATGTCAAAATGTCAAAGAAATGTCTTTCGTCAGCTGGAGATGACGATTCATGAAGTGACATGGACATCTTATTTCCCCTTGCACAAATGCTATGTAGCCGAAGCTTTTTTACACCATTTCACAATTTTTGCACAGGGGGGGGGGGGGGGGTAAATATTAATCATGTTCGATTTCGTATAAAATCAGTGTACAAAAGCTGAAACTATACCCTGCTTTCTCAAAATATGTACTTTCCTTTTATTCACATACTTCATAATGTCACACACGTGGCTATTATTTCTATTAAATATTTATCAAGTCTTTGGTCAACAGACGCTAAGGCAATTATGTGAGTTGATTATTTGATTGCCCCAAGAGAGTGGTGACCTGTCAAGCTTCCGGTCACGCAATTGTTCTCATTTTCGAGGGCTTCAGCGCTGAACTACAGACCAAAAGGAATTCTGAGTAGTCGCCTATCGACCAAGACTATATCATGTCGGCAAATGAATAGAGGATATAAACGCCTTTCAAGAACAGCAAATTACATTGTGTCACGTAGTCGTGTAATTGGGAATCATAGAGGTGCATGTACTCGAGACCACCGATGGACTTTCTTGGTGCAATGAAGTCAATGCAGCAATCGCTAGTTGTGCGCCTGAACTGAGTATAGCCTACTTTCAGTGTGATTACTTGGACTGTATGATTAAGATTATTTCTCCATAACTATATCAAACTCTGGGCTTGTCGATAGGATTGCTTATAAAGATAATCAATGAATAGAAAGCGGAATCATAAATTTGTCAAAGAAAAATATTATTAAGAATATTATAAAAAAATATTATTAAAAAATAATCCCAACGTTTTCATCCTGCTGTTCCTGTTCCAAATGGCTTCAAATGGTTATCTGGGAAAACCACCTTTAAGTACCTGTCAATTACATTTTTCATCTCCAATCTCTGAGGACATGGGGATTCACAAGAAAATCTGAAAAAAGGGATAAAACTTCCGATCCAAGTGTTTTGTTAAAACCACCACTGCTAATAAGTCTCCGCCATGGCAGTGGCCAATTGATATTTATTCTTAAGAAATTGGGTAAATATTACTTTTTTAGTAGCTAGACTCTGTTTTTTCCTGAACGTAAATTAGCAGACATACACCTTCTTCTTTTATATCAAAAAGCAAACCTCCCCAACCCACATACCATGAGAGCCTGAATTTACGGGTATGTGAAAGGAACCGTACGTGTCTGTCAACAAACATGTTTAAACAATTCTCAGCTTTCACCAAAATTAATGTTCTACAATTTCATATTTCATCCCTACATCTGGAAGTTATGGGGCCAGAACTTAACAATATTCTTCTTCGTTCTTATTTGTATATGGATCTTATTTTTGCATTATTTCTTATCTTTGCTAACTAAGAGCCTTAAAAAGACTATCTGGGCTGGCGTTCATAAAAAGTTGGATCTATATATGGTAGGAATATGAATCAAAAAAGATTATAAAGGCCCATTCACATTACAACGGCCGATTGCCGGGCCGGTAACTGGCAATCGTGGCTGACGTATGTCAAACGCTGGACGATGGATATGTAAAATCGTGCCCCGATTTCATGTGCCCACTACCACGGTGAATATGCGATTGCCGTACGTCTTAAAAATGCACTCTCAGCTATGTGTGCGCAAATCTGCGCAATTTTTCCTTTTGCCACATACACCAAATATATGATAAACCCAAACATGTCCCTGAATATCTAAGAATTCCGAACCCATTAAAAGCATGTAAATAACAAAAAAAGTGGTGCATTATCCAATTGGTACGTACTGAATGGACGTCCATTGGATCGTCTCTCAACCAGAGATTTCACAGGGATTTCTCTCTTGTTAGCATACCTCATATATATATATTTTATTTAAATATTTTATTGGCTGAAACAGTTTAACAATTATTATTTGTATAAAGAAAGACGCATGACTGACAAGATGCAGTTATATTTCGTGCGTTGCCATAACCAAGTAAATAAGATTCTACAGAAAAATTATCATCATTGCATGTGCTATAATTATTGTTCACATTCACATTAAAGAAAATTCCAAATTATACAGTCTTACAAATAGATGTTATTATTCGTCAAGCTTTTTTCTATATTTCCATCTCATCTATACCTTAGACCCTTTATATTAGATCATAGGAATCACCTACAGATTTTTCAAGGTTGCGTTCTATCATCGCCGCAATACAATCATAAAAACAGTCAGACATTTAAAAACAAGAGAGCAAATTTCAAGTCAGCAATTCATTTCTATACAAGTTGTTAAGAGCTAGTTTCAGTTGACAACTCTCCTCTATCGTTTTCAAATTGTTGTCCATGTTATTCCAAAGTTTTCTCCCATTATACAGAATGCAGTTCTTGTACCTTTCTGACATTGGTCTATTTAGATTAAAGTGTTCATACCTATCTGATCTTAGACCAAGTCCTCTGTCTTGATCAGCCCTGTTGTCTGGAAATGAGGGTGCACGATATAATGCTGTGTGGCGTTTATGGAATTCCGTTGGTTCTATGAACAGTTTGGCTATGTTTGGTTCTCCCATTATCTTTAGAACTCAGATGCATGCACACACTCTATGCAGGAAAGCTTATTTTTAACTGTTACTTTGTGAATCATCTTCATTTCATTATCTTACCTTTAGGACCTAATTAGTGATATGTGTAACACTGAAATCAATGCTGTTTAGCCATATTTAAAATTAAACCACTGTAAGAACGTAGCCTCAGTGAAGTCCATACTGAATTCCGAATACAACCAATTATAGCCTGAACAACCAATTATACTGAAAATCTAGCATATGACCTCAGTGGTGCAGAAGACTTTAGTTTGAGGTACAGTAATCCAAAGCTATATATGTAGGTGACTAGGTAGGTTCCCCACTAGCCCTCCTGTCTTGAATGGGCATAATATACAGGCCACTCATACAGTGTTATGCAGAGCAAAAACAGATACCGAATTTGTTACTTTTAATAAGTTTGTCTTCATTTAAATCGTTTCTCCAGAACATATGATATCTTTTCATTTCAAGATCTTCCACAGCTGATAATGCATCTTTAATATGTGGGCAGCCCAGTGAATTGGTTTGCTGATGTTATACCACAGACTATTTAAACTGAAATCATCACTTGATTGTTTTTAACTCAAACCTCAATAGTTTTCTCACATTTGTACCCATCATTATATAATTCATGGACTTGAACTATAGCTATATTGTTGGATCGGGTTGAGGGAATGGGTTTATATGGGCTTATAATTGATTAGGACTGAAGAGGTCATTACAATTGGATAGGTTTGGGGCATGTGGTCAAAGGACTCCGCAACACCCACCCACTAGCCTTCCTGTACCATACCTCTATAATCTCATGTGTCAAATATGTGATATGTTACAATAAAATGAGTTACATCACATTACAAATGAGATGGCATCTTATTTGAAAAGATGAGACCAAGCCGGTTCCAATGATGGTCAACAATACGAACATCTAAGAAGTATTTCTATATTTTATATTTGATATATTTATGTTTGAAAAAATGTTTGCAGTATTTCTTGGTATATGGGCATTTGTATTTGTATTTCTTGGTATAGTACAGTAAAATAAATAAATGTACTCCATAGGACTATATTGGATACGCAAGAATATATTTAATACAATGTCTTAAAAGTTGGTACATGGTTTAATACAAGACTTGTGACTCATTTTCCTCTAACACATCACTATATGATACATTATATGACATACATATTGTCACGCCCACCTTTATACGAAATATCATCACATCATTTGTACGTAACAATTACCGCAAGAATTTGGGGAATATACTAGCGCTTCTAGTCCTATTAACGAACACATTAATAAACACAATAACAAGAGAAAGGCAGATGGGCAGTTCAGGGCAAGACCCCAGGGGGGGTTATTCATCCAACCGACACTGATTTTATCAATCCAATGTAAGACAAATGTAATTTGTCAAATGTCAAATGTCAAATGTTAATGTCCATGAGAGAAAAAAAATTTTCTTCCGGAGGCACTGGTTGACCGTTGGCGACTGACCAGTACTCGTCAGACGCCCCATTACGTCACACGCCTGAACGTCGCAATGATGTCAGGCACAGTCTCCATGGTCTTGGTCGCATAGATATATCCACCGACTCTCACTGCGGAGGTCGCTTGCACATATACTAGCGCTTCTAGTCCTATTAACGAACACATTAATAAACACAATAACAAGAGAAAGGCAGATGGGCAGTTCGGGGCAAGACCCCAGGGGGGTTTATTCATCCAACCCGCCAAGAACAGTCACATCAGCCCGGCACACCTCTTGTCCTGCATAAGTTTATGAGTCAGAGTCGGTTGCAGGTATTCCTCCACACATGCCGACCTCCATAAACCATGACCTTTAATTTCCGATAATGAGAACCCTTGTTGCGACATGAAAGTCGCCCCACCCCTACAAAGGGAGTGGGACGCGTAATTCCCTCTAATCCCAGCCCTGTCTAACAGAGCTGAGAAACACTTAGAGAATTGAGAGTAAGAGAAATTTTTCACATCCTTTGAAGAAATTAGCTGAGTATCGAGGGCAGCAGGCCAACGATCAAACAGCTTCTTGACATGGTACAAACAGCTTCTTGACATGATCTCCTTGTCTGGAAGGTAGGACACAGGTAAGTATTCAGGTTTAGCCGAAGTAGTAGTTGTTTTTGAAGAACGAACACACACCAACATTCCCCAACTGAAGAACTTAACATCACCCCTGGCAAGGGTGTGAGGGGAGGAAACGATGTGGGACACTCTTAGGAGTAACCTAAACATTAAAATAGCAGCCACAAAGGTGAGTCTCTCTATATCTTGGGACAGGTGCACAATCCTGGCTATAGATCTCAGGTGATGTGGGAGCAGAGGGGATTTTTGCGACCTCTGCGACCCAATCACACACTGCATCCCGGGAAAGTAGCCTTGAGGCGGGGGTGAGAGAGTCTCACTGGCTCCAGGCCTTCGATGATATGGTAGAATATCACCGCTTGATAATAGGCTTGAATTGAAGAGGGCTTCATGAACGAAGACAAGAAGGACATATAACATACAGCCTGCTCCAAGCCACACGGCAGAGGGGGGAGGTCGTACTGACGACAGAACTTCACATAACATTCCCACTGACGCGATCTGAGCTTCTTAGTCAAATCTGACACTGATTCCTGCCTATAGGGGCGAGCCCTGGCCGATAGTTGAAGGAGGCCTAGAAGATAAAATTTTCACAAGCTCATTCCTGCAACACAGACCAGAATTATATATAGTAGATGCAGCAGTAGGCCAAGATGATTTATAACCCAAGCGAGACAAGGTGTCTGCCACCAGATTGCACTTCGTATTAAAATATCTGGGGAGAAATGTTATATTAAACTTCATTGAGAGCCAAAATAATTGGCGTATCCAGATCATACATGTCTCGTTAACACTCGCTCCGTTGCTTAACATGTAGTACACCTGCATGTTATCAGTAAATATTAACACTGCTGAGTCCCTCATGCTCAGGGCCCAGCGATTCATGGCTGCTACAACAGCCCACAGCTCCAATACATTTATGTTTGAGCGGTCGTGTGGAGGGATTTCCGGGGGTGGCTGTACATGGCCGCACTCAGAGTCAAGTTGGAAAGGGTCCTGGCTGTCCCAGGCACCAATAACCCAATCCGCCCCAAAATAGGAACCAAAGCCCTTTTGTGAGGCATCGGTTGCCAGATGGACTGGGTTGCTTTCTGACACTATGAGGGAGCGCCCGTTGAAACATTTACAAAACTCCAACCACCAGCTCAGATCCTCTTGCAAATACCGGCGGAGATAGGTAAGAAATTTGCTGACTTCATCACCATTACCTTATAGATGGCGTAGCACCTTCTAGAGAAAATCCTGCCGCCCTTCACCACATGTGCGCAGTGAGATAGATACCCATTTAGTTTCTCCAACTGCTTCTTAGTAATGGATTTTGCTCCCACAAACTTCTTGAGCAGGCTTATCAGTTTCCTCAGCTTGTCCGTAGGAAGCCTCAGCTCCATTTTAATAGAGTCTACGCTAATGCCAAGGTAAATAGTGGTTGATGAAGGGGGGGGATATCTTCTTCCAAGAGACATGAAATCCCAAGAATCTTAGCAGACGTACCACAGTCAATTGGGCCTCCAGGGCCTCCTCCACAGTACCACATACACATATGAAGTCGTCCAAGTAGTGGACTATCTTGAGATTAAAAATCGTAGCAAGCACAGTAGAAATAAACGACGAGACTCTGTCAAAATAGTATGGGCCTAGCGTTAAGCCAAAACACAGGCGATTATCCATAAAGTACGTTGTTTTCCCATCCAGGTCCCACCTGAAGCCCAGGTACTTCCTGTGGTCCTGGCAGATAGGGACTGCCCTATAGGCACTCTTTATGTCGATGACAGTCATCACGGCCCCTGCGTAAACTAGCCGTGACACCTCATCCAGGCCCCTGTATGAGAAACTATGAACAAGGGTGAAGCAGTGGTTATTAATGGAATCACTCACAGGTCTCAGACAATCCGTAATCACCTGCTCCCACCGCGTGAACACAGTGGGGCTTGGCATGGGAGACTGACACCATGCCCTCCTCTAACTCTGCCTTAATCTGGCCCGACAGCAGGGCGTGTGTATCCTTATTCAAAGCAGAGGCATAGTTAGTACATTCATACGGCGAGATCTCTTCATCTACAATGGGGAACCCATCCGTGACACCTGGTAGCACATCCACAAATTCCTTGAGATGAGGCCACTGCTCATTGTATATATAGTAACCAAAATGGCAGGGATACAGTTGGACGGGGGACTCGCCTATAAGGTGGTGACAAGCACACACCCCCCTCTCGCAACTTATGTAAACATTAACGTCCACTCCCAGCGGGGAGGTGGGCAGAGCCCTAACAACAGCCGAATCATGGCTAACAGGGGTATTTGGAGCTTGAAATTCTCTCCTAAACACAGTTTCACAAAGCTCTTCTATGTCACTAAACATAAAGTCCTGTAGAAGAGGGCAGGATGGAGGGGATATCGATGAAACATTTGCAAAGCCCGGGTCCGTGGGTGAAACGGAAGCGTCGCCATTTTGAAGAAAAGGTAAAAGTTCACTTCCTGAGACGGCATCAGTGCTTGTAGTAACCAAGGGCACTGATGCAATGACCAAATTGCTGCATAAACTCTCAACACCAGAAGTATCCCCTCCAACCACATCCTATTTGCTGTTACTAGATGTCGACTTGCACTCCTTTGCCGGGTGCCCGGACTTGTCACAGCTGGAGCAGCGATGTGCGAAGACACAGGAATTAGAGTGACAGCCCGAGTCCCCGTTGTAATGAAAGCAGTAGCCTTTCTGTTTCCTTGCAGCTGGTGTACGAGGTACGCCACTTGCCCTCTTAGATGTGTCGTAACAGAAGAAGGTTAAGCGATCCTCCTCATCAGCCCTGGCAAAGGCTTTTGGGCCTTTCTTGTTGGCCCTGCTCCGGACCGACCGGTCATAGTCTAAGAATGCTCGATCTACGTACGACCCGGTCGCCGCCTTGGTTGCCAGGATCCTGCCGTGCTTGACGATGCCCGACACAGGGATGCCATCGTCAAGGAATTGTTCGATCGTTTTAAAGGTAACAAGCATTAATTTTTCAAAGGTGTCCACCTTACCCTCATCTAGATGCTTTCTAGAAGGTTTCTTGCTCTTCCGCTTCTTCTCCTTTTTGCGTCTCTTTGATGCCTCGAGCTGCTGGTGCTATCAGACGAGCTGTCACTGAAGTAGCCCTAACCTTGTTTTTCTTTGATTTTATCATTAGGCCCGACAACTGTGTGACCATAGCCTCCATCGACTCCAGTCTGTCGGATGTGGAGGGGCGTGTTTCTTCAGGAATTTCAAAACAAGGCGTCCTCTTAGCTGTCAAGGCCCCTGGCCTTTGGATGGAGCCGCCCGCCATCGATGCGCCTAATGAATGGTCAAACTCTCTAACCAGATCATTGTCCAGTTCCAGCCTCCTACACTTCTTTCCTGTAGGCTTAGCATGCCTCTCGCCACAGGTGTGGCACAGGTTAAACTTTCCCTTGGGCATCCTAGAAGAGTTTCAACAGGCTCAGGTAAGACAAAATTTTTTTTCTGGAGGCACTGGTTGACCGTTGCATGGCGACTGACCAGTACTCGTCAGACGCCCCATTACGTCACACGCCCAAACGTCGCAATGACATCAGGCACAGTCCCCATGGTCTCAGTCGCGTAGATATATCCACCGACTCTCACTGCAGAGGTCGCTTGCACATTATTAATATTCAATCATTTAGTAAATACCATAGGTTCAAGTATATTAGTAAACACATGTGTGTGTCACGAACACATAAATGTGCAACCTACTGAGGCGTAATTTCATTCCACGAAAGATTCAGTTCTATTATTAATCCTCATTGTCCACAAAAGCTGTGCTTCCCGCCTCCATCTCCCAAATGATCGATAGACGAATCCATCAAAGATACTGTTGACTTCTGTTGATGTTTTCATTTGACATTGATTACCGTTTTTATGAATGAGTGAATCTGATAGGCAAGGTTGCACAGAAGTGCTGTTTGAGTACTATATTGAATGATTGCCCTTTTAAAGAGTCTACAGCATGCGCAGCCACATTGCCAGCAGGGATTTTACCGGTGAAATTGTTTGGATACTCGACGAAAGCCTCACAACCGAGGATATTACAGTAAAACAGATCCTGGCATTCACAAAAAAAAATCCACTCAAGAATAAACTACCGATATAAATACAGGGGAGGATTGTAGATCCTTTATGACATTCATAAATCTTTATAATGATGCTCTAATAAAGAACGGTGCATGGATTGTTGCCGGCTATGAACTATCACGAGTTTTGAAACTACGTATTCATATTCTGATAGACTATAATTATTATAAAGAAAATAGCAAATATCCGAAAATGGATCGTGCATATGCGCGAATATAGACTTCAGTAGGGTCAATATAAAAAAAAGTTTGTGTACGATTGATGTGATATGGATCACCTTTTACAGATCTTTGTAAAAATTAATAATAGTTGATGTAGGTTACAACTTACATAATACAAAAGATGAGCTTGTTGATTAATTATCATAGGTAAAATGAGTAATTTAGACATATTTTCTGTATTATTTCGTATCAGGATTGTATTACAATTGATGTAATGTTGATTATCGAATAAACATATTTAAAAACTAAACTAAACATGTGAACAAGTTTCTTTCTAGTCACAAGTAGTGTGGGTCTTTCTGTGACCATACCATGGAATTCTGGGAAATGTGCGATCGACCCAATGTCAACACAATTCTAGTCATATGCTGTTTTAAGATTTACTAGACAGAAGATGCAATCTAGATTCACATGGAATGAAGGTAAGGTGTTATGTATACATTTTAGGGCGACTTTCTAAAAGTGGAATAATATTAAATAAATACAATCTTTAAACTTGGTACACATATTGAAACAACTATGAGATTTAAACACACCAAAGTCAAAACATTTGTATGACCAGTTCGACACTGTGGCCCAATATGTAATATTGAAAATTTAATCTAATCTAATGTTACATTTCAATAAAGTTTTAACGAAATTCCATAAATAAATTTCTACATGAATTCTTAATTCCTTCAGAACAGTGCTACGACAATTCGTAACCCAATTCGGGAATGTGTGTGCCATGTTTTGCCACGAAAAACAAACAATTCTGAGATCGTAGATTTCTACGAATTCGTAGGATTTGGTAAGATGAGTGCCCAATTCGTACGAACTGTGAATTCCTGTATGTGTGCGCCCGGCCTTACATTAATTCGATCCATGTTAAGAACTTAAGCATCTAATGGATATTTGTATGTGTCACAATGCCCCACCTAAACACTCGGGCAATGGGTCCAAACGGCAGGGACATATAGGCAAATGAAATGTTGGGAAAGTGACCGGGATTGCTTTTTCTCGTACATTGTCAGGGTCTGACACCCCGCGGGCACGGCAATGCTGCAGGTAGATTGCTTCTGAAGTTGCCACTACACGACATTCACACACGCCTTCAGTCTCTATGGGAATTCCCACGTGCAGCTCCCTTTTTCTATTCTGTTTGATTTTATTAAGAAAGACTCCATATAACTCCATATAATTGCTGTTTTCAACTCGCTGAGCATGATAAAGTTGCCTGTACATGATATAAATTCATAGAATAAATGAGAAGAAATTGATAAATAGGATTATATCGTATCATCTTTCACCTCCAGTCCAATGTCAAAGTGTAAATTTATTATAGTATTAATTAAACATTGTTATAAGACATTAACAAAGGTAAATATAAGTGCGGACTAGAGGTTGAATGTAAAAAAATGGAAAAAGGTGTATTATCTGTAATGTGTACAGTTCTTCCAAATACCAAATTCTAATTACAGTTATACAATTATAGTAAGAAGACATATCTATATGGTAAATGTACCTAATTAAAGAAAATTGTAATATCCTCCATCAGACGCAACATATTCACCAGAACATGTCCACTAATTAAAATCCAATAGAGGTATCCCTCTTTTACATATGTAATGACCCTTGGATTCGCTCGAGGAGGAGAATAAAAACACAGACAATTTCTAATATTGATACTCTGTCTTTACTTTACCATAGAGAAGAAGCTCAGCAAAGTGTCCATGACAATAACAAGATGTGTTCATAAGAATTAATAGAAGTATACTATAGACAATGCAGAAAAGTAGAGCGTCGAAGGACAGGTCCCTCTAGCGGCTGCGATGACCCATGCGTTCCCGCGCTCCAAGGTTACTTGTATATTTCACCAAGTAGTAGTATGTGGAAATGTGTCCATAGGCGCGGCACTACATTACTATTAAAGGCAAACGCTACTATCTAGTGGAAAATGAAAATAAATGTCATTTTTCTGAAACTTTGGTATTTGATTTTTGAAGTGTTTCTGGTCATAAAGATGGAAAAAAATCAATGGGTCACCGTGCTCATTTTTGAATTACAGTGCTTCAAAATTTGGTATATCAAAATAACCAATGAGGACCAAAAGGGGGACTCATTTTGCAGTACCTCGACTTGATAGTTCATATTTGCTATTTATATTCACTCAATTTAAGTATAGTTAACAGTTTTGGAGAGAGTATTATTTGGCCAATAATTCTATGCCTCTTTTTTATAAAGTGAATTGTTATTTCTATTCTGAAAACAACAAATACCTGATGCGAATTTTAAATTAAAAACTCGAAAAAACGCGCTATTTTTCACTTTTTTTTATAAAAACAATTTCTTTTTCTCCCCATCAAAATTAAATGTCATTTTTCTGATACTTTAGTACATGATTCTTGAAGTATGTGTGTTCATAAAACTGGAAAAAAAATAATGGGTCGCCGTGCTCGTTTCTGAATTACAGAGCGTTGAAACATGGCTAACAACTCAAAAATCTGCTGCTTTCAAAGTGTTCTATATTTCCTAAACATGTCTATTTCAGACAGCTACAATTATTTTTTTAATGTGATGACATACATTATTTTCCTTTATATATTTAAAATATTACCTGCACTATATGTGTAGAAAATCTTGGGACAATAGGAGTTTCCGTTTTTGTTTTATTCCCAAAACCGTGAAAGAAAAATGCAGCATTCCCCAATAGACTTGCATAGTAAATGGGTACAACTGAGAGTACCCACAGCTAGCAGTATTTCCCAAACATGTCTATTTCAGACAGCTACAACTTTTTTTTAAACGCGATGACATATATTTTTTTTTCTTTTTATCTGTAGTATATAACCTAAACTATATGTGTAGAAAATTTTGGGACAGTAGGAGTAGCCATTAATTGTTTGTTTTATTCTATAAAATGTGAGGAAATGGGCCATTTTCTCATAGACTGCAATGCTAAAGGAATAGTCCGTAAAATGCCCGCATATTTGGTACATGGAAAAGGGGGGCGTGGCAGTGAATAGTAGCGTTTGCCTTTAAATTGTTGTGATTAGCAATGTTAAATATATAGGCTTCAGCCCTCAGATCACAGATCAGATAAAAGTGAATCCAGTACATGCGTGACTGAAGACAGAATTTTCTCATCTGAATTTATAACCAGATTGATTTTAAAACAAATACGAAAAAAGTCATTAGAAATAGGAGACCAGCACATTTCGCCAGAATAGCTCCTTTCTGGGGTCCTTTTGACTCCCTTTCAATGTGGAGTCAATTTGACTCGCTTATAAAGAGAGTCAAACAAATTTGACCCCCTTTTGTTAATGTTTGCCCCCTCTAGCTCCCGCACTCAGTCTTTTATTTATGCTCAGAAAATTATCATTTCATCATTTTGGTTCATTATTTTCCTCTTGTCAAAATGACTCCTTTGTTCCTATTGTTATAACAAAACGAACAACACATTTTCGGTCGCTACATTAGCTATGACCACCTTGGCGTTCATTGCCTCGGGTTATACAGTTTCAATAGAGAGAAAACCTGGTTCAATTCTTTCTTTGATAAACCGAACAAAGACAGCAGAGGACCAAGTTCATACTAGGCTCTGAATTATAGAATTTCCCTAGGGAGTACAGTGACGATGTGGGGATTGCTGCAGGATAAAGCCGTAATACCTTAAAATACGGACGCGAATCTGATAATTTGTGGGAAAAGCTCTGAGGAGTCTGTTAGCATTTTCATGAACACAATTATTTAGTTATTAATGTTGCGGCTTTAGTATGAACTTTTTTTTTTAAAAAAAACAGTTACAAAGGGTGTATATTGTGTAATATAATGAAAGACGTCATTTTTCATCAGGTTCTTTTTTTTTGTTTTTCCACACGCTAATAGAGTATTTTGCAACATTTATGCAAGGTTTTCCCTTGGGTGTTTTGCAACGGCGGAGAGGATAGAGGGCTCCATTTGGACTAAGTGCTATAAATGTCGTACAGATTACACTTTCCTATTTTCGCCAGGAGTGTCCCATGAGAATTTAGGATCAAAGAAGGAGAGTAATGGAGAATACATTGATTTTGTGAAGTCTTAAACAATTGTAACTGTAAACACCCAAACAGCTAGGGGAGATAAATGAGATAAACGCTATCCTTGAAAGGTTTAAGGGGTTTAAATTTTGATTTCAGTTCGATCTGTTCCCAGATCCCTTTCCAAATGGGTTCATACATTTTTTTCGGCGTAACTGCCCTTTGAAAAAGGAATTCTCAAACTGATTCACGAATTGTTCTGACTACATCAGAAAAAAACTTTTAAGCTAAAAGTTTAGCTGTAGTGGGTTTTTTTTTCTTTTCTCCCTGTGTGTCCTATTTCACAATGGCGATGAAGCAGAATAATGAAATAAGAATTGTAAAGTATGCGGATTGAAACATCAGAAACAGTTATTGTTAAAGATGTTCTTGATCAATATGATCAACTCATTGTTTTCTTTAAGCGACCCTGAAACAGTATTCCACGATGGGAAAGCTCCTTGCAACAGTATACCGCAACGGGAAAGCTGCATGCAACAATATTCCGCAATAGGAAAGCTCCCTTTATTCTTCACTACACATACTACACATACATGTCCACACCCCGATGAAAACCTCATCTTTAGACAACACGACCATGTATGATATATGGACTAAAATGTTACCATGGTAAAATGTGTACAGTCTGCACGTATACATGGCCTGTAAATGTTTATACAAAGCACCAAAGTTTACTGCTTTTGAATTTGTAAATGGCTAGATTATGATCGTTGTACATACAGCATATTTGAACAAGATCCGATAATTACTGTCAACAAAAGCATTCCCATGCATTAAATTTAATAATAAAAAGTGTAATCTAACGGCATATAAAAGAATGATTTAGCATCGATTTAAAGGAAGAGGACATTCAAATATGGCACAGATCTATATATGCCGACGCTTGCTAAGGAATAAAGAGATGACAAGTGACTAGATTTGGCCAGAACAGCCAGAAGCTGTTTAATAATCAAATATTCCAATCGATATCCACAAATACATAACATAATTATTAACAAGTATCACAAATAGAGCAATAGCTCAAGAGCTCTTGAGCAATAGCTCAAGAATAAGGTAGGTAAAGAGACAATATCTGACATTGTGAAACACAGCAGTAGGCCTAAGTTTAAAATTTCCGCGCTGATCGCGCGAGGTGTTGCCTGATAGGTGAGTAGAGCAAGAGTGGCTCGTGTTAAACCAGTAAGGAAAGTGTGTCACGCTGAGCTAGGCGGCGATTGGCTGGCGCAGTGACGACGACATAGATTTCCCTGGTAGTGATGGGGGCGTGGTCACTCTCGCTGAGTTGACTATGACGACATAAGGAATCCCTTAGCAAGGGGGGCGTGGCAATATAAACACATATTTCTTATATTGCACCAATAAAAGGTGTTTTTTTGTTGTTGCCCTTTTTGCGATTTATATAATACACTTCACTGAAGAAATTATTTGAAGATCAAACCTGGTACTGTCATAATTATGTTATCTATAATAACCACTTATGGAACTAGTTCTACATCACATCACAGATGTAGAACTCCCGGTTGTAGAATGCGCATATACTAATAATTATTAGCACACTCACTGGCCTTTTCTCCGATATCTCTCCTCACCCTCCCCCTTTCACTCCCCGCCCCCGCCCACCGTCTCCCTCTATGAGCTTCTCCCAAGAGTCAATTATAACTCAATCTAAGCAACTGGCAAGGAAAGATACATTTCTAATGATGGCATTGTTACCCAATAAGATTACGTCACTTTTAACGTTATCCGCTTGGAACTTCATGGGCACGTGTGCGTGGTCTTTGCATGCTCGCTAAAAATAGTTGTCATTCCAAAGTGGAAATACGGGCGGACACGTCCTCTGGCTTTGCTGATGTTGGAGAAACTGTCAGAATGTATTTCTCTTCCACAGGTCTTTCACCAAGATGTGCAGTGGCATATAAAATATATCACGCTCAACCCCCCCCCCCCCCCACACACACACATCCCCTGTGAAATCAACTTCACAGGGAACAGAAACATTAAGAACAGCAACATGCAACATATCAATCTATTTTGTTCTTGTTTTTATAATTTGTCCATCGATGTATAGAGAGAATGAGAATGTGAATAGAGAGAATCATTACTTACCTGTATATCATATTTATAATAATACATATTCAATTACTAGTATACTAGTACCGAGTTCCAATCGCTATTTATTAAATGCCCGGAACATAGAAGAATATTGAAATATAAACCTTTGGTTTTGGTTTTGAATCGTCATAGAATGTCTAAAAATTAAAAGAATCACCAATTCGAATTATTATCTTACACATACAATAAAAATATTTGTATTGCACCTACGTTATCCAACCTCTCGAGTTGAATGCGTATAATGAAGTCTGCTTCTGTCTGTTTCTTGCCATTCCGTTAACAAATTTTCGAGCATTCAAATACATTTTAGCACTATTATAATCATAATTTACAAATAATTGATTCAATGACAAAAGACCTAGATGACATTGGCGAGGCTAACACATAGAGGGAATGGCACGAAGTGCTAGTGTCATACTCATAATTGAATATTAATTAGTATTAACAAAATTTTGAAATATAAACCTTTGCTTTTGGTTTTGAATCGTCATAAAATATCTAAAGGCTAAAAGAAAAGAAAACAATTCGAATCTTTATTTTGTACATATACAATAAAAATATGTTTTAGTGCAGCCCACTTATCGCACCTCTCAAGTATAGAATGTGCATATATATAATAAATTGATATTCATTCATACTCACCTCTATATCATATTTATGGTTATTCTAGCGTAGACATCCCAAGGCTGTTGTTTTTGAAAATAGAATATATATATATATAAACGTCGGGAAATGACAGGCTTCTGGTGTTTGTATAGACTAGCCCTCGTCCCCTAAGACTGCAGTTGTTTGTAGAGCCCTAGTGCAAGTGACTCTAATAAGTAATGATTCTGATATAAGAGATTTTAATTTTCTGAGATTATGTTTATACAAAAATATCAAAGCAAATTCCCAGTCAAGGGAGTAGTGACTCTAATAAGTAATGATTCTAATATAAGAGATTTTAATTTTCTGAAATTTTGTTTATAAAAAAATATATCAAAAACTTAAGCACGTCTAGTGGCTGTAGGTCTACTATCGCAATGGTTGCACTGCGAATTCAAAGACGCGTGGAAAAAATATTATCATCAATGTCAATGAACAGTAGGTCGTATAAATAAGACGCAGACTATTCCTGGGTTTTACATTAAGATGTTTCTGACATGCAGCGATTATTTTCTTGAGGGCCCAATTGCAGCTGTCATTAGGAGAGCCATGTCAGCAGGTGCAAAGAGAGAATCGCGGTTTCTAAATATATTTTTAATAAATACTAATACATGATTTGTTTGTCAGATGCAGAGACAGTCAATCGGTTGGGAATCGACCCTACACAAATCATCCCTACGCATTTCCGCTTTATTCTTCCCCCTCCCCCCCCCCCCCCCCACCCCACACACACACACCCCACCCACACTCAGCCCCCGCCCTTTCTCACATTTTTCGTCCACAACAGCAGTATTTCCATATCAATAGACACTGTCACATGTATTAAAATAACATTCGTTAAAGAAGACTTGAAGAAGAAAATGTTGCATGGAAGTTTCTTAGTTTCTTGTATTTCAGCTTAACCCTCTTTTCACTCCATCTTGACTCTGTTCTGACTTCTGTCCATAACAGATTAAATAACAATTAAATATGATATTAACATCCTGGTACTCTGAAGTAACCAAGAAGCAACCAGAGAGAAGTCTCTAAAACTAGTATGTGATTGGAGAAAAAGAAGGTACAGGGGTCACATGATCACTAAACATGGTAAAATTGTACCATATAACCAAATATTAAATTGTAATGAACAGCGCCAAAATAGGCTCGAGAACCCTCACTTAAAGGGGGACAGCCGCTAGGGCCCAGAAATCTCGGACAGTACTTCTATGATTGAAACATTTGAAATAATACTTTCAAAGTATTTAAATATTTTAAAAAGAAATTCGAAACAATATTTTTAGTGACAATATATAAACCACCAGAATCTTGCGGTAATTTGAGCTTGCCTGCCCGAACAACATACATTTGATATGTATGGATATACTACATGTATTACTGTTTACCGTTATGCGATTGCATAATGTTATACCTATATTTATAAAAGAGGATAAATGTAGTCGTGACACATTTTTTTTGCAAATTTTGGTCAAGAGTCAATATAAGAAAAGCTCATCGGGAACCCTTGGGAGGTTGACATTTCTGCAGGATTCAACTACATCGCAGGATGTTAGGATGATAAAAGAAAACATCAAAATTATTGCTATTAATCAATATTTTGGTCAACATTGTTTTGCTCTTTTAAATATCTTTAATTCTGAGGAGTTTCTTCTGGGTGGGATAGGAGACCTTATATCTTCAAGTTGCAACTTAATAATCATTAGATTTAGTGTGTATGTTATTGTATTTGGGACGTACATCCACATCCACAAGCTTAGAAGAACTCCTTTGTTTCCTCTTCGGAAACAATGAGACAATGAGACACAATGAGATGTTACCGGTAACCGTAAATGCTACTTGTTCCGTCTACATTACTGACCCTGAAGAGAAGAGAGTAAAAGCAGCTGTTGCAGAATATAATTGTTATTGAAGTAAAATTGATGAATGAAATTAATCAATTTTAATGAGATGAAATTTGTATGACGTTGATGGTTCACTCTTGGGAGGCCTGGTGCTAATGTAGATACATAACCGGTGTAACAGTTCTAAATTACCCCCCTCATCTAATATACCCCCCGGTAATTTAGACCTTAGGTTTAAATGACCCCCTCTAGGTTCAAATTACCCCCTTTTGTTTCATTGATAATCTTACACCAACAATTCTAAAAGAACATACTGGGAGAGAAGGTCATATCTAATGCTTATGGTAAATAAATTAAAGATCACTTTGAGGGTCTAATAATGAAATTTATTGTAATTCTGTATAATAATCCTTTTTTCTTTCTATTTATTTAAACTTAAAATATCATTGTAACTCAATGAGTATGGGAGCATATTGCAAATAAAAAAACAAAACAACTAAAATCTATTCAGTTCTGTCTATCAGGCCTGTACTGTATCCAGTTTTTACTTTATTCATTATTACTTTTATTGTCATAATTAAAATAATAAATGTTTCAATGGGGGTACATCAGTACTAGATTGGTAACACATACTGAGGGTATATTAGACGTAGGTTTAGTTTCCCCTTTAGGGGTACTTTGAACCTGGTGGGGGTACATTTGACCTAGGTCTAATATACCCCCGGGGTACATTGAAACTGGAGGGGGTATATCCAACCTAGGTCTAAAGTACCCCCGGGGGTATATTGGACCTAGGTCAAATGTACCCCCGGGGATGGGGAAGGAAGTACCCTCCCCACCACTGAGGAGCACCTCATCTGTACTATCAATAAATACTTCTACGAAGGAGACCAGACAAGAGAGTTTACTCTTACTTCCTCAGGGATATATTAACACATTCTTTTATATAATCAGTATATTATATATCTAGCCGAAGGATATATCATTGGTGGAGAACCAGCCTTCAACTGGTGCATTTTCTAAACAAAATTCATCGGATACTTTTGTTGGCATCTGGATTTTAAGTACAGGCCATGCAGTCCAGTGTTTAATAGCATAAGACTGCCTTTCAATAAATAAGCCCATGAGGGAGCAAAGGTTAACATATTCTTCTATATAATCTGTATTACATCTAGCTGAAGGATATATCAATTCCTGTCTATCTGTTTAGGAGTGATGTTTCACAGCTTCCCTGAAGTGTGTAATTGCTAAGGCTGGTATTCTAGGATGTCTGGTGGGATTTGAGCAGTGACCATAAATTAACATCCCTTCGCCATCAATACTGGGAAAGGTAAATTGTCAAGAATTGTCTAATAACACCTCTAGCATTATCGGAACGTAATGTTCATGTCGAGAATTTAATCACAGGCTGTTGAGCAGGTAGGTTGTCTATGTTTCCCAGTGGGTCTATTTTGTCTAGAATGTAGTCTAACAAGTTAGTCTGAACATGCCATCTCATCTTCCAGGAATGCCCGTGGATGCAATTTGCAATTTGGGCCAGAGACTATGATGAACTCTAATTTGCTGTGGCTATCATAGCTTCTTCAATTTACACACAATCGACTCATCGATGCCCATATTTGGGTGACCAAGGGGCGGTTCCCTAGCCACGCCCATTTCTCCCCAGCGACCAATCAGATCGCTCCTCGCCGCGCCTATGACGTAGCGCGGCGAGCGTAAACATTGGAACACTCACTCATTCGGATCTGCACTGAGCGGACGGACATTACAAAATTTTGCATTTTCGCCGAATTTGTTCGATACTTTTCCGAGATGGGGAAATCAAAGTTGTGTACAAAGTGTGGTGAGACGCATGTAGCTCCTCTGAATGAAGATTGTACGGGGTCTCCGGCTGTTGTGGACATTAGTCAACTGAATGGTAGGATCGGATCGTTGGAATCGATGATGCAAAACCTCATCACCTCGCTGGAAGGGAAAAAACTGGATTCTGCATCTTCTTCCACGATTAGCGATAATTCTGGGACAGTGATGTTCAATCGTCGTGAGAGGGATCCCAGTGTGGAGAGTTCTATTTACGAGGTGGGCGGGGCCCACCGTGTACGCGGTCGTGCCAGGGACCGTACGAGGTCGAGATCAAGGACACGCCCATTTGACCAGACACGGGATCTGGAGAAAGGTGATAGCATTGACTCTTTTGAAAATCTGCTGCTTCTTAACTTAAAACTTGTTAGTAAGCTGGTAACGGATGCTAGGTCGTTAGACGAGATTCAGGGCGTGGTCAGCCACTGCCTCACGATGTGTGAGAAGGCGGGATCACAGGTATACACATTGAAGGCCAGCCTACTTTATGACCAAGCCGTTCGGGCGAGAGCGAACAAGGTGGGATTGGCTGCATTTCAGGACGTTCGTCAGGAAGAAGTCTTAAGATGCTACGCATTTGAGAATTCCAAGAAGGTTTCTACAGTAAAATCTACCAAGACCAAGAAAGATCGTGTGTGTTTCAAGTATAACAACCCGGGGGGTTGTTCCCTGAAGGGTTGTGATTTTCCGCATAAGTGCTCAACGTGTGGATCCTTCGATCACGGAGCGAAGGCTTGTTCGGGCTCTAAAGGTTCTAAATAGGATGAGGAGGGTCGGGAAGTCGCTAAGGTTTGTCGTAATGATTGTTTTATTGATGAAAATGTTGTATTTTCGAAGTGTCATGTTGTTAATAATGAGTTAACAGTAGAAGATCGTAGTCTAGGCGACTCGATCGTTTGTTTTGAATCTGACAACCTTGACCCGGAAGTGACTCCTTGTAGTGATAACAACGACCCGTCCTTGAACTTTGAACAAACTGTCATGGCCGACAAGGCTGACCTTGACGATGTGAATCTGGCTCCTACAGTTGGTTTGTTCCCGATATCCGTGCCTTCCTGCGCTCAGGATTTGTTTTCACCAGTTGAAGCTAAGTACAATGACATTAGGAATATTATTGCCGACTTTGGTCGTGATGGTAGCAAAATTAACGATGATATTTTACTTTTTGCTTCTCCTAGTTCTAATCGTGGTTCCTTCGTGAATGTATATGCTAGCTGTGCTCGCGGTAAATGTCAATGTCGTCATGTTCTTGGTGGCAATAGCACTCAGTTAAAACCTTGTCGTTTTGCCTATTTACTGTGCAGTTTAAAACCTAGTATTGTTTCAAACTACCTTGATGTTTTTCACGGTGTTTTAGAAGGCTTTGATGTGGTTGACACCGAGGTTGAATCGTACGATTGTGCGAACTATAAATCTATCCTTGAGCCTGAGGTTAAGTCCAAGATGGACGACATTGTATTTAATGAACTTAACGAAGGTTTTATTTCAATTGCTGACGATTTCCCTACCTGTATTCATTCTCTTGGGGCTGTCCCAAAGGCTGATGGGGGTATTAGGCCCATAACAGATTGCAGCAGACCTTTGGGACAGTCAGTAAATGAACATTGTGATAGCTTAGTACATGAATTTTCATTTAAATCCATTGACGATGCTGTTAGTTTAGTAAATGAAGGTACTTTCATGGCTGTTGTCGATATAAAATCTGCGTATAGAGCTGTACCGATTAATCCTGACCATCGCCGATATTGTGGGTTCAGGTGGGATGTTAAAGGTGAAGAGTTGTTGTTTGTCGATAATAGATTGTGCTTTGGTCTACGAACAGGCCCTTGCATTTTTAACAGCATATCTAACTTTTTTGTAACATGTGTATCTGAGATGTTTGAATTTTCCATTGTGAATTTTCTGGATGATTTCTTTGTAGCCAGTGACTCTTATAAAGAATGTTCTCGTTATCGTGATATTGTGATATGCTGTTTACGTTTTCTTGGCTTCCACGTGGCCTGGAAAAAGGTAACCGCCCCTTCTACCAGCTGTGTATATCTAGGATTCACCGTGAACACAAAGGAGATGACTCTTTCCCTTCCACTGGGAAAAGTGCAGAAATTAACCAAATTGATAGGAGAGGTTAAGAATTCAAGAGTGATGACCAAGAAGCAACTTGAAAAATTTTGTGGCTACGTCTCCCATTGCTCAGCAGTGTTTCAAGGAGGAAGAACCTTTTGTAGGAGGTTCTTTGACATGTATAAAATGATGCTTGTGAAAAAGTTACATGTTATGCCCATATCTGCTGAAGCGAGGATGGATGTGAACTGGTGGGAATCTTTTTCCAAGTGTTTCAATGGTGTGGGCATGTTGAAGAAAGATTTTTTCCACCTCCCTATTATTTCTGACTCTTCATCAAAGGGGTTTGCAGCCTTCATGGGCTCGAACTGCTAGCTGGCCCCTGGAACGAGTGTGAAATTCCCACTTGTGTGAACCATGAAGCTCATATTTGCCCTGTGCCTATGGAAAACGATCTAGCTTCGAATATTAACATCCAGGAATTATTTCCAGTGTTGACTGGGATCAGGCGTTGGGCTAGTGTCCTGAAAAACAAAAATGTGGTGTGTTTCATAGACAATACACAGGTCATTGCAATGTTGAAAAATGGAACAAGCAGTAGCAAGCAGTGTATGCAATGGCTCTATGAGTTGTATTGGATTTGTTTCATTTTTAATATTTCTCTCACACCGAAGTACATTAAAACTGACAATAACGTGGTGGCAGATATTCTATCTCGCTTGCCTTATTATAAATCTGATGCTCCTGTGCCTGATGTCCTCTTGTCTACAAATTTGTGCTGTATTAACACTGACTATTGTCTCCTCCAGGGCTCAGCCGATGGACGGAGAGAGTTATTCAACTCAGGGATTTGAGCCTTGCCCCCTCAACTAAATCTCAGAGGCTTCGTCAATGGAAACTATTCAACGCCTTCTTAGATGACAATTCTTCGTCGTTGGTACCATTAACGACACAGAAGCTCTCATCCTTTTGTGCATATCTAGCTTCTGTCATGAGATATTCTTCAGTATGTACTTATGTCACAGGTGTGGTAGCCTATGCGAGATTGTTAGGCCTTGACTGCCCTCCTGTATCTCACCCAGCTATTAAATCTGTGCTTCGTGGGATAAAAAATCTGCCTGGATCTGCTCCTACCCCAGCTCCTCCCATCAAGCCTTCAGATCTGTTAAAAATGTTCCCTTGCTTGGATTTGCAAGATGATTTGGACTTGATGTGTTGGTCTGCTTTTGTGTTTTTATTCAGATCACTATTAAGGGTTGGACATGTGGTTAATTCTCCCCACATGCTGTTCCGTAAAAACATTTCCCTTGAATCTGGAGGATTGGTCGTTCATGTTGGTACGACTAAGACCTCTTCTAACCCATTTTCTCTGATAATCAGAAAAATCAAGAACAAATCCTTGTGCCCAGTCTATTGGATTAATAAGCTTCTAGACCAGGATCTGCCAGCCACTGCTCCACTCTTCTCATGTTTGTCTTGTGGGACACTAGGTTATGATCAACTCACACGTAGGTTGGCTGCCTTGTCAAGTGCTGCTGGGTTGCAGGATACCTACACTTCCCATTCATTTCGTCGTGGTGGAGCCTCTTATATGTCCTCCTTAGGCATATCCCTTGACAATATCAAGGTTAGAGGTAATTGGAGATCCTCTATTGTGTCATCTTACATTGTTCCCTCTCCTCAGGATCAGTTAATGTGTGAGAGTGTGGTGGGAAGGGCTTTGGACAGCCTTTCTTCCTGATGTCTTCTGTGTTTGGCCTTTTGCTGAATAAAACCTAGCTCTGCTTGGTTTCAGGCCACTCCCCTTGTCATCTTATTTATTATACACCGCCAGCTTCACCCAACATATACACAATCGACTCATCGATGCCCATATGTGGGTGACCAAGGGGTGGTTCCCTAGCCACGCCCATTTCTCCCCAGCGACCAATCAGATCGCTCCTCGCCGTGCCTATGACGTAGCGCGGCGAGCGTAAACATTGGAACACTCACTCATTCGGATCCGCACTGAGCGGACGCACATTACAAAATTTTTTCTTTATTGATATTATGTATTTGCTGAATAAAACCTAGCTCTGCTTGGTTTCAGGCCACTCCCCTTGTCATCTTATTTATTATACACCGCCAGCTTCACCCAACATATTCAAATGTATAATTTAGTGATCGTGTTATGTTTCAAATGAATATCTCGTTCAATGTAGCACAGTCAAACAGCAGGATTTTTCACTTTCTCATATTATCATATCCGATGACATGATACGAAACATAAGAACATAAGATAACCGTAACATATCCGTAACATAAGATAATCGTAACATATTCTTAAAACATAATGTCCTGCTAACTTTAAGTATTCAGTACGCTATGGGTAACAGGTTGATATGTCACTCAGATTCACGTACATGTATATAAAAAGGCCCGGTAACTTGTAAGTGATCACAGAAGTACTACAAAACATTTCTGAATTTGATATTGACGTTTTGTCAAATGGAAACCTACTTGGATTCATTGCGTAAACAACATAAACACCGGGCCATCCATCGCCTGTATGCTCTCGAAATGAGATTTCATGGACGAGATGCTTTATTAAAACAATTAGTTGATGGGGTTGCTAGGCTGTACCCAATATCGGAATACAATTGCTTTCTGAGGTTTGCCCTTGCCGTTGATGAAAGTCTATTTTTGTGTCCTTTGGTATCGCAACACGACGAATACAATATCCTGCTGAATGAACCAAGCACAAAGAACAACATTTTCTCCAGTACGGAATTTATTTATAACGTTAACATGATCATAGCTTGTACGAATATAAACTTTATAGTTATAATTATTCATATCAGCACATGAATATTTAGTACACATATTATGGCATATATAATATATATTAGCCAATTATAATGAAAATTGCATTATTTCCATCTTTTCAATTTCAAAAATCATTCTCTTGGATTAGAAGAATTATAATATTTATTATAATATGTATTATTGTAAGCATCAATTTTGTCTCTCACTGATGTGCCTGGTTTGGGGAAATCTTTATTTTTTGAATGGTGTTTCTTTTTGCCATCTGTGTTCTTCTTAAGAATTGACATTGGAGATCTCGGAAGAAAATTCACCGTTTTCTTTGTAGCTGTTTTGACCTTCTGTGGTGGTAGATCTGTTTCTTTTTTCTTTGCAGGATTTTCTATTTGCCCTGCAGTTTGCCTGGTTAACAGAAATGTTATGTGCATTTTTTCAGAGTAACTGAACGCATCTATAAACTACCCCAAATTGATTAATTTTAGTATTTTAGGTCTGACCAGCAGTAAAGCGTTCATTCATTAATCAATATCTAATAAAACTCTATACTCAAAACACATCACGTCTTTGTTACAGGTTACAAGGACTTTTCAGCCTCAAATTTATACACTTTTCCTTCGTGTTGATGAACATAAACTATATTACATTTTTATAATATACGAAAGATTCTGTTATCCATGTATTTAAGCGTTCTATTGCATACATAAACAACGAGAGAAGATCGATTATATTTGATAAGCAAAGAAAGAAATGAAGACCCATTATTCTTTTGAACACACTAGGGTGTTAAAAACAGCCATTATTTAGTTTAATGACTAGACATGCATGTCTATTTAAATAGCGTATAGCGAAGAGAAGAGTTACCTATAGTCGACAGCAGAAGGGGCTTAAGTATAATCATGGAGTTGACTTGAGCTATGTAGACCTAATTTGCTTAAATTTAATTATTTTACATCTTGGATAGCATTTTACCAACGCAAAGTTATACAATAGGGAAAGCACGTGTACACAGGGACAAGCAACAGAGATTAAGAATTGATCTAAATTCAGGTATTCTACACATGCTCTACAGACATTTCACATTATGCACCATTGCATCCATTTCAGATATCACAGTAAGTTTTAATACGAAGACATGTTCATGTACTTGTGGTCGACATGTGTCCATCCAAACATGAGGTCTTATATTATATATACAGTACATCTATCATACACAATCTTCTCACCTGCCTTTATAATACTAATCCCTGAGCGCCAACCTTAAAATCATCTGACAAAATGTCATGTAGCTGTTGCCTTAGCCATAAAACTGTATTGGAAGATATAAATGTATATGCATCGGTTCTAGGACAGCCACCCGCCGGATATCTACCCGCCAGACATAGATGAATAGAATGGCCTCTTTCTCAAACGTGCAAATAATATCACAAAAGCGGTCTACATGTAAAAGGTGGATAAATAGATCCTAAAATGTCATATTAGGTGGGTGACTGTCCTAGGATGGTATTTCTCCTGGATGGTAGATGTCCCAGCGGGGTAATGTCCAGGATGGTAATTGTCCCGCGTGTAAAAGTCGGCGGGGAGATGTCCGGCGAGTAGATGCCATTATGAGACAGAAGTAATCTTTGAGAATTCTCACAACCACACTCAGAATCATTTATAAAGTTTTATGAATTAGTTATCCTTAAGATAATTGCTAGCTAATATTTAGACGGAAAGAAAGATCTCGCCTCAGAGTATTATTGGATAGTATTCAACATAGGATGTATAACGTACAGATGACTAAATGTATAGAGTACAGAATATAGACTAGGGTGCCTTATTAGATAATCGGTGGTCTCAGTTCACTTACATAGAGGTCACTGAAGAAACAGTTTTAAAACAAGATAGATTAATACCTCTGGATAGTTTCATCCTGATTCTTGGAGGCGTTCCTTCGATACCGACATAGGATAAATGTAACGCCGATGGAGACTTTAATACCAACGATGAGTACAATTAGGAAGACAATCAACCAGATTGGTATTAGAGGACCCAGCTGGTCTATATCGAAGGTTGTTGTTGTTGAATCTGTGAATGGAGATTCAGATGTTGCTGACGATCCAGGATCGCCCGTCGAGGGTGTGTCTGTGGTTATTCGAGTTGGCACATTGGTTGGAAGTGGACGGTATGGCGTTACAACAGCCTTAACCACATCAAACAAGACAGAATCACAACAAGTCCTTATTGATGTGTCCAGGTTAGCTCGCTCAGGATAGAGAGCTGCATATAGGAGATCCTGGGGTAAGTCTGGAATTTAGAAAAAAAAGGTATGAGTTCTAGCAAATAATATCTACATAATATCAGTATGGCTATTTTTCTTAGTCACCACATTTCAATACCGGATAGAGTTGCCACTAATAATAATAAAAAATATACCAATATACCAGACCTGGCATGTGTGGTACTTTATACCGACTATGGTCTAAGCTTGAATAATCGAAAAGAAATGGTGACAGAAGAATGTCATCTCCCAAGAATTGTTCAATATAATCCCGTGACAGTCTCTGCAATTTCCAGTCGTATTGCCCTGTCAGCGAATACTGGAAATCGTAGAGACTGTCACAATTATATAACGCTAGGATGTACCTCCGTGTTATATCGACATCAATATGTAATACTGTATCTGCTATATAATGGTTTAGTGCATGGCATCTGATCTATATATACATGATTTCAAGGAACAATTCCCCTAGTCTATATCGATACCACACAAGGTATAATTTCTTTTTTTGTCCAACAGCTCACAAGGTATAATGATAAATGGAGGAGGATGCCCGAATTATTAATCAATTTAAATTGATTTCAATCTTGAATTCTAAATAATCATATAGGATGAATGCAAGTTATGCAATTCATTAAACGTACACTTTTAAACGATTTACTCTCAGATAACAATCCCTGGGTGGTTTTAACCTTATCGCAACAATATCCGGAGGGAGTAATGACATCATTGTATCAGGAAGAGAGCACATGTGTTGAAGAATGTTGTACTCTTGCATTTAATATTACACTTACCATATTTGCAATTGCCCTGAATAGACCCCGATTTGGCGAATACAAGGACTCTTGTTGATTTTTCACCGGCAAACACTCCAAAGTTAGGGTAGGTGGTCCCAACAAAGACATTTTCCGCAAAAGAGAAACGATCACTGCAAAATACAGAATACAAGATGTGTCATGATACTCTTCCACAGGTGTTCTGCAAAGCTTTCATGCATATTTCAATGTGGACGTTACGACATGCATGGTATTTCGAGATGCTATCATATTAAGATGGAGAGAGGAACTCGAAGGCACTTCTGATCTGTTTAAGATCTGAAATTCGACTGTTTACTTTTAAGCTTTAGACATGTATACAGACTCTAAATAGGATGTGATGAGTGATAGACACCGTTGCCCTGTTAGAATAGAATAGAATAGAACAACATTTTATTCATCAAGGGTTTACAGTTATTGTGACCAGTAGGTCGACAGGCCTCTGGGTACCATTAAGGATAAATACCCAGATCTTCCGGCCGTTCCCTTGACATTTATTGGATAAACTAATACAAAATGCATAATAAGGCTGAGTAATATTTAACAATATAAGGTGTAACGTCATATCCCCACATATATAGCCTGAATAAAGGGGTCCATTCCCATTACCACGACCAGCCGGCCGATACTTGCCCTGTAATACTTTAACAATGTGTTTTTTTGCCGTGCGGCAGCCGTACACCAATCGGCCGTTGTAATGTGAATGGGCCTTAAGTAGACTTGCACAGTACTAAGCAGTTATGCATAGTTAGCAATTTTAGAAATATGATAATGATAAATGGGTGATAATTAATATAAATAATAATGAGGTCGGGCAATGTTACTAAATGTCTCATAACACTATCTATAATCAATATAATTCTTTTCGTAAATATCAAACGAACAGAAGGAGGATAATAACGAATTATGATACGTAGGAAGGCCATCCACTCTCTGTCATAATAAAGGCTAATTATCACAAGGCAACGAACGTAAAGTACTTCAATTAAGTCTCTCTCAAAATATCAAACTTTAGTGCAGTTGGAATCTCCTTACCCTGGAGGAAGTGTTTCTCCCCGACAGCAACTACCAGCATTTATTTGGCAGTAGTTTTCCAACAATAATGCGATTAGTGGCAGTAGTTCATCTTCCAATAGCTTCCACTGTATAGAAAGTATAGATGGTTTAACAGTTGATCACATGGGACATATATATGTGATGTGTTATAGAAAAATGAGTCACAAGTCGCAAAATTGAAATTTTCCAAAGTGATTTATTCACAAGATGAATTTTTGGGAATGTTTTCATTTTTTGGGTGTTTAGCGCTGTTTGTACCATGAATGCATTTACAAAAATAAAAATATCAAAAAAAAAATATCAAACTTAAAATATAGAAGTTCCTATAACATGTTCTACTCTTTACTTTTATTGGAATCAGCTTGATCTCATCTTTTCAAATATATGATGATATCTCAAAATTCATTTCTTGCGACTTGTGACTTATTTTACTCGAACACATCACATATGTGGCATACCATCGATGGTTGTAGGCTAGTGGCCTTGGACTGTTTGTTCTATGTTATTTCACGAAATGGAGCAGCTATAGTGTCAATTTAATTATCGGGTAAAACACGTGTGTGTCTATTAATATCATTTGATGTCGTGCAAACTTGTGCATACTCACTAGTTGAGAATCAGTTGACGTATGAATAATCACACCATCCGTCGCTTCTCTCGTCGATTCTGGAAATAAATTGTATTTACTTAACTGTACCCGCTCTCTTTATTCGACAGAAAAGAACACTCATATTCTGTACCTCGATTAGAATGGCCGGCTGCGGATAAAGTTTGGGCTTAATGTCAAATTTAATACCAAATGTTGGCCTTTTATCTTAATTGATTTGGGGAAATGATTACAATTTCTTAGGAAAATTTGTAATATTAAAAGTTTCATTCCAATTGTCGTCCATTTTTTTTAAGTTATTGATCTAAGCAATCTATGTTGCCAATATAAACTAAGAAAAAAAAGAAAAAAAAGGTATACCTTCACATGTGGCGCCCATCCATTCATATGAACAGTAACAAGAACATGCATTTTGATCATCAGCGAGTGCCACCCCTCCGTTACTGCAGACATATCCTATGCAGCTAGGTGATGGCGACTGTGGTTTCATGGTGGGAGTAGCATACCCAGTTGGAGGAACATAGGTGCACGGGATAACGTTATTAGATCTTTCCTCTGGAAAGAATAAATATAACTATTTTGATAATGTGAAGTCTCTGGACTGAAGAGCTGTGATCAAACGTAAGTCAGTTGAATACTAAGAATACCACACCTCTCATTCAACTCCTATCTTTAGCAACGAATCATTCTGAATAAAGCTGTCGTTGATAGCTAGAGTTATATTTAGATGACAATAAGTTGTGGTACAGCCAATTCTTTGATTGCGGTCGGAATTGATTTCTGCAAGCCAGATAGTTGTCAAACCCAAATTATAACACTAAAAATACTTCCATTTCATAAAGCAGAAATTAACATCAATCTAATAATTGCTCCATCTTCATGGTGAAGTTATACTCGCGAATATCGAATAAAAGAAGTGGTTTTCACCTGAATGTTATTCAAAGTAATCTTTCTCAATTTCTGTTTTTTCTGGTTTCTGTTTTTTTAATGCGTACTCATTGCAATGAAATCAAAGGTCACTTACTGCAAGATCCACAGAGCAATGGACAGGCATCGTCAACGTACGTCCTGCCAGAGTTGCACCAGCCTCTCGGCCAGCCCGGTCTATTTCCACAATAACGATGGTTATTTTGGCAGGCATCTACGGGAGAGGTGTTTATTAGTTATAACAGATGGCATGTCAATGAAGAGGAGTTTCTATTTTACTAGAGTAATAAGCTATCATAATATATCGCATACTATCTAGAAAACATTGCTATCAAAATAACCAAAGATTGACAGCAATTAATGGTGATTGATTGACAGAAAATCCCTACATGTATATCATACCAACATGCATAATGTTACATCATGATAGAGAACAACGTATCTAGAGTGAATAATGCACAGTGCGTATTTCACTAGTGAGTTATATGCGCGGTAGTTATGGCAACCAGTGCGTATTTTACTAAGTTTACGGCCAAAATTCAACTTTATGACCCAAACATATTTGGATAATCAATAGTCTCTCTAAAGTCGTAAATATACAAAGGTTGAGACATTCCTTTTCCCTTAACACGTATAGTACCCATTTGGCTAACGGCCTGTTTGATGAGCTAAATATACGGAATTAAGATTATTTGTGGGAATTCCTTCACTTCTGTTCCCTTGCATCAGTAGGCAATTTCTACCATATGAATACAAAATGCGTTGTATGTAAAAGCTTAAAGTAAGGATTTCTTGTGAAAAGTCAGGAGTATAATGAATGGCTAACACCCACACCTTACAAAAATGAATGGGTTGGTTTTAATCGCAACAGATGTTGTTCGGGTTTTTATGTATTTTATCCCACTAATCATTGCCTGCAATTGACGTGGGTAATGGTTAGTAATCAGAACGATTGCAAACAAATTAGGTGTCCTTGCCATTGAGGCTAAAAAGGTAGGGATCTCAGCTAACCTTTACAAGTAGTGCCATGGTAACCATCCTGGCATTGACATCTGCAATCGTTGGTGGGGCAGCCTCCATTCAAACATGATGCTTTACATTCTGTTTGAGACAAGATCATAAATACGATTAAAAATATTTACAAACACGAGGTTCACACAATCTTTTTAAATGAGCGATCTTATTGCTATGATATCTGTAATTATGAAGTTTATCCGACTTCGGCTTGATGCAAAAAAGAGCAATTACCACATTCCGATTTTCCTGCTGAGCAATCCCCTGAAAAATAGAAGTAAAGTAAAATGTTCAAAGGTGTCCTTTGGAGAATCAAAGCTTCCTACTAAATCAGCGTGTCCGCATTGCCATACGAGTTAGTTCTTCCTGTACTACTAGTTTTACTATTAAGAACCCCCGTGAGCTCTGGTCTTGCTGTATAAGATGTTGGCTATGAATAATAAGAAAGAATATTTAACTGTCCCAACTATTAATATATAAACATGTCAAAGGTTAGCCCCAATGTTGGTATAACGCTTTTCATGAAATATATTCCCTATATAGTGGGGTTCGAAATGTACTCCCGTGGGAATTCAATGCTGAAATTGATTTGTCGATGACTTTCCAGCAGACCATTAATCCAAGGTAATTGATATATAGCGTTCGCATCGTATTAAGAAGTGAAAATGTAATCATTATTATATATACTTACTCCTGCATAATTTATTAGTGCACCACCCATAACCAGTTCCACACTCGCTGCAAGGGTCTCCAATCTTGAATGGTTTCACGCCGTTGTAATTGCCTCTGTGAGATAAGATAAGATAAGATAAATTCACTAATGGAGTTATTACTTATTATCACATTCAGATGGATCCTTAATTGTCTTAACTGTCCCTATCCCTATTACCAATTAGAAATAATGGTCGGTATACAGGCAATATTGAAACGATTTATGAACATATGATTGAGAACAAATTTCATTAACATAGAATATCAATAATTAATATATGTGAGATACATACGGTGGTCCATAGTTACAAACTAAGTATTTGCTGTTCCGAAAGTTGAGATTTTGAATGGTGGGACACAAGGAGTGAGCACATCCGACCTCTCTAGATGTCGACCAAACAATCTAAAGACAAATAACATTTATATATGATATAAGTATAGTTTTATTTCCAATATTCAACAGTTACATAATATGGAAAATGGACATACTCTTCTGACGTAGTCAGTTCTTTCAGTCCAGGAAACAAAATTACAGTATTACTTATTTCAAAATTGCATTACGCAGTCTTTTTTACTTTAGTGGGAACGGCCATTATTGAGCTGGTTGTACACACTTTTCAATTTCTCCAACACAGACTCACACCCTTTCTCATGACGATAACCTTTAGTCTCAATGTCTATCAAATGATTAGTTGTTGCCTTAATTGGTAAGTTATACAAAGGTAAGAAGGTATCGGCTTTCACTCGCTGTAATATTTTACCGATATTGGAGTGCTGATGTCAAATTACTTTCCAGTGATTTCTTTACGGTATGTTTTTACACGAAGTGTATCAGTAGAAAGGCAATATTAGGGGTTTCAATTACCTCCAGTGTCCCATTCATTATTCATATCAGTTATTTTCACGAAGAACATATTGGGTTGTACAGCATATGATCGATTCTCATTAAAAAGTTCCGAATGGAAAAGTGGGCTTTTAAAAGGTTTCCTTCAATAGATCTTTCATATAAAGTCCTAATACTATAATTAATGTTCTATGCATGCAATTAAGCTATATACTCTGAACGAACAGGAACTAACAATTCCATAATTTCGATATATACATGTATACATGTAGGCAATTAGAGTAATTAAATATTCTGAAAATTGACCTCGAGCCCTTTATAACTAATACATCATTGAGAAAATTAATTAAAACTACATGGAAATCTTTGTATATATTATTAAGTATATTGCATAGACATATTCATACGTATTTAATATCTAAAACTAAACGACTACCGGATGAAGAAAGTTGGTGTCCAAATCAAGGTCATATAGGGTGCAATTTAATCATAAAATCATATGATAAATAATTATACTATGCTTGATGATAGATGGACATCTAATTGGGGTCGTTGATAGTTAGAGAAAAACATATTCAATATATATTCCTAAAGAATCTATCGCTCTTAGGGTCCAAAATTTAATGTGAAAGGTTTTTTTTCCGACACCTTCGTTGACGGTCATTTATTTCAAAATTATTTCTATGGATGCAGGTTCATTACCGATTTACCATTCAAAAGGGCTAGGATTAATCCTTTGAACCACATGAAAATAAAATAATTAGCTTTTAATTTCATTGGGGGTTTTTTTTTCAAAAGAATTAAATGACAATATGTGTGACAATATTTGCGCGACAATGACGTCGACTAGTGACAGACACGGATGGTGACGTTATATATTTTATGGCCAAGATGCGAGGTGTCAGGGCAGAGAAAACAAATCTGAGAAATCTATACTAACATTGTTATTCAATTTCAATGACGTTTTAAAAGAACCTATTTTATTTGGGCCCGTTTCAAGAGAATCGACCATATGCCCGAGACAGTCAAGGCTCAGAGTTGAGAGAGTCCCTCAAATCAGCTCGCTCCAAACCGTAAAATGCCATCAGAATCCCATTAGGACGCCAACTCTAGGACCGGGAAAGCTATTAGCGCAGTAGGCGTCCATTCACTGACTTACCATCCTAATTGATTTGAGAGGCTGTGAGTCTAGACTGAAGAGCAGATTCTTCCAACTGTTGCCCGAACATGTGCATATATTAATACGAAAGACATCGGCACAACACAGATGATAAAAATAAATATTATTGTACCCTCAATATTGACAGATAATTGATGTAGATGAATACAATGAGTTATCGACTGGCCGTTCCCATCGTATATTACTTTTCCATTTGCATAATACGGCACTGACTGTACAGAAGCAGAATTTGCTGTATACCTGTCACTGTTTATTTATTCATGGGCGGAATAGAGAGTGGAGTAAACGAGTGGGAGAGATTTATTTTTCCTACTATCATAGGATTTGGATTTCGAAATAACCGCAAGCGATCAGCTTGAGCCCTATTTCATCACTGAGAAACTGGTGTAAATCTCAGTGGTATCTGATGTACCACAAGGGATTCTGAAGCAATCAACAGCTTGTCATCTCTTCATGAATGGGCTCAGCAAGAGCCTCTACAGAGGCTTGCGATTAAAACCAACCCATTCATCTTTTTGTAATTTTAAATCTCTCTATGTTATCGATCTGATTGTGATATTATAGCAAGATTCCCTGGTGACCCTCCATGGCAAATAAGTTGAGAGTTTTCCAAGTGTGTGCAATCCTTTAATTCAACATAGAGTGTGCACACGTTAAACTGTGTTTATACTTTAGAATCTGCGTACTATACACATTGTTCTAAAGCCTCTAATTATTTTAACAATAATTATCGACATTATGGGGTTCTTTCAATTTATTGTATACATACGCGTTGGGACCAATGTAGAATTATCGCATATATATGTATTATTATATAGTATTAAATGGTGCTATATTGTAGGTGTTAAACCACTAGTGGTTTAATGGGAAGGAGTTGAGCCAATCACTGCGTTATTTATCCGGTTTACTAACGACATTCTTCAGCAGGGCTTTCATTCCTTTCTAGATTATTAAAGGCGTATGAAACATAACTCGTTAAATATGTTATAACTCATTGTGTCATAATATATCAATGTACCTAAAATTTTAATTATTAATGGCCATATGCCTATTCCTTCACCATAGCTCCTACCTCCATGGAGGCTACCTCTATAATGAGCAATCCCTCATCCCCATTGGTTTGGCCACGCCCCCCCCCCCCCCCAATGAGGGTGGGGGGTGGGAGGCGGACCTGATGGTAAGCCTCCCCTAGGATATAAGGGGCTCTCTGACCCCTTATTCATCAGTTGCCTGCCTGATTAACAACTAGGTTATACCATCACTTTATATACCTGTACCAGGAATAAATACTTCTATAAACTTCATTACCTCGTTACCTTTTGTGTTACACTAGTTGTAACATATTGGTGAAGAACCCAGTCACTGTAGCCCATGTACTTTTCATAATTTCAATTTTTAACTATTAATTTTTGTAGTTGCGTAATTATTGTGCAAGGTTACACAGTACTGTGACTGCATTGATACTCACAGTCCCCATTTCAATTATCAATTTGTATTATATAATCACTTACGTAAGATTATGCAACATCATGTAATGTATTTTTATTACATCATATCCGGGTACAGGTGACAGTTACAATATGTCACCTCAATATTCATGTTTTCTATTACATTATCTTACATAATGCATCCGCCTATTTCATAATGTTGTATAACTTTAAGCCTTATGCCACAATCAGTGTAATTTTAATTATCTCATAATTGGGGGATAATAATAATAATACTTCTATAAATTTCATTACCTCGTTACCTTTTGTGTTACACTAGTTGTAACAATTGGTTTGAGTCAATAACATGCTACAATTCAGAATAAATTGTACAAAAAGGATTGTATCTGTGCCTAAGTTGTCTAGAGATAGAATCTTATCCTGTTATACACATACCTTGGCAGTGACTCACGTATATTTCTGTTATAAAAGGATTGTTTGGGCTCAGTTGATGAGATTTCAGAGGCTACAAACCTGTGTGTAATGGCCGCACTGTTTCCCAGGCACGCAGGCTCCCGTGGAATACGTGTAATCTACCTTTTCATCTGCCCAGGCATCCATGGCTTTTTGTAAGTTTAGTGTCCCTGTGGTGACATACAAATTTTGGCCGAGCTGAAAAAGATTTTTATTTTATTTTGATGAATACAAATCTTCAGATATTCATACATGTACAGAAATAGATATAAGAAAACACATTTGCAGATGTATCCTGATGGCGGAACACCAGAATTACAAGTCATATGCTCATACAGTATGTCCGAGGTGTCCCTTAAATTACTAGACCAAAGACATTATCCGTTTGTGGTTGATTCAATGCATTACCTATTATTTTATCTCATTATTTAGGATACACTCCACCGGATGAAGGACCAGTAAGGCCGAAAGCTCGTGTAAAAATAAAGAACATCAACAACAACTTTATATCTGCTAAATGTTTACATCATTTCAACACTTGGTGGTATAATAGCGACACCCCGTCCCCTCTCAAGATCTTTTTTATTTGAAATATCTTACAAGGAAATACAGATTTAGAGAATTGTCTACATACATTGGGGTACGGCGGGTTGGCATAGTTGTCTGGTTGACCATGCTCCCACTTGCATACATCTGCCCATAATTGAGCTATGTTCGCTAAATCATCATTCCAAATCTGAAAAACATACATCATATCTTAAGTGGAAAACGCAGCAAATGATAGCGTAAGTGGGAAGTAGGTCGGAAAATTCTTGTTCTAGAAAGTTTATGGCAGAAGTACGATTCTCTATAGATACGAAACCAGCTTCGGAGATCAGATGACGTTGGTCCACCCACGATGAAGAAGAATATTCGTGATTCAGCTTCACATTATTCTTACGATATAGGTAGATTATACATGATTGCGTGTGTAGGTCACTGCATCTATTCTGGAGTATGGTCACTGATAGAGGGTGGTGATTTGTCAAATAAAGATTAAATCAGTGTATTTTCTGTCCACTTAGGGCATGGGGGCAGCATCGTATGGTGGCGAAACCCTTTCCTCTGCGATTTGAAATGAGTAGAGGCTTCTGACCCATTCATTACACATATTCAATAATCACTGAATGAAAACACAATGTTGGCCCTCTGTACTTCAGCTACTGTTATACCTATCCTATATAATTACACTGAAAAGGTTTTAAGAGATGTCATGGCTACTCATATTAATGAGAAGAGCCACTTTAAGACTTATGACCTCATGATAACATTCCAGATAGTAAACACGACTTGCTATGGGTGCTATACACGATGTACCAATCATTACCATAGAAGCCTCACCCTCACTTGCATAAAATGAATGAAAGTTCCTGGTGCCTTTCCCAAGGTAAAGAAACCGCATGGCGTAAACGGCAATACATTCCGCCAAACTACTTCTACAGTCGAAAATAGGGTCCCTTTATGTCAGGCTTAGTCGTAGCCAGAAATGTCACAACCCATTCCCAGAATGCAAAATACGTCAGGGTCATGTTGAAGTGTTTTCATTATCCATATCTCCAGGGATTTATATCGTGCTACAGCTAAATGGGGATTAATGATATATTTTGCCCAACTACAAAGGGCAAACTAATTTTAGGGGTAATATCGGAGGAAAGGCCATTCCTCGTTTGTTCAGGATGGGTGACTATTTAATTTGTACGTGTCGCCCTCTGTATAAGGGTAACAAAAGAAAAATGCAATTTTGCACATGCTGGTTATAACCTTAAGCTTGCTGTATATAAATTGCCGTTTAATAACTATATGCCGATAAATGCTGGAAGGAAACATGCTGCTATTGCTCTGGGACTTAATATCTGTATCGTAAGACTCGGGGGAAATATTTTCGGTTTTAAATAAAAAAATCACGGGTAATTCAAATTATATTATAATCATCAAACATATATTATACGAAAGTCTGGAACTTGGTTTACACCCCACCGCTGCTGTACATTCAACGATAAAAGTGACATATAGTTGTGCTTGAGGATTAAATTCATAATACCATGTGTTTGTGGCAGAATATCATGAACCTCGTGGTTGAGGCAGCTATGGAGTATCATAATATATAGCTATGGAAGTTAAGAACTATAATTGGATCACAGGTGCTCTCTAGCCTTTTTCTATTTCAGTTTATTGCCAAGCTATGATGTCGTTACTTGAAAACGCCGTTTTAGTAACCATGTGGGACACATTAGACCCTGGGTTCGAGTGGTGCGAACCAACCACCCTTTCATCTTTATTTTCCACATCTTATTTTTTCCACCATATCACTCCTCAAGACAGTCTATAGTCTGTCCAATACAAAATTGACACGGGCAAAACGGATTCTTTAAGAAGAGGGAAAAGTGGGGGATTTTTGTCTTCTATTTATGACCAAGTGCTGTTAACTCTTTGCCACGCGAGCCGCTCTTTGCAATCAACCATGGCGAAACAGGGCCAGTATAATCAGCTCTTCCTTCCTTCTAAGCAAAACAACAGCTGCTGCACATGGAAATAGTAGCTAATAGTGACAGTGCAATACAATACAGCTGTATATTTGGCCATAGTCGATCGCAAACGGCGACTCAGGGGCAAAGGTTTGAAGCCTGCCCTGTCCCCCACTGTCCCCCACTTTTCTCTCTTCTTGTCCCCCACTGTCCCCCACTTTTCTCTCTTCTTAAAGGGCCGAAGGAGTCCCGTGTCAACTACTTTTCGGACAGACGCCAAGCCAGACATCGTAAATGGAACATTCGATGCATGGGTGCATTCGAGAAAAGTTTTTAACATCGAGTTAATCGCTCGAGGTTTACACATCGATGTATATACATACATATATGCCTTCTAGCGACCCGACAGTGACATAAATTCCTCATACGCATTGTAGCAACAACAATCAAGAAAACCGCTTACCTCATCACATAATGGCGAATGTAATTAAAGTCTGACATTGTTAACATGGGTGTTTCAGTAATTATATAGCTCTGATATGTATGACAATAATCATCAATCAATCATCAATGATCATAATCAATATTATCATAAAGATTTCATCATTAATGTCATCATATCAGTGAGTTTGTTGGGTTTTTAAAAAAAAAACAAGTTTCCAATTCTGATAGTGATAAGGTAACGCCAAGGTAATGATGACTGTAAAGCGACTAAATGATTTCTGTACCACACACTCACGTTACGGTGATCTTCCCTAAAAATGATAAAAGTATTTCCACACTATTTACTTTCACATAGCCCTTAGTTAAAGTTATTACATCATCCCTAGGTGTTGTATGCCTCCGCTAATATATATGAATAAGCAGTCCATATGGATATCAAAATGTGTTAAAACCTAGCAAACGTTTATGAACTGAAACCTCCGAATCCTACTTTACCCTCATCGTGAACAAGTAGGTGCCGGCACAGTGATAAGATCATCCCCACACAATGAGATCTTCCCGGGACATTGCCATGTCAATGCAAATGGTTACAAATTGTTATAGTTATATTATTTCGTGTGTGGCTGAATACATCGTTGTGAAGTCATCTCGCCATCTTATTAGCAATTTAATCATTCTCAATCAATCTTCATATCCCATATCTTTGCCGTTACAGGTCAAGTTCATTACATCACATTCCTGAATCCATTTACAATTTAATGGTAGCAATAACATAATCTATAGAGGAGTTTGAGAGTAATTAAAAATCAAAGGTAAAATTGTACCTATTATTACCACCGGGGTCCCACCCTCACTTGCGTAAATAAAACTATAAAGTGCCATATGATGGCTTGAAAGCCATTAAGATTAAATGGGCAAGCAGGCTAATTTAAGGCAAACATTATCATTAATTTCCTCTTTAATAGGTCATTGTATCAGGATGTATAAAATAAAAGGCCTTCGGTGTGTATGTCAGACTCAGAAGTAGAAATAATCCGGCTTAGGGAAAACCCATTTGAAACGGCGACTTCACTGATTTGGTCTCTTACCATTTATAGGCAAAAATATAACTTCCTTAATTGGTATCGGTCACCCGAAAAAAAACCCGATGACTTTCAGTCCTGCCTATATGTTTTAACTCGTAGTATTATTTTTGCCTGTATGTAAAGCTTTCTTTATTACATTACTTGTACAGTTCTAACCGAGAATAATGCGTATCACATAATATTTCAGCTAAATAAAATCATTTAAATACAAAATATCCAGAAAATGCGCCACCTTGTCTAAATCAGCAATTAGTGCTACGTTTGGGGGTCCTGCCATTTCAAACCAAAAGACCTCTTATATATCACATATACCCATTAACTTATAGGGATTCAATTTAGATACGTATGTACGTGTAAAACTTAAGAGGCAATATTCAACATATCTCAATCACGACAGACCGACTTGTAGCATTTAGAATCAAGCAGTATCGCTTTCATGGTAACTAGTGGTAACTGGGATGGTAAATAATTGCTCCTCTTTGGTAGAGAAGGAACGCTTGCAAGTCATGCCAGGCTCACATGTATGGCCATCAATACGCAATTCCATCACTGAAACACGCTTCCAAAGATATATATTTATACACGGCTGCCATTCGGTGGGCGTATTCGTGTTTGCAATATGATGAGCGAATACAATTTCGAAATTCAGCAAAGATCATACCGATGTTTTATTTATCAATTAAGCTTCAAGCAATAGCTAAAGGCCGGTGCACCATGGCATGTATTGACTATTCTTATTATTCATTTATCCAGGTGATTACATAAGGGTTTGGCCTTTGCCATCCCTGCTTTAATTATCGAGGATCAGGCAAAATGCCTGGTTTTCACCTCGACCCTGGCTTGTTGGCATTACGTTCATCATTAGATGTTAAACAGAAGGAAGGTTTGAGTGGAATGAATAATATTCAGTTCGTAATACCTCATCTCATCTCATCTCATCTCATTCCACTATAATTACTGAACCTTGATAGAGAACGAGAAGGCGGAGCTGGAGATAATACATTTTATTGATTTACAATTTATGAGTTATGATAATTAAAAATTGTGTAACAATTACAATTGTGTAGATATTATTACAATAATTGAATAATGAATAATAAGTTTGAATTATGAAATTATATATAAATAGCCCTATGAGGTAGAGAGGTGTTTATTGGTGTGGGTCACGGTGGGTGGGGTTAACAAAAAGTAGGTGCGTACTGTCTGCTGTCGTAGCTGGAAGCAACGAGAGAACATAGTTTTCACTGACGTCACGGCGCTGGCCGCGGCTCGCCATACTGTGGGTCAAGCTTTGTAAACGTTAGCTGGACATGTGTGTTCCAAGCTTTGAAAATGCTGTTTTCCGGCCGTTTTCATCCCCAAAAGTTTTAGTGGATGTGATATAAAGTATGCTGATATGTTCGATGGTTATTTCTTAGTATGTCATTGTAGTAGTTCTATGATCCTCCGTGAGTCCTTTCCATAAAGGAATGGTGCTCTTTAGTAACACTAGAGGTGCCTTACGCTTAGGCCTATGTGTTTACACAATGTTACTCTTAAATTACTCTATTTTCCCTTTGTATCTCATGTAACCCTTATGGTATTATTCTAGTTGAACTCCTCAATCTGTTTATATCTGTTCTATGTGTTGTCACATCAGTTAACCGTTACTTTGTGTCTTTATGAGCACTACAGGGATCTGTAGCTACCACTTAGTAGTACGTATTGAGATCCTTTACCCTTTCCGGATAAGCCGGACTCGGGGCCGTCTAGACGGACTGTTGGAATAAACAGACGAGTGAGGAATTGGCCTTGTTGACTTGTTTATTTCGTTGTCGAGAGTGCGAATCACTACATCATGATGGAATAATGAGTATAATCGCCGTCATCAAACATTTGAAATGGGAAAGCCTGTCAATCTGGTGCTTCCCACTCTGTCTGTAGCCACACAGTATGGCTGCCAGTGAGGATTGCCGCTGACTGGGGTGACGTCATGTGAATACTATGTATAGGGGAGAGTCAATTAAAGAGAGGCTCGACTGTCTTGCTTCGGTTTCCCGAGCTTGTTTGGTCCTGCTGTGAGCCACAGTATAAGGGGTCTGGCGGAGAAACTCAGGAAAGGGCCATAAAAAGGCCATAAAACCATATGTTCTGACCTATTTCAACACATTGATTTATACAGAGAAAAGAAAATATCCTATAGACTAATACGAAGTGAGGATGAAGATGGGGAGAAGTGCGGGAGGAAGCTGGATGGATAGTGTGGGGACGCCTCCACCAGGGGAAGCAATGATTGGTCATCGTGTTTTTACACGTGACTGCACATTATAGTGTGTTGTGATTAGTGATTTCTGAAAAAATATACTTTGCACACGGTATTCTTAGAATAAGATCCAGTTATCACAGCCCGGATCTCAATAGGATCGAACTCTTGGGCATTGATTGCGCCAGGCTTCTTCACAAACTCGGGGGCTTTGCCTGCAGGCCTGAATAAGGAAGGGGGATGAATATCAAGATAACATTGTACACACACATTGAGTGTCAAAGGTGGTGATTCAAGTCTTCGAATATGAAGTAGGATGGAACATATTATCATGAAATTGAACGAAAACTACAAGATTCTTCGTGCAAAATGCTTTATAATGGATATTTCCACTTCCTAATTATAGTTGGCAAGTACATCAAAATGCATGATTATCGACCAAATACAAGTATACGTGATACATCTATATGGCTAGATAGATAGATAGATAGATAGATGGATAGATAGATAGAGCAATCTTTTATTTATCAAAAAAGAGTTTACAGAGACAAATAGGTCTCCCAGATCTTCCAGTTGGTAGGGCTATAGCTACGTCTTTTTGAGAGATATTGCATTGATGTCAGTTAAATGTTAATTGGGTATATATTGGATGTATATACTATACTGCCAATAAAAATGAATACAAAAAAGTCTAATTGGATGAAGTGGGGAGAGAGGATAGCTGGAGGATACGTTATCTAAATAAATGAAAAGGGCAAGAGGAAGGTATATATAAATACGGCTTGTGCCTGCTATAACTGCTCTTTGAATGTTATAGTATAGGAAGCCAAAACAAATATACCCCAAGCGCGTGGTATAGTGGTTATTAATATGACTTATGCCAAAAATGTATAATGATGCATGGATGTATCTCGGTGTGATTGATGAATGCCAAAAAACCTCATTAGTTTTTCGCATGGCGTTGAATTACATTAAATGTCTAGACATGTCACAAAATGTTCCATATCAAATTAACTTCATCCCTTTCGCGGAGTCGACTATGTGCATGCAATGGCAGAATAGCATATCCTACGTTCAATTCTTCACAGAACCAGGAACTGTTTGAAGAGATTAGTTGGCCTAAATGTTGATAATATATATGTTTATGTTCAGCATTTAGAATAGTATTGATGTAGTGCATAAATAACATGTGAAGTCTTGATGACATCATGCCTATAGCAACATAGGTGAGTGTGAGAACATGAGTGAATCCGAATGGGTGGAGTTTGCAATCACCAAGCACCATCACTGGTGGTAAGGGATATTTTAAGTATTATTATTGCCACGAGAATCTACCTCTAAAATGTACATGATCGAACATATTATATATATCCACTTTTTAAAACCTGAAGGATAACGCAGCCTCTTAAGTGCATTCGGGGATAATCACTTTTGCGCTGTCGTCTGTTGGAATGAAAGATGACCGAAACATTGTCTGATAGACCCATACCCTTGCCTTAATTGTTAGTTGTCTCTCTTTATTACAGGTCAGAGTGTAATCAGCAGGAGAATGTTCATAGATAATATTCAATATTCATTTCAAATCACGAGGAATTGCTAATCGGACGTTCACTGGAACTTGAATGCAATACTGGGAGACTCATTAATTATTAGAGTATTCTGCAGACTACCCAAACTGAAAGCCCTGTGGGGAATGTTATTGAGTTGAATAAGCGGTTTGTGTAATGGTATAGTTTGAACATCCACATTATTATGAGCATACTTACCATGATCTCCATATCGGACGATGTCTCCAGCCTTCGTTTGGCATTATGTATATCAAGTAATATCTGTTTCTCATTGTCCGGTAATCTTGCATTCCTCTTCACGCGAACGTGTAACTTTTTAGGCACAGCATCAGCATTAGAGTTATCCATGTGAATGATGCCATTAGATTTCATATACACTTCATCTCCCGAGTTACCTTTTGACAGGCTAACGTGAGCGATTAGAATTAGTGTCAATATTTTCCTAATTGCTAGCAATCGTCCTTGAAGCAACATTCTTGCTGTTTCCCAGTTAAGATTCAATGTTTGTCTGTTGAACACTTGTCAGAACATGTAGGTCTAATTAACGTCCCATGAACAAGGATCGTGTGCTAAGGAGCTAAATATAGAATGGAGTGTGGCTGTCTCTAAAACTCCCCTGACAAGTCACGTGTTAAAAGATAGATCTGCAGAAATTTCAGATGTCTTTAGCCTAAGCATTGCTTTCAAGGTCAACAAGAATAGCCCATGCCTCCTTAAAAACTCCAAGACTTAAGACAAGCAGGAATCCTCACAGTGATCGGTTCGCATGTATGGTGTGTACACATGTGATTGCATACTGTACGTATACGAACAGGCACATTTCTAGGTGTATAACCTGTATAACCTAGGTACAAGTTCGTGTCCTGCTCTGTTTAGCAGAACCTAACCAAGGAAGTGGAACACTAAACTTAACCCAATCTTTAAGGGGTAAGATAGGTAAACACAATACCAGTTTCACTCGCTGACCACTATACAATTTGACATTTCAGGCGTCCCTTATATATGTGCCTGCATGGGTGGTACCCCCCATATAAACATTTATAACTATTGTCATTGGGTTAACAACACTTTCTTTCCATGACACCTGACATGAACCATCTCAGATGCTTCGGTGTCCTTTATACATGTCTGAATCATCAGATCCCACTGCTTTGTGTGAAAGGGTGTGATATAAAGCAAGAGAAAATATTTATGTAGGTTATGTAACGCTTAATCTGTCAAGGGTATCGAGCCGTGACGAACGCACACTTAGTGAAAGGTTCCTGGCACTCCCGGCTAGCAGGAGGGAAAAGTTCGACCATCGCAAACTAGCTGATCTATTAATATAACACTGGGGTGACCATACACCACGAATAGTTGGAATCAAATACTCATTTCGTGGACGATTTAGCTTGCCTCATGGGAGTTTTTTCTGCTTTAAATTCTGTTAGCCAGAAATACGTCCTTTGTTCGATATCGGGTTACCTCCGTGTTTACCTGAATTTAATTAGGGGTTGTCGAACACACATTGTCAACCCCATAGCTCCTGTGTTATGTGGCTGACCATTCGTGTAGAAACTATACCACATACCGAATCATAATAAGGATCACAAGAAAATTAATAATGAAGAATGAAGAATGGCAGCACGATTCAGAACTTGGTTTCGGATGCTTCGATCGAATTTCCTGGCATGTATACATATTATAATATGGATGGGAGGGGGGGGGGATTGATTGTGTGGAAATCTGGGGCGAAACAATACTTTTCAAAAGCAATAAAAACAAATATGTTGTAATATAAACGATACAATATTATTAACAATTAATATATGAATAAAAGTAATAATAAGTGAAACAAAGCAAACTATATCATTAATGCAAATCCCGAACAATTATTTTTTTCTATGGTCCTGAAATATCAATTGTTATTGAGGTTCGTTTTGTTTACAAGACTGAATGCACCACTCGTCGGCTACTATACATTCTGTGTTAAAATGAAGCGAGACATCGTTTGTCTTCTTTCGATGTGTTGATCCGGAAGCGTTTACCTGGGAAAGTCCTTTCGAGCCTTGGAGACTATTGGCGAGTGCATATTGCATATTTAGAACGCTATCAGGAAGTTATAAACTTCTGAACTATCTTGCCTTTTCCGCACAATTCTGTTATTCTCCGAAAGAATCATAAATAACTTATTTGGAAAGCTTTTAACAAACTCCAGTGATAAGTTTCACCCTATATTCTAGATATCCCCCCCCCCCCCCATTGAATTCAAGGTGTTATTAAAACGCTGTTCATAATCTAATGATTTCCGCAGAGACTGTGTATAGGAGTCTATCAGGGATGTTTATATAAGGTATTTATGCTCTTTTTTAATCGCAGACATCTAGGATAAAAGGGATACAGCATTCTCTCTAGTAAGCTGTCAGCTAATATAATGCCATCACATGGGGTTAATGAAGAAGGTTGGTACTGAAAGGAAAGTTAGACAGGCCAGATTATCGGTTTGGTTTGTATGATAAACAAATGACTGAGTGAAGCCAATTGTGCACAAAAACTACTTGAGAGGAACCCAGCTGCTTCCCTTTCCATCCATAAATTGTTTGAGAATAGGAACATCCTTTAACTATAATCCTTTCATTTATATAGACGGGGAATCAATTATGCTGCTTATTAAACCACTAACAACCGGAAAGGTAACAGAGTTCCTGATGGGAAAGAGACAATACGTGTCATTCCGTTCCGGGAAATTAAAATCATTAAATGAAATCAACAATACACTGTCTTGACACAAAATACAGGTGTAACTACCCATTACGTTTAACTGGAGAAACGAAGATCTGACATGTAAAAATATGGTTCAATTAACAACTTGTTCCATACTCGTATAACATGCACTAAAATTGCTAACAAGTAATAACTTCAAGTACGGTATTCATGATATAGATCTATAGACTTATTCAATACAATGTACTCGAAGATATGATAAATGTTTGTATGAAAATAACTTATAATGTATATAGTGAGAATTGGTGCATATATCTTCTACATTTATTAATCAGGTTGTTACATAAGACATTCATATAAATCTCAAATATCTAGGTAGAAAATCCAATCATACATAAGTGTAGTAGAATATAATTTCATTTGAATCCTTGAACACATAATAATGCTTTTCATGTCATAACATGATCTGAGACGTGATATCAATGGCGCAAAGACCGGTTTGTAGTCGATTCACGGCAAAAGTACCTTCACTTCTTCACCGCGTAGACCATATCACAGTTGCAAGCATCTTGGGTCTTCACAACCTGGACATTGGTGTAGTCACATTCGCTCAGGAAAGCAGTCAAATCCTTGCCTGAATACATTCTTCCCCAGCCATAAAATGAAACGTCCCACGCATGTGGTACGGCTGGTCCGTCTCGACCATCATTAACCAGCTGTTCGATAATCAGAATTCCCCCACCTTTGGAATCAAATACAAAATTAATATGCATTGGCTACAGAATAATAAAAGAGATGTTGCTCCTAATCTTCAAACATAATACCAAACAACTAATCGAACATAAAAACAGTGACGTAAAGTCAAAGTTTCAATGCGACTAAATAGAAGAATGACGGTCGTAAGACAGCCACTAATATCTTTGTCATATTAAAATTCTATAATTTTACCTTGGTTGGTGGCATTGTTTATCTTCGTCAGAAGCTCCTTGGCTTTATCAGGTTCGTGATCGTGTATGACATTTCCGATAATGTACAGGTCACCTTTCGGCAACTCATCCTTCGTATGATCAACTATAGAGAGTCAATGTGCAATATCATATTAGAGTATAAAAAGCAACGTTATAGATCTATCGACAATAGTAAACGAATTTAACTTATGTGTACATCATTTTAGGTTATGGTAATGAAGTAATTATAGGGCGGCATTTTGATACGAACTTAACTAATGAAAATGTGGTTCATTATACATATTGACATTCCAAATGGTATTACTTTCTTAGGAATGCCACTAGCACCTTTATCAGTGCAATACTACACGTGAATCTTTCCCCAATATACGATTGTATTGACAACAATTTATGGGAAAGAATTTATACGCCAAGTTTTTGTACAATGGCGAGGAGACAAAGGCTTAGGTGGACAGTATACCACTAATGCAAACGTTGCTCACCTGCTTTTGTGGTAAGTCGAGGGTTTTTATTCTTCTGCAAGAAATGCTCTTCTATTGTGGGAAGGGCTACGGGTAATTCTGCTAATATTACTTTCATTTCAGGGTAGGCTCTCAACAGTGCGTAGGAGAAGACCCCAGATCCTCCTTCAACAGAATAATAAGTTTTACGAGCGTTGGAATGCAATTATTAGGCTCTTGGAAAATAGGATTTATATTATATATAACACATAACGCGAATATCACGAATATTGTAATATTTAGACACTGTATACATATAACAATAAGCATGGTATAGGTAATCACAGAAAGGAAAAAGGATAAAGGATAAAGGAAATCGATTGGGCTCACAGTGGAGGCAGAATCAACGTTTACTTTCCATTACATTTTGTTATTTTTCGAGACAATTTTACCTCCGAGATCAACAGCCGTCTTGTGCTTGCTCAAATCGAAGGCTTTAACAACGTGATCTGCGTACGGTTTTGAAACGCCCTCACACATGCGATATATGTTCAGCCAGAATTCGGGGCTCATGCCTTCAGTATACCCCTCTCCCTCGTGTTCTGCTTCTGCCGATTCTCCACTAGTTTCCTCTTTGGGACCTATAGTGAAAATTAAATGTATGAGTGAGCAACTGTTTAACTGATTTCATGGCAAAACATATAGAAATAATGCTGATTAATTATTTGCTAGAAAAACCATATATATAATATCAATTCGTGTGTCATGGGTTCTCTTAAGTGAAAGTAGATGCACAGTGGTGGTAAAAACACAATACTTGCAACTTATTGTGTGGATACAAGTAATTACTACGATGGGAGTGTTGATGAGAATTGTAACGGTGTAAATATGTGCCAATATACGTAAGTACCCACCCATTATATGTGGGATATGTGGAATGTGGAATCGCCCAGTGATATTGGAAACTTTTTTTTAAACATAGATATAAGAAATAAAATATAGCAATACTTCTTAGATGTCCTTAATGTTTACTACCATTAGAATCAGGTTGATCTCATTTTTTCAAATCTGATATCTCAAAATCCGTTTTTAGCGACTTGTGACTCATTTTCCTCTAACACGTCATATATCATACAGATATATTTCTAAAATGAAGCATGGGAAGACCTAGAATATTATTCCCGAATAGCAATGTGGTAATAGCTCCCAGGACGCTATAAGCCTACCTTTCTTTATGTTGTCAGCAAGCTTGCCCAAGCCTTCCCAATCATCCTTTACCATTAGTGCGTATTCATAGAATGCGGGCGGGCCGTCTTTAATGAGCAGCCGTCCTGCATCGGTTACGCTGTATACATCTGAAAATAGCAAGGGTACGTTTACATTGAATTGAACTGATGCTATATCTTTATAATACCTTTTGTAGTAGATGTAAGTTGGGTCTAACGAGAGTTTATTGTGCCCATTCCCTTAAACTCAATGCTGTTTGCTAATCTTGGGATAATTTGATTTTGCTTATATCATTTTCCTTTTTACTTACTTTAATGTGTCACTTCATTTCAATTGCATTTAAGATTATAATGATTTGCTACATAACAGAGAAGGTCACACAAGCAAAACTCATTTTGTTCAGATGTAAAACAGGTATCGTCGGATAGTATGCAGAAACCCACTACAGTTGTATGTCTAGACAGGAACGAATATATGATATTATACTCCCAAAAGGAATTAAATTAAAACAAGAAGTTCCTACAATAAGCGTTAATGTTCACATTTCTGTATTTGCATGTAACTAAACCAGGGGTACTTATATTAACAGCGCGGATGCTCTATTAAAATACCATACTTGAAGTAGAACACCAAAGTAAGAGCAAGGTTTTACCTCTTCCTGTGCTGTCTTGCTTTTTATTCAACATCTTAACCGCAACCATCATATCCATTAGCCGGTGGAGGCCATCAGGTTCCCACTTGTTTTTGGCAGCCAAATCGCCAGCCGTGCTTGGATTGGAGGCTAAAATATCGAAGAGCTGCAGCTCACAAGCTTGAATGACAGTCTGGATTTTAAGATAAAAACACAATACACTTCATTACCGAGCGTGAAAGGGATAATTGGAAACTTCGATGCAAGGATTTCTCCTAACAGTATTAAGTTTCTATTCAAAAAGGTCAAAACAACATAGGAGTAACTGTCTCAATTTGAGAAATTAATGAAATTTTGTATTTCAATATTCAACGATCGATTATTAGAATCAAACATAATGCGCCAACATTTTCTTCGACTGTTAATGCAGAAATACAGTCAATGCTCGGTGATATTAAAAACGGCTGGAGAGCCAACCTTTGAAACTAAGTTAATGATAATACGGTTTTCTCTCTATCTCATTATTAAATACCTTAGTGTAAGTCCTTTAATGACATAAATACAAAAAATGAAAACGTTGCCGATACTGGCTCGAGAAATGTGTGGATATACAAAATTGTCTACGAGCTGAGAGTAATGCTATACAAATTGGAAAATCCAATTATCATAATAGGTATATTATAATATTCTAACTATCATAATAGGTATATTATAATATTAGTTAAAAACTCTGACGAGGGCGGACTATATATTCAGGACATTGAGCACAGACACCAAAAGAGGGCAATTGCTGATAACAAACATCACACTAACCGTTGTTACTTTGGAAGCATCAAGAAGAGAAATGACGTGATCTGCATCCGGAGTGTTAGTTACAATTCTCCTCTCCATGCTTATATACTGACAACTTATACCGGCACTCGTTATCCCTGAATAGTATAAGGATAACAAAATATAGTTTGTCCTAAATGAGGCGCGACTGGTGTCTTATCAGCTGAACTACCTATAGTTTGGGTTTCTTTTATAATTTAATGTTCAATTCAACCAATTATAATGTCCTCATTTCATTACATCCCCTTTTCAGTTTTGATGTACATATAATATTTCATCACACATTGATTTATTCTTGTATTCTTTCTACAGTACTATGTATAAATCCGTCTATTCTATTCATGAGATCGGCATTTCTTACATATTAAACCGCGGGTGGTGTTAATAGAAAATGTACCAATGACTTACTATTATGTCACATAAATTATAAGAACGGATATGAGGTGCATGAAGTGATAAATGATCCCGTTCTTAAGAAAATAGGTATGATGCCAAACAGAAAATCAACAGGTAATTCCAATATCAATATTGCTTACATTTTATAAGTAATTATCAATAACTTTGGGAATTCGTGGGTCTGGGTGTGGAAAGTTTTTTTTACCTCACATAAAATTCCGTGCAAATATAATTCATTTAATATGATTATGATTACAAATGATAATGTTAATCTGACAATAGAACATTAAATTGTTAATTGAATTCTGGTCTATTTAAAATATGGTACGTGTATAATCATGAAGTTTCAAGCCATTAAGGGATGCAATATACCAATGCATATCTTAATGTGACACACAAAAACAGATATCAGCCCTTTTAGTACAGCGAGTAGTATAGTAAAATAGGGCAAATGTATCGGCCAAGCGCGAGCCCACTCAGCCCCGAGAGACACATTTTAAAAGCTCCACAGAACACCTCATCAGCCTTCCTGAATTAACTCCATAAAAATCCCATAAACATTACGATCAAGTGATTATCATAGCTGCCACGCTATGTATACATTCCCTTCATCATTAGGGGGTGGGGGCAGCGCGAAGGGTTAATGTCGATTTGAATAATGTAAACATTGTTGCCGGAGAACAGAGGGTGAATGTGTAGTATGTATGGGCTTGGGATCTGGCTTAGAATGGCAGTTTGCAGGTTCGGAACCTGCAACTGTTATTCCGTGCCGCCATCTGTTGAGGTGGTTCGCAATTACTTAGACAATTTCAACCAGACATGGATTTGCATCTGACATAATTCATATGTGAAAATGATCTTTATTGAGCCGGGTTATATCAAGCTTGAAGAAAGCCAAGCTGGTCAATTTATTTATTATACATGTGCATTTGTCAGTCAGTGATTCACTTATATTAACAGAGATCGTGTTGTTCTGCGGTTCAATTGATTAATTTTCGGATGGTAAAAAGAGCCGACAGGCCCATTAATAAGATCTACCTCCGAATTAGATCAGAACTGAGATCTCGTGGTGAATTACAAACGTCGTTTCAAAGGCAATTGACCAAAAGCACATTAAATTAGTAGTCTTATCTTTAATTAATTAACCTTCCATTTTAATTTCTAGGTGCTTTCAACTCAAATATATCCTTGCGATATAGATATACAAAAGCCAAAACTAGCTTAGTCTATAAAATTATGCAGCCTGTGAATTGACATTATACAGCATTTATGGTGCAGCATAAATATTAATTATTAATGTAGGTTTACCAGCCTTTATATGAATCATGTAACGTTACATATTCACTTCGCACCTTCGCTACTCTGTTGGCAGGTCAGCTAGGATCGCTGATCACTGATCAGTTGTAGAAGCATTGAGTGTTATGTAATACCCTCGGGGTATAGTCGGTGCGGGAACAGTGTGGCTCTGGTTGGGAAGGAAGGGGTTCCCGCGTTCATACAGTTACTGTAGAAACATGACACGTGTCATCAGGGGAACCAGGGGAAAGGCAAAAGGACCATGGTGACTATACTGTCACAGCTATGATTACCGTATACATTATAACTGTCAACAGTAAACCATTGTAACCGCTAACAGTAATCTCAAGCACCATTACCAGTCAGTGTTACTGTTACTTGTTAATTCTTCCCCTCATTACTAATAAGACCCTAAACACAGCCATAATACATAGGCTAGGCCTATAGATATGGGGAAGAGAAATTAGACGGGAAATCAGATCGAGATGAGGTGCAGGAATTGAAGATATGAATGGTTATACTTATAAGTTATAGCTGGCCCATGTAGTTTCAAAGCAGTGGGGTTGGGGATCTATAGGTTCTGTAGTAGATAGATTGGTCCATTTCTCAACAGTAGGCCTACAGCGATACCCGGGCAGCGATAGCAGTGTATGTGTCGGGCAAAGCTGAACTCTTAACTCTTTATCTATCACACGATATATGTTTGCACCTGTATGTCCCGACTGGGCCTAACCTACCTGAGATGCTGCTAGCTCCTCTTACTGAATACTATGACACAGGTTTTTATATTTAAGTATATATCAGCATAGGTTGCATCAAGGTGTAAGGCAGTTCTTATATTTACTTGGTCCCGATCTACTTCTAGTCCATGACCTAGAATCGAGGCGACATCGGGTGTCATAGACGGGAAGCAAATGTTCTAGAAATGCTGATGGGCGGCCATTAACTGATAATAGAGGCTAGCAAAAATACGTTCGTTATTTGTTGCACAAGGCAGATAAGTCACAACTGCATATAGGCCTACTGCAAGCGTGTGCTTGTTTTATCATGTTTTACTATGTTTCATGCTGCTTTATTTTAAAAATAGGCTTGGCAAATAAAGCCATGTAATGATGTTCACTGCCTTGTGTTATGGGACTGGATTTTCAGCGGCTAGAGAGAGTGAGTAATCAGACTTCTTATATTGTTCTTATTGTTCCTGATCAATCTGCATATTATCTAATATTGATATGTACCTTCGCAATGATTATTATTTAAATAATTAATTAATTCGAATTCTAAATTAATTGGGTTTTTGTTTTTTTACCAAACCAAAGGTGCTTATGATCTTGATCATGTTTGATGAGCCTCCTGTTCATTCCTGTTCATTGAAGTTTAGAATATATTTGTACATTTATTTTTATTGTTTGAATTGAAAAAAATCATTGTAGTCGGTGCAAATGTATTCATAAACAAGCATTATAAGCCTTATTACGAAAATCCACATAACTCTGTTCAATTAAGACATTAAAAATTTTAGTAATGAACTTTTGAACATTGACAGGGAAGGTATTGAACTAAATATATCCACAATATGAAGTATGTGTGATGAGATTAAAGGCAATCCGAAAGGGGGTGTATTAATTCAAAATAATTAAAAGATCATTGTAGTCGGTGCAAATTTATTCATAAACAAGCCTTGCGAAAATCCACATAACTCCGTTCAATTAAGACATTTACTAATGAACTTTTGAACATTGACAGGGAAGGTATTGAACTAAATATTGAATAGTGATATAGTGAAGATTACATCATTTCATGATGAAATTAAATTATGTTTTTGTTTTGGCTGACCATATTGATGAAACCTATACCTGTCATGTGATGTGTTATATTGTCAAAAATAATAACATCAACTGATATTTCTAATCAGGAAATCGGAAAGAACCACTCTCTCATCAATAATGAAGTTTCTAAAGTCTTTCCCATAAACAAATAGCTAATGGTGGATACTTGGTTTGAGATGTGTCATGGTGATCTATCATTTTCTGTTTCATTCATAGGACCCAAAACAGTTCATAAATCATAATCTTTTGTGTTAATTACTTTTTCCCCAAAAGCTTTTCTTGTGAAGCAAGAAAGTATTATATCAGAGCTTTTTAGACGACTTACAGTTGTGTGCCTTTATTTCATTTCAATTAGGTAAATTAACCGTTATGTGCTGTGATGGCATTTCAAATAGGCAAATGTAAAATGAGATCTCGACCTTAAGTGTGCCCCCCACCCATCTGGTACCGCCCTTGGTAACAGTAAGTAGGGTATGACAAGTCTATAGCTTAGAGATGAGACTTGATCAGGGCACTAACGGGAACTAGGGTATGACTTAGAACTATAATATTATTATCACCATAAGTCATTACCAACTTCGCCATTGCGGAGAAGATAGGAACAAGAGGCGGTTTACACACATATTTAGTGGGCTGAGTATTTTCTGAATCGTGGCATCTTGGTACATCAAGACTTTTGTGAGCATCATTGTCTCCATCTCATTTTAAGTACTTGTCATATTTAAAGCCATAATGCTGCTGGGATTGTTGTTAGTTGCAGCCGCCTCACAAGCGGTAATTGGTGATTCGCAATGTAGATTAGACTCCAAGGATTTTGTTTTCAAAAGGACATTCATCACAAAGTACTATGGTCCACCGGCTATGGAGACCACTGACAAACAAAGAGTAGGCCGGCTCCATGCCCAATGCCTTACAGCCGACGAACATGCGAATAATATGATCAAACACTTTGAGTCCTATGGATTCAACATGGATGCACGGGGGCAAGATCCTTTTGCGGAATATGAGGATGATGTTTTCAGTAGCTGGCTTCGCATCAGTAATCCTCAAACGAATTACACTATTTTGGTCTCGTCATCAGATGGTTATGCAAGTGTTGAGAATAGTCCTTTGACATTTTCTGTTTGGATCATACGTCTGAAGAAAGATTATGAGAGCCTGAAAGGAAGCCTTAAGGAGAATGACGTCTTATCATATGGGGAATATGAGTAAGTCGGCACATTGCCTTTGTGTCAGTGAAACCAGAATTAAGACATTTAGAAATGTTATCCAGATTGATAAGCTTATATAATACATGATGATACAATTCAGAAAAAGTATATGCTTACCCTTTTTAAAAGCTTTACATAACACGTTATCTAATATCTGCTCGAAATATTGTCTCTAATGTATTTAAGGTAACACGTCAAATTTCAGAAAGCGAGCAGCTTAGTTAATTGTAAAATACATGTACGTTCCTGTTTAACAACATTTTGACAGAGACTTAGAATAATCATAATGATGCATATATTTATCAGTTTTGCAGTTCAAGGCAATGCTATGTGCATTCGCTTCATGGATCCACCAGGAACGACCTTCAGAGATTTCACTATAATACCTGGTGCGTCTCCCATTAACTTTCAACTCTGGAATGAAGATCTTGGATACGGATCTGCAAGGGGAGTAATGACCCATAAAGATGGAATTCTCGACGGGAACACAGTGCTAACCTTCCCATCTGAAATAAGTTAAAGTTTCCATAGCAATTCTTACCTACTGTGATTCAAATTGTGCCTTAATAATTACGATTTAAACAGTATGTAGTTTGTGTTGAAACTGCCTCCCTGATGATAATAAAATAATTCTATTTATCTCAGGAGGAATAATTACTGGTACCATATTAATTAGCTATGGGCATATTAAAATTTAAAAGACCTATGAGTATATGCTACACAAAGATAATTACGGTATAAATTATTTTCCAAAATGAAGGGAAAGGTTTTTATTTGTTTAAGTTTGTAAACAATTCCCTGGAGTTATGGGACAAATCAAAGGACCATGTATTAATTGAAAGCCAAACGATTAAGAAGAGAAATGATTCGGGCTAGGCGTACGCGAGAGCTTGAATAAAAGTTATTTTTACCCCAAAAAAAAAGAAAAAAAAAGAGAAATGAAAGATTAATTTAAACATCATGAAAAAGGTACGCACATTTTGGGGGAAGTTGTCGCCATTACTCTCATGGGAAAAGGTTATTAAGAGGGAAACCAAGGTTTCGTTTAAGTTTAGTGGTGATATTATACCAATTGAAAGTAAAGTCAGTCATTTTAACCTTTTTCCCCAATGTAGGATGATTATGACATATCAATTATTAATTACCACCTCTTTATTAGGACTATAAAATCGCTAAGTACTAGTACTGTGCAAGTCTACTTATTCCAGCCAGTCCCGGATATGAGGTAATGGGCATACACCCCCTTCTCATTAACTCTCATCCTAGTGAGAGTCGAATATATTGCAATAAAGTTAGTTGGATAGAAGTTCTTTAACAGATTAGTCGCGTCTCCGGGTTCCTCATTATTTCTTTATTTAAACATGCAATCCAAGATCTTAACAAGACAAAACCTTGCCAGTGATATTAGCCCAATAACAGGACAAGAAAAAAATATAAAAACCCACAAAAGAGCCACAATAAATGTGGTATTTGATATAGAATTATTGAAGAGAATAATATGGTTGATGCCTTTCCATAAATCCTCTGGGCTAAACATGGTTACTAGTATTGTTTTAAGCTACTTACACCAATTCACAAATGTAAGTATAGTTCCTTCATCTTTGAAGGATGAATGTATATCACCTCGATCTATATAGAGAAAGTACTGCAATAGGAGCAGGAAATAGATCAATAACTACTGTGTCCCGCCCATCAAAAGTAATGGGAGAAAGTAGTACAACAAAAACTATTAAATAGCACATTTAGAATATTATTTGTTTTTTAAATCAATTTCGTTGTTCGAAACGGTAAATCAGCATCTGATGCAATTGTTAGTTACCTTTGAACTGTGACTTCTACTATGAATAATCAGAATGTGGTACAAATGTCTACTGGGATGCTAGGAAGGTAGTTGATGATGTAAATCTGAATATACCAACGGGGAAAAAACTTCAGTAATTGAAAAAGAGCTAAAAATGGGAAATGACTAAATATTACAAATAATGATTATATATAGTTGCCTCAGGCAACAATTAGTTGTATGTAACAGATATAATTCAAGAAATTAAGAAAACAATTATAAGTGGTGTGCTAAATATGATATAAATGGTCTTGATAATGGCATATTTAAATCCAGCATGCATCTATGTTTGCAGATAACACAATTTTATTTTATACAGGCATAAGGCAATAAACCATGTAACTCATCTCTATGCGTTAGGCAGTTATTGTTAGGTGTTCCGTCCTAGTGGCGCCCTCTTACGAATAAAGAATAAACTACTAGATCAAGCAGACAACCAATGTGCGCACTTTCTCTATCTCTCCAGTGTTTATCTTTCTCTGAATACACAATCTGCACGTAACAGTTATGACTAACATGAATGATATATCATATAGATGACCCATTCTCACGAAAACGGTGCAGCCAGTCCTAAAAGGGTAAAAATAATATTTTGTTTGATCAATCTGAGAGCACAGTATTAAAGTTATTAAGTAGTATTAAAGTTTAATGGTAATATATAGCTAGGCGGTAGTATATCTGAGTTTGCCATTAAATTAGACCAATAGTTTTTTTACAGGAGATTATCAAAGATTGATGTAGAAAATTTGGTGAAAAAACGTCGCACACCCCTATATCACTTAGAAAAGATCATTTTCCTATTTAATTTGTATATTATCAATTATTTCTATCGCCATTATCTAACTAAATGTTTTCTTAATGTAATAGCCAAGAAAGGTTTTTCTTTCCTGTATAAAACTTTTAAAATCGGGGACAACAAAGAATAGAAGTCAGAAACTGGATTCCCATATCGATCAGATGAAACATCCTATCATTGATTGTATCTTTATTCATTATTCTCAAAATGTTCTCACTATTCTGTTATAATATAATCAAATATGAGCTTTTACCCCTGAGCTATGATTAGTTACCCACATTTTTGGTAAACTATCCACATTTAAGGGTTCAAATATGCCCAATCTATGTCAAATTTAGTCAATTATAATGTTTGATGTTTTTAATACATGACTGACACCATTTTAGACCATTTTAGAATTATATTTTGAAAATTTGTCATTCATGACAATATCTACTCAAGGATGGTGACGTTTTCATGCAGTAGAGTCATACATGATGTGAAAAAACGTCGCCCAATGAAAACAGACTGTATTTATATCAGGAAAGATATTTTGAGATTATTTTTCCAAGTAATTCTTGAAGCTAACCCATGTTTAAACATTAGGTAGAAAATAATTTAATTTGGCTAAAACTTGAAAAAATAGGTGAAAAAGGTGAGATTGTAGGTAATAAGTATCTTCCAATGGTGGTATATGTGTGTCTCCAAACCTATGCTTATTAAATCAGACTATTTAGAGAACATTTATTTACTAATTTTTAAGAGCACAGCCATTTTGTCTGGGCGACGTTTTTTCACTCCAGTTTAGCCATTTTCTTATAGATTGAGTTGAGAGCATGAATTATGTCAATTATATTTAACCTTAATATATCATTTTGTTTGGTTTTCATCTCCTATCCTATGCCATGAATTGTATTCATGTATATCAATTCAATTGGATTTCTTTCTATAATAACTATAATTTAAATATTGATTATTGGGGTATTTCCCCTGAATTGATAGTACATAATTAAAAAAAATATACATTATAGATATACAAAAGTGTATATCTTATTAACGTTCATATAAAGACGGATGTATCTGGTCAATTTATGTGTCTTTCAGATCAGAATCGAACAAGTTATTACCCAATAAATGGAAAATATGGGGGGTTGCACCACTTTCGTGAGAATGGGTCAGACATTTCTAAATTTCCTGGATATTCATTCTCATCTTTTGGCTGTTTCTTTTGAATGTTCATCTAAAAGGAAAATTTGTGTTCAATAGGGGGGTTTGTTGTGTTCGATAGGCTGTGTTGTGTTCAGAAGATTAGATGTAGTTGGGTTTGAAAGTAGGAGATATTGAAAAATTCAAGAAAAACAAATCTCGGCGTACCGTCTTGATTCGTTTCTGTCCCAATAACACACCCTACTTAAATTGCTGACAGTTGCCGACACTACTCCAGCTCCATCAACATCTTGCTAACCAGTGTGCAAAATTAACTTTTTTCTCCACCGCCAAAGTGGTTGGTGAATGCAGAGATTAACCCACCCACACAGAAATTTACCCGCCCACAAATTACCCCTCAATGATAGATGAATAAATAAAGAAGTAAAGACATTTTCTTGCTTTCATTGTAGATATATTCAGGCATGACGTTGGTACAAAGTAGAGCAAGGCAAGACTGTCTTCTCTATCAACGTTGACATCAGCTATGAACACATCTCCGCTAATACGGAGCTATGCGGGACACCCACTTCAAATAGTAGTTTGTGGAGAGTTGTAGAAGTTTGTAACCCCTCACTATGACAATAAGATCAAAGTTTATTATCATGTCCCTACTTGTTACCTTTCAATACTGGATGGGAAGAATTAATCAATTGCAGACAGAGTTTCCATCTGTTCCACCCATAAAAACTACCATGGCTCCATGTTGTTTCCACTGAATGAAATGGCAAAAAAAAAACTGAGAGAGGTTATAACAGGCCCATTACATTTTGCACTACTTTTGTAACCGCGGCCTCGCATCTGTTTTTTAGACGTACTTTGCACCGTTTTTTTGGCTCATTTTCATACTCATTGGGCATGCGCAATGTGACATAACAGGTTGGCCCGCCATGTTTTCAATATGGGAAGCCTCTGGAACACATTTGCTGATAGTAAACCAACCAGTTCTCTGTGTGATGTGCACATCCCCTCCCAAGAATATTATATCATATTAAGGTTGATGTAGTAGGAGTTGTTTTATATTATGTTTTTAATCCCATAGGATCTAGGTTTCTTGTGTTAGCATCTAAGTGTTCCAGGTTTGTGCTATTATTCCACCCTTGCTGTGTTTCCCTTTTTTGTCTTTCTCTGACTTCAGTCTGTATTGTGCCAACATTCCAGCATTTTGTCTACGGGTATTGGCCTATGATACATGAGTGCATGGAGTCTTTTTTCTGAATATAGTTAATTTCTTTGCTAAATTCACTTGCAAATATGTTTGTCTGCCCCCTACCAGCATTAATTTACCTATGTTATGAACATTACGGGTTGGTTCATCAAATCTTGATCTCGTCGCTAATCAAGGTGATCTCACAGTTGTTAATGACAGGTAGGTTTTCGGGCATCCTAAGCACGATTAACTGTTATATAATTGCCGTTAACACAAATTTGTTTGTTACTTAATTGTTGCATATAAGACAGGTAAGTCACAATTACTATCCCCATTTCACAAGCATATATATATATATATCCTCTGGCATTCAATTGTTCCAATACCAATTAATTTTAACGGGTTACAAAATCAGTCAATATATAACGGGGATTCATATAGGTATAACAACAATTATATAATTCATATACTCATAGCGCTATTATATAATTCTACTCATAAAATTGGTATTAACTTTCTAATTTCCGATCACACTAAATTAGCCTAAAGGATCGGCCTGATGTAGATCAGTATACGTGCAGATAAATCAAGTACCAGAACCTTCCAGAACTCCACCAAACATCCTGAATAAAAAAAGAAGGGGAATCCTGACGACAACAACAACAAAAATCATTATCAACGGTTCTCTTAATAAACTTTAGTCAACATAACTTTAACCAATACAACTTTTCTGGTTCATATGGCATCTATAACCTTAATAAATCACAATTAGCCATTAGATCACCAATCAACTGACCATTATCTCGAATTTTGTTTCAGAAGACAGTCCGGATTAAGGCAAACTGTGTTCAAATATAAATCGGGTGTGTAATTCAATATGCTATCTCATATATATTGTCCAATGATTATGTGGAAATTTGAGATAGCTTGATCAATATAATAGCCTACATTTTGTCACATGGATTCAGGAGTAAAGACTTGGTCGTATAGATCTACTACCAGGATTTGCAGCACGAGTAGACTAGACCAAGAGCATTGGTGGGCAACATACAACCTCACAATGTATGTATATTATCATACCTTTCTAGTGGGTTATACGTAATTCCGTAGGCTACAGCACTGGTGCTCATGCCACACATAGTGTGTGGTATGACCACACTCATATCTCACGAGTTGCACAGCAAAGAATGTGATATTCTAAGTGACTGAAACCAACATGTCAGTTAATTAACTGTTTCATCATATATATAATATATATGTGTCATGTTGCAGGAAAATGAGTCACAAGTCGCAAAAAATAGATTTGAGATATCATCATATTTGAAATGATGACAAAAGCCCATTCTAATGATTGTAAACATGAAGGACATCTAATAAGTATTACTATATTTTATGTTTGATATTTCTATTTTAGAGAAAAAGTTAGCAACATTTCTGGGTGCATAATTACTAGTAACGTAGCTAAATATACTATATACGGTGACTCTAGAAATGCATGGATACATTTATTACACTGTCTTGCAATATGTAAATTTATGATACTAACAGCGGTAAGCACCCCAAAAATGAGAATATTCCAACTAGGAAATCCTGTGAATAAATCACTTTGCAACTTGTGACTCATTTTCCTGTAACACATCACATATATTATGTATACTTTTTTGTTGACACAATCCATTGCAAAGTTGACTGGTCAGCGTCTGCTGTGAAACATATGTTGTCACCACTTGAGTCATTTTCCGGGCACGTCTAGTTAATATATATATAGGTTAACGAACGAGTTGGTTTCAGTACGCCAATTTAAATATTGCACGAGTTGCACTGTTGTTATAGCCGTTAGTATTCTAAAATTCTAAGTATTCTAAAGTCAGATAAAGTTGAATTTCGGAGAAAACCTGGTAAACAAGGCATCGTTGACTTTATTACCATTACTAGTACCAGGTCCTGCACTCAAGGCCAGCAAATTGGCCTAGGAAAAAAAATAAGCCATACAAAAAATACAGCTCCGATAAATAGACCTTCCATGTGATTTTTTAGTCTAGGTTTGCAGTGGCAACAGGCTCTAACTCATTATTTCTTTGGGGATGTTGAAATATAATTCTTTTTAATTAATCGGATAACCGATTTTGCTGTTCAAAATAAGTGTTACACGAGTTCCTGTCAAAACTAAATATATTGCACAATCAGCTTGCAGTTCAGCATTGTTTCATGCAGTAGGAATCGAAAAAGCGCAGCATCGTGCGGATGCGACCATCCATCTCAGCATCCAAACTGACATTACAATGATACATCTTTCTCAGGCACTTATATAAATAATAGGATCATATTAACATTAGCCTGGAACGCACTGCCCACGGAAGCACACAAATGTAAATAAGGAAAGAGCTTAGAAAGTAGCTGAAAAATATTGATGTTTAGAAATATTATAAGAAGCTGGAATTAATTGTGAAAACTAAAAAAACTCAAATATAATGAGTGTTTGAAAATTAACTGACGGTGCTAGGTATCATGAGAAATGAAATTAGTCAGTGTTTGTATTGTCTATCTTATAACTTGTTTTATAACGTAATAATTTGTTTTATAACTTTAATTTGTTTTATGTCATGTTAATATTTTGTACTTATTAGTCTTAGAATCGACATCTTTTCTATAAAGGTAACGGCTGGAAGATCTGGATATTATCCAGAAGCCTGGTTACCCAATTTTGTCGATCTCATACTTGTATAACTTCAAACAAATAAAGTATTTTTCAATTCAATTTAACAGTAGTTCTTTATTATATCGCGTCCTATAACAATCCTCGGGCTTCCAGTCGCACGGGGTCTTTTTCCTTAATAACATCAATGTGGATTAATGTGGTGGATACGTGATTTTCAAGCTGAGGTACGCCCCTCGGGGAAAACAACATAAGTAAACCACCATGCAGTCAATGTACTTTTTATAAAGCAACGTATCTCAACACACCCAGTACTGTTAATGTGTTATGCATGTTAAACTGGAAAGATGCGGTTTTAAGCCCAAATTCCTTCCAAGCCTTTTCACGTTTGATTTGAACAACTTCTTCCTCATCCTCCCCAAAATCTACTCCAAAGGCCATTACCATGTCCCTGTGTGAAAGGCTTGCTGACCCTGTCTCAATCTTAATACTTCTGGACCATCATGCTTTGGTATTGATTCCCCGCACAGAGCAGCATGGTCATGCACGGCATGGACGTGCTTCATGTCGTTAAACGTGAGAACGACACAACTACAAACAAGATGTAATTAGAACAATAGCGACCATAGCCAGATGATCTAAATATTTCACATGAGCTAAGCATACTACCCCCATATATAACGGCATGGCAATATATTGCATTTACTCATTCACATTCCGATATGCTCCTCAGGGAATATTTCATGGAATAATAATATAATAATGAATGTATATATGTACACTGTCATTTGAAATGGTGTTAGTGGATGGCAGGTTCCTCCAATAAAGGGTCACTTCCCTATTGTTATATCTGAGTCCCCTAGGTAAACAGTTAATTTTCAGAGACAGCTAGCTATGGGAGTTGATGGTGGGATGGTGGAGGATGGGGTGTCGCTTGCACCCGGGGATCCACCGCCGACATAAAAGTGGTAGGTCGGGCACACATCCAGATCCTGCTGGCAATGTGTTTGTAATGCACAGACAACTGTTCACTCGTACAGCAATGACCCTATATATCATATAGCCGCTGCTCCACCGCAACCAGCAACAGGACATTTAGGCACTGGAATACGGGGAACATTCACCAAGGCAGTATATATAATTCCCCCACTTTAAAGACAGCAATAGTCCGAGTAAAGCATAATGTGTCGGCATCAACTATGTATGCTTAGATATTTCTTCGGAATGATAGATGGGATCGTATAGCATCAAAAGTTTGTGCTGTGTGGGCAGCTAACGTCTTACACTCAGTTATTCGGAACTTCATGACTGGTTGGGACCGACAGAGGTTGGGATGGAAATAAGGAGCAACTCTTGAGCAACTCTCATCCCAACAACTTCAGGTAAGCTCAAACGCACCCAACGTAAGGTGGTTTCGAGTAAACGCCTATAATCTTATTCGGAATATAAAATACACCACCAACCGTCTAGCATAGGAGAAAGTACTTATCCTTCCCAGGATAAGAGATCCTTACACGCACACTGGCCCTCGCATATTCATCTACTATACTAGAAACCATTGTCCCTTTACATTGTATTGAAAATGGCTGTTGTGTATGGGACAAGGGCTAAAGATGGCTGCTCACTACCACTCGTATGATTGACAAACAATATTACTTCAATGTGTGGGGGCGATTTTCTGCACCAAGTAAGCAACCTCGAATGGAATATAAGAATCAAGATTTAGAAAGTCTGTCTGTACCACGAGCCACATGAGACGTGTTAACTTGCTGATATCAATTTATTAATCGTGTCACAAAGTAGCCTGGCAGGGGCAACTTGATCACCATTAAATCATGGTGGCAAACAATGTCTGGAATAGAAAGCATCATGTATCCACCAAATGAAGGGGGCTCAATGTTACAGATATGCGAATAATATTTCCCAATTAGCCAATATACATGCAACAGACGACTAACAATGGAGAATGTGTGCAAATATTTGCTGACTTTTCTGGAGGAATCTATATAGTGTCGTCTTTCTGACACAAGATAGAGCATGTGATGCCGATGAGCCACTCAAATCGGAGTTACAATTGTGATCTATCTAGTCTGCAGACACTTGAGATAAAGCATTGCATTCCATGCAGATGCACGCCCCGGACTGCACCATGGACATGAGACTAGACGAACATATATTGACTACCTATTGCTGCCGCTTGTCTTCCAGTGATACAGATCAAAGGTTTAATAAGTTTCGGGGTAAGACGTGAACGTACATTTGTTCATTAAGACATCTCGGGCAGGAAATATGGGCGTTACGGGTGACATCAAGCAATTTTGTCAAACTACGACTATTAAAGGTCTGCCTCGTATGATCAGAGCACAAGGTCCATGCCTGAGATTGATGTGGGCATTATGTGTCATCTTTGGTAGCGCAGTAGCCCTATATCAAATCATTTATATATTGACCCAATTCTTCAAGTATGAAACGGCAACGTCAATTGAGGAATTAGAGAAAGAGGACACTATTTTTCCAGATATTACAATCTGCAAGACCAATCCACCACCCATTTTGTCTGGAAACAAAGACGGTGGGTTAACCTTAGATGAATATCTCAACAAGATTTCGAAGTTCATGAAAGAGTCCAACTCCGATTTCGGAAAGGATTTCCTAGAGGAACTTAACAGCTTAGATGGATATTTTCAAACTGTTACTGACGGACAAATGGCAGAGTCTGTGGAGGGGAATTTCATTGTGGAATGCATTTATAGATACAAAAACGGTGAGGACTTTCATTGCTCCAATTCGAATTATTCCCGCACACGATTCCTAACACCATCCTATCCTTCCTGTATCAGCTTCAAGCCTGATGTTTTCAGCAAAAGAAATAGCATCGACGTCATGTCCATTATTTTGTATCTGGATGACTTCGGACCTTACCTGGTGCCAAGTTTTGGATCTGATGCAATGTTTCCTCAAACTATGGGGGTTGAGATATTTGTCCATTCACCGAATACTTTTCCCAACTTAAGAAGTGGGATTGTTGGATCGCCAGGATGGGAGACAGCAATAAGAATTATAGATACCAGACGACAAAAAGCTCAGAATCCTTATAGCAATTGTAGAGGTACTGTCTATGGGGATTTGGACGATATCGAAGACTTTATTTATACAGAATCGACATGTAGGCATAATTGTACACAACTGAGGGCTTTGAGAAAATGTGGATGTCTTGATCCAAGGGTCCCCACCTTGCCAAGTCTACGTAGCAAGGACCCATTTTGTGGGTCATTGGACAATAAAATTACAAAAAGGAATTTCTCCTCCCATGAACTTATCGAACGCTTGAACTGTCTGTACAATGGTACCACAGAATCCAATGATAAGTGTGATGAAGACTGTGTTGAAAATTGTTTGAGTTTAACATTTGAGTACCATTCAATGGGTGGTATGTGGCCTCATGAGTCGAGACAGTTGGCCTTTTATGATAAGTATATCAGAAATAAAAACTATCCCGACGATTTCCAAGTTTACGAAGAAATACGCAAGCTGCAAGACACGGACGGAAAGGCTGCCTACCAAAAGTTACAAGAGCAGCCTCTCATCCGTAGAAATTTTCTTAAGATTAAAGTGTACTTTGATGGAAGAAATGTTGTGCAATACAAAGATAATCCAATTCATACTCCATCAAGTGTTTCTGGAAGTTTGGGTGGTATTTTGAATTTGTGGATTGGTATTTCCTTCGTCACTGCAATAGAAATAGCTGAGTTAATGTATACGCTATTTCTTACAATTTTTCTAAAGAAAGAAATGGAGCAACCGTCAGCTGGGGAGAATAGAGTTGACAGTAAAGCTCGAACTACCTCCGTTTAGACTACACCATTAATTGACTACTGGGTAGTCTTACTTGGGTTTTGTGTAGTCAGTGTGTGGTTGGGTAGTACGGTGCCATGTATAGTCAGTAGTAGATGTAATGTGTCCGTATGAACGGGTATAGTTGTGCAATAGTTCCTGTTGTTATGGAAATGCGACGTTTTCCGTCGGTCAGGTTAATGTTTTTCAGTCAGCTTATTTATTACATCATGTATTATTAATATTATGTTCTATACCACCCAGCTTGCATTGTCCTAGTGCTAATTCCTCTTGTGTAATTTTCTTTTCAATAAAGCTATTTATTCAAGATATATTTCTTAAAACGTGGTCGGAATTCTTAATATTGATCTCATTAACAGCATATCAGAGAGTCAACAATTGTATAGCTGAATTATCACCACTAACATATGAATTGAGACAAGATATGATATGCATTTTAGTATGAATGATGGCCAAACAAATTTCTCTCTTAGTGTTAATAATAATTTAAACCAGCCAATTGTAATCGTATTAAATAATGTCACCGATCGCATGAATAAACATTTTTCCCGAGAAAGACTGGCTCATTGAATCAAAAACATTGACTCTGTATCTCCCAAAACATGAGTATATTACACTTCGACAGGTGTTGGGTCTCCTGTTTGTTCATGCTATCCTGATAGGACATCTAAAGGGAATGTACACACAAGTCTTAATCAATATCACATCAGCGATTGGAAGGGAAATTAATTGCGGTTGGATTAGATTGCAAATTGGTATAGGTTTTTGGGAGGGAACAGCGGCCAAGGCCAGCTTGCACCACCTGTGTAAATATATAGTATATCACATCCCAATAGTAATATATAGGCCTACTGAGTCTTCATCGTCGTTGGGCTCCTTTCCATCGGTTAGGTTTCACTTTGGTAAATGAGAAAATAGTACCTATAAGTATTTAATCATCTGTCAGGGTCGATTTTACCAGTGCTACAGTCATCTTTCGAATTTCTTAATATATTTTCTTTAAAAAACAATGATTGAAAACAAAGTAGAATTAAATCAATCTTTGTTCAGGACAAATCTACACTGTAGATGGGTTTTCTCAGTGATGTAAGAAGCAATTTAAACATGGTGGGGGGGGGGGGGGGCACTTTATCCCACAAATAGTTTATATGGAATACAGCGAGAAGTTGATTTGGGAATAGTTTTCCTATGACAGAAGGTGTAAGATTGTGTGTTATGGCAAGTGGCATGGTTTCACTCTGAGTGTAAGATTGTGTGTTATGGCAAGTGGCATGGTTTCACTCTGAGTGTGACAGTTGAGTTTGTATTCCAAATTTATATAACAATTACCCTGTATGCCTGTTTGAATGATGAAATTTACTTATTGGTTGTCCTCTTATATCGGCCATTCCCAAATGCCATGCCATATTATTACCACAATTACACCCTAGCTTGTTTGGTCCTGCTGTGAGAACAGTAAGGGGTCTGTGGTGCAAAGCTGAAGGAAGGTTGACCATCAGGGCCATAAAAACCATAAAAGTCAGATGTCCTAAGACATTTCAACACATTAATTTATACAGGGAAAAAGAAAATATCATTAAATTTAACATTGGTGCAAACTGATTTGAAAGATCATATGTTATATGTTATCTCATAGTGTTGGATATGATTAAACGGACAAAACTGACTGAAGATTAGCCAATGAATAAATTACCTCACGATACTCGCACCTTTTTTTGAGATTTTACAAATGAGGTGTACAGGTCCCGAGTTACAGGTGTTCTGAACCTGATTCTCAAGTTATAAACCAGGTTTATGCAATATTTAAACATTAGTGAAAGAAACTTTACTAGCACGTCCAAAACGGATATTGAACTGGGACACTGTGTTTTCTGAAGTCCCTTTAAGTAGGGCCAAACAACGTCAGATAAATGGTTGACTGCCAAAGCAATAAATCCTTTGATTCTGGCCCATCAGATAACAAGATAAGGTGGGAAAACTTGTCAGAACTTTCACCGACTCATGAGTTAAACCTCTGCCCGATCTATACGCATTGCTAGGTGCAAGGTGGTAGGTTTCCACATAGGCTTTAGAGGTGCCCTGGCTTTGTTATTTGAGAGAAACTAAATCGGAAACTAATTGTTTATGAAGTGCAAACACTACATAAGTTGCATATTATAAAATTTCCAGCATAAATTCTCAGCAAATTTTCTCAGAAAGGTGAGTGATTTCATAGAAAAATGCAAGACCCTAGATATTTTTAATAAAAACAGTTAAAAAACTTATCTGGTGTCTTGGTCTATTGAGGAATGCTTCCTACCTTCATAATTTATTAATTTCCTAATGAAAATTGAAACAGGGTGTCAGGATGTCATGAAATGTCATGTCATGAAACCGGATGTCAAATGAAAAGAGAGTACATTTGAAGCACAAGGCTAGACCAATATTGATATTGGGCAAAGTATGTGAAAAAGTCCTACATTTGTTTTAACGAAATAAGTCCCTGAACAAGCACACTTTCCCGAATTAATTGGTATACTCAGAATAGGATTTCATTTCAAAATACCAAGTTGTGACCTACTGTAGCCTACTTCTGTTGAGAATGCATATGCCAAGCTCGCCACAAACTAGTCGATCTATACATTGACCCATGCCCACAAAGGGTCTATCAACCTACCTTGGATCTGTAGGGCTAGATATAGACTAGACGAGACACAACTACTGCTTTTTCCATGAAAAGGCGACAGGCTAACCTACTCAACACCAAGAATGTTGTACCTGATACATCGGTAAACACAGTAAGGAGAAAAACGCCATTTTATTGCTCATTTTTCAACATCACTGTATAGAAATCGTCAATGATATCCATGTAATATTTAGCAACTTAAGACATTTTCCTCTCAATTTCATCAGGAATTGATGCTTCATTACTGTACACAAACAACACTAGACTCAGGTTTAGCCATCAGAAATTGTAGCATAACTTTTGAATGTACTGCCATTCATGCTACCACTGTACTGCCTATACACACTCCGCTATGTCGACTGTCAGCCACTACCGCTGGCTATACACATGCCTCGCCTCGGGAGTGAGGCATGTGTATATTATTAGACTCCAAAACAAAAGCGTAGGAGGGAGGGGGAGCAGGGTGGGTGGTGAGCAATGTCTTTGTCATTGAAAATGAGAAAAAGATTCCATACATTGACCCATGCCCACAAAGGGTCTATCAACCTACCTTGGATCTGTAGGGCTAGATATAGACTAGACGAGACACAACTACCGCTTTTTCCATGAAAAGGCGACAGGCTAACCTACTTAACACCAAGAATGTTGTACCTGATACATCGGTAAACACAGTAAGGAGAAAAACGCCATTTTATTGCTCATTTTTCAACATCACTGTATAGAAATCGTCAATGATATCCACGTAATATTTAGCAACTTAAGACATTTTCCTCTCAATTTCATCAGGAATTGATGCTTCATTACTGTACACAAACAACACTAGACTCAGGTTTAGCCATCAGAAATTGTAGCAGAACTTTTGAATGTACTGCCATTCATGCTACCACTGTACTGCCTATACACACTCCGCTATGTCGACTGTCAGCCACTACCGCTGGCTATACACATGCCTCGCCTCGGGAGTGAGGCATGTGTATATTATTAGACTTCAAAACAAAAGCGTAGGAGGGAGGGGGAGCAGGGTGGGTGGTGAGCAATGTCTTTGTCATTGAAAATGAGAAAAAGATTCCATACATTGACCCATGCCCACAAAGGGTCTATCAACCTACCTTGGATCTGTAGGGCTAGATATAGACTAGACGAGACACAACTACCACTTTTTCCATGAAAAGGCGACAGGCTAACCTACTCAACACCAAGAATGTTGTACCTGATACATCGGTAAACACAGTAAGGAGAAAAACGCCATTTTATTGCTCATTTTTCAACATCACTGTATAGAAATCGTCAATGATATCCACGTAATATTTAGCAACTTAAGACATTTTCCTCTCAATTTCATCAGGAATTGATGCTTCATTACTGTACACAAACAACGCTAGACTCAGGTTTAGCCATCAGAAATTGTAGCAGAACTGTTGAATGTACTGCCATTCATGCTACCACTGTACTGCCTATACACACTCCCCTATGTCGACTGTCAGCCACTACCACTGGTATACACATGCCTCGCCTCGGGAGTGAGGCATGTGTATATTATTAGACTCCAAAACAAAAGTGTAAGAGGGAGGGGGAGCAGGGTGGGTGGTGAGCAATGTCTTTGTCATTGAAAATGAGAAAAAGATTCCATACTTATACAAGTACATACACTCTAAGAAGAAAGGGTTCTAACAAGAACCCTTAAGGGTTCTTCGGCTTGTCGACATGGCAGAACCCCTAATGGTTCTTGTTAGAACCCTTTTTTGAGGGTTCTAAGTAGAACCCCCGTTTCGGGAATAGGCAGGGTTCTACATAGAACCCTGGATTTGAAGAACCCTTTGAAGAACCCTCTGGCCAAAATAGGTAGGGTTCTAGACGAAACCCCTTAATATGGTTCTTCAAAACCTAGTTGATTTTATTATTGCTTTTATTGTTCAAGTAACATCACTTTTCCTCAGATTATTCAACATATTCCATGTCATGGTGTCGATAGTATTTTCCCGTATTCTTTAGTGAGTATTCCAGTTGATACTTCCAATCCATTCTTCCCTCCATTCTTGATCTCCTTTAGAAGAAAAAGGTTTGACAATGTTAAGTAAAGATGAGTATCAATTTTAACATAATGTGAAGAAAAGTCTTTAGATGAGAGATAAACAATTCACTCATAAACCAGTACGATATCAAGTTAATAATTTAAATGAATCTGTAAGTATAAAAAGACAATTGCTCTATAACTTTACTCTCCCGTCTTTTAACTCAGATTTTTTTATTTTGGCACATCATAATTAACATTCCCGCCAGAACCAAGGATCCTTTGTTTCCAGTGTTCAAGTCCAGAGTTCCCAAAAGATTGTTACCCTATGGCCAGGGTTGCGTTGGTCATGGCATGCACTACGGGTAGCCTACCTGCCTCCCGTCCATAGACTCTAGGCCCACCAACGACGGCCTATTTCCCCCAAATCATTCTTCAGTGGGTATTCAAGTCGATACATCGTCCATATCATGTTCCCGATTCGTTTGAGATATAATAAAGGTTTCTCACATTACCAGTTCTGGTTCTATGAGCTTTGGGAAATGCGGCAAGTTGCGGTACCCTCTTCCACTGCAGATTTTGAATCTGCCACCATTTTACATTCAGCTGCACACGTCCTGGCAATTTGAATGCTACAATGGAGAATTATGTGCCATACATGCATTAAACATTCACTGCAAGAGACCCTAGTTATACACAACCTATATATACTCTACACTGCACAGTAGACGAATATAAAATCAATAGAGAAATGAACAAGAATTAAGTAACTTACCTCAACCCTCATACCACTACCAGCTAATTTGAAATGCTCCGGGAAATGTACGTCCTTGCTAACCGTTATATCACTACTAGTGCAGGGTTATAAGCCTGCCTGTAGCTACCATGCCCCCCGCCTCCCCCCCCCTCCCCAACCACCCCAGTCCACACCTACCACACACGTCCAGTGCTCTCTCAGGCTAGAGTCCCAGATAGGCACTGGGGTGTGACGGATTCCCGGCCCCGCACTCATACATGAGTGTGGGGGCCGGTAATCCGTCCATTTTTAGCAATCATTTGGTAAGCATGTGTCTATGGGAGGGGTGTAATCCGTGACGGGTAGCGCGCTACACGGTTGTATCTAATTGTGTCAGAGTCAAAGGTATGTGATTAAATTAATTTTAGATAACAACTATATTCAAATCAGATTGTTTCTCTGTGGAAATCGTTGAATTTTGAGTATTGATTTTACCACTGACAAATAATTATTGCCCTGCGTTTTTTGTAGTTGAGTGTGTCTGACATTATTTCATTAAATTTTTGGAGAAATTTATAGAGTTTTTTGTTTTCTAAAATCAGGCAAAAGCCCCTATGGTTCTAGACGGAACCCCTAAGGAGAAAAGGGGGGTTCTATGTAGAACCGCTTTGAGTTAAAGAACCCTTCAAGTGCACAAAGAACCCTTAAATCGCTGAAGAACCCCTATGGTTCTAGATGGAACCCCCGGTGGTCCCTAAGAACCCTTTTAGGTGTCGAAGAACCCTAGGGTTCTTGGTGGAACCATGGGGTTCTATCTAGAACCCAAAAGAACCCTTTTTTCTTAGAGTGTACCCTAAGACACCACACCCAAATTAATCTTGCGGTAATGCTCCTCGACAAAAACTCGCCTATTGGAGGAAATTCATTTCCTAATTAAAATGGGGAAATAACAGTTGCATCAGAGTGCTTTAGTTCCAGTTCTGTGAAATTCACGGTATACTTGTCATGGAATAATAATCACTAAACGAATTTCTTATATTTCTTTCCCATTTACGTATAAATGTGAGAAAAGTGGAATAGATAAATTACCTTAAAGTGTCATTAAATGGGTTCCAGGTCACTTTTAGAACAAAAAACTTCATGGATTTATAAGTACAAAGCCATATTCTCATTTTTTTTTACCCAATTTATGTCTAAGTTATAGTCGTTTACAGACCTAAATTGAGAAAGCTTATAGTTGACAAATTTATTTAGCAAAAGATGGCACTGAGAGTGTTGTCTGACGTCATAAAGTGCGCCCAAAATGTACATAATCTACCTAGTTTCAGGCCACCCTCTAAGCAATTAAAACAGTAATTCAATGGAGGTATTTCAAGACACCTGTTATGAATTAAGGGCCAGCCATTGTTTTGTCCAGAGAATTATGCAGGTTGTTTGTTTGGGTCTACACACCTGCATTGGTAATACTCTGTCTGCCCAGCCCCACCCCTTTCTTTATAGCACCTATTAACAGACTTGTTTATTATGTATGTTGCATATTAGTTTCAAGATTTAGGCGCACTTTGTGACATAGGCAAAAGGTGGCACCTTGAATTGAGTGTTAAACTATGGAACTACTTTTTCCCTCCTTTAAATGTGCAAAACTCACTAAATATTAGGTTTCATTAAGTAAAACTTGGGCGATTGCATTTGAATGATAGGAAAGAAGTTGATTTTCTCATAATATTTTGGGGTTTTGTGACCCTTTAATTTGAAATTTAAGTAGCATAGTTCTCTGCGTCGCCTGCATCTGTGCCGTTGCGATGGCAACTGTTATACTATTGTGTATTCCTCTAAAGTCAAGTCAGTCTCAAATACCTATATGCAATAAGTTGAAATGAATCCTATTATTGAATTCTGAAGAGTCCCATGTCCTGACTCTATGAGATCCTTTATTATCCAGCTGAGAGCAGGAATCTTTCAACAACAAGACAACAAGTGTTTCCTGCCACAACTGGATAACAAAGGATCTTATAGAGTCAGGACATGGGACTCTTCAGAATAGGATTCATTTCAACTTATTGCATATAGATATTTGCGACTGACTTGACTTTAGAGGAATACAGTTTCTCAGAATAGGAAACGGTAGAGATATAGCGTGAAGACGTAGCACGTACATGTAGGTCTATCAATCTAACGTTGATTATACTATTCCCAGAAAGAATGTGCTGTCTATAGCTAATTACACCCAGTCACTGAAGTCTCTATCTAGAGTCAATACCAAATATAATGATATGTTAGTGAGAACAAAGGTATTTTGCCCGTTTTCATAATGCAGCATAAATGAGGCCTGCAGTCGTTTCTTTCCCATGCGCATAAATACATAACAAACAAACAAAAATTGTCGATTCAAGCTCCATTACATGGTTTTCTTATGAAAGTGATTCTATGTATATAATGTCCCTTTAGCATAACTGAAACCCTTCATGGATCTCAAGGCTTGGTACAGCGCGCATGACCAAGCGAATAGGCCTAGAGGGATAGAATAGGTAAAAATCCGGACATGACAGGTGTGAGCCAGATTTCCTCGAATGATAAGATGCAAGGAATCAATTCCAAGCCCGGAAGAGGTAAGGTAATGGATCATCGGCCAGGACTGAGGTTCGCACGTAGAAATAGTTTGCTCAGGCAAACTCAAAGTTGGAGTCCAATACCATTGTTAAAAGTCTGTGAACATGCTATTTGTTTTTGACCTGTTCTTTTTACGTTTAGACTTGCTTTTAAACGAAAAACGAAACGGTATAGAATGCTGAACACGGGGCGAAACCTTGGTGGTTATAGTCCTTATAATTATTTAATTCATATAGTTTTTCCATCTAGGAAAGGCTCTATACTTAATGCGAAATATTATTTTTAAACCCCGTAAAAATATAGTGTCACTACAAATCCATGTTATTATGATCGTGTATTTCGAAAAAAGTGGACGGTTTAGTGATTATCAGGGAAAAGTCTTTTTTCACGAAGATTCATCATAATGGTGTTTGGTATTGGAAAGCATTTAAATTAATGGCAATATAAGAAATATAATTGAAAATACGACACAATAACAAAAGTTGTATTATTTATTCGCTCTATTATGTATCACATGAAGAAGACAGCAAACCAGGTTGAAACGTCTTGAGCTTATGTACCAACAAATGCCTTTAATAAACTAGCAAATACCGAAGTTTCAGGTTGTGGTGTTCTCCTTCATGATAACATTTAAATTAATGACAATAAAAAGAATATAATTGAAAATACGACAAAATAACAAAAGTTGTATCATTTATTCGCACTGTTCCCCCAGCGCTCATCGTATGGTGTTCAAAGACGACTCCCCAAAATATGAGCTAGGTTGATTAAAAACACTATTTTATGTATCTCATTTCCTCCAGAAGACCCACTGCGGTCGAAACGTTGAAAATAAAAAACAACAAACCTACTTTCGATCTTGGCGTTTGTGTTGCGATAAAAACATCGAAGCTATTGATTAAAACATAATATTTAGCCTGATTTATCCCATCATATTTCCGTGTATATTCCTCCCATTGTGATTCTAAGACAATACAATAAGCCAACGATTTCCACGAATATTTTCTTGATAATCAAACTTTAGATTTCCAAGGTAGTTATGAGTGACAGAATTTATATCGTCCTGTGCATCAATTTTGAAAATCGATTTGGAAGATCGTGCAAGTATTTTAGACCACGTGTGATTACACTTTTTTTATCTTCTGATCTTAAGAATATTTCATCAAAAGTGAATGAAGTCATAATAAGTGTGACCATGTCACAAAACATTAATTAAAATTTCATGCAGTTTCCATCACAATAGTCGCGGAGAGACAATCCCTGGACGCAAAAGCCGCAAAAGCATATTTGCTAACCAATCGATCCAAGTTCACTGTACATTTCACTAATATCTCAGTACTCGACATGACCAGGAACTGAAGAATTACAAAAGTCTCTCTCAAATTATTTGGAGGAGCCCACTCATTTAGGTCACTTAATATGAGGAGCCGAGATAATATTGGCTCCGTTTATGCCTGATACCGAAATGCTGTATATATGACCCATAACGCATTTCGATAAGAACGAATTTCTGCAGAATTTCCTCAACAAGTGCTGGACAAACCTTATGCAGAACTGACAGCCTGACAAGCGTCTAGGCCATTTTAATATTTTTGTTTTTCCGATAATGGCATTCTGTGCAGACAATGGTACGATCGACGCTATTGGCTGGAAGTAAATAGTAGGCTAATCCCAAACGTCATTCGATAAGATGCCTGGTCTGTTCTAATAGGAATTAAAACTGTTCTAATGCTACTTCCACTGCAATTTCAATGACGAACGTGTGTCGAATAAAAGTAAATCTAGATGCACATTTATTTCATGATATAAAGCGGTCATAGTCCGATGTGTTTCCGTCGAATTAAAAATAGTTATCTTGTCAGCATGACATTGAGAGTTAAAGTATCCTTCAGACAACCCCGGCATTAGATCATTGAATTGTTTAGACGTTTAGTTCTAGTTATTCCCCTTTTCAAACAAGTGCACTGCGTAAACAAAATACGCATCGCCGATGGCCGTGAAAGTGAAATGGTATACGTTTTGTATTCATTTCTGGTTGCCATGTTCATCAGATGTCAATCAACTATTACGTTGTTGCGATTCTTGCCTATGTTCTTTCCAATGTCTGAGTGGCCATCGTTGCACATCTGTGTTTCAGCTCCGGCTTAATATTAATCGATATTAAATAATGATATTTCGTGATCGTATAGGTTTACTTCCTCGAGAATAAATATATTATGAATATCGATAGCAGTAGATGGGAGGAAATGAACTAAAGCGACTGGATTATATTAAGGATAAAGGACCAATTAAGGGTTAAAATAGTCTATGTTCCAAGACGCGGCTCCGAGATATAACATCAAGAGTGAAATACTTATTTCATACGTTTCCTTTATTCCTCCTTGTGAGTTGGGTTGAAGACCTTGCTCCTCAAACCGATTTATGGACAGGTACATCGAAATAATGAATGATTTTCAAACAAAGGTAACATTATGTTTGCAACATAAATCAGGAATAATGGAATAAATATAATAATCACATAAATATAAACTTGAACATAAATAGAAGATTATGCAACAAGTATCATGGTTAAAGTCCGGATGGAATCAAATGAATAGATAATTAATGATAAATTAATCACATAATATAACTGCAAAAAACGTCAATGGTTGCAATGAATATCCTAGTGGCATCTGGAGGAACTACCCAATGGAATCCGGAGACAGAGGTGTCTAGATCCGGAGCTATCCGGAGCTCAATGGAAATGTTCATATTGGAATCGTTACAACGTATACTTATGAATAGGCGAGAAACCATGTTTTTTAAAATCATATTTACAGAAAATACAATGTCAATGTTTTGAAATTCTAAAACAATAGACCTCTAATGACACATGCATTCAGGATACAAGTCTTTTTCTCTCTACTGACAACCCTATCTAAAAAAAATAATACTTCTAGTGTAGGCCTACTTATGCAAGTACATGAACACATTACATTGTCAAATTATCAAGGGTAACTTGGGCTGATAAAGATACACGCGATAAAGAAACCTTTTTCTTCTTTTGTTTTCACTTCAACAGTGAACGCTGGAAGTTGGGAATTTGAGAAGATAAGGCAAACATTACATTTTACCTTCATCGCATCTGCATGACAATGTTGGTAGAACCATGAATGCGAGCTTCTTGACCAGATATTTGCATTTAGCACACGATGTTTGTATATGCAAGCCAAGGATCTCATTCACTCTTAAGATATTGATTTCCCTCCTTATTTTAATGGGTAGGTGAATGAACAGGGTAATTTCAAGACAGGTTATGTTGCTGAAATGAGAAACGTGGCACGCACGGGGCCGTGTGATAAGTTCGTTGGAATCCTCCTCCGTGGGCCGCGTAAACATTGGCGACTTGCAATGGCGTTCCCAACACAAAAATCATGAATGGATCGAGTAATTTTTTATTTTTTATTTTTTCCAGTGATCAAATATATGACCTGGACCTTTGGTGATTGGGTGCACGGCCAGGTAATATTCACAAGATCACAACTTGGTGGAGCCCTCGTGAGGGAAAAGTGGAAAAAAGGCAGGTTCAGCAAGCCTAACATTATGTAAACGTATTCTTATCTCTGATATATATACAACATATCAAACAAAATGTTTCATCTCACAATGTATTTTGTATACTCTAAAATGCAACGTAATTCACAAAAAAGATACTGATACGGTTACGTAATTGAGATTCCCTAAACTTCACATTCCCTAAGCTTCACATCGATAATACGCATAATTATATCCGGTTATTCAGAAGTGTAAAATGTTTAACAATTAGGAAGAGGAGGGAGCACTTTCTGTTGTCGAGTTGTGTACACCGCGCATGGCCGTTTGTCATGTTTGTTTTGGACAGGGGATTATCCTTCATTTATTGATTAAAAACTTTTTATTCTGTAGAAACACATTACATCAAATTAATGTTATTCTTAGTGATTAGAGACGCAATCTTATTTAGCATAGTTGTTATACATCGAATAGATACTTTTTTACATGACTGTTACACTCCTACCCCAGGGGGTGTTTTTCGTCGTGTCCTGATTAAATTTCTATTCACATCGAGATGAGTATATTTATCATAACCCTGTCTTACTTACGTTACTTACGTTACATTTAGTAAAAGATTATCGAAATAGCAACTTTACAAAACTCGACGTTACCAGTGGCTGAAGATGAAGTTAATAATGGGTTAATCGGTATGTGCCTGTATGTATGTATATATATATGTATGTATGTATGGATAGGCCTACATGGCCAAATGTATGTAGATGACTGTATAGATCTAGAGTATAACCGCGGGATATTACGATTTGTAGGGTTTCCTATGGTTAGTGTTAGGTTATATGAATAAAGAAAAACAGTTGCCGACGAATTACCCTCCACCCAGCTGCCCCCGTTCTCCACCCCACCCCACCTGGGCCTCAGCGCCGTTCAATCAGTGAACGGCGCTTCTAAGTTGTGGGTGAGTGTGGAGGTGTACAAGCATGGGTGGCGAGCGCGGGCATATGAGTAGCATGGGGCGGGAATGGTGCTACATTCAAACGTTCTATGCATCTTTCTGGTGGCTAAATCTGCGTATATCTTCATTGATAGACAGTAATGACGTATCGATTCCGACCAAAATTGCGAGGAAAACGTCTTTAGATTGTCATCATTGTAGCTAGAATATGCAGATGAGCAAGATCGTGTGGGCAAACAGGGGGATAAGTATCACATCTCTCTCTATTAGCATTTGGACCCGTAATGGCGGGTGTGACGTTGTAATGGGTAGTGATCCTGCCGATGGGCAGCTTCTTTCAGAAGCGGTTGTCACGGAAGAGTCCAGAATTTAGCCCGCTGGAGGATATTATTTTATTTTCTGTTTTTGTTCTTATAGTTGTCGTTTTTCTCACTTTTAATGACTGCCCACCATCCCGCCCTGCTTCCTCCACTCTTTCTTCCTTGTTAGTGTTTGTGTGTAATACCTGCTCCACACAGTACCGCCGTCGCCGCTACTGTGAGAGCAGGGAGGGAAGCATGAGCATGGTGGTAGTGGCCAGTGGTGCCGTGTGCAAAAGTTTGAATGGAATAGCCATAGGACCAAAAGAAGTGCTGATCCTGATGTTAGTGTACCATAAACATCTGTATTCCTCCAATCGAAAATGTAGCCTACGAATACAGCTTTTGATTAAGACTAAATAGGCTGCTGTACATAGTGTTAAAGTTGCTTGACTGGACGATCCATTTGACCTGGACAGTACTGGGAAGTACCGAGATATCCTGCGACAGGTTTGATTTTTAGTTCCGTGGCAGTCCGCCTCTTCTCAGAGGGCGGGATTAGTCGCTAGTGGTCAAGTACAGTGCTATACAGCAATAAGCTTGACTAATTTATGTGGTGCTATACATTATAGACCATACAAATATTATACTTATACAAATAATATTATCTATAATACTTACATCGCTTATAAATATGTATAGGGACTAATATAGTATTAGCTTGTGTACATGCGCACACTGCGCGCGCAAGTCTCTGTTATATTATAGGCCTATAACTACGGTATACGCATATTCTATACCGTACTCTCCACGTGGTGGGGCTGTTGATTACAGCTTATTACTTTTTATACTTCTCTTTGCCTTTTATAATACATGACCTTATACTACAATGATAATACCTGTTTTACCTGTTTATGTAACTGGAGACAAGTCATCCTATCTCATGAATAAAATTAGAGAAATAATAGTAGACGCTTGTCTTTGTTTATTTCCTCTCCTCCTCAACACTACCTGGGGTCATCAGGCCTACATACTAACGGTCTGAGTTCTCCAGACCCCCATATAGCTTTGCTATTTATAGGTCCGGGGTCTGGAGAACTCGGACCGTTCTGGGCTCAGACCATCGTATACTCGGACCGTTGTAAGCTCGGACTGGGTATGGTCGGACCAGTGGGTTGGTGGACTCGGACCAGGTGGTTAGTGGACTCGGACCAGGCATAGCTTTAGGCGGAACATTATTACTGCATTATTATGATGGGTATAGGCCTAGTTAAAGTAATTCTTTTATTAGTCAGTTTTACTTCGGACACTCCACTACTAGCTTTACTGACTTAGGACAACCAATTTTAGGGTTAGGTTTAGGGTTAGGGTTATAGGGTCCGACATCAGAGTGGTCCAACTTCTCTAGGAAGCTATATATATGCGTGAAAGAGTATACATGTGCTGAAGCACTGTACCTCGCCTCGAATGGCAGGATAATTTTATCCAAATTGTACTACAATTAAATGTAGGCCTACTGACAGAAGTAAGAACGTATACACAGGACCCATGGGTACATGGGGGTACAGTCTACAGTCATAATAATTATAGACTGTACCCCCATGTACAATAATTATATGGCAATAAGAGATACGTTGAAGGGGGAGGTATCCAGATGCGGACGAAATAAGCCAGATGCCTTCCGGGATGCCTTGGACTACAACCTAATTCAAAGTGTTTGAAACCGTGGAAAGCTGGACAGCTCACTACAATAATTAGTATTACCATGGTAAGTGTTCGGGGCATTCTCTGTTGCAGAATAGTATTATATCGTCCTACCTTGCGCCAGTTTAGGGTTATACTACTATTACTAGTCTAAGAACCTCGATCTCTGCGACAGTCCATGTATGCGCCAATTCTAATACCTTTCACACTTACAGCCCAGAACTCACTTTAAATCATTTTTACAATTCGGTTCTTTAGACACTAAACCAACAATCCTCCATGATGACTAAACCTCAAAATACCAGAGCGAAGTGAAGTGAATTCTAGAATCCAGCTAGAGGGTAGGTGGATTATAGAAGTCGATGTGGTTTGCATTCCCAATATTGTTATTGTTATTTAAATCTACAGAGAGTAGTGTGAACGTGCACAACACGATAGCTCTACATCCCTTCTCACTACTCTCAGGCTCACTCACATCTAGGCAACACAGCAATATTTACCAAATTCAAATTCCCACACACCACACACCTTTCCATATCGTATTTCTCTTAAAATATATTATTTTATTTCACTGTTATCCTATTGTCATATTTTATCAATTAATTAGCTTACGCATTTTAATATTCTCATGAAAAATTAAACAGTTTTCTGAGATTTGTAACAGTGTCATAATATTATTTCTAAATTTATTTTTCTCTGTGGTAGAGAGTGATGTTTTCATCTAAACCATAGAGAAAAATAAATTTTAAAATAACAATTCACTTGAGGCCTGGCTCCAACCGACACAGTGCATTGTTCTGTGACTTATTAGGCCTAAATTTGAAATCGACCTGAATAAAATAAAAAAAACAAAACAGAAGTGGTCCAGAGTTTCTGTCTGTCATAATTATAGGCTATTCTGTGCCACAAAGTGAGTAAAACATAACCTCTTTTCCAGCATTTCGATGACTTTAGTTGCAAAAATACCCCCTTATAATCAGCATTTCGCGGAAATCAGTTGCAAATTGGATCCCTTTCTCCTCGAAATTGGAAACAAAAAAGTGTACAATTTTGACCCCTGAGTGTGTCGAAGGGGGCTGCTGATGTCTTAAAGCTGCACTCGCAGTTAACGCTAAAAAACTAAAAACTTCTAATTTTTGCTCCATTCTTTAACAGCCTCCCTAAAAAATTCAATGTTTACCAAAATTTTGGAGGATTTTCTCTGGTTGACACGACTTCCAAAACGTCTTCATTTCTATTTGGAGGAACCACCAGAATCCTTTCCTGCGATGATTACACTTATTATCACTCACCAGTGTCAGTTTTCTCTCGGCCTATATTGAGATGAAAATATAAGGATACTTTTGATATTTGTAGATTTAATATAGCTACATTATATAGAATAGTTTTGCCAGAGTGTCCTCTATCATCATTTCCTATTATTATATGCGCATGCTATATGAGAGAAGCACCCCATAAGTGGGGTGCTATAAAAATATTCATATAGGACGCGTCCTATAAAAATTTAGTTGTCTAAAAATAGCTCTGTTGATATGCTTCGCGGAGCTTTGGCTCTCCGTGAAGCATGTAAACAAATCCCCGCGATCGGTAATCCACCTGTGATTCTGGTACTATGATTATAGAAATACATAATAAAAACCATATCATTAAATAGAGCATTAAATTCTCTATCGAATGGTATAAGTTTTATTAATGTAGCTCAAGAAATGGCCACAATATGAACGTTTTAATTCAACAATATAAGTAGGCCTACTAACGAGGCTGTTAGTGGGGCTGTCAGCAGGGCAGCGGGGCTCTCTGTGGTTCTTTAATATTTTTTCAGTGATATCTGATGACATATGATCAAATTTTATGCACATATAATAAATATAGAATGGAACTCGCTGGTTGAATCATCCACATGACCAATCTGCCTACGGCATCGGCATCGTGCTTATGTGGATGAATCTCGTATCAGCAGTATGTTTCCTATATATTATATATATGTAACTGTTTGAAGAAGGAAATGAAATTAACTATATGTTTATATCATATGTAGAAAGTTCAGTTTTAAATATTTTTTCTTGGATACACTTGAAAGTAAAGGCTTGCAAACTCAAATATTGGACATATATATATATATGGGTCAGATTTCCAGAAAGTGTACAATTCGCCTTTACCAATACTCTCAAATATGCCACATTTAAGACAAAAATGAGCTTCAAGATGCAGTTTAACATAACAGAAATGATACTTTAAATCAATGCGATAACAAATATAATCAGATATACCCGGTATTATTCATTTTTCATCCGAATTTTGGAGAATTTCCTAAATTTGTAAAGCTGCCAATTGTATATTTTCTGAAAATCGGACCCACATGTATGTATTGAAGCTGAGACATCATTTCCTTTCTTTTCCAGGCAGCAAGTAAGAACTACAACTCCAGTGACCCCTATTGTAACTGACTGTACTAAGAAGGTACAACTTGGAACTGACTGTGATAGAACGAAGGTAGAACTACATGTATACATACAACTCCTGTTGCACCTATTCTAACTGGATTCCCAGACAATAATAACCATGGAAGCTATTGGGATAAATGATGAAAGAGCACCAATGCTCCCCCAATCCCAGAACAGCTGGTGGAGTATTAGATATCTTTGTATCACAGTCCTCATCACTTACTTCTCTAAGTTCATGCTGTCCATTTCTCTAAATCTACCAGCTATAGCTACAGAACCACTCCAGGAGGCCGGTGTTCTCCAGACCCCAATTGAAGTTGGACTCTTCTCATTCCTCAGTGATCTCAGTTGTACAATTATTGGCCTGTGTGCATGGATATTTGTAGATAGGTTAGGCAGGAGGCCGTCAATGATAATTGGCCTTACGTTTTTTGCAGTAGGTTGGTGTGTTATCTTCCCTATGACCAAGTCTGTGTATGTTGGTCAGGTACTCGCGGGTGCTGGAGTAGGTTACACATCAATTGTTGCCTACCTGTACATTGGGGAGGTTGCCATGCCTGCTCATCGAGGTAAACTGGCCCTAGGTGTAAATCTATGTGCCACAATAGGATCCATGATGATGGCTCTTCTGTCTATCTTTATAACAGTTGAATATGTTGCAGTGGTTGGAATTTGTGTCTCCATCTTGAACTTTTTAGCAGCAGTAGTGTTCTTTGAAGAATCACCACGGTGGCTGGCAAAGAAGAGGCGGCTAGAAGAAGCAGAAAAAGTTCTCCAGGAGTTAAGAGGTCAAGAGACTGAAATAGCAGATGAATATAAAGACATTATCGAGAATACCTGCGACAGTACAAGTTACAAGACCCCTAGGGTTTGGAAAAGTGTCCTAGTGGCCACAATGCTTATGTTTACACCATTTATCTGTGGTATGATTCCTATTGTCCGTTATACAACCGACATCGTCAAAGATGCTGGTTGGACAGAATACTCATATCTGGCCTTGTTTTACAGCTACTCTGGAGCATTTGTTGGGGCTATCATCGGCATTCCTATCATTGACAGAGCAGGCAGAAGGTTTACAGTATTGGGATCATTGATAGTAATCATATTTTCGCTAACAATCTGGGGTGTCCCATCATATATAAAGGCAGTATATGGCACTACCCCCATAAAATGGTTATCAATTACATGCGGTTTTCTATATATGGCAATGGCTAATGGTATTATATACCCAGCTTGTAATATAATAGCAGCAGAATTTGTACCTATCAGTGTAAGGGCCATCACTATAAGTATTCTAGTCTTTGGTACCGGCATGTTTGCCTTCCTGATGTCATTCACTTACCCACTAATGTTTGCGTCTATTGGCATTTACTCTGTGCTGTGGATACATGCCGGAGCTACTTTGTTGTTGACATTCATCATGTGGAGGTATCTACCAGAAACTAAGGGCAGAACCCTTGAAGAAATAGATGAAATATTCTCAGAGTAGTTCAATTAAGTCATATTTTGATATTCATATAGATAGTATATTCATCAGGCCAAGTCATCAGGCCAAGGGGAGGTTGATCACACTAGGCGGCCGAAAATCGGGACTTTACATACGGGTGCTTTTGATACTATGCTAATACAGCCCCGTATTTTGGCTATATTAGGACCATACATGTATACTCATCTCCTGAGATGAGATTTCACTTCGATTATGCAATCTATATATTTTCGCCGACCTTCATCAGCGGTTAAATAAAACACAAAGATAACAGATTGATGTCGGCATTCATACCTTTTCATCGCATCTATTCACTTGTGTAATATCAATAAGTGTAGGCCCTGTGGTGTTTGGTGTATCAGGATAGGGGCCATTTATATAGATGGAAGTGTATAATGTTATTTAACTCTATGCCCCATATGCTACCAATGCATCGGCTGTCATACTGTGCATTCTCATTTGATTTCAATAAAAAAAAGTATAAAAATTGCTTCTGTTTAGCCTATCCCATTCTTTCCTTTCCAATCTGAAAATCATTTTGCTAATATTTTAAATTTTATTGCAGTCATTTCTTATCTATAACCTTGTATTAGTCCAAATTCTCTATTTCTACATACTAACATTTTACAAACTGTTGCTCTTCCTCTTTAACATAGCTTAAAGACAAATTGGGAAATGCATGAAAATCCTGAGACTAATCAGAAGGCACGAGTTTCTAGCAGATTAGATTAATCGTGGCAGACAGAGTGTGTTTATAAAAGTTCCCTGTGGTGTTGTCATTGTACTTTCTGTATTGATAGAAGACTGAATTGTAAAATTGAGGCGGGCTATATTGTAAAATTGTGGCGGGCTATATTGTAAAATTGAGGTAGGATATATTGTTTTCCTCTTATCGCTTGATAGGATGCCCTTTGCCCTAATGGCTTTCCAGGACCTGGTGTAGGCATGTGTTGAGATATAAATATGAAATACAAACTCATGGCCGACTTGTAGTAGTAAAAATGTACACATCATCGTAATTATCGACAATAACTTCTTCATGTATTGGAAATTTATTGAAATTCTAAATATTAATAATGGTAAAATTGGATGAGTAAGGGTTAGAGGCGACGCAAGAAAACATCCACATGGTGGACAGGCGTTTTTTGTTAACCATTCATAATTGTACGGCAATATTTGTAATTAAAAAAAAATCGGTGGTAGCTTCACCACTTTCAATGATACATACATTTTCACTTCTCTTGTGTCTGATATGCTATTTTAGGACAACCACTCGGTGCATTCCATCTAAATATATCCAGATGCAGTCTTTTAATGAACAAGAACACAAGAGTTTAAAACATTTATCTCTTTATTTTCACACCCATTCATAGCGTACTAAAGCAAAGAATTGGAAATAGAATACATAGTTTAACCTTCATTTTGATAACCGAATAATGCAAATAACAAGAATATCTTCATTAATTATTTAAGACAAGGGACGATCACCGTAACTTCTGAAAATGGAATTTCTATGAAGAACGCGAAAATGACAAAAAATATCAACAGCTTACAGTTGAACTAGACAATTAATCATGATCTTGAATTCAATACAATCAAATAAATCTCTTTATTGGTCTTCAAGCCAGAAGTGTCCTGAAACCTTAAGATCAAGCATAGGATTCACTAATTCTTATAATTCTGAGAATTCTGAGTGTTTGCAGCCACCCACACAAGGTCTACCCACGCGTCTATTACGCATACAATGTAGCGATATGGAGACTGGAAAAACCGAATATCCAAATAACTTCAGAATTATCATCTGGATGTAACATTAAATAAGCACAACACATTTAAAAATCATATACAGACAAACAGCAGAATTCCTACAACGGAGAGAAACTAAATGGGAAAATCTAAACACGATGTCTCCTGAAAGGCGAACTATAGTTTAAACGGCTAAGGACCACCTTGTGATCTGTCTCATATATAACTTACACTAGGCTTTTATGCATTCCACGATAATACCTCTTTCATATAATCCCACATATTCGCTGTAAAACCTTTTAAAATGTGCTTTACATTAAAAGACCATATACACAGATATACAAATACAAACACCTTTCATACTATTTTAAACCAAACAGACAAAAACGATATCAAATGAGATATGGGTCAGGTCACCTGGAAATGTACAATTGCTGCTGATTTCATTGAATTCAGACTTTGAGGCTATATCATAGAGAAAATACTAAACTCTAGATAATTTCTTACTTCCCGTTATGTTGTAGGGGTATGTAAGTACCTACAGCCGCACTTCCATTCATGTAGGGCTATAGATACCTAGTAGGGCATTACTATATTTATGATCGACCTGTCATTTTCAGCTTTTCAATAAGAGACGTTTTTAATTATTTCGGGTTTTACTAGAGTTAATTTAAAGTATGAGTAAAAGCTCTTATGTGTGACCTAAATGAATCTAAAAAAACGGGAGGTCTGCATGAATTTGTCTCAGAAGGTTTTATACTAATATTATCACTGTTGGGACAAAGGGCCAAATACGATAATAAGGTCATAAAACATTATTTAACTTATATAAAAATGACTAACTATTCCTTATTTAATCTCAACATACAGTAGGCATTCTCTGTGCGAAAACTCAGGCCTTTGTGAATTCAGGAAGACAGTACAAACTCAATGTCGCACACACCTACACTGACACTTGCTTTCACACCTCATTTCACTCACCCATACAATTGGGGTGTGGGCTCAGTTTTAAAGCTAAATGTGAACCCCTGACAGTCGTCAATGAGTTCACAAAGCTGCACAGATGTTAGAAGGTGGGTTCATTTACAAAAATTAATAAACTTGGTATTTTATTTTTAAAATTCAAAGCCCTTTGGTCGAGGTCCAGCATCTGAGAAAGGCCCTTTTGCTGTATTTTCACACAATCTAGTTACTGAAAAATAAAACCACTATAGATATTGGTTGTTATGATAATAAATAGTTAAAAACAGTCTTAATAATGAGGCTGGTAATGACGAAGCATTATAGGGCATTGAATGGGTGGCGCCACCTCCACGACTTATAACTGAACTATTCCCGCATTCGGCGCACACGCCACTTGGACTCTCGCTTGCAAGCTATACAGAAGCGTAGTCCGACCGGTACCCAGACGCTTCGGTCCAAAACCGCGTCGGCCCAGGCACTTGGACCTCATCGGCCCACGGCTTAGGCCGCGTCGGCCCAAGGGGTAGACCGTGTCGGCCCACTAGGTAAATATAAAAGTATCAACTAAAAACTAGGAGTCAGAATGCTAGTGGGATATAACTACTGCCTATACTGACCTAGGCTACTGCCTATACTGACCTAGGACCACACATTTAAGGTTAGGTTTAGGGTTATAGTTAGCATCAGTATCTTGGGGGTGGGCCGAGCCGGCCTTGGAGGTGGGCCAACGCGGTTTTGGAGGTGGGCCGACGGGGCGCACAGATGGGCCGACGGGGCTTGGGCCGACGCGGTGTTGGGCCGAGGTGCCTATGAATCGTCATATACCTCAACATTTATTTTGTTCAACAAATGAAAATGTTCATCGCTGGACCTTCATAATATTTTATCCAAAATAATAAACAAAATGTATTTTAATTTATTCTTCGCATCCTCATTTAATGGGAAGTTCTTATTAAATCATGCTTTTTAGAGATAATTAAGGCATTTTGGGTATCACCGTTGGGACATAAGCTGAATTCTGAAATGCCCTCATTTCATGGCTTGTTTCGACTTTGCAAATTAAATTTCAGACAGTATATCCATGTATAGGCATTCTCTTCTTAAATATCACTTTACCTTCACTTAATATTTAATTCTACCTTGGAAAAATAACATTTATTGTGATCACTGATGGGACACAATTAAATGATTTGTTTAATTAGACAGATAAAACATGTATCAACCACCACCAAAATTCACCACAAGATGCCTTACTTGTACCAAAAGTGATTCCAGCTTTAAAAAAACGTGTGAAGAAAATTATTTATTTTTACCTCTGTGTCCTATGTTATTATATTGGTTTTAATAGCAATATAGGTTATTATGCGATTAAAAGTTGGTTACAGAAAATCAAGATCGACTGTGGACACAATCTCTGACTTAACAGACGACATACTAAAAGATAGGAACAATGCTAACACCTCTTTCGCTGTATTTTTTGACCTAAAAAAGGCATTTGATACGGTGAACCACAATGTACTTTTAGCTAAACTAGACAAATATGGTATTAAGGGCAACTTGCTTGCCTTGTTGCATAACTACCTCTCAGGGAGAACACAAACAACAGTTTGCAATGATACTGAATCTTTGAGTGCTAGTATAAATTATGGAGTCCCCCAGGGATCTATCCTGGGGCCCCTGCTTTTTCTTATCTATGTAAATGATGTAGAACATTGTCTTGTTCATAGCAAAGTAAAGCTTTTTGCAGATGACACTGTCATATACTGTAGCCATAATAACACTGACACCCTGAATGTACTACTGCAAGAAGATACTAACAATTTTTTTCGTTGGTGTGAGTCTAATAAATTGACATTGAATGTGAGCAAAACTAAGACAATGCACCTCAGAGGTGTTCGAAGCAGAGTAAATCATGTTAAACCAAATATTATCATTAGTGGTACTCAGCTTGATTGTGTAGAATCTTACAAATATTTGGGCATTACATTAGACGCCAATCTCAAATATGATATGCAAGTGCGATCTACCCATAAAAATGTGAGTCATAAAATGTACCTCCTCAAGAGAATTTCTAAACTGGTGCCACCACAGGTTCTTCTAAGAATTTACAAGGTATTTATACTCCCATTGTTAGATTACGGTGACGTTATCTACAGCGGATGTGCAGCAAGGCATATTGACAAACTGCAAATTTTACAAAACAAGTGCCTAAAAATTGCACTCAAACTCCCAAAGTTAACAAATACACTACTTATTCACAGAATAGCCAGAGTACCAATGTTAGTGGACAGAAGGAGGGCTCATATCCTAAACCTTGCCTTTAAACGAAGCCAAAAACCAGCCTTTGTTGACCAAAATGTAAGACAGACCAGACAGTGGCAGGCACCAGTGCTGTTCTCCAATAGGCCAAACATTGTGTCTTATGACCAAAGTGTCCAAAGAAAAACTGCGTTATTATGGAACAATCTCGATGTTGACACAAGAAACATAAACGATTATAAGGTCTTCACAGCCTTAACCAAGGCTGAATGTATGTTACCTATATTCTCTTAAAACCGTAAATATCCTCCTATCTCTCACCCCTCATCCTATCATTGTAGTTCTCTCCTAGTTTCCTCTTTTAGCGAGTCTCTTTCTATTTGTGTTGTTACATGCATGAACAAGTCACAGTTTATAGAACCCAAAGGTAATAGCCACTCAACCAGATTTAACCATTCAAATGGTTAAAACTGAGGCTCCTTTCCTACCAATTATACACATGTCATTGTACTCTGCAAGAATAGATTGTGTATTGTCATATTATTTTGTGTATCGATTAATAAACGTTTCTAAAAAAAAAAAAAAAGGTCATTAATGGTTCAAATGAAAAACAAATTGGGATTCTGGTATCTGGCCATATGAACTATATATTGTCATGTTTTTGATAATATTTTATTGTCATTCAGACACTAAACAGAATATAAATGGACATTTTCGAGCATGGCCCTGGTCTTATGGCCCTTTTAAAAAAGCTCTATAGGGTGAGAAGGAAGGGGGCTAAGGTCAAAGTAGCAGTATGGAAATTATCTCTATGCATTAGTGCATGAACGACAAATGTATCATAGCCTGTAGTACAATATTATGCATAGAGGAATTATTTTTAATTTATTTATTTAAAATAAATCTTTGTTTAAACTTTGTCCAATATTGAGATGTAAAATACACCTGTAGGGGGAGTGTGTATGACCACAAACTTTATCAGATATATTACCAAGTGTTTAAACTTATTTTGACACATATCTATGTAAAACTACTTGGCTTGCTTTGCCTTTTATCATCACATGAGTGCAGATGGTTTATTTTTAATTAAAGCTGAAAAACCTTATTTACCTTTGAATTCAGCGCGGAAAAAACCTGAAGAACTTGAACTATTGTAGTATAATTTATATTTACTTAAAATTGGAGATGTGCTCTATAAAATAAGATCAGATAATATGTTAAATTACCAATGTTTTAAATTTGCCATTCTGAGAGCAATTGTACATATCTGGGTGACCTGACCCATATATCATTATTGGCCATGCCTCTTCAGAATGTAGGCCCTACATATCTATTCTGTCCTGCTTCCAAATATTTGTGCATCATATTCCAAGTAGTAGATGCCGAGCACCTTGGAAGATCTTGGTTAGGCAAAAAGTAGAAAGGAAAACTATCTGATTTGGACTAAGTAGCAACAACACGCTTTTCTTCACGTTTCCTTCTGGTTTTATATTTTTGTGGGTACGGTGAAGATAATAGCCTACACGATGCAAACATCATTATAATCAACACGATAACGAAATGAACATTTCCAATTCTGTAATTGTACAACAGAGGTGTGAGCAGATAGGCCTATGTTTAATCTGAAGGATAAGGTTGGTAAACTCTAAGTTTCAAGTCATTTAAAATATATGGCAATACTGACCCAAAATTATGAAGGGAATTTGTATGGAAGACCATTTACCCATATACCGAACTTCGGTCATCCGAATTGGATCAATTCGGCCGGAATTCGGCCGAAATTGATAAACTCGGCATTCGGCAATCTTTTGTGCTTATATAACATACATATACATACCTGTGTACATACCATAGATACATAAAGATACACGTAAAGATATGCATAAATGATATGAGTAATTCTGCCAAACGGGCAGTATTTGATTTCAGGAGGAAAGAAAAAACAAAATTCGTTGAATCTCTACAATCTTTGGTGTACATATATGATAAAACCATGTTTGATTTTATGCTAGATATATATTGGTATATTCGAAAAAGGAACTTAGATGAGATATAGAAATGAATTATTGTATAAATAATTTATAAGCTTTTAATCTGGGTTGGTGAACATGTCTGAAAGCATGTTTGAAGCATGTTCACCTACCAATTTTATGATTATTGTTTGTTTATGGTTGTTCATATTATATAGGAAATGTACTTATAACCATATGGCAACCATAGTGCTTGGATACTGAGCTTCTGGGGTATATAGGAGGGGTGCTGGGTGAAGTAGGGTAGACTTGATCTGACCAGAGGACTGCTGCTACTACTTAACCATTACCTTCTCCAAGCCTATATACTCTAGACTCTGTATTCCATAGTACTTGTTCATTCACTTTGACATTACTTTGGAAATACAGTTTGATTGATATTGGCATTGTGAGTTGTGTTACCTTTTACTTTAGCAGTAGGCCTAAGGCTCGTCGATCAGAGCAAAGTCATAATAGATTAATATTCATTTGAATAAGTACCGGTAACCTCATTCCTAAGTACCGTAATATTTGATTGATATTTAATATAGTCAAAATTACATATAGCAGGGAATATCAGCATAATGCAGGTGAAGTTTGGGAAGGCTGGGGCCAATATTTCAATTCCTACACCTATGATTCATATACCGTACGGTACCTATATTTTCCCAATTATTTTGCCTTATATGTCTAAAATTATGTCCTAATAGGCCTACTTATGCTCATTACTCAAAAACTATTTGAGCCTTTTCCAAAACTTAAAATGTATTAAATACCTGACCATATCTATTTGACTGTCCTAAAATCATATAATTATTGAATCATTATCTGTACCTCATTTGGCAATCGTTGCTAGTAATGTAGCCTATTATATAAGGTGAATATTTTACAATATGAAAAAGATATATTAAATTATTAATTAACGTCTGTACAGGCAAGTTAATTAAGACTATGAACTTGTATTGTATACCAAACGAATCGGGAACATGTCAGCATTACAGAGCTTTTTAAAGTATTCCAATCTGTTGGGAAATGACGACACAGTGGCCCAATATGTGATGTCTGAATTTAGTCCGAATTCCGAATTTCGGCCGAATAAAAGAGAGTTTTACCGAATTTCTCCCGAATTTATTAAATATCGGTTCGGCTCGGTTCGGATATCAGATCATTGGACAAATTATAAAGGTCGGTGATTACCGAACCGAGGCCGAAATGAGGCCGCACAAAAGAAAATATTTCCGATTTTTTTTGTTTTCGGTCAGACTTGTTTGCTATGTTATTAGATGGGGTAGGCCTAGTGTAATACGGGGTTCGGTATCGGTTCGGATCGGTTCGGGCATCGGATTTCGGCATCCGATTCAGAAATTTGACATCAGTTGATGGGTAAAAGGTCTTCCATAGTATAGGTCCCGCTTTCCATAATATTCCCCTTCCATAGTATACGTTCCCCTGACGACATTTCCTATACTACTCAGATCTCGCTCTAGTCCCATCCTCGAACACTAGGTGGCATGCGGTATCGCAGCATAACAAAGATGGCGGAGGCAGAACGGCAGACACGGTAAGTGCTCGGATTTACCTCAGTTTTCCCTCTTTTATCATCTTTCTTTTCTTCATAGACACTGATTGAGAAGTTCTATTGATATTCCCTCACTTATCTGTGGGGTGGGTAGGAAGCTATCGTTATATCAACCACAAACACCGTGTGAATCGAATCTCTTGCACCTAAGTGTTGGTTACTCATAGTAGACACTCACTTAGTCAGAGCAGGGCCATTATTGGCTCTGTAGTATTAATGGCTCTGGTATAATAATAATAATAGGTACGATGGTAGGCCTACCACGGCTGGTCCACTGGCTCATACACGAGTCGTAGGCCTACTAGCTCCTACTCAGATGTTAGATATTATAATAGTTAATAATAATAGTCTCTGGGATGTACATGTATAGCCTAAAAGCCTCTCAAAACGGTTCTCTGATTAATTAAAAAGTAATTATATTTCAACACCCCCCATTAGGCCCAGGCATTAGGCCTAGGCTATAGCTAGTGAAAATGTATAGGCCTACTAAAACCTCACACACTTAAATAAATGCCAGACAAAAATACTACCGGTACCGTACGGTATTAATCTGATAAATTCTTGATTTAACTTATACATGAGATTTTCGAATCTTAAGATTGACCTACTGCTCACTGAAACAATTAGAAACTAGATTTGTATTTAATATCTATAGGAAATTAGCCCCATATACATGCCTCATTATTACCGTGTCGGTGATGTAGGAAGCAATTTGAACATGGGGGGGGGGGGGGGGGCAGTATGTATTAAAGGATTCCCCACATTTGCTAACATTGTCATTCATATGAACACTTTTGAAGGTAAAGTGCCTTAGTGAAAAATCATGTCAAGTGTTACATCATGTTACGCAATAATGATGTAACGATGGGAAACCACTTTATGACCAATACTTATCATAAATTATTATTGTTATATATATTATCCTAATTAAGTAACATGTCCATGACCCATAGGGTACCATTACCCAGGAATTTACGCAGTGAAGGCTCAGGTAGCACCCTCACCAAATTATATATTTCTCCAATCAGCAATAGTCACATGGACCAACCACTCACCTGTAAACCTACTCTACAATAAACATTATTCTAGATCTTAGGATCACAACCTTTAGACTTACTCTTTATTCTTCTTATTTTCCTACAATAATTCTACAACTATTCAAAGATAGACAAACCTTCATATAACACAAGGTCAATCAGAAATTCCTGGAATTCCTTCTATGTCTTTGAAATGTGAAGTACTATAAAAATGACTCGACAAATTCTTCAAATGTTCAGACTTTCATGAGAAAATTATTGAAAGGTCCCAAAGTACTTCTGTTGTTCATTTAAATTTATAAAAAACGAAGATGCCACTTTCACGAGATCAAGGCGATCCCTACATAATCTTTCATTGGATTGCATAGAACAGCATTTTTCAGCATGTTTATAAGGGGAATAGTGGGGGGGGGGGCAAAGTATACTCTGCCCCCCCCCTCCCACACTTTCATTGATGGGGGCGCTGTGACCCCCCCCCCCCCCCCGCTTCCAACATCACTGAGTGTAGGCTAGAAAGAGTTTCATCCGACTTCTCCCTGACTTATCCCGAGCGGGGAGTGCAAGGCGATTACATAGGCTAAGTGTAGGCCTAATTTGTACATTTCTTAAGTTAAGAATTTTGAGGTTTCCAAATTTTGCAGATGCTCCACCCCAAATTTATTTCGGACAGTTTTCGGACTTGTATATATCTCATAGGACATTATCACATATAAATAATTGTGCATTTAGAGTGTTGTCTTAAGTTTCAAAATAGGCTCAGTTGGGGGGGGGGGGGGGTATTTTCTCCCCCTCCCCTAATATAAGCCCCCTCCACACCTCTTGGCTGGAGACCTCGCCCATCTGATATATGACTCCCCCCCTCCCCCCCCCCCCCCCCCCCCCCAATCGCTTGTGTCTTAGTTGGGCCGACCAACCCACATTAATTTTGAGATAGGTTCATTTCTATCGGCTATTTCCCCTGGATGAATATTGATATTCAGGTTGAGTAACCCTTGATATCGGAGGTGGGGACAAACCATACTATGCCCCCAACCCCCGTATCTTGGTTGCCCCCCCCCCCCTTTTTCTACGCCACTGCTCTTCGTTGTATACACAACCCTGGAAGACATGAGAAGGCCAGAAGTGTAAATAATGTTTTATCCTATCTATACAATAATACATAGGGGGCCAACATGTAGACATAACCAATCTTATCAATCGATTAGCTGAGTTTATTCATTGATTCTTCCTCCGAGCAAGGCTATTCTCGCTCGTGCATGTCTATGGCTGCCCCTAGTTCCTGGATGTTTCCACCGGATGACATAACAATATGGACATGTATGCAAACAAACACTTTCACCCCCATGTCAATTCAGGGCCCTTATACTGCGTCAAGGAAGTATAGTCTTTATATTATATTAAACCGGAAAGGAAAGTGTAATATGTCCCGGAGTATGAAATGAATCCATATCTTCAATCTTGTTCGCCGTTTCACATACTATATATCTCACTTCCATGATCTTATTAAACTCTTCCTGAATGAATATCATACCCCGTAAATTATATTAGCGTTTTTTTAAACTAGTGTAGGCCTACTAGTTTACCACTTGTAATGACAGCATTCATGCACTGAAAGAATATTTAATTATATAAATAATTGAGAGTCACAGGTGCATCCCACCATCTAAACAAAATAAATTCCAACTTAGAAATATCCTAAAGGTGACTTTCTCCTGGCAGGGAGGTACTCCCTGCTCCTGGGAATAAAAAAAGTATCATCTTGTTCATTTTCCAACTTTGATGTTAATAAATGCAAATCGTACACAAAACCCTAATGTCGATTTCTGGATACTCCAATAATATGTAATACAAACAAATGTTAGTCCCGTTTATTTTTTACATTTTTTACCAGGACTAGTTCACCTTAAGGCTTATGCTGGTGACAGGTCTTCCCCTATTACAATGGGCCGGGGCGGGGGGGGGGGGGGGGGGGGTAGGAATTCGAACCCACAACATGCCACTCATGTCAGTGAGCCAACCCAACACCTTAAACCGTTCGGCCACCCCACATCCCATCGTTGTATTACCTGTCCTAGAGCTTTATTAACCCATGACTGACTTATCACCTGTACAGGCCGTAGTATATATATGTTGATATAGTATTAAACATGTATGCTAATTCCCCATGCAAGTAATGAGATATTGAAGTAATTGATGTAGTAATTGTACATCGGGGAGCGCATCCCACCCATCACATCATCCATGAGAGAGCCTTCTCTACTGGATAACAGAGCACAGTATTAGTGACATGGCTTCGTATTAGAGATACTTACATAACTACCAGTATTGCCTATACGAGTCAGTCCAACGCCTAATACTGAGGCATTATACTATTGTTTGATCCGACAGTCAAACAAATGCACCAGAAACTGAGCTCCACGCTTCTCGGTGGGAGAGAGATGTGATCTTAAGCGCTGCTAGTCATATGCCATCCTTATTGTTAAGAGCTTCTGAATGACCTACTTGGACATTTCTATGACAGATAATAAAAAAGTCATGGACACCACTCCTCAAACGCACAGATGTCGATTTAACTATTGTATATATCCCGCAACCCCCACCTCGCCCCGCACCGTCCTTGATATGCTTGAATGGAAAAAAAAATCATTGCTAGTTGGATATGGATATATGTGCAATATTGTGCGATTTTTAGAATAAAAATTAATGTTGGGATTCCTGATATTGATTACTACTGACTAATGAAAGTCCTTCTTTGAGTCTCGATCATAATTTATATTTCCATTTGTATGATGATACCAGTGAGTAATACACTAAAGAAACGTGCACTAATTAAAACGATGTAGCACCTGGCGTTATCGAAGCCTTATTGATGGAAATCGCACCTGAATGTGTCTCCATTGAACTCTAATGGTAATTACAGCAATTACCGTTGATTGAATAGTAATTAGCTGTGATTGATTTACCATCCAGTATCCTCCTTCGGCGTTGTAAGCGTCTAGTTTCAGTATTACTAGTATGTGGTTAACTTTATACATAATACAGCGATTTCATTATATTTTACCTGCGATCATTAACATCACGAGGAAAAGATTTTAATCGTACATGATTTGATATCACACTTAGTGCTGTTAATCCCTTAAATGCCTCTCAGTTATCAGAAAAGGTTGGAACGTTGTTTTAACAATATTTGAAATACCTTTAGTGTTGAAACACTACCTGAAACAAGGATCTTGTGTGAATCTGCGCCTTATTAATATTTATCGATAAGGTGTGAAGTTTCAGCAGTTGGTCTTATGGTTACAGTACCTTATTAGAGGTGGCGAGAAAATTATAATTATACATTCATTCTGTGTTCTTATCGTCTGGAACGGTGTGAACCTATTTTCATTCTCCCGATGGAAGAGGCACCCTGTACTTCTGGAAGATATTTTCACACGTCAGTAGACATCTTCCAGAATATATTTTACCCACTGATACCAGTTCCCAATTAAATATACCTTTGAATTTGTCATATTGTTTTTCATAGGCCCGCGGTGACATACTATACAACAGGGCGTTGCTATTTAACCAGTGTGTTCTGAATGTAGGCCTTGGCTATGAGAAATATTCATAGTAGACTTCAGGAAGATACTTTATAATCGAACCAGTGACCGATACATTTATCTAATTCATGGTATTGCCTATGATATCAATAGTTATTAACTGTGATCTCTATTGACTCCGCTGTCCCCAAAACTATAAACTTAAAAAACTTAAACGATTTTTTGTTTCATATAATATTACACAAGTGGGGAAGGTTGTTTTAAGTCTTGCGAATAATCACTCACCTCACTAGGAAAACTGAAAGTGTAATAATTAGTTACCACGGCGCTGATGTAATATCTGCAGCTGTGAATTGATTGGTGATTGAGGAGCGCCCATCTAAGTGGCTTCATCCGCCAAGAATCGCGCCTCATTCATGCACGGATCGGTCGAGAAATAAGGCAAGCTTATAAGGATAGACTCAGGCTATATTTGACGCAGTGACATTTACCTACCATCCACATCCGATGTCTAAACATAGCATACCCACCATTAGGTAAAACCTGTAATATAAGACGATATATAATCTTTTCGTTTTCTTTTTTCATCTTTCTTACCTGTGCTACCCGTGCCCTTTGTGAAATTTGCATTGGCGTGATATATTGCTTGATTTAATCATCTCTGCTAGCTATGTCATTCGTGTAATTTTTATTGGCGTAATATCCTTGGACAGAATAACTGATCCTACTATGTAGATTAACAACTATCATCTTTCCTCTTACACTAATTTAATTACTATTACTCGTTTCCTTCCATATTTAGCTATACCCGTAACGTATGATATATTCCTCTAGGAACTTTATCCGGAACTTATCAACTACGGTATATCTGAGTATCGTTGAAACATTAACTGTACTTCTCCAGGCCTCCACCTCCATCCAGTCAGCCTGCCATCAATTACCCAGGGACAAGATCTATACAAAAACCTACTCGGGATCTGGGGAAATGATCTCCCAATCCATGTTTTAATCGTGGAATAACCTCTATATGCCATCGTGCTTCCATCCATACGTGAATAATCTTGTTTCAGGATAGCATTCTCCCCCTGTTCTATTGTCAGCATATTATCTATGGACTGTAAGTCTAGTTTAACTTGTTGGTTTATTTTTCAGTAACCAGCCACAGGTTACTTTGCTGCTCTTTGATATAGCAGAGACACAGTGGCCCATCATTTACTGTCCCGAGTACAACATTGGATTTCTTGGACTCGAGAAGCTTCATCCCTTCGATGCAGGAAAATGGGGACGAGTCTTCAATTTTCTCAAAGGTGAGTACGTTTAGGTGTGCTTCAGGGAACCTGTGGGTATTGATTCTATTCTATTGATGTGATAACATCCGTCGTTCTATACTGGCCTTTATGATGCAACGATACAATATACGCATTTAAAATATCACAAAACACATTATGGATTTTAACATAACATAGATATTAGTACTTTTAGTTCAACTTATATAATATGTTTTAGATGCGGGAATGTTGAGAGAAGATACAACTGTTCAGCCAAGGGAGGCAACAGCTGATGACCTAATGTATGTTCATCCCAAAAGCTACCTCGATAGTCTAAAGGTACATCTTGTTCCATAAACAATTTACAAATGCGTATGATGTAGTGTAATTATGTGCTGTTTAAATTGAATACCGATTATCTTTTACTTTAAAGTTACCGATATATATAGTCCTAAAGTTTATATTCTTACAATTTTAATGAATCGTCTCAAAATTTAATAATATTCCATCCACAATTGGCATAATAAATAAAGATTAGTTTTTTTTAATGTTGCCATTCATCCGAACGCATGCATATTTATACGTATTTAAGTGTCCACATTACTTAACCCCATGCCACATGTTTCCCTAGCTCCTCAAGTTCTCGCTTTGGGAAAATCAATTTCTATTACTTATTGTGTGGATTAAGCTTTTGCTAATGTCGTTAAACTTGGTTTTATAGAAAAATATACCCATGTACACATCATCGCAATGCTTTGGACCTAGATTTAAATGATGTCACTGTCTGATAGTCTTACCACGTACATATATATCCACTGCAGCTATCTCCTATAAAAAGTCTATCGTTTTTCGGTTCCCTTAAATCCTGAGCCAAAATCTTACTCGTCCTAATCAACGAGATTATAGTTAAATATAATCTCGTTGTCCTAATGAATGCTTTTATTGATCCGCATTGCCCCTTTAATAATATTTTTGCTGCAATTAATTGGATCGATCTCTCAAATTAAAATCCGTGTTTAATTATTCAAAGCCATACGTTCTCCCCTGTGACAACATTTATGATCGGTCCTCCTATTTTTCTCTGATAACAAACCCGAATGGGACCTAACAAAGACACTACCTTTTCGTTTCTACACATGTTTCAAGCTTACCAATATAGTGGAAGGAATCCAGGAGGTATTGCCAACTTTTCACTCATTCAACCTTTACTAACTGCAGTCAATCTGACTGACCGATACCCGGAAACCCTACCTTGCATGAATATATCAAACGATCAAAAGTACTCCGATCGGACGTGTTAATTGGTGTCGCATGATTTATAGGATACTAACATTAATCGAGAGAAAAATAATAGTAAGACATTAAAAGGAATTGAGCCAAAATATGATAATATATTAAAAGGATATTTTGTTGTCGAAATCTGTGATTTTATATTTGGGGGTTTACACCACCTTTGTCTCTTTTGTTATCCTTTTCCTATCTCCATCCGGGGACATGTTGTGTTTTTATTTCGCGTGTATATTGGTCATTAGATATTGGGAACAGGTTATTACCGTGGGAATCATTTGGAGTGATCAATGACCCTGGAAATTAGTGTCCTGTGTGATTAGCTAGTATTAAGGAACGTTTCAAATGACGGTTGGTAAAGCTTGGATGAGTGAGACATGGTAAAACTGCCGTCTCAATTTCCTCATTGGGTTTTCAGTGGAGCATCACTGTAGCCAGTATCACTGAAGTACCTCCAGTAGCTATGCTGCCCAACTTCGTCGTTCAGAAAAAGGTTCTACGCCCGTTTCGCTATCAGACCGGTGGAACTATACTGGTAGGCAAAGCTTCTCTCTTAGTTCTTTGATTTGGTTATTGGGGTAACGGTTGTGCAGGGATGTTCTGTCCAAAATGCCTCCAGAAGAGTAGAAATGTAATACCTCTCTTAATGTAATTTACTGTAATTAATTCTCATCTTTTTAAAAAATATCCGAATCATTTGTTAATAATATTATTTTGGTAGCAGAAAACCTTAACAAATTTGTTAGCGATGTGTTATTTCTGCATTTTCTGTCATGTACGAAAATAAAAACTTAAAAAAAATGTTTAGTAACATAAATAATAACGTCATTTCCATTATATACATGGGCTATTGTGTCTTTAGATTATGGAAACGTATTTTATCTTGCCCTTTCCTTGGCCTCTATTTGCATTTGGTTTTGATACATGACAATCTAAAACCTTTGTCATTAATGTAAATAAAGAAGCCTTCCCAAGTAGGAAGCTACGACTGCCTATGGTATTCAACCCAACATCATGTATCTGTAGGCTGGTAAGCTAGCCATGGAGCGAGGCTGGGGTATAAACATCGGAGGAGGCTTCCACCATTGCTGCGCTACTCGAGGCGGGGGCTTCTGTGCCTATGCTGACATCACCCTCGCTATACGTTACCAGTTTGCCCGCAACCCCAACGTAAAAAAGGCTATGATCATCGACTTAGACGCGCACCAGGCAAGTGCCTCTGTAATAGTACATTGTTTAGATTGAAGAAATACTTCCTGATATGGAAGGGTTAATTGCAACAAAGCGGACCAACTGTGATCTCTACTTTTAACTGGTATATAGATATACCTTTTTGCAAGCATGTGCTCAGGGAATAAATAAACAATATTTTCACTTCAGGGTAATGGACATGCTCGAGACTTCATGGAAAACAAAGAAGTGTACATCCTAGATGTTTACAACAGAGGCATATATCCTCACGATGGCTTCGCAAAGCGAGGAATACGGAGGAAGGTTGAAGTGGGACATATGATTGGAGACGAAGAGTACCTATCGCTTGTACGAAGGTACTTAACGAGCCATCCATCTGTTATCATTTATATCGACATAATCAAGCTATTACTGACTGTATTAAGAACTTTTGTTAATTTTCATATTGATATCGAGGGGAGTATACTGTTACTTATTTTGGTTCTTCTAAACCACTTTTTACTCAGACACGTGGAAGGAGCCTTGAATGAATTCGAGCCAGATCTGGTTGTGTATAATGCGGGAACGGATATTCTAAGTGGAGATCCTCTAGGCTGTATGGACGTTAGTGGACAAGTAAGTTTCCTTCTATAATGGCTTCCCACTTTATTTTATTTTGCCACATGAATATGCTAATGCCTTAGACATGAATGATAATTATAACTTGATATGGTGTTTTTCTGTATACAATACTTTGGGGTGCGCTGGTGATTTCTTTGTTATGTGGGACGCCATTTAATATATTGAAGTGAAATAACTGACTAACCGTCATCAACCTTCTACTAATTACTAGTATACTGAATTATGTATTATGTAGAGTCCCTAGTATTTAGGCAGACGGTGGGAAGACCGCCCCTGTGGTGAAACCGCGATGTTACCTTCTGCCAATAAAACTTAATTTTTGAAGAAATTGCTTGTTGATGTCGGTGATAAAATTGATTGATGGTTATGGTGGTAATGTTTCTAGTTATAAAAACTTAAGTGTAAATAGGCTAATATTCTGGGAGCGAAAAATGACGTAATGTAGAAAGGGGAAAGCCGATGAAAGGAGAACGATGAGGATAAGCTGCATGAGTTTGAAGGATGGACAGACAGCGGGGGGGGGGGGGGGGCAGCTCCCTGGAGATCAGGAGCTATACACACATTTATTTTATTTTATATAAAATGTCCTGATTAATTCACCGTCTCCTTACAGGGAATCATTGAGAGGGATCAGATAGTGTTCCAAAAGACCAGAACGAGGGGTATCCCCATTCTTATGGTTACCAGCGGTGGCTACCAACAAACAACGGCCAGAATCATCGCAGACTCCGTTCTAAACCTGCGCACTCTCGGTCTCATTACATGTGATGCTGCTGAACGATGTCCCCCGCCAGGTAATAATGTTTACTCTGTATTTAGTTGATATTTTAAGTGGATTTTTTATAGCCGAAAGGGGCAGCATCTCGAGGAGGGCTGGAGTAAAATATTCCTTATCAAAAATGAGAATAATGAGCCTCTTATCTAGGCTCCATGCCTGGTGATGATTTATTTTTAACTTGCAATTATCATTATCATATTTACCATTTCATCGTTATTTTATTGTTCTGTCTGTCAAACGATTATTATAAAATATTTCCCCACTTTTGATAGTCACTGTTCCTGTTAGTCGAGTAAAGAAAAGTCTCTGGTCGATCTCTAGGAAGGTAAAGTATTAGGATCTTAGTTCGGGTCCGTCTAGTGGTATATAACGTATGGATAAGGTTGATAAATTCCTAGTTACTGTTTGATACACTTTGATGTCCCGAATTGTGAATGCGCCACCTTAATTTCCTCAGTTTATCTAAGCTAAGCCCAATGCTTTGGTAAGACATCAGGGTATATATGCATAATATCCCCATTAAGCGAACACTTTCCGGGATGCAGTTGGCCCCTAAACCTGTAAGTTCCTCAAGCCGTTTATCTGGTCATACGCTTCAAAATCCAAATACATAGACTAATATAACAAACGCATCGAATTTCACCAATTGAACCTATACTCACTTTCTAAGACGTTAAGCTAGAATCGCTTTGTACTTATTTAACTAAGGATATTAGTGCGTCTAGCAAATGATGACTCTACAAATGAACCTCACCAAGTTCCCTCACATGTTCCTTGACCTCCGATCCTCTAATATTAAACCATGTGAAGGGCCTTAGTTAAAGTTCCTTGATGACACAGAAACATGCCACGACCACGCCAGCTGTCATGTTCCAGATGCTCATCAACTGATGGCTGTTTTTGACGCATCTTATTAATAATTCATGCTGCAAAATAATTCTGACCCAATGATACTAAATCTGACATAACATGAAATGAGTCAGTTTTTCTTTGGTGTATTAGGATTGCGTTTTCTATTGATTTGATTTTGTTCTGTTGTAGATTTTTACATAAATAAAAATTTGTATGATATGTCTTATTTATATGTCTTAAAAACCATCTTAGTTTTGCAACAATATGTAAACATCGCTATCTGATTCTGACATGCCATTCTATTGCTTAGAACATTATGGGGAAACTCTATTACGGTGCTTGTAACTATTGAATATTATCCAGACTCCCCAGAACCAGGAAAACCATCGGTAGTCAAATGACATTTCTCACTTTTTCTTTGTATTTTAATAGAGCCAGAAGTAGTAGCGAGTATCCCGCGAAGTTCGAGTGAAGGCGGCTTATGGGCCAAGTTCAAGCGTTCGGCGAACTGTATGAACCTGACGAGATCACAAACTTCAGAACAACTCGCCCGCACCGGCCAACAGCCTTCACCAGAGGATGCCTACAGACGAACTTCTTTAAGTCTCAGCAACAGGGATTCTGCTGCAGCAAACGATCAGCCTACATCCCCCTGCGGAGCCTATGCTAACCAGGGTCTTGCTGCTACCCTCACTAACTCCAGCAATAATAGAACATCTGGCCAGGGCATAAGTCCAGATGTTGCACAGAACTGTAGCAGTGGCTCTAGATCGGGTATAACTGAGGACGTAGCCGAGGTCGATGAAGAAGGCTTGGACATGTTAACCTTCATGGCGCAGACGACAGAAGCGCACCAAAATGCTGAAAAAGCAGCCGCTTCATCTTCTAATTTTAGTCAGGTTTCCTAGACGTGGGAGGATAGATTAATAGATTGCTCGTGTCTTAAGATACAAACCCTCGCTTTGTGAATATGCGAATTATTTCATAGCATTTAGGGTCAAAATTATAGCGAGTAACCGGTGAGTTCGTATCGCCACTAGCATACAATAATTCGAACAAACACTTAGCCACAGCACGTTCAAAATGGTGCATTAAAGAGACATAAAGCCTCTGTTCTATTGATGCGAATGTATCAAGTATATAAAATTATGTTTACGAGGATATACCTCCTCATTTGTATTCACGCTTGTAAAAGCATCTACGCACGGATAGAATTTATAATAGTGATGACAAAAGTTTCCGTTAAGTTCTGGTTCTTGGTCTAGATGACTCGAGAATATTTTAGAATGACCTTTGTATATTTACAAAGCAATATATCTAAAGTAGAGTTATTCTCAGATAGATAGTACTTGAAGTGTGTGTACGATTGAAAAAATGTTGTTTTGGACTTGTGGGGTTCCGCCAATCGGAATGATACATCAGACACCATCAGGTTTGTTTTTTTTTTAAACAAAAAAAAAACGATCGATCTGTTGGTGTGAACAATAGGAGTAGTAGATTATATTCCTAACTTATCTTAACCCGTATACAAGATGAATACGAGACTTAAACTGGTTTGATGTTGATCAGACATTTGAGAGAAAATGATCTGATATGGCGGATGCATCGTTCCGTTGGGCGGAATGAGCCCAGTAGAGAAATGGTATCACAGTCGGTGGAATGAATTGTTATGTTTTCGACAGATGGGAATCCACTTTTAACTGATGACGCTACGGATCTTTGGGCAGTATGTGATTTTCTTATTAATGTCTCCATGACAGTTGTTGATGTACATGATGCGCAATAGACCGGAACTTTTGAAATAGTTTTAATATGATCGTCTCCTGTTTCTGTGATAACTAACATGTAAGTTCAGATTCAATTGCTTTGGCCGTGGGTAGAATACTGGGGGGAATGATACTTGCAGCGACAAAAACAAATATCGCTGTTGTCAATGGAAGTTATGGTTTTATAGCCATGTTTGGTGACTATTTATTCTTTAAAATGTGCCTTTGCTCATCTCTGGAATTATTTTTGTATATACTATCAGGACATTTCAGTGTCAATGCGTCTTAAATTAAGAGTCATTTTTTGAGTGGTCTTTATTCGACACGATAAAACTCGAGGTGCTCGTTCATGATGGATTAAGTTTCTGTATCTAACAAATATATATGTTAGCTGTGTGCATGACTGACTGTCGGTGTAAATCAATGAGAATGTGTTTCTGATGCATTGTCTAGAATGGATATCGAGTGAAGCGATGATGTTTTCATCCATTATTTGTGATATGTTTTAACGAGTTTAGAAGCTGGTCTTCGGTGTCGCATGAAAATCAAAAGTCAAATCTTAGCCACATCTTTAGTTTCAAAGATTCGTGCTGAGTGTTTTATCTATTTGCGGGTATGGCACAGAAAGGATTATAACGAACAAATGATTTGATCAAAATATATTCCTTCTATTCATATTCTCGACGTTTATAGTATCTACACCATTGCTTATAATAGTATACTGTATTACATGCATCCCTCGAGTTGCTGCATTCTTTTCATATATTCACGCGCTATTTACTTTGAACAAGATTGTCATTTTGGACCTTTTCCCGATTTTATTATGTATCATTTGTAGATTGTAATTAAATTTCTTTCCAATTTACTGGCAGTCTATTTACACGGAAACGCTGATCATTTATTGAAAATGTCCTTGAACAAAGTGAAAGTGCTTTATATATATGGTCATATTGCCTACTTCCTTGGATAAATCTTGTTCGCGTTTCAATGTTTTGCCGAGCTCGTGCTGTGTTATCGTTAGATTATACACGTCAATCGTTATAGTTGTGCATGTGTGTATATATGGCTGTATGCTAAAGGCACTTCATTTACTTTGTGGACATTTCTACACTTCATATGGTCTGGGTGAGTATGGTGCACCAGTGGCGTTTGTGAGAATAGGCAGGTTAGAAGACATACAAAACGTTGATGTAAACAGAGCCTATCCTGTGTATGACTATTGCCATATCACGATTGTTTTCGAGATGTTATATTTCCTTGTAAATATGCTTGGTTGAATTCTGTGTGATTGAAGGGTAGACTGTAAAAAACCGACGATCTTATTCTAAGTGAATATTTCTTTCATATCTTGAACCTTTACCCGTGAGATTAGTTTACAATACTTGTTATCAATAATTTGTCTACTCTACTATAAAGAACTTAATAAACCGGTCTGACCATCTCAGTTTTGTATCCAACACTAAATGTTTGAACTAATTTTTTTCCCTGCCAGAAAAGGTTCCTCTAGAATGTGTATAATTGACTCACGCACACACCATGCGTGATGGCAGAAGTATGAAACGCGCTATACGCAATAAGCGCAGCACCCCAGACAATGTACTTATTTTCATTATCGTTATCATATTATCATAACCGATGACAAACATTGAATTTACTAACGTTTAGAACATAACAATATCCCAACATCAAAAGAAAAATAGAACGCTTGGTTCCTTTGAGAATGGCGCATGATTCGCTGGTCGTTAATAATATGGTTATCTGTATGAATTGAATTTGTAATGAATAAAGTCTGCGTTATTTACGTAAATGCGTGAGCAAATGTTAATTATGTTCTAATTTGTCTGTCTTCCTTATCGCCTTTCAATTTTAGTATCGCCCAAACGTTGAGAATAATTTACACCCGCGCTTTATCGACTTATATAATCTTATCAATAGGGAGGTTCCGCAAGCTAGGGAGGTTCAGTGAGTCTAACGTATACCCAAACCTAAACGTATCCGTACCTCTAATGATACACACATACGTTAACGTTAAGGAAGAAAGAGGTTCAGCAAAACATGGCAGGAAAAGCGTAATGTAGCATATCAAACAAAATGTTTCAACTCACAATTTATTTTTCATACATAAAAATGTGACAGTTCACAAAAAAGATACGGTTATTACGTAATTGAGATAGGTTTGCTTGTGGAACCTCCGTATCCTATACAGATACAGATACGTTTACGTATATGTTAGACTTGCTAAACCTCCCTAATAATTAACCTGAAGCCTGCCTCAGTAAGGACAGAACCTGGAGGGCCACTGTTAAAACACAGTTATGAATACACGGATTTGGTGGAAATGGGAATCTGTATGCTTCATCCAAACTACTAAATCTTTTCCTCAAAACATTTATCATACAATCGATTCCATAGCAGATAAAATAACTCTTATTACGAGATTATTTCTTATTTAATCTGCTAGTCTATAGCTGAAAAGAGGAAATCCAGAACCTATAGTACCACCAAAATATTGCTCTAAATAAAAAGAAATCTTATGAAGGCTTCAGTCCGATGTAACTCCACCACTGAATGTGTGTTGCAGAACGGGATGGGGATCAAACACAGCTTATACTTCCATAGTCTATATGTGATGTGTTCCAGGAAAATAAGTCCCAAGTCGCTAAATTGAGATTTTTCAAAGTATTTTATTCACAAGATATCTTTGTTGTAATATTCTCATTATTTTGTTGGGGTGCTTAGCGTTGTTTGTAGCATAAATACACCAATTTCAAGACTGTATTAAATATATCTATGCATTTCTAAGGTCATCCTATAGAGTATATTAGCTACTTTACTAGTAATTATCCACCCAGAGATATTGCAAACTTTTTTTTTCAAAAATAAAAATAGCAAACTTAAAATATAGAAATACTTCATATTTTTACTATCATTGGAATCGGCTTGATCTCTCATCTTTTCAAATATGACCATATCTCAAAATCCATTTTTTGCGAATTGTGACTCATTTTGCTGTGACACATCACATATTCTATTAAATATGAACCCCTGATATCAACTGGGGGCGGGGGGCGGTCACCATTTGTGAAATTTTTACAAACTCTTTTAAAAATGGTTTTAATTTTGGGCGATTCAGAGCGTCTCCTGTGTTTATATGAAGAAACTACATGTACATCTTACCTGTTGGTCGTATTATCATTAATGATAAGGAGTTTGGTGGGTTAGCGGGAAATACCTCTTATCTTTACATGACCTATATTGATCATACAAAGTTCAGTCCCATTAATGTAGAGCAGTGTTTGTTGCAAGTATGGCCGTCTGTTTTGGACTTACACTTTGCTGACCTCCCAAAACTAATACCGGTGAGTATATATAGTAATATAGTTCGAGGACGATTTAATTTGGCAGGAGATTTTACTATTAGGGAATTGGAAGTCCAAAATAAGTAGACTCTACCCAGTTCCACGAGGAAATTCGTCACCCCAGCCACTTCATAGTGGAAAATCTGGACCAAGCTCACCTGTTACGTTTGGTCATGCAGTGTGTGGCATTTTTATAGTATATTTCAATTACTTAAAATTATCTTCGAAGACTTCCTCATATCGCTCGTAACGACGATACTGGTGGATTGTATACGTCGTACTTGTTGAAGTTGTTCATTTAGTTAATGTTTATTCTTAAATTTTAGAATTAAAATTACCCATGTCTATCCAGTAAGTAATATTATCTCGATACTTGTAGTTTGGTCCATATAAATCAAGATTCAAATTTATTAGTATGATAAAAATGAATTCGACAATTATCCGGATGAACTTACGATTAATCATTTGAAAATATGTACACCAAATAATATAATTTCGTAAAGAAATATTCCCGTGAGAAACCATAGAGCAATTAATGCGTTGTTCAATCCCTGTTGCATGGCATGCTGATATAAATTTTGCTCTGATGCTTTATTTATGTGATGTGAGGAAAACGAACCGTTATTTTTTAGTTATATATATACAAACAATGTATCATAATCCAAAACAATAGAAAACGACGAAGGATATCGCATTCTGTTAAAGATATACATAACTTTCTTAATGGTTCATACATGTATGTGCATGCATCCTTGTCTTTAGAACAGTGTATTTGTAAATCTCGCCATCAAACTTAGTGCATGAATAAGGTTTAACAACATTTGAAGTCAGACCTTCAAATACGTGTATTACTTCTTGATAAAGTTTACATTGTTCTACAGGTATTTTAGTTAGTTTAGTAGCAGAGAGGAGTCATTAATGATCCATGGCCATGGAGGCCACATTCAAAAACGTGGTGTTTTTATTGTCAACACTCGCCATAGTAATTGTATCGGGGCAGGATACGGGCGGGCCGCCGAAAAGAAAAGGTAAGTATTAGGAAATGGCTGCACGTTTTATATTTCAAGTTAGATATAATGCAATAATAACGTGATATATACTTTATTGTGATCAAAGGAATACAAATTAAGGCCGGCTACTTCCTGATCTGCAAATCAATGACATATATAATCAATTACCTGTTGGGATTTTCGTTCAAGTTATAGGGTACTTATAAACAAGATAAGATTTTCTATATAATCATGGGATTAAATAACATCCTTCCACTAAAACAAATCTGTCGAAAGCCCTTATTGTTTCCCCTGCTTATCTTTTAGTTTTCTGTATAACTTTAATTTCTTTACTATCGAAGGTTAACTATTAATCGAAATCGTCACGATGTGGGCATATATATGTATCATGCCGTATACACGCTTCTACCTCTTGATCACTTATTTCTAAAAGAAGGCAATATTAACCAATTGGTATATAATTGAATGATTCGCACTTGCAGTTCCGGTTCCCCCTTTAATCATCCAAGGGCCACCCAAAAGTCTGGCCTTTCGTGAAGGAGAAAGTCTTGAGATGACATGCGTTGGAAAAGGAGAACCTGACCCCGAGTAAGTTCTTTGCATTACTCTGTCTGTGTGTGTCTGCGAATTACGTTCTCAAATCTGTATTTTCTCGGGAAAATATGAATTATCAGTAACGAAAACTCGATCGGTATGATATTTTAAACGTCACGAATAAATCTAGGTAGATTCGGAGCGATAAAAAGAAACATTGATTCAATTGCTATTCACAATCTTCATGCATGTATTCTATCCGAGAAATTAACCAATTAATGTTATTCAATTGATCATCTTTTCCCACAGCTACTCCTGGGAGTTCAATAGTGCCCCGTTTAATCCATCTGGTAATGACGATCGTATAGCAGTTCAGCCTGGGGTAGGAACGCTGGTGTTCTCCAACCCAATCAAAAGGGATGCTGGCCTCTACCAATGTTTTGCCAAAAACGAGCATGGAACTGCTGCTTCTGTTAAAGTGGATCTAAGGCTGGGCAGTAAGTTTACTGTTTCACATCGATCGGTCTTCGTTCGAGGCATGATATCGATGATTGAGCTAATCGGTTGAGGAAACCAGGAATCTAACTTGTTTGATTGTCACGTTTTTAACAAATTTAAAAAGCTGAATGATATCAGAACAGATTAAATGATAAGCCCTAAGGAATGGTATTTTGTCCTGAGGGGTTAACGAAGAACCATCCTCAGTGACTTAGCTTGAAAAATGAATTCGTGTTGGTTTGAGTGCATTGAGAATGCCTCACCAAATGTATTTTGCTCCTCACTGTATGTGTGAGTACATCCGAAATAATGGAGTTTTCGAGTGCATCAAAAATGCCTCGACAAAAATTGTAGTAGGCTATTCACGAACCGTTGTTTTTATAATCGTGTGTATATCTTTTACTATTAATTTTTGTTATACACAGAAGGCAAAATAACACAAACTAATTACCATCTATACAAGGTCGGATATGTATAGTATACGACCATGCAAGGTCTAGTTAGTTGTAAAGACCTATACGAATACTCTATGTATATATATACCAACCTAGAGTCATTATGATTTAAAACCGATTAAGAAATTTGAGTGTATTATCATAAAACTTATAGTAAGAGTAACATATAAGTGTAAGAGTATTGATTGTAAATCTTCTTAAATTATACCTAGATTTTGCATTTGTGTAGTATGAGAATATCGGGAACTCCCGAAACTGTACACAAATAAGATATTTTTTTAAAAAGCAAGAATTTGCTGATAGATTAATCTCTTTTTTCTCCAACAGTTCTGAAACCGTTCATTGACATGCCGGTGCAAACTCACCGACCCCAGCTTGGTTACCATTTAACACTCAAGTGCTCGCCGCCGATGAGCTTCCCACACCCAAAGATAATATGGTCCACAACATCAACAGACTCGGCCAGTGAACCTGTCGAGTTCACTGACAGGATTAGCATTGACCCAGAAGGTAATGAAAATTGTGATTTGCCACAGGAAAATGAGTCACAAGTCGAAAAATTGATATTGTTTAAAGTGATTTATTCACAAGATCTACTTGTTGGAATGTTCTCACTTTAATTCTAGTGATTGTACTCGTACAAATACATGTACCAAATTTCAAGACAGTGTATTAAATAAATCCATGCATTTATAAGGTCAATCTATAGAGTATATTTAGGTACTTTACTATATAGTAATTGTCCACCCAAAAATATTGCTAACTTTTTCTTTCAAAAATAAATATATCAAACTTAAAATATAGAAACTTGTACTCATGAGACGTCAAAATGTTTAACATCGTTAGAATCTGCTTGATCTCATCGTTTCAAATATGATCATATCTCAAAACCCATTTTTCGCAACTTGTGACTCAATTTTCCTATAACATATCACATAATTATATAGGTATACTTCAACACAAAGACTTTCCTCTACACGATGTGTTTGCTACGGCCCTTTATCATAATAATTGTATTATTGTGTCAATGATCACACTGTAATGAAGTAACATTGCCATTAGTACAAGGATCTTAATGTTCAACACTAAATCATTTTGTAGGAAACTTGCAATTTGCGCACGTTAAAGCGCAGGATAGGCAGGACGGAAAAAGTTACGTATGTATCGTTTGGAACGACGTAATGAGAAGAGACCAAAGAGGAAGTTATCAGAAGATTGTGCCTACAGGAGGTTTGTAACTCTAAATTAAATCCTGGATAAATAATTCGTTGACAATATGCCTCAGATAGGTCTTTTTTAGTATTGCACAATCGTTTATACTTTACTCTTGTCCAAGTTTCCCCTTTTTTACCGAACTTATTTTTGAATGACAATTTGTCTATTATATGTATAATGCATACATGTATGACATATATGATACACTTGGAATTCACATTTTGTAAAATTAGCCTACATATAATATGACACACTTGGTGTTGTGTATTTGCTATGAAAGTATACTTAACAGTTAGAATTAGAATGTGTCTGTATAATGGCATACATAACACACTTCTATTCCAGCCATTGAACAGCGACTTGCCCCAAAAGCCTTATGGACGTCGCCTGTCACTCAGAATTCACTGAGAGGAGAAACATGGAGAATCAAGTGTATATTTGCTGGAAAGTTAGTGGCTCGATAGAGAAAACTAATTATTCTTGAAATTCGTAACAAATCATTGCGCATTACTGTACAGGTATATCTTATAGTGTACATGTCTTGCATCATGTTAAATCATTGCAGACTTCAGTTTACAAATATAAGTTAATGGATAAAGTACTATAGACAATAACACTTGCTATATATATTTAGAAATAAGGTTTTGATTCCATTACCCGATCCTGGAAGTGTTTCTTTCATTATGTACCGCCTTATAGCCCAACACCTCGGGTTACTTGGACTCGCGAGGGTGCTAACATGCCTGCCAAGAAACGTGTGGAAAGTTTCGGCCAAGAACTCGTCCTCGAGAACTTACAGTACGAGGATGCAGGCAGTTACATGTGTAGTGGGGAAAACGCCGAGTCCCCGACACCATTAAGATATTCGTTCGACCTCTCAGTCGAAGGTAAGTAAATGGAATATTTTATTAGTTATTCCTCTCGTTCAATTGGAACAATCATCAAATTATTTAAATTGTCGAAGAAGAGAAAAAAGAAATGAATAATGGGTGGAGCAACAAATATTTCAACATAAGCACCTCGCCCATCTATTCTTATAGTGGGAGAGTAGGTGGAGTTTTTTAGTTATATAACTAAATAAATTTATCATTTATATATATTTTTTTATATTAAATTCATAGAATTGTGTGCTCACCGAGGCATTAATTTGCGATATTACAAAAAGAAAACCCACCGAGCAGCAGAGGCAACATAATTATCTTTTCTCGAAATCAAGAATATGAGTAGATCAGGTTCCTACGAAGTAGAGTAGGAACTATGTGAATCACACTAGCTTCACGTTATTCTCCTTCCCATTTGCTCCAGCTGCCCCTTACTGGACGGATGAACCCAAGTCTATCGATGCTGCAGAGGCAGACACGGCTTTATTCGTATGTGAAGCCGATGGTACACCGAAACCTGCCCTGACGTGGTACATCAATGGTATCCACATCACAAGTAAGGCATACCGACACCTATACATGTATTTGTGAAAGCAATTGTGCGTGTATTAATAGTGAAATAGACTCTGAGGATATGTTATACATATAGCCAGAGAACTGTTACTTTGCACAGGTACAAACTGTGCGCTATCAGTAATATATTGAGTGACAATTCTCGTACTCCGCGTGCAAGTTTCATGCAGGGACAATGTCGCGCATATTTCAGCTTGCGCACGATTGATAAATACATGGCTTACACTCCATGGACATCATTGAGGATAAAAATAGGAAATAATCTCTAATCAGGCTGACCCATAGGTTAGACTGGTAAACTTTGTTCATATATATATATATATATGCCACATTAAATTTTCAGAGGTCCCGGATGATCCACGCCGAACATTGGAGGGCAATACAATCACGTTCACCAACTTGACCCTGGATGATGCGATGGTCTTCCAGTGTAATGCCTCAAACAAGCACGGATACATCTTCTCAAATGCATACTTGAACGTTCAATGTATGTGAATTTGCGCTTCTTATCCCTTGATTTACACTCCCAGTTATTGAAATTAGATGCCGTTTAGGTGTTTCCTTATCATTAGGTAGTGATCTATTGATGATTTAATTTCAATGTCCATAATTATAATGGATAATGTAGAATAGTATATTGTATACCATGATCATCTAGTTAAAGATGTGCATATTTCCAGCCGAACCACCCACTATATTGGAATTGCCTAAACAGAACCAACGCGTTGGTGAAGGACAGACTGTCAATCTTACATGTCGTGTGTTCGGCTCACCCCGACCTCAGGTTATTTGGAGCAAGGGAAATGAGCAGCTGACTGGTGGCAATTTCAAGGTTCTACCCGACGGTCACTTACAAATTCAGGTGCGTGCAATTCACAACAGAAACTCTCATGACACTTGTTTGAAATATGGAATACGCATTGTATACATATAGGTTAGAGTTGGTTGAAGGAGTTAGTTAACGACGAGTTAGTTAACAGATTTATTATATACTTTCAATCATGAAAATTGAAAAAAAGAAATCGAGTCATAAAGTTGGAGTTCAGCGATAATCTTGGTAAAAAAAACCCGGATTGGTTGCCATGACAACACCACATAACTCACTAGTGAAATACGCACCATGAGTAACTCACTCTAGATACGTTGTTTTCAGAGCAATGTGTGTATAATAAAATATATAATATATGCCTGTATATAGGAACAGTTTGGTAATGGGAGAAACTGTTTTTGTATGTGCAATTGGCATAATTCATCCACATAACTGAGAACTGTGCATGAACTTTGTTATTTTTTCACATGCATACAATACTATTGATCCTCAATTATTTTCATATAGGAAGTATCGCTAGTGGATGCTGGGGTCTACACGTGTACAGCTATAAATAAATGGGACAATACGAGTGCCAGTGGTTCCCTGATAGTAAGAAGTATGTCATGTATTAAATAATCAAAATTCGAATATTTCTCTATTTATGAAGCGCATGGGAGTCGTGCTTTAGAGACAAGTTACATAATATGTCACACATAGAAGATGGTTTTTAAAATTAATGTCTTTTAACATTTGCAAGGAGCGTGAATCAATACTGAGAAAGCCCACTGTGAATCCGTCGGCTAAAGTATATTATTCTAATTCATTGTAAAGGAAAAACACGAATAGAAACCAAACCTCAAGATGTGATGGTCTACGAGCATACGGAGGTAAAATTCACATGCACCGCAACGACTGATGCAGAAGAGATAAAGAATCTTAAAGTCATTTGGAAGAAAAATGGTCAAGAGATTGACTTCGTGTAAGTGGATTTTATTTCCGTTCTATTATCTATCAATGTGCCGTAAGGGAGATATATTGGAAGACATTGAATACCACCCAGATCTGTTCACATATAGCCGCATTAGCAGTATTAATCGAGATATCATTGCTCAACATAAATATAACACTAATGTTCACCAATATTCAGAGCGCTCCTGTAGTGTCAACATGTAATGAAAGATATGTTTCGATACCTTCTGAAACCTGCATAAAGGAAGCCATAGTACAAAGCTTCCATTGATTGCTCATTTTCAAGCAAAGAAAGCCTTAAGACCAGATAGGATCATTGGCACCGCGTTTTATCTCTTGGCACTGGCATAACTTCGAACAACTTGAATCTCTAGATTCTCTACATATTATGTCTTGTGAAATGTATGAAACCACTATTAAGTAGCTCCATTTCGCGATGTAACATCAGCATATAATTAGAAATATACAGTAAGTAAAACAGATTGATAGAGCAAAGGATACTATTGACACAGGTCATTATGGAAGATCACAAAGCACTAAAAAACCTTAACGTACTCAAATGTAGAACAGAGGGTTAATATGCAAGTCAATTTAATTGACTTAAGAAGTAAATATGAAGTAGGCTACGTGCAGCTAGTATAGATTTTTTTTTTTTAAATAATTTCTGAACTGTATACAGAAAATCATTCCCTTTTCATCTTACATGTGATTCTTGCATTTGTGTATACTATTAAAGGTGGAAATAATGTTTATACTATGCTTCTGTTGCAGCCTCGCCCAACGGATGTTCCGAAATGACATGGATAATTCATTGACTATATCAGGAACAATGAGTCTGGACACCGCTGCTTACACATGCATGGCTACTAATGGCATCGACGAAGATGAAGCGACTGCCCAACTAATTGTTCAAGGTACCCATGCAGAATTAATTCATTGATTTCTTAATTCAATGAACCGGACTCATAAAAAACTAATGTTCGCCCTCTTATAGTCATTACACTTATATAATAGAAATCATTCCCCAAGTATGTGATTACTTTGATAATGATGATGATACTGGTGTCGTATCTCATAGATATGAGATTATTATTATATACTACTTCATATATTCAGGTGTTCCGGATCCACCTGAGCATATTATAGTAAGATGTTACGAAAATGAGGCACCTCCAAGAGCAACGGTAGAGTGGCAACCAGCGAGAGAAAACTATGCACCTATTCTCAATTTGTAAGTATGCTTTGACATGGCCAATATTTAAATTAACTAATCCGTTGTTTATTGACCGGGAATATTTGTGGGTCACCTGATCAAAGCAAATACTCCCTCCATTATTAGTCGCTCATTCATTATAGGGATGGAAGTTGTTAACCTATTTCTTTTACAATTTCTTAAAGCATAATACAGTACAACACAACATTCGCCCCAGACCAATGGTTCGATGTGATATCCAATGTTTCGCAAAATGTGAGGAATATTGATGTAAGTATAACAACATTTTATAATTGATTCAACGTACTTTAACGTTTGTCTACGTTATCATCACCATTCCAAACCCATATCCACTGTGCTGCAATGTTGTTTGCTTCTATGAGGTCATGCTCAGTCACAAGTGGGCTTCAGGGGCAGTTAATTAGTATGCACTCCATGTCTTATCTTGTCTTTGTCATTTGTCTATCACCACATTTATAGAGAACCAATGACATATTCTGATAGTAGGCCTATGCTGTATTCATTTATAATTAAAAGAAGTTATAACAAGTGATGCGAATGATAATCATGAAAATGATAATAACAATGAAAACAACTTTTAATATCTGTGACCGGATGGTCCACACCCCTCACGTTATTGTTTGTCCTTTTAAGACATCTGACAAGCTATGTCCAAGATTAGTCGTTGATACTTTGAAACCAGAATATCTGAATTTACTCCATTTGTTTTCAATGGGAACGTGATGAGAAAGCCGCACCTGTTCTGGGAATGAAACGCTTCCCTACCCAAATGTCAACCCACATAATAAGTTGTGGAAGAATTTGTGTAAAAACCAAATGCTCGTTAATATGTTATAAGTTATGTATTTTGTGTAATTATCAATAATTCAAGTTTGGCGACATATGCCTCGTTTTGTGGTGTGGGGTCACATATAGCGATCGCAATTGTCGAGGTTATACTTTAAATAAAATTAGTGAGATACTTATACTAACACTTGCATCCCCCACTCGCCGCCCCTCTTCCTCAAAAGGACTTAACCCTGAAGAGGCAGTGCTCCTATACATGAGCGCCCTGCGGTCTCCCCCTGTGAGCAACTATTTGGGTCACCAAAAGTATGATGGCTGCCGTGGTTAGTGCAACCGCAACAACTCCAATACATGACAAATATATACCCGCTCTAGTATGCGACGTTCACCCCTATAAAAATATACTAGGGGTAAACAGTTGTCGATGGTGAACGGCGTATGCCTATACAAGAGCGGGGTATCTACTACTCCTCAAACCAGCAAACTCATACTCATTTCAATTTTCAGGTGGAATTATCCCCCTGGGGCAATTATACTTTCCGAGTGCTAGCTCGCAACAAAATAGGTTTGAGTCAGCCCGGAGAAGTTTCAAGGAACGTGTGCACTACGCTTGAGGCAGCTCCAACTCAGAACCCCGAAAATGTGATTGGTGAGGGAGATGAGCCAAATAACCTGGTCATATTTTGGACTGTAAGTATTACTGTAGGGTAGAAAACGTATAGGAACGAAAGTCTGAGAACTTGCTTAACAATTATATTTAATTGAAATGAAATTAATTTGAATAAATGAAATTGGTTTTTAAATAAACCAGATTAAATAATAAAGCTAATATCTAATTTCAAATGGTGAAATTAATCCATGATGATTTCTCCACCCAGCCAATACCAGCCATTGATCAGAATGGTAACGGCTTCAATTATATTGTCACTTGGAAGAAGGCAAACGACCCCAATGCTATACCACAAACACAAAATATACCTCGGCCGGAATATTACCATCATATAGTGCCGGATATAATATCGACTCCGTATACGCAGTATGAAATAAGTGTAAAGTCGAGAAACGAAGTGGGCGATGCACAGAAACCTGAAACAATCATAGGATTTTCGGGAGAGGATGGTAATAACACTATTAGGAGTGACTAATATGTTCTTCCCTTTCTTTAATTCCATTTGTATGTAAATACTTACGCCAGTACAAGTTATGGTTTCGCTTTACATTTCGTTTCACTCTGAAGCTTTACATGCCCAATGATACTTAATTCAGATTTATCAATTATTCGTATCAATTATCACGTCACACCTATTTAGAAAATCGTGAATTATAATTAAGATCAAAATTCTCAATCTAAGTCCTGTGGATTGTTTAATCTATTTTCACTTATTTATGTGACGTTTTAAATCTATTTCCCTCTTGCCAGCTCCGTTAATCAAAGTGCCTAATGTGCGGATATTGCCTGGTTCACTAACGAGTACGGATGTCACCCTGGAGTGGGAGCCAATAAGGAACGATCCAGCACAGATAAGAGGGTTCTTCAGAGGTTACAGGGTGCGATGATTGATAGATGAAGATTGTCAATGGCATTTTGATTTTCTCATAATTGTTATTCGTATGTGCTGTGTTACAGAAAGATGAGCCACAAGTCGCAAAAATGATATTTTTCAAAGTGATTCATACACAACATGTTTCTATTGGAATGGTCTGACTTTTGGAGTGCTTAGCCCATAATATATATAATGGTATCTCAAAATCCATTTTATGCTACTTGTCACTCCGTTTCCTGCAACACATCACATATTTCGTCTGTGTAGATGAAATAATGACTGGTTTTATCTTGGATTCATAGATTGAATATTGGGTGCAAGGAGAAATGGACAGCAAACGTGAAGTTAATCACATTGTAAATGAACCTCCGTATTACCCCCGCCCACGTCCCAAGAGACAGGCAGTCATCTCGACAACACCTAAACCAATGGTCACCGTTTACATCACCAAGCTTCGCCCGTACTCCAAAATCAATTTACAGGTACGGTATCATTAATCTATAATAACAGTCTTAAAGCTATAACAGTAGCTCTGGAATCTAACTTACAATACAATGTAACTATCGTAAAGTTGTATCTCTGTAAGATGCATCGGGCGAAGATCTATGTGAGGTATATGCATAGGAAATGCCCTTTAATTTAAGGTATAGGGAACACTCCTATTTCGTTAATGATCTAAATTTACTAAGGGGCCTAGTCCACTAAGCCGATTATCATGCGATTCTCACAGAATTAAGTGCAAAAGAGTCATCTGCAAAATGGCATGAGAATCGGCTTATAGTGGACTATAGGCTTTTTAGACGTATTTGAATGTTTTGATTCTATAATTAATTCGACTTTCTAGGTGAGAATTTTGAACAAGTACTATGCAGGACCACCAAGCGACCTTATGGAAATCGACACTCCAGAGGGTGGTAAGTAATCAATTATAAATATCATTATTTCCTTTTGTATTTATATTTTTCCAGCCATAAGTCGACCCGCCAGTTGCTTTCCAAGAATATGACCTTGGAAAAGTTGTAGACAGTTTTTCGAAAGTTTTAATATTGTATCATAAAAAGCGAGAATTTGTTTTAATGTATAAGATAAGAGCAACATAACTCTTATGGTTATCTTTGTCAAGACTCTATATTCAAGTGAAGAATCAACGTGTTTAGTCAGCGAAAAGAGTCAAGGGAGAACAAGTTTTACTATTGTTACATTGTTATTACAATTTATGTTTAGAATTGTAAGTGCCCAGATGGCAGGGAAAGAAAATAACGAATTTGCAACTACAAAATAATAATAATAAAAAAATATGACCTTGTATATTGTAACTTACTTTGCTATTAACCCATGCATCTACTTTCAGAGCCTGGTCCACCAAGAATGTTTGAGGTGGTGGCAAGAAGTCCCACTCATTTTGATTTGGAATGGAAAGAACCCGTGCAGCACAATGGCATCCTCGTTGGTTATAACGTATCATATCAGACAAGTAAGTTTAAGGGAATCAGAACGAATGTAATTAACATTTTAAAAGATAATCTAAACAATCGTTGTAAAACAATATCTATACCACGATTGCTCCGAAATCATTAAATTACCCAGATTTACCTTCTTTTTTTTAAACTTACCTTATTATATGGACAAGTTAATATTCAATCAATGATTACCAATTACCAATATCGATGATTAATTACACAAACTTTGTGTTAAACATGTTATTGGCCATGTATGTATATACGTGTATGTTCTAATTTAGACTTAGACAGATGCAAATTTATAAAATAGAGTTAATTATTGCATATCATGGTGATATTACTTCTGTATTGTAGTTACTGGACTGAACCTAGGTCGTCTGCAGTACCGTGATGAAATAAATAACCCTAAACAGACCACTGCTCGCCTTACTGGCCTCAAGCCCAATATGGACTACAGAGTGTTCCTTTCCGCTGCAACAGGTGCCGGTAAAGGAGAGGCAATGTTCGTCGATTCTCGAACATTGCCAGCGGGAGGTGCATACTTTTTTTTCACTCCTTTTAAACTTAAGTTTCACTTCGAATGTGTTTAGTGTATACATAGCTTTATAGCTCGAGGCCTGTACTCCCTGACTTAAGGATGTAATAGCCCATGAAGAAAAAGTGAACAAGTGAACATTCGATACAAAATTAAAGAATATAGATGTCTATTACATTCTAACAGGAGGTAAAAGGTTTCTAGCTCGTAGTCACACTATGAGTTCGGCTTGCACCTAATTCGAGCATTTTTGCATTTGTAGAGTGGTACTTTTAATAATTTTAGTTAAAGCATCTCAGATGAATGCAATTTTATACAAAGACCCGATCGACAGTCGTATTGACATGGGGTGAGATTTACTCAACTGTATAAGTTAATACTCCCATTGCAGCACCGGATCCACCAACATTTGGGTTCCTCGGAGAGTACGGAGAGACTTTCGTGGATGTTCATTGGGTACCTTCAGTGTCTAAAAATCCAGGCAGTGTCTTCTATGTGCAATACAGAGTCCGAGGTATTATTCCACCATTTCGGATAAACATTTACATACAGGAAATATAGTTACATTGTGTCTGTCTAATAAAGACTCAGAAAAAATATCTACAATTACATATGTGTTTAAGGAAAATGAGCCACAGTCGCAAAAAATGGATTTTGAGATATTTTCATATTTGAAAAGATGCTAATGATAGTAAACAGTAAGACATCTAATAAGAATAAATTTATATATTTTAAGTTTGATATTATTACTTTTGAAAAAAGGTGGGCTAAAGTAACTAAATATACTCCATATGAATGCCTTCAAATCTCAAGAATATATCTAATACAATGTCCTGCAATTTGGTGCATGGATTCATATGACTAAAGGTGCTGAACCCTTAAAAATCAGACCATTCCAACAAAGGTCTTGTGAATAAATAATTTTGAAAAACTTAATTTTTTTGCGACTTGTGACTCACCTTCCTGTAACACATCACACTTATTGCACCTGCCATATTGTTCATTGTCCACCAATGTCGAGAGAATTCTTGACACAAGTCTCGTTCGTTTCACAGGGCAGTACGACTGGATGCATTCCAGAAATGAAGCATTGAAGTTCTTCATACGCATCACTGGCCTCAATCCTGGAACAACCTACCAGATGAGAGTAGTTGCCAAGAATGGTGTGGGTTTGGAGTCTGCTGCAGAATGGCAAGAAATTACCACAGGAGGACTTGGTATGATTACAGGAACAAACCATCGCACCAGATCTGACACAACCTACTCAAATAAAGACTGCCATTTCTATAAACATAAAATATTTCCATTCATCTTTATCTAACATTATAAATCATATCCTCAGTTTAAAGGAATTTGTATTAGAAACGCAATACCACATAATAACTGATATATTTTTCAGCTCCTGGGCGGATCGAGCTGGCCACTGCTTTTTGGTTCTATGGCATCTTCATAGCCTTGATATTGATAATGCTCTTCATGATTGGATTCGTTTTTGCAAAGAAATACAGGGATAACTGGTGGGAAGAAAAGGGTATGTAAATTTTGTCAAGTAGTTAATTGCTCGTCGAAAATACGTTAACAAAGAGTGTTAAATGCAGAATATGTCTCCCGGGGTAATACAATTTGTAGTATCACCATAGTAAGACAACACTTTCCATATACTACTTACAACAAATTTAGAGTAATAATTGCAGACTTGCGTCTTGTTGTTTTATTCTCCTCCTCAACATTACAAATTCGCATCTCAATTCATTTCAGAACAAATGTTGGTGGAGAATATAGAAGAAAGGATGAGACAAGCAGAGGCAGAAATTGCAGCAAGACAGATGACTATGGCAATAGAGGACGAGGAGCTTGAGGCGTAAGTTCCTTTTACCTATATATATTAAAGTGACACTTCTCACTGTTCTGGCCTTGATTCACGGGTAACGGAATTTCTACTCAATCTTCTAGTATCTGGTACATTTTAACCTTCCTAACAAATCCCTGGTGATATCAAAACAATGTAATCCACAGTGTATGACATATTTGGTCAAAATAGTGAGTAAATTCATTTCGATGTGCACATTAAAAATCAAAGTGTCAGTGCGCTTGGCATCTGGAGTTATGTAACCCCAGGTGAAGGGCCCAGGTCAATGCATCTATTCTGGGTTGTGGTCACTGATACACAGTGGTGATTGGTCAAATAAAGATTAAATCAGTTTTTTTTTCCTGTTCACCTGGGGCATGGTGACAGCACCTTATGGCGGCTAAAGCTTTTCCTCTGGGATCTCAAATGAGTAGAGGCCTCTGACCCATTCATTACACATATTCAATAATTATTAAATGAAAACACAATGTTGGTACTCTCAACTCTGTACTTCAGATACTGCTATACATATCCTATATGATTACACTGAAAAAGTTTCAAGAGATTTCATGACGAGTAGTTTTAATGAGAATAGCCACTTTAATCGTTGCATTTTTTAAGGAAGAATGCCCATAATCTGCACTCTTCTGAAATCTCTTGTTCTCCCCGCACCATAGACTGATACCACTGAGGTTTTTTGGGTCTATTTATATCTATACTGAAAGACATCCCACTCATACAATCCATGCTATCTACAGGGCCAGTCTGAACGAGGAATCTGATGAAGAGGATGACAGGTACAAGAAGAAAGCAGCAGCCTACGCTGAAGAAGAGCAGGCGCCGCCCTTGCCAGACAAACGGGCTTATGCAGGCGAAACTTACGGAGCGGCTCAGGGCTTCCACCCCGGTCAGTCCAAACCTACTGCTGCCCAACCTACGGCTGAGGCAGCTAAACCATATTCATCAGGCGAGCAGCATCAGGACCCACCAGAATACCAGTACGTAGCTGATGGGCAGTATCCAGTTGATGGGCAGTATCCAGTTGATGGACAGTACCCTGTTGATGGGCAGTATCCAGCGGATCAGTATGAACAATACCCTGAAGGCTATGATCAATACGGAGGCTATTACGGAGAGGACGGCCAGTATTATGCCCCTGACTATCAGGGAGAGGGTTATGAAGGATATGGGGATGGATATGGAGATGGGTATCAACAGGACCCGCGTTATGAGGGTTATGAATATCCTGAGGATTACCACAACCAGGAGCCCCAGCCCCAAGTCAGAGGAGGCCAAGTGCATCTGGGTGGAAACACGACGGGAGGGAATGCATCAAATGTGTGAAGGGCATCCACGATGTCAGTATTTTATGAAACCGATTTGTCATATATATTCACTTCTGGTTGGGGAGGGGAGGGGTGGTAAAATGTATACGTTGGAATAATTCATTATTCTATCCGGAATCGTTGTAGGAATACATTCAGTGATTTAACTAAAGCAACTTAAGTTCGTATATATACTGTATATCCCAGCAAAGGAAAGGTATCGTTCACGAATACTGTAAATAATATTATAATTCTTTACGGAAGCCAACGTTAGAGTGTACATTTGTTTTTTATATTGATTGCACAGAATGTTAATCGTCCACCAGCGATCGCGAGTGTAAGGGAGGGCAATCCTGAACTAATTACTTCTGAAAAGACTTAGCAGGATCAAAATCTGAAAGTCACATAATTATGAGCATTTATCAAACTTTCATAAAACGTATGATGAGAGAATATATGTTAGAATATGTAATTGTTCTACCTCCTTTGTGTAAAAAAGAAATAAAAGGACTATGCTATTTCATTATAAATTGTGTTGGTGTTGGAAAAATATCGAATGAAAAATAGGACAAGCGCAAATATGATTTATACAACAGTTTATTCTTTATCACCAGTACAAAATTTAATAAATGTATGGCCTTCCAATACACAGGTCATTGTTTGGCACTAACAGACAGTCGACGGTTCGCATATATTATTAGGAAAATGTGTGTTTTTCAGGTATGAAACTCTTTCAACATTACTTGGTTGTTTGGCTAGTCTATGCACTGCAGAGGAAACCCTTTTGAACTAGTATACATTCTTATCTCATAATGAAATTTCCTTGGTGAATCGAACAGTTAGTCTTGGACTTCAAACATAGCAAAGGCGAGGTTATAAAATATAATATCCTGCGCAAATCGTATCGGCGAGGAATGCAGCTAGGGGGTCGTATACAAACATATGATATGGATATTTGAAAAATCTGATAACATTTTAAGGAAAAAATGAGCAACTTACATAGCATTATGGCGTTACGGAATGTCGCATTGGGTTAGTCTAGATAGGTAAAGTTATGAATCCTGCTAGCAAATAAAAGAGGAATTAACGCCCTCTTTTCATTCGTCTAATAAATTAATAAAACATGTAAACGTAATTGAATTATTGGAAGATGTAAAGCGGTTAGGCTGACTTAACCCTTAATATTCTATCCAAATATAGGTATTAGCTAACTTGGCTATAAGTGACTTTAACGTTTCTTAGATTTAAAGAACGTAAATAGAAAAATGTCAAGGGCAGGAAATGTGCCAGGATTCTCAGCGTGGAACAAACTAAGCACAAGGGAATGGAATCACCGTGTGGCACAGAACGAGCAAATGATATAACATACACAGGCTGATGGACGTCTGCCCACCTAGTTACATTAAATAACACTATACATGGATACCATATTCATAAGTAGTAACGATGCCAGACACTCCAACCCTACCATAAATCTTAATCGATTACAAGTACACCGGACCTATGTAATAATTCAACACTCATCCATTAGATAGAACCATATTTAGATGAATACACATCTTTCCTTTAACTCACTAAGCTTTCACATAATGATTACCTATATAGCACTTGTAAGATCAGGTTTTAACCAGGAACGATTGTGCTTTCTTTAACGAAAAAGATGCACATGTAGTTACAAAGATACATATTTTAACTTCTTTAACATTAGTTATATATGTGGGATGTATAGGAATACAAACGTCGCTGGCTAGAAGAATATACTGACAGGAAAACCTCCATACCAAAATAGTTGGAACCTGGTCAGCATTGACTTCACGTAGACAAACTCCTGGTAAACCCTTAATCAAAACTGACATGAATGTAGAAGTATACATGTAATGATTTACTCTTGTCAATGTGAGCAAATCCTTTTCTATCTTGATCCTAATATCAGAAGAGATGCACCTCCCACCCTGGTCAAACATTCAATATATATACAGTGAGGTTACATGAGTCTGTAAGAACTTCTACCACTTATCTGATTCAAAACTACCTTGCATACGATCCAGCTTTGAGAGACAGCAAAGTTGCAGAGGGTGAAGACTAGAATTTCTTTTTCAATTTGTCATTTTCTTCTCTAAGTCGTTCTATTTCACCCATTAATTCGTCATTGACGGAGTACTGCTGTAATAATGTCTTTATTTCGGTCTGGAAATACAAAATTAATGGAGAAATTAAATATCAGTCACACACATTCTCACTATTTTACAACGAAGACTAAACTAATAATAGAAAAGCGTCCCAATAGGAAAGCTTGGTACTAATCAACAGGGGAATTCAATGGAGGGAAGGAATTCTAATATTTTTTATAGATAATGCTTATTGTATAAATTATCTCCCCAGCACCATTATAGACATGATTTTTGGCCATAGGAAATTGAAAAGAACTTAGAAAATATCGATGTTTAATAAAGTTGGAGTTAAATTGCGAAAACTCTAATTACATGTATTTAAATTAACTGAAGGTGCTACGTCTATAAGACTCAGGATCTCATATCTTATTATCATGAATGATAATAGTGAGTTCTTATATTATCTGTTTTATAACTTGTTTCAGGTCTTATTATATACTGTATCATATCATGTACTTATTAGACAGTCACTCTCATAATATAGCTATCTTTCTATAAAGGTAACGGCTGGAAGATTAGGATTTTATCCAGAACCCGGGTTACCCATTTGTCTATTTTTCACATCTGTATAACTTCAGACAAATAAAGTATTTTTCAATTCAATTAAAAAAAGTAAAGTATGAAGCAGTAGCAACAAAATGTGAGAATTGTCTAAAAAAGAAACATAACATGCAGTTAGTGCAGACCTACCTGTTGAATTTGGAATTGCTTCAAGATATCCATATGCAGGTTGAGCACATCGCGCCGGATCTGATCTCTGAAATCGTCCAGCGCCTCGTCGATCATATTGCGGACCATGTCCATGTGGAAACTGTTCATAACGCCCCCACTCGCGGCCTCCGACCTTGACCTTGATCGCTGGCGAGGCAGATCTAGAGCAGCAGCGGCAGCAGCAGTGGCACCTGGCGGAGTAGTAGCTGGAGGGGAACTCTCAGAGGGCAAGTTGGTGGCTCCCGAATCAGCTGTTAGGTATAAAACTACAGGGTAACTTCGTGTCCTTACCGCGGTCCTTACAGAATAATCACATAAAATATATAATAGAAGAAACTATTTCAGACAAATGATAGAAACAATACACGGAAATGGGTTGCTGCTCTCTGTCTGTGACAGTTCTTCCGAGCTAACCCTTGATTACTTTCTATATTTTATTTAACTAAAACAAAATAAATATATATAAACAGGGTTTTTCCGGGCCAAGGGCCGCTGTATTTACGGTTTAATCATGTGTGATTAGTTGGTATAGGGTTTACATTCCTATGTCTGCATTTGTAGTTATGTCATAAGCGATATTAAATAATGAATGCCATATACAAAGATTTTTAATAGCATTAATTTCTGTGGGTGAAGTGGGGAAGGATGTGTGAACAAATGTATATACAAGTCAGGGTAAATAGTGAAATAATGCTAAATGTTTAACATTTAATTTAAATTATCGATTGAAGATCACAAGAGTAATGGCACACGGTTTGTAGGCCAAGCTTAATACCTTCTCTTCGCTTACCCAATTCAAAATCAATGTATTCAATTTTTGTAAAAATAAATATATATTTTAAAAGACAATTATTTCTAAGCAGATCTAAAAGGGTTGTTAACAATTTATCTTTAATTCTGTGATGGGTCTGGATAGAATTAGGGCTCCCCACGTCCAGTCAGAAAAAAAAGAAAAACCAACGTAATGGTAAGTACTAACGAGACATTCTCCCTAAGCTATGTATGACTGTAATTCGCGTTTTTCGGGGGACACGATGGTGGGTTAAATAAAACCATCTACACTGGGATATCTGGATAACATCTACCCAGATTGCAACCAATATCTATACTCTATGGTATATGGATCACTTACCATCTGGAGAGGCTCTTGTCATCGGACTGGAGGAGGAGCGGACCACGTGATCCCTGGGTCTAGAGGTGATACTGGGATCTGATTGGCTGTGGTGGAAGTCTGTTTGATCATTGGACCTAATAGAATGGGGAGCACCGGAGGCGGGAGTTCTATAGGCAGACTTCTGTGGGAAAGTAATGGGACAGAGTTGAATTGACTTGAATGTATTGTTTATAGTGTTTCCAAAATTGTTGTAACATCGAATTGTAACTAGAGGAATCATCACATGGTAAGCAATACAACAAAGACGCTACGTCTCGAAGTCACATGAATAAGTTTGAATTAAATTTAACTCTTAACATAATATAGATGCCCAGATTACAATATGGATCATTGACAATATATTAATGAAGTAATAGAAAGTAAATATAAAAGAAGATGACCAGAGATCCAGAAGGAAGAATCAAAGAGGTAAATAAATGCGAGGTATAGAATAGTAACTGCGTAAGCCTATATCAAAGAACCAAATGAAGCTCCATCATAACGGAGTATAGATTTCTCAGAAACGCCAAATTAAAATAGCACCTGCATTATTAAATATTATATCGTCCAAATTATTAATTATTGCAAACCCCGGAAATAATGCCCACAATAAAGGGTAAAATATGGAAAGACTTACATGTTCCCTTTTGTAAAGTTATTCACAAATACCATAAAATACAATTTTATTGCCTGGTATTAATGCAGTAATTTCCCAATGAAAGCAGGATGATTATATTCAGATACGTATCAGTCATTTCTTCATACATACCCCGATTGTGGAGAAGTCTGCACTGTCGTAACTGCTAGCAGCAGGAGGACTGTCTACATTATACTTATTTACAGAAGGCGTAGGATAGGATGATAAGGGTTGGTCAGGAAGCCCAAGTCCGTGAGGAGAAGTGTGGAGAGATGGATTACTGTGGTTTTGGCGAGATGAATAACTGCCAGGTCCAGCGAGTGGAGAGATCAATCCATCTAAAAGAGCCAGTAAATTTATATCTATTTTGTATAAAACCAAGGGCTGAACAAATCTAATGTATACATAGGATTCACTGACGTCACCGCGCTGACCACGGCTCGCCATATTCTGTGTCAAGCCTTGTGAACGTTAGCTGGACATGTATGCTCCATGACTCATAAATGCCATTTTCACCTCCACAATTTTTAGCGAATGTAAAATAAAGTATGCTGATAGGTTAGATAGCCATTTCAGTGTCATGATGGGAAAATAAGTATAATCGTCATCTTTTAACCTTAGAAACGGGAAAGCCTGTCGATCTGGTGCCTCCCGCTCTCTGCGTACACACACAATATGGCTGCCAGTGGGGATAGCCGCTGACTGAGGTGACGTCATGTGATTATTACAGTATACAATGGGTGGGTAAAATGTACATGATATATTTAACAAAATCGTTAGAATCATTACAGATTTTTAGAAAAGTACTGACCTCCATAGCCTTCGAGGCTGGAGTTATTAGTTTGGTGTAAAGATTTAGTTTCACTGTCAGTGCCCGAATCAGCAGCAGGGGTCCTAGCTGAACTTATGTACGCAGGAGACGACGTTGCTAGGGAAAGAAAGAGTAGAAATTAGTGGGGTGCCACCAAGATTTGAATAAAGTGAAAAAAGGATTTCATAAGACAAAGGGAAGAAATACTCATAACTCATGCAATAAAGAAGGACATGGTCAGCTAACCAAAGGAAATAGAAAATAAAACTAAAACTATGAGAAGCAATGAACTAGATATATTGGGCTGTTTGTTATCGGATAGTAAATAAATACGTATTTTAAACAAAAAGTAAATATATACGTTGAGAATCATATCATAGTCACAACTTAAAACCATTCATATAATTGTCAGAACGTAACTTAACATTAAATTAATTGCGTGCATCCATCGATATAGAATAAGATTCTTAAATATTAATAAAATACGCAATATTGAATGGTAAATTATAGCGACGAGAATTGTTATTAAATTACAATTTTAGTTGGTTTAAAGAAAGAGTATATGAGTAAGAATTGTAAAAATTAGCATTATTCACAATAAGGAAATAATACACTATGAATTCTCGAGGGGTCGACTTATAACTAACAAGTGCATACATGCAACCTTCAATCTAGAATCTAACAGTTATATATATGAAAAATGACGCATTGGAACCAACGTTTATACAACAGAATGAATATTTTTAAAAAAACACTGTGCAGGCAACGATAATTAGTGACCTATCATTAGCAGCACCTCTTATGTAGGAGACTCTGTCTTTGGGTGTTGACTTTGAGTTCCACCTCGGCATAGATATTCCTGTGGGAGCAGTGTGGTTAGAAAGAAGGCGTACCTTATACATGCCTTGTGAGTGTATTGAGCATCAAACAAACAAGAGAGCAGAAGGAAAAAATGAATCCGCATACCACTGAAGCTAAATAATTGGTCTCATGGCAGTTTAGCAAACCCACAACCCCCAAACCAGGCTAATGGATTCAACTAAACAATCAATATTTATCATCCTATCATTGTCTGAAACCTTAACTCAAATCAGATGTTATCGCCCAAATTGATGTTGATGATCGCTATATATATATTTAAGTTGGAGTACTATTTCCTTGGTGGAGTCTGATTATTATCTCTGACTGCACATCTATTATCTCTTATGCGTTCTGCGGATGAGTAAGAAAAGAAAAATACTTACTGTCTCTTATGGGCGAGAAAACTGAATCATATTCAGCCAGGTCTTTATTAATGTTCAGAGCGTCAACTCTATTATTGTTCTTTGAGTCCAAACCTATAAACACACAGAGGCACCAATGTAAAGAACTAACAAGCACGCATGATTCAAAGGCGATGCAATGATTGAAGAACCAAGCACCAGTGCTTTGGAGTGCAAGATGAAGTATTACTCTACAATTAAAGAAGCACACAAGAAGTTGTCAGTTTCACTCTGAATATCACACACATCAGAACGCTCTTGAGGTTGATTGTTTAGGCATGTCAGGACTGAAATGTGTCAATTCAGTGAAGTGACAATATATATGCACATGTGTGAAAGTGTTTAGACTGGGTTAATGTCAATGATAGGAAAGAAATGAGACTTATTGTCCGTTCATTACTCACCAGTACCACCGTTGAGATCAGTGAGATGTTCGGTAGACTGGGTGTTGTTCACGGTCCTCCTACTTGTTATCTTGCTCGCAGAGCTGTTATTGTTGGTGGTCCCCTTTTTAACGGAGCTGCCACGGGAAGAAGGCACGCCTCCGACATCCTATGTAAAACAATTTTGAAGTGTGAGACAGTCATCTTAATGGGTGAACAGAGGTAGTTCTTATACATTAATCCTTGCAGTACACTTAACAGGTAGCAATTTAAACATGATATGGATACCTGCAAATTACCTACTTTTGCAATAGATTTTCTATTAAGGGGAATAAGATAAGCCGGGTCTTGAATACCAGTCTAGCCTTTTACTAAAATTTCTAGGGGGCAAGCAGGTGTGGGAAATAGAAACCCGGTCTCCATTCGAGGAACTACGGCAACCCAATAGATCATAAAGGTCCTTATCCACTAAGCCGATTCCCATGCGATTCTCACGGAATTTAGAGGAAAAGGGTCTTTTGCGACGCAAAATCGCATGAGAATCGGCTTAGTGGACTAGGACCAAAAGTATATTTTCCCCTTCAAATTGGCAAACAAAGATAATGGTACAAACAATAAATATTTATCTTAAGGCCATACCGTGTTCTTCATTTGGAACTTGAGACTCTGGACTGAAGATTTATGGGCAGTCATTGTACGCACGGGGGTCGGCCCCTTCCTCAGATCATACACAAAGATTTTGCCTCGCGTCGAACCGACAGCAATAGTGGATCCATCCCCCATCAGGTCAACCGAAGTGAGCGGGTTCTCAGCCATCATTGTCTTAACAGCTCTGCCATGTAGGGACAAACAAAGTTAATGAAGATTAACCAGTGTTCAGCATTACTTTTATACTTTTTCGCGAGTAAAATATTGCTCCATCTTATCGGTCAATGAGTTATTTCATAAAGATTTTAGAAATAATAAATTTGATCGAGCCCTATCTAAACGTAAATAGTGAAATAAAGAGTAAGTGATATATATCAAAAATAGATTCATGTTCTCTGTGTTGGCGAAACGAAATATTGTTTATAGCATCATCGAAATTAATAAAGGCAATTACTGAACAAACACCAGCAAATGAACAACGGCAACAAGGAGAACAAATATTGATCGATATGTGAGAACTTACGTATTCCGGAGGACATCATAGCAGATGATACGTTTATCGAGACCAACGCTCATCAGGAGCATTTCATTAAGAGGAGAAAACGCAATGCCTGTGGCGGGGGCTTTGTGGTGGTCAGTAAATGAGTGAACCAAGGTCCTTCTGTTCGTATCCCAGAGATTGACAGACCCGTCCTCAGATACAGCTCCTAGCAGAGATTTCTTAAAATGACTGTAACTCAGCTGTCTGATGCCCTGAAATAAACAAGAAAATCGATCTTGATGCTATGAGACAACTGTAGAATTTATTGTCCTATTCCATGTAACTGTATTATAAAAATGGAATAATTCAATATATATCGAAGAACCCAGTAATAATTGGAAGTCTAAATAACAGATATACCGAATGTTAAGAGCGCGATTGAGCTTTTCATCAACATAAAATGTAAGGAATTTATTCTTTGTAAAAAGAGGTTTACCTGGGCTCTTGGGGTAGTAAGAGGTGTACAACCGTGGCCACTAACAACATTGTAAAGGATAATCTCTCCCGTCTCAGAACCTGATGCTATGTCAGTATCGTTCCAATTAAATTGGACAGCTGTGACAGCCCCTTTGTGATCCTGAGAATAGAGGAGAATATTACACAATGGAAAATTAGCTTAAGGGCGATTTGGGAAGGAAAATAAAGAATGCTACTATTCAATTTCAAGGTACCGTATCTATTAGGTTATCAACAAAAAGGTATGATAATAACTCATCAGCGTATTACATCATTCAATGAGAAGAGATAATCTGGGTAGTTTCCTATCTTGTATCGTGCTTAAAAAGTTACATTGTCAAGCGAATGGACCCCCAGAAAATACTTGGTGGGACCATTCTGGCTTCAGTATTGGGATGGCATCCAGCCAAGAAGAGGGTGAAACAAGGGTGACGTCAATAAGACGGGCCCTGCAGACAGATGAATGATATTCATTACCGCGAATGGAAATAATTGTGGAAACATGGATTAACTACAAACCCGGTATGACTTTTTTAATTTCTTCGATTTCAAATCCCAGACGTGAATGATGCCATCCGGACCTCCTCCCAAAATATAACGGGAGCCTGAACTGAAGGCGATGGAGGTTCGACTTTCCTAGAATAGAAGTTTAACATCTTCGTTATATTTCAGCTGATAATTTCAAATGTACTAAATATGATACATACTCGTTACGAGTTACGGGCAAACAAGAGTTTCTGATTCAAAACGTCCGTGGTGATGAGTTTTCAACATTAATCTACCGATCGTATTTGGCAGAACATCATTTCAAAATTCAGCATAGACGGCTATACGCTCGAACGCTAGCCCCACTACTCGTGCTCCTGGATCACTTGAAGAGTATACTGAGCACGAAATGAACAGAAGAACCAAATACATGGGTCTCCTGAACTGGTGACATTCTAGCAGAGGTAAGCAAGGCAAGATATGAGCCTTGAGCCTTGAGAGAAGCCATGTATAAAGGCATTTCATATCCACTTACCCACCTCACATTCATGCAAAAGAATAGAATATCTATCCGTAAGGGACAAAGGAACTAGATCCTACCAGGATTAAGAGGAGTATATAGATGGTATTTATAAATATGCAGAGCCATGACTTAGTTCAACTATTTCAATAGAATGCAACCAGGCTTGGCATCAATTTAGTCCATAGAGCATGTTCAACATGTGAACAAGATCTTCTTCTAAAGCTAGGGAGGATTTCACTATTTTGATGAAAATGAGAAATCTGTGTAGTTTTTTATTCTGGCATTTTTAAGCATGGATATTCCAAATGAGAATACAGAGCGAATATGTGTTGATGGAAACGAGGTAACAATGTTGATGTACCATGAATATTTGTAGGTGGAAATGAGGTCATTATGCTGATGGTGTTAATGTGGTTAAGAGATATCGATTTATAAGCAAATATGAAAAAAAACTTAGGTTCTGTCACTGCTAAAATTAGCTGAATATGTCACACTCTGAAATATGCTGATTAAACGGATAAATAAAGACTCCACTGAAATTGAAAAATAAATTCCTTGAATATAATCCTCCCATTTGTCTATTGTTTTCATATTTAACATTCCACGGCCGAGGGAAGAACATGTTACTTTTTTTTATTCACACACTGACAGTGGAAGCACTATGTATACACACCTAGTTTGAGGGAGAACTCAACTCTGTGCAGTGTTATATAATAGTTCGCAATCGGACTATAAGTGCCGTTAAAAACGAGTGTGCATGAAATCATAGTGCTCGTTTCACTCGCTGTACAATATTTCCTTGTCCTGGATTAACACTTTCTATCACAACATTAATACCAATCTCACAATACAAGTGGAATTTTGTATTTTTACTGGTGCTAAATGGAGTCACTGAATACACAGACCAGTCTAAGATCATGAAGCCCGTATCGAAAAAACTTAAGGCGTAATGCAAAGTATAACTTGGAGAGGCAAAACAATATCCGTATTAAGAGGGTACACAGGATGTTATGGTAAAGGGGCCATAACATCACTATAAGTGGGAACATGCGGGCGTTTGGAAAACGCTTTATTCCTGAAAGTGAAACCCAAAGAATAAAGTCAACTCACGAAATATGATTGAAGGTTGGTAGACCATACCTTGCGATAAAACTCGCGTAAAATAAGCTCAATGTTCATAATACCAGAAAAGAAGGGAAGGGCCAACAAAAAACAAGTTATAATTTTAAATACGAAGCTCTCCACTAATTGGATAACCAAATAAGTCCGATGATGATTAGGGATTCAATATATAATATTATTTTCGTGTTCCATAGGCATTACCACCTCCATAAAGCAACACCCCTTTAATTAGAATCAGAGCATATAGTACATGATATATCTCTGCTAAAACCTTTTCAATTAATTTTACTAATTGCAAATCTCGTTTAACCCCAAAAGTGATTAACAATACAAACGTCCTGATAATGGGACCTTCAAATTATATTTCCGGATATAGATTAGTTCAAAAGGGAATATACAATGAGAATCGAAACCAATTTGATGTAGCATTTCATAACTATGAGATAATGATTGCGGGTATGTATGTCTGTAGCAAAAGGTTTGTGTACTACAACACTTTGTAAATACTAGGAAAGACGGATATAAACGGTAGAGTAGTAAGGGATATATATAATGTGCCATACTGGCGCACGTAAAACAAATATTTAGCAAACGTGTAGCCTGACACTGAAGAATTCCCCACTCTTCTAATGCCTAACAAACTATATTTGTTTTTCCAGAATTTCATAAAATTAAAAATGGGAGCTTTCACTGGAAGAGAGCAACCAATAAATATGAAGTAATGCTTGATCGTCGTATAATACAGGGTATTAGAACAGTGGACAACGCACAGGGATAGAGCTAGGTAATTATAAATCCATAACACAATGACCTGAACAGGCTAGCGCCGAAATAATACCTATCATGCAAAGAAGAACATGACAGACTTTGATAAGCTCCACGACCATTTTCAATTTATAACCGAAAGATTACTACGATGGAATACAATCGAACGCTCGGGGTTTCAAATATGAGTATCACGACCAGGTTATCGCACATTATAAGAATTACAATGTAAATTACATTCTATTACAAACGAGCCAATGAAGCTTTTAATAGATAGTACAGTATTGATTTAGTTGCAGCCAAACTATAATAGATATTGAATAAACTTCACAATCATTTTCACACAAAACCTATTTGGTCCTTTATTCTTGACGGGTAGCCCCCGTAAATGTTCAATGGAAATAAAAGTCTGCATGTGCACTGTGCGGTAGCAAAGGGTTGTTAAATAATACTATTTTATTCTGACTACCTGGCCCAATACTATGGTTGGAAATTCAGCAAATGTACCATCCTGGAAAAGAGACACAGCCTTAGTGAGCACAAAGTAAATTAATACCATCGATGCAAGTGAATACACTACAACATACAAAGCTGGTGTACAAAATAGCTGCACACATTTCAAAGCAGTGGATAAGCGAAAAATATTATGTGTATTTTGGACATCTTTTGAAAAGAAATCTGACATGGAGATACATTCACTGGGTAGCCCTGGAATATAACAGGAGATAATTATCTGATAACACTCGTGACTGTACTTGTAATACTAGGATTTGCGTGTAGTGTACACAGGATTTGCGAAACTTATTCCGTATAGCAGGATAATCCCTGTAGATTCAGGACAGAGTCTGAGGGATAATATGCCGACAGTAGTGTCTTTACTGCCCTTTTTCATTCTGCATTTTCATTCTGCATTTTCATTCTGCATTTTCATTCTGGTTGTGATTTTTTCCGTTCACGCTGTACTGACAGATTGTTTGTATTTATAAATACGATTTTATACGTTTTTCAACTAAGCTTCTTCGAATAATGTTATATGTTGTGTGCTTTTTTAAATCAGAATGTACACCATTCCGTCAAAACGAATATATAACATTGAAAGTAATGTGGTTGGAACGGCACATCGCCCAGAATATTTATTTTGAATAGCCAATAATATATCTGAAAGTATGTAGATCAGGAATGAAAGTGGGACCATGACACAAATACTGAAATATCTCTGGCATGGGGAAAAGCACCTATGCACAGGTGGGTTCGGGGGAATTTTGAAAAGTTATTTTGATGATTTCAATCTTTGCACGTTTCGACGAAATTTTGTAAATTAAATTTAGTGAAAATTCTGATAGAATTTGGGTGAAATTCGACGATTTTTTAGTAGGTTTCAAAAATACTTTATACTGAAGACTTTCATCCCTGGTAGATATAGAAAGTCATGTCCAGGTAGTAGAAAGTGGTCCCCAAGGCCAGCAGTTCATTTTCCATACTTCAGCCTACCAAGACCTTGCGTGACCACCCTGAACACATCTTAGGGAGCGTCTATAGTAACTACAAGAAAATACCTAAATTGGTCTGCTTTGGCGCGAGGCCAAAAAAAAGTATCGGCCTCATGTGCAATTCTCCTGATTACATACGTGATTACTCAAATCCCAATCAACATACGATTATCGGTCAAATGTCAAATGTTTGACCAGAAAGTCAATGACTAAAGAATAAGTGCCCAGGTTAATCCTCAAGATGAATCGTTTATAAGGACACATATATGGGGAAACATTTTAAGATGTAAGTTAGAGACCCTGCATTGCCATTTGTATCCAACACAAAGCAAACAATGAAAGGGTGCCGCTAGTACATACAAGTAAAGAGGAACCCTCGGGTAAAATACATTTTAATGAGATTCCGCTAAGCTTAATTCCAATTTAAATTAATTACCATACATTAAACAGTGCTTATTCTCCTAAAACATACATGCGAATTAGCACTAAATCCCTCATACGTTGGTATATGATGGGGAAAAGCAGCTATTTTTCAGGCTGGATGGATCCCTGAAAAACAATTTTGATCAACATGGGGATCTTAATTTAGGAAAGAGAAAATGTGTTAACCTACCCCTCGAGCCACCTCATAGCTGTTGGCTTCACTGGCTGTGTAGGTCAGAGAAATCTTTTCTCCTCCAGTACTAGCGCTGGCAATTATCTTATAACGGATTAAAGAATATATCATATGGCTGGGGATGATGAAAGGGCAGTGGAAGCCATGCCATTCTTAAGATTATATACAGGCTTAATATACACATAAACTAATTAGGGAAATAATAAAAAAGATAGGCAGTCACAATACACCCCAATACCATGATCAGATTATCCACAAAAAAATAAAAAATCAATTATCCAGAAAGGACAGAACGATAACAACTATATTTAGGACATTTAAAGAAATTTTGTTTAAAGAATAACGATTTTTTACTAGTCTACGGTAGGCTTACTGTAAATGTAACTGTAAAAGTATATTCTGGCAATCGCAAAACATCCATAGCCTTAGGGGGATTCCAGTATGATTCCACACACCCAAATGATTTTTTATCATTTTATTTTTTGAAAAATTCGACTGAAGTTGGTAAATCAAATTTTTGGGGATGTTTTTGATTTTTTGTGTGAAAATCGTTAGGTTAACAGTGATGGGATTTGTTGGGAAATATAATATATATATAAGTTTTCAAAAATACTGATTTCAGTAGAATTACTGAAGACTGAGTCTCATCCCTGACTCTGGGTTTAACTTTTGTTATAATACCAATCAAAAAGTCCATTGATCAAAGGGTAAGTTTAACTTCAAAGCCTAAAGCGTTTTCAAAACGATACCACAGACCTTAACGCGAGATACTAACCAAAACATACCGCTAAAATTAAATATTAAAGGTAAGCACCCCCCCCCCCCCCACACACACACACACCCGTAAAATCTTAATACAAAATAAATACAAATAAGTATAAGAGATTAAAGCATCGTCTGTCAAGTTGTTAGTCAGTCTCTATCAGGAAACAAATCTCTATGCTATATGTAAGACCTGGCTGTGGTAAGGATACAGAGTTGTCTCTAGACCAACACATTGACGATATATTTTGCTTTCCATGAGGATTAAACTGTTTCAGCATGGAATAGGAGGAGCTGCAGTCCCATATTTTGATATCGTCTCCGGCGGATGCAAGTTTCAAATCCGCCATTTCATTGGATGTGAGTGTTCCCGGCTTTAAATTATTATGAAATGCACCTCCATTCTCCCATGATATTAATCAACGGCGTGAATTAAATGCGTGGAAGTCGCTTTAGCTACGGTACCGTATGTAATATTCCAGTCGTCTTTGACAATGACAAGCTCACTTCAAATTCAATCATTAAATAAAATCTCACGCACTCACGATGGAGTTTATCACCGAATAACTGTTCGCAATATAAGTGACGTTTCAAGAAGGATGTCCCGGCAGTTATCTCTGGCGATGATGAAGTAATGATGCACCACATGAATACTTAGCAATCCAGTCCGTCAGTCACCCAGTGTTTTGATTTTTGACAGTTACCATCAAGAATGGACAGGGTAAATCAGGCACATCAACTGGGGATAAAGAGAAGAAAAGCCATTTGCTAGATGGCTGGTATGATCAATAGTCGATGTTAGTCCTATTGCAATGTATGAAGATCGTCCTTGGGCGTAAATGAAGTCGCATATATAACTAGTTTCCAATATTTTCCCATTTTTTCCTCTTCGGAGCAAGTCAAACACCCATTTCAGCCCGCCTTCGCCGCCATTTGCCTCGGACGAAAACGAGGCTCGCGATTCCTTCTTGGGGACCATTCCTTTTGCAAGTAAAAAGTTAAATCAACGCAAATGTGTAAAGAATAACGACTTGACAAATAAAGTTATGAATAAATTCCTCATTTTAGATAAGTGTATGAGAAAAATATGAGTTCAGGATGAGATAATCATAAACATACCACAAAAAAAACTGTCTCCCCGCGCAGACCTCGAATTGGCTCAACTGAAAACTGAATACTCCTTTATCCCATAAACATCATGGCCGAGCCGAACGAAATCAATCTACGGTAGGGATACTTTTTGATAAATGCTAACTAGCACATGCTTTAATATAGCGTGTAATGGTTGTTTATATAAAGATTAGATATATAAGATCAAGTTTAACATCAATCGATGTCATCATTCGGTGTATTTTTCGTGGAAGGAGCTTGAGAATATACAAGAGTTGTCAGGAAGCCGAACCGCCACCACTATGCTTGTGCAAGCTGCGGCGATAATAGCAGCTAGGAAGGATGCAATATGTATCTTTCTCGTTTCGTTGTCTATTTAACCGTGATCCTAAAGTTGTGGTCATTTTCATTTACCATGCCTTTTCCCCTTTCGTTTAACGTGGTCCTCGCTCGTTTTTATACTAATGTGAATTAAGAATACTGTCTGAACCAACGCAATGGTGCCTGATGCGATGGCGAGGTCTGGGCCTAGTTTCCCGGGCCTAGTTTCGTCTGGAAATTTTACTCGGTGGCGGTGGATGAGATACCGTACTAAAGGCAAAGTATTGTTCGGATTTTAAGAGAAGCCTGGCGAACGCGCACTAGAAGCTATAGGCCTGCGAATCTCATTTACCCGCGGATGTCCACTAATGTCCATCAACTGACCACTACTTACAGTTACATTCACATTGACAAATGTTATCCGAACCGACCCAACGGCCGGCAACGGTTGAGTCCACTCGATCCAAGTCTTGGCCAAGGCTAGCCGACGTCGGACGGTCCAGGTTCAAGAGGTTGGGTCTCAGAGACCACCTCTGCCAAGGGAGACAAAAATCATTACCGAGATAAACCGTCTCAAATCTACTATTTGTGGGGCTTTTAAAACAGTGACTCTGGTCTTCGAATTGAATGATATCCGCCCTGCATCGGCTGCATCATTAATAATTAGGCCTACCGTATAACAAACCTCAAAAGGGCATACTTTAAAATAATGTGGAGCTGCATGAGTTGGTTTTGAGCCGGGATGATTGACCCCCGGCCGACCCCACGACGATGAACGAACATTATTGTGGCTGGGGTTTGAATTGTGTCACACCTCATGGTTTTAAGAACAAACACAAACGTGTCCCTAGGGCTAGGGGGTAGGCCTACTATAGCCTGAGTGGTGCTTGACTATTTGTTTTGCACAACTTTATTTCACTGAATTTTATAATTTAGCATTATTGAACCCCCAACAATTAAGACACAAGTCTTGGGGTAAAATATTTATGTCTTGGGGTAAAATATTTATGACAATATGTAGGCCTCTGTGGTGACCGGAATAGTTGCCAAATAAAGCACCACACGTTGGAGTGATGAGATTATGTACAGTAAAGCTATTGGCACATATCATTAAGCGAGTAGGTGTGATAAAACATCATAATACGGTACAGGTATGTGGTTTCTTATCACGTCAAGTAATTATGTCAACTATCTGCACTCATTGTGTGTCCTCCCTCGCCCAGGAAGCGTAGAAATAACCATTTATGGAATTTAAATTCTTAACTTATATTTAATAATGTAATTATATATGAAACACCTTCATAAAACTTGTGTAATGTTGCATTGTTAGTTAAGTGAGATATGGACGGTTACCCCCTACACTAAACGAAATATCAAGTCACAGGATATATTACATGTATTCATATTCATAATGTATGCTTAGGCTATTTGTGTACCCCTGCCCCTCAATGTTACACAAAAGCTATCTGTATCTGTAGCTGTTATTGATTAGTCGATCCAGAAACCCTCTTTACCATATTGCTTATGGAGTGGATTGTTGGCTCGCTCTTAGACCTGGTGAAGCGAAGACGGGAGCCAAACATTTTAGAGATAGATCGATTTTATGGAAAATTTAAAGAGCTTTGCTTCGTATCATGAGCCGACGTGGGATAAGTCGTAAAAAATACCCTTTTGAATGTTTCTTATTGAACATATGCTTGAACATATATTATGTAGCGTATACAAATAATACACTATTAGTCTGAAAGATATGATATATTAATTATCTCATATGTGATATATTAATGATCTCATACCAGGTTCACCTTTAAATATATGATATGATATTCTCGCCTATTTATGATCCTCTTTTCACTTTCAGGAAGGCACCTCCGCCGCTCCTTGTGGATCCCAATCTCCCCGAAGGTTGGAAGCGTCAGGTAGTTCAGCGGCAACTTGGGGTCTCCGCTGGGAAATATGATGTATATGTATTTAGGTAAGTGCGCCGAACTTGCTAGTTTATATCACAAGTTAGGTTGTTATCTCACTCAATAGACTGAGATCTGCATATGTGATATTGTTTGCTCATATCAACACGTTGATACAATAACGTACATGATATAAATACAAATCATAAACTCGAAGTTGACGTGCTTTCTTTTGATGCACTTGGTGGTTGACAGCCATTTTCACTTGTTACGTTTTGTCTAAGTACTCAGTTCCACCATTTCACGTATGCTAACATTTTATAAATACTGACATCTTGACTAGCAATTGTTAGATGTTTAACAAGTACCATGCAAAAAACTCTGAAATCATAATGTTCTATACGATTATAGTTCTGATTTCATTTTTGCCTGTCTAAACCTGTGTGGTTTTTTATTTCAGTCCAACGGGAAGAAAATTCAGAAGTCGTACCGACTTGGCGCGGTACTTCAAAAATGAAGGATCAAACCTATCGTCTGATTCTTTTGATTTCACCGTCAGTGGATCTGGAAGAAAACTTGCGATTACCAAGAAGGCCGTACCAAAGAGCGTTCAGAAGAACAAAAATGTTAAATCTCAACTGAAGGCAGCATCGATCTCAAAAAAGAAAAAGGTCCTTTCCACTAAAGCTAATGCTATAAAGAAAAGGGCAAAGAAGATGCTGAAATCCAAAAATGCGAATAAAGTGTTGTCCCCAACTCTTACGTCAAAACTGGTTGTTAAGATGAACTTTTTAACCAAGAAAAAAGCTTTACAAAAAGAGCAGGAAATGGCAAACAAAAGTGACTCCTCCAGTGATTCCTCGGAATCTTCTGACGACGATGATAAAGACGAAAGATCTATCAGCCCTGCAAAAACTATCAGCCCTGCAAAAACTGAGATTCAATCTAAAATTATTTCTGGACCCTTTAAATTGGACATGAAATTCATGCGAACTCCCCAAGTAAAACTTCGAAAATTACCAAACTTATCAATTCCATTTCCAAAGAACACTGAATCTGTCTCGGACAAGGAGAACACAGGAGACTCTGACGAGTCCCCTCCACCAATTGTAAAAATGGTAGATCTGTCACCTTCCAAGAAAAAGAAAGCCAGCCCATCCAGTGAGAGCGAAGTGAAGGAAGATACCGAGGGTAACCCACAAGATATCGAGACTACTCCAGCAAAAAGGTCGCGTGTTCGAACTCCAAAAAGTAAAGGTGGATCCACACCTATTAGTCCAGTCAAGATAATAATCGATCCTCCGCCTGATGAAGATGAGTCTCCTACTAAACGAAAGGCCAAAGGGAACACACCAAAAACTCCAGTTTCGTCGAGAAAAAGAGCACTGGAACGTGACCCAGAGATGCCGGCCCTGGAAGAAGAACCTCCACTTTCAGCCTCCAAGAGGAGAAAGTTAAGTTTTTCTTCTCAATCAGATGGGAGCACAGCCCCTGATATTTCCATGGAAATAAACCCTGAAGCATCCACCAGATCTCCCGCTAGACGCTCTAGAAGATCATTAAGCAAACCCTCTGAGAACCAAACAGAAGAGTCCCCGCTAAAGAACAGAAGAGGATCATTGAAAAGAACCCCAGGTAAGGAACCTAAACTAAAACACAACATTGTTAAAAATCATAAGGATACTCATGGTGAGGGGGGCTCCCCGGGATCAGAAGACGTCGGTCCAAGACGCAGGTCACTTGGAACTAAAGGGAAGGTGTTAGGGAAATCCAATGGTGTCCTTCTCTCCCAACTTGGCGTGGAAGAGCATTCTGAAAAGGAAGATGACATCGGCGATGCACTTACTCCGAATAGGCGTGGACGCGGACGCCCACGGAAACCACAGTTGGGTGCATCCACTGTATCTCCTGTTGCTAAATCGATTGAATCCTCCTCCTCGTCTGAAGTGTCCCCTGTTCCTAAACGTAAAGTTGGACGTCCCCTCAAGTATGCTAAAGCTGAGCGGGAATCAGAGTCCGAGCTACCGTCTGATATTGATCCAGGGAAAGATAGCTCTTCCTCCGCCTCTCTTCATGAGACTGACTCAACTCCGAAGAGAGGGAGAGGTAGACCTAGGAAGAAATCAGTTGAAGAAGAGCATATTAAGAAGGAAACAGCCTCTCCGACGACCCATCAAGGCTACCTTGGTCGTAGAACTCGTGGAAGGCCACCAAAGTTAAGTCTCAATAATATACAATGGCCCGGTAGATGTGGGGCTCCAAGAAGTCGGAGTCCATCCCGTTCTCCAGAAGTTACTCCTAAACGTGGTCGTGGCCGACCAAGAAAGTCATCTGCTTCCAGTCCCGAATCAAGATCAGGAAGTCGCTCCGATTCCCCGAGGACTCCTTTATTGTTTCCCGTGGCAGCATTGACCCCGAGGACGGATGATCAGCTTTCTGATCTAGAAATGCCTGAACTTATTCCAATACACCTGGAATATCAAATGCCACCTTTGGTTTCTAGCTCACAGAGAAAGTCTCCGAGAACCCCCAAACCTTTCCTACACAAAGACTTTGTTCCTACCACTTCCAGAAGGAGATCAGTGAATAGATCTCCCGCGGCATGTGCTTCACCTGATGAACAAACTACTGCCAAAATCGAAAGAGACTATCCAGAGTTGGACGACGAGGAGGAGGTGTTGGACAGATCAGCTGAGGACGAATTAGAAAACTATAATCAGAAATTAGACAACGCAGGTGTGTCTCCTACTTATGACTCTGAGGCTAGTGAGACCTTGCTGAGTAGTGGACACCTCTCCCCAAGCGTAGAGGCTAGTGAACCGTTGCTTAGTAGCGGGCAACTCTCACCCAGGATCGAACAAACTCTAATGAGTGTTCATGACATAGCTACGTGTCTTGATGCTATATATTTAGACCATGATTATTGTATCAATGAATTCAAACAGGGAAATGTTACAGTTGAAGCAATGCCGGAATTGGAGATTTCCCATTTGCCCGACATGGGAAGCAATGAGCCTAAAGGTTCTGTGGTGTCTGAACTCTTTGGTGAGGCCCTAATTGCCGATGAAAGTAATGACATGGATTCGATGACTTCTGTGAGTCCAGAACAAAGTGGAGCTAAGAAAAGTTCCAGCAGCTTTGATATACCAAATGCAAATATTTTAGGTATTGCTATCTACATCAATGAATCTGATTTGGAAAAAATGACTGATAAACGTGTAGGTGATAGCAGTGTAGCACATTTTTCCGAAGAAAAACCAAATGACAACAAAACTAACTCGTTATGTGCATCGGAGTATGCTGAGAAAACAGGCACTTCGAATAATAAAGAAGACTTGGAGAAAGGTGGTGATTCGGTCAATGTTACCAGAAAGGAAATAGACTATGAAACCAAAATCACCGCTCTGCTAAAAGATAACGGTCAAACTGAGGGAAGTACTTGTGATGAATTAAGCAGCAAAGAAACAGCGGACTTAAATATAGTGGCTGCAGAAAGTGGAGATCAAAAAGAAGCCAAGGACTTGAACGAGACTGTAGGGAACAAAGCCCCAGGAGATAACTTAATCGACACCGATCGATCTGAATCGGAAAGTATCAATTTAAAAAGCAAAGATATTGTGGATGATATGATGGATCCCGTTGAGTACACATCAACTTCCGCCAATGTGGCTGGGATCCAAAGTGATACTGCTTCAGATAAAATGGAGCAAACAATCCGCCTTCCAATAACCAAAACACAAAACGCGCCAACTCTATTTAATCGTGACATCTCTGGGGGAAAACTCAGTCTAAGTGCTCCTATTAAAAAAGCAACTCGCATAGAAAAACCACAAAAGAAACTCAAAGGGAAAAGAGAGAAGTCCGTGCCGACCAGTAAACCACATAGTCTTTCTGTAATAAAAGGAGAGCGCAAAGAAAAAGTAGGACAGATATTCGCCAGAAAGAAAAAGAAAAAGGAGCAAAAAAAGAAAATAGGTGAACTGAAAAGGCAGAAAACCAAGAATTTGTTGGAAATGAAGCACATAGACTCTAAGAAAAGTCACAAAAAGGAGAAGCAGCACAGTGCAGATGCACAGGTAAAGACTATGAAATCTCCTAGACCCAAGCGTGACTCTAAGAAAAAGAAAGGAAGTAATGTGAAGGCTTTGTTGAAACTTGAACAGACTCTGATTAAAAAGATGGACAAGAAAAACAGTGGAAATAAATCTGAGGCTATCAAACCGCATAAAAAGAGTAAATTTAGGTCTTTAAATGTAGAGGTGAAAAGGCCTAGTGATAAACAGAAGTCTGACGTCAAATTCGAGCGGAAAGCTGGTTTAAGTGAGTCTAGGAAGGTGTCTTTGAAAATCGATACTAAAAAAGCCAACCTCGGGGTACAGCCTTCTAACCGAAAATCCCCGATGAAATCGACAACCTCTCCGTTACCTGGCCCATCCAAGCCCCAAACTCCGATTAAGAAAGCAGGTCCTATTGTTGGGAAAAGTCACCAGGGAGAGACACGGACAGACTCTGATCATAAGAAAACTCACCAAATTACACCCGTTAACTCAGAAAGCAAAGGTCCTCTGAGGAAAGCCAGTGTGGGCTTTGCAGATCAAGAAGATGGGAAAATTGCAGCCAGTGGGAAGAAAGTAACCATCGGGATTGTGGAAACGCATGAAATAGACCAGACAAAATCTCCAGGCCCGCCTTCCACCACATTTGATCTGGCTGCACTTGCCTTCGTCTCGCCTCTTGGGAGAACAAAACAGAGACGCAAATCGTCTGATAGTAAAAGTCCAAAGGCAACCCCCGAGAAGAAATTTAACGTGCACGTGAAAACCCCAACAAAAAGTCCACCGTCGGTTATACCTAAAACACCAACCCTTAAGAGTCCCTCCACTCCGACCATCCCGAAGACCCCAACTACCCCCAGTACCCCTAGCACGCCTGGAACACCCAAAACTCCAACGTCTGGTCCAAAAAGTATTCTAAAGAAATCCAAGGCGTGAAGAGGCGATTTAAACAACTTTTTGTGGTTGATATCTTACTATTCTCTATTATTAGAAGGATCATGGTTGTTACTTTAACCATACAAATTTACGGTGAACCCATTTGTGTCAAGGACTGCTGCTATTTTGACATGTTGATAGTGACACCCAGGGTAAACCAGACACTGAAGCATTTCCAAGGAATCTATAATTTTTATACCACAGATTCAATGACAATTATGTCACAAAACCTGAGGGAAAATGATCAAAATTATAGTCAAATTATTTGGAAGATGTTTGTTTTTGTTATATTTATACTTAGTCACTTTACCAAATCGTGCTGTAATTCTGGTGCCGCTGTCACTAGGAAGACGCCTTTTTAATGTGGATGTAATGGGTACTAGGTACCTGATGTATGTCATCGAACACGTCTTCCTGTCGTTACACCTGTATTACTTCACAAAAATTGTTGTTTATGTTAGATGGGTAAAGCGCATTTTCTTTCTAAACGATGCTGGTTTTGTATATATGAAACCAACGAGGGTAAATTTAAAACTCGTTGATGAAACTAAACGCCCACTATTGAGGCACGGGACAGCTTACTCATATTGAAACTATTCATTGTAAAACCTGTAATGGCAGATCTATACACAATTAAGGTTGTAGGCAAGGCAGAAAACCTGCATTTGCATACCTTTAAATGAACTATCCGACCCCAAATTTGATTTGTTATTCATTCAGTGCTCCCCGATCCCTTACACTGATTTCATCTGCCTAAATAAGAGGGTATTGTAACTCAATATTTATATTTTCGATGCATATTAGTTGTAATTCCGATAGTTTAAGTTTCATGTTGCCAGATTGCACTTCTGCTACCCTTTTAGTTATGATGTTCCCGTTCTTGGCACTTCGAAATTCTATAATTCCTGGCGTAGTACCATGCCTGAGATATCCTATTTCGGAAAGCCCGCTGCTAAAGAAATCCTCCATGATGGTTCTGCTTTAGCTATTTTGATAGGTATGGGACGGTATTGACTATGATCAAATTTTTCTTTTGTACGAAAAATATGACCGATATTGTCTAGCAATCATACTCTTCAAGAGACTATCGTGCGAGGAAGGGTAAAAGTAATGTACCAGGTACAGATTTATCACGGTTGTCTGGAGGTTGACTTGGGAGTTTTCATCTATTTAAAGTATAGTATTGCGTGGCAACTAAGGCAGTTATTCTGAGTACTTAAGAAAACATTGTTATATTCTAAGTAGTACGTTTGAAATACCCAATATGCTTTTAAAAACTAGTTTCTGCTGCTTTTCTTTCCAGCACCGCACATTATTGACATCCTAAAAGTAAAATAAGCAATTCTCTTGTGCCGCAGCGGGTAAGGCGTTGAACTTGAAACCAGAGCCCTGAATGGTACTGGTTTCGAATTTCATATCATAAGTGGCCTCCCCAAATCATCACCTCCCCCAACCCCAACCCCTTGATACTACTATTTACTGTGTTGCTAATGACGTAAAACAACCAACCAACCACTTGGGCTAGCAGTAGATGTTTTCTGAAATTCAATGGCTAGTTGATAATCAGATGTCGTTTATCTTGACTATCCTTATGACGATTCTGAAAAGCTTAGCTCTACCTACATGTATTTGAATGAATTGGCTCCTTACATGATCTTACCATCTAAAATGTTTGACTGAAAAAGACAGAAACTGTTATTGTGTTGACGATGTAAAATGCAATTGTTGCGAGTTTAACTTGTTTGTTTACGCACTGGTGCTATAAAATTGTCTTTTTGACTCTGGTCAGGGAGGTGTAATACCTCCCTGTTCTGGTTGACGTTTCTGTAGCAAAAGAACATTGTAGTACTTGTCTGGATTGCGTTTTGCCGTAGATCTACTATAAGTCAGATTGCCTATCGCTAACAACAATGTTTCTCAGCGTATACAGAGGGCATTCAGTCCTCCACAGGACTCTAAATTCATTTGGTTTTCCTAGTTTGCGATATGTACTAATCGATATTTCTTTTGTCTTTTTCGTTGTGTACCTAAACCTACGTATGGTGTGTATCAAACCTTGTCTGTAACAAACCACAGTGATGCTGACAATACGTAATTGTATAAGCCTACAAGTAGAGATAAATAGACTACATTATTCATATAATCTTATTTTTGTATCGATTGTATGTCGCCAGAGAATATGTCTATTTCATCCTGTGAATAATACCTTGGGAAGTCAATAAATTAGTGCATACTGTGAATGATCCCTCATTTATTCTGGTTCATATCTCTACTACTAGGTAGCGTAGAACATTTATTTAATTTCAATAGCGAAGACCAAACAGTGCCACTCATGATCTCAGGCGAAATATTGATGTTAAACTTCTTAAATATGAAGGGAGTGTTAACAACACGTAATGTGGTAAGATCACTGGTGCAGAGGCAGGGATATTGAAACAAGCCCTTAGATTGTCAACGAGTCGAGAGGATCCGCGACCGATGCATACACACATTGAAGAAAGTGAACGCCTTCAGAAATGCACTGGGAACCCTGTATCTTTCTACCGAAACCACTTGCATTCATACCCTATTTTGATATAACCTGTTTTAATTATTCGGCAAGTTACAGTTAGTTCAGTTCTTATGGGGATAAATAGAGTCAGAAACATGAAAACCGTAATAAATCCTATCGTATTCTAGTCGTGTTACTTATTTCCTAGCTCGGTATTATCCGAAAGAGCATACTTTAACATTCTCTTAATCTTTATCAGATAAAGTCTTAGCTGCGAACGAGAATCTAACAAGCCCTCCAACACCTAGAAGTCGAGCCCGTCGGAGCCCTTACTTCAAGGGCCGAGATAAAGGCTTACCTGCACCCAAGCTTCATCGAGATGAAACGTGGACACCTCCCAAGTCACCGTTTAATCTCGTTCAAGAAATACTATTTCACGATCCTTGGAAACTACTTGTCGCAACAATATTCCTCAATAAAACCACAGGTTTGTCTTCCTCTGTGGATGTTCCGAATGGAATGATTGAACTTGATTTCTTTTACATCAAGGCATTTGGAGTAACTTGAGGGTTTAACCAATACAAGATTAACTTTCAAAACCATGGGTGATTCCATGGACCAATACTTAATGCATGGCTGTTGAAGTTGTCCTAGTGTATTCGATGTGTCTATTTCTGCATGTTTGGCCTTTAATTTATGTGCATGTCTGAGGAACTGGATGTTGTTTTAGGTACGTGTTGTTTGCCTATACTGTGGAAGTTTTTTGACAAGTATCCTACCGCTGACGCCACTAGAACCGCTGATGCTGATGAAATAGCTGAACTCATCGAGCCCATGGGTCTACACCAGAGGCGAGCTAGCTACCTCGTTGAATTCTCAGGTAATAATTCATGTAGTAACTCAGATTAGTCGTAAAATGTGTTCAGCGTAATGCAATCAATTACCAAACCAAACTGATTGGGAAAATCCCTGCTCTCGATGTCGCTATCGTCTTTATATTTTGTCCCAAATCCATTAGAACACACGTTGCTGTTATATTCACTATGATTGATATCAAATAACCGTATCAATTATCAAATTTGCATACAACAGACTCCCATCATACTACATGGTCTCCGCAGGGCCTGGAAAAACCTTGAATTTGGAAAAATAAATTCAAGGCCTGGAAAATGGGCATTTTGGTAAAAGGGCCTGGAAAATCATTATATGGGCCTTGAATCCTGTTGGAATACATTGAATGGCCTTGGAATTTTCGAAGATTCTTGTTTCCTACTGTAACCTTTCCCCTGGTTCGCCCCTCTCACACCTTCCACAGAATGACTTATAAAATAAAGGTTGAAAAACGGTGATTTATATAAAATATAAATATATAACTTGTTAAAAACATCATTGGCCTATGAAAAATAATAACTACAACCCACAAGTCCCATCATTAAGTTCCTCAGAAATCATTGATATGGGCCTTAAAAATCCTTGAATTTCTTCTTAGTATTTATGTCACCATCTTGATTTCCCCATTATCTTTCAGACCAATACCTCAAAAAAGATTGGAAATATCCATTCGAACTTCATGGCATAGGGAAGTATGGGAACGATTCCTATAGGATATTCTGTGTCAAGGAATGGAAGAAGGTGTGTTTAATTTATGTTTCTGTGTGATGTATACATATATGTGATCATCTTTTTAGCTTCTTTCAATTCGCTTGTATAAGCGTCCCAGTCTCCATTGATGAAAGTTATCCATTGTAAATGTAGCAATAGCATTTGAATTGAATATAGTATGGATATGTATACCATTTAATATTTTATAAGCGAACATATTTTTCTTTTCTTTCTAGGTCAAACCCAATGATCACAAGTTAAACCAATACCACAGCTGGCTTTGGGAGAACCACAAGAGTCTTGGAATTGAATAGCCTGCCTTTGTCACTAGTCACTCTTGTCTTCTTGCGCAGTTTCGTTATTTCCACAGCCATTTATTAATTTAGACGCACGTCTGAATCGTTTTATCAATTAATTGACGACGAACTTGATTCAATACGACTTACTATCGCTCTCCAGCTAGCAATTGTACGTGCCTAGACTCGAATTTACATTTTTAATTTGACAAACAGTGAATGTATTAAGCAATTTGCCCGCGGTTTTATTGTGCCACTTCATACTGACTAGGAATGCGTGACTGATACTGATAGGGAATCAAGCTATTACTTGTGTGCATGGTTAGTTTTAGTCGTAAGGGCCTAATCCACTAAGCCGATTCTCATACAATTTTGCGCCGCAGAGGACTCTTTTGCACTTAATTCTGTGAGAATCGGCTTTGTTGACTAGGCCTTTTATGGTATTTTATTTGGAAAATTGTATTTCTAGGTGATATGTTAGTAAGTTTGGATCTCAATTATTAAAGTATTGTCGATTTTAAACGCATGTTTTTAATCGGAGACCGTTGAGCCCATCTTTCGTGTGGTGCTTCTTCGCATGTGAACACATCCTGTATGCACTCCTACCTAGTTCTCTCTGATGTCCATCTTGGGGGGTCATATTTAGGACCATAATGCTGAAGCTCAAAATTATTGATTCGCCGACCTCCGTGTTTCAACAAATCGTCATCGTATGCACTGACGCACTCAGATTGAGGAGAACCCTTTTTACATTCTTGTTCTCAAAGATTGAAATTAAAACCCGGTATCTAATCCGTCGACTGATCTAGTAGACTACGCCTTCTGAATTAGTATTTTCGAGCAATTCAAGAGATTTATGGGGATGAATATTGGTAATGCCTTACATATTTTATCAACTTTCCCCGTCGTTATGAAATCAAATGTAGCGTGTTCAATTATATTTTTTCGTATGCACCCATGTATTGTAGTTATTAAGGCCCTCGAGCAAGTCCTAGTGTTGGGGTTACACTACCTAAACAATTCAATTCCAACTATTGAAATAAGCTCTATGGTTGGAAATTGTTGGTATGCTTAGTAAAGGCCTCATCTATGAACCGTGAAATTTCATGACTAGATTATATCATGGCAGCTTTTATGCAATATCTAGATTTATACGCGATTTGTTTGGATGTTAATGGTCCGTGAGCAGAAAATATGGATCATGAATTACTTTAGATCTGCATAATATACACCGTTCGATATGTTCACTTTTGAAGTGCGTAATTGATGTTTTTTTGGTTAATCTGTTCCAACGAAATAATTCCCTGTATCAAATTGCATCTAGGGTAATCAAAGGCTGCGGTATGAACTAAAAGGAAACGATTTCAATGAATATTTACCACGTCCCAGTCTTTGTTCTGTTTCTGGTCATTTGAAAAATGATTATATCTTGTATAAAATATCAGTTATCATGTCTGAAATAAACTCTTATTAACTTAGTTGACTATTCAATTCAGATCCTCATTTTCCACTTAGTTGGTTATATTTATATTCAACCCCACACTACAAATGCATCATTTCGAACTTTAATATTTTAGGCCTACAATTACTGAGAACAAATAACTCAATGAATCCAACGGAGCGGTTTTATTCAATTCACATCCATCGATTTAAATGGAATCCCAACAGTGGTCCCAACAGTAAATAGACATACAAGAGAAACCCTGAAGTAGCACCTTCGAATTTAATAGAATAAATACATTATCTCCACAACTCAGCTGTACATTTTCAATAAATAAGAACTATTCCCATATTAACTGAGTAATGACCTACGCATTTAAAATTTAATGACCTTTTCTTCGCATCGCCCCATCTATTCATAGAGCTTATTAACTTAGTAATAACCTACCCATTTGAATTATGATTTTTTTCTTCGCATCGCCCCATCTATTCATAGAGCTTATTAACTTAGTAATAACCTACGCATTTGAATTATGATTTTTTTCCTTCGCGTCGCGCCATCTATTATATATACATACTTAAATAATGAGATTAAATAAAATGGACTTCGCCAATTATGGCGGGAATGAATAAAAGAATAATGAGATGAAATAAAATGGACGTAGCCAATTATGACAATGGAGAGCAGGGAATGAATAAAAGACATTACACATACCTATCAAGACCATAATAACTATTTGTTAAATGAAAACTTTAGAAGAAATATTAATAGAATTCAGAAATTCATGATCCAGAATTAGCGAGGGTTGTTTGGTGGAATCATCTTTTGGACGGAAAATAATCTGCCTGGTACAGCCTGCCTAGACTTTGCCGTTGGAACAAGAACAAGCGGCAGGGATGCTTGGGATTCATGTAGAGGGGTGGCACCAAGGACATCCAATGTGTCACCATCTTCCAAGACTACATTAATCAGATCTTTGTGTGATTTCTGTTTCCTCTCGCAGAACTTTTTAGTCTTGGGACTTTTCACACTCCTATCCTCTTTAGAACAAGATTTAGTCACTTTCGTAATCACAGAGTTAATAATTCTCCGATGTATTGTGGGGAGCCTCCGTTTTCTTGGTTTTATCTTCACACTTTTATTGACACCGGTGGGACGGTCTTGAACACTTTCATCTTTTTCCTTCAGTGCAATTCTTGGAAAACTACGGGGCTTTTTAAATGACTTTTTACCCCCGGTTAATTCTTGAAGTGGACTGGATCCTTTCGTCTTGAAAACAGAATCACTTGTGTGAGAATCTGGATGCGATTCAATCGATTCTGGACTTGTTGGTCTGGATTCACTTAATTGGTCATTTTCAACAGATTCTTCATCTTCTATATCAAATAAACTATTCACCTCCCGGATTGCTTTAGTCTCTTCCAGCTTTCGTTTCAAACTTGAAGCAGTAACGCGTTTTCGAGCAGTGGGTTTGGAAGATTTGCGAGCACAAGATTTATGTGCTCTGTCTAGTATTACAAATGAATGTTTTCCAGTTTGTAGAAGGGTTGGTTGGGATTTGGATCTACATGTTAAACAGCCGGCACAAGAAGTCTCCTTGATCGACTTCCTACCATTTTCTCTATCGCTGTTGCTAGTTAGTGGAGCTAAATTCGAGCTTTGGGACTGAGCACCCGAAGTAGACCCTGTGGAGCTTGAAGCCTCGTTGTTGATAACCTTAGTTTTTCCACTGTGACCGTCGGTTTGAAAACTCTGGTTGATAGGTGCAATCTGCGGTATGTTTTGGGGTCTATCCTTCTCATAATCGCATAAAGCATTATCCAATTCATTTTCTTGATAGTCGTCTGTTGAAGGTTTACCACTGTCATCTGGCGAGTGCTCCACTAGTGAGTGTGAGCTTCCATCATCCAATATATCATTTCTAACAGATATTTCGGTCGGATGAATCTCATATATTGAGATGCTTTCGCCCATCCCTGACTCATTACAAATGATAACACTCTCATTGTCAACCACCGTTTCATTTAAAGGATGTTTGAACCCTTCGCCATCACCCATGAAGATCACGTCGTCATCCGTTTCATTTGGCGAGTCCCTGTCTTCGCAATTGGTCTGTGTATCATTGGCGGTGAGGTCAGTGTCTGAAGGATCCGGAGTTTTCATGTTTTTCCAATCTACTTCACAATCATCATCTTCACCCTCAACTACTATAAGATCTATTTCATTATCGAGTGTGTTTTTTGGCGGGTTTACAATAACCGTCTCTGAATCAATACACACAGATTTAGAACGTGATAAGTTTCTTTGGTCCAGACTTTTCCGTTCACAACTAGATATGTCTGATGATTCTGTTTGGCAACTTTTATTCCGACTACCTTTACAAATTGCTGAATGCTTTTCTTGATATTTTTCAGTGGATAATTCGTCATAATTCCTATCAGGATCTTCTAACAAGTTTTCAGTAGTTCTATCAATGATTGTTTCGGAATCACAGGTAATTTCCCGCATTTCAGCATGTGGTTTATTTCTAGGTGAATGAGATTGTACATGTTTGACACAGCCTCTCTTAGAAGATATTAAACCTGGTCGATTAGTGTTTTGGGGAGGTACTGGATGATCGTTGAATGTCGACTTGATTGTACCTTTTGCTTCAGTCATAGAGACCGTGGTCACCAAATTGAGCCTTCCACCAGAAGAGTACGAGTCATCATCACTGACCAGAGATTCTTCATCGGCATCCCCATCACTAGTTACTGGCGGTTTATAAAATCTAGACCGGGTTCGCCATTTAAGGTTGCCTTCCATTTCTGTATCACTAGAGAGCGCGGTTTGTGAATCCCAATCAGATGATACACATCGAGACATTTTCCTCAATACTTCTCTGGTGTCATTGCTTTTCTTGTAAACTCTCTTGACGGTCCTCATTGATGCCCTCTCCTTTGTAGAAACAGAACTACATCTATTTGCTTGATGAACATCAGATGTATTCGTCAACGATGTACATTTTTGGGGAATGACTCCAGTAGGTTTTTCTCGAGTTATGCTAGAATGTTTGTTGATTTGTCTCTGGCACATCTTGCCATTTGCATCCATCAGTTTGGGGCGATCATTCTGATGTGTAGAAGGCGTTTTTCTTCCTTTAGTTTCCACTTGAGGAGTAGAAATTTGATATTGACCGCAAGAATCAGTCCCAGATTGTATCCGTGGTATTTCCTCTAATGAAGTTGGATTATTTGTTAACGAGTTACTAGCTACGTTTTTATTGTCTTGGTTAATATCAGTTTTCACTGTTTCAACTTTCTCACCCTCATGCCATTCAGTTGCTGATTGGTGTTCTTTGGGGCTATTAATAATCTGTTTTATGCTACCTCTATCTCCAGGTAGAACCAGATTGAATTGGGTCTCCAATCTGTGCTGTGACCTTGACTTGACTAAAGGCTCTTTACCATGTTTTCGGTTGGAATCAGGCATACAACATTCATCATTCTTTGAAGATTTGGTTGGTTTAGAACTATCAAGTGCACTTGTGAATTCAAGGTTTACATTATGTTTTCTGCTGGAATCAGACATAGAACATTCATCACTGTTTGAGGATTTGGTTGATTTAGAACGTCGCAGTGCACTTGTGGACTCAAGGGTTTTACTATGCTTTTGGCTTGAATCAGGCATCAAACATTCATCACTGTTTGAAGATTTGGTTGATTTAGAAGGGCTCAGTGCACTTGGGGATTCAATGTTTTTACTATGCTTTCTGCTGGAATCAGGAATAGAATATTCATCACTCTTTGAAGATTTGGTTGATTTAGAAGGGCTTATTGCACTTGTGGATTCAATGTTTTTACTGTGCTTTTTGTTGGAATCGGGCATAGAATATTTGTCAGTCTTTGAAGGTTTGGTTGATTTAGAAGGGTTCAGTGCACTTGTGGATTCAATGTTTTTACTACACTTTCTGCCAGAATCAGGCATAGAACATTCATCACTGTTGGAAGATTTGGTTGATTTAGAAGTGCCCAGTGCTTTTGTGGATTCAATGTTTTTACTACGCTTTCTGCCGGAATCAGGCATATTACATTCATCACTGTTGGAAGATTTGGTTGGTTTAGAACTGGTGAGTGCACTTGTGGATTCAATGTTTTTCCTATCCTTTCTGCTGGAATCAGGCATAGAACATTCATCACTCTTTGAAGATTTGGTTGATTTAATACTGCTGAGTGCACTTGTGGATTCAATGCTTTTACTATGCTTTCTGCCGGAATCAGGCATAGAACATTCATCACTGTTGGAAGGTTTGGTTAATTTAGAAGAGTCCAGTGCACTCATAGGCTCAATGTTTTTCCTATGTTTTCTGTTGGAATAAGGCATAGAACATTCATCACTCTTTGAAGATTTGGTTGGTTTAGAAGGGCTTAGTGCACTTGTGGATTCAATGTTTTTTCTATGCTTTCTGTTGGATTCAGGCATAAAATATTCATCACTCTTTGAAGATTTGGTTGGTTTAGAAGGGCTTAGTGCACTTGTGGATTCAATGTTTTTTCTATGCTTTCTGTTGGATTCAGGCATAAAATATTCATCACTGTTGGAAGATTTGGTTGGTTTAGAACTGCTGAGTGCACTTGTGGATTCAATGTTTTTCCTATGGGTTCTGTTGGAATCAGGTATAGAACATTTATCACTCTTTGAAGATTTGGTTGGTTTAGAAGGGCTCAGTGCACTTGTGGACTCAAGGGTTTCACTATGCTTTCTGCCGGAATCAGGTATAGAACATTCATCACTCTTTGAAGGTTTGGTTGATTTAGAAGGTCTCAGTGCACTTGTGGACTCAAGGGCTTTACTATGCTTTCTGTTGGAATCAGTCACAGAACAATTATCACTGTTTGAAAATGTTCTTGGTTTAGAATGGCTCAGTTCATTTGTGGACTCAGGGTTTTTACTAGGTTTTCTGTTGGAATCAGGCATAGAACATTGATCACTGTTTAAACATTTGATTGATTTAGAACTGCCCAGTGTACTTTCAGACGCTAGGTTTTTACTATGCTTTGTGTCGGAATCTGTCACAGAACATTCATCCCTGCTTGAAGTTTTGGTTGATTTAGGAGTGCCCCGTTCACTTCCAGACACTAGGTTTTTACTATGCTTTTCGTTGAAAACAGGCACTGACCTTTCATCCTGGTCAATGTTTGAAGGTTTGGTCGATTTAGAAACATCAAAAACACTGGGAGTCTCTGGGCCATTACATTGATTTCTGCTGGAAACAGACATCAGATATTCACATTTATTGTTGTCTGAAGGCTTAATGGCTTCTAAAAAGCTTGACGGGAACTGCTCTGCTTGTTTTTTATCCATGTTTATGCAATGAGCAATATTCATTTCTTCAGTTTTGGAAGAAGTTGTTGATCCTAAAGAGTTCAACAAATGCTGAGTTTGTGGTTCCTCGTCAATACTTTCACAAGATACAGGAACAAGATATTCATTTATATCATTTTTCGATGAATTGTCCACAATGATTGAACTCGATACACAGGACAACTCTAGTTCCCCATTACATTTTTCACTACCAGCAGGATCATCACATGCAGCCTGATCAGACATGCTGGCTTTATTGGGGCTGGCGGTTTTAGAGCCTCGTTCTTTTCTAGGATTGCTATTACCCGCAATATTAGAATCATAACCCATAGGCTCACATGGGTCAAACTTGGTATTTTTTTTGGAAATTTCTCCCCTCAATGCAACACATTTTAATTCGTCCATAGGCCAAGATTCCAACTCAGAGGTAGAGCTTTTGTGATTAGTGGAAGGAGTTTTGTATATTTCAGACAATAGGTCACTCATGGATTTATTTTCAACTTGGGTTTTCCCACGTTTCTTTTTCGTTTCTCTAATTTGACCTTTGGTAGTGCTCTTGAAAGCACACTGCCTCACACGTTTAACCTGCGATGATGATTTAGGTTTTCTTCCTGAACTCTGTCGTGAACCCTTCAAAGTAAGAATATCTGCGGTACCTTGGCACTCATTATTTACTGGAAGTTTTCTTGGCCTTCCACGTTTCTTTGGCGACGGTAATCCACCTTGGCCATCACTGATTTTTTGTTTCCTAGAATAACTTCTTGGTTTCTTCTTATCAGAAATGGAGCGATGAGAGATGTTTTGCAAATCGCCAACGTCTATGGTGGGCAGTTCATTAGTTACTAAATATTGTACAGGCCCTGCCTTGGAAACGGAAGATCCATTTGTTATTATCTGACCCAATAGATCATCATTTGAGACAGAAATATTTTCGCGGTCATCCAATGCATTTCCACACTGCGTTTGTGGCTGACACAACACCGCGGAAACAGACATACCATTAGACTCATTGGCTATATCCACACTAGAACGGTTTGGATTACCTGAAAGAAATCGATAGAAAAGATAATGTAATACTATTGCAAATAGTATGGTTCAACAGTTTCAGCAGAACTATTCTAATTGCATTAAAGTTGTATAAGTATGACAAAAAACTTTCTACTGATTGATTGATAGAATGAATACATTATATTTCCAATAATAGATTAGTTTATTTCAGCAGGATAAAGGATCTTTTCGGTGGTAGCCACCCCATCGTATCATTAAACCAATATTACTGTTTAAATCCTATATTTTGTATTTAAACTATTGTGTTATACGTTTACCTATATGACAATGATATTGATAATACTATATTATTACAGGGCAGTCTTACCCAAGTTTTCGCTAGACTCCGATGTTGAATGCCCCAGTATGTTGAGAGAATCAACGTCGGTAGAATCAGTTGAAGGTTGGAAGGCTTTCATGGCAGACATTCTCGGGTTCTTGATAAGTATTAAAGGTACAGGGGCATCGGCATGGCAGTGTTCATGAGTAGTAAGGCCAGTGTCAGAATGGGTGTCCTTATATCTGTCTTTACTAATTGCAGTTGCAGTATTATTGGTTTCAGCAAGTGTGTTGGAGGAAAAAGTGGCACTTGGGTCTTCTGAGCTGGAGCTCTGCTCTTCATTCTCAGAAAAACTAGCCACTTCATTACCGTGAATATCATACACTTTAATGACGCGATCATCGTCATAGCCACTTTTCTTCTTGGTGATATAAGAGCTCTCTTGAACTAAACCTGGAACCTTGGACTTTGAAACAGCATTCTTTTTGTCAGTCGCATTATGTGGTTTCTTTTTGGGACGAAACGAAAGTTTGTGTTTAGATTTCCAAAGTGTTTTATTTGATTTATTGGCAGATTCTTTCCCGATGACACTTCTAGCAGATTTACTCAACAATTTCAACTTACTATGAGTAGAACCTCCGGATGGCTCGAATTTAGTTGTTTCTTCCGAATTATCTTGCTGATCTTCTCCATAGTTAGAGATGTGATTGAATTGCAAATCATGGACTTGGTGTGACTTAGGCTGGTCGAGGTTAGTAGAATCTCTACCTTTCTGTATTGGTAAACTAGGGCCTGGATACGGGCATTTTGAAGAACCAGTCCCAACAACAGGTGGCTTAGCTGGATTCATTGCGGGTACACTCTCAGACATAGGACAACTTTCATCGACGTTTGATCTTATTTCTAGACCAGATTCGCGACCATACCTTGAAATTATAAACTTGGCAAATTCAACATTGCAACTACTTTGTTCTGAACGTCTTGCCTGAGCCATTCCAGCGTCATATTCAGTATTAGGGACACAACTATTCTGACTTAGATCCCCACGTAGAAGGTTATCCTCCACATCAGAAATGCAATGTTCTGGATTCATTACTGGTGGGGAGGGATCTAATAATTTTTGCCAGTCAATCAAAGACAGATCTAAATCTAATCCAATAGTGGAATCGACAACATTGGTAAAATTTTCCAATTCGGGTAATTGGACTACAGCCTCCTGAGACACTATATTAACATCTTCGTGAAATTCGGGTAATTGGACTTCAGCCTTCTGAGACACTATATTAACATCTTCGTGAATTGCTGATTGATTATTGGGCAATGGGTCACAATAATACATGACTTGTTCAGAATTGGCTTCATTGTTTTCGCAGCCATTTGCTTCATCATGTGCTCCAAGGTAGACGACTTGTAAAGTGCCCTCAGCTTCTTGCGGATTTGCCTGCTGACAAACCGAATCCTGTTGGGAAATGTCACAAACATTACTCTCAGCCAGTGCATTCTGTGTATTGAGGAACAATATTTGGCCTGAACCATCCAGGGTGTGCAAGACTGAATAATCATTTGATAGACCCGCTATTTGTTGAGCAGGAATGTCTGAGGTATCCTGAATAATCTGATTAACTTCAGTCACAAATGTAGAATGTTCTAGGGCATTGTTTCCCAGAGCATCAATTGAATTCCCTTCATGCATCATTTGACTAATTTGAGATGACACTTGGGCAGTACTATTTCCATGTTCCATGCTTGTGATATCATACCCGGCATTATGGATGTTACACTGAATTTGCTTCAGTGTAGTTGTTTCATACGAATCAACACTATCTATGCCACTATTTCCATTGGGAATAATGTCCGCACATTCATTATCTACTTGACCTCCACAGGCGTTTCCACAGGAATCATTTACATTATTGGCGATCGCAGCTCCCTCCTGGGTATAAACAATATCATCATTATCTGTGGTATTTAACAGCTCATTTTGTACAACAGTGACTTGTGATGTAGGTGCAGATATCACATCAGGCGTGTATGAAACAGCAGCATTGTATACAACATCTGGCTTATTCGGATGTGTATCGAGCTCCGAAGGTTTGCTCGATGAATTCCATTCGTCTTCATTGGCCTCACCTCTGGAAATGTTCTGTTTCAAAGAGGATTCGATACTCCCACTAGATGGGTTGTTTATAAAGCTCATATCAGTCATTGCAGTTTCTCTCATTTTCTCTGGACATGCATATTCATTTAAATCGGAAACTGTCGATGATACTTCGCCCAGTACAGATTGGCATTTCCTTTGATCATGGCCTATAGGAATATAAGTCAAAGAGTGCAAGTGCTGTATATCTCTCAACGCTGGTCCATCTATTACATTGCCGTCGGTTAATTCTTCGATACGCATATCAAATCCTATTGTCGGTGGTTTGTCCAATGTCTGAGGTACATTTCTTTCGATATTCAGACCATCGAACCTCCCTGAACATTGTACTGTATTTTCCAAAGTGCTTTTATTACAGGAGTTTGACATAGAATCGGTGCCAGGGGGCTGCACTAAACTTGATTCCGTTTGTACCGGGTGCACAGGTAAATTATCATTAATTTCACGGGACTTTCCTTCAGCTGAGACCTGCATTAAATTCTCTGGCTGATGGAGTGAAATGGGAGCAGAGCTTTCAGTAATTGAGTTAGATTTACCACCATGCACTGTATTATGTCTCATTGAGCGAACAGTTGAAGTCGCCTCTACTATTTCAGTTGTGTAAGTAGACATTTTTAGATTATTCCCTAAACAAACTTTTCGGTCGAGTACGGCTCTTTTGCCCGAGGGCACGTCACCATTTTCACTAACAAAAAGAGTGTGTGTGGCACCAACTGAATAATCTTCGTCCTCGGATTGGGACGATTCCTCAGAACCAAGAGAGATATCTTCTACAGTAACTTTTTTAACAGTGTCGGGAAAACCAGACGACACTTCGGTTGTATGAGCCACATTTGTACTGTCAGACTTGTCACCTTTTGTCCCCAGACTTTGGCATTTGGGAAGATTTGTGGATATCATTACATTTGCTTTTTTACGTATTGATTCTTTCTCAGAAGACTTTTTGTCATTAGTTGGGGATGTATCCTTAACTAAGTTCTGGTTTTCTGAATTCACGCATTCTACATTAGAGCCACTTGTTCTGGCACCCCTTTTCACATCTGTATTGAGAGCATTATCTCCCATAGATGTTTGCATTAATAAAGCATTGTTCAAAACGATATCACTTTTCGAGGTGGTGTCATTGACGGAAGGGTCGCCATGAGGCAAATTTGTATGGAACAACACATTAGAAGACTGGTTTTCTAAAGTCACAATAGACACATTGTTGCTTTCGGGACGATCTCCACCACAAACCATTAGACCCTTAGAATTGAGCTTCTTATTTTCGAGCGGGCTGTGCCCTGAACGTAGCCGGGGAAAATCTTGCTTAGAAATGGCGGCATCGTTTGAATTCACAGAGTCAGCAATGTTTGAAGGGCTGCTCTCCTGCGATTGGGATCGGTTTATTTCCACTGACTTCTCATCCGTCTCGTGAGAAGGCAATGTCTTCGGGGTCACATTGAAAGAACAGGCTCTGCCTTCTATAAAGTCATCAACATCCGACGGACATGGCGTAGAATTGCTACTCATTGGGGTCCTGTTTATATAGAGAGGAATCACGTTTCCAATGTCTTTAGCAATGTCCAGTTTCGAAGGCCCTAGCTCCTTTGCATCCTCGAAACTCAATGATTTGTCCAGGTTCGAAAAATCAGAGACAGTAACTTCCAGTAAATCTGGGGGCAGGGGCGATTCCTCATTGCATCCTTGTTTACTGACAACATTAAGATCAGGTCCAATTCGTATATCAAGCGATTCGACCACTGAAGACGATGTAAGAGGCAGATTACTCTCGGGAACCGGCACAGATTCATCCTCGAGTAATTGTTTTTTATTCACGATATTCTGGAAATACCAGACTGGATCTCCAATGGTGGACCAAACTGATTTTATATTGCGATCCAAGTCAATAGGAATGAGCTTCCAACCAGTACCAATGCCTGTATGTTGGTCATTGGGAGAAAGTATATCTTGCTTTGGGTTTTCTTGTGTGGATGGGTCTTGACCCATTCGATCCTCAGGTTCAGGGACCATGGGTTGAGATATAGCACCATCAGAACTTAGATCGTGATCTGGTGATAAATTATTATTGTCTCCAACCGGTTCATTTGTGTCTGTAACACTATCGTCATTGTCATCTTCAAAAGAGACGCCCATTGCTACCTTAGACCTTTTTCTGCTTAACATTCTGTTACAATTTCTCTTCCTTTTGTTGGGAGGGAGAGAGAAAACATCAAAGTTATTTTGTTTCATGAACCTTTCGACCGAGCGCGGGATTTTAAAGGGTGCAACAGGTTGCAGATTCATGTACTTCCTGTACACGCGCATCTGACCTCTCTCACTTATGTCTTGGCCGTATGGTCCCTTAGACTTTGCAGATACTACTGGCGTGATTTTTTTGGGTCTAATCTTTTCCACGAAACGATGCAATTCAGCATACGATGAATGGTCAGAGTAGGGTATGACAAAAATTCCAGGTTGAAACTGGTAAGGGTTGGTGCTACCACAATAGAGGGCTGTTGGGATTATTCCAATGGTAGGGTGCTGATTATTCCAAGTTCCAAGTGTGCCCGAGTTGAGGTGATGGACTGGGAAGACATGAATGCGTCCTGCAGAACGATCGGTTGTAAATACGTTGGGCATGTCCATAGCACGCAAGAGTTCATACTGATCACCAGTGACAACAACCCACGTCTCGATATGAAATGCCATTGCCACCAAGAGATCCTCTTTACCCAATGATCGCATGCCCACCAAAATCTGTAAAGAAACTATGTGATGATAAATTTCGAAAATAATTATTTAGTATAAAATGACTAATCATGATCCATCAGACCTAATATACCAATAGCATCTGGACACAATGCAAAGTTTTGAGAGTCTGCGTATCTTCATGTCTCTATATTGGGTATATGAAAGCAAAAATTATTATATATAGTCACCTAAATGCCTGCATTTATGATAATAGACATATGCATAAAATGCCAATAAATTATCTGAAAATTTATATATTCCTGGGCCAGTTGAAAAACCCATATATAGAGAGAATACTGTAAAACCAGGTTAAATGAAATTTTAAAAAAAATAGGAATAGGAATTAACACATGCTCATTGGACAGTTCCCTACCTGATGTTCTGGATACTTGTCGAGAATATCAAACACTTGTTCCATAGCCTGACGTCGCGTGGGAAAATCACATTCCGAGCTTGAATATGTATTATCAAGGTACAGGATATCTATAACACGCTTTGTTCTTAAGGGCGTATCAATGAACATTTTCTCTGAGTACCTAAAGAGAAAGAAGAAATGTGTTATTACATCAAAGTGTTAACAAGAAATTGGCTAACTTTCTGAAGTACTGACTTAATATTTTGACTCATTAGCAAGATACTATATTGTGTAAACATCTTCCGCAACCTTATCCTCTTATCGGTTTTCATAAATGTGAATGAAATGAGAAAACGTTATTATTTTTTTTAAATCTTTTTATTAGCCATAGTCATTTAAACCTTCAATTACAAAAAGACGCATAACCCTTGAACGTGATTATTGTCATGCTTTGTGTATACAAAATACAACAAAGCCGATACCGATAAAACAAAAGTACTGAAGTATATACAGTAAACCAATTTTAACTTGTTTTTATTTGAACAGTTGATCATCAGATAGGAGATTGCACGATTACGTCAAATATTTTTCTAGAATTTTTATTTAATCCTGAAACCATTTGTATCCATCAAACCTGTCTGCATACCACATTTTTATAGTTGATGAAGAAGCTATCGCTAGGCGTCCTTAAGTCGTATGAAGCTTATTATAAAAAGAAATGGCCGCCAGCAAGGCCCTAGGCACAAAAGCCATAGAACTTGGATGGTCTACATCTGACAGTAATGCAATGTCAGGCGGAAAACACTTTAACCCCGAGGCACTTGTTCAAAGAGTGCACGATAAGCAATACACGGTTACACACAGTCGATGTTCAGGTAAAAATTATAGCTCTATTACGCACGACATTACACGGCAGTAATCTTAAAGTCCAGAATCGATTTGTACCACATATATATGTAAATCTGTTTATACCATCAGTCAAGAAATGGCCCTAATTTGAATTTGAAGCATCGTGAAAATTATTATAACTCACCTGAAATCACCAGTGTGTAATATGGTTCCAAAATAGCCCTGGAAGAGGAACATAGCCGACCCAGGGCAATGGTTGGCATCGATAACTGTCACCGTCATTGTCTCTTTTTCTTCTTCATCCAGAGGAATCACGTGACTTTCATTTTCATCTAAGGCATGGATGAGTTTTTCCTTAATCTAAAATCGAATTCAAATATATACAAAAAAATTTCACAGCAGTTGCGTCAGTACCATGAAAGGAAATTATAAATATTGCTATAGTATAGAATATGGCTATCAAAACACATGCCCAACAATAATCGTTGGATATTATGGATAAGGCTATATTGTTGGGAGTTGGATGTTCTTTTTTATGGCAAATATTTTCTAAGCATGAAAATACATCATAGTCGGGGATGAATGAATATCTTGATATCGAATATAGGCCATCATTAAAAGCAAGACCCGTGAGCCATTGACATAAATCCATGTGAAATTGTTTCGTCCAAGGCACTCGTTGACTTACATCAATTAAGACAATGGTAATCAATTTTTTACTCACAAATTTGCATTCACAATGCTACATAACTGAGGGGGGGGGGGGGAGAGAATTTCAAGTACAAGTAGAATAGATTAACTCCTAAGCCCAAATAAATGGAAGAAATATGCACATTATTGGTGATGTTTCGATGGCTTATGAAGTAGGTAACATCTCGGTCATAGGTGAAGTAGCCCACACAGATTGACATGTCCATTAATTATGCGGCACAAAAGATTCCAAGACTATGACCAAAAATAGATAGTAGCCTTTCAATATTTAATTTAAGATAATGTTTGTTTTCAGGACACAACGAAAAACACATGTACTTGTGAGAGTGTAACGGTATATCTACCTGGTACAGGTAGATATACAGGTTGTCAAAATGTTGGGGTCAGGGAGTGAGACAAAGGGAAAAAACGAATAAGAAAAGCAGGAAGAAACTTAGAAAGGAAAGAATGAAAAGGAGAAATGTGGCAACAGGGTGAGTAGAAAGTGATGAAGAATAAAGTGCTATAGCAATCCAGGTAATAATAGTGAAATAATCCGTAATAACCACATAATGGGCACATCAGATCAGGTTTTTAAAATACTAGTATTCATTATTTTATTACTTTAATAATACGGCCTTATCCATACATTAAGAGAGACATCCCCTAAGGGGCCCAAGTGAACTCATTTGCATTCAATATTTGAGTGAATATATAATCATCCCCGAGGGAGTCCCCGGATTTAAAAGTCAAGACGTCATCTCAAGCACACATGCTGTACTACTCGTATGATGAGCGAATGAGCCTGATTTATCGATAATATGCAAATAATGAGTCAGGTTTATTGATAATTAATATGCAAATAATGAGTCAAACCAAAGCGGTATGTAAAAATGTAATTATACATACCCGGTACATGTACAAACTAATGCCAACAATTTGTTTCTATGGTTCCTTCGTGGTTTGGGGACTATTAAGATGCTATAAACACAAAAATTTATGTAGATCGCATAACTTGATATCATTAAATTTAGATATAACCTATCCATACGCATGAGATTTAAAGAATGATAATAGCCATCATAAAGTTCTCCCTTACCTGGAATTTGTGCATCAGAAGCTTTTTGGAGATTGGGGTGCAGAAGATGGGCCGTGACCAAGAGGGTTTGAGACCAGAGGTGTGGTCGCCATGAAGATGAGTCAAAAAGAACACTTTTGCTCCAGGACATTCTCGAACCCGCCAGAAATCCACCGCTATTGGTGTATGGGGGATTACCGCCCCGTTCATTCTGTCTTGTTGCACACTAATGGATTCTGAAAAAGGTACGAAGTGTGTATTGATGATATATAATGACTCATGGCAATAATTACTGGATCTCCATCAGGGGCCCTGAACATGGCTGAGTCTGGTCAAGCAAGTCAAATATTTGTTGAGATAACAAAGCTATCATTTCTTAGAATCTTCCTAGAAAGTTAAAATTACTACCTGAAATAAAAAAAAAAGTTGTTATATTCCCCACTTATTCAAATAAAATTAGAAAGTCCGTGTTCCATGTTTAATTGTTATATTTAACTTATAACATATTAAATTACCTTACAATTATACAGGCTGTAGGAAAAATCAGTGTTAATCCTGAGCCTAAGGCAAAGTTATAATTTTTAGAACCTTCCTACGACGAAGCTATAACCTGAAATAATAAAGTTAATTTTTCCACTTATTCAAATGCTTTAGGTTAAATTACCTGTATGAAAAATCGGTGTTAATCCTCATCTTTAGATGATGCTGCCGAAGTACGTAATCCACTTGTCCTGTACAGTTCAAACATCCTCATATTGATACTGACCAAAGTCACTCTTCCTCCTTCAGATCCAGATCTATCGTCTTCCACTATGTACGGTACCTTAATTGTTTTTGCTTCTATAGACTATATTATTAATTATTATATCGATGAAGGTACAAGATTATAATCTTTAGATCTAGCCGACGTAATTATCCAAAGGAAACTGAAGCAACGGACCGTGACCCAGGCGACCAATCTCTTGTAAACTTGGTAGCACTGCTGCGTAGTGACTAGTGTGGCTGATGGGTGCATACCTCCCATTATGACATTGATGTGGTCAGTGGACCCGCCCTACGCTCATACATAACAGCCTACGGGTTGTTAACTGCCACTGCCAGTGTACTGCGCTGCAGCGCGACAACTTGGTCTTCGCATGTCGATCTAACCCTGTAGTATTGACTCCACAACCATACTCTAGAATTCTCTGAGTAATGTTTTAAAATAGTCACGAATTTTACAATAGAAATATGGCACTGTCATCCAGCACAGTAAAATATAACTGGAGTTAGCTCCCTTAAGTTCAATTCAACTTCTCGCGCCGTCCTCTTGTATTTATGGTTGTGTATAGTGAAATGTTCGTGAGGGTAACTATTAATGTAAACACGCCAAACATTCGCAACAACGTTCACACCAAACATAAAAATCGTCTTCTTTGAACAATGCTCCTCCCAAAATCGATGATTTAGCAGTATACCACCACTTTCTCAAATAGTACACGACCACAATATCTGAACGACAAATATTCCCCGTGGACAGTGATCAGTCGGCATGGACTCAAGTTCCGAGACCTAACTTAATGAGTGTTTTTTAAATTGTATTTCAATGTAAGTGTATTCTTTTTATTATAAGAAATGCATGTATTCTCTAAGTTAAGCTGTGGGTCGTTATTTGTCGATATCTCTTTCGACAACGAACATTTTTAGCCTACATTTTAACATTTCGGGCGATAATAGGTTCAAGGACAGAGTTTACGGGCTGATTGTACGATGAAGGCGCCCCGGGACCGAGGCGCCCTGAGACCGAGGCGCCCTTGCTGAGACCCAAGCTCCCCGACCTAAGATCGAGGCGCCCACCCCATACATCGAAGCGCCCCGCCGGTGTTTAGATCGAAGTGCCTGAATGTTTAACAGAAATCAATGCTAAAACTAACCCTAAACCTAACCATTAAATTGGTTGTCCTAAATCCGTAAATTGGTTGTCCTAAGTCCGTAAATTGTTTGTCCTAAGTCCGTAAAGGGAATCTTTGGCGCTTCGATGTAAGAGGTGGGCGCCTCGATCTTAGCCCGGGGCGCCTCGGTCCCGGCGCTTGACGCTTCGATCTGGCCGCCTCGATCTCGGGGTGCCTTCGTCTCAACCCCTACGGGCTGCGGACGGAGCCGGGACCCAAGCCCCCCCCCCCCCCCCCCCCCAGGATCGTAGCGTCTAGCGCCCGGACTCAAGCGCTCCAGCCTTGGATTGAAGCGCCCAGGGCCAGGGCTTGGATCGAAGCGCCCGGACCGTTTACTACTACTAGTCAATTAATTACTTTTATTAGTCTATTTATACTCGGAGCAGTTCACTACCCCATTTACTGACTTAACTTAGTCTTAGTCTTAGGCCTAGTCTTAAGTCAAGACCACCAATTTAAGGTTAGGTTTAGGGTTAGTTTTGGTATTGTTTAGTGTTAACTGTCTGGGCACTTTGATCTAGGCCGTGGGCGCTTCGATCCAAGGCCAGGGCACTAGGAACACGGGAATCTGGCCCACAGGGTCAACTGACTCAACATGGCTACATGTGTAGGATTGTTTTTGGTTAAATTAGTTGTAGATTAGTTATAATGTTAGTCTCAATATTCAATATATGTTCATTTAGACAAGTAACCTTCGTTGGGGTTGAACTAAGGGAGTTAGAGCTATAGTGAATGTTCTCAGATGTTACCTAAATCCTTGCTGTTCTTCCCGTCCTGCTGCGGATGCCTATTGTCCAAAGCCAATTATAGCCACTTATGGCCCTCTATAGGTCTCTCTTATGTGTCTAGGATTTTACCCCAAATCTAGCCTATGGCCCTACTTTACCATACGGAATCAATTAACAAGCTGGATTGCTGCTGTGATATATTTATTTAGAGTGATTATGAATAGCAAGTGAAATACAGTGGTTCCAATGATGTCCTGGTGAGCCCCCAATAGATACAACAATACCCATTGCCCAAAGGTGTGAGTGAAATACAATCTTCTCGAACTAAGCAAAAGGTGTTAAAGAGATAAACCACAGTCATATGCACTGCTGCAGGCGGGAGTTCAAGGAACTAATGCATGAAAAATAAGGAGTGACAATAATTTTTTCAAACTTAGTCTTGAGAAAGAACATGGTTGGGGGATAACAAAAAGCAAAAAAAAATGGACCTCAGCATATTTTTTTTTCATTCTAGAGACCACCAAAGTTTAGTATTGAAGTATTTGGGGAAAATGGATATTTTCTCAGTTTTTCTAAGATTTCAGACAGACAAATAACATTTATCAGTTGAAATGTCTTCTGAACATACACACTATATAGGTTTACCCTCATGCAAGAAAGAACAGGGTATCAACATATTTTGAAAGATATTATTTAGCATTGAAAATCTTCAATATCCCTGTTTTTAACTCATCGGGATGCAGATTCAGTTGAATAACTTTTTTTAAAAGTCGGTGACCCCCATTTTTTATTGCTTGAAAGGGTAAAGCAATATGTTAGCTTTGTCTATAGAGATTTTTAGGAAAAAGTTATTTTCAGTTCTTTTTTTATACTGAAAAAACGAAAAAATTGGCCTTTTCTCATAGACTTCTACAGACATGGCGAAAACTTTAGAACTTTCACCGGTCCTTCTAAGGTTTCACCAGTCCTCCAAAGGTTTTTTCAACATTTCATAGACCTTTTACACTGGACAGTCGGACCGGAGACACTTTAGTTTCACCGGTCCGACATGTCTTTCACCGGTCAAGGACCGCGGTCCGGCAGATTTCGCCATGTCTGCTTCTATAGTGAACAACCCTAAATTTCAGGGCTCCCTGAAATGAAAACTAACCCGGTGACATATTGTTTTTATTGGCTTTTTGAATTCACATAACCCAGTTCGTTCATGATGCAAAGTTTAAACAAGATGCTATTTTCAGTTTTTTTCCCAGTTGAACTGTGGTTTATCTCTTTAAACAACGGTACTGATATAATAATGGGTTTCCCCAGTATTAATGCTACTAATAAATATCATAGTCTTCAGACTATACTACAACTTAAATTTTGAATAAGTTCAGTGATAGAGAATGAGAAACAGACTCGGTGACTGGTATGTAGGAACTAAGTGAGGAGCGGAGCTCTCTCACAGCTTTATTTCTGATCCCAGTGCTGCTTGCGTGGACGTAGCCACGCCCCCAGCATTTGGCGTGAGTGCCTGGCCTGGCTTCTTCTAAGTTCTTCCATCTCAGGATCTGTTGTGTCCCAGTGGCGTTGAACTCTTAAGTTCCCTGTCCTCCTGACGCACACAAGATCCCCCATGATCATGTTCCCTGTACTGTGGTCTCTCTTCATTAGTGATCCGAGTAGGCCTTGGTCTAATAGGGCTTATACCTTGAATTGGAAACGGATCCCTGGTGTCGTCTTGTCTTAGAGACTGAGGTGGAACATATACACTGTGTCTGCTGACTCCTTGAAACCCATCCAGCTTCAACGGAGCTGTTGGTCTGGGATAACCACGCCCCAAATCTCTATTGTACGCCGGTGGTGGCGTGTTCTGAGAGATGTCCGTTCTGTTGTTAAACCCTCTCAGTGGCGAAGCTGGAGGTATGGCAGTACGGTAAATGCTACCATAGGAATCATCCATATCAAAATGTTGATTAGTGTCTACTTGTGCAATTACCTGTGCAGGGTATCCCAAATCGCTAAAAAATGTAGTTGCCCGGTGGGCAACAAAGACCTCAGAAGTGGTTGCCCAGCCATTAAATATGGTTGCCCGGGATATTTATTAAACCATATGAAACTGTAAATCAAAGAAACAGAGGAGGATATTTTAAACAACAGATACAATTCAAAATGTTACATATTGTGTAAGGAAACAGTTGACTATTTAAAACAACCATGCCAGTAGGCCCCTATTCAAAATAGGTGCCTTCTGATGTTGCCCCTAAATGTAAAGTAAGTTCATTGATCTTGCCAACATGTATTGTTAAACTTCAGTAATAAGAAAAGATATCAAAAATAAAACAGAACTTCATTGAACAATTGCTGGGCGGCCTGGAAGAACTACAATGTAGAGGGCTCAGACCGATTTTGTACTCTTCATATAAAGATTTATAACAATACAATTTCAATATGTAACAATGTAAAGGTAGCGTTGCAAGCCTAATATATGTGACAGTGTATCTGTGTTGTATAGTGCTCCACAGAAGATACACTGTTGAACTTCATCTCTACAAATAGTTACTCAAAACAAGTAAAAGGTTTATTTCATTAATTTACTTCAGATCAACCTGTGATTACAAAATCAAATCAGTCAGCCTCATTTGTACCAAGATCGAATGAGGGGTTCTCAAATGCAATATTTCGGTAGGGCTGTTAGAATAGGTAAAAAGTGTCTAAATTCCCCAAAATTACCACTCGCCCACAGGAGGACTAGTGAAAACCTAGGAGGACTAGTAAGAAATAAAGGTCACAAGTTCGCCAGACTAGCAGGAATTTTTAGTTAGCCTGAACCCCTGAGAGTAGAGTAGCTGTACTTTAGTACTTATGTAAGAAAGAAAAGAACAGAAGGTCTGGTCTGGAAGACCTATCTGATTGATTTCAATTATTTCCCAACGGCAGACATTGCAGGCACATAACTTGATACGATTTCATGATTTTGCTGCACTGAGAATATTTGATATGAAAATTACTTAATATCATCCCCTCCTGACACATCGTGATACATGTATAATGGAAATGAATTAGCTTAGTTTGGGTCAGTTGCCCGGCGGGCAACTGGCCCAAACTAAGCTAATTCATTTTTAGTTGCCCAGACAAAAAATATGGTTGTCCCGGGCGCCCGGGCACCCGATTTGTCGGACCCTGCTGTGATCGACTAAGATCACCTTGAACTGTCTGTGTCTGCCTCTCCATCTTAGGCACTGTTGGCTTTGGCTGCTGAATTGCTTGCACCTCTAATATCCTATTCCTGATTTGCAATTTCCTAATGGCATCCCTCAAATCATTCACCTCCTGCCTATGCTCAATTTCCATTCTATCAAGCTCCATAGTACATGTGTGAACTATCTCATCACTCTTGTACCTGCATTTGTCCAGGTCCTGTCTTATGGCGTTATTCTGAGCTTCCAGATCAACTCTCTCAGCTCTATATTGTTGTAATTCGAACTCTAGATCTTGAGCACGTTTTTGCTCGAACAAGAACAAGTCATCCCTTCTCTTTAATTCTTGAATATACTTCTTCTGTGGATCCATCTGTTCAACTGTCCCCGAACCTTCCAAATGCATGGTAGCATAGGTTCTAAACCTGTCTGCGGCAGATTTTGTCTCTGGTACACCACCTGTCGTACCCAACACCTCCGAGCCTGCAACCGGCCCTCCTATACCACTAGGGTCTTCTTTGGACGCCATGGTCTCCCCATACGTCCTGGCAGGTTTATTCACTCTCAAGGTGCCATCACCGTTGACATTTGACAAGTCTAACTCAGAAAATGAGGACACGTTTAACTGATCACCCTCCATATGGCTGTTCTGATTTAATGTTAGGTGATCCTGCTGTATTCCCTCATTTTCAAATACCTTGCCATTGGGCTGTCCCCATGACTCTTTGGCCCCTCTGTATTGTTGCCCTGGCGTCAACGTGGATTTGTACTTCGAACCAGACAGTGTAGATTTCTCTGAATCCACGTCGTCCTCTTCGTGACTCTGTCTGTAGGGGCCTACAGCTCCAAAGCCCCCCGCAAGCTCGTTCTCACGTTGCCAATGTCTTAAATCTTCCAGCTCTGGGTATTTGACTTTTTGTGGTGTTCCCAGAATGTCTACAGCCAGAGCTCCTTCTTCCTCCTCTGTCTTCACCTGTTTTTCTGCTATTGGCGTTGACGTTGAAGGTTGACTGCCCTGGCGCAGTGCTTGGACTTGGTTCTTTAGAAGTGGTTGGTCCTGTACCTCCGTTTCCTCGTCTGTTTGACTGAGCGGAAGCTCCACTTTGGCTAAATAATTTCCACCACTTCTCAAACGTCTCCAGACATCCGAGAACATGTATCCTGGCTTAGGCCTCCTAGGGGCTCTGTTCTTGCGAGTTCCCATGATGGACATTCATGGTTCCTCAATTCTTCCAGGCACTACACATTCACTACACATATGAAATCGATGGTAATGATTTCACTTTCCATTCTCCTGGACCTGCCACAACTTGATCGTTTTTAAGCTTTGTTTAAGTCCAGGATGCCACTGTATAGACGGATGACTGTCTTTCTATACCTCAGCCACCTGTGTAGGAGTATGGTGTATTTTCCTCCTACATGGCTGCTCCTTACTCCCCTCAGGTGCCTTTTCTCACCCAGAGAAAGCTGGCTTGCCTTCCCTAGGTGGGCTATTCATAGCCTCCCTGACTGGAGCTTCTCTACTCACCAGGTAGTGGAAAGGTTTGCTCAATTTCAGCAACCATTCCACCCCTTAAGTTTGGGGATAATTTGTGTACTAATACACAATTAACCACGATCTTAATTGGCTTCTCCACCAGTGATATAATAATGGGTTTCCCCAGTATTAATGCTACTAATAAATATCATAGTCTTCAGACTATACTACAACTTAAATTTTGAATAAGTTCGGTGATAGAGAATGAGAAACAGACTCGGTGACTGGTATGTAGGAACTAAGTGAGGAGCGGAGCTCTCTCACAGCTTTATTTCTGATCCCAGTGCTGCTTGCGTGGACGTAGCCACGCCCCCAGGCCTCCCGAGACTTCCCAGAAACCCACTACTGTAACAGTACGGTAAAAGTCAACTTAGCTGATGGATGTGAGTGGGGACAAGTCTGGTTTGGAGAATGTTCAAAGTCCTGAAAATGATCTCCTTTTAGAAACATTGTACAGTCTTGGCAAATCCCTGGTGCCAGAATCTCTGTCCTTCTGAGTCCTAGTTATTCTTTGATGTTTCAGCAATGAGTCTTGAAGCTGGAGAAAAAACTCTTCCCTCAGTATTCTGTGTTTTTATACACCATTTCCCCACATAGTCTGTCACACCCCTCCAATGGAGCAGTGCCAGCTCATCCCTCTCACATGCTCCCATCGCGTCATCACGCACATCATTCATCACCATAATCAATACTCCTAATTAATTCACTTAGTTACTTCCTGTAAACACCCAAGTGCTCAGGTTCAAACGTTCAACCGCTTCATTCTGTACATCTTTTTAGCCATTCTGACTCAAACCGAATTCCAACAGAAACCACAATATTTTTGATTTATATATCACACACACCAACACATGCATGCGGAGGCCGCCAGTGCCTCCATTCAGCATAAAAAAACGTGGATTTAAAGGGCACGGCATGGGCTGACATAATATATTAAGCTCATTTCACTTTTGTTGATATTCATTAAAGACTTGCTGAAGGTGTGGGGGTGCACCGTTGTGCCCCAAAAAAGTCTGGGGTGATTTGGCCTTTAAATGATAGGCCTCGCTGGGAAGTCGAGGCCTAGTATAGGCTACCTGCGGACGATATAGGGCCTCAGGACCTCCGGGATTTTCCCTGTAAAAAGCTAATGAAATATAGGCTAGAATCTAATCCTAAATTGCTAAAATCTAAATGTCTGAAGTCGTCTTATGGAAAATCCATAAAACTGACTGCAGACCTCGTACGGCAAAATGCCTGACAACTCTTGTTCTGAACGGCCAGAAAAAGTTTAGTAGCCGGGAATCTCCTATTTTTAGATGTCAACTTAAATATAAAAACAATAATAGGCGTACAGCAAATCAAAAACGCTTGTTTGAACGACCATCAAAAAAGGCATTAACAACCAAGACCAGGGCCCTGCCCCAACTAACTTAGTTAATTATTTTGTGCTCTTATCCGCTTAATTAATAAGATAGTTACGACATCGACATGACAAAGGCTCCGTACATGAGCCATGTAAAATTACCCAACTTTCCATGCAGCTTACTTTGGCTTCATGTGAGGTTACCACGGCCTTCGTTTTCCTCGAATAATTTTTGGAAGGAAGGTAGAAGCAAATCTGTTTAAATTACCGTAATCCGCCCTCTCCTTCTGGTTCGACTGACTTACGTTGTATTATTTGGCGACGCAACATCAGTACTTCGGCGACGCAACTTAAATGCGCCCGCCTATTTGGCGACGCAACGTCGTCGGCGTAGCAACACTCCCTAGCAACATGCGTCACAGTATAAGCGCACATCATAGGCCTAGCCATAGGATGATGTAATGCCTCTCGATTTAACATTCAATTCTAGCTGTTGAAACTGCCAGAGGGAGGTGGACTGAGAATGGGGGAGATGGGGCAGGGGAAGGGCATTTTTTCTTTTTAAATTGAATTAAAAGCCATAGGATATCTACCCGATGATAAACGGGGGCAGCTAGTAATTATTAATAATCATAAATAAACATCAGATGCTTGGGCCCTAACGTTCAAGGCCGGGGCCCCAACGTCCAGAAAGTAACCGCTGCTAGAGATATTTATTTTTTAGTAAATTGGTTATATATCACCAGATCTGTACGCCTATTATTGTTTTTATATTTAAGTTGACATCTAAAAATAAAGGAGCATAAACAAAACCGATCATGAACCTAAGAAGAAGCTGTCCAGTGGAACTACTATTTAACTTTGGACTTTGGGGCCTGGGGACTTAGGGCCTAACATCCAAGCCCAGGGCCTTAACGTCGGCCCCAGGCCCTAATGCCCCAGGGCCCCATCATCCCCAGCCTGCATACTATGAGGATTTTCTTTTAATTTTGGTCAACAGATCGGTACAAGTGCGCAACTAATTTACATTAATTTGCTCACTGCTGCCATGACACTTAGGCCCCCTATTATAGTGGTGTCATCCTAGTGGTGTCCCCTAGTCTACTATACCAGAATAGTAAGCTTGGCTAAGTAAGGAAGGTTAAGAATAAGACCCAATCAACCCCAGTTTTTGTCCCGATCGTCCTGGCAATGTTTGTCCCAATCGACCCAATACCTCTAGGAATTAAGGCTAAGCTTATACTATAGACTATAAAGTTTCGTAGCAATATAGAACTATACCCACAGAATTATTTCTCAGTGAGAAAATTGCTGAGCAACTCAGCGAGTGCCAAAGGCGCGAAGCCCATTCAGGGGCAGATCTAGGGTCTAAAATGAGGGGGGGGGGGGGCGTCAAAGATAAAAAGGACACATCAGTCCTCCCATAAAAATGAGCCAGAGGGGCACAAAGGCATACAAGGGAGAGATCGTCAGAAAATGTTACTTTGATATACCAATTACTCATATCTGTTCAGTCTAATTTAGCAGAAGTTACCAGTGTGCAGCATAGTGAATTGGGAGACCAGAGACCGTCGGTCTCTGTCAAATTGTAACAGTGGAGACCAACATGATTTTACAGAGATCGAAAAAAGGGGGGACATTAATATGGTAAATAACATGCAGAAAATAAGATTGTCTAAGACAGGGCCAGGTAGACTGTTACCTCTACCTCTATTGTTTTAGAGGTACTGTTTTTGTAATACATGAGATACACTCAACGACAATTATACCATTATTTAATATAGATATAAAAACTGCTCTGATTAGTCAGAACCTGATGCAATGCCCAGAATAAGAAAAGTTAGACAAGATAATTTTATCACTTGTTCATTTCACTGGAGACAGTCGGACTCAGCCTAATATCAATATCGGAGACCGACACAAATTCAATGGAGACCTGGGTGTCGGTCTCTGGGTTATGTTGCACACTGAGTTACCAAATTTGTAGACCTGCCTAATGTGCATTTTTTGCAAATCTGACTGACTAGGGGGGTCCGGGGGCCTGCTCCCCCAGGAAATTTAGAAATTTACAGTGCCATTTGGCGCTTTTTGAAGCACAAAATACAGTATTTAATCACACATGAAAAGTGATCATTTTATTTCTATTATTTATTTTGACTTTCAAAAACTAGGGATGCAGTTTGCAAGGACCTAAGAAACACAAAACATACAACACACACTGGCAGTTGACCATGTATACAAATTGTAAGATGTGGAATTATTTTTAAAAATCAGTTGTGGCTACTGTTGCAAGTGATGTAGGGGTGAAGTAGGGTCTGGGGGCATGTTGCCCCCAAAAATTGTAAAACCTGTGAAGGAGTGAAATGGTGTATTCTGGGAGCATTTTTGGATCATAATTAGCCAGTTTCGTTTGTATTTAAAGATACAAAAAAATAATTAGGTGGAAAATCTCAAAGGCAAGTTTAACTAATTGATATAGAATCAAAATCTCCCTCAAAAGATGAAATCACATGTATCCAATGTCACATTGGATTACCAGATCAATGGGGGTTTGTCTGTACTTCCTGCAGACAATAGAACAAATGTAAGGCAGCATACTTTAATTTTCTCACAACTGCCCCCAAGTGATTTTCCATATGATGTATACTGTAAACGTATTATTTTCGCGCGGATACATTTTCGCGCACTAAGTACTTCACAAGGATTTAAATTGGCGTAGCAAGGAAGCCTCACACATTGTTTATGTAATAATTATAGGTTCGCGAAGGATTTAAAATCGCTAAAATAAATACTGCGCGAACATTAATACGTTTACAGTAAATGTAAAGCAAACATGAGAGGGGGAACTAATGTCAGAACAAACATGTGTGAGCCCCATACACCCAAATTAGGAAGTCATGAAAACAGCATTTATAAGTTCTTTTAACAGCCTTTTACAGCTGTTACCACAAGACACTTTTGGTTGTAATAGAAATTAAGGCACCTTTGGTTCTTAAAAAAGGTTTTGGGCTCTTCAAAAAGGGCACTTTGGGCTCTTCAAAAGGGCACTTAAAAAGATGTTGAGGGGTGGGGGTGGGGGGGTTAGGACGTCGCCGGACACAAGCCCCCCCCCCCCCCCCTTGGATCCGCCCCTGCCATTAGAGGCGGGGAGTTCTCCCCCCTGGAACATTTTGAAAACATACTCTTTAGATGGTACATTTGAGATGTTAACATAGTATACTACAGTTTTTAGTACATACTTTTTAATAAAGTTTTTAAGATCGGAATTCCTAGTATTTCCCCCCTCTGTAACGTCATATAAATTTTTATTTTAAATGCTGTGTTTTCTCTTTTAGCTTCAACATGACTTCCCAACTATCAAATTATGCTAAGAGGATGGCTCGCCTGAGTTCAAGAATATTTGGAGAAGTTGTGCGACCCACAGACCAGAAGTCCATGCGAGTTGTACAGATGTTCTCTGAAAAACCTATAGAAAAAAGACCAGAAGTAGTCAATTATTATCCCAAGCATCCCCAGATCAATTTTATGATGAGACAACTATGGAATTGGGGTTTATATAGGTATTTCCCTTTACTTACCATTCATCATTTTAACAACATCATTTTCATATCATTCAATCCCAAGAACCTTCAAACCCGTCATCTAAAAGTATATTGAAAAAGTTCAATGGCAAACGCCTCATATATATATTCATATAGGAGTTAGACAAAATCATAAAAAATAAAGTCAATGTGTCATGTACATAAAGAATCCCCGCAAAAATATATGTTTGCCTGTTGGTTTTTTTTTCAGGGATGAACACCTTGATTTTAAGTATGAAATGAAACGACTTCGGGCGCTGAGGGGCAAAGTCAAACCAAAGAAAGGAGAAGGCAAACGTGCGCTGAAGAGGAAATAATATTATAGTGCCGAAAGAATGTATGTTATTGCTTGAGAAACAGGCTAATCACTCTGCTATGGATGTCGCTGAATGGAAACGTCCTTCTTGAGTTCACAGCGATGCGCTTTTCTAGATGTACTACTTGGAATTATGTATATATATAATATATTAATAGACACATGACTGGATGTATGTGCTGCGGTATGAGTGTAAATAATAAAAATAAAAATTGTCTGGCATTGTGCTGTTGGTTATTCCAGGTGGTATAGTCCGAGAATGGCGACTCCCGTTTCATTTAGCTCAAGCAAGGTGCCCAAGTTGAGATTTCTACTTTAGCGTATTTAGTCGATTAATTCTCGCCAAACTCTCAAAATCTTACAGTGATTTGCAAAGGCAGGCGGTTGCTGATACATCTTATGCATATTTTCTGTTGACATTAAACGAGAAAGACGGGGTTTTCGAGGCTTGCAGGCAATACATTTCGTTTAGCATGTAAACGTTTTGTTCAAATACACTAGTCATATTAATCTGAAATCCTCTTCATAATAATGGTCTCATTAGATATTAAATTTATGGTATTTATTCTGACGTTTTTCCCCTTCTACTAACTTTGGTGAAGGTATATTTAGGCCTATACATGACCCAACATGCATTATTGGAAGTTAATAAAAACGAATTCTAAGTTGCTTTCATCAGACGGCAACTTACTTACGATTAAAAATAAATTCCCATTGTTATAGGATCAACTGAGATTGAATTCCTCATGTACCATATGCCACTTTCACAGGAAAAATATAAATTGCAACATTTAAGCCTGCTTTGTGATACGACTGTGTGTGAACCAGCTCAATATGCAGGGTTTGTCAAGTTATAATTATTACGGTAATATCTTTAAAACTATAACCATTCAAATGATGAGTATTGTTTAACAATCTTAACCAGCAGTTAACACTCCACAAACCCTCTTAGAGTTAGACCTACCCCATCTCCCACCTACCCAACCCATGGGCCTGGACTGGGTTGTCGGTCTTTACCACTAGATGTCAGGCCTATCGCGGAAAACAAATGTGACCGACCTTGACCTTTGACCTTGGGGAAGACATTTAACGAGGGGAGGATGTCGAGTCTTGTGGCTCTCAGAAAAATGATTAGATCTCGCCGTTAGATTCCGAATATTTGCAATGGCACATTTTAAGAAGGATTTGGAAGGTTTTAGCGCCTCCAGGACAGTGAAGATCGGGGCAACAGAGACCTTGGAAAACTACACTGTATGTATTTTATAGAATTTAGAAGTAGGCCTACCTAGGCTACATGACATGCAAATGTTTCTCGACTCACACCTCGCAATTTTTCGCGAAGCGAGTATCCTAGATCGGTATGTTATTGGCCTTTGTCAGAAGTTTTTTCCTAACTTTAATCGACATTTGAGAGGAACATCTTATGGTAGGGTTTATAAACCATACCCATTCACTCTAACGTTCCTGGTTCTATTTACACTACAGGCGATGATGTCATTGTTGTTCCGTAGTCGTAGACGTAGTATAATGATGTCAGTGCATGGTCACTATTTATAAGTTTATTAAGTCACGACTCACGCACCGAGAATTCTCTATAGGCCTATACTTTTTCTGGAAATTTTTGAACATTAACAAATTAATCTTCCTTTGTAAAAGGAAAATTGATTAAATGTTAAGTCCATATATATAGGCATAGAAATTAACATATTATCAACCTGCCTACTAATCCTATGGCTATGCCTATTGCAATGCCTACAAACATGTGACATAGCCATAGATCTAAGGGGACATAACGCTCGACGGGGTGGGGGTTGGGGGTGTCAGACCATGCGTTACGGTCCCATAGGTATAACATTGTTACGCAGTCGATTGTTTTCACTTGTTCAAGGTGCATGTTGCCTCTCAGTCTCATACATGTATATAAATGTTATACTATAATTACAATCACGGAATTTGAAATTATTACCCTTCAACTGGCTTCATCTCTTGGTTGAAGCCGGGGACCATGCACACCATATTATTCTTTTGTAATAAGTGTTAAAAAATAATTCAATACTTTTGACTCTTTTACTCTACAGAAAGAGTGAGCTAGGTTAACCAAAGTCAGAAATGTAGGCCTACTTGTGGATCTAATTGTGACAAAACTATTGATAGTTCAATCACTGAAACTCCTATTTTGTAGTGGTAGGCCTACTGCCTATAATGGTTATACTGTCGAGGTTTTAGCAATAACTATATATGAAATAAATAGTAAAACATTTGACGATCCTGCATGTATTCAGTTTTTAACACCTTGACTATTCTGATGCTTACCCTACTAGTGTGTTTGTTGTTTATACACCTCATAATTAATTATACGTTTTTTTTATCGATTTATTTCGTCAATGATTTAATGCAAAATTTTAATATCATATTGCAGGTCTACATTATAGAAGTTCGAGTCGGCCCATATTGTTGGACGGTGAGACATAGATATAGTGAATTTTTCGATCTTCACGAAAAGGTGAGCTTAGATTTAATAACCAGATGTCTTTCTAACTTTAGTGAACTAATTTTTGAAAAATAAATATATATTCGTGTTTAATTCATGAATTAATCGTAGGTAATTTCATGAGTTCAGTAATTTTATTCTAATATATTTGATCGTATTTTAGGATGTATCCTACAGAGTTTATTTCTTCCACCTTTTCAGCTGGTAGCCCAATATAAACTCGATAAAAACCTTCTTCCACCAAAGAAAATATTCGGTAATCAATCCGACAGTTTCATCCGGAAAAGACAGGGAGAATTAGAAGTTTATTTGCAAACGATTCTCCACCATTTATCAGGGATTCCTTCCCAGATTTCAAGTTTTCTACACTTTCAAAAATATGTAAGTACAAGCTAAAGCGATTAAAACAGTTCATTTACTACCACAACTATGTTCATCTCGGAGAATCTTATTGAAAAAGAAATCGAAACTACTTGAAGTATGTACTTACTATATGAACTGATCTGTACTATTTCTATTCATAAACTGCATCTCATATATTTATGTTTAATACTTTTGTCCGTTCATGTATCATCAACTCACAAATTGCCATTGCACGTCTTTAACTTTTACTACTTAGCATATAATATTCAGGGATGCCAGTCTTCCATGAATTAATGGATTTCCATTATGTCCATACTTCCAAAAATATTCATAATCTCCATAACATTAACCAGTTTTCTTCTCCATTAAATCCTATATTTTCATTTTTATATCATAATACATAATGTATTTTAGCATTGTTGAATATCTACCCAGTCCAAGTAAGGCCAGAAACAGGCAGCAAGTGCCAACGCTTTTGGTCACCCTGTCCCTTTCGGGAGTGGGGTATAGGCGGCAGGCCTTGTTCCATTAAAGGCTGGGGTCCTCCCCGAGCTGTGTTCCATGTGTATTCTTTAATGGAAGATTAGACCGCTGGTTTGCCCCTGAGTAAGCTACGGTGCACCGCACCGCACCACAGCTGGGAGGTAATCCAAATAGACCCATTCTCCCAACTCACTGGGACTATAGGTCATGGGTGTCATATGGCCCAGTGATGTTTAGATACATGTAAATACTTGATATTCATTTAGCAATTAACATTCATAATTCCATCCAAATGCACCATTTCAAGAGTGTTGTCAAAGTTTTCCGTCATATGGGCTTGGATACCCTAGTTCCATTATTTTTTCAATCCCTGACTGGCATCCCTGATATATATACCTACATGTAACACTTATTTACACAGGAAATACATGGGTTAACTCAGTCATTGGCGGAGGAACTCTATCACAAAGGTAAGGCTCTTTCTACATCGATAAAACCAGGATCTATGAAATAAAATGGGTTACATGATAATCTATTATTCATTTAATCCACCCCCAAAAATTAATACTAAAAGCAGTGATTTCAAGTTTGGACAACTGTTTTGTTGTTATAGAATTCATATTTATAACTGACGTATAAACCAACTTTTGTGCATAAAGTGGCCCGATATCCAGTTTCTTATCGAGATACCTATCGATTTAAAGCACCTTTAAAATGTTTTCATTATTTTAGCATAGGACCTTTGAAAGTAGACCATCTAGCTATTCAAGCCCATCGCACTACCTATGAATATAAATTCACAGTAATGAGTAAAAGCGACCGTTCTGGATATTAATGTACTTTGATTCGTTACCGACGATTAGGTCAAATGTCTGCATTGGTAATTTATTTTCAGGTGATATGATTCTAGAAGCCAGTGAAACATTTCATGTGACACCCCTGCAGTTACATGCTATCTCTGAGCGCCTAAAACTGGCAGAACCTACATGCGGTACGAGATAACATTCAGTTTTCAATTCCTATTTATTTGCATTCGCTTAAATGCTTAACACGGTTACTCTATTCAAAAGAGTTGAATGATGACCCCAGCATGAAATAAAACTGTTCAAATGATTACCTTTACAGCCATATTCTGCCAATAATTTGTTTCATTTTTGTTTCTGTGAGATTTATTTGAAAATCACCATAGTCTTCAATGCTACATTTTTATACTTTATCTTAATATGATAATCATGAGATGTGTTCCTTTTGGGGACGAAAATTACAAAATCACTTACTACTGTTTGCAGAAAAGCCATATGGAGGTAACAATTTCAAAACATTTGCCTTGGAACATGATATTCACCTAAGTAATCAATAATAAAATGATAAGACGGTTTGCTACTCTTGCTTTTAATTGAAGGATAATTCCCAAGTCGTCGTTTTGAGGAATCTACCTCGGTGTTCGCTAATATAATTATCATAAGAGTCCTACATGTAATACTAGGCAGCGTATGAAATACGTCCATGGAGAACAATACGTATTTACATTTGAACTTTTGGTATATTTATTAAATGTCTTGACCTTGAAATGAATTTTTAAGAAAGTAGAAAAATATGACGATTGACAAATTCTAAAATGATGGCAGGTTTAGCTCGTATTTGTTTTTATCTGATTAAGATTTCGTTCTTGATGAAGGCAACGGCGAACTAGTTATCCGACTTTTAAACCCAGTCCCCTGCAAATGCCAAAATGGATAGATCTATAAATATACATGATTATTCTCAACGAATATTTTTCCCCTAGGGATTTTTATGTTTATTAATTCAATTTTGCTTACTAGATGTAAAGATGACAATTTTCATTTTACAATCATTTCTTTTCGGGACTATCACTAAAAGATAGTTCACAAGAGTGATTAGCATGCATTATTGTTTATTGTGTAACCGTTCAGTTCTTGGTAATTGTTGGCTAGTAAGCGTTTTGTTACGCTATATTAAGTGTGCAATATTTAGCGTAAGATTTCCTTTTCCTATTCAAATATTCGAATTTTCATACATCCCCCCCCCCCCCCAATTACAATGAATTTTATACCTTTGTCCTCGAAAAAGAACTTTTCCATTCCCTGTGGGAAAATATCGTGGTCTCTGGTCTATACATTTTTGTTATGCTTTGCTCACAGAAGAAGGCGATCAGACGAAGGATCTCGGTCATGTTCTTGATTTTGTTACTAGGCTGCGGTACCTGAAGGTAAATGACATTACTCACGTAGCCCCATTTTCACATTTACGTGTTTGAACGACGAATCGGCACATCGATTCCGCATCGAACGATAAAATACTCCGTCCCCGGTTCTTTCATGTCTTATTCGCACAAGAACATTTTGTTGAGTTAAGTTACTCAGCCACAGTTATTTCCATTGGCATGATCTCACAATCGATCAGCTAGAAAGACGAGAACCAGCGAACCCATTGGTCTTCAGGCTGCTTATGTAGATATCTAACGAAGCCGTCTACACTTATATGTGGGTTGTCTAGCCCACCATATTATATATATTTAGCTTTCTTTATTGACTATCCGTAGTGTTCTGACTGACTCTTGTCGTTTACAGATTATTGGAAGTAATCATCGGGTTGGTTCTAGTAACATGGTGATGAACGAACTCAAGTACGACATGCTTTGCTTCAAAAATCTTGAATCCTTGGAGGTAATGACCCGTTTCATTTTCTCTCATCCGGCCGACATTTCCTGAGCTGCCTATTGCTCTTTCTATCGTGCAGTTATCATACATATCGTATATCTCATTGTAGAACTGTTTTCTATATTTTGCATCACTCAGCTTAAGATTATCCGTATTTTTTGAATTTGTTATTTATAGCTTCAGGAATGCAACTGTGAGAATATGACGGAGGTTGATCATATAAAAAAGACACTGAAAAAGCTGAACATTCATAAATCAATTAAGGCAATAAAAGTAAGTAACTTTTAGGGTATGTCTTGAATCAGGTATTTTGCAGGAGACTTATATCAAGCCTGTGTGATTATTTCATTGATGCCCATTTCCTGTTGTTAACGTTTCTATACACCAGATGATTCAGATTCCTAAATAATATTTCTTATAGGATATCATGATGCTAGGGGTTGGCCATGGAGCATGGTTGGGTGGAGAGGAAGAAGCCTTACTGATCCCTGCTTGGGCAGCTCTCACATCGGTTGACTTTAGCCACAATAACCTTGCATCTATTGACGAATCTGTGGTAAGTGTACTTAAAGAGAACAACATCAGGCGTGTGCTATTTGATAGATAAATAGGTTAAGATTTATCATTTACGATTTTCTTCCAGGATGATTTTTATGGTCTTTTGATGATCAGCCCTATAGGCTATCCTCTAGCCTGGCTTCATACGAAACATACCTCAAGAACTCTACCCTGACCGATAGTATATCGATCATATCACTTTCCCCCAGCAAGTGGCTCTCATATGAAATACATTGTTAAAATATTTATTGCAGAAAATGATGCCGCGTGTGGAGTTTCTAGACCTCAGTGACAACGAACTTGAAGATGTGCATCATCTACAACACCTTACCGAATTAACTAGTGTGGACTTGAGTAATAATAATATTCATATTCTCAACTCCTTACACACAAAACTGGGCAATATAAAGTCCCTTTGTTTAGCAGGTAACCGGCTTGAGAGTTTACTAGGGTTTTCTAAACTCTACTCATTGGAAAGTTTAGACGTCAGTGGCAACGATATATCCCAGGTAAGTGAAGGCTGTTGGAAAACAAAACCATTTTTTCAAAATTAATAATTAGGTATTAGGTATTACTTTGCTTTTCATTTTTTCTCGTACAGATTATAGCAATGAGAAAATAGATTTGGGTTTTATTTTATAACTGAACATTCAGCAACTTCGTTGCAGGTGCTTGAAGTTCGACATATTAGCAGTCTTCCGTGTCTTGAGAATTTGGTTCTTACTAGCAATCCGGTTACCAATGTGGTCGATTACCGTACGAAAATATTGGAACTATTCGGTGGTAGAGCCACAGAGGTAAATATTTTCTGTTCCTAATAATAACATGTCCTCTTGGATTACATTACCTATCACCATTCTATAATGTTCTACTCCTCTCTTTGTCTGGTCCTGGGTAAGACCATAAAGTGCCTTTCTGTCTATTTTTCTCTGCCTCTTTCTCCCTTCTTCTCTATGTCTATTTCCTGGGTAAGATCATAAACTGCCTCCCTCTCAGCCCTCCCGCCCTTGATATAACCTTCAATGTGTTGATAAGGGCGTAAAGCAACCAATCTCACTCACTCACTCCTCTCTTTGTCTGACTTCTATGCGTATGAGTACAATAGATGATAATGCACTTGGGTGACGGCAAATAAGTTATATACAAAATTGTCTCCCTGTATTCCAGGTTTGCCTGGATGGCCAAAAACCAAGTCAGAAAGAGTTAGACACGGTCGCTATATTGTTAGCAATTCAAAAATCAAAAGAAACAAAAGAGAGAGCAAGAAAACATGCTGCAAAAAAGGTGAGTTATAGGGTTTTGGTTTTACAGACCTGGGTACCTTAATTATCAAACGGAGACAGTATTTATTTTCTTTGGCTTCAAGCATATGGAACTATCTATATATATTTGGTATTTGTTCTTGTGTTTAGATTAATTCTATGCATGAACATAGAAAGCGCCTACGTATTTACCAATCATGTTATACATTTACTACCCTTCATTAATATAATTATATTCGATTTATTCCTCAGCCTGCTGTTGAAGCGCACATTACAGATTCTACCCCCGGTGCCCATGGAAACACTACTGGCGTCGACTCTTCAGCCTCAGGTAATCGTGTATGTATCTTAATGATCCCCTACATTTAAAATGCCTTCTCGTCGATTAAACGATCTACTAGCCACAAAATCAATAAAGAACTAATTAAGACCATCGGATGTTGCATAATGGAAACATGACGAGACTAGATACATTAGGAATGGCTAAGATGGTAATGAATCAGAATGGGCTTGTATCCTAGGGAAAGAACTGATTGGCTTTCGTGATTTTCCAGTGGGGCCGAGATACATAAGTGAACCATTGCACTAACATGTGCCGCCTTACTTATCATAGACCATCATTTTAGATACCGGCTTGCTCCGGGGTGTAAACCTTGGGCAAGGCTTATATATTATGTTTCATTAAATTATACCTTGCCCCTGAAAATCTTACCATCCGATTACAAATGCATCTTGCTTGCTGATTTAAAGAAAGCACATGTAAATATTAATTACCCAGGAATAAGCGATAGTTATCCTATTACATTCATGATTCGTTTGATGTTTTACCAAATAGGGCCCGATGAAGTATTTAGTCGCAATACTTGCTTCTAGGCGTAAATCCACTAGCAAAGTAGATCCATACCTTTGGTTTAAGGTGATATGCTTGATTCTAGCTGAAGTACAAAGGCATTAATTTTAGTAGACCAACACAAAATAATAGCACTACTTGTGACGAACTCTACACATTAGTACCCTATGGGCTCGTGCTTATTCTTCGTGAGAGTTGATTGATTGATTGATAAACGTTTATTGATTTAAATGTATGGGTACCTTTCTGCTTTACAGCAACTTTTCTTTGGGGTCTTGGTGTGCGCCTGTACGACTCTAGTCATGAAGCATTGAACATTCATGTATATGTATCTTTAGTTATTAGAATGGATTAATAGGCATTGGACATCTTAGTCATTAGAATGGACATAACATACTCGACAGTATGCGTTCTCCTCATGACTAATTGACAGCTAATCACATTCCTATGGGAATACTATTTCCAAGGTAGCGATGTAATAATAGGTATTACAGATTTTTATTAAGCATTTAATACGCATTGAACTGGGAACAACGTACCTAGGGTGAATTATGCACAAAGCATATTTCTCTAGTGAGTTACGTGTGGTAGTCATGGCAACCAATGCGTTTTTACCAAGTTTTAGGTCCGAAATTCAACTTTAAATCTAAAAAATGTTTTATGTTTATATCATTAAACGCGTATATAATAAATTAGTTAACTAGCTCGTTGGTTTCAGTCACTTAGAATATTGCACTCGTTGCTACGCAACTCGTGCAATATTCAAGCTCCTTCAACCAACGTTAGTTAACCTGCATTTATTCAAATATGTGTGGCGTGGTACTCTACGATATGGAATGTGCACACTGTTGATAAGATTCCTCCTGTACAGTCCGCGGTCATATTTACTGATATCTCGGTCGAGTAGATCCGCCCCCGACCAAAGATTAAATTTATAGCGTCAAAGCAGTTAAGTAGTCATATAAAGCCTCACGGTGACCCACTACTGATATGATATAACCTGAAGACATGATCGTGGATGCGAGTTTACAATTTTACATTCACTAAGCGCGCCTCGCATCGTGGCTTAATGAATGTATTGAATTGACCAAATGTAACATGCCTTTTGCATACATATCCTGCATGGGCTATTTATACTATCGAATAAACAAATACGAAAAAGCTCCTTTCATAGAGATTTGGGTTATTTTAGACGTTTGCCTAACTCTTTTCACTTACTTACTATAGTCTATGCTGCTTTGTTCATGGACTTTGGCACTTTCTAAAAAAATATTTCAGCGCCGTTAATAACACTAAGCCTGTATTAATATATAACCTAGTGTATGGGAATACAACCACTCTTCTCCTCACAATTGTTTGCTTTGTTTCCTTATCTGCTTCCAGTGCTAGCTCCGCGCTGCACAGCTCTTAACTCTCATCCTCACTCCGCCAGCTCTCCATCTCACCCCACACTGTCCCCACTCAGTCTGCAATGCCACACATCTGCTGCCGCCGCTCCCACTACCACCACCAAGACTTTCCCCCACGATCCTGAACTCTTCCGCATGCGGGTGGAGGCTATCCGGGAGCAGGGTGGCGCAGCTTGGCTCACCCTCCTCAACGCCATGACAACTCACCATGGCAACGCGTCACCACGTGAACAGGTGTGATGTACTTCCCCTTGAAATTATCATTCCCATAGTAACGTCTATGAACTGGTTGGTGGTGTCCCGAAATAAAGGAAAGTACATCTATGAAATACCCACTCCGAAAGTTACTGGCCCGGGGGGTTTCTCTGAAATAAAGATGTTAATAAAGGTTGTGCAATATATTTCAATTTAACATCATGACTTACGTGTGCATAAGGTCTAACAAAAAGAATAATTTTACTTGTCTTGTAACCATCTGGTTTTGGTTCTGTTCATGTAACTATGCTTGTTTTTAGAGTTTTAGAAAGGTACTAACACCGCAAGTTTTCTAACAAATTACGCACATTATGCACTAACGGGCTGTTCTGGTGACGGGGAGATATTAGATCTGATGTTCATATGTACCTAAGTGATGCGTCATAATAATTTTAGCAGTCCAAATCTAATGTACACTTTATCTTCCTTAGCGGTCCCCTGAGAACACTCCTCGAGCTCACTCTGAAAGGCATCGAAGTCGTAACCATCACCAGAAACGAGTATCTACCGAGGAAAGCAGGTATATTTTTTCTCCAGTCCTTGACTAAATTATTTTGAATAATCTCAAAATATGCATAATGTTTCAGCAGTGTAAAAATGTTAGCGGGGTGAGGAATGAGAAATCTCTTTCGCTTATTCCCAACTAAATTACGAGTCTCCCACAATTATTGCTATATATTTAAAAAATGTTTTATCTTTCTTCAGCACGGATGGTGAAAGTGATACCTGCTCAATAATATCCACTGAGAATTTGGGCTTCATGCTACCAGAAACTCTGCCCGGCAAAAATGATTCCAACTTCACATCTTTCCTGCAGGGTACAATCCCTAACACATCAGCCCTCTCCCATCAGATGCGGCAGGGCGAAGAAAGTCGCAAGCGAGAGGAGAGAGCTGTGCATGTTATGTGGTGCTCTGCTTTATGTTACACTGACCCTTACAAGGAGAGACCTGCTTGCATCTATATCACCACTGAAAACCTCCATGTACTTTTTGTTAGCGCCCTTAGGGGTTCCTCGGGCTGGCCTGAGCTGTCCCTCGTATACTCGATGCCCCTTTGTAAAATTCAACAAATTGTCATTGGCTTTGAAGAAGTTTATCTCCGACTTGAGGAGGCTTTTGTTGGACCCCAGGGCACGATTACTTTCATCACTAACAGCCCGCACAAAACAAGGGTCTTCATGGACAATTTGAAAATGGCCATCCGAAGGGCAAACTCCGAGGGTGAACAAGGAGATGATCCCCATGTTGTTTGGAATGGAGAAAGTGAGATGAACCTCAAGGCAGTATTGAACCGAGTTGAATGTCTACCCAATGTTTCTGACGTCCCCCTTATCCTCTACTTACTAGTCCACACTTTAGACGTGGGCAGCGATAGACAGAACTATTGTACACATTCCCTGGTTATCACTTCGAAATACCTGTATATTTTACGTGAAGATTACATCTTGTGGCCCCAGCCTACCTATGGAATAGGACCTGCGACTCGTCCACAATTCGAGGTCATTCATAGCTATCCAATCTCTGGCAGGATATCTGGAATACAAATGTATGACTCGGACACACTATGCCAGACCACTGAGACGTTACCCGAAAACTTCCTCGCCACCGGTAGCAGTGTCAGTATCATGAGCAACTTCATTGGGTTCGGCGTGAAGCTCGTGTTTGAGATGGGGCTGCAGCAAGGCCCGAAAGAACTTGACATCCGCGTTCCAACTTCTGGAATGCGAGACAAGTTCCTCGCTACGTTAACTCAAGTGCGGCGCGACCTCAGTGAAAGGTCTCCCAGTCCACCGAAGGGGAAATCACACAAGCTGAAGACTAAAGATTTATCCGAAGACAGTCGTTCAGATTCATCATCATCCAGAGGGAGTGGAAGCAGTATGGAAGCCCAGCGTTCCCGCAGTCCGGGCAATCTGATACCCATGACAAACTCAGAGACAACATTGGACCAAGAGCACCACAAAATATCCCAAGTTCAAACACAAAACACTGACTTAAACGCTAACAAAAGCAGCAACATTCTAGATGAGAAAAACATCGAAGCGCTTCTCCAAGTTACTCTGACTAACCCTCCGGATGAGCCAGACCACCTAGAACCTAGTCCCTCAGTGGCTAGTGCCTCAGAGAGTTCTCACTTGACGATGGAAACCTTGTCACCCACCCAAAACCTCGATACCAGGAAAAGAAGCCCTCCGCTGACACCCACCTCATTAGCAGTACTCTACCCAACAATGGACTTGCTGGACCACTTGACCTCGTGTAACGAGCAACTCAAGCTGCTTCAGCCTCTCTCTGACAGCATGCGACACCTAGCGGCCATGACTGGTGAGGAGCTGCTCAACTATTTCCACAGCCAGGTGGCGCTGATCGGTGGGGGCGCCGAGGAGTTGTCTCATGTGTTGTGGACTATGGCCACACCCTACACTTCGTGCAGACAAGAGCTTGCTACCTGCGTTCTCCTCAGTACAAAGGCTATATACTTCCTATCGGACGATTCTCCAAAGCGGCCCAGGATACAGCTACCAGCTTGGCGTACCCACACTCGCAACAAGTCTGATTCACTCCTATCTCGACCTCGGCTCGACCACAGCGTTCACCACAGTTCAGGAATCCTTCTCTCCGGTGACCCTTGTTCCACTGGACAGCCTCCCAAACAGAGAGTCAAAGTCTACTTCACCCTGTCCCTGAAAGAGTTGCGTCAAGTTAACATCGGAATGTTTGACCAAAGCTTTCGACTGGCGGGAGAGGATGGCTCCAAAGTATACACTTGTATCACCCGAGATAATGTTCTCACTGAATCGTTCGTGAAGCGCCTGATGACTGCCTTGGCCTCTGTCATACCATCGCCCTCCCCAGATGTTACCTCCAGCGACTCTGAACCTGACGTCTATAAGATGTTCGCGCGGAACACCTCGCGATCAGAGAGCTTGGAATACATCCACCCCAGCCGAGTTAAATTCGTCTATCCGAGCGAAGATGCTGTCAGCGATGTGACCTATCTCATGGTTGAAACTGTAAAAGGAAAGAAACCTAAGCCTGAAGATGTGAAGATCCTCTTTTTCCTTCTATTGTTCCAAATGGACACCCCGGCCAAGGATGGGGCTGAAAAAGAGATTGAATTTTCCAAGAACAAACCCAGGACTCTTATCGTGACTAACAGCCACGTTTGTCTAGCCATAGAGGATCATGTCAGTTACCCATTGCCTGACTTTGTCAAAGGCCTTCCGGAACATCCTAATTTCGAAGTGACGGAGGCACGTCACATAGAATTCTTACGTCGCATTGTTACGAATGACTTTACGTCGCACGACCTCACCTTGGTGTTTGCTGATGAGACGGAAGAAATCGTGGTAGATTTGAGTCGTGAACATTATACACCAGAAGGAGGAGGTGTGCTCGCCTCGACCCCAGCCCCGGAGATACGCCTCACCCTCGTCATACAGAACATGAAGGACAGAGACCGCCTCCTCAAACTTCTGTCCCGCCAGTGGAGTGAGTTCCACGACGGCGAGGAGCTTTCTGTACAAGTCAGTGCATAAAGGGGGCAGTTCTTTGGTGTTTTATTACATGTTTAACCTAGGACTAGATCACCGCAATGGTGGTCTTCCTCTAGTACCTCGGGGGAGGAGGTGAAAATTGTAGCCACGACCGGTTTCGACTCGCAACAAGTTACTCATGCCACTGGGCCGACCCAGCGCTTATTCCACTTATTTGATTCAGCATAATATTAGTCAAATATTCAAAAGTTGTATTTGCCCCAGTCAGGCCCAGTGCAAGAACCGCCATTAAAGCAAATCAATTTAACTAGGACTATTGGTAAGATTGAAACAAATTCTTTTTTATTTTCATGTAACCTGAACTTTTAGTCGAATTTGTTGGGAGGGGCGGGGGGGGGGGGGGGGGGGGGCTGCCAACCGTTTGAAATTCCAATTGTTGAGTAGGATACTTCCGTTGAAAAGAGAGGGCTGTGGATTGGATGTTACACTTTTTTTATTGGACCTTAACTGGTTTTAGTCGAATTTGTTCAAGTCGTTGGCTGGTATTATGTGTCCTGGATATCGAAATTATGATTTTAAGTTTATGAATACGTATATGATTTTATTGAGCTGAACCTCCTCACTCGAACACTGCCGTGACTTCTGGCTATTGCCCGGGTGCGTGTGCTCCTATCGCTTTAAGTTTGTTGAATAAGTTGGGACGAAGGCACTAGGCTAGGCTTTTTGATTCGTGGATTGGAATCACCTAGCTTTATACTCCCTGAGGAAGGGCGAATACCCTAATTATATGAAGGTAATACATTAGTTTTCAAACATGAAGAAGATGCGCATGGCCATGATAAAGACTTGTGTAGGGTTGTGACTTCCAACCTCTGCTTAGATTTCCTCTTATAATGCATGTGAATAAGCACTATTGACAAAGCATTGCGGTACCTAACGTTTGTCTTCGTTGAGGTCAATCTTGTACATATAGCTTCGTTAAAATGCTCTATTTTCCTAAGTAAAACGGAGTTAAGATTATTTCAAACTAATGTGATATAATTATTACACTCATAGGATGTTATTCTTCATCGATGATCTTCATAATTGTTTCAGTGGCTTAGCAAATCAAGACATCAAATTGATCAGTACTCATGTACACGATCAATATATAGATCACAACATGGAATGCTTGCGTACCAATCCCCAAATACGAACATTTGGTTGATACTTTGTCTAATTATCAACTTGGCCAGTACAGATCCTGATGAGCTGGTTGTTTACATGTTTCTTCTGCAAAGTGTAGACAAATTTAGAAACGAAGCATTGCAACGAAAGCCGGAACTCAGATTCCCCTACATATCTTCGGCCCTAAATGTTATTTGTTGACTGTATATAAAGTAAGTGAGAAGGCGGCGCACACGTTGACCGGTTCTGTGACTTTGAAAAAGATTGAACTGGGATGAAACATGTAATCTGGACCAAGCCAGGATTTACTTGTTCGTATCATACTCCACGACGATTTTGCTGACTTTCCTATTATGTTTTAAAGAGGCATCTGTCATTTAATTGTAATGGAAAGTACTTGTGTGTGTAAAAATGTGATACTGTGAAATTATTTAGTAAAGTTTAAGTTGACAGGACTTTCTACAATATTCCTAGTGATTACGATTAACACGGGATCATATGTGTGATGTATCTTATAAAATATTTGTTACTAAGGTATTTGTCATATTGATAAGTTGGGACCTGATTTTCTTGGAAATTTAACCGCTGAAATTTAAATGCCTTTACAGTATTTGATCATATTTTAGGGTTATTCAGATTTTGTATGCTGACCAACCTTAACTTAGGAGATTATTTAATACTATCGACTTATTTTGTTCAGAGTCAACTTGATAATGCTTTTCTAAATTTGTTTGTATCTCGTCTCTTACACGTATAGTAATATTTTGAAACCAAAACAAATGCTCAAAATAAAATCATGTACATGCTTGGTATAACATTCTATCGGATAAAGAATGTTGGTGGTTAAGTTGTGTGGATCTAGCATACGTAGAATGAAGACACCTAGAAACTCAATGAGAAGGTATATATGCATATATATGCGCAGAACAAGTTCATCAATCGTGCCAAGAGTAGTTTGTAGACATTCCTTGTTTATAACGATTAGTATATACCGGTATCCATATGATCCAGCCACTAGTAAGTTTTGTTGAAATTTGTATCTATTGTCGGGACGCAGTGCAATGTTGTGGCTATATATTTTCCATGTATTCACACAAATGTATTGAACAAATTCAGCATCATGGTATGAAATACTCAATGTTATGTTATGATTCAAAGAAATGTAAACTACTTGATACAATGATAGTTTTCATCTATTCTCCTTGGCTGATCAAACAAGAATTTTGCCACATGTTATGAGCTCATATTGTTGCTTGTAGTAGTTTTTTGACTGGTGTATTTGAATAAAAGTACGAATTTCTACCTTTTTTACCATTAACATTATGTTTTTGTGCGAATACTTTACCAGAAGATGGCACCAAAACGTACGAGACGCTTATCATGAATTGATAATAAAAGTTTGATATGCTACCACCAGAGATTACGTGGTATTGGATGTGCAACATAGCTGTATCCATAAGCCGAGACTAGAGGGTTTTGTGGTGGAAGGTTTCTTTTTTTAAGACAGGCGTGGGCTACATAGTAGCTCGAGGTGGCCATCGGGTGCGGGGGACTTAAAAAAAACTGTTCTGTTGTTTACTTGTCTAAAATTACATAACAGATGGAATAATGGATTCGGACATTCCTAATTCGTTCTATTAGTCTGATATGAGGCGCATTTAGTTACACGCAGACAATATCTATTTTTTTCGCACAGACAATGTGATTTTCAAAGATACTTCAAAATCGTGTTGAGTTTTTTGTTGTTTTTTTTCAAATCAAAATCGTGTTGCATCGGGAGATGAGGCTTGCAGCCGGACTAGTTCCAACACATTCTCAATAATATGTTTAGTGTCGTTAAAATCGAAATTTATTGCATTGTGGATAATTGCGTAAGTTATTCAGATACGAATTATTGCCTTAGAAATGTGTTGTCATCAGAAAAAGGCGCCAATGACAGAAAAAGAATCAAGCAAACACTCAATCAATGCATCACGTAAAACGTTTAATCAAATGATATAAAAATACATTGTGTAAAATCTATTTGAACTACACTGAACAAAAAAGCAAGATCAACTTGTTTCGTCTTTTCATCGTCATCATCGTGGGGTCCAATAGGTCATGTTCACCATATCTTCACCGATAATAATAAGTAATGTATTAAATGCTACACTACATTTTGCACTGCCACATTGCCGTGTTGGATGAGGATGCGTATCACTAACATTTCCGTGTTTTAAAAAAATCAAATGGCAAGAGGAACTTGCATCTGCAGTTATTCTAAACCTCCAAGGTTCTGGTGGGGACGAGACAAAATGTTAATTACCATCGGACTTAATTAGAATGATGAAGCTAGTTCAAATATAATGGCATGGGGGTTTCGTTAGAAAATGAAAGTTTTGATTCAAGGGCCAACCGGACTCTTGACTGGGCCTAAAAATCACTGGAGTCATTTTGAGGTTCCTGATCAATTTGATCTAATTTCAGCCAAAATGTGCGTTCATATGCATTTGATAATCCGAGCAAATCGGAGTGACAATTTGGATCACGTCTTTAATTCTTTTAAGAATAAAACAATGCGGGTGAATAATACCTTCTGTATTGCTAAAAGCCCCTGAGGAATAAAGCTAATAAGTACTTCGTGGAATACGGCCTACTTTTACTTTGGCATAAAGCGGAATTTCACCTATGAAGTTGAATTCAATCAAATCTTTACCGAGTCCTATGGTTAGCCATTGCTACAAGTTAACACCTTGATCCTTTTAAATGTTTGAAGAACGAGCTCCATCAGACCTCATCCGAATCAAACTTTTGCTTTTCAGTTACATCAAATGTAAATGTACAATGCAGCGTATGAATACAATTGTTCCAGAGAAAAGACTTTCCGAGTTAAGACAAACATCATTTCCATGTATGTTGGACCTGACAGAGTGTCCATAACCATGTAATACAAGTACACAACACAAAGCCACAAGGACAACTCCAACAAACTCGAGTAAAAAACGCTGGAAATACCTTACTTTCATATTCGTTTTACAATAGATTAGTTTGGAGGGGTAACGGTCCATTACCACCACCCACCAGCGCCAATTCTTGTACCCAAAGGTTTACATTGTATGCTACTAAACAACAGCGCTATTACAACCGCACAAATTTAGCAACAGAACCACTATAGAAGAGTAGTGTACCAAGAAATCAGAATATTCGTAATATCGCTAAATTAACGCTTTTTGTAAAGGAACATTACGGCGATAATTTGGTTTGTAACTAAATTCGCCAAATTGAATAACCAAAAGTAAAAAGAATGTAAAAGCACAGATGATGTAGAACCGGGAAAACACTCAGTGTTAGTCTGTAGGATCAAGAAGGAAACTTCGTATAGAATAGCTAAATCGTATTCAGAATACTAATCATTTGGAAGAGAAAAGTATAAAACATTTAATTTGCCCCAAAACTATCAATAAAGTCCTATTTACTGGTTAGAATGAGTGATAACTTATATAAGTGATAAAAATACATCATACCTACAAAAACAAAAAAAAACAATTGAGAAGATAAAACAGCATCTTATACCCGAAAGCAATAAGACACGCAGAGATATGTAAGAGAACAAGTTTCACGAGATATATCATCAGCAAACATAACATAAGTGACATCGTGAGAGAAACCTCTTTAAATGGCATTGAGATTTTCAACAAAGTCAATCAGTTGTACACATTCATTAGTAAATATGGTTTTGTAGCCACGCACCAAATACTACTCCGTTCCTGAGCAGATCTGATGTCTAACAATTATTATCTCATCAAGCAATGTATAACGCGAGCATACAAGGCAGCTATCAAAACGGCTGCAATAGGTACCGGTCCAATATATACGGTGCAATATCGTCAAGTCGAACGACTCGAAACAAGGTACAGACTAGAATGATTATAACGTTAGACTTAAATAGTGTATAGTCTAACGTTTCATAATATATTATACACTCCCAAAGGAACAATGTTTATCAAGTTTGCATGAGATTTTTCCTATTCCTGGTTTTTGTTGCACAACTTCCTTTTACATCTACTGAGTGAGATTTTAGCTAGGTTCATATATCCAGAGTATTAGGTGATGTCCGAAAACAGGATGATATACACACATATAAAAACCTGCTTCTAATCACTTCTATATATCTACGTTATATTGATCCAAGGGAAATGGAAAGCTGGAATAGTCCTAAAAAATTAGTTTAAATAGAGTAAGTTTGAAATTTCAGTACGGTACTTAAAGATGCGACCTTATTATATACTGATCTTCAATCTAATAGGCATAACCATCCATATTATCATTATTGAATTTAAATTAAATATCAATCCAACAGCTTATGTCAAATCTGAAACCATGTAGCCATATATCCCATTTCAAAATTTAAATATTGAATTGACACCCATATTATGGTAAAATTAATGAATACATCACAAATAATGTAGCAGTCGATCAAATACCCCACTCAAAAAAGGGATCTTCCCTTCGTAAATGGCTTCATATCACTCTCCATGCAAAATATATTCTACCGTACTTAGTTTGCCTTAGAACCCTATAAATGGGACTTGGATGCGTATAACGCAACAGAGGTATGGCCTCGAGTCCTCAAGGACAAGGGCAGTTAAATGTCATTTGCATTTTCTTAATCTATTATTCAGAGATTAACAGTCATTCGCACTCAATGAATTTCTTTCTTAAAGTGTTAACATAAGTGCGAAGAAAACTGAAATCCGGAACGAATCGGTTTACTACCTACGTGTACTAATAACAATACTAATGATAAAATGGTTCCACTGAATACAGGCCATACACTTTTAACATTTCACTTAGTGGTAGTTATTCGGCTGTCTCAAGTAAGTATAGGTTTGTATACTTATCACGGATGGTACTAAAAATGTTTGTAAGGACTATTTTCTTTCGGTATACGGGGGCGACAGATTTTGTTTTAGGGGCAAGTACGGTATGGCTGTAAATACAATGAGATAATATAACAATATCCACCATAGATCATATGTAGTACACATATATATGAATAGCATACATCAATCCTATCTAAAGGTTTATATATCATGGACCAAAACACATGGTTAGCTTTTCAAACTATCATTATCCGTGTTAGTCGTTTGGGTCCGGCGTCAAAAGTAACACCATCTCCATATTTTGCACTGTTTATGAGGCCTCCAAGTGAAGGCAACATTTAAAAGGAAAACATTTTGCTGAATTTTTACCATCACAACTTGAGCAGTTTCCTCAACGTTTTACATGCACTTTTGCTTACAGCAGCACCTTCTATCAAGAACACCTCCATTTGATATTCACTTCATGTCACCACATTTCTACCTTCAGTATAGCACAATAGGGAACCTCATAGATTCATAGGCACATCCAAACCGTGGGATCAGAACTACTGAATAAAATAATGAACTAAGGAATAACGCATTTGGTACAAAAATTAACACGCCTCTTTACTATTATCCAGACACCGAGTCGTAAAATATAAAAACCCTTTAAAACTTAAACAAATATACAGAACGCTACTAACAACAGCAATTTTCTCTATCCAAATAGTTGTCTATATTATCAAAGGAACCGTTGAATACAATCCCATTTGCTAGATAAAACCAATTTAGAATACCCTGGCTTGATTAAGTTAGATATTTACTTTCTATGATCCAGCTACTAAAAATATCAATGACAGCCAGAGAATTTATGATGTTCCCTATGATAAAACTATTATCATTTTAATACATCATCTTCGTTTTGCATTTCTCACTTTTATAAGAGGACACTGCAAGTCAATTCTATGTTATACACGTATCAACTAGGACCATGAATGCACCTATTGGTGACAAGTATACATTTTATATATATGCGGTAGATATATAAATCACAATATCCCACAAAGAACACAATTTTGCCTTCTATAATAGGTTTTCTCCAGAGGCAGTAACTATCAATGGACAACGAACACATCCGATACATTTACTACGTATTCGTGCTTAACAAAGCGCTGTACATATATGATGCTAAATAACAGTATCTTCATCGTTGCTACGAAAGGAATTATTTTTGCTATCCTACGAGTGCCAAATCAGGCATGTAATCATAGTGAAGATTTGCGAATGTTCATGTTCATTAAAATATAACAAAAACACTCCTTTGTTCATCATGCACAAGGACATACTTATCTGAAACAGTGGTCGATTTTATAGGAAGAAAAGTACGAGATACTTGTAATTGTATACACCATTACACACATAACTTAAAACCTGAGGCAAGGGACTGTACGACATTACAGAATGAATTTTTAATTTAAAAGCAGCGCACTAGAGATTGGTGATGAATAAACTAGATCTTCATCTATCACTATGACCTCTTACATGAAAAAGCACCTGCACACAAAAGCGCTATGAAGACAAACGGGGGTTTGGCAGTCATTGATTAATCCAACCTCATATAGTATTGGTGGACAACATGAAACTATTGGGCTACGCATATAATGCGTCATGGCATCTGCGAAAATTCCGGCAATAAATATCAGATCTGTATGGCAGAAACTCAACCAATATAAAAAGGTAGGCGAGATTGGGACAAACAGATGGCCTGAAATATTATATAAGGTATGATGAACACTGCCCAATAATAAGTTTTACAATGAAATTTTGCTTACACATTTTCCTCTATCATATAAAGTAACTGCGACCTATGCAGCAATAACTCGCTAAACGTTTCCTATAGAAGCCGACGTTTGTCCAAAGCTAAGTGGAACCACACCAAATTCAGGCAGTAAAAATGTTGCGACTTTTAAATAGTTGCCGCGAACATTGATTGTTGAGAGATATAGAATGATTTTGCAATTAATTACATTTTGAATCAGTAATGGGCCACCGGTACGCTCAGTGGTCGGTAGCCACTAGTCAGCAATGTGGCCCCTATCCTTCCAGTACAGAAATCACCTCAGATCATGTGAGGAGAGTTTTCAGAAGTCTCATAATCAATTATGGGCAAACTGACAGGCAAACCTATGCCGCGTCCCATCCCATTATCCCATGGAAGGAAAGGAAACCATTGAAAAAAGTATGATCGAGTGTCACTCAATTTGAACTAGAGAAAGATTCTTTTGTTTTACTTTTGCAATTCGTATTTTTTCCTTTTTTCAAAGCAAGGCACAAACGTGATGACATCATGGCTAAATCGTCTGTAGATCCTCCAATCTCTTGAAGCCCAGTCAAAAGCTGATGGAAAAGGGTTCATGGAATGGCTCGTAGAATATATAATCATTGTTATTTTTTTTTGCATTCACTGCTATCAGTTCAATGACTAAGACAGGATCTAGCCATGTCATATCTATACGTACATTTGTTTCATTTTAACATTTCCTAGGGATAAAATTATATATGCAGTGGATCAGGCGAAATATTCAGCATCCTGTTCGATTGTGGTAAAGAACAGGACCACTCCACTCTGAACCACCATCTCCGCACCTCTTATCACGGGTATATAAATATTAAATATTACGCCAGCATCCTTTTTGAAATAAGATACTTTTGTGCCATGTGCAACCATTCGGTTACACATATATGCGACCTAATATATATCTAAAACAAAGGGTAAGGGGCCAAATCAGGCGGATCTTTTTTTTTTCTTTTTTTCTTTGTCACTGATAAAATCATAGATGAGAACGTAAAACTATTACAAGTTTGCCTAGGAGCTGGGCTCATTTTACGAATGACTTTTATAAGCCCTCACCACTAAGATATAACTGAGGAGCAGTTACATGCCATACGATATCATCATCCCGTCTTCATTTATATGCAACTATTACAGAGAACTGCTTATTTCCGTACGAGTACTGTTAGAAATGTATGAATTTGCTAGCTCATATTTCTAAAAGGTTCTGACTCATGTAAAATGTTCTGTTTCCTAGATAACAATTCGCTAAAACACTGAAGCGACATGAGCATCCGTATCAAATACTGTTAACTTGGGACTATCAACCAAGCATTTGGCCACAAGACGAAGTCCGTACTTTTGCAATTGTTTACATACATGTGTGTGTATATATATATAATATATCAATTTTTCAAAGATCCTTCAGCTTTGACCTTCTAGTACCTGATCAATAACAACTTCTCTAACTTCAGACGTCAGACAAATATATCCTGGTTCGACGTACAGAAATCCCTTCCGTCAACAATTACATTTGTTTATCTATGCAGGGCGTATGGCACCGCGACGAAATAACAATCAATTCATGAATCTCGGTTAATATGTTTTTTTGCATGGTTCTACACCAGGTACCAGCATTACCTTTGGTTTCAGTTATCACATCATCCGAGGCTTTAAGAGCCACTGTGGATTTTACATTTCTAGCTCAGCCGATCAGGGCTGGGTTATTTGTTACCAACCTTATTTATAATCTAGAGACAGATCGTGTGGTAAAGTGGGAGTTAGATCAGATAGGAGGAGGAAACTCTTGAGTTTCTCGGGGAGTGGTAATTTAGGGATGGTCCAGGAAGGCCGCTCACCGCAGTTGTTGCGAATGACCGTCCGGGTCAGGCGATGCAAGGACCGAGGCTGGCGATTAACATTTGCTAGATACTCACAAAAGTCCTTGTGTTGGACTAGCTGCTTGGGAATTTCGCCGGTTTTCTATAAAATACAAAGTAAAGAACATTGAATTATGTTCAGTGATAAAAATGATAGCAATGATCACCAATTTTAATGTCTAATTATGTCGTGCTGGAGGCTATATATTAGCCCCTTTTTAAGTATAAATACATAAAGAGAATTCTAAAGGCCTGAGGAAAGATAGTTGAATGAAATACTTGAGAGGAAATACGTGTTCAATGTAAGCAAGTCTACTCGGACACGAAATAGTGGTGTGTTAATTTAACCATTTAACAGGGAGGTTCAGCAAGCCTAACCTATACATAAACGTATCCGTATCTCTGATATACAAACATACCTTAAAAGGAAAAGGAGGTTCAGCAAAACATGGTGGGAAACGTAACGTTAACTATTGAGCAAAATATTTCATATCACAATTTATTTTTAATACTTAAAAATGCGACATTATTCACAAAAAAAGATACGTATACGGTTACGTAATTGAGATAAGTTTGATTGCGGAACCTCCCTAGTAACACAATGTAGGACGTATTGAGTCCATTTACTATGTTTACTTGTACATACACCTACACACCTTGTTTCTGTAGGTTAATTTTGCTCCGGCTATAATGAGATAGCGAATAACTTCTAACTGGGCATTACTAGCGGCCAGGTACATGGGGGTCACACCCCAGTTGTCCGCTTGGTTTACATCGGCATCGTTCTGAAATACACACAATAGGGATGTCAGCAATCCAGCAGGCCTCCATTACAAAAACAAAGATGGATGAAATAGTTGACATAAGTACGTGTAAGACTCGGATATGTATGTAAGGCCCCATTCTATAGCGCCGATCATGTAAAGGACAACTTTCTTTTGGTGACTGAAGCAGCTGCTTGGCTCACAATGATAAAAACATTTCTTTACACGCATCTGTCATCGGGGCCATGTCAACTTTTTGACAAAAACAGTCCCCCATTTCTAACATGAGGGTGAATACAACAGTACACTTACTTTCGCAAGGATGTTCCAATACGAACCATCGAACTATCACCGGTTGAACTCACTAATTAAAAATCTCATTAATATCAAGTCTTTTGGTTTAGGATTATATGTATAGCTAAACAAAAAAAAGGTTTCCATCGAAAGGAAACATTAACATCACCGAATCATTTGGTCAAAACAGCTGAGACAAACAGGGAGGCTGGAAGAGGTGGGTTTACATTATAGGACTGAAGATAACGAAGTAGATAAATATCTAAAACAAGGTATTAAATAGAAGGGAATGTTGTGTACCTTGATAAGCAGTCTGGCACAGTCTGGGTAAAGACTAACTACAGCATGGAGGGGCATCCCTCCATGTCTACATTTAGAGTTCACATCCGCACCGCGCCGTATCAACTCTTCCATACAAGCTCGATGGCCTTTGTAAGCGGCCCAGTAAAGAGGCGCCTTGCCATAATAATCTCGCCGGTTCAGATCCTGGGTACCTATAATTCAACACGACAAAAATATACAATAATTACAAACTTGCCGACTAGATGAAGGTACGACCTGAACCCATGAAGAGGGTCTATTGAGACGAAATTATATTGATCATATAGAAGTGAGAAATGTATGAGTTAAATGGGAGAGAATTATATCAAGCAGAGTCAAGCGTAAATATCCACAATTGATTTATTGTAGATTGGTACAAGTGAAATGGATGTGTCGATACATTATGTAAGCAGTTTGTAAAATAAACGATGTATGTGAAATATTAGTAGAAAGAGTTGAATTATTTTGAATGGCAACGCATGAAAATAACTATATTACTGGTTATGCTTATTTGATAATGTTTAAAAGTCGACCCAAAATATATATATATCACACAATGTCAAAGCAGATCACAAAGGACAGGGACCAGAAAAGCCGGAGCTTAATGATTTATCACCAGTTTTTATCAACGCCAAATGTTACAAGAAAGGGGCGGTGAAAAACAAGAGGCGATAAAATGGGGTCATGAAAATGGGGGAACTGGTGGTCTTATGCTCTATTTATTAACATATACTTTTGTTTATGTATTGCGTCCTTCTTTTTTAACTAATTTTATGAGTATGTACCTTTGCATGCTATAATTTTAAAAACATGTAGTAGTTTCATGTTCTAAATAGAGATATGTTTACTCAGGCATCTACAAGACGTACCGATTTGCAACATTGAACATAAGGCTTAGAGTACCATGTTATATTGGATACATGCATACTGGTCGAGGTACCTATTTTATGCACTACCTGCTTGTTGATAAGAATTGTTCGTTGATGAGACTACAACACCCACGATGTAACAAATGCGCAAAGGTCTTAGATTGAGGGCTCTAATAATAAGGCTATGAATCCCGAACGACTGGAGCCCTGATATGAGGCTCCAGTCGTTTTATGACCGATGCCGGAGGGGTTAAAGACAATATCCCTGGGGCGCAATCAGTGAGGAGTATATTTTATTTAGTCAACGTAAGAAGTATGGGCAAATGTATACGTTTTGCGGACATATAAAGGCTACATATATATGCGGAAGATGACCCAGACATCGACTAGATTAAGATTAAAGCCCTGTCATATCTAATATCCCATAATATTTACAATTATCACCACAGTCCAAGGCCAAATAACTCCCAAGTAATGTAAGTTTCCGAATCAGTAAATCTCAGAGCCCGCTGTTTCTCCGCACATGGTAAGCTATGTACTCAAATGGTCGACTCAGCGATTAGGGTTTCAAAAATAGAAGTAATGGTGAAAACATGGAGTTGTACCTGATGGTTCTTCGGTCCTTAAGACTAATCCCCCCTCCCCCTTTGTGACTAGTACAGCACCTAGCAATTACCCAATATTGGATGGAGTACTAGTAGGCCCAGAGACATAACCTTCTTTCCTTCCATCAATAAATGTTTGAATTAATAGTTAGGTTTAAATATATATGCCTGGTTGTGTCTGTATGGTGATGGGTCAGTTACAAAGTAGTCACACAACAGTGAGTTCTCCCATCCATGCCTGGTCAATTTGTATCTATATATAAAAGTATATAATTATCTAATTATGTGTATTGGCTTAATCGAGCGCCCGGAACGACTATAAATGCACGTCGCAGAACTAACTAATTTATACTAAGCACATAAATGGGCAACAATGTTCTGTTGTTGGGCAACCACTTTTGAGTAGTTTCTGATGGATTTGTCAGACCCTGATCCAGTCAGAAAACGTTAATACAAACGTAAATTCGCCAAAGCTGTCCAACTCTTCGCGAATTAAGAATTTAAGTTTCGACATAAAAGATATATGAAAGCAAGCCCACATGAAGAGGAGCATATGGAATGGCAAAACTAAAACAAGAAGCAGGGAATCATATTGGATAATAGATGTGGGCAGAACACTTACCTTGTCTATTCAAAATATCTATGATGCGACGCAGGTTTCCATGACTAGCAGCGTAATGTAAATCTGTCCAATTATGATTGTAGCTTGGCGGACTTAGTTTGTGCCAACAACTCAGTGACCGTTCCTTCTGGGAACCCTGATGACATTCACATAAACTGAGGTTGCTCGCGCGAACACCCATCATGCATCTGTAAATAAAATGTCTAAAATACATATCTAAGGCATGGGAAATTTGAAGAAGACTCAATCAATGAAGCAGGAAACATTATAAGTCCCAGACATTCCCAGTAACTTAAGTGAAAGGGAAAAAGTCAATCAATCACCTCTTCTTTTTTGACGATCTAAAGAGATTTTCCAAAAACATGGTATTTTCTCACTAAGTAACTCACTACAAATTTATATCTTTCAACAATGGAGTAATAAAAGACTAATCTGTAGAAATCACAGCAAATATTTTCAAAGATTATTATTCCAAATTGAAAGACTGCCTGCTTTCAAAATTATACATATATTTTTCCATTGATGGGAAACGATGCTGAAGATCAGTTTACATTTACTAAAGAAGACGCCACCGGATGGCTATTTTTCACCTTAATTACACATCGCTCAGACTTTAGGACTTTAAGATCATAGTACCTAAATGCCCCCCCCCCCCACACACACACACCTATTTCTGTTTATTCGATAACCCAAAACCCTAGAAATTAATTTTCTCTTTTCAGTCAACGGTTTGGTACATGTTTTCAACTCGCACGGGTCTCTACCTGTTCTCCCATATCAGTGGCCAGAATATTGCTGAAGCAGACCAGGATTATGTAACACTCAGAGATATCCTTTAAGGCGAGTAAACACTAGGCTCATCGGACTGAGCTGAGCCACTTAGTTGTTAAGCAACTTTACACAATGTAAATACAAGGTAAGAGGGTATGCAGCACCTGTCTAAACCCAGACAGTTAGAATTGCAAGATGAAATCTGGCACACATAAGATTCGCGTTTGTTTTATCGCAGTAACCCTTGGCCTATCTAGTAACTGACCAATATGAATCAGGAAGTAAGATTTTATCTTAGATAACATAGACCCTGTACGTCTCAATTCTATGTCGATGGAGGTGTTGTGCGATGGTCTGACTTGCTAGCTTTGGACCCAGAGACATGAGTGTTGTGGGTCCAACCCCATTGTGTGCATCATTTCTAATTTATCGCTGTGCGCATGACTTTGTGATCAATGTATAGGTGTCTGTTGTATATATATGTACGTTAAATATCCATGGCTAATATTTGAAAAGAGTACAATTAATTATTCAATATTGAAATGCTTCATCCATATAGTATTAATTATAATATAGTGGGAAAACTTACAACAAAACATTCTCAGTCGAGAGAGAACTAAGAAAGTGTTAAGAAAGAGTTAGCCTTTTAGCACATGGTGGGTAAACTAACCCTCTGAGGTATTTAGACCTTTACGTCCCTATAGTTATTATGTACTGAGTCAGAGCCCTGAGGGCTGCTTCTATGTCTTAAACTATGCAACTAAAAATGTATAACTCGTCATAGAAATAGGGGGCAAACGCTGTCCCACGTAATCTATGCTCCATAGAAAGTAAGCACGAATAAAGAGTTTAAAGTTCAAGGGGACATGTGTTTAAGCAGGACTGAGACATGTCTACACGCAAATAAATAAATGAACAACGGGGTGGTGTGCGCTAATATAAAGGCCTAGTTTGGGATGTCAAGTGCAAAATTTAATTCTCTATGATATCACGGTATCAAATAAATGGAAGCTAGGTCAAGTGAAAACCATGCAAGCATACACATGTACTGTGTCACCCTCTCTCAGTATTGGCCTAGAGTTGAGAGAGTCCCTCCAAACTGAGGGAAAGCCTCTCTTGAGTCTTTCCAAACTGCAAAATGCCATTAAAATCCCATTGGAACACCTGCTCCAGGGCCAGGAAAGCCATTGGCGCAATACCAATAGGCGACTGGCGTCCAATGACTAACATTCCATTCTTATCTGATCTGAGAGGCTGTGAGCCTAAACTGAACTCGATTTACCTGAATTGCCCTGTATATTTCCTACTTGATGTATAATAGTTCTTTAGCTGAACTTTCGTTTAATCTCCGATTAAAGAAATACACAGTATACATTTCTGAATTTCCCTCAAACTCAAGTTAAGTGAAAAATCGGCCTACTATAGAAGTTCACTATCAAAACTTATTGAATTAAATATATGAAATAATCAAGATGTGATAAACAATATATATTCGAAGATTAATTGGCTTAATTATTGTTTTTTTTATTAAAGGATTAATAACCCAGACAGTCTAGGCTCAGAATTGCCAAGATTCCTTTCAAACTGAGGGAAAGCCTCTCGCTCCGAAACGCATTTTGCAGTCATATCATGACACTACGCATTTAAACAAATATATGCAGGAGTATGCGTATATTTAAGCTACTGTTTATTTGTGGCCAATAAAAATGTTTTAAAAACACTTGGACCAGTAGGTATTCCATAGGTTCCAATGGAAAGATGATCCACAACAACAAAAAAGGGTGTTGCAATCAATAGCTAAGTTTAACTGTGATAATAAATACTGGCTGTAACAGGAAGACCTGCAATGTGCAGATATCAATCAATTAATGAGTTGTCAATCTTTTGCAAATGGTTTTAGAACAAATCATCAAAATGGGTTAAATTCAACCGGAGTGAGATATGTGGATGACTATCTGAGTTAGTGGACAACTATAGGTGATGCGTTGGGTTTCCCTCTGCTCTGGGGCTGGGCAAATATTTTTGTTTTGATTTGGCGGTCCAACATGTGTACGGTATTTGTGTGTTTATCGGTTTAACTTTAAGGACATGTACATATTGCACACTATCATGCACGTTAGTGTAAAGACAAATGGACTGGTATCGGTTTTGTGGAAACAGTAGGCTACACTGTGACTATCAACAGGGAGCCATCCCCTAATTTATGTTAATCACCTTTCAAGTAACATCAAGTTATTGGCAATACAATTCAATCATGCATCTGAGGTAAAACTAAGTTTATACGGTAGCCCGGGGGTCGGCCTACCTAGTCTAGAGTTAGACATTTTCACTACACTCTACAGGTCAAATAGAGTTTTTCCGAAAGAATGGATCGAGGTGCAGATTGAATATTCATTGGACGGGATTCGGAATCTCGTCCAATAAAATTCAATTACCATATAGCACCTCGTGATCATGACTTGTTCTCCTGAAAGTTCGGAAACCAATACCAATAATCATGTGTGCGATCGGGTACGGTACCTTAACGAAAGCATATGTTACGGTACAAAGTTTCTACAATCTAACTACAAGTGATGCATATACTACTAGTAGTAGGCATACTATAGCAATGGAGTCAAGGCCCAAGGCCATTTGTCTGCACTAAACTTGTGACTAAGTCTAATGGATGTGAGATCATTTTGCCAGGCACACGTTTGGCACACGTTTACATATAATATATAGACGTTTAAGTGATTCATACTGCACATTAATACGTGTACCTTGGTATGAGTTAACGCCTGTTTCCATGCGTTCTTATTTATTTAGCTTAAATGGCTCGACTTAGAATGAGTTTGAAATTATTGGTATAATCTTTGTTATTATATCGTAACGTTTTCTATTAACTTAAATGGCAGCTGCCTAGACTGGAAAAAAAGTTAACTGCATAACGCCCCTGCTGAATAAAAATCTTTAAATACGGTAAAAGTACAACAAATAAATTGTAATAATACCGTACTCCAGCAGGACAACAGAATCAATGAGAACTCCTTGACAACCGCGTTGTCATTTATTTTAACGGCAATAAAAGAATCCAATAATAAATCAGATGTCAAGAGACAATGTCGACAATATACGGTACGGTATCTAAAAAAACAATCAAGTTTGTCCAATGCAACAAGTATTCTCTCGTCCTGGGCTGGATCACCATTTAGTCCACTGGCACTGAGTGACTAAGGTAAGAAGAGTAACTGTAATTACTCAACTGTAAGTAAATGATGATCTAGAATACTATTAAAGATTGTACCGTATTTCCAAATCTCCATAAGACCGACATTGTAACTGTTGTAATTTGCCGTGATCTACGTAAATGCCTCTGAAAGAGGAATTGAGAAATTTGGCGCAAAAATAGAAGAGCTTACACAAGTCACAAGTCAAATGAAATGAACCATTTCGTCCTCAAATCAACATAGACTTGTCCCTTGATTGCAGGTCAGTTCATAATGACCTAAACCTGATGTAAATTAATTCAGTAAAGACTTAAGTCTCTCCAACGAAGCTCTATCCCATTGCAATGATGGAAGTTGGAACAGATAATATCAGATTCCTAATGATACGCGTATAAAAAGGCAGGGGGAGAGAGCGAGAAGGGAGGAAGATGCAGACTCCGCCCCTGTGACCCCGACGGACTGCTTCTACGACTACGGAGCTTTAGTGAGTTTAGATTCAACGGCGACAGAGTCGAGAAAATGAAAGAATACTGCAAATCACAGCCCAGTAGAAGGAGGAATGTAAAGTCATTTATGAGTAACACGATACCCTATACATCAAACCGATGATAGAACAAAGATACTCAACAGAGTTGACAAACGAGAATATTTTTCTTACCCTATCTCGCACGGCCTAACGGCCAGTTTCCACCATGTCTGCTCTTCTTGCTTGCAAGTTTTTGTGTGGCCTCTTGAGATTTTGATAATATTTTATTATTGCTGATATTGTTATAACTTATAGACAATGATAATAAATATATTCTATAAATGGAAAAAATAAGGATATTGTTATAACATTGGTCAGAGAATATTAAGTCAGTATTTTGCTGCGATTTGCTGATATTTTTCGCGAGGCAATTTAGGTCAACAAGTTTTGGTGTTATTTATAGCGCGTGCGCTATACTTTGGCGCCGTCCAGCATACGCGGTAAACTATAATCCATCCCTCAATTATCTAATATATTGATTATCATTTAATATGAAATCTAATTCATGAATTACATTACTGATAGTCATTCATACAAGCCTAGTCGCTGTTATGTAATATAGCCTACGTACATTATAACACATATTATAAATACAGCTCAACTTATCATAATGGTGATGACTAAAAAGTAAAATATAGGCAATGTTAATACGACATTAATAATGTGATTATACGTGCACTTACTTTTTGAGCCACGTCAGGATTCAGAAGAGAAAATGAGTTAATTACTGTTTCCCCTCACATTACACCCGGTATTATACAACAATTTGTATAGACTCGCCGATACACTCAACGTGTACTCTTGCCATTTAATGAATTGTAAGTAATTGTGGAGAAAAATGACACATACAAGTTTTGATTAAAATTTTTATCAAAAATCATTTTATAATCATCAACAAATTGATATCAACAGACATGCGAGCAATGGCAAAACTGCCTAAATTTTCGCCTTAACATGTTGTGAGAAGCGATATGTATAGTTCATCAATCAGGGATTGTTTAAACAGCAACACACATAAAACAACACAGTCTATAGTATAACATATATAAAAATGCATCACCAATTGATATACATCGCTTACTACTCATTTAACTTTTCATTCCTGCCATTATAACACGAGTATTTTTCATGGGGACATACAAATTGGTAAAATAAAAATAAGTATTGGTAAATCTTGAGTTTTGACAAAAAAATCACCCTTAATTTGACCACCGAAATCTATGTAAAAAATGGCAGAGAAATACAAACAAAAAGTACATAATATGTACTGCTCTGCGATTATGGGTCTTATAGGTTTTTACTTGGATAGCCCTAGGGGCATTATTTAACAGGAAAACTGTTAAAAACACAAAGTTTACTAAAAAAACCCATTGAAAATGCAATTTTTCACAGATTATAGCGTGGCGGAAAACTTTGGAGAAAATTTTGTTAGTGTTGCCATGGTAACCATGAATTCAATGGAACGTCCAAATCATCAATAATGACGTTTAACAGGATTCTGGTTTCCATGGAAACCTATATGTCATCAAATTGTTTCAAATTTAAATAAAGTCAAAAGAGAATTTTCTGATGATTAAGATACTGAAAACAGATTTGAATTACTTAAATTTTCAGAAAAATGGCAATATATTATTTAATTGATTAATTTTAATTATTAAATGATGCACATTTTGAAATCATATAAGGGTTTAACTAAAGTTCGGCAAGTAAAAACCGTACAGCAGTTTTGGCTATTTACCCCATTTCAACACATCATATTTCAGAACTTCATATCTCGGCTTCTGTTTTTCGTATCAACATAATTTTTGCAGCATATTATGTCCTAAAACACATTTTACATTTCATATCCAAGCACATAAGACCCGTTTTCGCAGAGCAGGGGTAGGCCTAATATGACTTTTATAAATACGTTCGACATACGCAGTAAAATAGGCGATATACAATAAAACATGTTATTGTTGAAAGAATACATATTCAAAGATATGTCATGAAGATATGTTTCAGGATAGCACGTTGCCATTAAAAGTTGAAACACTACAGAAAATTAGTTTAAGCAACATATAATACTCTACAGTTGATCTGATGTACTGCCTGTTTGACACTAGGTCTTAAGAAAAGAACGCACAAGGCGAAATATTATTTCATAATACTGGTATGAACACGATAGGTTATTTCATTATTTGGATCATTTGTATCACATTTATAAACCCGGTCCGCGACACAGGACGTTTTCAAATGACGTCTTTTGCTGATTGTAAGTAAATTGACTTCAGCAGTCTCTTACATTTGCATATATAAACAATGACCAGGAGACGGGAAGTACAGGTACACCATGCAGTAGCATACAAGTCAAAGACGAGGGAGGGGGAGGGGGAGAAACAATATATATCTGTTGCCATATGATTGTAGTAACATTATACACAGTATAAATCAACACTAACAAATATGGTACACGAATGCATGCATACAATCCATTAATACCGGTGTACATGCATAATAGAATGGTTTTTGAAAGTACAGATTGCCCTGGCCATTTGCCTTCCTAGTAGCACATCTATGACCATCCCAAATACTATACATTTAAAGTATTCTCAGAATTGAACAAATTCTACTTGATGTTGGGGACTGTTCATTTTTAACCACTTTGGGAGGGAAAGAAGAATTATCAGGGGGCATTAAAGCGGGGGGGGGGGGGGGTCATACAATTTTGCACAATAATTTTTCGCAAGTCCCCCCCCCCCCCCCCCAGTGGTTAATTATGAACAGTCCCTTAGAGGTCCATGGAAGTCATGTATACGAAATTACTAACGATGATGACCCTGATGGTTGTGTATTCATGGGATTAAAAACCTGAATAAACATCGACAAGAAAGGCTTATGATGCGTATATAAATCCAAAAACAAATCATCGGAAAAACAACCGATGGAACACTTGACTCGAGCGTAATACAATTCCCACTTTGTTAGACCAAAATTGAGGCGTGTTCAATTATGTGCATTATGCATAGGCTTATTTTCAATGATCATGTTTTTAAATTGCACTCGTGGCGATAAAAGTGATTCATGTTTCACATTGCATAAGTATAATATGATATAAGACATAGCGCGCTATATTATCTAGTTATCAACATTATTTATATAGTATCAACAGTAGTATAAGAGGATTGCCTTCGTTTAACACTGTAAGGTGTCGTCAATAAATTATCTTAATGAAGCAATGATTATCTTACAAAATGCATATTGCATAACTCCAATCGTTGGTACAAAAATCCATTTACTCAATATTCACACAATTTTCATATAGAATAAAGAAAGCGAACAATGCTTAGAATTGTGCTTCCTCACAATTCGATGTGCCTTAGAACCCTGTCTTCATCCTCACTGTCATGATATTCCTTACGATAAGAGCATTCTTGAAGTTCCATTTCGATTGGATAGTGATCGCTAACGAGGAGAGCCTACAGGATGATACAATTTCAAATGCTATAGACAAGTTGATTACATAAATAAAAGAATATGTTATGAATAAATCAAGGTTAAAAGATACCGTTTAAATAAAAAAAAATACATGTCACTCATTAATAAGAAATGTCATATAAAGTTGGCAATATTATGATTTATATTCATGGCTCAGGAAATATTATGCAAAACACATTGCTTATACTGCATAACTAACCGTTTCCTTGGCCAAGTCATATTCTTCGTCGAACCTAAAAACACCGACACTATCACATATTACTGTATCAACGAATTCGTCCCCGATCATGATAAATCTGTAAGTAAAGGATGCGTGGTGTATATCGAACGAGAAACTATGTATCATCTAGAACTCGTGTGTAATATCAAAGTGACAGATTAACACATTTGAGATTGTTAGACGTTGTTCAGGAAACATATAATGGGTGTTCAGAATATAATCGTATCTATAAGAGAATCTGGAACTGATATTATTGATTATATCAATAACATCAGTTCCAAATTCTCTTATATGAATATGATTATATTCTTAATTATTAATTAAATTAGATATACATTTATATGCTGATTTAAAATTGTACCTATCATAGGCACAGTCGGTGTTAGTGATGGTAGTGTCTTCATCGTCATCAATCCACCAAACGTAGTCGTCGCTGTTCAGCAGAGAACGGTCTTTAGCATCATCGTTGAAATAACGACAGTCGGCATTAAAGTCTCCCATAAATAGGATGTTATCAGCAAACCAACTGGTCTGAAGGTCGTCCTTAACTTTTACCAAGGCATTGAGTTCATGTTCAACATCGTCTGGATCAATATGAACCGCAACTAAGACGAAGTCTGGAAGACCTATAGTGTACGATATAATATTTTCTGTATTCTCTATAATCGCTCAAACGTGTACACAGGGACACATAATAACATTGGTTAATTAATAGATTAACATAATTTATTTAAACAAATACACAGAGTTATACTTGTGTACAAAGGAAATATATTTCCTAAATCACATATTGATGTTACTTTTTATAAGATACTTGGATCTTATCCAGAGGCCAGTCTACCAATTTTGTCATCCTCCAACATATGTAAAATACTTTTGGCAAAATAAAGTATTATTTCAATGATCAAATATACGCACTGCAATGTGGAGCTTCAAATCTAACCGCGAAAGGCTCCCTCTCGAACAAATCACCAACATCATTCCAATGCATGGTGTCTGCAACAGCTATGTCTCTATCAACCCTGGATCCAAGTTATAATATATATCTGTTACAGCTTTTAGCTATACTTTCGTATTTAAAAAAATGACAAAGTAACGTGGGAAGAGAAGAAGTTATGAATAAATATAAACTCCAAATCTACTGGTTCGGGATTGTAACCTGAAGGGGGAAAAAAATAGATTTTTTAACTATGCTAAAACTTGTTTCTAGGTTCCAGAAATAACTTACCTGTAGAAGAAAGCGAATTGCTCCTTGGAAGAACTTCTGCCAAGACGTTCACTGACCTCGACATCATACAAATGATTTCTATAAATATATATATATAAATAGAAAAGTCCATTTTGTTTTTCAAGGGTTACCTAAAGTCTTTGGCAAAGGATAATGGAGATGCAAAATTTTAATGAATAGCTCTCATTAGCATACACATGATTTATAGAAATGAAATACCAATAGTAAGTCCATACAAACTTCAATTTGGTGTAATACCATAGAGGGAAATTCGAAATGTCAATAGAACGTCATTTTTGTTTTTCAAGAGTTACCAAAGGTCTTTAGCAAAATATAATAAGATATTAAGAATAAGAATAAATTTAGGTTTACCCATCATTAACCCTTTCGAGTAAATCAGCAAGCGCTTTGCCCGACTTGTCCCGTATTTCTTGAATTAATATGATATCATAGCGCTGTATCACCTGTAATACGACATAAGAAACACATATTAAACCAGAAATGAACGATTATGAAATTGTTATTCACAATTGAATCACCATAAAAACTATTCGATACATAATGAAGTTCCCTTTACTAGAGATGAAGTAGGCCTACTATATATTAAGAATGCAAATGTAAAAAATTGAACTTACGTCAATTAAGTTATTAACGACTTCTTCATTTTCCATCTTTTTTAGACCAAACATTTTGACATTGAAGGAGCCAATACTAAAGCTGTCAGCAGGCTTTGAAATGATTGAAACCAGTAGCAGGAATGATAAAACAACCGTGTCTTGCAAGAAGGCCATTGTGGTGTGGAGGTATTGGTATACACATTCTAAATAAAATGACAAATAATTATCAATTAAAAATTAAAAGTATGGCTAGGCGACAAAGGAAATTTAAAATTTATAATCTTATCAAAGTAGTTGAACAGTCAAGAACACATTTGAAATCTTCAGGAGCAAATTACGTATTTTTAATTTAATATTCATAAACGACGGAGCCCTTTGGGGTATCGAGCATGTTTTGCATCGGCTTACATGAAGTTACCGGCAGCGCTGAAGCACCGGTCAAGTCAGGCCAAAGGCAAATAGAACATACATGTATACATACAGCATATATAGGAGCGGTGCCAATACAAACACCAAGCCTTCAAGGAGCAGGCAGCAATGTCCCTTCTTCTGAACTACTCTCAGCACATAGCACAGATGTGGCTCAAACTACGGCAAATACGAACATAGTAGAGATATTAAAAGTAATTCTACTTACAGGTCATGATAAGAAATGCATTACAACAGCCAGTGAGCTACCCACTAAAGGGTTGAACTTAGTGGAAGGTTTGAAAAAGGGTGAAGGAGTGACTGGGGTGGGCCTCCAGGCGCTGGTACCAGTCCTAACTCCGGGGTCGATCTGAGAGAGCGGGTATTTTGTTTCGACGTTTCCCGATAGGTGTCTCCCCTCTAGCACCACGTGCCTGTGAGAGTTGCTCACACATTTCACAAGTATGTGGAGGGAATGTCCTCATGTTTCTATTAGAACTATTAGAATGCCCTCAAATTTCATGATATTTGTGTTCTCAATATTTCCTAGCTTGATGCGGCATGGAGAGGTCCTGGTGTTGTCGAAATGTTTCACAATATGAAGTTATATCATATGAAAAATGCGTTGTACAATTAAAGTTGTTTGGTCACATTGGAAATAAATAGCTTGTAATACTATTATCATACTGTATTGGTATTGCAGGTAATTCCACACAATTTAATCATTGTAACTATTATTGCGCGAAGTGTAACCTCTGACTTGCCGTGGGAACGGCAATTCAAAGGGCAACACTCCAGCAGAGAATGGTTGTTCCATAAATTTACATTATGTAGTATGTTATTTAGAATATCAAAGTTCTTAAAATTCCTACATTAGCTTACATTGTACCAGCTTATAGCTATAGGGTTGAAAACCTGTCATTTTGTCAGAAAATCTTTATTTATAAGTCTCTATGATTATAAACCTATGACTTCTTTGGTTCATTGAAACTAATGAGGTACACAGCACAACGTCGTGTATATGTGATCATTTGATATTATGCTGCTTAAACTAACATCACTGGGGAGAGATAAACATTCTGTGCAAGTGTTTCCTTAGTAAATATGAAATAGTATGTATCGTATTAGATAATTAGAAAGAACTTTATATGTTTGACATTCTAGTGACTTCTTGCAAACCCCAATGTTCTCCTGATTTATGAGTCAACTTCACTCCGCCCACTACACCCACTATATTTAGTTCTTATATTGTAATGTAGCCGGACTGGTATGTATATTAATTTAAGCAGGCATTAAGCATTAAGCATGAGGCAATCCTTATGGCATATAATAGATCATTTGTTCTACTTTCTTTTGTCTTTACTAGGTATAAGCTGAGAAAATCGTCCACTGCACGAGAGCTTATTGAATAAATAAACAAACTCCCGGGGGATGTGCTGCACTGATTATGTACTGAGAGGATATCTTGCTTGGAATCCTTTATTTTTCTAGCTTTTTGAGACGTAGGCCAAGCAAGCGCAGTTTGATTTCCCGTTTTTATGTTCATTCAAGAACCAGTGATTAACATACATGTATTCTTATTAACCACCAGGGTAAATGAGTTTATAATTAGCAGGTGAGGGTCGTTAGTGCTTCCACCTAGTACAGGTGACTAGCATTGTTCTTTTTCTCCTACCTTCCTTTACTTGGTGCTCGCACCTCAACTGGTCAAGTCGGCCGACTTCTTGTTATATAGTAATAATAGCTATAGCTATTGTATGGCCCAAGGGCATCAGAAAATGCACAATCGAGAACTCTATACTCATTAAGTAACCTCTGCTTAATAAGGCTGAAAATGATAAATACTAGGTTTATCTGAGTTCGGTATATTTTTGCTATTGCCTTGATTAAACAAATCTGTTTGGTTATTAATTTATAATTGTTGAAGTGTATTTTGAACCTAATTTTTGTCTTGGGTTGAGATTATTTGAGAGGATTGGTGAAGGCGAATTGTACATTTTCTGACGATCTCACCCATATAAAGGGTATAGAATATAATAATTCTTGCTGGATGTATTGTATATGTCGCAGCACTATAATTGTTGTTTTTGTTTTTGCAAATCGATTGCATTACATATGTAGACATGGATCAGACTGCACTATAATTTAAGGAGATCATCGACTTCATATCGTCCAAATTTTGTTTGACCACTCTTTTTCCACGTTGTAATTAACTAGTAGAGTAGATCATAGAGTATTTTTTAGCCACGAATATCTCGTAATTATGTATTATCCCTTTATCAACCCTCTTCAATCTGATGGTAGTTATGGTAGAATTATTGGTTTAAGATCATGGATCAATGAAATAGTCCGATATGAAACTCATTTTACATATATACCATGCAGGGTAATACGATAAGAATGGTTTCTGCGCACATTTTGTTCTTTGGTAGAACGGACTCCCAACTGCAATAACATTGCTCCCAGTGGCCAGCAAAGTGGTAGTAGAAGTATTTATAATAAGCACTGACGCTGTTACAGAACAACCTATTGATGTATGATTATTACAGTTCGACCATGACTGCCGGGTCGGAGATTTCATATAGACTTGGTTGTCCACGGAGAGAGTGTGCTGCCAATATTTGAGTATGGCCTGCGTAACTCAGTGCGTTAAGAGACGTACATAAGTAATGTCCACACAACAAGACAGGGTTGGAAGTAATTCTATTCGTAAAATCATATTCTAATGACGGTTACAATTCTTTTTCTCGAATCGATTGTGATTCTTATGGGATTTCTTTTTGTTCTAAACACGCATGTGTGATGTATTAGGTTTCATCGGTTCTTTCTAGAATCTCGTCATGTATTAAAAATATTGACTTAGATTATCTAACACTTTACCCCCCTTAATTTGACCTAAGATCAACATAATTACGAAGAACAGCCCATTATTTTTTTAACATTTAAATAGCCTATATGTATTGGGTTTTACTCTTGGCCATGATGCATAGATTTTTTTAATAATATACATATGGTCCCCCCCCCCCCAACCTTAATATGTAAATAAGGACTAGTCCTCTAGTCAAATTTCTCCAGAATATTACCACATACGGTTTCAAAGCCTGGGCCAGAACGGTTCTCACTTATCCAGCTACCTAGATACCAAGACGCCACAGTAAGTACTACACTGGACTTATTCCTCTCACGTTCGTAAATATAGGTTTCATTATTCTGCATATTAATGTTTTCGCCATAAATTAATATATTATATGATGAATTTTTCCTCGATTGAACTTCATAAGTTACCAATGTATTGAGGGAATATTACATATTATCATTTATACCATGGAAAGTTATTTAGTAAAGGTGTTACCGCGAATGAACTTGAAGAATATGGACTTGAAGAATACGAACATAATTATTGTTTCCTGGTATCTGAAATAGTTTTGGTATTCTAATCCTATTCCAGAAAGATAACGAAATGTCTGCACAAACGGATCTTTTAATGCCAAGGAAACACAGATCTGCGTAAGTTGAACTCTCAATCAATGTTTTTATACCTTCATCGATCGGCGCACTGTTTGTACCACCTCAGAAATCGTATTGGAATTAACCTCCTCATATCATTGGAAGGTCACTAATATTATGTGCCTTTTCGATACCAAGTTCGCCCCAACGCTCCAATATTAGTTTATTATAATTAGTTTCTTTATGTCCCCGCTTACATGTATGCAGCCAGGCCAATGAGTATTATACCTTTGCGTGCGTTTCAACTGAGATATCGCATTAAGTTTGCAATACAAGTATGTACATCCAACACCCACAATTGTACTGGGGTCGCAAAGCCCTGCCTTACGCATGAAGCATTTGCTGAAAACATTAGAGTAAAGCCTGTTGAATCAGGGACAATTGTAAATTTGTCTTGGCTTTCAACGGCTGAATAAAATAGGCACAGCGTACAATGTACCGAGATTGATCACATGAAAGCGTTTTCCTACATAGAACGCAGGGCAAGTTTTCAATCGAAATTCTGTCTAAGATTGGATCATTCGATTCATACAACATGTTTACTTGCTACACTTAAAGTGTCGATTATGCGCATTTATAAACAATGCAATATACCATGGTATTTTCGTTATCGAAGTGAACGTTAGAATGACCTCTTCAATAAAATGATTGCTAAGATAAAACTGAATTATAAAAATAACTGATAAAAGCCCTTTTCCCATACAGTAAAATTCAAACAAATAATCAAGATCATATTCATGGGTAAAATTCGATAAAATTATTACTTCATAACTTTATGTCAAGAACTCGGATCTAACTTAACCAAGTACAGTACATGCATATGTATGACTGACAAACAGTGATCCAACAATGACATGATTAAAATCCGTGCACATTATATATCAATTTATATACATTAATTCATAGGTAGGTACATGAGCAAGCGCCAAGAGTCAAAAACATTAAAGAAATCTCGGGGACGACAATGTCTATGAATATGTTGACTGCTGGTGTGAACATGTAATCAGGTTTTAGCCTGTACAACTTATATCTGGAATCGTTGGTTCACTCACAGGGTGGTGACGTTCTTTGTGCCATTCGTACTTATGTTTCATTATTTGAATTAAATGTTACCTCCTCTCAGATGATCTTTGTGACCCAAGTAGATGTGAAGGGAGACCCCCACTACCTTGCATCTGGCACCGAGCCACCGTATATTACTTATCCGAATGGAAAACTAACACCAACATATTGATTGAGAACTCATGTTTTGTTTGTACAATCAAATTAGCGATAGCTCCAATATTGTCATTCAAGGATATTAAATTGCCTGTCGTAATCTTAAGATAATATTATTTGTAATGTGAAGATGTACTATTCAAGGTAGAACGACTGATTCTTGTATCCAGTCCAAGGGCAAGGAGTGGGACTTTTATAGTGGTGCTCTAGCTCTGGATTATGTTCAGACGTTCAGGAAATAGACTGATTAACCAAGAAATATGTTTCTCTTACAGCATGACATGGTGGTCTCGGCACGATCCTTCCTCCCTCCCACAAAGCAACACAGACCACTGGAGTAAAATGAAATCAAAGGTATGCCATGTGTTCAATCACTTTTTTTAAAAACAAAAAAAAACTTATCGAAACCACTTTGGAATGCAATACACCCATACATTTAATTATACTTAATGCAGCGAGGAATCATTTAGAAACCATTGACACCAAAAGTGAATCCACATCCAATTTAGGGGATATTTAATAGACTTGTAAAAAGATTATTATTTATTTATGATATTATACGCATTGTTCTGAGAACTACTTGTATATAGGGTGAGTCATGCACAGTGCGTATTTCACTAGTGAATTACATGTGGTAGTCATGGCAACCAAATTTTTTTTACCAAGTTTACTGCCAAAATTCAACTTCATAATATTATTCTATTTATATTATTAAAAGCACATATAATAAAAGAGTTGTATGTATTTAATTGATGTTAAGTATCGATGACCACAAATTTAAACCAAAAAAAATCACACATGTGATCATCCATTGTAAAAACATCTGGCAATAAGTAATAGTTGAATTGAATTGAATTATCCGTGTTGGTGATAGGTATAGGCATTTCAGGACCCGCGGGATCACGTCGAGTTCCCTGGAAAACAAATAAGATTATTTTATAGTTATCCCCTGTGATGCTTACTCACGGATTAAGAACTTGCTCTTCTCCTGGCATAGCATGAGTATAGGTCACGTAGGCCTACATGGCAGATTAGGGCAAACAAACGAATTAGCTATTATTTAAATACCAACCCAGGATTTGGTGACTTATTCTAGGTATAATAAGGAGCCGATTTCATCTTTACTCACCGCCTGTTTGGAAATGACCCAAAACATTCCCTACTGGTGGCAAATTCTTTTACGTATAATTATAGATAAAGGGGTATGAACTAATACGCTTAAAATTAGTTTCCCTTGCACCAAGCTAAAATACTAATACCAGTTCGAACCGTTACAATTATATTTGCATCGCCAACATTATCTAAGCATCTTAGAAATATAAAATATTAGCATAAGCACCAAGGTTACCAAATGATGCAAAGTTAGTATGTATTATCATTATCATATACTAGTAGTATCCCCGACAGCTGCAATATTTTGCACTCATCACGGTATTTGTTTTATTTTAGTGCACGACATTTGTTGTCACACAAACACCAACTGGTGGCATACAGTTAAAACGCACACCACCAGGCGTCACAGGTGAGTTGAACACGTTATGACAGAATTGTGTGAAAATACACTCTATACTAGTCCTGTTGGCAGTAAACATCAAAGCTCGCTATATGGGTAACCTATGCGGCGCTGCTGCCAACAGGTCGAGTATAGAGTGTAGTTGCACAGCCATAAATTACTATTTTGGGTAATTTCGGTGCACAGCATTCTTTGCCAGATCGGGTCAGTTCAATCACCTAAATTAGTATTATATGAAAAATGAAAAGAGTTGTAAATGTATATAATATATATGTATTGTTTCTTATTTTCCTTGGTAATGCTATCTTATAAAACTTTATATCTAGACTTACGCGAACTCATGCAGAAAGGCCGAGGTAGGTTTCTGCTGGTGTCAATGATGGTTTGAAAGTTTTTCGTGATCAATTTTATTTTATATCTTAGCGAGTGAATCATTTGTGAGTTTAACAAAATAGGAAAGAATACACCAATTAGTTCAATGAATAAACTACTGACAATAAGTATAAATTTGTGTTATTTCAATATCTATGAAACACGTAAATTGTTTTTATAGTTAAGAAATGTATTGATTAATATCCATTTATAAGGGATTTTATTACTCACCATGGATACATGCAGTATGGTCTTTTTCTGGTATCGCAAATGTTTGACCTCAGTAGCTCGATTCAGTGTCATGTCGATTTCGTACATGTATGCCCTATTATGTTCGGTGATCTGGAGTCTTGCTCTAGGACATACTGATTATTTATGTTATTCCCTTTGATTATCACATTTTGCACAATTTGCGTACACCCACTTGTGTATTGTATATCTAACACATAATTATAATGGCATCTACAGATATACAGAGAATGTTGATACAAAGAAAATAATTTTCTGTTCAGTCTATTCAGACAAATTTGGTAACTGCACATACGTAGTCAATTACTGGATGTGGTCGGAATAGGGCGGCAGCTTTGTATTCCTCTCGATGGTTATGAAACATTTTTTTATTTTATTTAGAATGTTTTACAGCAAGTCAATAAATCAAATCCTTTCAGGAGTGGTCAAGTACAATAAAGATACATAATAGAATTGCTGAATTCCATGGTTTTATGTCCACTGCTGTTTCTAACTACTGAATCACACTGGTTCTAGTTTATCTAATGAAATAAAAATTATTTAGAACTACGCTCTAAAATATAAATTTCTGTTCGAATTTAATCGGACGATGTACGTCAAAGTAGCATGATTATGTGAGAAAAACTTATGTTTAATATTCAGCCGCTGATGCAGGAAAGGAGACCTACCAACCCACACAAGCTCGTTTCAAATACAACAGAAATGGAACTGTATCGCGAGTTCCTGGCGACCAAGATTTCGATGAGCAAGTTGCCACCAGCCTGAGGGAAAATATCCCTGGCAATTACTTCATGACCCGTCCACGAACTACCCCACACCACTCTGTTGTGTGCACACCCTTCAACGCCAGAGCGAAGGAAGGATTCAAGTATTGGTACCAGGAGCGACCCAAGCCAACTATGTGTAAATTTCCTTCTTCGAAAATAGTACCAAGATTTAGTTGGCTTTAGGTGATCTTTATAATATCATCACACCTAGTGTGAAGAGCGTGCCATATGTGGCGTATCAAGGCAGATATGTTAATTTTTAAGTCCTATTTTTTTGTATGATATTGCCTACTCACCAGTCGTGAAGGACTCTTGGAATGCAATTTTGAGAGCACATATTTTGCAGTTGATATGCTATTACTTTTGAAATTATATTTCTCCCCTCATTGATTTAATTGTTTCAGATAGAATCCTTATTAGCTGTCATATACTTTTCTTAATAATACCTGCCGCGAACTTTCAGAAGATCAAAGATTGACTAACATTTAGAATCATTGTAGAATTTAGCAAGTGCGGATACCCCCAAAGGATTTTATCTCAATTAGATTGCTTGTAGGAGTTTGCCTTTATCTCGAATTTTGAAAACAACTCTCTTGAATGTCTTTCACATTTTGAATTTTACAGTTGGAAGATATGGCATCGGTTCCTACAAAACGGTCCTGGGCCTTGGGAATGCACCACGTACATAAGGCTGCCTTATCGAAAGTCCAATGACATTATATGTGGTATTTTCTGAGTCTTTCTTACACTGATTCAAAGGAGGTAGAGAAAGAAATACGGCCGTTAGTACACCATGAGTTAAACTATGTAATTGTCCACGACGCGACACATGTTTAGTTAATGCAGGGACTTCACCCTACAGTAAGCATGCTAGTCTCCCATGATGACGGAGAGAACCCTTTTACCAATGTGCATTACCCTTTATCTAACGAGTAAAATTCATGTTTCTAAGCCATCAGTATTACATGCTTTATTAGAAAAATGTATATTTATAGATATTCTGTTTTTTAGAAATAAAGTAATATTAAATGCATATAGGCTTCACTTTTGCTGTTCCTTGTTTAGAAAGCTAACCCACCAAACATCTATAAAGGGCTGATGAATGTGAGATAAGACCTAAGTGCATGGTCAGTTTTTATCGCTTCTTACTGGCCAAGATACCAGCAGATTCGTGTTGAATAAAGGTCGATAGACTGGGTGTTAACGAAAAGAAAGCCTTAAGCATTGATCCCTGTTTGCACATCATACTTTTCTAACTGTGGAACCTATTAGGAGACTTTTGTACATTTAGGCGCCCATCACGAGGAAGTAATTGAGACTTGTTATGAGACGTAGTTTTTATTCATTGTAAACCCACAAAAATAAAATAAACCTTGTAAAATTCAACCATCTGACACGGAGCTGGCTTCTCTAGCATATCTGATCAAGCTGCTTTACTGTTTGCCAGTTGGTATAGAGAGGGTGATTTTTGAATGGAGGGGAGCCACCACAGTTTCCAAGTAGGCCTTTCATACAGGGCTTGCACTCATTGTAAACTCTGAAAGCATACGTAAGAAAACATATTCAAAATGCGTTGACATGGCTATGGGAAAAACAGAAAAAGCAGTAAGTAATACTATTTATAATAAATAAGATAGAATTAACAGTAAAGAATGAACAGGGTTTCGATTCGATGGAAGGATGCTCAACGATCCAGTCGAGAAATGTAATGCCTTTTGGTAGCAATTGGGTAGTGGAAATAAATTTCCATAATTAACATGAACACCCATCGCCAATTGCTGACATACATTTCCAACTGTCCAATGTTAGGGTCCAAACAAGAATGAATTATAATTATCACCAATCTAAATGTTAAACAAATATTTGAAAGTAAAGGTTCCACTTACTTGCAGACTCTTTTAATATCCAGTTCATTTGGGTTCTTGTCAGCGAATTCAACGAAGGGGTATAAGCAAACTGATGCTTCCTTTTCAAATGATTTATTATCCTTAGGGCATGATTTGCCTGCTCCAAGGGCCTATGGAAATTTCAGGAGTATGTAATTGTAGTATGATAACACAATTTATACCATTTCTATAATACGATAATTGATAGAATACAGACTATGTAGGACGATAATTGATCCTGTGTTAATAAACAAAAATATATAACATATTTGATAGTCTACTTAAGTTAAACTAGGCAACTTACCACAGCGGCCAAGGAAAGCAGGAGGAATGCAACTGCAAATTTCATGTTGGATCTGTAAAAATGTTAACAACCAAATATTGAGAAAGGGAAATCAATAGTAACTCCGAAGATAGTCTGAGCAGAAGTATGGTATCAAATATGACGAACCTTGTGTATTATGCGCTGGTGTCAAAGTGAATACATCTGGTCTAACCCGGCCCTTATATACAGCTCGGAAGCTGGGTATGGCATTATTACCCTCTCACTAAATAGATCCAGGGGCAATTTGTCCAGCCCCTTGTTATCTCTTCCCAATACATCTATCCAGACAAGCCTTCATATTTGACATCCCATATGGCATCCCTACTTATCATGAAATGACCTAAAATAATGGTCCTTATTACGCGGGCGTGTGACATTATAAAACTATATATATGATATGGTATACTTGGGTTCAGATATTGATTCACACATGTCAATGACATTGGTAATATTTTGTCTTATCAACCAGTGAAGACGATATTCATGTGACAACCTTACACGAGTATATTTTTGTTTCATCGAGCAACTAACATGTAATTCTCATTATTTTGCCTCGCTAAGTGTTCTATGCTATTTAACTGACGTTGATCATTGCAAAAATGAGTTTTATTGGAACATTTGGTATATTTCCAAACAACATTGTTGCAATTTCCATCCCCCTGTGCCTCTCTTATACTTTACAAACTTTGGAAGAAGTTCTTTTAATCCTGTAAATAAGCATCCATATTCAGTGGTAAGTATTTATTACACCAATTAATTTTTCTCACCATCCCAAACACACATGAGGGGTGGTATTATGATTTCTATTATACATTTAATCTGTTATCAATCCTTTATAGCAGTAGTTAAACAGCAAATAAAGATATAATGAGTATGTTTCTATATGTTAAGGCATTTTGTAATTAGCGACAATAGAACCACCATATTCCGAGCCTCCGATGATATCAAGTGAATAGGTAAACCATACATCACTCGCCAACTGATTTAGCCCCTTGTATCATAACACGAAATTATTAGGTCAAAGCAAAAACTCAGAAGTGCAGACGCATCAAATAGGAAGCACACGTTCCATCCCTGGTCATATTGTAATACAAACATGTAGGATGGTGGAAAGTTCCCATCAAATGGAATTATTTCAAGCATGGGTGCATTAATCGCTGAGTGTCATCCAATATTGGGAGCATATAATTCGCCTTTATCCATCGATGCCTAAATTTGCGTCAGATATATATATATGGTCAGTTCTCACGAAGTGAGCACACAGGCTATTATGAATCCCACATGGAAACCAGTTTATTGTATATGAATAAATGTTATACCAAACGACCTTTCATGCGACATACTTTTATACAGTTAAAATAAAAAATGGCCGTCCAATCGGCTGAAAACCACCTAAGAAACACACCCCGATGCACTTTTAAAGGGTTCAGCTAGGGATCAAAAGTAAATAATTATTTAGTGATAATTTGTTTGTGATATGTGATCTCCAACAACTTTATTTTGAATTCAAACATTGACTAATCACATACTGGAAAAACTGTTTCAATGAGAACTGAATCATTAAAAAAGGGGGGATTTTGGGGAAGCCTTAGCGTTGCCAACCAAACGACATTCATTTTGAAACTGTGTCCACACACTTATGAACTAAGGAATGAAACTTTGTAATTCTAAAGCATTTTAAAGCAGGTTCATGCCATAGATTTAAAAATTTGATCTTTACATTTTTTCTGCTTCTTTTTGACTGATATAAGCTGGTGTTGCCACCCCGATGCAGCATAAACATAGAATAATTTCAGTTGTGTCATATGAAATCAGATATAATGAGAAAGCTATTTTTTTTACTATAGGAATCAATAGAATAATATTGATTTTGAGAAATAATAAATATTTGACAAGGATTCGTAAAAGGCCATGTCCTTGAACTTTGGGTTTTGAAAAATTATGATAATTCTAAATGAATTGCCTGAAAACAAAAAATAAAGATTTCTTCAAATTTTCATCCAAATGTTTAGTTCAGAATGTTAACTTAAAGATACAATAATAAACAAAAGTATTGAAATATATAAAATGAGCCTTATTACATTCACAATATGTGTATCAAAGAGCATCGGCAATTGAATGAATTTGCCATTCTTTATGTAACAAAAATGAATTTGGGCTCAATTTAGACTGACATCTATATTCTCACGAGAACCAAGAAATACATAACAAAAGATAAATGGGTAAATTATGAGATTATGACACAGATAGATATTTAACCTTTTAAACATCTCACATTTTATGAGCATACATTCTAACAGAGAGGCTTTAAGGACATAATGGGTAATAATGATAAGCGCACATTTAAGGTACCACCAATTACCTGACGTGTTGATAGTTACACATGTTCAATTTACTCAAACCCTTATAGGGGATGTCTACTAAACAGGAGATCTTTCCCTAACCCTGAGATTTAGCAATCAATGTCAAAGAATTTCTATAATACGTTTAGATCGGTAACCTCTTTTTTCAATTTTCAGACAGCCTCACAGTCTCAGACATACATAAACAAACTACACACGATGTGTAAAAACAGAAATGGTCACTGCATATAACGTATGATTTATGTAAAAATACACTTGTAAGCATATTCATGAAAAACATCATAGATAAAGCATACTCCTGTTCCTTGTTAACAAGTACAAGCAGACTACTAGATGGGGGCGTTCATTCATATATCGGAATTTTTTAAGTGACTTTTTGATTTATCCCATCCCATTTTCCGAACAGGGGCAGGCAGGTTATTCCAAATAACCGGGCCAAGATATTGTGGAGACTTTTTTACTTTTTCTGAGATAGGTTTGATAACTTTCAGAACAGTCTCCTCGGCAAGTCGGGTATCACGTGACACGATCTGAATGCTTTCAAACTCATTTTTTTAGGGATGATGCCCAGTATTGAGATTTTTCCACGTTTAAACAGGGGGTCAATACCACAAAACGACCGTAATTCATTTATATCCCTTTGGTCGTGGAGGTATATAAGTTTGATTGCTTTATCAGCACCCTTTCTAATTTCTGGCGGATGTTGGCAGTATACATTGTCGCGAAGCACAAGCTGTAATCTAGTATTGATAAGATGTGGGATTTAACAATGCTCTCAGTCATTGTTTTCGTCAAGAAGGGGCATATCTGAAGCAGTTGAATGGTTTTAAATATTGCTGAATTTTTCAGGTGGGTCAGATGGCAGTTCATTGTTAGGCGATCATCGATTCTAAAACCAAGATATTTTACCGTTTTACAATATTTGATTGCGGACCCATTTATGTAAATGTCACCCACCTCAGCTCTTTTGATATTTTTAAGCCTAAAGATTGATCCCAGAATTTGGAGTTGTGACTTTTTTTCGTTCAGGGATAGGCAATTAGCTCCCATCCATCTGTCAACAACATTGGCAACACTTTGAGAGAAAGTTAAACATTCAATAAGGTTCTGTCCTGTCACTGTTTTCGCTGTATCATCAGCGTATAAATTAGGGTTGACTGCATTGTCTATGGAGTCGAGATTTTTTTATACTACTAGGCAGATCGTGTATGTAAATCAAGAAGACAAGGGGTCCGATTAGACTTCCTTGGGGTACCCCTCTTTTGATATTAACCGGCTTTGACGGTATGGTATTCACAATTGTACGTTGGGTTCTGTTTGTCAAGTAGGTTTTTTTTCAGATTGACAATGTTGGGGTTAAACTGGTAATAAGCCATTTTCTAAATAAGATATTATGATTAATGCTGTTGAACGCTTTTGATATATCGGAATACATTGTGTCAGAAACCTTGCCCTCATATGCCTTATACAAGGGGTGCCATCAAATCATATAAACTCTGGTTGGTCGAATGGTTAGGCCTGAAGCCTCCCTGTTTGGGGGGTAACAAATTATTACATTCAAGATGGTGATAAACTGATTCACATACAAATCTTTCCAATAACTTCGACATAACCGGTACTAGGGCAATGGGGTGCAAATTATTGAATCGTCTTAAGTCATCCTCTGTTGGGAGTGGTTTCACATAGTAACTCTTCCAATCCAGAGGAATACAGCAAGAAGTTGTACACATTTTGTGAAATTTCCTGCCCCTCTTACAATCAATGCTTTTAGGTTCTTTTTCTTTCTTATTTATTAGATAAGTGCAAAGGTGATCTGCAATATTAAAGTTGGGTACACCAGAGCCTATGATATGCGGGTGGTTAGAGTAAATAAGGCAGCTTGGAGGGTGTAAATCTGAGGCCCGAGGTAAGATAGACACGAGGGTGTGCTGCATAATGTAAAAAAACGGCGAAATTTATTCCTCAACATGACGAGAAAAAATATTTAGAAAGGAGCAGAATATTTCTTTGCATGGAGGGTAATGGAGAATATCACGATTGTCTTAAGTCTCTTATGGCCACTATATTTGATAATATGCAGCGTCCCATAATTACTCATGACCAACCATGTCTAGTGCTCTGTTAGGTCATTATTGGGTACGTTGGCACTCAATAAGGCTTTAGATTGTGAATATTTAATATGGCGCACCACATTGGACTCACGACAGCATGATTTGTTATCATTGGAGACACATAACTATTATATGAGTGTTTCTTTCTTTCGTTGTGTGACAATCGAAGAATTGGAGGGTTCATCCCACTGAAATCTATACCATCTTGGCTTATAGTATCTGAATATTTGTGGGCGTATATATTCCACTCGCTGTGATTTAACACACACGTTTTCTTAACTTACTGTTGCATAGGGAATATGGTATTTTGCACTATATATTCTCATATATAAAAGCGATATATATATTTATAGGAGCCGTTGCACACGAAGTTATAATCCCTCACCGGGAGATCTTTCTGGAAAGGATTAATCATGGGGTTTCCGTAGAACATCACTTACGAGAACCCATGCAAAGTTTCGATCGCTGTCCAAATGCCACTTGTACATACAATTAGTTGGATTTCATATTCCATTTTAACACACTATTTTCTAAGAGTATGAAAATTGTATAAGTTATCCCTTGATATCAACTGTAAAATATATGAAATTCAATGCATTTGAAAGTATTCTTTAGGACGTTTGTTACAATAAAATAGAAGAAAATGCGGAACTAATAATTTGCACCCATCTATGCATATACATGTATACATGATATATATTATATAGATTGCGTTGCATTCATTTGCCCAACATAGGCAATTTTCGATTGCCTTCATGGTGCTTTCCCTTGTGCCAACTTGGGTAAATGAAATACAACAACAATCTTGTAAGCCATTTAGGACGGACTCATTCCACAGGAACGTTTTTTCTCTTTGCAGAATTAATGGTTTTGTTTTATGAATATAGCCTATATCCATATGATGCGCCAGTTCACATAATTTCTTGATGATTTCGCAGGAGATAAACAATTGTGATGACAATTATGGTATGTTTTTCTGTACGAGGTTTGCCGAGGAACACAGTAAGAATTCTGTATTTGGTGAATGTTTTGGATATAACTTTATTTGCATGTACTCATTAATCTTCTTTACTGTCGTTGTAAATGGTAAATGTTCACCCGATATAGTTAATGGTATGAACTACGGATCATATGAGAAAAACGTAGACAAAGAAAAATTCGATCTGGAGGTTGATTCCAACAAATCCATTGTTAGAGTCAATTATTTTCAGTGCGCGCTCTTTGTAAGTTATAGGATCTCAGATTACGAAAATTGTGAATGTTATTAATAGGATCTACGAGGATGAGTGCTAATTTCTTTGTTCATTATTCTTTCTTCAACACGAAACTGACCGTTCAAATTTGCAGATCTAGGAATTCAGTTATAGAAAGGCTCTATACACTAGGTTCGCGCATACTCTCCTTATATATATATCGTATTTTTATTCAGACATCACATTAAATACATCAGAAAGGAAAGGGTCCCTCAGAATTCTGTTCCTTTATTCCATATGGAATGCTGTAAATTGTTTGTAGAAGACCTCTCCCCTGAAGTCAGATTGTTGAGGCCTTGTTTGCTCGAGCAATAAAAAATTCCCTTCCAGATTGTCATTCATTACTACGGCTAAATTAGGAAGCAAGCAAGCATGCGTTGGAGTTTGCGCAATTATTTTGGAAGTAATATGACATTATGAAGGTAGCCCCCTAGTCAGGCAGAATTTACATCCCGAGTTCAATGCAAACACCAGGCTCTCGATCGGGGCTGATATGCGGGTGGTGAAATCTATGATACCCTGGTTATACATAGTTCATGCAGCGTTCATGGAGGGTTCCTATATATTTATGATAGCGTATTGGAGATATTGTGCCCTAATAGCGCTATCGGTTCATTTAGTGATCAATGTTTGCGTACCCTATACTTACCAGTATACATTGGTAGTACATGCATGGTATTCCCCATATGTATACGTATATTTTGCTTTATATATATAACCATGCAATCATCGTCAAGTTCATACTAGTGTAAAATGTTAGTGTAAATGCAAGGCCGACCTAAACTGAGTGTGTATTAGGTACAGTGGATAATTTGAGAAATGGAACGCTGACATTGGTCTCAATATCCTAGGATGGAATACTTGCTCCTTCAATCACCGGGAATCAGGCGATATTCAATGGCTTCGACTTCTAAAGCTAAGGTGCCCTCGATCCACTTAAAAAGTCTTTTGAAAAGGTCCTCTTCAGCTTGGCCGAATTTTTCCCACAATCTCTCCCGTAATGCCTCGATGAAAGGTTCTTCCATATACTGAAATATGATAAAATGATCTGATCATTACTGTTAATGAATTTTCTGCTCATCTACTAATCATCTCCATTTGAATCATCTAATACATTCCGAAAATGTATTGCCAATTTGAAAATCCTAACTAAATAATAAACCACAAGATCATATTACCAGAATGGTTGCATATAGACATATATGATGTTGTTACAGGAAAATGAATCACACGTCGCAAGAAAATAGATTTTGAGATATCATCATATTTGAAAAGATGAGATCAAGCTGATTCCAATGATAGTAAAGATTAAGAACATCTAAGAAGTGTTTCTATATTTTATGTTGGATATAGTTTTGCAATATTTATGGGTGGGCAATTACCAGTAAAGTAATTAAAATTAATGTACTCTATAGGATGAACTCCAAACGCAAGTATATATTTATACTTGTCTTGAAATTTGGCAAATTAATCACTTTGGAAAATATCATTTTTGCGACACATCACATGTATGATCATGTAGGCCCTATACTATAGCAACAGGAGACTAGGCAATCTACCAGGAAATGTATTTTATATTTATTTATGTGCGTATGTTGTCACCATTATTTCACCCAACGTTAAAATACCTGGAAGAAATCAGAATGGAAGCCTTCGATTCGGGCATGCATCCGAGCTAGCTGCTCTAATTTTTCAATCACACCATCAACGTCACTCTCCATGTTTTCAATAACGTCGTCGAATACTGAAAGCACGAGAGTTGCCATCGTTTCGAATTCAGTACTTTGGATCATGTCGAGTTCGTCTTTGAGACCCTTCAGGGTAGGGAACATGCATTGAAAATAAGGGTAATGCCTGAAGAACCTGAAAATTGAAGACATACATTAACTTTAAAGAAGATTGTTTCCTTAATTGCAGGTTACGGGTATAACCCAACATTTTTCAAACAAGCGAATACGTTTTCATCCGCTAAAATGAATGCCCTCTAAGATAGATACATACTATTATAGTCAAGCATTTCAGATAAATAGGGATTATCAGAAATTGGGTGTCACATTGTACATACAAGTATTTGCTCATCAGACCCTCCAAAGATGGAGACACAATATGAATAAATATCACTAATAAGAACTGTAAATTTACAATTTTCCGCTGATTCACGAAACCTACTAGCAAGAAAAGTCCTAGCTCTACGTATTCGGTAACTAAACCCAAGGGAGCACGAAATACTAGATTGACGTGGTTCCCATAGAAAAACAAAAGGTCTAAGACAAATGCATTATTAGGAACCATTCCTTTACATCACCTAGCATTATCACCATGGTAACCACTCCACTCCTCCATCATCTGTACTATATCATAAATTATACACACCATACACTTCGGGATACTATATATATATGTGAACTCTCGACCTCGCTTGCTCTCACCCTCCACTATACATCTTTGGCCCTCCCCTTTACACTCCAATTACTCAATTATCTTAGCGTACCGCAAGGTGCGGTACTCTCATGTATTTTATTTGAATAAAACAATTTATTCAGATAAACTTTCCCATCGCTTCTATAATAAACTCGTGTAACAAACGAACTTTGATAAATGAATTCACTCCCAAATCGATGTAAGATCAAGTATAAATATCTGACACAGAAGAAAATTCAATATACCATTAATATCAGTTTGCTACTGAGTACGATCAATCTATTGAAATGTCTCTTTGGAAAACAGTTATGTTTTGGCCGAGGATACGAATAGAGCAAATGCAGAGCACGGATATTTCCGCAAGATGGCCTCTTCAGTATGAAATGTGGAAGCGTGATATCGGAGAATTACACTTGCGGGTTATACTTGCGAAAAGCTCAGCATGCATGCATCATCTATACTATTAGTACGATTAAGATTGGAACAACATATTATAAAATAAGAAAAGACAAGCCGTGAGCAGAAATTTCTTGTATGGAAACACACGAAAACATCGACCACGTCGACATGCGTCTTTACTATTTTGATTAAATGTATTATGGCCTTTGTTTGTAATAAAAAAAAGCTGTAAAAGAGCTAGGCCTATATGTGTGCGCTTTTGTATACACGACGATCGATAGTTTACTCATTACAAACCAACCTGATATTAGACATTTGTCCAAAGTAAATGTGTTTCCCCCGAGAACATGAAAAAGAAAAAATGAAGCATCAATATCCAGGCCCACATAAAGTTTTTCATTGATAGTAATAATTTTCACTTTTCTTTTTCATTGATAATTTAAAATGATTCTTCATAGTTAGCATGTCATTATGTGTAATGTTTATTGCTTATAATGTATGGAAGCGGGGAGGTCACCGAGAATGTGTGCAGAGCTAGACAGTCCTGATATTACAGAAATAGATTGCAGATGCAAAATGTACTTTCATAATAAATTTGAATCATCGAATCTCCTGGTTTAACACAGGGGCCTTCATAAATAATTTATTTTCCCCATTCTCCTCAATCACCACGAGGAGAATGGGGGATTAAAGTAAACCTGAAATGACATGAATCAATACAATGGCTAAGCATAGTGTTTACGGACTCCCAATAGCCATCTGATTGGTCTAGTGGATAGAGCTTTAGACTTCCAAATGTCCCAGAGCAGAAAGCCTTTTTCAATTATCTCTGTTCGTGTCATTTAAAACAAATCACAAATATCTCCACATCTTTGGCTCGGTTTTATTTTAAACTCACACTTCAGTTATTGATATCATTCCCTTTGAATTGGTGAAGAAATTAGAGAGGCTAAGATCGAAGTTAGCGAGAAAAGTGAGTTAAATGGGGTTCTGGGACCAGAGCTTGGAGTGGCAGTACTAAGCTTGTGTTTATTTTCGGCGAAAATGGTTTTCGCACGGGGCCTCAACTCGTTTATTTTACAACAATAGGTCTCATCCCTGACCAATAAACAATGGTCAGAAAGGCCACCTAGCGAATATTATGTCAACTCACAATTCTCATGTATTAGGCTTCTCTAGCAGAAGAGACAAGTTGATTTTTGTTCTGGCCCTTCAATGTTTCTGGGCTAAATAAATTGCTTTCTAAAGGTTCTGAAGCAAAATAATGAATATTAAATTTTATTGATTTATTGAAACCTCATACTCGTGATCAATTGTTGACCAATTGGTGGAAATGGTCAATCATATGTAGGAATTACTTTCAGACGCACTTAAAAATGTTCATTCAATGACTGAAAACGAGAAATTACGATAAAGACAGGGCGCAGGTTTAATCATGAATGCAGTGGTAGTAAAATAAGAACAACAAATCAAGGAGACTCACAATTTGAAGTTGGAGGACGCCCATCGTATGTCACCGTAATGGTATAAAACAGTACGAGCAGTATAAAAGCTTTAACGATTAAACGTGAGCCCTTGGATTTAATGGAAAGTGTATGCGAAATGTATGAGGACAATGAACTCCTACCATAAAATACTTCATATGCATATATGATTAAGACCTATCACCCAGAGGATCGATAAACAGCGCAATGTTTTTTCTCCCATAAAACCAGACACGGCCCTTTTTTCTGGCGATATCCATGGATATCTCTCATTACCCGCGACCGACGTTATTCTCGCTTTGCATGCCAGATAATACTGATTATACATTAGAACTTTCTTTTTACTAAGTTTTTAGGCCATCAGACGTGAATCGAAAAATGTTCGAACAGAAGATCAATACTAAAACGCCTGAACATAGTTTCGGAAATCAATGGAAGGTGTTGTCAGGATAACATCGATATTTTGGGTAGGGATTGGTTGGTGTTACTGTTGATGAGCACGGGGTTGGAGGTCAATGATTTATGCATCCCTGGGCTTGTTAACTATAGTCCATAGTTGAGTTTGGGACATATTGGGGAAATGGATCAGGTTGTTATAGCTTCCGGATAGCTCTCACATCAGAGACTCATCGCATGATTTGTTATCACGTTGGACGATATTCAGATAAGACTAAACTACAATATGATAATTTAGTATACATCAATTAGATGTCAATGTGAATACTTTACAGTAGTGTTGTATTTTAAAGGAGTATTAGATACAACTAGGTACGTCGACTTCAATAATAATAACTGTTGTGGCTATAGATACATCTTTGGGATGTGGATGTGTTTTGAAAAGTATTGAGGATACTCGACTGTTGGTGAGCTCCATCCCTTTATGCGCAAGAATGTGCAGGTCTGTGTACCATTAGTACATGTTGTTCAGCAACAGGCAGGGAGTCAGTGAAGAGGCTTAATGGATTTGCAAATTGCTTTCCAATCAAAATGCAAAGTGACTATACGCACGCCCGATATCGTGATTAATGATCACAGCATGACATGATTGCACGGGAATTCAAGATGGGCAATAATCACATCAAACATAATGATCCTCAAGCCTAATTGCAATTCACATATTGTCATTTTCGAAATTTGATCACTGCTGCACATTGATAGCCGTCCACCCAACAAAATGGGATCCTTGCAGACTCTGTGCCATATACCGTGTACAAACTAATCATGACTTGCTGTCCTACCACGAACATTTATACTATTATATTAAACGGATCTCTTGTGGCATATAAAGGAAGGCTACAGCAACACTATATATGGAGGTGTTCGTGTTGATGAAGTGTCTAATAATGTCAAGAGATCTTTTTCAAATTCTTATTCGTACAATAACTGTCGTTCTTCTTATCATAGTACAAAATACTCGATTTCTCTTTTCTATAAATTTATATGATTTCTCAATATTTGTATTCATTATTATATTAAAAAAATCCCGCTAAAGCAATTTTTGCTTGCATAGGTATCCTATAATATACGCGTATACCGCTGAGGGGTGTAAACCACCCCGTCAACCACTAAAAGCACTGTTAGAAAAGTCCACAAAATGTATGATTAAAGGCATACAATAAGCCGATAACGAACTAATTGGTTTCAATCCCTTAATATCACACTCGTTGCTACGCAACCCGTGTGCATGGTATTCATACACCTTCGAGCAACTCGTTTGTTAACATGTATTTAATCCTATTTGCTCGGCAGAGTTCACTATGGAGACTGAAGTTGTTACTAAATGCAACCAGTACTTGGCGCCTATACTTATGGAGCAAAGATAAATAAACGAAGGACTTCATAAACTCTGCAAACACTGTGACCAAACAAAGCAGGCGGCAAATACGACGATTCCATAATGAAGGTTCTTAGGTAATGTTCCGATTCCCTACAACCATAGATAGGATATTATCAATATTGGTTTAAGCAATCAGACAATGGGTGTGGTGTCATGAAATGGTTTTGCTCTCCAGTATGAGATTCTTACACTAGTGGTCCAACACAATCATATAGCAGTATTAGTTTAGGACGAGAAGGCTAATTCAAATACGAGGGATATTTTTGATGTCAATCGATACCCATAATTCTATAAACTCTAGGAAAGGAACCAAAGGTGCTTAAGTCCATGTCTCGAAGTTTAAAGATTTTCCATTTGAACTCAGAACCAGCTCGGCCCGATTCTCTCTTTTCCGCGAAGGTACTTAACGGTATTTAGAATCTCAAAACACCAGCATCGCCAGTGCACGAGCCCATTCTTTCAAGTGGTTGCCAATAGTCTACTGTGGCCATCTATAATAGTACCAGGCCTTTGAACTTGTGAATATCTGAACTATTCCGTGGCCGTGCAAATTACGAAAGCCTCTGTGTCATTGAGGTGGTGGCACAATATGCATTGACTTTGAACCGCGTTTAATGCAGTGCTACGAAGACACTACGCACCACGTATACCGCATATCTAAATATCTACAAAAACGTTAATTTCATTGCTACCGTTGATTAGGAATTGGTGGCAGTAAATAACACTTCTTGACGTCACATCATTAGGATTGGAAAGAGTAATGTGGCACAATGCGCATGGACTTTGAACGGAGTTAAATGCAGTGCTGCGTATACACGTATATAAGGATTAATGACCGACATTTCTGTCCTGCTGCTGACCAGATTCTGTATAATCGGTCGGTTTTGCCTCGGGATTATGCACAATTGGGAGGTTATTAATGCAGGCTATTAGTACGTTTAGTCTCTACCTCATGTGGTTAAAGGTATAGGGATTAATACACCAATAATGCTGTAAATACACAAACACAAACAGATTAAATATTTTGTTCCCCTCGAGTTGGCACTCTGCATCACCACACCGACAAATATTAGTTGCAGTACAAATTCTTATTGTCACCACATTGCTACGATTAGAACATTGACATGTGGAGGAGAATAATATATCTCCTCTAGGAAAATATTATTGTTGTCGCATGAGACATAAGGAAATGAGTCGGAGTAGTGAGATAAAAATGCTAATTAAGCTATACGGAACAGATTACATCGCCCTTCGGCACCTGTTGTCGTAATCACGCGAAAGCACAATTTTGTTGGTTAGTCAACTATAGAAAGGAAGATGCTTGCACCTATTTTCATCGGGGATATGATGACGGTCTGTAATGTAATATTATGCATAGCTACACCTATTCAATGCGTTATCATGCCTTGCCCTCTTTAGGGATACCAAGGGGACATTATATGCTTAGCTTCGTCGACATAAATCAGCCCTGCTTTTATTCATAGGTACATTGCACGTCGGTGGAGAACAACATAATGTCTTGTTTGAATATTGTGAACACTTTCTGGGGTCATTATAAATGACCTTGAAGCCCAAATGTTATGTTTGTACTGCATAGCTGTTGCTTCGTAATGCTATTCACCTATATCATGGGAAATATAGGATTTCTGTGTTTCGCGAGTTTAATAAGACACGTTCCCTTCTGCTCAGTACGTACCTGGGGCCAGATACCTAAAGAAGGGGCTTTCCCCTCCCCATCCACCTGCCCAAAATATTAAAAGAAATGCCACTCGGGGGAGATGTATACCGTGTATAAGCAATCTTGAACAGGACTTGTTAATTTCATTACCAAATCTTAAAGACTTTCCAAAACAAGGGCTATTAGACCTTAAACCCATTGTAGCTAACATCTAAAAAAATTACCCACTACCAAATAAGAAAGTATGTCAAAACAATTCCGACCTCTGTGTTGATAATAACATATGTCTTTGAATTAAAATCAATATGTACTTGTATGCTTGTATGTAAATTCATAAATAATAGATTTACTTAAATGTATATTGACGCATACATACTATATGCACACTAAAGCACTTTAAAACATGTGCGGATATATATTCAGTAATATTAACACACAATAACATTACATCTTTATCCATATCCTATTGTTAGTAGTATATTATACTACTCCCAATACCCATGAATGAAAGAAATCATATTGCTTCCCTCATAAATCCATTGGGAAAGCCTTAAACACTGAGCACGGTACCTAATCAACATCTCCCTGGCAGTATCCTCGAACTTCCTTTTCACATAGCACCAGAAGGCACGAATAACTTCCACTTCGGCAGAGTTGAAGGGCACACGTGGGTCGAGGGTGACGACCGTTCTTGTATTTATAGCACTGTGGGAACACCCCATCCCCATCAGGCAAACCAATTTGTGGTGAAGGAAGAAGCAGTTCAGAGACAAAATCTAGACGGTTTCCAGGGATCCTTCCAATGACAATTGTCCAGACATTCACATATCTGTGGCTGGCAAGCAGAGGAAACGATTATCCTTAAAGATCTATCTATTAGTTTCCCAAATAATGATTCCCAGGTTTAGTGCTCCATTGGTTCCATTTTCCTGTTAAGAAGAGAGCATTTCTTGGAAAACAATCACTTATTTGAAGTGCAGCTATATCCATTTCCATGCATACTGAGGCAAGATATGCAACATCGATGAGACAGTCGAATTACCCCAATCAACAGGCATGGTTGCAAGAATCATTCTGTTTTATCTTTTCCTTGAAACAAGAATGTATGATGATTATATAATCATACTTGTTGCTGCTGGCAGGTACGTCTTGGAGAATGGACTAACTGCATGCTTGCAGGCCAGGCACCGATTGTTGAGCCATTGTGTGTTTGCGCCATGGCGACGACACTGATGGGGCGATGGCTACGACCACACACCACTAGCACCGTTAACTCCGGTAACATATCACGGATATGGCGATTTCCTCCCAGAGAAATGTCACCAGGAGAATAAACGCACAATTGACATTTTCAGACTATCAATTATAAGCGAGGTTTATGTGCGTAAATTCGCCATAAGAGATATAATAACCCATATGCATGTGTAGAGTGGTTATAGTAGGATCCTGCACGCCGCCCCTATCCGCCAGCTCAGACAACCTGTAAACTATACGCAGGCGATTGGCGGCATTAGCTGCAATCAATGTGCGGCAGCATTGACTTCCCTCCTCCGGCTGGGGCATCTACTCTTTCAGCGCACATAATTCCTGACAGAAGGTGGTTTTCATGCGTGTGTGCTTAGGATATTGTACCTCAGTCGCAGATGTATGTATTGGTGTACTGACTGTAGGAGCATTGTTTTACCGAGGTATTGAGCACCTGGATACCGCCAGATGATCAACATATGGGAGGGGATCGATGGCTACCTGGAAAAGGACGGGGTGTACAGGTGTATAAATGGGATGGTGGATGAGTTTCTAGTTGCCAGGTTACCGATCTTTGATTGAAGTTTCTGACATCCTCTAATTGATGGCTATATCCAGTCTTGCACATTGGCTGCTGAAACCCTCTTCTTTTTGCCTTAAAACTTGTTCCAGAGATCAAGTAATCTCTTTTGATTATCATTTGAAAATCATATGAAACAAATGGTGAAGTAGTTCCCAGGTTACCATTCATCAATTAATAAATACATTATGTTATGTGACAATACGTAACATTGTCTAACCTCACTATATTGTATATCAATTATTAATTATCACCCATTTATTTTATTATCATATTACTAAAATCGCTAATTATGCTTAACTACCCAGTACTGTGCAAGTCTATTTAGTCAGGCTATGTTCCTTAGTCACACCTTAACATATTCTGTTATGTGACAAATAATTTGTCCGAAACTTCTGTAGCAAATATTGTCTTTCTAGGCAAAATATCGTTGCAGAGTGCCAATTTTCTTTTTTTAATTCCAAACTACCGTATGAATGGTAATGATGTGAAAATTATATGTGTAAAATAGTTTTTGAATACATTGTTTCTATTAGACCAAATACATAAATAGGTTCGGGTAGAGCAGAGCAACATGTTTTTCATTTCTTCTCCCGCACCTTTGCTCCCGCTGGCTCTTGAAATCCCTGAAATTACAATTTGGCTAATGATACATGCATTCGGGCAAATTCAGCGAAAGATTGCCATCAAATGTGAATTATTTATCTATCGCATCCTACTGAAGGACTTTATTGGAACCATTCAGGGCTTGAAAACATTGTATAATTGGATACGACCTAAATCAATTGCATTCAATACGCGGAAAAGCTGATATTGCAAAATATTTCTTACGTATTTAAGAGGTCGGAAATAGCGTCACATTGCACTAGGGATTACATGACTGAATGTTGATCAACAATTATGTGCAGTCACGCCATGTTTGTATGGTTCACATGGAAGTAGTACGCACGAGGGAAGTTTAGTGACTAGTCCCACGTTCCGGTATTTCTGTGTGTCCTGAAATTTACTAACAGCACAGCGGAATCCCTTGTCATAAATACGTTATTTCCTGATGTGCCTTGCCTGAACTCTAACCTCATAAACATGCGTTCACTTTAGCATTGTAACTACAACATATAATACGATTGATTGCTCGAGGAATTGAATGTAGAGTGAACTGCAAACCAATGGAGTACCCCACACATATATCTTTTAAAAGAACTTAATGAAAGAAAAGAGGAACCCATTTTACACATGGACATACCATTTAATGTAGATCTAACGCTTTTATAAAACACAAAACACATTGTTACCTTTATGCTATTTTTATTCTGGTATGACCCCACTTTTATGCCATATCGCCACATTGAATCTTCCCATAGTAAACGTTTGATGCTGACACCACACAATTCCCCCTAAAACCTCATCACACATAACTTGATTTTGCCGTCTCCTGCTGAGTTAACGGGTCAAGTATACTGCAGTGAATAGGTGCAAGGACATTGAGACAAATTAATGTAAAACACGAGAGTGCTTTCCCAGACAGCCTCAGCAGGCACAGCAACATTTTATCCACTGTCGAGATTTCATATCACTCCAGATGAATGCCGCATTCCTACTCAATATGTTGGAGTAGATATAGGACAAGAAAAAGGTATAGATTCCAGTAATATGGTGTACACCTTTCTATAGAGGCATATGTAAGCATATATATACAACCCTATAGGTAACTTAGCACCATCTATGGTTATTGATAATGAATTATGTAAGGATTAATGACCTCTATTTCCGGCCTGTTTGTCCACTGATTAGTGCACCAGCATGCCATAAATTGAGGTTATTAATCCTTTTAGTCTTTGCCTAAGGTGGTTACAGCCGCTGGACCGTTCAAGGTAGTGAATAAGCATTAAGGTATTGAAAAGAATTTTCTTCGTGAAATTACTGTTGTCTCGTGTGGATGGGTAGATTTCTGGTTGTGGAAAACATGTGATGACCTAGTTACCAATAGGTACATTATTTCGAAGCATTGTTTTCAGAACTTGACATTTTACATTGATCATAGCTTTATACTAAGAAACGTTCATATATTTTTAAGAACGGATAAAATGTGTTAAGTGTGTATTTAGTTGACTTTATCATTTAGGACCCTTTATTACAACGTTATTCTGGCAAAATTTAAATAAGATAAGAGGGAGGGGTAAGCCAGATAAACCACCAGAAGAAAAGATTGCATCGACGACGTATAGTATTACCTATTCTATAACTTGATGTTCCTGAATGGAGTTTAAATTAACCCCTGAAGGGTAGATCGACAATTTCAGATGACATTTCGCGCCCATTTACTTAGTGCATTCCCTTTTATGAGAATCTTAAGTTGTGATCATCATAGAAATTGACTTGACTGAATCATTCTTATTCTGCTGACTCACAGCTGTCATTCATCTTCACATAGCCATGGAAGAAGGATGTACTACAGGTTTGTGTTGACTCTAGGCATTGAGATGCCTTTCTAACACATCCACACAGTGGGATCAAACAGTTTCACTTGGGTGTCTCTAAAGAGTGTCTTAGAAGTTAGGCAGTATTTAAAATGGGGGTTTTGATTTTGTTCACGGCCCATGTTATTTTAATCATTTAAAAGAAATTCTGACAAAGTATCTTCAAGCAAACTTTGGATGAGTGTGCACATCTGTTAGAGCCCTAAAGTTGTTAATCGAAATTCATTTGCATCAACACACGAAAAAGGTAATGGGCGATATGATTGCCACTAAACTTCCCTCATTCGGATACATGTAGGTACCCGCAATTGGGTCATATAAGATACACAACCCTAATAGCTTTCGACAGAATGAGTAAAGATAGAGTGAGTACGTTCTATACGTAGAGGTGGTGTCAAATCCTAGACTATTGCTCCTGATGTATTTGAAAACTGTCGGGTTACTTACGAGACTCTTCAGTAGCAAAATGCTAGTAGAAAATATTCACAGGTTCACACATGTGGTTGACGGCAATTTGGGAAGGAGTTGATAGGGTAGGAAATATCACATTCCTTTGATTCACAAATGTAAACCTTTACTATCTTTAAAATAAAGTCAGCTGACGATTACCAGCCGCTGTTTAGAACGACCCATTTTTCTACATGAACTTCTAAGACAACTCCATTTTAGCACCGAAATTTCCAAGAAAACCTACCTAGGGTTAAAACTAAGAATGATATATATATAGATGAGACATATGAATAAAGGTGATTAATACAGCTAATCGTGCTCATTTCCGATATTCTTTTCTCACAATTTTAACCTTCCTTGTGGCAATGTTCTATTATAACAATACAAACATATAAAGAAAAATTCAATTGAGACAAATTAGTACTTCATAAATAATGTTTGAACTCCGTTGAAATTCAGTGCTGGACGACGCCAAACATTTAAGTAGACTAGTGCAATGGTACCTTCACACTCCTGCCAGTTGGTATGGCTGTCACAAGGGCTAGACAGGTGCCAGACATATAGGCTTGAAGCTCCATAGATCATCTGTTCATATATACTCTCCCTAAACTAGGCTGTGTACATCTCGATACACTAGATTCATAAATGTTTATTTACATGCCTCAAGACCTATGGTCTGCTTCAATTGTCATTGTTTATATCCCTAGACGATACTCCTTTATTCATTTATAATTTATTGGGTACCCCTCATAGCCTATGACATATTAAATGTCTTTGCACTATAGCTTTCATCGGTTTCGCATAGATTTCTGGTGTGATTACTCTGTGGTCAAAGAATGCCAAGCAAGCAATTCGCAGGATGAAGGATGCGAGGTAGGAGACCCAGCAAGTTGTTATCCAGTGCCTCTCCTCCCGGCCTCTGCTAAGCTGGCTAAGCACTACATTGCCATTTTTAGCAACGGGGAAGCGGGTAATGCAAGGAATCCGCTCTTGCTTGGGAGGGTCCAAGTGGGCGGTACAGGAGGAAGAAGAGGGTGAGGTAGTGGATGTTTACTCCGAGGCCATTGGATGTCCTCGTTCTACCCCTACCCATATACTGGACCATCTCCTCTATCAAAAACACATGGCTTAACGAATTTACATAAATTTAACTTGGTGAAAAATAAAGAAAAGTCGATAGATAGGAAATCAAACGCATCATTTAGTTCACTGTTTCTAGAGTAAGTCCATATTAAATCCTTCGTACTCTTTCCCTAGGGTATGCTTGACGTGGAGGATGGTACAAGGATGCTGGGCGTATGAGTAACTCCTGTACTGGAGTATTGCTCAACTCTCCACCATCCAGCCATCCTTCCTTCTCCAGGCTTCTCGACACCCAGCGACCTAATATTTCGCCAAGGGGAGCTCCTGCGTTTGCGTAGAAGTCCACACTTCCAGGCAGACTAATTATAGACCGAAAAAGGGGGGTCCCAGGATCCGCGGTGGAGGTGGAGATGTAGGAGGTGGAGGAATAGGGGAAGCTTCCTGGCTTGGTTCGTCGGTCGGCCCTCAGCAGCCTAGCAAGCACGGCACATCTCACATCTGTCCTACCACTGTCTGGGCCTTCCTCTTTCTACCTCCTACACCCCAGCGAGTACCCGGGGCGACAATTTGCCGACCAATTTCGTCACTTAATACCAGTGTAGGTAAGTGTTCAATTCTCATCGATACTCCTATCTCTTTTGCGCAGAACCATATTTATTTCAGCGACCCTGGAAGGGGAGTTATGGCCACAACAAAATGGCCAGGTGGGGGATGGGGGTAGTATACTAAGCTCGGTCCCATACCGTGTACAAAGGAGCAATACGTACCTGCAGTGAGAAACCGGTGATGAGCTACCCCAAAAGCCATTTCTCGATCAGCAAGGAGAACTGGTTAATATCTACAACATCGAACTTTGCCAAACCATCTCCACAAATCGTCAACATCTAAGAACCTGGGCCAGGGTATATAACATCTGATGTTCTGGATCGCTTAGGTTTGATGCTTTTCTCCTCCCACAGTAACAGGTTCCCCAAGCTGATAATGGCAGCAAGTTGGAGTTTATCTAAACAAGGCCGTCGCCAGCGGGGAAAAGAAATAAACATGATCATTGCTACAGCTACCAGATTTCTTGAGCGATCTCAGAAGTAAAATAGAAAACCTGAATGAAACCCTGAATGAAGAGGAAGCAATAACTGGGTTGACAGATGAGACACTACGGAATAGGGGATTTGGCGACCTGGCAGAATCTCAAGCATCCTTCGGCACTTCGGTGGATTTGCAAGGACAACTTTAGTTGATAAATTATGCATGATTGTCAGCTATACACAATTTATGCCGAGATGGCATACAACTGAAGATAAAAAACATAATCCCCCGTATTTCTCACTCTACATATATATGATGAAGTCCCCATGTACAGTGTACATTTATGCTTATTCAGCCAATAGATTATGCTTCTGTACATGTATAAGTACATTTCTGTTCATCTGAGTCTGCACATTATTTGCAACCAAATTGCTCAAGATATGAAAAGTTGGAACAATATTATTCTTACAAGGAATGAAGCACATAATATGAATCCCCGGTGGTAGACCCCCTGCTAAGGAACTATGGGGTACCGAAAGAATATTCTTTATTTGAGCCTCTACAAAGAAGGTATTTTTAATCAAAATATTATGTTGTCCTTTGCCTTGTTGAATTTGATATGGCGAACTTCCACTGGATCTAGAGAAGCTAGGGAAGGGTCAGTATATATAGTAGAGATAGCCTTCCAAAACCAACAGTTTCTTGGCTCAGGTGGCCGCATCTGATCCCACTAAAATGATCCAAGACTTCCTAGAAGCAAATTTGGTATTTAATGACTGGGAACCAGCTACAGAGTTGATTTGGTGGAGGCATAGAGAATTTGGAGTGAGTGTTGGCCACGCGTGGTGGATGAATGGGGATCTGTGGCTGGTGGATCTTTCAATCAATTAAACTTCATTTACTGCTAGTTTTTATCAGAATTAATTATTTGAGATATCGTTATTCAAATAGTTCTAACTTTAGATCCTAAAAGATTTAGTATGATAATCATTTTAAATGGTACATTTGTCAGTAGTTTTGAGAGGGGAGATTGAAGCCTTCTATGTCCTGTGTTCTTCATGGGGCTTTGTAATATACACGGAGGGTTGATATATATATGGTCAGATATATAGAAAGTATAAAATTGCCTCGCATTTAGGAATAATTTTAGAACAGCCCCTCCAAGTGTGACGAGGATAACATATGGTTTAGCAATTATAAATCTATCCTTATCCGTCTTCATTGACTCGGCAGGAATGCCTCAGATGCTTTTTTTAAGTTCAAAGTTTCACGCGGAGGGAATCACTTTTCACTCCAGAAATGGGAAATTGAGTTCTGCTGATGAATGTATAATAGCGAACAGACCCACGACAAAATTGCTGTATTATTACGAAGTGTAGAAAAATGGTGAAAGATAATGCTGACCTAAACAATTCCTTGAAGGGAAATACATTATTCTGATGCTCATGAATCATATGTGACTAGCGTTATATTATTGAGTCCACGTGAATTTCACATAAGTAGTTTTAGAGGTTATTACTTTCCATGCGCCTTAACATCCCCATGTTATAAGGTGTAGTTAATCTTACATAATTGCTTTTGGTTATATACAAAGTTAAATGACAAAATGTCTAGAATAGTTGAGAAGTCATTCTTTACTTGAATTGCAAAAAATGGGGGTGGTGTATTTTTGCCAAATCATGTGACTATATCATAATTATGTCAGTTACAGTTTTGTATAAACATTCAGATACCCACGACTAATAAGAAAGGCCTGCTTGAATTTATCTGCTTGAAATATATGGTGTTGTCTGAAATGTCGTCCTGGAAGCCACATTTTTTACTCTAGGACAGGGACCTTGGCAAGAACAGCAATAAACAGTTTACCTGAAAACATATGTCAGACCAAGGCTCCTATCTGAGAGCAACACATTTGCCGTCCGTCAAAGCACTGCTTTCCCAAAACACGGACAGATCCAGTACAATGCTTTATAGTAGTAAACGAAATGCCTTGGGCTAGAGCTATAGAAACTGATGCAATCTTTACAATCTAATTATTTTACACTGTAATTAGGATAGTCATTCAATGATAGAATTGTACATATCAAATGCTTTCAGACAACCCAAATTCGCTTCGTGTTTAAAAAGTAGAGAATGGCGTCTTGTCTAGACTTAAACTTCTTGAAGTGAAGGAAAGTTTTTTCATCTGACTTAAGCTTTGTATTTAAGCAGGGGTCTGGCTGAGGTGCTCGTGTTATATTTCATGATTCATTTTAAGCTACACATTTAAGGCCAGTTCACTGAATTGGGGGGAGGGACAATATGATAATTGTATAACCTTGGCACATACCCTACGACTCATGCCAACCGACCCAATGTATACCATACCAAAGCCAGTTCCTCTATATGAGGATTTATAAGTTACTTACAACTATTCAATTCCTAGGTGATATATGATGTGTTGCAGGGAAATGAGTCAGAAGTTGCAAAAATGGATTTTGAGATATCATAATAATTATTTAAAAAGATGAGGTCAAGCAGATTCTAATGATAGTAAACGTTAAATCAAAGTATATGTATTTCTATATTTTAAGTTTGATATTTTTATTTTTGAAAAAAACGTTTGCAATATTTCTGGGTGGATAATTACTGGTAAAGTAGCTAAATACACTCTATAGGATGACCTTAGAAATGCATGCATATATTACACTGTCTTGACATTTGGTACGTGTATTCATGCAACAAACAGTGCCAAAGCACCCGAAACATTATAATAATCCAACAAAGAGATCTTGTGAATAAATGACTCTGAAAGATACCAACTTTGCGACTTGTGACTGGAACACGTCACATATTATATCGTTTTAAATAAACATTAATTTTTATGAATATTTTTAATTGTGTAATGGCATTGGCTCTATGTGGGTTCAAGCCCCGCTGTGAGTACCATTTCCCCACCACCTTATAGTGCTTGCTGACTGGGGCATCAAAGATCAGCCGTGTGTAGGGCACTATGCGTGTTCTATTGCCAATCTTAAAATAGTAGGGAAAAGCACCTGTTAGTGTGTTTCCTCTCAACAATAGGGAGATTTAGCAACCATAACGCACCAACACAACACTAACGCATCCAGTGGTGTGGTGGTACATAATTACTGATCTGGGGATTTCTCGAGAGGCCTAACCTAGCCCAGAGATTCAGAACGTTACTTGATTCAGAGTTAATCACTGTTTTGAAAGTCTTAGGGCTACAACCACCTAAGGCAGAGATTGCATCGATTAATAATCTCCATTTCGGGACCGAAATTAATCATTAAATTAACTCATTAATCTTAATTAATTAATTGTTATATCATATTACGCAATCATGACATAATGGTGATTAACCACATTATAATTAATGAACTAAATTAACTATTAAGTTTAATGACTTTAAATACCCTTATGAAATTAATTAATCACAGTATTATGCAAGTCTACTAAAGAAGATCAGGTAATAACAGAGTTTATAGAGAAATGTATGCTAACCAATTACCAACAGACACATTCATGTTTCAACTCATGTGTATCATTTATGGTAAAAAATTCTGTTTTAAAATGATACATGATTCCTTATCAAGAACCATAGATGGTGCTAAGTTACCCAGGATTGTTTATGTTTACGGGTGCCTCATCGAAAAGTGTAGACCTTACTATTGAAATTTATGCCTTAGTTCTTGTTTGTGCATAATCACATAGCTTTGCCTCAGGATTATACATCAAACAGTACATCAGCAAACAGCCCCTTAATGCTGGTCATTAATCCTATAACAGAAGACCGCTTTTAGGAATTATGGGTTTTCCTGACCTTGAAACACTTGAACTAAGTTATTGTCCTAACTAATTAGGAGTAGGGATGGATCCCAGTGTATTGAGAAAAAGGAATTAGAGTACATAAAACATTCTTCCACTGCTATTCCATTTTTTTAATTACTTAATCAGCCATACATTTAATAACAGACAATAACATTATATACCGAATACATGCATGTCTTACTGTATCTTTTCGACTAGTTTACTATAGACGGATCTTATCAATACTCAGGTTTATTTAGGGACTGCCACCATGCAGCTCACACTATAGGGTAGCAGGGTACAGATAGACCTGCATTGAGTGTGCTTACATTATCTGCAAGATAAGTTGTACGCAACACCAGGCTAGGCCATCTTCTGTGTCTATTATCTAGACTCCATCCCACATTTACAAGCCTTCATGAGCGATACACAGCCTTTACAAATGCATAGCTTTGGGGTATAACACATTTTATATTATGTGTTTAGGTTGAACAAACCTATCAGGGATTAACAACTCAAAAACATAATAGTCTGACATAAAAATCATTACATATAATATGTATGCGTACTAGTTTAGGCAAGGTGCATACATATATATAAGAGAAAGTGAGAGTATTTGGCGCACGGTATAAGCCACTATGTTTTTGGCGAGCGGGAATGAGGGCCGAGCTAATATTTGTTAGCACAGATAATGGAGTTCTCTATACTTTCACAACTCAGAATGCAATGTTGGAAATATAAACTAGTTAAATATGGCAGGGTGGGCTACTTCATTTTGGGTAATTGCTCTTCCTAGAGCTAGAAGGATACAACTCAGAGCATTACCTGATTTGATTTACCTAGAGTGAGATAGAAAATAAGAAGTAGATCGAATTAACCACGCCTCGAGTTGTATCCTTGAAGACCATGGCAGTTGGCAGGGGAATAGGAAAGGGCAAGAGTCTCAAGGCTACCGTCCTTCTCTTGTATGGTTCTGTTATTGTAAAATCTCTCTGGCCTTAAGTTTTTATGATGATTGACCAAGCTGACCAGCCGATACCTTTCTGAATTATTCAGGTTGAATTAAAAAAAGATACGCTTCCTCGCATTTATTTGACCCTGTATTAATAAAAAAAAAGGGGGGGGGATGGATTTCCGATCAAAAAGTTTTTTAAGTATTGAATCTTCGCTCCATTTTGCGAAAAGATCTACCTTGACAGAGGTATTCGCATTGGGTTCAATTTGAATTTAAGTATTTTGGACTATATGAATACAATCTATACCCTTTTCATGGGCTGAAGATACGTTTGGCAAGTTGCCCTGGCTGTACCTTATTGGAATAAGGGGAATGCTAGCTTTTCTGGTGAACATAGTTCATTTATCTTATAGTCCAGGCACCTGATATGAACTAGCTTTCCTCTTAACATGTTATCACAGCCATATATAACGAGAAAAAGGGCATAGTTGCTTCCATAGATTCTCAGTCGGTACAAGCGTGCTGTATCTTGTCAGTGCTGAGTGTTTCATGATGCGATAAATATATTCCTCAATGCTACCAGCTCTTACATATCCCTGACATAGGCACACCGCCTCGATCACTGTCTATGCCGGAGGATATTTGAACACATTTTAAGGAAACCTTTGCCCTTTAAGTTTCCAGCCACAATTCACCTATACTGATGATGCCTCAAAATAGTGTCCAAGGACTGAATTGAAATAGATTATGACCTATGAAATACCATTAAATAAAATGACACGACCACAAAGCAAAATGTTTCAAATACAAAGACTATCAAAAGATTTGAAAACTTGAGGGATTGGTATATGTACATCCATGTAAATCCATGGTTAAACCTATCTCCATATTCTCTTCACTTGTTCAATCATAAGTTTACCTGCAACCAAGATGCCCCCTACTGGTATTTATTTGCATCACTTTGAACGCTTTCACATCTAGGTGTATCAAGTGTTGGAGCAACTTTCTATTGCTCATGTATGCACGAGTGAATGTCATATGTAACAGTTTTCAAGGTTCCTTCGTATGGTCCAAGGCTAATATGCTGCTGTATATTCTGGTGCTCAGATACAAGCCAGATGTATCAATACTAATAATAAAGGAATCGTATATAGGCCTAATTCACTACATTAATTAACAAGAGTAGTCACCCTTTGGTCAACTCCTGGGCGTGCCATTGACCTTCTAACTTGAAGGATATTCTTGTATAGTTGCACCAAAACAAATATCTTTGAGTAAGAAGACTCCCAAATAATTATTCTGGAGATACTAAAATGTTCACAATTAGGAAGCAATGAAGCATTGAAGCATACATGTATACACAGCAGGGAATTGATGGAAAGAGTTTCCCTACTGTAAAATGGTACAGTTTACACGAGGAGTAAATTTCGTATTTCAACCTAACTCAGTGCCCAATATTGTGTGCGCCGTAATACACATATTTTAACTATTATATAATTATTTTTGAAATGTGAAACAGCTTTCCGATGATCAAATTCCTGTGTCCATTTGTGATGTGTTTCAGGAAAATGGGGCACAAGTCGCAATACTGATTGATATTTTTCAAAGTGATTTATTTACAGGATCTCTTTGTGGGAATGCTCTCCTTTTTGGGGTATCTAGATATCTAGATCATGTATTAGATATTTCTATGCACTTCAAAGTTCGTCCGATATAATTTAACTACTTTACCAGGAGTTGTCCACCAGGAAATATCGCAAAATTCTTTTTTTCAAAAATAGAAATATCAAAATTGAAATATAGAAACACTTATTAGCTGTCCTAATATTTACTATCATTAGAATCGGTATGATCTCATATTTCAAATATGTTTATATCTCAAAATCTATTTTCTGCGACTTGTGACTCATTTTCCTCTAACACATCACATTTGTCTTTGGATAGTTCCCTCCAAATCAGTGTCAGCTTCTTCATGACGTAGACCCCCTTAATTAATAGTAGGCCTACTGATAGCATAGTTTGCATAGTCCTCTCCAAATTATTTCAGTAGAGGTGGACATTATAGTGTGATCAGGGCGTTTAGGAGTACCTTGTTGGGTTTCTAGGGCAGGCGGCTTGTTTGTTTATGGAGTCAGTTGCCTCTCAGCTAGCACAGGAGGCCAACGGATCCTTGCCAAAGGAGTGCAAACCATAGGCCAAGTCTAGATGTACAAAATAAGAAATACTAGCTCATGTGTTTGCCTGTAGACGTCGATGAGCGAGGAGGAAAGGAAGTGTTTTGGTTGGTCCAACTGGTTTAAATTATTTAGTCGAGAAGGTCATATTACAAATATTAACTCTGCACAGTTCTATTACATGATACACAAAGCCTTAACTATTAATGGGGTATAATGCAATTTGTTAAACCTGGTATATATATTATATGTGTATACCATATCTACTATGAATCATTTTTCCTATTGAATCCCATATGTGATGTGTTACAGGAAAATGAGTCACAAGTCGCATAAAATGGATTTTGATATACCATTATATTTGAAAAGATGGGATCAAGCGCATTCCAATTTCACAAACCATAAGGATATCTAGGATAAGTAAACCATAAGGATATCTAAGAAGTGTTTCTATATTTTGTGTTTTATATATTTATATTTGAAAAAGAGTTTGCAATATTTCTTGGTGGGCAACTCCAGAAAAGTAATTAAATATTCTCCATAGGATGACCTTCAAAACGCAAGTATATATATGATACAATGTCCTCGCATTTGGTACATTCCAATAAAAATATCGTGTGAATCAATTACTTAAAAAGAATATCATTTTTGGGACGTTTTTCCTGTAACACATCACATATAGTATCAATGTTTTTTTATCCGGCAGTTGCCATCAATAGTGTGTTTAGCGGAGAACAAGGGTCCTGGAGAAGAGGCCATAACAAAGGCGGATGTTGTTAATATTTATTTTTGGCACCTTTTTTTATGTTGTACAACCACTGACTTTTGTGGACTGAGTCCCCTGGTCCTAAACTCTGCGTACAGTACAGGGATTAAAGCATGCTATGCGCAAATGTTTGAATATTGAAATAGGCACAAACAATGAAAACGCAGTCGAAACATTTAGTTATAATTTTAGTGGCGGCATGACTCTCATAAACACTTCAACATTCGGCAAGTATTCTCAGCCTAATCACAGTGAGAAGGAGATAGGTCCTTTTGTTTCTATTTCTCTAATTTCTCTAAAGAAATTGTTTCAGGGGGCGAAACTTTATTAATTATAGATTCTGATTTATAGGATGGTAGATACCAATTGAAGGAATGATATGACGGTAGTGGTTGGTGAAGACATAGAGAACTACCAATAGCAGGAAAAATCAATACAGACAGAAAATAGAGAGGGTCAGATATCATATAAAAAGTCTAAACTCCAAAACTTGCATCGATTTTATAAACACATTAATCGCAAAAGTTCTGCTTTTTTCGGCACACGTAAGATGCTAATGTTAGGCTGAGCTGCAGGTTCACAGAGAAAATCATTTTAAATTGCCTACAACTAATCAAAATGATTAGATCACATCACGCGATGAGTAGTTTGAACTCCCCATTCTGAGGACCTTCGACTTTGGGCAGGGGTCGGTGACCTATTGGCACTAACTGTGTAACTGTCTAAATGTTCTCATGCCACATGTCACTACCTTGGTTCACGCTACTACATCTCTACTACACACGATGTTAATTATTTTCCAAATAGATGTCTGTATGCCCTAGCTTCAGGTTAACCGAATTCTTGAGCTGTGAAATACATGCCATATATTCCTATAGTGATTAAGTCATGAGTATCCCAAAATGCAGACATGAAGAAACTATAAAGAATGAAGAAACTATATAAATATATGTCCTAATTGTATTGTATAATCTGTACTTCATACACTGCTTGCATCTGCATTGCGTACACATAGAATACTTATACTTCATCTCTAATAGCTAGGTGCTATTCTTTTCCATAACTTTGTCTTAGCAATGTTTGGCGACGGCTTTCGTCAGAAACAATTTCTTATGTTTCACTTATTACTTAGGAAAGAGAATGAAAAGGTCAGGCTAAGATCGAAAGGTTTGCCAGCACCTATTTAATATCAAACTGCAGCTGTTGCTGCGGTATATCATTTAGTACAGGGACTCTCCTCAGTTGCAAACCACTTCCAAGCCTCCCTCTTAGCATTGCCGAACTGCTGGTGGGAAGTAAGCGGGGGATCTTAGCTATCCTCCTGGAAGATGGCGTGTGGTGGGGGGAACATGAAGCGTTTACATTGGAGTGCTGGGATGATGTGAGTCGTCCAAATACACTAGACTGTGTACTCTTTGCAAGACTCCCCCGAGTCAGCAGCACCATTGGCATTGAACGAGGCGGGTCTGGTTCTGGTGGATCCAAGGATGGGCCAAAAGAGTGGATATTTCATGTAGCACCGCAATTTGAACAGAACCTATCAACCGAAATCTTTGAGGATAATTAAAACATCTTTGTGAACTTTATATAATCTGGTCCCAGATGATTGGTGTGTGAGTGTTGAATGGGATAAGATATCGTTAATCTATAATGGATCAATTGCTTATGGAGTAAGAGAAGGCTTGGTACAGAGGAGTGAATTCTAGAACATCTGGGGAGGCGTTCATAATAAGTGGTGCCCGGTGCCCGGTGCCCTGGCACCAATGCCACTGACAAAGACCGTCTTAACGGCCGCGTTTATAAAGTTGTCACCGTGACAATTGTGTTGTCATCGTGACAAAAACGGTGTCACCGTGACAAAAATAATGTCACCGTGACAACTTTCAGTCAAGTTTTGTCATGGGTAGTCATACGTCTTGTCCTAATAATAAAATAATGAAGGGTATGGTTGTGCATTTTTCGTGTTTCATATCATGTTTCATGTTTCATTTCATGTAGCTGTAATAACACTGAAAGAGCAAATCATTTTAAAACGATTTTAGATGATATTCCTACTAAACAGATATATGATGCTATTTTAGCGAACATATACACATGCAGGGATGCACATGTGTTAGTGCTTCCCCCCCCCCCACACACACACACACAGCCCATTGGGAGATTCCAGGTACATGTTAAAGTAATACAATACAAGATACCTGATTTATATGACACTTTCTCATGACTATTCACCACCAGGCCAGCGTTTAACCTTGCGGATATTCTTATTAATCTTTACATAATTCCTATCAACTCCATAATGTTTAAAATGAATCGTTACAAGGTTGGCCATTTTGGCTCTCATACAAAGGATTATATTTGAACATATGAGACCATGTTTTCTCTGTTTCATAGTCAATGAGCTTGTAGGTGCACACGGCCCGCAGCATATGATAGGGTTTCCTTTGGTACCCTTTGTCTACATTATGAAATAAAGCTAAGATGGAGCCTTTAACCCGGGTGCAAAAGAGGTTCCCAACACAAATATTTGTTAATGCTATACTAGATAGAGTCAATAATAGAGACATTATTATTACACACATAATCATGAAATTACTGATGTGTTGGATGTATAGTGAAGGTAAAAGATCATGGTCTGATATTTAAAATACCATTTGCTTTTCGTATTGCCCATTACTGTTGTTCCCTTAACGTCTGGAGCCCCAAAAGATTATGGTTAAATCAAAAGATGAATAAGCAGTATGAAGAAGCATTAAACATTTGTTCTTGGCTAGAGATGGAGTACTGAAAACATCTGGCATAAGAATCCACCCACTCACAGTCACACCACAAATACGCAGCTTTAATATATTTCCTTCTAAACGTCACACATTGATGAAATAAAGATGAGAATGATTCTTATGACAAGGCGAATACTTCTATAAATGATTTAGTTAGTATATTTTACAATTTTAAAAAACTTTAAAAATGAGTTGACCACCTACTGATTGCGGGATAAGGCCAGCCTGTGGGAGGGTGCTTACAGGAGTCATGCATGATGTAATCAATTATAGTCTCTACCGATCCAAGAATCCACTGAATGGTGTCTATTATTACACCCATCATCCCTGTGAGCTAGTTCTATGTGCTAGCAGAGACCCAGTGACTCAACTCTCTGCACCATACATGTATGTGCGAGCCTATTCTGAGGTGCAAGCAAGTGAATTAAGAAAACAATCATTCTTGCCACTTAAAATAGCCAGAACCAATAAGCATATATTTTAATTTTACTCTCATTGCTAGAACATAGGAAACACTTCTCAAATGATAGTGGGATGCTTGTAAATCGCATTCTCTCCCCCTTTGTCTCCCTCTCTCTCCCTCTTTCTCTCTCTCGCCAGTCTTTCCCTCTCTCTTTTCCTACTCTCTCTTACCCCTCTCTCTATCCCTCTCTCACTCCCCCTGTCTATCTCCCACTTTCTCTCCTTAATTGTTTTCTCCCCCTCTCCCTCTCTCTCTACCCATATTCACATAAAGTTCAATTGACAAATAAATAATTAATGATATCTTTAATTTTCTTGGCATGGTCGAGGAAGGATGCTCGCTGCACAACGATTTTACAAACAAAATAATGTGGAGAAGAGAATTGGTTGATGACTTTTGAGAATCGTGTTTAAAATATTTCACTCATGTTTAATCATAACGCTGAGCACTGTCACGGCCGATTTTTAGTGACGGACGTTCACCTGGCGTATTCAAAACCGACTTGATTTAAAGTATCATGCTTTACGCCAGATGCACACTTGAACACCTATGCTTTTATGATATATTAAATAGATATCAAAGTACATAATTATGACTCCATCAACGTTAATTAGTATAAATTTACGTCCAAGAAAAGAATTGACCATATCAGTGCACAGTATACACAAAGTTGATTTCTCTAAGAAAAAGATATTTGTCTTGATATAACATAAGAATTTAGTCTAATTCGCACAAATTGGAAAGTGGAATTTTCGTACCACCAATTCAGCTCTGTATAGTGGGGATCCTGGGGTTTTTCTTTTTAGGTTCTTTGGTGGTGAGGAATAATTCCCAAAGTAAATGGTTTAGTGGTTTTTTTATTCTTTCACTAGCTTACGAGCTGTCGTGCTCTTCATCAGGTCACTTTTTATGATTGAACATGATAAAATAGAAATACAATATGATATAGATGTATGTGTATCAATACTTGTCCTGTTTCAGCGTTGATAATTTTATGGGAGGCAGTTTAATCCAAAGTATGAGTAAAAGGGTCACCAACCAAACTTTTATTTATTATTCATGTCTCGTTTATTCTTAGAGATTAGTGAATCATATTATTGATGTAAGCGTACCCTTGTATTAATTTATTATAAAAACATAAAGTTCTAGTTTTATACCAAATCTAGCTTTGGTGGGTAAACATCTACTTGTCACCGACCGAACCCTAGCATATGGTGCTCCTAAAAATCTGAAAATGAAATATATATGAACATTATATGTTAATATTCTTCTAATTTTATTTCATTTTCTGCTATTTCTACCCTAAACACTTCTTACTTGAGGAAATTAAAGGTTTCCGTATACACAGGGGAGGTATAAAGGCTACTGGGAAGAGCCAGAAAAATGACAATATGGATGACAATGATATGACCATGTGAGTGAGTTTCCCTAGCAACGTCCTGTCCTGTGAGGGTCCCTAGCAACACACAGAGAGAGGGAGAGATCAGAGGGGGATGGGAGAGCGAGGAAAAAGAGAGAGGCTGAAGGGGGAGGGAAAAAGCTAAGAAGTGGAGGGAGAGGACGGGAGGAATCAGATAGGGAGAGGGAGAAGAGGATAGAGAGAAGAGGGGCAGGGGGAGAGAAACAGACGGGAGGGAGAGGATGTGTAAGAGAAATGGGAGGAGGAGGCAGGCAGAGAATGAAAGAAGTGGAGGGAGAGGGTGGGGGAAATTGGATAGGGATAGGGAGAAGAGGATACAGATAAAATCGATTTGCAAAGTCAAAAGAAATACATTAAGTGGAATATAACTATCAATGGAAAGCAAGGAAGTAAGGTTTTTCCTCTGACATGAAAGTTATTCCATGCAAGAATTTCAGAGGAAATGTCACCGACCGAACCCATGTTTTATCACATCAATCCTACAGAATGTAAGGCAAAATATACTAAATGAATCATAGAATTAATAAATGACTGCTTTACTATTCATGATACATAATCGAACTCTATGACATGTCATTCCTCTTTTTTAGAATGGGTTTGGGATGAAGTCATATTAGTTCGAAGGTGTAAAGGGTAGAGGGAAATTAGAGACAGGTGAGAGAAGAGGGGGAGAAATAGGGGGATTGAGAGGGATGGGGGAGTGCGGGGGGAGGAAGATAGCTAAAGATACAGAGAGAGGGATACAGATGGGAGAAGAGAGAGAGGGAGGGAAAGGGGAAGAGAGAGGGACAGAGGCTTTGCACTGTCTGATTGTTTGCTCATTTTCTTTTTTTAAAAAAAACAAAAAAAACTGGAACGAATAATATTCGTTCCAGTTTTTTTTGTTTTTAATATCCCAAAAGTTCTCCATGATATTATCATGGAGAACTTTTGGGATATTATAATGTAGACTATTGGAAATAGGAAATTGCTCACAAAAAGTAGTGCCCCGAAAATCACTTTCTAGCCACATTCTGGGCCTCAGCTGATGGCCTATTTAGACTTGTTGCAGCACGTATTCTGTCTGCATGTGGTAAAGGGATGTAATACCAGATGTTGGGTGGCAAGGGTTCAGGGTGGGTGTGGACATGCAGAGATTGACAGGCACCCCCTTATAACATATCTATAGATATTTTGGTCATGTATTGGTACAATGGCATTCATGTATCAATTAATCTTCATTGGGTATTTATTTACGAGTTGCTTTAGGAAAAGCAACTCATGGGTCATCTCCCTCCTACCTATATGGTCGATTCTCATGAAACGGTTCCAAATGGGTGTTTTGGGAAAGGTCATTGAAATTAAATAAAATTGCTAGTATAGGTGGCCCATATCCTACTCTTCTATACCCTGAAACTGCGTTTCTTAATTGATTAAGCCTTTAAGGATGGGAGGCAGTTTACACACCTTTGGGGCTTCAGGACGGATTTCTTTGCTCCAAATTTACTTTCCAGCATTTATGTATACATGTTAGTTATAACATCCTCACTATTGTCCCCATGACAACATACACATATTCTTTATGTGTTTCTAATGTGTTTGTTAGCTGATATTTCAAATAATGTAGACAGCATTAGAACAGTCTGTAATATCACCAACCACAACGGAAAACACTTTAAAAGTGTCTTACATGTGTCTTTTTTTCATCAACTGAAAAAAAGTATTGTAGCAAAAAATTGAACAACTATTTTTGAGATTATATATAAACTTTTCCATTGTAACTTTTGTCACGGGTGTCACGGGAATTCACCAATTTTAGACTACCCGTGCCAAATTTTGTGACACCCCGTGACAGCCGTGACAAAAGTTATCACGCAAAATGTAGCACACCACAGATTGGTGTGATAACTCTTTATGGACACAAATTTATCACGGGGCACAATTGTATAAATTCAACCTATTATGAACGCCACCCCTGATCTCCATTAGGTTAACGCGTTAGAATATTTCAAAATGCCTGAACAGGATAATTGGGTTGATAAATACCAGGACAGTGATCATCATATTGATAGGTATGTCAGAAACAAGATGGACTTTGAGAGGCAGACAGGAAAAGAATACCCAGGTCAGAATATTAATCCCACTTTTTTCATTTAGAGGTGTAGGTGTCTTTTAAGAATCATTGCAATCATTTTCATTTCAGAAGCTAACTAACTTCCTTTCATGTGTTCCTTTCGATAAGTGATGATTTCAAGTATGCTTAGATTCTATTGCAATTCTTAATTACACCAAAATCCAGTTTGAAATTACACCTTAGAACCTGTTAGCGAAATGGAATCCACAGTACTAGATACCCTTTCGCTTTCATTTACAGTGACTTTCTGTCGAAGTCCAAGGCTTACTCGGGCCTGTACACTTTGTGGTACAGAATATAGACCAATGCAGGTATTCCACAGTACTAACGTCATCCAGATTGTATGTCTTTGTTTTTTGTTAGCACAAAAATAGGTCAAATTGCAGTAAATGGAAGAGATCATGAGACATTTCTTCCTGCCCATTGCAAGCTTCTAGAGTTGGAGTTCATGCGGTCTAGCTGTGCATATAAAGGTTTATCAATTCTTGGTTTCATCTATTAGCTTTTCAGTTCTGAAAGCTTACCGCATACACATACCGATCAGTAGGTCTGGGCTAAATAAGAAATACATCTTCTAAAAGCTTACTGCAGCGAAAGCAAGAGATCATTTTGGAGTAAAACCCTGGCTTTCTGCCCGTATGTCTCCTATCGTTGAGCTTGACTTGATGATAGGAAACACATTTGTTCATATAAATAAAAAAACCTCATTGCCATTAGCAAGATTATAACTTCCTCATTGTTGCATATTAATTGTTATGTTGGAAAATGACGTCATCATTATGATTACCAAACCGACGCCTGCAATGTTTGGTAGAATGCTGACTATGCATTTGTTTTTTTCCCAAAGGAATGGAATATCATAAGAACAATTTTTATTTAGTATTGGAATGAAGATCAGTCGCAGTAAATATATCACCTTTTGAGGTAATGTTATAACTACAATTTCCCTGGAATAGAATTCTTTTTAAATCACTTTGTCTGTGTTGTAAGGCAGGTTGTTAGGTAGAGGTCTGCCTGATATAACTCTCTCAAAGGGTCTTATTCTAGTAGGTCATGTAGGCAAGGATAGCGAGGCAAAACAGAGTTAGGAACTTTCGGGCGAATTGCTTTGGCGTAACCTCTTGATAAATGGAAACAGTGAGTCTGCTTCAGACTGCCTATATCTGCATGTGTACCAGGAGCAACATGCTCTGTCAAACAAACCAGCTTCTACTCACGCTATTTGGGCCATACTATTTATATATAGATCCTTTGCATTGCTAGTATTTATTGTTTATTTAAAACCAAATTACAGTATGCACAAGGGAACAATAGGTTCTCTACTATATTTTATCTCCAGATCTATACATAAATATGTAGGAAGGCTCTTTTTTGGTTTGAGACCAATCAATTGCTATTGCATTCAATACAGAGATAACCGTGAATCCACGGTGATAATGGATTTATTATCCAACCAGTATCTACCGATACATAACACGCAAATCCGGCTGAGTAAAACTTATTATCTAAGATCCAGCAGCAGCCAAACTATGTGCCTGCAAAACAATCTTTCATCACAAACATGCGTGTACACAAGGGTTTTTGTTCAGACGGCACATCGTTTGAGATCTATTTTCTAGTACGAAATAGACATAAAATCGTGGAGGGACTTGCCTAGATCCTAGATACAAAAACAATGTTATCTTTTTGTTGGCGTATTTCCCTATATTTCTTTTTATTCCGGAACTGGAGGAAGAAAATGGAGAAAGAAGAACATGGAGTCTCATAATATAAGGATGTGGTGATGGGGAAGAGTTGGATATCACACTGTGAAATTTTCTTGGAGGATGAACAGCACAGATGGTGATGAATTCAAGAAAAAGGACTTTATAGTATTGCTCCTGACGTACTCTCTTTTGGTGTGTCTCCCTCGTATCAACATATTTAATTAACTTAAGAATTTAACCTTTGCATTTAATTGGTCTGTTAGGTCCCGACCCTACGGAAGCATATGATAAAGACATGGCCAAAGGAAAAGTAAGTATTTTGAAGGATATGGGAACTCGTCCTCGGGCTGTGAAGATCATTCTTCTGGAGTGTTTCCATATATATTTCTTTCTTATGTGTTGCCCTCTCGGATATCTCCTTTTACTTCTATATATAACAATGCAGAGTGAACCAAAACTACTGGAGTGGATTACCTGTGAAATAAGATGACTTATGCATACCCCTGATCTCTGCACACACTTACTCTGCCTTAATTTATAAGTGTGTGGGTCTACATGCAGTCAAAGAAATGACTAATCTACTGAGTGAACCCAAATCGTACTTTTGCCATGTGCGTCCAATCCCCAACTATCTAAGCAGATGGATCAGGGCAAAAGATCCTCAAACGTTCGTCGAAATACTTCCCTTTGGTTTGATTATTCTGACACGATAAGTCATATATCCTACTGTCTACGTTCCCCTTTACACCACTCTGGCATGACTGCAGTGTTCCAACAACCAGTAAAACATGCATCGCTGAACAGTACCCCAAAGCTATTAAGTTATTCCGAAGTCAGCGCAATGAAATAAATAGAAAAGTAAACTAAAATAACAACCATTATCCATATTTTGATACCTCACCCTGAGTGACCTAGAATGCTAAATCCTATAATGACCTCGAAGAATTTGCTGACCATTAAATGACGTAATCAGACGTAAATGGTCTGACTTAGCGATCTAAAATATATGTCCTAAAGTCCATTCACATACGGATAGACAGTGGTTTTAGCGTTTTATGGTTTCACTTATGAACAAATGCACTTATAACAAGCCCGTATAGGTGGGGTCTCGAACATTATCAATTTATTATCCATTAATTACCGAGGAGTATGATATGTCCTTGGTGGAGCCGTACATGTTTCTTTAAAACCCCACCGAATGTGTCCCACCCAAATGAACATTAACTTTAAGCCGGGACAAGGTCTTGTGTTATTATCGAAACCACTGATAAACCATTAGTGAATGGACTCTAATTTTATGTATATATTTGTACATAGCTGCGATACTTGTGACTAATGATTTAGAGAGTGATTTCCTAATCCACCTGTTAGTGAAGCCTTTTACTATTGTTATGATCAATTCTCCATTGTGCAACACAATGTCCCATATTATAAGTTAAACTAGTAGTTGTTTGCTATTTATACAGACGGGTGATGGATTCGATCTTGCATTCGGCCAATGTGATACATGTACCCTTTCCACTATTTCAGGGCTTCCGTTACGAAACAGAATCTACGTCATCAACCAAAATGGTAGCTTTGAGGAGGTGCAGGTCCGTGCCCCCAAGCGTAGGTGAGTGATCAATTTTATGTGAAGTAGCGACTCTTTATTACAATTTATTATACTATTAGTCATTTGATGTGACAGGGCCAATATGCAGTGGGCGTATGCAAAGACAGGAATCTAGATACGTTGTAATGCATGTAATATTTTTGTGTATTTATAGAAAACTTGTGTGTAGTTTTAGAGTTTCTAGTAATGTAATACTTGTTATTTCATAGTTGATATGGTTTAAAGGTTGAGGCAACGCGTGAAAAAAACAGCTATAATAGTGTATTTTCATTTGAATTGAATCTATATGATATTATGTTCAATTCTCACGAAATGAACCCACAGGCTTTCACGGGTCATACAAGGATATCAGTTGATAGTGTGCAAGGTAAAGTTATATCAAAAGGTGCAGCTCATATAGTGTTTCCACGGGAAGTGTGATTTTGTATATGTGTAGGCGATGATGTTATAGGTCGTGCAACACCTCAAATAAGTACCGGTACTTTAATTACAATTTTACTTTGAGGGAATTTCTTACGTTGCGTTCCAACGCCCTTTTGATGAGCTCATCTAGGATGGAAAGCAAGTATTCATATGTCCATGTTAATATTCCCCAACAGATTCACCTCTAATTACAATTTTACAAATTCACAACAAACAAATGTATTTCTAGCAGACCTGAAAGGGTAAAAGGAAATCTCGGTTGAATGTTTAACGTTGCATTCCAACGTCCCTAATGTGCAATACCGTACTGTCGTTACAGATATAATATATAGATTAGTCAATTACACTTTGAAACATATGTAACTATCCAAAGGTTAACGCCATAGTTTTCAAATGTTGCCCAAATATATGATGAGGGTCCTATATAAAGTTGCGTTCCAACAACTTTCGAGTTGGCTGCAGTGTTAGAGGAATTCCCTTTAATTAAATTAGTAATTGACTGGTAGATGCTCGAGATCAGCTATGCCTACAGGACCAAAAAGAGTTTAAGAGAATAAAAAACAAACTTGAACATTTTGATATACAGAGAGCAAAGGGTGCCCTGCTTAAATCCAAATTTTGGCTAAGTGAGGGAGAACGTCCAACCAAATATTTTCTTGATTTAGAAAAATGGCAAACAGAAAGAAAGGTGATTAAACACCTCATAAAAGATAACCATACTATAACCGATCCCAAGGAAATCTTGGGGACGGACAAAGAATTTTTATCAGAATCTATATTCGGAAAGGAATCTGGAACATCCAGATCTATACATGTATATGTGTAGGCGATGATGTTATAGGTCGTCTAAGGTGGTATTGAGTAAGACCAGATCTGATTTACTCAGAACTGACAATTACCTCCTACATTGATATAACCTGTGAATTCATTTCAATGAGAAATGTCAAAGTGTCAAGATTGCTCTAACCAATGAGTAGATCATTATGAACAAGTTACTGTATATATCATAATAAAGTTTCTAAAAAAAAAAAAAAAAAATACATTTTGCAGTCGAGAATATACAAACTACTCTTACAGAAGAAAATAAATCATATTAATAGACCAATCTCTGAGAATGAGATTTTCTTAGCCCTCCATGACACCAAATCCAGAAAATCTCCAAGGAATCCCCAAGAAAAATGTCGATTCGAGGTATATAGCCCACTGGAGACCTATCACTTTGCTCAATAACGATTATAAGCTTATGTCGAAGGCTAGACCAGCTTCCTAAAAACTTATTAAAATCAAGATCAGCTGGGATTTATTAAGGGAAGGTAGATCAGTGAGGCGCCCTGACGACATGCTATGGTGGTCTCAGGAAAATAACAACCCAGCTTTTGTTCTATCACTCAATTTCTCTAAAGCTTATGACTCCATTGATTGGAATTTCTTGGGAAAATGTCTACAGTCCTATATCATATATATAAGCGGTTATGTAATAGACTGGGTCAAGACTTTTCTGAATAATTCAGAAGCTTGTTTTTGTAACAATGGTAGAAGCTCGCAGTGGTTTAATATGCAAAGGGGACTGAAACAAGGGGACCCATTATCTTCGACCCTATTCATCCCCGTGGTAGAAAACCTTGCAGATAGCAGATAGCATAAGGAAATACAGCGAAATAATGGGCATAAAAATAGGTGAAAAGAGAATAAAAGTATACAATTCACTGACGATATAACACTTACCATAAAAAATTAACAGAACGCTCATCAAAGCTCTCAAAATAATTAAGAATTTCAGTAATTGACTGGTTTTCATGGTTCATGTAATTACCTTTTATTGGCATTTATGATTGTCGAAATTAAAAAGATCTGACACAGAAGTGTCAGAAGACAAGATAACCCCTATGTTAAACGCCCGAGAGAAATACTAAAAAAACATGGAATATATATCTTTTCTCAGTGATACAATGATGTATCACTTTATATGAAGGGCGTCGGAATGCGAAACAAGAAAATGGATTTTTTTCTATGATTTTGGCTGCCACAGACAGAGATTTTAAGATTAGTGTTGCCGAGTGTTGCTGTGTATAATCGGTGGCTTAAGGGATAAGTAATTTCAATTAATTTATAACCTGACCCTAAAATAGCCCCTGTGTACCATTTCGTGAGAATCGACCATATACCCACATAAAACATTCCTTTTTATAGTCTTAAAAGCATATTTGATTTAACAGTTATTTATTTTTATATTCTTATGGGATGCTGTTATCTATATACAGTTTCAGTCGCTTATGCATTTTTTTAATAGAATATCGCACTCGTTGCTTTGCTTTATGGATCAACAGCGATACATACAGGTTAACTAACGTGTTGGTTGAAGGAGCGTTAATATTCTAAGCGACTGAAACCAACGTGTTAGTTAACATTTATTATACATGCTTTCAATCATGAAAATAGAAAAAAATCTTGTACCGGTAATCTTAGAAAAAAACAGATTAGTTGCCATGACAACCCCACGTAAATCACTAGTGAAATACGCACTATGCGTAAATCACTATAGATACGTTGTTTTCAGAGCAATGCGTGTATAATAAATAAACATAAATAATGCATGAAATTATGATATCGGATAGGCAGTCAGTGCCTATAGGAGCAAATAACTCTGTCAATTCCAGCAATTCATGCTCCCTTTTGAAACTGATATCTATGTATGAATTTACAATTGCAGTCGAGGTGAACTATGACTATGGGTATGGGGAGCCAGCTGCTCGGAAGGCCCAAAGAATCCACAGGTACACTTGTGATGATAACGATGCATTGAGCGCAGCCTCCAGACGCCAGGACGCCGCTCTGCTCCGTGATATCACCGCCAGGATGGTGAGTTCATAGCTGGCGTTCACTAAAATAATATTCGACATATTTTTAATCATTATCGCAATTATAAAAGCTATTCATTTGAACGCCTTTCTGTTATAAAAAGTCTTTTTCCTTATGCAAAGATAACGGTAGAACATAATGTATGGCATGGCATAGCTTATATAAATATAGCTACCTTCTTTTAGTACATCTTTAGAACATAATTGTTACACGTAATTATTACTTAATCATTATTAGTGCATAATGTATAGACATATTAATATATCAAATAGTAATATATCAAATAGAATATAAGATTATGAGTGGGACAAGAGTCATTCTAATTCTTGTTAATCATGACGGTTGACCATGTAGTATTTCTATTCGATATAACCCTGACTTTCCCTGATCTATGTTTGGAACCTATACATGTGTGAAATCTACACAGTTGTCCGTGTCCCGACTGTGTTTCCGTGATTTGCAGTGAGTGCGTTTGGTGTGTCTAGCCCATTTTTAGGGATTTAGCATTTGTCTCTCTACAAACTCCCCCTTGTGGGCTCCCAAGATAATGTCTACCACACTCTACTTCCCCATTATTTATTTTCTAGCCCGGTACACCCAGAATATGATTCATATTTAAATGCATACATGCAATTGACAGTTAGCGCATGTCATCTCGTGTGAAGAAATTTGATAGCTTGCATTCCTCCATCACATGTAATCGACATATCACTCCTCCCAATTAAGACTATTCAATGCGAGATTGATGAATGATGCCCATATATTAGATTGATTACAAGGATATCTTTAAGTCCTTACATTTTATATTTTATTTTACGAAAACTTCCATGACTTATGTCGAGACCCCCCCCCCCCCACCACCACCACCCCCAACCCGAATATGTTCATGACTGATTCTTAAGATATCCCCCTTAGTGCAATTTACGTGATATATTTCATCAATATTTCGATATTTTAAGTGTTGTGTGTCACCAAGCAAAATTACCAACCCTGAACATTATTGCATACTCATTGTTTAACCAAAACCACCCAGGGTTTTTTTTCAGGAATCGATGTAAACAAATTATTCACCTGATCCATTATTAACTCTAGAAAATGCCATATATAGTCGAATAAGTTGCAATGTTCGCGTTAGAGTATCAATGGGATTTATGTACATATTTTTTGGAACGAATATTGAGATGCCTTCATGTTGAAGGAAGTAAAATTATCATCATCTTGAAAATAACTTATATCAGAAGCAGAGATTTTAAGGTTGCAATTTTGCTTTACAAAATCAAGTGTTGTCTATGTATAAAAGGGTTTGATTTCGATGTACTGTTTTGTTGAGTCTGAAGATTTTTGTTCTTGTCATTTTTGTAGAGGCAATAATGTCGCTAGGCTATAGGAGAAAGTGTGACTGCCTTTTTGTTAGATACTGTGATACTTTTAGAATTAGTTTGTATGTTTTTACATTTTTAACCTAAACAAGATTGCATTGTCCTTAGATGAAGTATTGTTACGCTATCGTTCTGCATGGGATAAGTGCTTATAATTAATTAATCTGTTGTGGTGTCAGGGGTTCTTCTTTTCATGTCAATCAAGGTATAGTACTGGTGTACTTTACAAAAGGATATGGGTAATGTTCTGGATGAAATGGTTTGAAAACTGGTGTCGGCTAACTCAAACATTGCAGCCCCTACTCAAATGCTAGCAAAAAGCCACCCATACAGATCGATGTTATTTATGTTTTGGCGACATCTTTTGCATACAGAATAGATTGGACTTCGATAGCGTCAAACCAGATTCTGATGTAGCAATGAAAACAGGTTTCCGACGCCTCCTGTATTCATCAAGAAGGCGGGTTCCAGTAGAGAAGGAAACAAAGGAGGAACGCAGAAAAGATCAACTACGATACCCATGGGACTATACCCAAGGAAACATCTACCACAAAAAGCCAAAGCCAAGAGAAAACAAGAAAAAACTCAGGCTTTGGGAACGTCTTACAGCCAAAGAAGAAGAACCCCCGCCGGAACCATATCCTGAGTATGACCCTCTCGGCGTCTACAAACCCCGTCCTATTAAAGAACGCAAACCTTTAGAAGAGTCTAAGGTAGAGAAGGAAATCAAGAAAATGCCTGTCAGCCAGGTCTTAGTGAGAGCCAAGGCTAAAGCAGCTCTTGCTAAAACAGAAGTTGATCCTGCTGATGATTCCGACATCATGTTTGAACGCCTCATCAACAGACCCCTTCCCAAATCAGGAGTGGAAGACTTCATTCCAGCTACAGGAAATCTCTATGATTTCACTCCGTCTTACATGGACGATGAAAAACTTGACCCAGAAATCAGCAAAAAGATCAAGGCGGGTCGTGATGATCTTGCCGAATTTGAGAGATTGTTAGATAGTAAATTCAGTAAAAAACATAGGTTGCAGCATCTGGTACCCCCGCCTCTGGTGAAGGGAGCGAAGCGATCCAGTCCACTCTTTGCCCTAGCAGACCCTAATGAACCGATTGCAAGGGAAATCACCCCAGAACCCGAAGAAGGTGAAACTCAAAAGGAAGAGGTGGTCGTCAACAAGGAGGTAAAGCAATGCTATTCTCTGCCCCAGCGTGTCACTGTGTGCTATGAGGTGAATTGCAGTGAATCCTTACGTCTCTTTCACTATTATGACTTTGTTAATGTATATATCTTTATTTTCTGCCGCTAGGGAGGACTGGCAGACTGATTGAATGTCAACAAACCCTCTCTATTCTCCACCTACACCTTTATGTGTCCATTCGATTAAGTTCCTTTTAAGTAAACACCCAGCATCAATGTTTGGTACCTCTGTAACCATTGTGTCACAATGCTCCTCCTGTGAAAACGGGAGCATCATTTCTTCAGTGTATGGCATCTCGATAAGCAGGCTATCTGTGTTGGTAGGTTTCCATCCCGATCCCTCATTCAGGCTAAATGCAGGAAATGTATTTGAGGAAAATTAAGGCAGTTTATGTATCCATAAATTTAGGGCCTTAGATTTAAGACCTTAATGCGTACAACTGATCCAATCGTACTGTACCACATCCAGAGCTCACTGCATGTCCACAAGAATACATGACTCCACTCTCTGAGACAGAAAAACTGATAGATGATTGAGAAGGTCAAAATTATGTCGTCGACCGGTATTTCAGGTTAAATGCTTAATTAAATGAAGACAGAGACTGAAACCCTCAGACAAGGACTCGAATATAAATCAGAAAGTATTTGTTGTAACCACCAAAAAGAAATGAAAGTTGCCTCAACTCCAAGTAACAACTAAAATTTTGGCCTTCTTATCCTTTCCTATGTTCCCCAACAGGATGCATCAGACTACAGGACTACCCCATTGGTCCGCCGGTCCCGTGTGGTTCGTGCTCGCTCACGCTCTCCACCAATTGTTGTCCTGGGAGCCTCCCATGTGCCAAGGCATAGGCAACGTGCGAGCAGTGTGCCACCCTCCTTCCGTGAAACCGAGTGCGATCCTGATTACCACCATTACCACTCTTGGCACTATCCAACTTACCAACATTGGTCCCCAAGATACTATCCTCGCTACTACGATCACGAGGTACCCAAACACGATCCTCTACTTAATAGGGTCCGAGCCTTTTGAAATGAGGCCTCGTTCCCTGTCGAGTATACTCGTGTTTGTAAATATTAGATGTTGCATATTGCAGCATTTGAAATGAAGGCGCTTGATTTTCTAGGGCTCAAAGCTTAAACACTGCTGCCATATTGTCGTCCGTTATGACATCAACTGCACGTCTGTTTATAGCCACTATTTCCACCAAAGACCATGAACTAATATGCCGTTTTACAGTTTACATCCTTAATGCGGGTGATCATTTTGAAATATACGGTCGAAGGGGTTTTGTGGGAAGAAGAACATTGCAAAAGCAATCTGCTAGAGAAGCTATGGAATAAGCTGATCAGTACAAATTCGACCTGCCTATCAATGTTTTAATGTGATATATGTCGACCCGTAACACCCTGACGTTTGCATGAAGTTCTCATGAATGCATTACCACTCACCCCCTTTACGTTCATTACTTCAAGAGCTTGGGAAAAAGGTTCGAACACAATTATGATTAAACATCCCACATCAAAATCAAATGGGATCTATGCTCACAGCTTGCACACCAAAGTTAAACAGGATTTAGGCAGTCACTATACCACGTTTTGCATTATATTTTACCTGAGAGCCTCAATTAATGTATGATAGCTCGAGGTTCCTATATGCCACTTAGGTCCTGTTTTATTTGGTGTGAATCCTCGAATCATTATGTGTTCATTCCTTTCTCCCTGGCTTTATTCCATTGTTTGAAATCAAAAGTTGTACATTCAAGTTCTTGAAACAAGTTAATTTCGTTCACATTGTCAAAGGTTTATCAAGTAGCATTACATTATATAGCTTTTATATAGCTCATATAGGTTGTATTTATTACTTCGTAGTGGTTCATCTTCTCATGAATCATGATAACAAAGTAATTCTCAACTTCAAGGATGGTTGGTGTGCCTGGCTGGTAGAGACAATGGTAATGTGTTAGAGATGCAGACCTTTAGGTCGCAATATTCAGTAGATAGGCCTTCATTCTAACAGCACGCAGGGTCTTTAATTCATTTCATAGTTTATTTCATTTCTTGGTATTAAAGTAGTTGAATTATGATAATACCACAGAAGGGTTTGGTCTCTTTCAATGACAGGATCTCGTATTAGAAACATATCCTTGATCACAGTTTTTATACAAATAAATCGAATCTATCTTGCATCTTTATTTCTTCTCAATTGTCGCTGTTGATAGAAAAAATATATTTAGAATGAAAATCCACGATAAGGGTGAATGTCAAATAAAGAGACCAATATTTCAACAAACATATGCTAACCCAGGAAGAAACCTTGGAGGTGTGAGACAACGGAGTTTAGCAACAACAAACCAAAGACATCTGTGAAATCTCTGCTTGAACAGGTTTATCCGATGATGCTGACCTAGCACTTTTTGAAGCATCTTGGTGCATTATCTACAACCTTGTGACAGGGGGAATGAGTAACCGTCCGCTGCAAGGTTATATTTACAAAAGCATGAATTTCGTTACTTCTCACACCTTACGCAATACACATTTAAGCATTTTGCCACGCGGCTTTTTAGACTCGGAATGGCTTACATTTTTATCAAATGAAACATAACCCTCGTTACTCTTCTGGATGCTCGCCTCACTTACGTATGGATGAAGAATCGACCAGAATTTGGATCTAGCGCTTCTTCATCAAGCATGGCGGATGTGACTAAACAATGCCTTCCCAATTTACAAAGGTCTCGGGAAGCCTCGTGTTGATTGATACAACTCACGGGGCTTAACGAGACTCGAGTGGAAGGACAATCGTTACTGATGAACATACTCCCTGTGATGGGGGTGTATTATTCTACAGGACTGGCAGCCAACCTACCACCACCACCACTTCTCGCCAATCACGGCCTATGTGTCACATCGTGCCCGCGCCGGAAGTGAGCCGCCAGTGGATAGAAGGACCACAGTGGGTCACCGTGCGACAGCTGGTTATGTGCCTTCCGCCGATCTTGCTGTGCGCAATGCCCGCGGGGCCCTAAGCAGACTCGAGGTAGGGTATATAAATATAAGTCCTAAAACAAACAGACACTCGTTTTTTGGTTTACCTCAAAGGTCTGGTCTTTAACACATTTACTGTCAGCAAAGTTGACCTTAGCTCAACGTCATGATTGTTTGGGGGATGAAGCAGCTCAAGATGCCCACTGACTTCGGATGGCATCATAGATTATAGTGGTTCCCTGCCAGCTATTGCATCTAATAGTCGGTTGCCATAGCAACTTTCCCCCAACCTGAGTAAAATCGCACAAGTATAAGCACAAGGGCATGTGAAGGGGGCGTGGGTTGTAGAAATACAGTGAACAGATAGTTCTGCTACATCCCCCGCTTCCTAGGGTAGATTCAAGGAGGCTCTCGTACTCCACAACGAGAGCTTCCAGTACCAGCCAGGCGAGCCAGCCATCCATATGCCACGAAACAGTACATCTCACACAGCTAAAGCCCTAGGACTATCTCAGTACAAGGCTTAGCCCTCCATAAGATATAGATAAATAGAGGGAACAAGTGCCGTTTCAACCCTCTGATTTGTTAAAGCGTGTAAAGATTTTGATCTGCGAGGGCTAATAGAGTTCTGTGTTGAGTTTATTGAACCGTGTCCAGCATGCATTCCCTAAGTGGTTCTTCGGATGTCTTGTTTCAGCGCGAGCTCGGCTCTGGATGGGATGATCCATACTATGGTGCGGACTATTCGTACACCCCAGTGCGACCCTACAGACAGACGTCTTATGCTGGTGGGGTAAGTAAATTTATTTATGTTATTATTTATGTTATTATTTAGTTTTTACTTTTAACTAATTTTAGAAATTAAAAGACACCACATAATCTTTTGCTAGTGCGATGCAAAGACTTATACTGAATTTTTCGTTTATACACGGTTGGGTTACTAATAGTTAACGACATGCCACCAGGTTTGAGTGTTATATTGCTGAATTTTATACATTTATTTGTGACTTTACGAATGAATGTCAACGTCGTTGGTTCATTTGATACAAGCACAATATATTCACAGCGTTTCAAAGGTTATGGGAGCACCTTGGATAGTTGGTTATCTGTTTCTTACAGTTTCCATCGGATTGTGACATGTTCCATCCAATGTCACTTGAACGTTGCAATACGCTAATGAGTAGTCACAAAATAGTTTTCATACACGATTAGATGCTGGTCAATTCTATAGATGTCATCCTATCGATTTGATGAACGAACTATTTGTACTATATCATATTCACTCCCCAAAACTGCATAAAAATAGGAGTTAGTTTGTTTTGTGTTAGGTATTCTTTAAACAGCTATAGTATAAATCACTCCTCCGATGCGTTACGTACGATGACACGGTGGAAATGCAATTGTCGTTTAGGTCACAATACCATTAGTAGTATGTACCATCTTTGTGCAGTGAGGGTGTTTTGTTTAACCAATGGATACACACACAACCTCTGCTTTAGATCCGAACCGTTCCCATCCCACGCTCTCACCATGGTACGGATATGAAATCTGTAATGAGCCTAAGAGTCCTCATTTTATGGGCTAATCATCATGTTGCCATGGCAATCGCAACCTGGATCTTTTACTGATAGGCGTCTGGGCCAAAATGCGGGATCAAACGAAGAACGCCACATCTGATAGTGACGTCAGGGTTTGGAAGTTTATGAGAAGAAGGCTGTATTACGTGGCAGCGAAGAACTGAAATATAACATGCTGAAGTTCTCAACCGAATGCATCAAATATGTTAAACGTAAGAGGCATTTTTGACAGGACTCGATGGCGTGGGCATTTCTTCTTAAAAAATACAGCAATTATAGCGGCTTCCTATTGAGGTATATATGTAAAGAGTACTGAAATCTAGGCCTTGAATGTTGGTAGAAAATGGAAGAAAATTTCCTACGAACGTCAATCATTTTGAATACTTTACTTTTAGAAGCCAGTTTATTCCTGTTTTAGTCTAGTATATATTGCGTGGGTGCTAGCAGTGGAAATGACCAAGATGGAAAAAATGGGGTTTCATTAAGGCCTATTGATAGATCGCTATTGGCATAATATATTAATCTAACAGCACCCCGGGGAATGCAGTCGTAAGTAACATATTAAGAGAGGATATAAGATATATAATGAGGCAGATCTTTCAGATATCAATTGGGGTTATCAGGGTTCCGTCTCAAATAAAATACATATTGATATCACAATTTAGCTATTTAAAACAGAGGAAATATTGTCATATTGAGAGATTGAGAGATTGAAAGAAATTAATGACAGAAGAAACCGTTATTTTTAGATCTGAGGTGTGAGATCTGACTATCTAATGTGGTCATAATAATTACGGTCGGAACCATGCACAGTTGTAAAGACTGTCGCTAGATGGCACTTGTGAGAGGCTATATACCTCCGCTTGTAGAAGCAATGTGATGCAACTTTGAACTGCCAGATCCGAAGGGAAATGGAAAATAGTCATTGCACATGTAAAATTCCGAATAATTCTTTCAATTAACATCCCAACGAAATTAATATACCTCAACCTACGTCTCATTAATTTGATGTGATTCTCGTTAACTAGTTAAACTAATTAGTTATTAAAATTCATAAACCATTAACACATTTATTGGTATATATATGACATTTGTAGACATAGCCAAAATAATATGTAAAAACAATTATTTTGTATATATGGTATAACTGTAAACCGGTGGAATAAGAAAATCGCAACTTTTTTGCTTTACTGGCAGTTCCCCTTGGAAACATTCTATATTATTCCCTATCGCCGTCGCTATAGCAACCATCAGCCCCATCACCTGTGCTATTTTAAGGAGTAGTGGAGGTCGACCCAGCAGTGCAAACTCTATTGGCTCGGTCCAGAAGTAGGCCATCCTATAGCCTCCTAGAATTTACAGTCTTCGTAAAATGACTTGCTCATTCTCTGCGACTTCCTTGTGTGTATTTGAGGAATGGGAGACATTAAAGTTTTAATGATGACGCTAATAGTTGAATTGAGATGCTCTGAGAAGTATATGGATTCGGGACTTATTTTCTGGCAGTTTTCGACCAGTACATAGCATAGGGCGACGAATCTGAAAAGGTAACTTTTTTGCAATCAGATAATAATTTTCGGCCAGTATGTATCTATCAACATATGCCCCAGGGGTTTGTTATCAACTGTTGGCATCATTCAAGAAGGTATAAGGGAATTCAACCGCAAATAATGGATGGGAGGAGACCCAATGTTTATCAACCATAAAAATATATTGGTTCACAATGAATGGTATTTGGCTTTAGGAGCGCCGACATTCATGAGTGTCTGGGTCGGGACAAAGTCATGTTTTCCATCTTAATAAATCTCCAGACTAATCAACTGTTGTCCTTGGCAACAATATAAGACGTCTCCTAAATAACAAAAGAAAATGTGTACTTCTAATAATTCATTATGGCATCTTGGATATGAAGCCAATGATTGTGCACTGACTGCGGTGTGAATTCAATTATATACAAGCGAGTTGTTAGCCTTTCTAGAATAGAAAATCGTGTATACTGTTTTTTTTTTAAAAAATAGCTACGCTGGGAAGTTTAGATACTCCATACTTTATTCCATTCCTCGACATAAATCCGCCCAAAGAAAAATAAGGAAAGATCCAGCGAACCTATACTTTAGTCTTTCCAGATTATTTTGAACGCAACATAACAGGGCTTAAACGGGGTCGACACATTACCATTTCCTAAGTTCATAATTATGGTCCCTGTTGGATATTGGCCAAGATTTTAGAAATGACCCCGCGATTCGTATGAAACAACCGGTACTCCAGATCGAGAGATCCGTGTGAATTTTTTGTTAGTTGACTGATCATGTGAACCATGCAGAACAAGGTCAGTAGAACGAGTAAGAATTATGTCAGAGGGCATTCTGGAAGTATGCGATGACGCCATTCACTGTCATGCGAGGAGTACTGGAAAGGAAAAAACATCAACAGACTGTGTAGAAGCTTATTAATTTTACTAAGGAATGCTCAGAACGTGAATAGGAGCACCATGAAACTATATATCTATATCCTCGGCTGGAAAAGGTGTACAAAACGCATATATCTGAACACAAAACTCTACCAAATTCCATTAATAGCCTAAGGATCCTTGATTGGACTGGGAGTTATTAATATTGATGGACATCAAAAGTGCTATGTTGAGCGAAGGTATTCGTGATCAATCAAAAGGATTAAGAGCATGGGAACAGGTACATGGTCAGTATTCACCTAGCTTCATCAACACACGATCGAGCTCCTCTGGAGCCTCGTGTACACGTATGTCAGCAATCCTGGGAGGCAACTATTTTTGTCTGACCCACAGTCGATGACGTAGTCCACGCCTGCGCGCTCTAGTATTTCTAGGAAAGGTCGGCTGCTAGGAAAGGTCAAGCTGATAGTGATGGTGGGAGGAAGAGAGGAGGAGGAGGAATAGTGGGTTGTTTGTTAGACGAGGCTTGTGGTGGAGCGTGAAGAAAACGAGCACCCGCGTGTGTTCATTGCTTTAGAGAGGTAGTAGTGAACAGTAGTTTGTATGAGCCGTAGCCTACTTCCAGGAGTGGTAGCAGCCAGGCTCAGGCGTCACCCGTTAATCCATCCTAAGGGGCTAGGGTGTGGAGAGGTTTAGATTGTAGGTGCTGTTAGTGCTGCTATTGCTCCAGCTGCTGTTTCGCTATCGCCCCTACCCCAGGAGCTTGCTTCAACTTTAGTAACAGAAGGGTACAGTCAAGTAAGACAGCCACAACTGGCTGTTAGCTACTCGGGACATCGAGAGTAGCAACTGTATGTAAGTTCTGCCGGAGTAGTTCCACTACAACCGGCCTTTCGTGTGTCTGAAGAGGAAGACACAGCAACCTTCAAGATGGTGTTCGTCGTAGCTTCCCACACCATGGTGGTGGAAGCCAATGCCAATCCAGATGGCACAATGAAAAGGAAGCCAGTACAAAACCTTCCAAAAAGTGATTTAAGAGGAAAGTGGCAGAGAGAGGATCCGAGACTGGCTGTAGTACCAGGAGGCCAGGGTGGACAGATTGGAGGGTATAGCGTGACCACTAAGTCGACGTCAGTGAGAACAAGGGAAGATCATACCGGAGGTAATGCTGTCAAATTCAGGAACTTACTCACCGAAGCAAGCCCACAGGTCGAGTCCATCGCCTGGCACAAACCCCCAACGGGTCGCTATGCTGGAACACGCCGGGGAGCACCCTCCGCAACTGACCTGCTACTTTCTTCAAGAGATGATGATATCTATGGAAGTTACGAACCAATTTCCACCATTACAGAGAAGTTTAAGAGTGTTACAGAACGCCGACCTACAACAGGAAAGCCACCATCAGCACAACCACCGAGGCACGTCCAATTGTCATCTCACGTGCAGAAACCCTTTACAGGCGCCCTTGCTTACGAGCCAGTTTATAGTAAGACCTATGACAGGCCGTCCCTTCGAGTACCAGAGCGGCCAAGTGCAAGAGGGATTGGTTATCCGTCCACTTCTTCATCCGCTCTTGTACCTTTTACCCAAAAGAAGACCCGTACGTACCCAGACTACCGTGTGGTTGAGTCTGATTCCAAAGAAATTCTCGACAGACCCATTTCAAGATCAACCCTTAACCTTAACCCCAGGATAGGTGCCAGTGTGCCAGCATACTTCCGTGGCATGCCTCTGTCGGCTGCTACTTATGACACTGATTTTAAGGAGTATGACCTCCCCGCCCGTCCATATGATTCCTATCTAACACGTAGAACGGATTATAGTCGCCCTGTCCAATATCCTTCTGGCTTCCGTCGTGACAGGCGCTACTCCCTCCCTGCACGTCCTGTATCCCTTGACATGGATGCTTCAGACACTGATGATTTATACTCATATCGGAGAAAACAACCAATCCCTCAGGTAATAATAATAATGTCTTGCGCGCATATTAATGAAGCAAGTCTTAATCTTTCCTGATGGTGTGTCAATGTTTCCCTTGTGTTACCACAGGCCCCGCGCGCTCTATTATTGTGTCTCGCCCACCGGAAGTAAATTCTGTGTCATGTGAAGGTCACCAGTGCAGCCTTCTCCAAGGTGATGTGATCATCACCTGAGTGACGTGTTAGTTTGCTGTGATAATGTTCTCTCTTTTTCCTGAGTAGTTTGTGAAGTTACTCAGCCACACTATGAATGGATCTACAAAGGCCAATATGATGTGATCATAATAGCATGGAATGTGAATATTATGGCCCCAATAATATGTGAGTCGGATATAAAGTGTATTTCACCGAAAGGATTATACTTCAATAGCATTTGCCCTTACATATTCCGATAACAGCAGAAACTCTTTGTTGCTGAATATCATCCTGATATTTATTAGCACTAGAATATATGATATCATGGTAACTATGAATATTTGTATAATGATTTAACCTACCTATCCATCTTGCTTTATCTTATTGATTACTATAATGTAGTCAAACACACTAAGACACTTTCATGATGGTGTTGTAAGCAGATGTTGGGGCTAAGGTCTCACTTAATTGTTTTACTTAGTGTTTATCGGACCAACTGTTTTTACATGTATTAGATAGTATATTGCTTTGTTTGTCTTCCTCCCGAGATGGTGAGGTTTATCAACCAGACATTCGTCCATTGCCATCTAGTAATCGCTTTCCTGGTGTGCAACCTCATACTTTGTTGGTGAAGCACGGGTATCTTCAGTACGAAGTCGACAACGATGTGTATATATACATTCACCTCCCGCTGGCCAAGATCTGCCTCAGCTAGATTGATGATGAGGGAAGGAATAGCCTAACATGAGGCCTACACCCTTGGGCTACATGTCCCAGTTCGCTCCTTCTAGCTCAGAGAAATACTCTGAGTAGCTCATGAAAAGGCCACCCTTATTTCCATTCTATCCAATACAGCATTGCACAAGAAAGCTGTATTGATGGGCGTGCCTTAACCTAGATGTAAACGCCAGATAATTGCTTAAAAGATGGCAGCTTACTGAGGGAGAAAATCCCATCCAGACAATATAAATTAGGTCCCATGCAGGAGGAGATAAAAAGGTATTTTCAGTCTGAGTGGCCAGATAGAAGCTGGTTCATGTTCTACTGATCGCAACATTCCACTCTCCCTCTTAATAATGTCGTTGGAAACACAACAGAGCTTGGTCTTTTCTAAACATTATCATAGAAGCTCGTACACGAAGTCTGACTTTCATTACAGTTCGCGGTAATAGATGAATACATTTATCGGGATGTACTTCCCAATATATTACAGAAAGGTTTTAGTGCTACAATCTTGGAAATCAGCTGGCGTGATATGGTGTCTGTGCTCTACACCTATTTAGATTTCTTTTTGGGACTGAGCACGTGCGTCACTACTTGATACGAAGCTGCTCTATCCTGCTCCCTTGGCAATATCATGCTGAACGAAGAAAGCCTATTTTGATAGGCAACAAGACCTGTATCCTTAGCACCCCTAACCAAGACATTTTACGTTTGTTTGTTCCAACCAATGTTTATTGTGATACCTAGGAAATATCGGCAGCAAGCCAGAGCCACATCATTGCATGATATTGGCCTCAATAATAAAATCCATAGAGCAGAGCCTTTAAATAATGGAATGTATTGAGAACCAATTCCTTGCTACATCACTGTTCCTTCTCTGTAGTCATAGAGTTACATGCAGACCGAAGTAACAGAAATATATTATGCAAGGCGGTAGGACTTGCCTTGGACTCTGCCACAATCCTAGTCTCATGCTATCAGGAATGTTTATTCTCACAGGCTTTTCTCCTAGAAGCCCTACCATATGGTATTCAGACTTGGAGCATGTGCTGAATAAATACAATTATGCTCCATTATGATATGGGCCTGCCCTGGGCTTTCTAGACTACGTTTATAGTGCATTTAGTCTAAGCTTTAGGGCAGAGTCCTAGTTCTCTCTTCCCTATAAATACTTTCCATCTCAGGTTTCACACTCTTGCACTACTCTAGGTGAATTTCATGCCTTGACATTGCTAGCATGGTCTACTACGAATGTATATTTCACACATAGCAGCAGAAAATATCAATTATATGATGTGTGAATTCACCCGAATGAATATTTTACCAAGATAAAAAACAAAATAGAAGAGAAGACAGTGTACTATTCCCCAGAAATGTGCAGTTTGGCATGAGGAGAGAGAAAAACAGCGATATATTATGATGAAATATACCACCTTGGGTGCTCCACAAGGGCGCCCTTCCAAGTTTTCATTCATTTGCTATGTCTCTATGAGCAAGATAATGAGTAATGAGCAAGCCGTCCGCAGTAACTCGCAGTCAGCTGGATGCTAATGAACAAATATACTTGAGGTGGTTTTTAATATTTCCACCAGTTGGATGCGAGAAGATATAAATTTGTCACCAGTCCATAGAAGATGTTTTGGATGCGCTGTTTCTACCAAAAGACCAGCGAAAGCATATATACGAATTGAATATGCAGATATAAATACACCTTGCCACACTGATTCCTAGATCAAAGGACATGAACAATACAAACCTTATGCACACATTGCAATGTGTGTAATGCAATACGAGAAGGATTACCGATGTCGACAGCATTATAACATTCAAACTGCGGTGGCTAATTTCAGTATCAACCATATTATCAATACAACCTGATTGAGGAAGGTTATAAAAATGAGAGTAATTTTCCCAACCCATTACCTTAGGCCGACATAATATCAGTAAAGAAAACACGCTCTAAGGTAATGAGATAGGAATGCGATTTATGAGGTGCCGCCTACAGAATGTGTTCTGAATTTGTTGCTAATTTGACATATTTTCAGGTTTCTAGCCTAAACTACACCCGCCCATCACCAGTCCGCACTACCATTACGCGTTCTCCTAGCCTCCCCCGCTACTCAAGGGCGGCAGATATTGAGGTCAGTAGGCCCGAGTGGACCAGTGATGCAAACCAAAGGGAAAAAAGAATCGGGCTGGGGAGGGGGCTAAACCCCACACACACCGAAGAATGATTTCCACTTTTACTTTGTAACGTTCTTCTGCTATACTAATCAAACTTCAAGCCTACCTTTTCTGTGTCTGAAGGCTTGTCAGACTTTATTTTTGTGACACCTTGTCCGCATTGATGAATACTTTAAGCAAGGATGGATACTTTGTGTTATTTATAAACACAGTGGTTTGTCATTCGTATCGTCGCCGATATTATGTACGATTGTCTATTCAGTTTTAATTTTTCTTCGTTACGATTAACCGTCTCTCGAAATTGCAGGTAACATCTCTATAGCTGTTTTCTATCTCTTATCTGTTTTTCTTCTTATCAGATGTACTTTCTGTTTATTACGCCAATGCATGAACGTTACTCATTTTCAATTTTATGTTCATTTCTAAGGACATGGAATGACTGAACGAATGATTTATAATTATGTTTGGTATATCTGCCTTTTATTTCACTTTGATATCACCGCTGCGCTTTGAATATTTTGACATATTATGGAATTTAGTTCGGCTTCCACATTTGGCATTTCATGAATGCTAAGAATGCTAAGAAATACATCAAATATGTTGACTTGGCATCATACTGCTTGGCAGCATTTCTAGTGGTACAGACGCCCCCTCATTCTCGAGTCATTTATTAATCACCATCTATAAATTCCAAGAATTCCTATATGGGTGTGTGGTATATAGTATTTCTCAATGCCCTTCTTATTTCAATAATATATATGATATATGCTCATCACGAAATATTCACATCCAGAAATACCATACTTCAGTAACTGTTTATTAAGAATTATTTTCTTGCCAGGGGAGGTGAGATATGAATGAGTAAAGCATTAAAGTGGAACTCCACTACAGGGAAAAACGGCGGCAACAAATTTTGTTGTTGCCCACTTGTTTGTTGCAACAAATCTCCATACAGAAACAACAGTTCCCAGAGAATGTGACAACACACCTGACACTCCTCCATTCGCGTTTTCATTGCAAACATAAAATGAACTGTTTTTAGTGGGCAACAAAAAGATGTGTTGCCGCCATTTTTTCTCTAGTGAAGTTCCGCTATTATGGAGTGACTGACATGTTATATATTATCATAATGTTTATTGTAGTCGCGGTTGGAGTCTATGATCATCCCAGACCAGCATTCGTCCTATGCCGGGCTCCGCTCGAGGGCTGCTGATGCCCGTAACAAGATGGACCACCATAGGGTGCTGCTGGACCGCTACCTCCCCGTTCACCTGGGGCCGGAACCGGAAGTTGGGTATGAAGTGGAACAAAAGTTTGACGAACTGGCCGCCAGGTACACTCGGTAAATGAAAGGATGTTGGTGTGCGGGATATCGACCAACACGATCATTACTATAAAATATTATTTTCATCAACTTTTCGTAAGATTCCACCCAAAATCTAATAAGTGCTAGCTTTAAAAATTGGCCACCAGAGGGCTGGTTTACCGCTCATTGGATGTGGCAAAGGCTGTACAGTAATAGCACGTCGCAGGAGCGGCAGCATTCTAATACATGCAGCACTCTATTCGGACATACCATGCAGGTATATTAGATAGCGATGCTAGTTCATCCGTTATCCACCTAGTCTTGCATAGCAGGCAACCTTGCTGCAAATATTTATGCAAACAAAATTGAAACAAACAGCACCCTGTTCAGGCGCCTTTTTACCTATACTACTTTATTTTATAAGTATCAACCGATTTCAAACCCGCCCCCAATTTATTATGTTCAGTTTTTAATTATTATATTTCCGGCTTCAGAAGATCAGCCCAAAATGCCAACTGCACTCCACATTCGACATTTACCGCATGGCTTGGTAAAGTTTATGATGGTGGCATCCAAAATGTTGATTAATTCGACACGTGATTAATTAGCATAGACTGTTGGCCGCTTTCATTACTCCCCATGTTGCACCCGCATCATCGCACCAACATCCTCTCACCATGGTTTTAACAGAATAAACCTCTAGATTAGTTCCATTAGTTACAGTTTGAAAAGATACATTGATAATGTACATTGATGTTTAAAATTGTATCATAGCGTATTGATGAATTAGACCTAAACACAAAACCTTTCCGAGCGAGTGGCGTGAGTATAGAATGTGTGATATAAACAGAATTTATTAATTACTTGACTATGGCGTGCCTATTTTAGTGAAAGTTCAAAAACAGTCATTATCATATATGCGATTTTGTTGTGAAGGTGTTGTTTGATAACCGTATGCCGCATATATGCACTGGAAGGCCTAATTGACGTAGGCTATCTATAATTATTTAAAAAAGGAAATAAAAATAAAATATGAATAACATCCATACGATTTACCTTATAATCTTGTTTTAGGCTATATAAATATTGCAATAGACATTTTAAACTCGAATTATGCATGCTCTAAATTTCTGACTGAAACAAGTATGTTTTGGCTCGTTATCTGGAAAAAACAAATTTCATTAATGGAACAATTCTAAGCATGAGAAATTGAGAATTCCAATGGAATTCTCTGCTTTATGCTACGTATTATCGGGATGCTTCAACGCCTAGATATAGTACTTAAGCATGTATCGCAAGGAACTCTGGGAAATAAGGTTTGTAGATATACTTTTTCCGTATTGGACACCGAGTTACAGGGGTATTTACGTCTATAATAGATTTGTTTTCCTTTCTCAACTAGTATAGCAAAAGAGGTCAGCTTTCGTTCTTCTGTCTATGTTCTGTCTTCTCTGTCCGTTTCTTTAGTTTCAATATAATTCCTATTCATTATTTACTTTTAGTTGTATTCTAATGTCTTTTTTGTTATTTTTATTTCGATGTGTAGAAAAAGAATTTCTCTGTCATCTACTGTTCTATTAAGTAGGATTATTTAATTTCACTCCTGTAACTGAGGTGCTCCATTTAACCGTGAATTAATCTAGGTTTAAAGGGTTGCTTTAATATGTTTCTGTGTTCTGGGGGAAATTTCTGTCTAGAATGCCACAACTGGAACGCTACCGCCCAGTGCACACCACCCCGGCGCCCACCTACACGCCGTCCTACACGCCGTCCTACACGCCATCATCATCCTATAGTCGTCCCGCTCCAGTGTCAACAGGGCGAAGAATGAGCCTACCATCTACTCCAACCAAGGTCGAGAGGGTAAGCCTCCAATGACGTAGTGCACAAGAACCCCCTGACGTCATATACTCACACGCAACTGGCGATCTCATTTTCGCGACGATCTATCGTCATCTCAACGCACTTTATCCTGTTTCACTCTTGTGTTGAATGTCACTTACTTTTAACAGCCTTCTTACGATTTTTCTCTTTTTTCTACTCCCGGGGTATCTCATATCTGTGTCCCATACTATTGGTGGATTGTATAATGCACTTCTATAATTTACAATATAATTCTGTGTGTGAACTCCTTCCAGTATAGTTCTTACGAACATATCTATATCCATTATAGAACTACCAGTGAAACCCTCATGAGTGTCTCGAAACCTATGTTGTCACAGTGCCAGGATGTTCGACATGCTTATTTAGGAACATATTTAGCTGACCATTTAAGAGCCAAGACCCTAAGATGTAGTAGTACTGTCTGTTCTTCCATGAGCCGAGACGAAAATTTAACCATCTCACTGAGTATGTATGATACCTCAGCGAAGGTGCTTTATCCGCTACTGCACGAAATATGCACCAACCCCAAAGCAGATTGTGAAATTATATGAGTAGTGAAACATGTAAATTCAAAGTTGACCCTCGGTCAGAATAAGCCTTACAAGAAACTATATTTCTAATACATCTTTGTAAAATGAAACATATTAGGCAGAATATGTTCCTTAATAAAGTAATAACAGGGAAAATTAAGAGGACGTGCACTGATGAAAATATGTAAATTGACGTCTTAATTGTACCACCCTATTAATACCTCTCTTTGTGTACACCCTATCAATGTGGCAGCATAATTACTGTTTGATCGTAACCAAATAGAATGTAGAACTTCTAGGGATGTCTCCCTACGTCTTGTGTGAAGAGAGAAGTCTTGTGATTGGTGATCACGCGGCGACAAAGTCGATGTCATCGCGTGATAAATTGTGATCCATGTGATGAACCTTTTTTGTGAAGCAGCCTCACGTTTTTAATCCGTATATATATAGAGTGCTTAGATCTCTATCATTTGAAGAATGATTTTAGAAGAGCCAGACATCAACTGCTACAGCGCAAACGGTAGGCCTGAAAGATAACAATGTAGACAAATTTCATAATCATTGTTTTCTAATGTTTCGATGAATAACTCGGAAAGAACCAGGGTTTTATGCGATACGAAGCAGCATGGCTCGATGTTTAGTACGTACTAAAAGTTACATTTCTTTTTAAATACATTCAGTTCTATTATTTGTTCAATAGTTTATATTTACCTTTTGGTCAATATGTTAGCTGACAATGCACGTTTGGGTAAGAATTCAAGCTGAGGCTCACATATCTAATGCTTTGCGAAACAATGTTCATCGCATGGTCATAGTTGTTACCTTTCATGACAATGAATGTACTGGATGAATCATAGTACATTATGTTCCTCAAGGCATGAAATTGAACTTTGTATGCATGTGGACAATTTTACATCCACCTCTAAATTCATGTAGTGCACCTCGGTGAGAATGTGTACATAATACTTTGAATATGATGTATTGAAAAGATACTAAGCTAATGTTATCTATGCATTTATATAGGACCAGTAACCATTTGTCTAAATATGTGTAACATATAACATTTCCTAAACACTTGGTATATATAAGAACGCACTTTTAAAATCATGGTTTCGTTTAAACTCTGGAGTCATTAATACATTATTTAAGATGACTATGTTTTAAAAACAACGGTAAATGATAAGGAAGCACAAGAAACTTTCAATTGGGAATGTTAATTACTTAAGTTGTAAATTATAATTGTAAATCTAAGGTAGATAAGCCATGTTTTGATTTGACCTCTGTAATACATAGTACGTAACGACCACTTTGCCGCTTTCCTCCACTCTGTAGGCGCCACCGCGGCGCCCGCCTATGTCGGACGCTAGGAAGAGGGCCCGTGAGGTACTATGTAAGACAAAGGGAGACCCCGGCTACTTCAATTATTAGACATCTCTACAGCTACCCAAAGTTCGGTAAGTAAAAAGGAAAAGCATATAGATGTACACATAAGCAATCAGAATGGCAAATCCCCATGGATGTATACTTAATGGGTCTGGTGTGATGATTTCTGGTTTTCATCAGATTTTGTGTATGTACTTGGAGTGTCATTTTGCTTTGCCTACTAAGTGTACTTATAAATCAAGTTAGTTGATGACCGGTTAGAGATGGTCTAACAATCGGTGTGGCATAATACTTCTGGTCTGATGTGGCTCCTGAGTGCGATACTTTCCTTTTCACAATTTCCTTCCGATCTAGTTTCTAGCTATTGCGTGATCGATACTCTTTAATCTCTTTGATCTTTTTGTATGCTATACTTTGTGTGATATTTACGTGAACTATATTTCTTTCTTTTTGTTCTTTAGTTTTGTTATGATGGGTCCGTTTTGTAAATTAAGGGCCTAGTCCGCTAAGCGGATTCTTATGCGATTTTGAGAATCGGCTTAGTTGACTAGGCTTAGAATGCCAGACTGACATGGTTGTATTTTTCCCATTGAAGACCTCAACTATAAATGATGTTAAAATGTGTACTTCTTTCATGAGAACATTGGGGTTAAAACAGTTAATAAAATATCAGCAATACGTGTTTATGAATGTCAGAATGTTTATGTCCCAGGTAGGTATGTTTTACACTTTTTAGTACAGTTCGTTGGGGTGAAGTTACTCTTAGAACCTTTGGCAGTTAAAATAGGTTTCGCCAGGAAAAAATAAACATTTTCATAGACAATTTGTTCTTAGAACGTTCAAAGTACACACTGTTTGCAATGTCATATTTCATTGTGTGTTTGTATGTGTGAATTGTGTTGTTTGATTTGTGAATCTTGTTAAAATGATAAATACGCTTGCTTGACACCCCGACCCCGGTCCCCCACAATATGGCTCCTCATCTCAATAGTAATATAACATCCAAAGATCATCTCATAGTTAAATATGCCTCATAAGAGATCATAAACTTTGCAAAGGCCCTATGAGAATAAATTACTTTGACTCTGTAATTATTTCATTTAGAAAATGTCTAACATGAAATTTGTAACTGAGTACTAAAATTCCTACCCGAGTCTAAAATCTTAAATGTATTTTCGCCTTTTTCAAAGATAAGATTTATCAAGTCATAATGAAATTTAAAACGGTTTAATAATCATCAAAGCCCAGGCGTGAATGATTCCTTCATATAGTACCTATTTATTGTTTCTGTTTTAGATAGACCACTTGTTGATGTATTCCCGTGTGTCGTTCTTGGATACATAGTTGTATCATGTAGTGTTAATTCATCATTGATAAGCTTCATTCCAAAGTTAACGATTTTCCTGATAGCTGATGCATCAATTGACTGATACACAAATCTTAATCTTAGCTCCTACTTTTACATGATATATAAGTGATGTACAAAGAGAAACGATTCTGCACATTTTGCATTTACTATCAGGAAAATGCTTTAAAATATGCTAAAGGGCGGAAGAACCCAAGCAAATGTATATTCCCATATCCTGTAACCTACTAATAATGAAAGTCAGAAGAAAGACACGAACAATGAAGAACGTATCTATTAACGTGATAAGTATTGATTCTGGTGGATGTGGGGTATTTAGGTCTACAATCAATTATTTCATGACATAAATTTCCATATTTACAGGATATAGGATATACAGCAGTGTTGCCTCCGTTTTTATGCCGTTTGTCGTCTGCTTTTGAATTTGTTAAATAACATCAAGGTATTAACATAATCTTGAATAAAAGTTTCAGCATAGATTTCCCACCCACTTTCCAGAGACGTGGTGGTCACCAATTGGCTTCGTCACTCTACTGTTAAAAGACGCCCTTCCCTTTAAAACGAAAGCATCGACAAAGCATTATCGCCCTTATCACCACTGTTGGGAACGACACTTCTACTCTCCTGGATATTCTGGTTACTTCTATAGAAGATATTAGCCGTGACGTCATGCCCGAGAATGTGACGTCTACAATTGGATGACAACCTGGAATTCCCCTGGACTTTGATTTGTGAAATCTATCAACCCTCGTTTTCTGAGTTGGACCTTCCATCTTGTGAACGAGGTCGTTTTTCAATCAAGCGGTCTTCATATTAACAACCTTTGCAAGACTGACCTAAAGTATATAAGTTTGCTAAAGATGGCAGGATGGCCATCCTCGGTTTACCTTCTAAGAACAACACGCTTGCTCTACCACCACATGGGTCAAAGCAGCCCCCATCAAGAAGGTGCGCCGAGACGATGAATAGATTTTACACGGCACTTTAGTTACCTTTCAATTACGATGTAAAACATGAAGGTAACTTTATAATTTTATTTGCTGAGGAATAAAGTTTTTTTTACCGAAACTAGAAAATGTATGAAAAGATAGTAAGCTGTCCGCACGGTCCTCCGATTTCCCTTGATGGCGTGTGGGATATCAGGCTAAGGACTGTGTCACTAACCCAGGACGGTATCGTTTTACTGACAAACCACGAGAAGAAAAGTTTCTAATGATGACCTTTTATGTAAATGCCCGTGATGAACGTCACATTTCCCGGCTTATTAGAATAATTACTGAGCCAGGGTGAAATGTTGGACGGTCGCCGGGCTAAATGACGAAGCCTAAGCTTTCGCTTTTCGTATATACACCATAAGACACAAACTGTGCATATGGTTATATACAACCCATACTACCTTGTCTTTCATTGATTTATTCGACGTCTGAATACAAAGAGGTGCTGTCCCTGAAAATGGAGTAGCAGCCTTGAAGAGAAATTGAACAATGTTGCTTGTGATTCTCATCTTCAATTCAAACATGCACAAACTTACCTCATGATTTCTTCAACCATTTTCATGAGCTAATCGCTATCATGATACTTAGAACTTCATGAAGTGTGTAAGATAATTATGAATGATGTGATAATGATTTTCTACAACGGTGAGAATACATTATTATTGTTTGTTATGATTTAAGCCATCATAAGAGATTGTACTACCTTTATTACTGCCCCAAATAATGGTACCACAATAACTTGTGAATGGGTGTCCGGGACCCGGTTTGGAGTCGGTGAAATCTGTTGAAGTTTTCTGTTTTTCTTATCCAATGGAAAAGTATGTTTTGCTCTTATCCACACGTTGGCTATACTGTGAGCCTCACAGCGTTATGACTGTAACGTTAATGTTTATGTTTCACCTAACAGTTCATCGGCTTTTCTATACAGCATGTATCTATGTTACATATTAAAATATAGAATCTTCATGTGTTATTGCGACCATCATGTGTCGGAAACGAGATTGTCGGAGGCAGTTTGAGGAAGAAGTCTTCATGTCAAGTGAAGCTTTTTGTTGTCACTTTAGATTACAGATCTGATGGTGAATGAGAGAAGAGACTATAATATAGTTTTGCTATTCATGTACTTCAAGAATAAAGAGTCGTCCTTTTTGGAAGCGTTGATCTGCTTCTGCGACACACTGCCTAAAATAAAAGTTAGGAAAAAAATCATCTCTGCCTTGTTTTCCATTCTCTTCTTGAACGATCAGATAGTTACCACATATATCATATATAGAGATGAATAAGAAATATCGGCAAATTCGAATATATTTTAATATAAAATTGTCTCTTTGAGTTTGATGAATGGCCACGCCTCTCGACACTAGCTCGGTATTATGAATCATTTGAGGAAACAAGGAAAACACTAACGTCAGTCAAATCATTATTCTGGACGAAGTTTATTACTGAACGTAACTGATAACATCATATATACAAAGCCCAAGGCCTATCATGTAACGTGCATTATATACAATAGATCAATAGCACCCATACATTTATTCGATAGGCAACGCATCTTTACAAAATAAGGCGAAGTTGAAGTAGGTATTTACAAGGAAATAATGTAATTAGACAATAATTTAATCAAATCTAACAATGTTAATAACATCAATCCATTCTGATTTATTATCGGAGAGAATATAATATTACAATCGTACAATTATAGTCTCACCTCGATATATAAACAACAAAAAGTAACGTACAATTAGTAACTAATGTGTGTTGGTCGACAGCTACGAGCAGTAGTTTCAGTGGATATGGGTCAGGTTTCTTGTAAATGTACAATTTGACTTCACCAATTCTTTCAAATAACTCAAATTTAATCCAAAAATTGGCTTCGAAATACAGTTTAACATAACCGAACAAATTGTCTTAATCAATCCAATACCAAAGATACTTAGTAGTTAACATTTTCCAGCCTGTTTTAGCACAATTTACTAAGAGCTGCCGAATGTCGATTGCCCATTTTCTGAAGATCTGACCCATATATGAATAACTTTCTTGGGTAGGTGTTGGTGCTAGGTACACAATACAATGTAGAGCCCGACCAATTGTGAGCGCCACCTATCCCTGCGATTATCCGCTGAAACCACCTCTCGTAGCGCCACCACGCAAGCGAGCTGTCAACCAATACACATTACTACTGTTGTATTCATTTCAAATGGCTCTCACCGGTAGAATTGTTGGTTACTAGATAATGCTTTTTAAAAGCCATTCCAAAGCCATTCATTTCCAATGGCACTCTCCGATAGAATTATTGGTCATCTTTTTTAAAAACCATTTAAAAAACAATGTGTCATCATGCGGACCAAAATAATGTGCCAGATCTATTTCCAATACATTTAAATCACAATAAATGCTAAACTAAGACAATTGTGTGATGAATGTGACTTTGCGGGTAGATAGTTATTTCACGACAATATGATATCAATGAGAATTTCACTAATTACAAGGGTGTGGACACACCGTTTGCACGACTTTCTGTTTCATTGACAAAAGCGGCGTTTGTATAACCACCATTGATCATGTGGGCTTCTTTGCCTGGAGAAATATTATGATCCATTGAAAAAACTGCTTCACCATTTGCCCCTACCTTAACAATTACCGAATCACTGTCCTTATCCTTATTTCTCTGGAATATATCGTCGCAACATTTACAAAAGCAACATCTGCCAAACAGCTTATCGAGTGGGCTTAACGACCTCAATGGTTCAGGAAGCCATTCCCATGATTGCAAACGGCGGGGGAGAATGTTCGGCTTTTTATCTTGCAACAGATTTATCACGATAATTGCAATGGCGAAGAGAACAATGGGTAGTCCTACACCCAGGAGAACATACCACCCAAGCAAAGATAATGCCAAAACAGATCCTGGTAAAAGGAAAAAGGCTATGATTATATAGAAAATTGCAAACCACCTGTATTCCGCCGTTATGTTTCCAAGTTTCTTTGCCAAAAGAATGGGGACTTTCCTGAATAAGGGTATGGGATACCACAGTAAGATTCCTGACACATTAAAAAATAAGTGACACAAGGCTATCTGTAACCCGGGACGTAGAGTAGCCCCAGACGCTGCCAAGGCAGCTAATAAACCTGTACCAGTTGTACCTATGTTTGAACCTAAAGTTAAAGGGTACATTCTCTCCAAGCTCACCATCCCAATACCTACCAATGGTGTGAGGGTGGAGGTGAATATAGAGCTGCTTTGGACAAGGAAGGTGAGTCCAGCACCCACAGCCATAACAATGTAACCTGTAAGCCAGGAGAGGCAACCGGGGAAATCTGCGTTGACAACTTTCCTGATAACTGCAGCTACCTTGCCGCGGAGCATGGACTGGAGTACTTTGACCACGCCTACCAGGCACATGGTGAGAGATACCAGAGAAAAGGCAAGCAGAACGGCTCCAATTATGGCGTCAGACCAGTCCACCTGGGAGAAGAGGGCCCCACCTGCAAAAAAACACAAGTAGATTAAATAACATGAATCCATACTCAGCAAGTGAATAAATATTAGTTAATTTATCAAATAAATGGCATATCATCTTAATGAATTAACTTAATGGGTTACAAACGGTCCAGGCTACTGCATAAACAGTGAATCAAAGCGTCTTCGAGAAGTCATGGACACATTAGTCATTACCAACTTACATCTTTCAACTCCTTCTTGAACTGTAACATTCTGTAGTTCTGTGACATTGCTAATTATTGTGACATTCCCGACCACTTCCTCGATCTCCTTGGTTATATTCGTCTGTCCAATCCATCGGTCTTCAAATACACAAAAACGCTTAACGACCAAGGAATCGGTTTTGCCCTGGGCTGCATCGGTGATAGCGTCATTATTAATCTGAAAAACAAAATTTCCAAATAGAAGTTGAATGCATTGTCTAAAAAATGTATCACTTTATTCGACACTTTTGCTGGGCCTAGATCAATATCTAATAAAAGGGGTAGACCATGCACACACCCTTCCTCCATGTATGCCCTATACTTTTTATTGCTGAATAAATTAGTGGAATTCCATTCGAACCGTACAATGCAGGTCTGTTAAATGAGTAAATCAACGATAGTAATTTCACCTGTATTATGAGTTTCGTGAATAGGTCCGTGATTACTTTGAGGAACTTCATTTCTGCATTTGGGTTACTGTCCATTGATTCTGGGAGGATTGCGGCAGTGAGCCTGACTAGGTAGTCTGTTGAAAAAAATTAAGAGATCTCGTTTTTAGAATCCGAATTTAATATATAAATGTGGAGTTTCTTTTTCTTGCGAACATGTCTATTTGAATGTTTTGAGGAAGATTAGATATGATCCAATTATGGCCTCTTACTTGAAACAACCTCCAGGGGTAGAATGATCAACACCGAGAGCCAGTTGAACATATCGTGGACGGTGGCGCCACCAAACGCACGGCGAAATTCATTTTTGTTGGCGGATTGTCCCATGGACACAATGGTGTTGGTAACGGATGTACCGATATTGGCTCCCATGATGATGTAGACGGCTTGCTCCACACTCAGAACTATATAGGAGAAGTAGTGTCAGGTTTAGTGTATAATAAGACATTTATATATATATATACACGTATGTGGGTGAACAATTCGTCTTCACCAAGGAGGAGAACACCTTTTTTGCAGATTCTGAGGGGGGGGGGGGCGCACCTTTTTTTGCACAGACTCTAAAAGTAGGGGGGGGGGGTCATGAAATTGTGCACACACTTTCGGGGGGGGGGGGGGTCTAGAGAGTATGTGGCACCAGATTAGGTCTATCGTCACAATTTGATGGGAATGAAGGGATGTCTTGGGCTATTTACTTTACTAAACATTGAATTATTTGTACATTGACATTGCCCACCATCCCGCCCACCTCGATCCTCCTATGGCGTCTCCCGACGCCTTCCAAATCGTTTCGTTTCTTAGCTTTAATCATCGCCGATCATGAATGCACATGATACGGCGATTCCCCGCTGCTATGACGTCATTACATGGGCCTCGTTCTGGGTAGGGTTCCGGTGGGGAATCCCCGCGCCTATGACGTCATTACACGAAGCTCACCGAATGTGGCCGAGCGTGAGCCGAGTAATGTCGGCAACGAGGAGAAACAGAGAGAAATCAGCGTAAACATGCAATGCTGGAACTCCGTAGTTATACTAGTAAGACGTTAATTTTTTTGCTGAAATGTCTCTTAAAATCCATAAGCTTGAGACTGGGACAGGTTTGAAGTGTGTGTACATATGGGAACATAGGGATTTTTGGGAATTATTTGCAGATTTGCGTAATAAGTATCGGCCAATGAGCTTGGGTCGAATTGCTGAGTTGAGGTTTTTATGCATGGCATGGCCACTTGGCGACTTTTCGTCAAGAAATTTTACACAAGACCTTAAACTTTGCACAAAGTTTGAGTTTTTCGCAAATTCTCCCTCAGCGGATAATTATTTTTATGAACAGTCCCTAACCAAACATTGCAATAGCAAATAATAATATATACCGTACTCAGATATACCTAGTAAATATCATTTTCAGTCTAATTTAGCGGAGGTTACTAAATGTACATATATATATAGAGAGAGTTCTCGATTGTACATTTTCTGACGCACAGTTGCCACCTAGATTTGTTTCATGTCTTTGTTACAGTCTACGCTATCACAGAGAGGCATGCTGAATCTTTTGTAATTATCGACCCTATGTCGCGAAAAGAAATGGTGAAAAAGAATACATTTTTCTATACTATGTTGTCTCATCTCTTCGAGATCCACAAGCTATTAAGTTTTAATTTCACTTAGTTAGTTAGTTAGTGTTGATAAATTCAATTTGGGTGCATGCAGTTATTCCATGACTATAGCTGCATAACATGGTATGACTACACGTAGCCCACGTGATGCCTTCTAGGAAAAGGTTATGCGTTGGCGGATGAATCTACTATTTGTTGTGATGGTAGAGCCCGCTATTATTATAGCAAGGGAAACAGACTGATGGGATATATATATATATATATATATATATATATATATTATATGCCTCAATAGGCATACCTTAGTCATCAACATGTCTGGCAGTTGTAATACCAATTGATAACAGAGTTTCAATATCATTATAGGCCTACCATGCATTTATCCATGCATAAACTCTCGGATCATGTCGGAAGAGTGACATGGCATTTTCTTTAATTTATTTTGTTTTAATTCAATGTAAGGCTTCTTACTGTTCGTTGCTACCATGGTGACAACAATTGAGGTAGACGTCGAGGAACTTTGCACTAAGACAGTGACAAGTACGCCAATCATCAGACCACACAATGGATTGCCCAAGATGTCGCTGTTCTGAAATATCTGTCCTGCGGCTTTGCCTGGAAACAAATTCAAATCCTGATCAGGTAACTCCTTTTATCAATAGGCTTTAATAAATGATGAGTACAGATGAAACAATTTTGAACAAGTTATACTAAATAATCATTAGAAATGACAGCCATGCATTGACTTGAACCAGCATTTGAACCAGCTTATGTATAAAACAAACAAACAAACAAACAGACATTTTAAGCTAAACGCAATTAGTAATGCATCTCACCTCCAAGTGCTTTAAAAGCTGAGCTCAGAAGGTCGATAGAGCAAATGAACGTGTAGAGTAGAGCAATAAGTACTATAACTCGACCTATATACTCCCACAGCACTCGGTGAATCTTCCCAGCAGTGGACAATTCTATCGATGAAAAAAGTAATGTCGTTATGATAGATAGACATAGATGGAGTACATTAAATTGAGTAACAATTTGTTTAGTCTGATACCAGTATTCAGGAAGATATATATACATAGTGTCATAAATCAATTAGTGAACATCACTATCAATGAATAATGTTAGGCCCTTATGATACGTACTATATTTAGATAAATGTCGCCCACGCATTCTTTCAAGATTATCAATATTGACAAGGATCTGTGAAGATGCTCAAAGATAAATGGAACTTCACTCGTGGTAATCTTATCGTTCTATATAACCATGCATATGGGTCAGATCATCAGAAAATGTACAATTCGCCTTCATTAATTCTCTCAAATAACCCACATTTAAGACAGAAATGAGCTTCAAAATGCAGTTTAGCATAGCAAAACAGATACGTATTATAAATCAACGCGACACCAAATATACTCAGATATACCTGGTATTCATCATTTTTTAGCCTAATTTAGCAAAATCCCTAAATTTGTAGAGCTCTCAATTGTACATTTTTCGAAAATCTGACCCATATATGTATATATAGCCCGCCTGAATAAAACGCATCCCAATGAATGTTGAAATAGTGAAAGTAAGCTACGAGTATACATACCATTCCAAGGAACACTTGGCATCACAGTCTGAGTCACTGCCCAGGGATCTTCATCTTCTATCTTTTCTTCAATTGGAGTCTTCTCAGGAGGATCACCTATGTCAACTTTTGCTGACACAGTCATGATCCCATTGCTCTTTGTGTCTGCCATCTTTAAAGGAACTTCAGAGTTTTATCTAAAAGCAAAAAGAAAAGAAGTGTCATTTTGAAAAGAATATATATAACCAGCCCAGCACACCAAGCTACACCACGACCGTTTAATTGTTAAAAGGTGAATTAATATGAAAAGATATATGACACTTTACCAACCCAATCGACTCAGAGCGCCCCACCAGAATCGTAAATCGTAAATGAGATGGGGTAATGATGGTTTATATACATAAGATCGTCTGTGGACACCATAATAAGGCGTGCGTATATGCCAGGGAAACCCGTTGGCACCATGAGATCACATGCAGGACGTGGTCATAGATCTAAGCCCTATCTGCCAGCTCATGGCATCAACTCAGTTACGGCAAAGCATCGCATTTTTTCACCTCGGATTCGTGTCACGAAACGTAAGGTATAAAAGCATTATACCGCGGTATTATAAAAAGTGACACTGCTTTTGCCCGTGAAAAAATTCAAGCGGTGACTAAGGAAGCGATCATCATAAATAGAAATGATCATCACGAGTGGATGTAGTAATGGATTCCAACTACATTCGTGATCATCAATCCTTTTATCGAGAAGTCTTCTCAGTGACGTCGATATTCCAATGTTTATATCAATAGGGAATGTCTGTGCAAAGTTTGTCAAGTTTTCCTTGTAGTAAAGGAGCTGTTTCATTAATAATCAGTTAATGTTTTAACAAATTCTTTTTTAAGTTGGCAACGTCCGAAAGCATCCACTGGGAAAATAATTGCTGTTTGTCACTGAATACTGCACATTGCCATTTATAAGCCGATAGACTATGTGGTAAATCAATCCATCATCAATGCCTTGGGCCTTGAAGGCTTAATATGCGCATAAATGGACTCGATGTGCAATCAACCATTTTATGCGCGCCCATACAATATGTTAAAATGCTAAATACAACCCAAATATTAATTTACATTGGCCAGACGCGTGGATTTACCGGGCATCAGAGACACTGAATTTGTTTTGGGGTGATTTGTGAAATATAAGAAATTTGCATAGGTGTTGCATAAATACAGGTAACAAGTTGGAGGAAGGAGCGTGAATATTGCACGAGTTGCACAGCAACGAGTGCAATATTCTAAGCGACTGAAACCAACGAATTATAATATGTGCATTAGTAATATGAATAGAAACATTCTTACGTAACAAAGTTGGATTTTGGCGCTAAACTAGGTAAAAATTAACTGCATTGGTTGCCATGACTACCACACGTAACTCACTAGTGACATATTGTAATACCATGGTGTGTATGGTATACCTTAAATAAATGCACTATTCCCTAGGGAATAATAACTCTTTCACAACTCGTTCATATAGCGGTGTACATTGGGTCATAACAATATGCACTGTGCATAAACTCACTCAAGATGCGTTGTTCTCAGAGCAATGCGTATAATAAAGTCTTTATAATTTCTTTTAAATTGCGTATATATGATATATCATTTCATAGGTCTACTGAGTACACGGGACAAACTTTGCGTCTAAGTCTTTATGTAAAGTAAATATTTGCGAAGACATAAGAATGGTACGAACAAATACAAGTCTCCTTTGTAAATAATAAAACTCAAAGAGCCAGATTGATGTATCCTGGTCTTTCCCTGAATCAATATCCTATGTCAATAAATCTGACGGTCACAAAGTTAAAACCACTAATAAAACCTTTAAAACTGACCCAGATAAAGGTAGTAAGCTGTTTTATTTTAATGTATACATATATCTTTAAAACAAGACACGTAACGGTAAACCGACGTCTTCGACAATAGTTTGTGTATATCCAAACAAGCCCACGTGAATATAAATGATGGCAATATAAACAAAATATTTGGCTGTGTATGTAAACTGAAAATTAAGCTCACTTCCAAAAAGAAGATCCTCCTAAGTCTGTGAAGTTCTGCCGTCGGAACGCCTTTTCTGGTTGTTTTCTAGCAGAAGCAAGGAAGTGCCACTTCGATTGTTGGCACTGTCTCCCATCTTCAGCCTTTTATATGCACACATTGCAATGCCCTGGATTGTGAACATTGTACTCGAGTCTTTTATCTACACTCCTCATACGAAAGGGGGAGCACCCGTGTCCAAGTCGCTCAGCGTCCATTCCCGTGAACATAGCTCATTCAAATCCAGAAATACAATACAAAGAGAACAAGAAAAAAAACCCGAGAAAGGGGATACGAAATTAAAGATTTTAACAGCAAACGCTAGGCAAATAATTGAAGAGTTGGTTACAATGGACTGGTAATCATGATGCACGACGCACTACAAATTTACAATGATACTGATTATTTTAATTATTATTAATGACGGGACATAGCAATAGTTGTATAGATTGACAGACCATAAGAAAATAAGTTTATTTGCCAGGAATAGTTCCCTGGAAGAGTGAGGGAACCCCGAGAGAGAGAGAGAGAGAGAGAGAGAGAGAGAGAGAGAGCAAGCATCGATTTGAAAACTATTGGGATAAAGCGTTGAGGTAATGTTGGCAAGCGGTGTTCTTTTCGTCAAAGGATCCCGTAACACTCGTGGGCCGCATGGGTGTATTTCGCGTAATTTAGATTGCACATCTCTTTATGTTAATTATCTCTGAGTACCTATAGAGAATTCGCTCTTGACCCAAAGTAACAAACTTGTATAGGATCCGTCTGACACCGTTGCGTAATGCACAATTCATTCATAATTCATGTCCCTATGCTGAAACTGTCCGGTACGGTATAAATGGGAAAAACCTGTTACTCCTATACTTTTCCAATCAGTTTTCAACATGTAAATAACTGGTTATGCTGAAATCCACATAAGGTTGGTAGTTTTTCTACGTCCATAATACACTTGTTATATTATATGTTCGAGTATCTTATAATGAGCTTTAAATGGAAAACACTGTCATTACGATTCATAGTTTATTCCCTTGTTTTACGTAAGATATATTAACTTATGAATCACCCACTGGGCAACGTGGAGTTTTGTAAAGTTGCTATTTCGATAATCTTACTACTAAATTTAACGTAAACCTGGGCCAATTGAAAAACCCTACCAAGGGAATTGTAAACCCAGGTAAAATAAAAATATTCTTTAAAAAAAGTAAGACGAGGTAATGATTATATACAATACACTTATCTCGATGTGAATAGAATATTTAATCAGGACACGACGAAAACACCCATGGGATGAGAGTGTAATCCATTGGAAATAATACCTAAATAAAAACATGTTAAAATAGAAGATAAGGGGTCTATTTGAAGCATGTCACGCCACATCCGACTGTTTACCACAAATAGCTTCCTTGGAAGTCGCTGCGATCCTTCGACTTTGGACACCATCAAACAGCAATAATAGTGAATATGATTTATATTTCTGGACATTGTATCAATTTAAGACACTTCAAAGAAGAGCACCATTGATAACGGTATCTTAAAGTGCATTCTTACGGCAAAGCCAATCTTACCAAACTTACTCATATTATGAATTATATAGGACTGAATTCACCAAAGGAAAACATTGGAGGGTCCTCCAAATACCAATAAGGACGTTTTAGAAACCCTATAGCAAAATCAACTAGACAGAATCCTCCAAAACTTCGGTCAAATGACTTTTAGATGGGTTAGAAACGAATGGAAGAAAATTTAGAAAATATTGTATTTTTGACCGATGTAGGTAATGTATAGGTGTTTCCTATATGATAATTAGGTTTCCTTTAATATTGCCTTTAGATGTAATTAAACTGTGTTTCAATGCAAACATGATTCCTTATAGGACATTGAATGTTTCCCCGATGGAATGGGCGTTTCTCATAGAAAGTACCCTTATTTTCCGTCATTCAGAATTTCTATTCAGAATTCTCATTGGATTTCTGTATCTATTCTCAACAGCATCTAAACCCAAAATATGTCGCACATGAAAATAAAAACAGTAAAATTCATCATCACATTTTATACCACGGTTGACTAGTATTTCCTTCTTGTGGATAAAGATAATACTCGATTATTGAGGTGAATTATCTACAGTTTCCTGACACGAGCAGACATCCTGCTATAGGTAACCTCCGGGTTGCGTCCGCTAGGATGCTACAAGTCTGTTTCCTATAGTCTGCATGGCCATTGATACTTTTATCCGAAGCACCTGAAATGTTGGAAGAATTGTCTGCCGTTTTCCAATGATTTTCTGAGCTCTATCACTGTAGTATCGACCAACGCAACGACATTTTCGGTGTAGTGTCACCATCTACAATAAGCTGTAAGTTTTAGTTAACCCTGAAATCATTCACATGGAATTAAAGTGAAAAGTATCGCAACAAACAATAGTTTGTGTAGAGTGATAAATATAACATAAAATCAACTATAAAAACACAATTTACCTGATGGTTTCACTTGTCTTACCTGCACACTGTGTACCAAATCATTTATTTTGCTAATGATGAATTCAAACGAAATACCAAGCCTCAATCCCATTCCAGGCGCGCTAAAGTTAAATTGAGTAAAAAGTCCCTGAATGTCCCAGTCTGAAATTGAAACATTGAAGAGGATCGTAAAGCTAAATAGATAAACCTGTGCATCAGTGACACTTTGTTTAGCACAAACTATCATGAGTGCTGCAGCAATGTTTCTTCATTACAATACACATCATAATGTTATTATATAGGGGCCTATGCTTGACGCGTCGATAATCATCTTAAATACCCTTACCTTATATCGTTTTTTTCCCTTTTGATCTTAAATTTAAAAGCTATAACTGTGGAGACTTAATGAATATTACTAAATTTCATTACGTATTTTGATAGTGGAACGTGTAGTAGGACATACACAGTCAATAGGTTTTTAGGGGGTTTTTTTCTACATGGAATTTCCTCACGGACGGGAAAGTGGGAGAGGACGGCAAAACCGAGCGGCTGCAAGCACTACCGGATTAATTCTGAATATAATGGAGCAGACAGAACTTTCCATTCCGCCGGAAAACCTGTTTTGAGAACAGCAGGCGCACTCAATGTGCTACAAGGTGATTTAGCCTGACTGAATATCTACAACGATTTTTCTCTCAATATATATATCTATGTCAGTGTTTACTTTGCAATGTATTTATACAAATGTGAGTGACCTGTGGTGAATAAACACAGTTTTGTTGTGTTATTTTTATTCATTTGAGGCCTATAATATATTCAAACATTTACATATTCTTAGAGAATGCTTTCACGCGTTGCCAGGTTTCAAAATCCGCACCATGTATACATATAAATTAATATATAACTTTGAAAAACTGAGTTACAGTAAGAGCGTATCAATTTTAACAATTCTTCTGTTAATTATATGGAAGATACACGAAGAATTGGACTGAATTTGTTCAACATGACTTAAGCCCCATATTCTGACCAGACAAAATGGCCTAGAATTTGGACAGTGTGATAACTTCCGACGTACTTATGCACCCATGGTGCCTAAACAGTTTTATATGAAATTTTACACTGAAGCTGGAGAACATAGAATAACAATCACTGATACGTTAAACTGCATGATCAAACAGGTATGGTCATTTAATGAGGGTGTTCATTTACCGAGTGATAGTTCTTTCTCCCTTCAAATAAATCAGATACAACACAGATTTGATTTATAGTAGTCCCATCACACTAACTGCTAACAAAAGTGCAGAAACCATATTCTATAGCTGTGTAGGTCTCTTTTTTAAAACTAACTTGATCTGACAGAATGCCATCAGATGTATTTTTTAATTCATATATTTGTATAGCACTAGGTCTGAAATACTTTGTTACTGAGCTTAATGCTCAGCAAAAGGGGTATAACAGTCTGTTTGATATGGGCGTTGATTTGAGAAACCGATTTGGCACAAAGAATGCTTAATTGTTTCCCGGCCAACTGATGCTATGTATACACTATTCTATTGGGGCCATAGCACAATATTCCACTTATTACCCTAAGAGTAGGAGACATTATATATCCACTCAATAATCATAGAAATTACAAATTCCTCTTGTACATGTTTATCATTTTGAGTTTCGGGTAATTCTGGTTTCAAGAAATTAATTCACATTACTGTAATACATGACACTGGGTTCCTATAGTTAAATTTCCCACTATCGTTTGCCTTCACAAACGAAATCTCAAGACAATAGCCCCCAAAACTAAATAAAAAATCAAAATTCTGTTATATACAAATGCCAATTTGGATGGAACAAGCTCGAGACTGAGGCAAACAAAAATGAGGACAGGTTTGTTTTTATTGCATATATGTTAAGAACAATCTTGGATGAGTATAATGGAAGTTGGGAAGACTTCAGTATCATATAGTTTATTTCTCATTGTTATTTCCTATTTTAGTCAACTTTGTTCTTTATCCTCCATGATGTTATAAGCACCTTTTTCCCAGTTAATTAATTGCCATCAACGATACCCATTATAGCTATTACAATTTGCCTAGATGTCTTGCCTCTGCTGCTTCCTTCCAGACAGCCAGTGCCCTGTCAGAACCCTTATTAACAACAGGAGCCCCTGAACAGTCCACTACCAGCAAAATCCCAAACATCCAGGGCGTTTCTGCTGAGATATATGGTGCAGTACTAAGCCAGGCAGCGTTAAGGTGCACCAATCACTATAATCAAAAGATGACTGCCTGTCATCAGCATCTCTCAACAACCTGGTGTGCTGCACACACCCAAACTAATAGGACCTCTGACTGGAAGTGCAACTTAAACCACCTCCCCTCTGGCTACTTTTTTTCAGGTTCTAACCAAATAATAGGCCAGTGACTGTCCTGGCTTAATTATGTCCCTGGCATCCCCTCAGCAGCAGCTATATAATTATATTGATGTTGCCTCTCAGCCTGCCCGTTGTAGTGCTTTCTCCTGAAAGTTGATGAATTCAATTTCTTAATTGGTTTGCTTCAAGATAGATACCTGGTCAGGCTTCTCAAGTCTAACTGTCGCTTTACTCTCGCAAGCCAACAAAAATACAAGTAAAAGAATACTGTGGATGATTAGCCATGCTATAAGAGCTTTAGAGTACAAAGCCAATAATTTATTTTTCAAGAGCCTTCTTAATATCATTATTCTTAAAAATAGTGCAGTAAAATATTTAATGCATCAAATTGTCAAACTCTTTTCACAATTTTGTCCAATAAAATTTGTTTCAAACAAAATATGGTTTAAATCATACATTTTTCTCTTAAATTTATGACTCATCTTCCCATAAATACTTTTATTTAAAAAAAAATGTTGTTAGCCTTACATTTAACAAATTATCACATATGCATAACCAACTAATGTGGTTGTTTTCATGCGTTGCCATATCATCCAAAATATAATGTCAAAATAATATTGCAGTTAACACAATTACGCAGCTTATATCGCAACAGCAATAGACATAAATCTTAAAGATCGGAGATAAATCAATATTACACAAGGAACACACAGTTATGCACAGCGCATATTTCACTAGTGAGTTACATCTTGTAGTGATGGTAACCAATGTGTTTTAACCAAGTTTACGGCTGAAATTCAACTTTATGACTAAAAAATATTTCTATTCATATCATAAAGAGCATTATGTAATAAAACAGTTAACTAACTCATTGGTTTCAGTCACTTCAACCAACTTTTTTTCACATATTAGGCATACCCAAAATAAGACACCTTTTCCTATTACCGACCAGATAGTCCTATTTCTGGAACAAATAGTTTCATTAAATAGTTTCATTAAATGGAAACAATATTTCTTCATTGCTGTGAGATCTTTTCTCCCATTACCAACCACCACAAAATGATTACAAGGAGTCTTTTTGCTATTACCACTCCCCTATTACCTATGTTCTGTGTCATCGGCTGTTATCACAGATCTCAGCTGCTCCTTTTCAAATATTAGGACTACCATTAGGATTGGCTCCTTTTTCACCTCTTTCCTAATGGTAATGGATAGACTCGCGCATATACAAATGCAATTTATCTACACACAACCACTATTTCTTGGGCATTACCTACAAAACAATTGCTAAACTGATTATTCTTTAACAGAAATGAAATGCATTATATAATAACCAACTTCACTTTAGCCCAATTTCTGGTCTATGAGAATAGCCTAAGAGACATAGTGCTAGTCTATTAGCTATTAGACGCGATTTGACCAGATTCTGGGCGGTTTTTTCTTGTCTATAGAGCACGTTTGTATCGACGGAAGTACCTGAGGTAAGCTTCCGGTTCAAAGTATGAGCACTCAATACCTGTTTCGCAAGGCATATTTGATAGAAATAAATAATTGTACAGGTTGATTAACCCTCTATTTTGGTACTAAAAGTTGATCTGATCAAATCGCGTCTAAAAGCACTATTACCCTCGGTTTGGTGGTTTGTTGTGGTCTGTGTGGTCATGGAAACTCAAACACCACTTGGTAGCATATACAAATGAGGGAGTCACTCAGGCAACATATTTGAGATATCTTTGTAACAGAATAAATGTCCCAAATCCATGATAGTATCTCTTCGAATATTAAGATATCATAAGTCATAAGTCATGTTGATTTTGTATTGGAATATCTTAGAAAAGGAAAGTGATATTCAGTAAAAAAGCATTGGCTATTTACTATTACACACATTTTGATATCCTTATCGATTGGGGACAAAACAACCCCATTAAATTATTCAAACCGTGAACCCCCACTTTAATACAATTTCAGATGTTCCGTTCTTTTTAGCATCACATTTTCCCCAAGTCTTCTTCCTCTTACAAAGGAGCTTACTTAGGAGGTGCCCAAGTTAGTATTGGGCAACTACCATTAATAGAATGGCCCAAACTCAAAAGAATGTGTCTGGCAATGATATCTCCAATAAGATATTGACAAAGTATAGGCGCTATAACTCATGCGCTCAAAACATGTCATCTTTCTCCAAAATAAAAAAGTTTCGATTTTTTTCCTAAGTTCAACAATCTGTGGGCCGATGTACACGCGTATACAATTCTCGAGAATCCAGCCATGCATCCCTCACCTGATTGGTTAGGACAATTCACAGATAAATAAATGCTACAATGAAGAGGTTCTGAGTACCAGGCGTTATCTGGGGCAATGTCCTCACCGCCTTTGACTTCTTATCCATGAGTGTCACACGTGAACAATTTAAGATATAAACAGTATTGATGGGCAGCGCATCAATACTGTCTTGCTAAATGTGATGTGTTTCAGGAAAATGAGTTACCAGTCGCAAAATTGATATTTTTCAAAGTGATTTATTCACAGGAAATCTTGGTCACAATGTTTTCATTTTTGGGGTCTTTAGTGCTGTTAGTGACGCGAGTAGGCCTACATGAACCAAATGTCAAGACTGAATTATATACCTATAGGCATATCTGAGGTTATCACAAGGAGTATATTTAACACTTTACTATAAAAGTAATTGAGGAGTTAGTGCTGACTTTTTTTCATAAAATTATAGAAAATATATTTAACTTATTAAATGTTTTCATTTTTACCATCATTGGAATTCTCTTGATTTAATCTTTTCAAATAGGATGATAATCTCAAAATTAGTTTTTTTGCGACTTGTGACTCAATTTCCGGTAACACATCATAAATTAGTAAAGTGAATTTCAAGGGCTTTGTACTAACACTTACTCAATAATTGGAATGCAATCCATTGCCAAGACGATGCATATATATGAGAGACATTATGACTGAGAAATTATAATATGTGAAATGTTACAGCCAGGATCTTGTGTTGGCTTACTGGTATATGATTAAATATAGCCGACATAAACACCTAGCTTAATCGTGTTTCGTTAGATTTATATTTTATTTTTCCAACGTCTCGCCGTAAGCAATATAGGCATATTTCGATTCCTACACCAAATTTCAGATACTTTCTTCTTTTTACCTATTAAAGCCTATTTTAGCCACATTATTCCCTATTCCACGTCTTTACACCTTTATCTTATAAAACGTTAATTTGAAAAGCTTGTTTTAACCAGCCATTTACTACATTTTTGTCGAAATATGTGTTGTTATTACTTATTAAAATAGAAGGATTCTCTTTATCTCTAATAATTATCGCGATACAATCACGTAACGGCGAAACGATCACGTAACGGCGACATTAGTGATCAAGTTCACCTCATTTTAAAAGTATCTGTATCTAATCATTGATTTTTCACTAAATTCAGGCAGGGTTAAACAAATATAAGAATGGGTGGAATTACATAAAAATTATTATTAAAGATATACATTACATGTCGTATTATTACATCAAACATTCCCACATCAGTTCAAGGAATTTGATGTATAAGGGAATATAAGGTTTCAGAGAAGTTGTGGGCTTATAACTTGTATTTTTATCCAAATATACATGTCCATATTTCCCCCGCTATTATGCAACTTGTTATTAATTATTACTCTTCAGGTATTTTATTGATTTGAAGCTAATATATGTCGTAACGGCGACACACATATTCCCAAACAATATTTGGTTCTTAGAATACAGCTTACGCTGTGAAGTCGGGCCCATCATCCAGTGGAACTCCCCCGTTCCTTGAACACCGAACTGCTAAGTCGGACCCCTCATCAGGTGAACTCCCTTTCATTGACCATTTCAGTGCGTACCACTACGGTCTCCGGGGGCGCGCCAACTGAGGTGATCAGACTCAGCCAGGGTCCGACTAGCTCTTCCATGGCTCCTCCCTCTTCCTCCATATCCAGCAGGATGCCTCTTCTGCCTTCCGTCCTACTACGCCAACTAGCTTCTTTCTGTCTGTTCCAGTGAGGCCCAGGAAGCCCAGTGAGGCCCAGAGGGAGTGGGATGTGAAGCCTCGGCAGCCTACCTCAACTGGGAAGTTCCAAGCCTTCCAGCTGTTTCCTAGGCACGCCTCGACCAATCCTTGGTACTTCTCCCTTTTTCTTTCATGGGCTTCCTCCAGTCTGGTCTCCCATGGCACTGTTAACTCCACTAGAACCACTTGCCTCGTACTTGGAGACCACAGCCCAATGTCAGGTCGCAGTGTTGTTATTGCAACTTGTCTTGGGAATGTTCATCTCCCAGAGACATCAGCTTGCATCTGCCAGTCATTGGCTGTTGCCAGGATGCCGCTTGGTGGTCTGTTTGAGCTGCCTTTGATGAAGCCCAAACCACAGGGCGAAAGCTTGTGTTAAATAAAATAACAACCACATCATCTCGGGTTTATTCCTACCCCCGACCACGACCACCAACTCCCACACCGGCTTTACCGATATACCACGATCATCCCCCTCCCCACTTACCTGAGCTGCCTTTTGTTCCGCCTCTTACAAAGTTGATAAACTTGGGCCCTTTCTCGATCTTTCTTTTCTTTCTCCGATGTAAATCCAGGGCTGCACAGATCTCCCGCAGAACTTGGTTGTGTCGCCATGTGTAGCGCCCTCCTGTTAGCGTGACATTGCATGATGACAGCACATGCTCCAGATTAGCTGGTCTTCCACACAACTTGCAGTTTGGATCCTCAGCTAATCCCCAGATCCTGAGATTGCTTGGTGAAGGCAGCACGTCGTAGACCGATCGGAGCAGGAATGATAGCCTATACCCGTCCATCTTCCAGATGTCCTTCCAGGACATGCTCATGGGTCGGGCTTGCTCCCATCTGGTCGATTGTCCTTGCTGGCTCATTCCTACTGCCTTAGTAAGTCACGCCTCTTCCTCTGTCAGTCGCACTTCTTTCAGGATGAGTTCTCTCTTGCTCGGCTTGCTTGCTGTTGTCCATGAGGGTCTGGGTATTGATCCCAACCCCAATCTACCTGTTGCAACTGTGCCAATAATCTCTTTATGGCGCAGTCGACTCTCGGCATCCTCGATGGCTGTGCTCGCTTTCCACTTTCGTCCTGTTTTAACATCAATCCTGGCTTCTCGTACCATGGTGTCCTCACTATCCCGGAACATCAATGCCTGCCGTGCTTTGGTCACTTTGAACTCCTGTGATTGACATGAGGGGTAGTTGCAGTTTGGAGCTCCTGCTGTACAGTCCGATGCTGCTGAATGACTTTGGCACTCCAAGCCATCTACGTAGGTGATGGTTGAATAGACGCTCTAAGCTCTCAACCCTTGTCATTGGTACTTCATACATTAGCAGGGACCATGTCATCCTCGGGAGAACTCCGTGTTGGTAACACCATGCTTTGTTTCTCCCGGGTAGTCCAGATTTCTCTATGGTGTCCATCCACAGCTTGGCTTTCTGTATCATCTCGTCGATGCTATCCTTGTCCACCAGGGTATCCTTGAACCACTTGCCCAAGCTTTTCACAGGTGCCTCGCTAAGAGTAGGTATTATAGCATCAGCTATCCTGAACTTGAATCTGTCCTGGACCTTGCCCCACTTGAGTACAACGCTTCTTGACTTGCTTGGTTTGAATTTCATCCGTGCCCAGTGTATCAACTCCGTTAGATCCTCCAGCATCCATCGGCCCTCTACAACGCTCTTTGCTGTGATGGTCATGTCGTCCATGAAGGCTCTTGTTGGAGGCTGTATTACTCCTGATTCGAGGACTGGTCCTCGGCTCTTTTTCTCTGCCGACTTGACTATTAAATTCATTGCTATGGAGAAGAGTATTACAGATATGGTGCACCCAGTGACGATTCCGACCTCTAGTCGCTGCCAATCTGTTGTGTAGTCTGCAATGGTGAATCGCATGATGAAATTATCGAAGTAGTGTTTCAGTAGCCCCCTGATCTTCTCTGGGATGTGATACTTCACCAGTGTTAGGTCTACTAATTTGTGTGGGATACTTCCATACGCGTTTGCTAGGTCTAGCCAGATCACCGCCAGGTCTCCCTTGTTCTTCTTGATTTCTGTGATTATCTTGGTAAGGACGCCAGTGTGTTCCAGACAGCCAGGTACTCCTGGTACGCCTCCCTTCTGTACTGATGTGTCAATGTACTTGTTTCCCAGGAGATATGCCATCATTCGTTTTGCCAAAACGGCGAGGAACAACTTTCCTTCAACGTTTAGCAAGGAAATGGTCCTGAACTGTCCCAGAGACGAAGATCTTTCCTCCTTTGGGATGAAACAGCCCTCTGCTTTTAGCCATTCTTCTGGCAATTGGCCCTGCTTCCATATCACTTTCATGGCCTTCCATAACTCCTTCACGATCCTTGGGCAGTTCTTATAAACCCTGTATGGTACTCCATTTGGGCCTGGTGCTGAAGATGTTCTGGCTTTCTTGAGGATTGCGTTCACTTCACTGAGCTTTGGTTCTGAGCAATCCAGAGCGTGTGTTGGTTCATCCGGATTCATCAACTTTGGGTGGTCCTCTAATCCCTGCTCCCTGTCTGGGTCACTGTGTGTCTTCCTAAGATGTCCTTCAACCTCTTCCTTTGGACAGTCCAGCCTGCCTGATCTCTTATCCCCAAGCAGTTTCTTTACAAAACCGAATGGGTTTGCAGTGAACTGCCCCTGTCACTTCATCCTCTCCTTCCTTTTGTTCTCTGCCCTCCTCAGTGATTTTATCTGGTTCCTTGCCTCATCTCTCAGCTGTCTCAATCCATCTTTCTCCTCCTCGCTAGCTTTCAGATAAAGCTTTCTGTATCCCCGCAGTTCTTTCCTCAATTTTCTGATGGTTTTCTCTCGTTGGTTTTCTTGACTGTGATTTAGATGGAGGGCCTCCACTGCTCTTAGGTGACTCTCCGAACCGATCCAATCCCATGGTGTGTATTATGGCAGATATGGATTTCACCTTCCTGTCTACATTCCCTGAGAGTGGTTCCCAATACCTTTGCTGCATCATCATCAAAATTCTCCCATTTCTTCTTGTCAGATGTTGCCGGCCAGTTGATGCGTGCCTTTGTACTCGAGGTTGAGTCCACTCCTTCTTCCATTTCCAATGGTCTGTTGTTGTTCTCTCCTGCTGGATATGATGTTTCCCTGCTGCCCGAATCCCTTGACTCGTCTACTTGGAGGCTTTGCCAATTAGTCTTTCCTAATAGTCACCAGAAAATCTGGGTGTGATAGTTCGTAGAATACAGCTTACGCTGCGAAGTCGGGCCCATCATCCAGTGGAACTCCCCCGTGCCATGAATATCTTCATTCAAATTAATAATAGTATAAGTACTATTTCTTTTCATAATAACTTACAGGTGTTCATGTGTAGAAGACATTTTTGTCAATATATAATCATGAAATTAAGCCCAAATACGTTCTGGACTCCTAGACCCATCCTAAACCAAATGACGCCCTCTTGGAAGAATTGCTCATAATATATATATAAATCCGATTTAGGCCCCCTCCCTCCCCCCCCCCCCCCCCCCCACACACCAACCTACCTAGAAAAACCTATCTCACCTGTAAGAAATCGACCATGCCTACTTGTGCTGTGTAATAAAAAGCAGGAAAACAAGTTTGCTCCCGTTCCTGGGAAAAATGGTTTCCTAAAAGAAAAATAGTTACCCCCGCTTTTCATGGCCCAGTTTAGTTATTTTCCAACAGCCTAATGAGTTGTATGTAGTTATTTCTATACATAGGCCAATGATGTATTTATCAAGTTTTATATTCAGATTATATATCAATCGTAGGTTTTAAACGTTTACTTTGTAAGTCATTATAGTGTATGGTGAGGGGGACGGGTCAGAGAAACTGAGAATCTACGACAATTAAAGTTTCCATCAGGGTTCAAGGCACACATGATATTTCCCAGGCCCTTCAACCAAAATGCCCTTTTTCCACGCCTTATTTTAGCATAATTTATTCAAGGCTTTTCCAGGCCCCGCGGAAACGCTGGTTATAATGCAGCTGAAAGGTGCACTCGTTCACTCTTCTCAGGCTTGATTAGGGAAAGCGAGCAGGTAGCAATACGAAAAAGTGAGTTTGGACAGTGTCAAAAGGAATCGCACCTCGATACCAAAAGGTTTCATGGAAAGACTCATTACCAAGTACGGTACTAGATAGAAGATTCTAATTGAAAGACGTTTTTGTGCACGTCATACCAACAAAGTAGGCCTCCCTTTTCTGCAGCAATCGGTGGCGCCGCCTCTCGATTAATAATGTACTAACTCGGGGATTAGAAAGTGGCCAGAAGTAGTCACTTTGCGCTTACTAAATCATTAGCTGGTTCCTGTCTCCTCCCAATATGAATAAAAACAACTAATCTCAATTATTAAGAGGAGAATCTTACTGAATCTCAAGACAACAAGACTAGAACAATCAAAACATTTTGATAACACAATAAATATTTATTCTACAATCCTAACGACATTTACACTATTTTAACACATAATATCCAATTTACAAAATAATAATACATTTTTTTTAAACGTAAGCATACAGAGTTATCAAATCGCTTCCATGATGGCCCTCTTTCTTTTTCTATGATTAAGAACCATGCTTGATGTAGTCAGTTTCTCCACTTTGCGGGTTTCCCATCGCTGGAATTCATTCAGTCCTCTTTGGCCCGCGTGAAATATCGCCCTCTCCGTCTCGTCAAGTTTCAATGTTAGCGGTGTCGTGTCTTCATTTAATGTGTTTTGGGAACTATCCATTATTCGTCGGAAACGATGTTGGAATGCCTAAAATTTAGCAAATGATATAAGATATATCTTATACAAGTACTGGTAATCTTCAATCATAAACATAAGCTATAATTCAAATTAATTAGAAGCCTTTGAACAACAGCCTCCCCAGGTTATGTGGAGGCAGCTGATTATTATTATTATTAATAGTTTTATTTTTCTTTATCATATACGCATTGCTCTGAGAACAACGTATCTAGAGTGACTCATGCACAGTGCATATGTCACTAGTGAGTTACGTGTGGTAGTCATGGCAACCAATGCATTTTATTTTACCAAGTTTAGCACCGCTAAGATTCAACATTATGACTAAAAAAAATTTCTATTCATATTGTTAAAGCATATATGCAACGAGTGCAATATTCTAAGAGACTGAAACCAACGAGTTAGTTAACCTGTATATAAGCATTCGTTGAAAAGTTAGAAATGAGACAAAATAGGTATGGGTCAGATTTTCAGAAAATGTACAATTGGCAGCTGTTCACATTTAGTAAATTATGCTAAATTAAGCTGCAATTTGGTCAATACTAGGTAAATTCGAGTATATTCGGCATTGCATTGATTCTAGCAATCTGTTTGGTTAGGTTGAACTGTATTTTGAACTTTATTTTCGTCTGAAATTTGTGTTATTTGAGAAGATTGGTGAAGTTGAATTGTACATTTTCTGAAAATCTGACCCGTATGTTAAAACATTCCATACAAAACTGATAGCCGTTGAAAGCTCCTAATTAAGTGGAATTATAGCTTGTGCTTGTGCAGAATTACACCACATACATTTATAAACCTGTTATCACAATGAAGGAAGGTAAGGTTATTGACACGTGTACCGTATTTATGGAAACATTAAGTCAGTGACTTCTTTATTTGGTGGTGATCGCAAAATGGAGATGCTAATTAATCAATTTTACACCAGTGTGTAAACTGCGACCTTTGAGAAAGACCCATACATAGAAGTAAACTGATATTCCAAACAACGATAAACCATGAATTAAGACTTTAACAGGGATGAAAGTGGGGTCATGGCAAAAATACTGAAACATTTCTGGCAAAGGGAAAAGCTTTAACTATGTTGAGAGCGTAACCAAATAATGAATTTAATGAAAATGAATGAGTATAATAAAAATCAATTTTTCGATCATCACGGCTCGAACAAATTGAACAAACACTGGGACATTGACCAAGCGGAGCAAACCAAAGATTCCTCACCTGAAGCATGGACTTTGCGATATCCATACTCTCCGTGAACTCAAAGCCTAGCAACTGAGTACCGAAAATGTAGTAATAGGGACCCAACTTGTGGAGGTCAACAACTATGGCGTCTGCGTTAAGGATTTCTCTGGAGAAAAAAAATACAATACATTGTGTGGGCAATGATATGAAAGTTGGCCATTTTTGGTGGTCACTATTTAATTAGACATAGTAAAGACAATAATGCAGTCTCTAAAATTTCTAGAAGAGAATAGATGGTAATCTCTCTTCTTGATTTTTTTTCTTCATTTGCATGAACTCACCGATATCCTTCTCTGTACTGCTTAGGAACTTCTGTAGAAACATTATGTTTCTTCCTGCTACAGAGAGCTCGTGACACCCAAAATGGGAGTTCCATTTTAGTCCCTGCGGCTACGTCTTGAGATTCTGACCCTGGGTCAAGAAATCCTGAAAATATCAAAGAAAGATTATTTGATTTTTTCATACAATACGGTCAATAGGTTATATATAGTTATGTGAATACATATGGCCGAGGGATATGAATCGTCGTCACGAGGTTAAATTTTAAAAAATAATATTTTCCCCAAACTTGTCAGAAATACTCTTAAACGTGTAACTATATTAACCCCAAATCCTTCTTTGAAGGTCACCATGTAGAGGACTTTCGAATATATTTGAAACAAACTTATACGAAAATGGATTAGATTAAAACGAAATGATATTATATATATTGTAAATACAGTTATCTCGAATTTGGAATTATTACAATCAGTGCATTGATCAAACTCAAGCGAGTAAAACTTGTATATAAACCAGAATTTGTATTTTATATCTGAAAATAGATGTCATAATACAAATTATATTGATGTGATTAAGATAATCGTATCCAACGAAAAACTAAGGTACCGGTACCGTACTATTGTTTATTATTTGGAAAGTATTAATTATCATAGTAATTATCATCAAATTAAAATTGGATAAATGTCCTTTGTTGGGATTAAAAGTTAATGTTATGATGCATAAGATCGATTGTAATAAAGGTCTATCTCTGTAAAAAAAAAACCAACAAAAAAAACCCAACAACTGTGATTAACAGATGTAAGAGAATAGTCAATGAGAACCTGTTAACTCAAAAAGTAGTATGTCTAGGTTGAACTTGAAGTCTCTTTTCATTCTTCTGTAACTGATTGATTGTTCTCAGTGATTAAGAGATGTAGGCCTACTGAGTCTGATCAAAATTGTTATGAATATCAATGCACTCTTGGAGGAACTGTGAAACCACAGAAAGTGTTGACCCCTTTCCTACTATTGTATTTGTAACTGTAGCCTATTTTCAAAGGAAATAAAAACGTGAACAGTTTTTGTGGTAGGATTCCCTCTAATGTATACAAACATTTGCATACTTTACAACTTTGCAACTTTATTGTATATACCACATGCAAACAAAATTAGGGAAAATACTTAATTATTGCAATTTGTAGCATATAAGTACTGTAGCCTAAGTCTTTAATATAGGCCTACATCCTCTATATAGATCCTTAATTAAATCAATAAATTAATAAAATTATCACCATATTTAAGAGACAGACTGAAAATCATTATGATCGCAGGACTGTAGCGCCCCGGACTGTAGCGTCCCAAGATCTTAGCGCCCCGGCCTCGACGCTAGCGCCCCAGCGTTGGATCGAAGCGCCCACGGCCTGGATCGAAGCGCCCAGACCGTTAACACTAAACAATACCGAAAGTAACCCTAAACCTAACCTTAAATTGGTGGTCCTAGACCTAGGCTAAGCAAGGCAGTAAAGCACTAAAGTAGAGGGTAGTGAACTGTCCCGAGTAAAAATAGACTAATAAAAGTAATTAATTGACTAGTAAACGGTCTGGGCACTTCGATCCAAGCCGTGGGCGCTTCGATTGAAGGCCGGGCGCTTGAGTCTGGGCGCTAGATGCTAGGGTCTGGGCACTACCATCCTGGGTCGCTTGGGTCCCGGCTCCTATCAGATCGCGATAAAAAGCACAGATTGACAGATTGAGATTTGACAATGATACGAACCTAAATTGTGCAAAGTTACTTCAAATCGTGAAGGTACCCTTTCTTGCGTGGCCAGAATATCATCTAAGTTAAAATAATCTTCTTGATACCCAAAGGGTACGGCGGGTGTTGATCCCACAGATGCCATAATGAGAAAAATTCGCTTCAAATATCCTATTTGTGTTCTCAAATTTTGCGCTTTACAGGAAATGACCTCTGTGCAGTTTGCTTCCGGTTCAGGGACTTTAGTAAAACGCGTAGGAACAAAAAGATGAATTTTGCAAATAACAGCTACCTTTTTTATTTGTTTATCATCAGAAATATGGCTATTATATTTTCTTTTATCTCCTTTTTACATATAAAGCATTGGTCAATTATTCGATACCAGAGTGAACTTTATTTCTTATGGCGCAGGTTTATCCCATCGCAGCGGTTGTTCGGCCTTGTTTTGCTCGCCATGTTTACCGATGACCGAAGTCTGCTGTAAACACTTCCAGTAATATGTAACTTTTCACCCTCGAACCAGCCAAGACAATATCCATCATGCCTGTGGTTTTATTAGAGAGGTTACCTCTACCATCTTTACGGACCTACACGTCCATAAGTATCGCCTTGCTGGGTTGTGCGGTGTATTACGCGCTACAGATCGTACAAGAGCGTCAGGCTGACATCGAAGAAGCTAGAAAAAATGGGAGTGCTGCAACCGAAGGTGTGGACGTGCAAAACCAAACCAGAGTGTTGTCCATCTTAGATACGGGTCAAGACTATTTAGAGAAGACAGTGGACGTTTTGCTCGAAGAAACTTGGTGTGTTTGGGTAAGTATCTCCCTTGAACAATTGCTATAATTTCTATAGGCTAGTAGTCGATGAAACCAGAAGCAGAAATGTGTATTGTTATCTTTAGTAGGGGAGAGCTGGGTGAAATGGGACACTATGAGTGATGCACAGTGTTTGTACTCCCTGAATGGAAAGTATTAGAAGCAATTAAATGCATGACCTTTCCTGAGGGACATATAGGATCACTCTTTATTGTATATTTTTCATTGATTACCTGACACTTTTTTTTCTTCATGGTATATCATTTTGAAATTTTGCCCCAAAATGGGGAGAAATGGGACAGTCAAGGGAGAAATGGGACACAACCCGGGGAGAAATGGGACACGTAGGGGAGAAATGGAATGCGTCAGGGAAAAATGGTACATATGCCACGGAACTCATTTAACCATGGATTTCTTGAAGTTGCAAAGGCTATTGAAAGGTTCTAAGAATAAATACAGGATAACTGATGAGCCAGTCAGCTTTGCTGGAATTACCACCCCGGGTTGTGTCCCATTTCTCCCTTGACTGTCCCATTTCTCCCCATTTTGGGGGCGAAATTTCAAAATGATACACCATAAAGGAAAAAAAAGTGTCAGGTAATCAATGAAAAATGTAGTGGTGGTAGGCATTGTTGATGTTTGACGGGCAGACCCACTACAGATACAATTATCAATATTCCTTATCTTTAAATACATATATATATATGTCTTGGGAGAAAACACAACAGTATGTGCGGGGAGAAATGGGACACTCCAGGACCGTCCCATTTCTCCCCCATGGCTTTGTCCCATTTCTCCCCAGTAGGGTTTTTTCATGACAAAAGTTTATATCATGCTTTAAATATTTACCTATGGTCAAAATCTGATATGGGGACCTTCTCAACAATTTAAATAGTAATATTGACTATAAAATATTGCATGTTTGTGGTTTGAGAAGGAAATCTGTGATATAAATCGTTCGGTCAAGCAAAAAAAATCTTTTTGTGACACAAAACACCAAAATTCCTCTAGAAATTGTGTTATTAACAGCAGTGAGACCATATTTACATATGTTAAATTGGAGACGATGGAGGCAATAAATATTGATTTTTGCTCATCCTGATGCAATTAATTCAAGCTTAATTAGAGGGTGTCCCATTTCTCCCCTGTCCCATTTCACCCCGCTCTCCGCTACTTGCCTAGTTTTGCCTAGGCCTTGTTTCAGCTTTGGGGATGAGCAACAATTACAGCTTATATAGTTATACATACTTGAGAAATTATGCTTATAGGACATTTTATCCATCACAAATAGATACTGGGGTGAAAACATTAGCATTTGGAAATCTGCGATGAATATGGCATGATTGGCAATATTATATTGCGGAAAAAGAAAATCCTTTAAAAAAGAGATAGGCCTATAGTATAGGGCTAGGAGTAGGCCTAGATCTGCTGACTTTTCGAAAATTCAATGGGCTATGGACTATACCGTACTATAGTTTGAAAGAGCACAACATTCAAACAGACTGTTAAAGGTTACTGACTGTATATTGCTAAATTCAGTGAATACACACATACACAATCCTTTGGCATAGCCTGCTGTGGTCCATAAGAAGCATAATGTTATTTCTGATTGTATTGGCAGAACATTAAACAGAGTCGCTGTTCGAATTATATCTCGGTTCGTGCTCACTATAAATGATCATATGATATACATATATCCAAGTATTTTTCCTTAAGAACGGTTTCTTTTAAACCTAAAAATAGTAAAATTATCATTACTCAAATGACGAAACATCTCCCCTGCGGGATTTTTCGGTGTTAATTGTTACCATTCCACCATTTTCTAAATACGGGAGCAATATCTTGATGATAACATAATATATATATTATTTTATATATATCATTATATGTATATTATTTTATAACCATGCTACGGCTCTGACTGGTGTACCTATACACAAGTGGGAGGGTCGTCCGGAAGGCTAATTATTTTATTATCAAGATATGGCTCCCAAAAATTCAAGTTGGACCCAACGCACCCACTGCTATAGTATACCATGTAGTAGTCATGTACCGGTGTAACAGTTCTAAATTACCCCTCTCATCTAATATACCCCCCGGTAATTTAGACCTTAGGTTTAAATGACCCCCTCTAGGTTCAAATTACCCCCCTTTGTCTCATTGATAATCTTACACCAACAATTCTAAAAGAACATATTGGGACAGAAGGTCATATCTAATGCTTATGGGAAATAAATTAAAGATCACTTTGAGAGTCTAATAATGAAATTTATTGTAATTCTGTATAATAATCCTTTTTTCTTTCTATTTATTTAAACTTAAAATATCATTGTAACTCAATGACTATGGGAGCATATTGCGAATAAAAAAACAAAACAACTAAAATCTATTCGGCCTGTACTGTATTCAGTTTTTACTTTATTCATTATTACTTTTATTGTCATAATTAAAAGAACAAATGTTTCAATGGGCATACATCAGTACTAGACGAAAAGTCGCCAAGTGGCAATGCCATGCATAAAAAACCTCAGCTCAGCAATTCGACCCAAGCTCATTGGCCAACACCTATTGCGCAAATCTGCAAATAATTTCCAAAAATCCCTACGTTCCCATATGTACACACGCTTCAAACCTGTCCCAGTCTCAAGCTTATTGATTTTAAGAGACATTTCAGCAAAAAATTTAACGTCTTACTAGTATAATTACGGACTTCCAGCATTACATGCTTACGCCTATTTCTCTGACTGATGAAAACTCAAACGCCATAACCATGCTCGTACTCGTAGGCTCGGCGTGACACGTGACAGCCAGGGTAATGACGTCATAGTCACGGGGATTCCCCAGAGGAACCCTACCCAGAACGAGGCCCATGTAATGACGTCATAGCAGCAGGGAATCCACAGCGCCGATCGGCGATCTGTGGATTAAAGCTAACAAACGAAACGATTTGGAAGGCGTCGGGAGACGCCATAGGAGGGAGGTGGGCGGGATGGTGGGCAATATCAATGTACAAACACTTCATTCCATGTTTAGTAAAGTAAATAGCCCAAGACTTCTCCTGTTGTGACAATATCCTGGTGCCACGATACTCTCCTAGATTGGTAACGCATACTGGGGGTATATTAGACCTAGGTTTAGTTTCCCCTTTAGGGGTACTTTGAACCTAGTGGGGGTACATTTGACCTAGGTCTAATATACCCCTGGGGTACATTGAAACTGGAGGGGGTATATCCAACCTAGGTCTAAAGTACCCCCGGGGGTATATTGGACCTAGGTCAAATGTACCCCCGGTACATTAGACCTAGGTTATTTATACCGGGGGGTACACCTGATGGGGGGGGGGGGTAAATTAGACCTGCTACACCTGTACCTATATGACTGTGTTTGAAGAAGTTTTCCTTTTTTCGCTAAATCTTTCGCAAATTCTCCACAACGGTGGAATCCACCATTTAGATATTAGTGCTAGTAGCCTATCAACAAGCCCTGGCCGCTGGGCCTAATGTATCCGTCCTCCTTAGCAGGAGTCAAGCGAGCTAGGCGGATAATGGAATTTTCTTTGTTTTTTTTAACCCTTCTAATTTGCTGCCTAACTTCTAAAAGGTTCATTGTAAATGTTGGAGTATAGCCAAACAGAACAGAGTTATAGAATCGAGGTTACTATGTTCTCACAATAAATATCTTGTGTATACGCTTTTAGCGACTTTCGGTTTACTCAGAAACCTTCTTTTCCTTGCAGACACTTATCAACATGGCGTATTGCTGTTTCATCCTATTTGGCAAGGTTATCCAAGGGGCCGTATTTGGCGAGTTACGAGTCTCAGAGCAACAGCACATCAAGGATAAATTCTGGAACTTTGTATTCTACAAGTTCATATTTATTTTTGGGGTGATGAATGTGCAGCACATGGATGAAGTAATGATGTGGTCCGCCTGGTTCTCTGTTCTAGGTTTCCTCCATCTTCTCTCGCAGCTTTGCAAGGATCGGTTTGAATATGTGAGTACTCTACTGATTGTATTACTATTGAAATATGGCAAGATATTGAACCGGTTTGCACCAATGGACACTGGGATTGTACTCCAAACCTTGGCTCTCCTGTTTATGTGTAAACCAAATATCAGTTATCTGCTTTTACAAATATGTCGTACCGTCGAATATTAATTGAAAAAATGCTAGACCTTAACCATATTCCCTTGAGGACCTCAACTTGCATAACAATATCTATATATCTTTTTTCAGCTATCATTTTCACCAACTACTCCAGGCTGGACACATGCTAAAGTTCTCCTGCTCCTCCTCGCTATATTGGTCATGGTGGGCGCGCTGAGTATAGTTTGTTGTATGATTGGATTTCTGGCTGGCATCAACACTTTTGCCTTCATGTTTGCTGAGGTATATACTTGCCTTCTACCATGGAGGAAACGCGCTGAATTTTTTTTGTCATTTTTACACTGCAATGAACTTATAATATGGTTCCAACTTTTGTTATTTGGCTTAGTTGGGTGCAATGTTTGCACACTTGTCCAGGTCAAGTACATTTATTATTCGCACAGGTTATTTGCAGATATATTATATATCTAGCCTGATTGGCGAAGTGTAGAAATTTTAGCCTAAACCCGACTTGTGGTTGGTCTACCAATAATTTTTGCCTGTACAGTGGAGCAGAAATTCTTCTATTTTTGTAGAAATAATATGAAAAGTAAAACTATGCAGTTGTTTGATGTTGCTTAAAAATACATAATTACCTCATCTAAGTGTAGTTTTCCATCTCTAAACAATCAGATGCCTCTGATTATGAACATATGTCTCAATTTTATTTCAGTGTGCACTCCTTGGCATAAAATGTTTGTACGTAATGGTTAGGTAAGTTACAACATTGTCGCACTATATTAGTATTGTGTCGAAATAAAACTTTCTTGTAACCCAGTCAATTGATATGATTAATACTACTTAAATGCAATACGGCAACCTTAATTGCCTTCGGATTCTCTTTCAGGTACGCTATACATCTTTGGGATCTGAACCATGATGGCGTTTGGGAAAATCGCGCTCTCTTTGTGTATTGGTCAGAATTTACATGCGAAATTACATCCCTTGCTATTGATTTTACCCATCATCTGCACATGCTGGTAGGTATCTTTCTAAGATTCTTAAATCCGCCCTCACTTATTTAGTTTAATGATTTTTGTAATGCAAATTTTGTTCGTAAAATTCTGAATCAGATATTCTTTCTCATGCGATCTGCCGAGTTCTACCTGCTACATTTTGTTGGGTTATTTAAATTATGATGCTTTAGATCAAATTTCACAAATCATCGGTTTAATCCATTAGGTTTGGAGCAACATATTCTTGTCGATGGCCAGCCTGGTTATATGTATGCAGCTGCGATACCTATTCCACGAAGGACAGAGGCGACTTCGTAGACATAAAAATTACCTGCGAGTTGTGAAGACAATGCAAGCAAGGTAATACGATAGTCATTTGCGTCTGTTTGCTTCGGTAATTGTTTTATTGCACCCGAGTTGTCTTTATTTTATCCACAACTTGAAGTCTATCATACAGATACTACCTTACGAAATCATGTGACATCAACATATTACTTCATTTGGTAAAGGCTATTTATCATCGTCCCACTGGAGTGTTATATCGCACTTTAATGAGATTTGTTTGTGGGTTTTTAAACGCAGGTTCGCAACCTGCGTTTAAGGGAATGGGTTCGCCCGTGACCGTTTCAGTGACCGTGCGTTCTGGTCAGCATTGCCACAAGTTCCTAAGGGAAATCCGAATGCTGCGCAATTGCGGCTGACGGGACGCGTCGACATACAGGTCCGCCGGGAGCCGTCACTTTACGCTGCAATCCTAAAATGGCATATACTACTCACAGACTCTCTCAGAATTCCCATGCTATAATTCGTATGTAGGCTTATCGTAGGCTTAGTTCTGGTTTCGGTAGGCATAGGTAGGGTTTGGTGCTGCGTTTTGCAGCTGAACTGGTATTTTTGCGTACAATTGCGTGATAGGACTCCTACTTCGTCGTCAAACACTCTCTTTCTCCTCCTCTTATAGTCCTTCCCAGAGGCCTTCAATAATCCTTCTGTGTAGACAGTACTAAAAGGTCTAGGGGTGTCCTCCTCCTACTCCTCCTCTCTCCTCCTCCTCCTCCTCTCTCTCTATCTCTTGCTCCTCTTTGCGTAATTGCGTGATTGGACCCCTACTGCGTTCCTATGGGTAAATTGCCTTGGATTTTTTTTTTTTAAAATGGTTTCTCAGCCCTGGAAACTAAATATTTTTCCCGCTCTCTTTCTTTCTCTCTCTCTCTCTCTCTCTCTCTCTCTCTCTCTCTCTCTCTCTCTCTCTCTCTCTCCCCTCCCCGCTCCCAATGATAGGACCCCTACTGCGCTCGTCCTCTCTCTCTCTCTCTCTTGTTATGATGTTTGCCTAAAGAAATCCCTCCCGTCCTCTACCGCGGTTTGAACCCGGGACCCTTCAGTCTACCCTTCAGTCTACCAACGCCTTTACCCGCTCGGCCGTCCGTCTTAGTTGAAAATTGCCCACACAAACCTAGTGCAGTGTGCACGTACACACACAGCACACTCTTTACCGATCAGTCTAGTGAAAATAAAGTTCTCCAAATTCACAGAAATGTTCATTTATAAACAGAATCGTTCATTTGGGATCTTTAATAAGAGTCATATTAAGCTTCCTATCTCTTTAGTTACTTTATATAATTCATAAAATAACTTTTAAAGGTGTTTTCTTTGGCCCAGCTGAGTGGGCGATAATGGGGGATTCAGCCCACTCAGCTGTCCACTGAGCGAGGCTCCAGATGCATGTATGTATGTATGCATGTATGTATGCATGTATGTATACATGTAGTGTACTTGAAGAAGTGTTATCTATGCATGTATCTATGCATGCATCTATGTGGTGCACTTAGAGTGTACTAGGAGTGTACCGTACTTGGAGTGTACCGTACTTGGAGAGTACCGTACTTGGAGTGTACCGTACTTGGAGTGTACCGTACTTGGAGTGTACCGTACTTGGAGTGTACCGTACTTGGAGTGTACCGTACTTGGAGTGTACCGTACTTGGAGTGTACCGTACTTGGAGGGTACCGTACTTGGAGGGTACCGTACTTGGAGGGTACCGTACTTGGAGGGTACTTGAAGGGTACTTGAAGAGTACTTGGTGGGTACTTGAATGGTACTTGGGGGTACTTGAAGGGCACTTAAAGGGTACTTGAATGGTACTTGAAGGATACTTGGTGGGTACTTGAATGGTACTTGATGGGTACTTGAATGGTACTTGAAGGATACTTGGTGGGTACTTGAATGGTACTTGATGGGTACTTGAAGGGTACATGGTGGGTACATGGTGGGTACTTGAAGTACACACACTGTACTTGTGTGCACACACTGTACTTGTGCGCACACACTGTACTTGTGCGCACACACTGTACTTGTGCGCACACACTGTACTTGTGCGCACACACTGTACTTGTGTGCACACAATGTCCATCCTTCAATCCATCCTTCACTCCATCCTTCATTCCACCCTTGCTCTGATATATTCATATTTTTAATTATAATTATACTTATAATCATTATTATGTAATCGACCTATATTTATACTTATAATCAAAAAATATACTTAATTTTTACTTATAATTACAATTCTATATAATTCGAATAATTAAAAACCTGCGTTTACACAAGCTTATGCTTGTAATTCTTGTTCTTTTTCCTAGCTTCCCGATGGCATTGCATGAAGAGATCATTCGGAATAACGATGATTGCGCCATATGCTGGGATAAGATGGAAAGTGCAAGAAAATTACCCTGCGGGCACCTGTTCCACAAGTGAGTAGATGTATTGTCTACTAATCGGTTGGGACTGTTGTACGTACAGCTGTTAGAGTGTATGGGCCACTGCCGTGACGATTTTTAGAGCGTCACATTCTCTCCGAATGGGGCTAGGTCCACGTGGTCCAATTTGCATCGGTGTTGCGTAACAGTGGCCCCTGAAATCTGCCTCACAGCAGGGGGCACTCTAAAAAATGGGGATGGTCATATCAGAATAAAGGTAAAATATAGGGAGTGCATTTTAGTGCTATTGTCCTACTGTACAAATATATTTTCATCTGATAGAAATGACTCAAAAATACGTTGTTTGAAGCTGCGGTTGTTTGGAGCAGCATTATCAGCTATTGTGACAAACAAAAAATCTTATCTCGGTAGGAAATCAATTATAATCAAAGAAATACAATGCTTGAATTTCCGTCATGGCCCGAATCAATATAAATAATTGTAAATGCGAGAGTTGGATATTGCAACCAAATGTGATAAGGCCGAACAAAATAATAGGTGTGTTATCGATTTATCTGACTGAAAACTAGGTAGCGGGGGGGGGGGGGGGGGCGGATGGCAACTTTGGTATAATTATGATGGGTTTTTTTTAGTTTTTTTTAAGGAAACCACTTCCCAGGACAGTTCCGGGTCAGGACAACCTGTTTTCCTGCTTTCATAAGCTTTTTTTGTCAAAAAATCCAAAAAAAGTAATATATGTTAAAAAAAAAATCAGGTATGGCCCAGCAAATTTTAGGTAGGGGAAGGTTTTTCTAGGTAGGGGGGGGGGGGTTAAATCGGAAACACACCTATATTTTTGTTTTGTCTAACAGAATCAGTATCTCAAAACATAATCTTCGTGTACATTTTGACAGCTCTTGCTTGCGGTCATGGTTGGAGCAGGACACCTCATGCCCGACGTGTCGAATGTCTCTGAGCGAACCCATGGAGGGGGAAAGCCAAGAAACGCATGCTAATATACCAGGCGCTCCGGGGGCTCAAGTTCTCTCAGGCGAACAGGAGCGTCCGATCAATCATACCACTACCAACCATTTCTTCAGCTTTGACGGTATGTATGGTTCAGTCTGTTTAACAGTAATTGCTATAATTTTGTAAACAAACTGATAGATTTTAGTGTACCGGTTTTCCATGTTATATTTGTCTTGACTAGAACTAGTGCACTGTGTGTGTATGCAATACCATAATACTATCTATATCCTATAGAGTCAGCTTCTTATATTAACAGTCTGAAAAGAGGAGCAATCTAAAACTATTAATAAATCTGAATAATTATTTCAAAAATTCAATTTGTGGGTTTAACTTGTATGCATTACTCTATTTACAGGTTCCCGATATGTCAGTTGGCTGCCGAGTTTCTCAGTGGAAGTGACTCATACACCTATATTAGGGAATGGACCAAGACCAAGCCAAATCCAAACATCACAGCTTGATAATATGGTAAAAAGATATTCAGTACTTTTCCCTTGAAAGTCATTGCATTTGGTCCGGAATAAATGTATATACCTGAGAGAGAGTCTGGTGTAAGGCGTATTTGATCTCATTTGATAGCACCTCTTTCTGATATTCGATTTACAAGAATTTAGAATGTGGTAGACAGAATACGTCCATAAATGTGTAGTCTAATAACTTAGAACTGGGTTAAGTTAGACGGTTTGAGAAAACATTTTTGTTGTGTATTGCTAAGACGATAAAGTTATAACAAATAACAATTTGTTTAATTTATGAACGTGTTGGGAAAATTCTCGCTGTGTTGATGAATTAATCCAAAATGTTCAGTCCCATGGATACCAGGGTTTTGAGTCTGGAAATCCATCTCTTTTCCTCCCGATTTCTTGCTTCTCTGGTAGAGACACTTGTAAGGTTTGCCTTGATAAAGGTGAGTATGGAAATGGAGATGTTGTTTCCTTTCTCTTGTGTCAGGGTGAGCCAGATTCTGTTATCTTGCTACCGTGGTGTCATTGTTTTTCTCAATGTCGAAGAGATGGGCACCAAATCTCTTGATACAATATTGTTCTTGGTCTGACCCACATATTGGATTTGGCATGTGTTGCAGGTTAAACAATTTGTTTAAAATTAAAAAATAATTCAATTATCAAAACCTTTTCATTTTTTCTTACAGGCTCGAGATGTGCAGAGTGTGTTTCCCAGCATGCCGCTTAATGTCATCATGGAGGATCTGGCCGTTACCAAATCCGTAGAACTTACAATTGAAAATATTTTAGATGGCCATCTGATTCCACCGCCTGTAAGTTGGACTATGTCTCCCCCACAATCTAGTTTTATTAACATTAACGCGTTTTATTTAGCTTAAGATTTGCTCTGAAGTTGTTTGACTCTGGCACCTTAGACTAAGATTGGTAATGGACTAATGGCTGTAGTTGATTTGGTTCCGAGTGACAGTTTTACTCGTCTCTGAAAGAACATCCTCTGAAGTAAAATGATGTAGAAATAGTCTATAGGTAATGATGATTGGAAAATTACCCCATCACATGTAAATACATGTATCTCTCCCATAATGATAATACCTATAATTAAGATGTTGCACGTCTGCTCTACGTTTCTGCAGACATTCCAGGGGCGCTCTTTGCCTAATGCTGCTATGATTAACCCTGCTGAAAATTTAAATCTGCCTCAGGTGAGTCTCATGTATTAAAGGCTGCTCTCTTTTCTCCTAAGTACAATGTGCATTATTACATTGCGCCTTCACGGTATATTGTTGTAGTTAAGTTTTTTTATCCTTGACAAATTTCGCTTTGATTTTCTTCGACTTTTCTTGCTTTGTTAGAACATTAGTATAGTGGTGATTGGCAAAACATTTGATTCCTCCTATTTTGTTTATAGGTTATTTTAATTTTAATTCAGCTTGACTGATTTGGGTACTTGGCGGTAAATACACGATGCACACATATATTATTTTTGTTTAAATTAAGACATTTCGGGAAGGCCGTCAATTGAATTCAGTGTGGGTGTGAAAAATATAATATAACATGAATAACAGCGTAGTCATGGTATTCTTTCAAAGGCCTCTAGGGCCTCAAAGTACCTTCTCACTTCGAACGAGCTTGATACACAATACAATCATTAATGTTTTGTGAAATTCGCCAAGCACTTTGCAGACTATATAGATATTCTGCATTATAGAATAAAACAAATCTCTTTTACATGATGCATTCTCATTTCTTGCCGGTTTTCTTTGACCGCCAGCTTGTTTCACTAACGGTGCTTTGTTATCATGACCAGGCCTCGTCATTAGGCGCGGGTGATGGTCCCAGCTCTGCTTCGACCTCCACTTCCCTCATGGAAGAAAACTCTTTCATTACTACACCATCTGTACTCCCCGAGGAGACTGTCCCCACGATGATAGCCACCGATTTGTTGTCTGAGAGAGGAGTCGGAGCGGGAGATGCAAGTCCTATTGTCATGAGCAGCAACAACAACATTAACTTTATCCACGACGAAAGTGTTCCTGATCTGTCATCCGATTCAGAGTCAGAGGAGTAAGTGAAATCATTTATAAAGCCATAGATTTGTCAGTGAAAATATTTATAGGCGTATTTTGCTGTAAAGTTCTGTGAAATTCGCCGAATTATCGTACCGGGCCGGTACTCACAATATCTTTTCTCTTAGTCCATTTAGAACGATACGATTTAGTAACGATCATAAAAAAATCAGTGGGTTCAGTGAATTATATTCAGAAGCCTGCCTACCTATTTGTCACCCTCATACCTATGTGCACTTTGGCAAATAAAGTATTTTTCAATTCAATTCAACATTTCCCCTTGGCAAATAATTGTGTGATATTCAGAAAATAGATAGTGATGTTTTTATTTGTTTTTAGTGACAGCCTTCTAAGATCCCCGTCGGCTATGAGTTCTGGTACCGGATACCGATTTTCCAAGTCACCAAATGAACGACACTCGATGCTAACGCAGAGGAAGCAGGATCTAATCGAGATAGCCAGGAAGTATGTGGAACTTTTAACATCCTCATTTCAAGATTTAATAAGTAAAAATTGCATAACATTGAGGGTATTACTTTCTATTTTATGTCTTGAGAAATATTTCCTATTTCCTATTATTCTTCCCTTTTAGGAAATTCATCATCCAGAATCCACAAGAAGCCCATCGGAACCAGGAAAGTTCTTCTGACGATGAGGTTCATCATGGATTTGACGCAAGTCCGAGCCCTACCAGCCGAACAGCGCTCAGTTCCTCTGAGGTGCGGGACAGCTTGAACGCCTCGGGCACCTCTGATGATGCAAAGACTCGTAGAGAACTGGCCTATAGGGCAGCACAACGTAGGATGAGAGAAATGAGTTCTTGATTGTGTGAACATGATCGTCAGAGTAAGCCGCATGGCTCCACGCTTTGCAGGGGGAAGCTTTCAATGGTTCTTATTTTGTAAAACCAAAACCTAGTTATGTCCGGAAATATCATAGATGTATTTCAGCATTAAATTTAGTCAGTGATAATGTCTTCATTTTTGAAGATTGGTTTTCATATTTAATGACTGTTAACCCCATCCCTTTCCCGATCGTACTGTAAATGTGTGGTTATTTGGTGAGGAACTGTTTTACAGTTTACGGTAATATTTACTGGGAGGTGATTTTGTCATTTTAGAGGGGATCCTGTCCATTATGAAATGTACTGACGTATATGGGTCAGATCGTCAGAAAATGTACAATTGGCAGCTCTACACATTTAGGAAATCTTGCTAAATTCGGCTGATAAATGCTAAATACTCGGTATATCTGAGTATGTTTGGTATTGTGGTGTTTTAAAGTATCTGTTCTGTTATGTTAAACTACCTTTTGAAGCTCATTTTCGTCTTAAATGAGGATTATTTGAGAGGGTTAGTAAAAGTGAATTGTAAAATTTTCTGGTGATATGACCCATATATATATATTAATGTTAAGCATCTGTATTAATTCAATGAGATATGAATGCGTTACTTTTGTCTAATTACTGGCATGTTTATTTGCATATAGAAATGTGTAATTTGAGCTTGGCGATGAATTTAATTGCAAACAAGTACATAACTGGCTCATTAAATGCAGTAAACTTGCCTTCGTATGATGTATTTTATGGAATGACTGACAATTTGTGGAATTCCTTTTTCAAGGATTGTCCGATCACTTCATGCTTTCTATCCAGCATTGAGTCGTTAGGGGTGGAAGGAAATCTAGTGATCGGCAAAACAATTCGAAGTATTATTTTTTGCATGTGAACATCCTACTCGTAATATTTTCCTGTTGCCCAACACCATTTATTGGATGCTTGAATTAATTGAAATTGATCTGCGTACTAGACCATTTTTTTCAAACATTGGTATTTTTTCCCCTTGTATGCCGGCCGGTTGATGCTGGTTTTCTTGTAAAAAAAAAAGAAAAGCCGAACATGTATATATCCTAGAAAGCGTGTATTATAATTATTATTCAACTGGGCAATTGTGTTTTGTTATAGATTTGTTTCCCATGTATGTGCTCATGGAGAGCCGTTGTAAATTAATTGATAAACAAACTTAAAAGCAGCTGCTGCGCTGTACACGCACACATGCTAGTAGTTCTTGGTCAGAGTGCCACAAAAATGTGAAGTTGAAAAAGTCTTGACTTGCGATTCTCAAATACATAACTCCCATTCTTATAATCTATCCATTACCCAGCCTTCTATTGCTGGTTGGAACGAACAACACGAATATTCGCTTGCCCGTAATAGCATTTCTACTTACCTTCAATTTTCTTACCGAAATTAGACACCGATTTGAAATTTATAAATGGGAAGTTAGATTTGAGCCGCATCGGCGACGAGATGCGTTAAAGAACTAGTATATTTCTACTGTATCTAAGGATGTGATTCTGAGTCTAAGACTAATTGTGCTTAACATAAATTCAGATTGAACTTCAACTCTTCTAAAGGGAACTTCATATCGTATCATGTTCACTCTTTATGTAATTTCGAAAGACTTTCAAAGATTGCATGTCTGTGTGCATATTTCTCTATTATAAGAACCAGCTCAAATGCTGTGTGGTGTAATCTGTCCTTGTACATATAATGATCACTTGATATTTATGACGTGTTAGAGATGAAATAGTTATTACTTGAAAACAAAGGTTGTATTGTAATCGTTGAGCACAATGATACATAATGTTAACTTATTCAAAGTTCCCCATGACTTAATTTTCTCAGTGCCGCGTTGTTTCATATTGAATTGAACATGTTATTCTTTGGTATTTTACTTTGAAAATATCGATGTACCCGTTATGATTAAAACAGATATCGATAGCGCAGTTTTAAAAATTTTGAAACCGTATCATGTTCTAAGTAGAAACCTTTTTTTTTGTATTTGCCCATGTATTTTCTTCATTAGAAACTGCAACCTGGGAGGTATAGAGCTCCCTGCCTCAATTCACGATAATCCCTGCCGACCCAACTGATACCTATTATCACTTGTTTATGAATCCTGCCGTGTATTATGCCAGCTTTAGATCAGTGGAAGATTTTCCTATGAGTTATTGCATTTCACTTGTGTCGTGAAGAATTTCTAGTTGTATTTTCGGTATCTTTTTCCCAGTCGTCCCGTGCTTATTTGGTCTCACAAAGCTACTAATGATGATGTCGTCCACTACAGCTTCATGTACACATCGCTTTCACTGATGGGAATAAACAGTATTGGTTGTGGTGATATTTTGTTGAAAACCGTGAACGTTGCCTTTTTGACTTGGTACATTTGGTCTAAGCGTTGTAAATATTCATGCTTTGGTTATTACCACGGTCCGTGTTGTTTTGTTGTCCAACGATAACTAAGATGATGTACTCATTGTTATCCAATATTTAGGCTCATGATGAAATCTTGTTGACCTGTGTATTATGGAAAGTAGCCCACCAATGGTCTACTGACTTGATATATTGTATGGGAAACAAAATAACCGCATTTATGTAATTGAAAATATGTACTCATACTATCCCCATGTTTTATTGGTTTCCAGTCGCATTCAATAGGTCATAAGAACAGCGAAAATATCGACCTATATAATCGGAATCATTGGAAATATCTCAATTTTTCTGTGTAATCTTCGGGAATTCTATTGGATGTGATACGTGTATTTTCCTTTGGCATATATTGAAAAACTGGTTCATTGATCTGTTACTCCGACAGAAAAATTTCGACCTCATTCGTTAATTTCCAAATTGTCCAGATCAATGAACAAACCACCCGCTTTTTACTGAACAAAACTGTCCTATCATACAGTTGGTACATATACCTGGAGAAACATGTATCATTTCTCTGTTTAGCATTTCTGGTTTCCAATCTTCATAGCTTACAGATAAGTTTTTAAATATATCATTTCGATGTATTCATTATATATATCCTTACAGACCCTCTATATTTTATCTTAGTCTAGAACTTTGCTTGAAGAGCAGGGTATCTTCTAGTCAGAACCTGATCACGTTTTATCATGGTGAAACTGCAAATCATCAATTATCAGGAAGCTTTCCAATGTTTAGTTTTATGTAGAAATTTTACCATAACAAGTATTGTTTCGGTTGTTTTGCTTAAATATATAAATCTTTAAATATAGTAATTAGTTCTTTTCAGTATATTCACTACACAAATATATGCCATGGTTATTAAGGTATGGCTGTAATTGTTGGAAAAGCTAACGCTTCTTTGACATAGGGTTTGTGCACCTATGCAATGATATAGGTTTATTCTATCCATATTCAGAACTGCATGTATTTTGTTTTTCAACGTAAACTTGTATTTTTACACCCACCCAATGGGGGAATGGGTTAGTGGGTTTGTAGCGTTCACTTGCCATTTTCAGTAGGGTGCGAAAATGGATCAACTGACTTCACCTGGTTTGTGAAATAGAGCTTCTTCTCAAATTGTTCTTGTTGCTAATTCGATATCTGAAAAGTGTATTGCGGCGTTACTATTGTTTTGATGTATTATAATGTTTAGACTCGTTCCAGCTGCCTTCTATACATTTATGACACCAATGTTCGCTGTTCTGCTATTCTACTCTGCATTTCCCTAGCAATGCATTCAACTTAGATTTAAGGTTATTTTTACATCTTTAGTTTTGAAATGTATTTTGGACTGTATCAATGCGATTGTTTGTACGTGTGAACAGAGGAGCCGGGTGCCATGTTCCTAAGCCTTGGCAAATGACTTCTGCATTGTCATAACATCAAGCAGAGCTTTTCTAATTTTAGTGCAGACGACCTAGATTACATAATCATATCCATCATTTCCCTTACCAATCGCTACTCGGGAACGCCCACTGCATAAGATGTGTAATAATACAACTCCTTGAACAGCTTCTTATAATATAGCCAAGTATATGCAACTTTATTATCAAGTGGTCACCTTAAATGACTTCAAACGTGTTTTTTTTGTGATTGTGGGTACTTTACCTCCTTCATGGGCTACCCTATAGCCAAACATTTCTTATATTCGTAAAAAAACAATGATCACAGATCTTTGATGGTTTTTTTTTATCGAAAGGAATCTTCGTGATTCCTCCTTCGTTGTCTTGTCCAAGAAGAGCCGCCCGGTTTTAGAATGTTCGAAATAACGAGGTCATGGATTGTTGTTCAATATTTATTTGGTGGAGACCATGTACTAGACGGGCATTAATGCCAACAAGGTGATAATTGAATAAAAGTATTTTGTGATAACACATTGTCTTCGGCATTAATTCATAGTTAGTATTATACGACAATTATATTGATCCTGTACGTGCCATGTTTTTCCCCCCAGATAAGCCGGGGGATTATTCGATTCAAAAGTAACTTGTCCTAATGGCATCAGACATTAATTGAATTATAAAAAATGCCAGTCCTTCTAATCTACTCTAGATGAATAGCCGCAACCGAAATCGATCAATGCTGGGGCCCTTTTATCACATTTACAGGGATGAAAATCGGCTCATGCTAAAGTGAATTCTCATAACGCGTTAAAAATCGGTAGGATGCAGTATATTTTCTGTAACTACTTCAATATATTATTAGCCTTAAATGAAATATAAAAATGTTTAAGGCTTCTACACTATGTCCGAGTCCTGTTGGCAACAAACATCAAGGGGGGAACAGTTAAACGGTTAAGTTGCACCATCCTTGCCCCTGCCAACAGGACTCAAACAGTACCTACATGTACAGAATATTTTAAACTGATTAAAAGATAATCATCTAGATGACCCAAAACTACCAGATTTTTATAAACATCTTTGAAAATAATTTGACCAAATTTCGTTATATATACGCCGAAATTGGGAGAGATTTGACAATTTTTAAAAGTTTTTAACATTACTTACTAAAGTATAAATACTGAAAACTTGCATCCCTTTTAATTTAGTTACATTCAAAGTCGGATTCGGGAGTCTTGACCATTTAGTTGGTAATAAATTTAGGTAGGCAAGTGATAGCCACCCATATTTGAAACGATAAATCATGATAAACGCATGGTAGTCGATAAGTAATGCCAAGCTGACAAATTTACCAAATGAAAGATAATTGTACATTTTGGAGTTCTTTTTTATTTCATGTAACTACACGAGATGATGACAGATGGAATGATGAAGTGTCTGTACGAATACAATGAGTGAGATGGGCGGCGCTCCGAACACTCCGGAGTGATATCCATGATGATCCACAACTGAAAGAAAAGAAATGAGATACTTAGCAGACATTCTTAGGTGTTTGTAGGGTTGAACAAATAATTTTAACTAAGATCCGAATAAACTAACTTACATGTAGATCTTATAATTAAGATGAGTTTGGTTTTTATTTTCGGTGCTGGACATTCATGAATAAATAGATTAGATAGCAATGGCAAGGAAAACCAAGAGACAGATAAATTACCTTTAACGAAAACCTTCAACCGATGAAGTTGACGACAACCAAATGAAGAATTACGCTTGCGAAAATGAAATCCGCAAAAGCTCTCTCGGGTCCAATACCAAGGAATTCATTTTTGTTTTGTGGGTTCACTTGTATCCTCAAGCACACTGAAATTAAAATACATGGTAATTAGAAAAGATATTTAGGGTATAAATTATTTGAAGGCTAGCCTATAATCGACATAAACATCTGTCTTCAATGTCCAAAATAATCCTACAGCTACAAAATGTATCTTTCGATACAGTAGCCTACGTACATCATCGATAAATAATTATATCTATCTTTATTACTGTAATGATACATGCTATAGTTGATGCTAAATTATACAGGGGAAGTACGGTACATTTTAGCAAGTTAAATATTCGGGTAGATCAAAAATATAATAATAAATTCTGTACATTATTTCAAGTAGCTTTGTGGTGCATGAGGTTTAACGGGAAATTGAGCTTGTCAAGCTTTCATGCTGTGACAGTGGTACATTACATGAGGCAAAGTCAAAGGCAAAGCAAGGGTAGCTAAGGGTGGATTGTTTGTTGTCCATCTCAAAAGTTTTAAATAATGTGTCTCTCTCCTGACATTGACAATATAAGGACCAGGCCTCCATACATTGATGTGTAAAACGTGTACGGTAGTAGATGTGTAGAAACGTTGCATGTGTCCACTACCGTTTTACTAATTAATAGAGTTTACTTAATCGGGGAATCAAGGCCAGCGACGTGGGCTAGGTTTAGGGGTATTTAATATTGGCAGGTACGTCGTATGGCCCTATGCTAGCCTATGGGTTCTTTATGTCAATACTTTCTATACAGAGATGCATAGGCACACACCTCCCCTAGTACCACACTATATTTGTAGCCGGTCAACAATAGTGATAATACGGTAGTGGTAAGTAGTAACACGATAGTAAGCTACTACACGTTATGTACGTTAGGCCTACTCTTCAGCAGTCGAGCAGAAGCCTTGAGAAGGGCCAGGCCCAGGGGCTGGTCTACCTATTTGCAGAACAGAAGGGGCAGGTCATTACATTAAAACTGTTCTATTCATAGTAAATTTGCACCAGGGAGGTCAAGTTGGTTAAGAGAAGATGGGGTAAACAATTGGCTGCAATATATGTGAGAATTTTGCACATTCACCCGCCCCCAGTATATGTAATAACAATGATCTCACCTGCCAAAACAAATGATCCAACACAAGAAATGAAGCCGGACAGGAACGAGTTGAAGGGGAAGGTACCAACCAAACAGCAATACACAAACTGTATAACGCCAGTCAAGAGTACATATGTGAGATATGCATCCACAATCTTGAGCTTCTTCGATGTCCCGTTCATGTATTCATCATAAAATTTGGAAATAACCGAAGTCAGAGAGTCAGCCATGGTTAGAGTTGGAGAATACTTGGCGTGGATACGTGGCGAATGGCTGATGGAGGCCGGTATCGTGGTCAGCGGAAGTGGAAGTGGCTGCCGAGATCATTAAAATAAAATGATATATTTTTACAATCAAATTATTTTGCTTGCATACAATTATCAAGGAAACTCAGACTACGTAGATGATATTAATAAACATACAAACTTGATCGATAAATCAATTTGAATATAAAGAGGTCATGTGACTTTCTCTAGTGTACGAATCCGTATCACGTGACCACAACCATCGCCATGTTGAAATAATGTCAATGTGATACCACGCTCCCATAAGTTTACCGCTATCTATGATCGATGGTAAGTGTAGATAGTCGTTCTTTTTATATAGGTTAGGAAGGTTGAATATCTTTCTCCTCTTCCAGCTATATGATATATGTTATCCATCAATAGAATAGAAAGCATCCCGTGCACGACTCGACTCGCCCTATGTTCGCGCGCCAGTGTCAGTGACCTGAGTCTGGGCGCCTTCGATACCAGCAAGGTCCGTGGTCTGATCCAACCCACGCAGTCAAACCAGGCTGGTCTGCTAATTTCTCCACCTGTCATTTGATATTAAGTCTAGTTTGAAATGATAGTATGGCTTCAGTTCAATCTGTGTTGTCAAATGTATTGTCACGGACTGACATGGTGTTTATTGATACAAATTACAATTATAGAATATTTATTATTAATATAAATATAAATGTTATACCACGTACTGCAGTGCCAGTGCATCATGCTAATTGTTAGACACTAGACAGAGCATCACTCTCTACTAGTCTGACCCTACGATACAGACCAGGTCTTAATACCTAGGTTGTATCCATTAAGGCTTTTAGTCAGCCCATATTTCTAATCTCGGGAGATGCAGAGGCGGGTTTGCAGTGAGATATTATAGGCATAGGACATAATTAAGCCATAAGCCCTAGCAGCACTATGGGCTATTTATCCAGATTAAAGTTCGTCTGTATCACACTGTTTTCACAGTGTACGTCATGTATAGACTATAAGTATTTTATCAGTGATGTAGTCTAAACTTTAGTCTAAAGAGAAAATTATAGTGTTACAGGAAACAAATCTCACTGACGTGAATATTTAGCTAGCCTATTACATGTTCGGTATAAGTTACTATAACCAATATGTATGCAAACATCCATTAACGACAAAATATGGTTTAGTTTTCAGATGCGTTTCCCACCAGAGTAAGAGATGTCGCAACAGGATGGCCGCGAGGCGATAAGCGTGGTCATAGAAAAACTAACAGAAATCCTGAAAGAATCTAAGGAAGACGTGGAACTGGAGGAGTCTATAGTTCTTACTGAAGGTTCCATTCCTCCCAGCGACCATGAAACTAACATGCAAGCGAATGATAAAGAAGATGTAATGGAAGTAATGCAGTCCCAACCAGAACACTCTTCTACGGTGGAGATCACCGTTAATGTTGCAGCTGACCCGAGGAATATTCTTGGTACATCTGACTCGCGGACACTCATGACAGCCCTGACAGATAAACCAGATATCCCTTCAACTGTGGAGGTCAACGTCAATGTCCCAGCTGATCTAAAGAAAAGTCTTAATACTTCTGATCCACGGGCTCTCCTGGCAGCCCTGATGAGTATGGACTCTAATCAAATGGTGGTAACACAACCTCAGGAGGAAACGCCGCCTGTCAATTTTGTGGGGGAGCATGTCGGTGCGGAGTTCGTTGTCGTAGCTGCAGGACCTGAACATCCCGTTGAGATCCAAGATAATGTCATCGAGGTCATAACTAGCAACCCAGAGAAAACTGATAGGGAGACAGTGAAATCTGAAACGGAGATTTCATCTCAAACTGCTGAGTCTCAACAACGATCCAAGGGTAAACCTGCTGTAGAAAAAGATGGTGAGACCGTTGAGAGGAAAGCTGTCTTAAAATGCTCCAAGTGCGATTATTGCAGTCATAATAAACACTATTTAAAACAGCATGTAGACCTCGTACACAATGCTGAACGGCCCTTCAAATGCCCCTTCTGTGACTATGCAGGTAAACGGAGCCATTCTTTAAAGGAACATTTGGTCGTGCATAGTACACATAGGCCCTTTATATGCCCTGTGTGCAATGCATCATTTAGGAAGAAGGGACATCTTACTAATCACGTTAAACTCCACACTACCTTGAAGTCCTTTGATTGCGATAGCTGTAAAGAGAAGTTTACCAGTAGGTCTCTGTTGTATGCTCATGTGAGGACTGCTCATGACCCAAATGATGTTTATGAATGTTATGCATGTGAATATGCTACTCTTGTTAAAAGCAATATCATCATGCACATGCACACCCATGGAAATCCAGAGGTGTACCGCTGTGGTGTCTGTAGTTTTACAGCTGTACATATGAATATACTTCGACAGCACATGAAGACTCACGATGAAGGGCAGGCCAACCTGTATAAGATAGAGACCAATGTTAGCGCTGCTCGACCCGTGATTCTCATGAAGTGTTCATCGTGTGGCTATACCACTGACAATAGAGAAACTCTCAAGACACACATGTGGGAACATCTACGGAAGGAACCGACTCCTGAGGCTAGTAATCCGCCAGAGACACTGAACGTTAGCAACGACGAACCCGTTGCAGAAAAAGAAGAAAATGGAGCTGGGCAAAGTTCTCTGTACAAATGCAGCGAATGTAGTTACTGTTGTAAGCAAGCCTACTTGTTTATAACGCATATGCTGGCCCATCATCCCAGACAGAAGTTGATAGCTGACCACCAAAAGCAACAGAGGCAGATGCCCGAGCCCGGCAGTGGGATCCAACAGGCTTTGAAAAAAGAGCCAGTGCCTGCGTTTACACACGATTCAAGTGGTATGTACCGATGTACTATCTGTGGATATATGTGTGAGCAACAAAGGACTATCAAAGCTCACATCTGGAAACATTCAGGACACAAAGATATTGACTATCCAATGTTTCAGAATGGTCCAATAAGTGTGTATGATGACACGCCGGTCGGAAAGTCAATGCTTGTGACAGCAGACAAATCTAAACCTACCATCAAGATTGTTCCTGCGAGTGATCAGGAAAATCTACCTGTTTCTAGCTTCGGTGATACCCACCCGCAAGTAACCACAGTCATAGCCACTGTAGCCCAAAGCGTTCCTACATCTTGCCTGGCAAACGTAAACGAGAAGTCTATAGAACCTTTGAAGTCTGCTGTTACAACGGTGATTAATCCACAGAAACTATTGACCCCTCCAGAGGCAACTTTACCAGTTTTGAGTGGCAAAATACCATCTTCCCTGTCATCGATGCAATGGGTCGTCGACAGAAGTACTGGTATCCTTAGGCCCGTTGTCCCTATATCAGCGAAGCAGGCCATAACATTGAACAGTGCTAGACCCTCGTCTACAGATCCTGCACAACAACCGCAATCTTCATCTTTCCCTGCTATTGTGGAGCTCATTATGTCCTCCAACGAACAGAATGCTGGTAGCAATGAAGCGGCTGTGAACGAACAACAGACTGGGAAGTCTACAAAACGTAAGCAGCCAATGGATCAAGATGAAGAAAAGGCCGACAGTATAGAAGGAGTAGCGAAGCGCATCTGCCATGAAGGGACTCAGTCTGAGAAGGTTACAGTCACATCAAGCGGTAATGTCGTGGTGCAGCATGTATCTCAGGTGTACAGTACTCCTACCATCGGCATGCAAAGCTGTCAAACTCCTTGTAAAGCGTCCACCAGTCCATTGCAGGCTGGTTCTAACCCAGGCGAACAATCTGAAAACCTGATATCAGAGCAGTGCATCTTGGCAAGACAAGAAACGAGGTCTGCTGACAGTATGATCATAGAAGGGGAAGTCGAAGTTGCGACGGCTGATGAGTTTGATAAAATTAAAGCTAGTGGTGACAGTGGCAGCGCCGAAATCCTTAGGTCTCTCCTGAAGAAAGGACCCAATCTCAATCCTGCCTGTGTGTCCTCGAGTATCCGCAAGACAACACGTTTCGAGATATGTTCTCCAATGACTGATAATACTGTTAGTGACACTGAATCGGAAAACCAACAATCGGTAGAAGAAAATAAAAAGAAAGGAATTTGCAGTTCGTTGTTGGCTGTCATTGAACAGCTGCGTGAAAAGTCAAAAGCTGAGGTGCCAGAGGTCTGTAATAGAGAAGAAGTTTGTACCACTGAGCCAGAAGTCGCTGGGCCCAGTACCAAGAGTGGCGGGAAGCGAAGGTGGCGACGGACGCCGGTGGATGATGATGTACCTATAGAACTTTACTCCAATGTAGAGAAAATTGAGAAAGAGCAGTATAGATGTAAGCTCTGCCATTATACCAGCACGAGCCCAGGCTTAATTAAAACACACATGCGGCTCCATAAAACCTTTGAGCCCTTCGAGTGTTCGCTTTGTGACTTCCATGCTACATCAAGTGAAGGTTTGCAAGACCATATGCTTCAGCATTGTAAGGTTCGTTTATACCATTGCAAAGTGTGCACCGCCGAATTTAATTATAAGAGTCAATTGCGAGCACATATGAGGGCCCATTATGAAGCAGATCCCTTCGTTTGTGACCTGTGTGAGTATGAAACAACAAACCCTATTTCGTTCAGGAATCACACGTGGGGACACAAGAAAAAGCCCAAAACTGATGGACCTCAGTCGGACACTGGCGACTCCTCTGATAGTTCTGCTAGTCAGCCTGCCCGTACGGACAACAACCAGGACTTGTGGTGTGACCAATGTATCTATGTGGGCAAAACATCAGAAGATCTTATGGAACATCTGCAGATGGAACACCCAAAGGTGTACAAATGTGAAAAATGCAAGCAACAGTTTTACAGTTTTGTGCTCCTAAAGGATCATATTATGAAGAACCACGAGAGAGAGAAGCAGAAGGTCTGTGTGGAGCTTAAGCAGTGTGAACTGTGTGACTTCACTGCTATTTCTACTCGTAGTCTGAAAAGTCACATGAAAAGACATATAAATGACCAAAGGTTCGTTCAGCAACCGCTCGAGCAGTACAAATGCAATCTATGTGGCTATGTTTGCCATCACTTGCCTTCATTAAAATCGCACATGTGGCGTCACGCCAGTAACCAAAACTACAGCTACCAAGAAATCAATGACTTAATCAATGCAGCCATTGACTATGACAGTTCAGCTCGCACCATTAAACCAAAAGAGGAGGCGTGTCCTGCTGAGTTAATCATCGAAGAAGATAAGTCGAAGGAGTTAGGACAGTCCGAAAATGGGAATTCTGCACAAATTCGAGAAGTCTCGGCAAACGGTGAAACTATGAAAGACCCTGTCAGTATCTCCAAACGGACATCGTTAGTCACGTTTAGGTGTTGTCAGTGTGGCTTCGAGTCAGCGGAGAAATCTGTATTGAATGAACACATGAAGAGTCACCTCGATATCATTCGACAGACTTTGGCTGTTAACAAGTCACAGCTGGTTGCTAGAGCCGTGAAGGAGATGGCTCAGGTGGAAGAGAAGGACAGTGAGAATCAAGAAAACATCTCCAACTCTAAAATGCAAAGTGTTAATTCTAGTAACCATGATTGAGTTCCCCTGTCCGCTTGTTCAGGATGGATTTGTTGTCATTTGCTGTCCCTGAAAACCATTACAAAAGCATATCATAACTTAGATGACGGAAAACCAAGATATTGGTGTAGAAAATCCCCGAATTAATTTATCAATTTTATACTACTCTGCCCATTGCCAGCTGATTATTGTGTCTGTGTGGGTACAACATGATATTACGAGTACGAAATCATTACCATCTATAGTATCTGTTGTACCAGTGTTGTATTGATATTCTACTTGTAGTTTTCTGAGTTAGATATTGATATCTAGATGTTTCATTAGATCTGTATACATTTCTCACCTTCCCAAGAGTTTAAATTGAAATCTCATTATTGGTAAGCTTCTGAGACTAACATTTCATGATAGCACTGTACATGACGTTTTACATGAGAGTTGCTCCATTTTAATTAAGGTCATTGACGTTGGTAAATTTGCAGCAATGAACTAATGATTAAAACAAGCAGTTAATAGTTGTGCATTTTTAAAGAGTCATATCATTCTAATTTGTTTCATAGGTAGGTTGTGCTACCCCATGACGTTGACATATATTGTGAATCGCCTTTAGTGTGATTATCAGTTTTTGGATATCTAGCTTTGCTAAGTTATCCCTCTAAATCTCTTTCTAGATGTTTACAGTTACCTGTATAAGGTCTATACATTTTCCATGACACAGTGGCGCGATATACCTTATCCTACTAGCGGTATGTAATGTGCTACGTGCCCTTTACCCATCTCAGACTATTTTTTCTAGCTATGCTATTTAATGGTGCTTGAAATAAAATACGAATCTCCTGTACTCAATGAATCAACATCGATTATCGTTGACATCTGATATACTGACTAGCATTTCCCGTGCTTACGGTCCTAGATATTGTATGTTTTAACTGTACAATGTAATCAGGGATGTCGAAAACTTAAGGCTTAAATGTTGAAGTCGTTTGCATTGATCTTTTTATATTATAGGCGCGGGTAACTTTACTATCATCTTCGTATTAACTTCTATTTTTTATAAAGAACGCCTGTCTGGGATAAATCCGTTTTCGACCTGCAATAAAGCGATAACTTTCATTATCTATTCTATTTTTGTATATTATAAGCCATCCGTATGCGAATGTAACCCTTGCAATGTACTTGATGTTATAGCATGTTCTGCTATGCGCTATTTTTATGGATATTTTCCTGCATAGTTGATAGACTACTGCGGCACATTATATTCAATATTGTGAACTAATCATTAAAGAGTTATGACTTTCTTAAATACATTGTGTATCACCCTATCTCTGGGTGTGGGGTATGTGTGATCTTAACACACTGAACATTAAACATGACATCAATTTTGATCTTAATCTTTCTTCTTTCCGAGGTTAGTTCAAGTAGGGATTGACAAAGCCCGAAATGGGCGAGGAAAGTTGTGCCTTGATAGAAAATCAAAATCTCATTTGTGACAATCTAAGAGTTCAAAATCTTTTTTACCTTGGGTTACTTTCTTATTCCTCCTATAAAATAAGTATACATACATTATTCATAATTCCCGACGTTTTGAATGATGAATAATGTTATACATTAATTTTATTCCCGCCGGGCGATCCCTCGAGTTGCTTCGGGGGGAAAAATCATCATTTAATTCACATTATATAGCTGAACAGGCAAATCTCTCAAAATTAAAAAATATGGCATGTGCTGGGTTTTTTGTAATGCGTTGTGTGTCAGCTGGTACTTCATGTTTTATTGGATCTGGTGTCTACTGCAGATATCAAATGAAGCGATACCTTCTAGTATACATATATGCGTAGCGTCTGGCTGGAATTTTCTTTACACATCAAACACATTTGTGTGTGGCTTCACTAATTAAAGTTTTTTTATTAGTATCTCTGTAGACCAGTGAAGTTATCGGTTGTACGTTATGTTCTCCTTGTTCTGAGCAAAAATATTCTGGTTTGCATCGGTTTTTTGGTTATTGGAGTCAATGTTTATACCATCGTATTATGTTAGTCCACAGTATGTAACTTTACTTACGCTATGCCATAAACCCTGTATTTCCATGCCAAGAATTACCATTTTTATAGAACATCTTTGTTGAAGCATTGATTTTCAGGAGTGTTTATATTTGTTATGTGGTTTCTTTTATATATACTGTGTCGTACCTTTATGCTTTCCTTGACTGAAATTAAAATTCTCCCCGGTGAAATATGTACATCACGGAACTTTTTCATGCTACACTTGTACATTGTACTGAAGGTTTGATCTCTATTAAGTTAAAATGATTCTATTCCCGTTCTGTTCCTTTGTAGATCGTGTTTAATTCTACCATATAATCTGCCAAAACTCATCCTTACCGATTAATATCGAATGTACCATCTGAATTGATTGGGTATGATACTTGTTTTATTTCCCTATGTGGTTCAAATCCGACCATTCCTTGTGTCTTATCAAAAAAGATTCCCCACAGTCATCTTTCCATCTTTAGTTACATTTTTGCAATAGAATTAGGTAGGATGTGCTTTTCCCAATGTTCGAGTCCTCTATATTTAAGAAAAAAAGATCATTGTAATATGCGTGAATAATTATTGATATGTTTGTGACTTTAATAAAGAATAACTAGGTCAATCCCTGTACTTCTAAGATGGTCTTCTGATTATTGTACTATAGATTTTTCCCTGGCAAAACATAAATGCTATGTTTATTTCTAGCTAATATAAAGTGAGTTTGGGGCGGGGGGAGGGAGGGGGGTGTCCACCAACGGGTCTAATATGATTCCCATATTAATTAAATTTTGTCCTTAGAACTCGAGTCTTCATAACGAAAGTTGTTCGCCTTTAGTATCAAGCTGTCGTACCAGACTGTCAATTAATGCAATAATCCACGACGTTTGGGGCCTAAGGGTGTCTTATTAGGACACACAAATCGAGGCAAAGCTGGAGTTCCTTGCTATAAACAAACACTACATTCTTCACTATAAAAATAACGCGTACCAAAGCACCACTGAGTCCTCTCCCTCACGTGTCTGCACCTGTACTTAAGAAACGCCGGGAATGAGGGTTTTTGTTTTTTTTAAAATATCTGTTACACTTTCTCCTTAGGATATATGGTATAATAATATAATATTAATTAAAGCGATATAGGATGGTAGATGGCATAAGAGTTGCAATATTTTAAAGCATATTTCGAGTGACTCCTGAATTAATCTGTATAGAGATGAGTGAATGGTAATTGGACGCGTGCAGAAAACTGACAGGAGGAGTATATCTCCGAACAGAACATGTGCAAGCTATCTATTCTCAATCATAAATAGCATACTGGTATGTGGTGCATTAGCCGTAAACCTAGCTATTTTCATTTGCTTGAAATTATTATCCATCACCGATTCTTGGAATAAAAACTGATTTTGCCAATCATCCGCTGATTCAAATATTGGCAGCAGTTCTCAACAATATCAAACAATTATTATCCTCCACCTTTGCCATTTATGCCGTTCCCGTCCTCTTTCCATCGTTGTCAGCATAATTATAGTATTTTTTCACTCCTTCCCAATATTATAAGTAACTTTAATAATAAAAATGGAACCGCCACCTACACGATTTCGTTGTATTGCTATGAAATCATTTATTGATCTGCTTGGGCTAATTTAGTGTCTCACCTATTAAAATAGCAAAGTTCAAGTTCGAGTCTAGGGAAAATTGTATGTAGGCCTATAAGATGCGGTCTGTGGGTTTATTGACGAATTTATTCAGAAAAGTTGATAAAGATGATCAAAAGGGAAAATTAATGTTCTATTAATTGTATGAGAGAGCGACAGTGCTGCCACCTGGTCATAAGCAGTGGTGAGGATCCATGTAAGGACCCCTGAGTGTTATTTTTTTTTGGAGGAGAATTTTCAGGGAGGGGGTGGGGGGTAGGGTACCTATTTTGTGCCGACTCTGAAAGGGGGGGGGGGGCATGAAATTTTGTGCAAAAACTTTCAAGGGGGGGCCAAGAAATTGTGCACAAGACGTTAAGGGTTGGTGGAGGGGGGGGGGGAGTATGCAATTTTGCACAAGAACTTTTCGCTAATTCTCCCCCCCCGTGGTTAATTATGAACAGTCCCTTAACTATAGATGGGGAAAAAAGTCAAGATCTCATTTTTTGTTATTTTTAAGACAGTCTCAAATAATAATTTTAGTCTCATTTCAGCATTTAACAAAAGGAAACACTGGGTTCTTTTTGCCTATAAATTTCCAATTAAGCCATACCAACTTAGCTTGATTAATATTAATTATAAGCCGGTCATGATTTTTATTAAATTTATATATATACATGTATACACAGAACTCCCTGGAGTTCTGTGATATATATAAAGATTTGTATTCAAGTTGATCAGTACGGTATATACAGTTACATAAATGGACAGGAGCCTCTGCGAACAGATCTTCCAGGTCCGCCCATTTTAACCTGTTATATTTGTCGAAACCCAACTGCCGCCCTATACCTCGGGCTATACCAGTTGTGAGAATCGGTCATATCATTCGGACCTAATGATTATGATTTTAATAGGTCTAATATTAAATCATTTTCATCATTACATCAGGCCCTAATTTAGGTCCAACGGTAATGCTACATTTATATTTACGAAACTGTAACGATGTTATGTATGTGATGTATCAACGAAACAAAAAGATGTGGATAAAGTATCTTGGTAATTTGATGGAATAATTGAATCGCTTTTTGTAGGTTCACTTATGCTCAATATTAAAGCATCATTAGGTATCTTTGGCAACGCACAAAAATAATCATGTAAATGGTTATGCGTCTTTTTCTAATGAAATTGTTAAATGTACTAAGGCCAATAAAAATATTTTTAAACAAATGAAAAAATAATATGTTGAGGAAAACATCTCCTAGCTGGTTATATTAATTAAATCTCATTTACCATTACCTATAGGCTATTTTTTTTTTTTATTTTGTCATGATAATACGATCTTCTGTTTACGTCATATGATTTCGACTTTAGGATGCGGGACCAGACCAAATACAGGTAGATTGTTTAATGGTGATCGATGGTCTCTGAAAAGCTAGGAGCCGAACGAACGTGATGGCGGGAAGTACTGCTAGCGACCGTCTATGCTGCCACGCCATCTATAAACATAATGCCCCCCTCACACTGTACGCATCCGACGAGTTGTAAGCCTTACAACTAGTTTTCCAGTTGTAAGGTCCGTTTTTTAGCTGTTGTTCACGACAAAACTCAAGATTCAAATGTTGAATCGAATCATAGAGTCGTAACAGTGTGAGTGCCAGTTGTAGGGCTTACAACTCGGACACAGCGAGTCGTAAGACTTACAACTCAGAAAACAGAAAAAAAACGGGTCGGGCTATCCGTTAAAACGTGCGTTGTAACGGTGATATCCATAAAAAACACTTTTTTGGCCTGTTTTTAGCAGGGTGCTCCCGATTCGAGTTGTATAGTGTGAGATGTAAGTTGTAGTTGTAAGTTGTACGACCAGTCGGATGCGTACAGTGTGAGGCGGGCATTACGTGTTCACGAGCGTCCTTGACCTCCATTGTAGTCCATGAGCCAGGTGACACACGCTTGGCACGTGAACAGCTGACTGTTAGAGGTATCGTCCATCCGGAGCGAACAGCAATCAGTGGAAAATACCCATAGAGGACATACCATGATCTGAGAAACACCCAAACATTTATAATACATGATTAGGAAGGTTTCAACCATCAAATTTCGTCAACATGTTGGTCCAACGACACGTAGTTCAAGGAGGAAGGCAGGCGTTGTTGTCATGCAAAAAAAGGAGCCAGTCTTCCATTTTACATGGGAGCTGTAACAGCAGCAAGGCTAGTAAATGTAGGGTAACTGACACACCTAACAGTCATATTAATCTCATTTCATATCGGTCGTTGTCATCTGGGACATCTTACATTATGAAACCTAGGATTTTGCATGATTGTTTAGGACTGTGGAAATATGGTTTGGGCTCCAATGGCTATGTTCCAAGGCAGTTTTTCAGGACAGGTAGTGTTTACCAAAGTGAAGACAAACATAATGATAAAGGAGGGGACACTTCACGAGTACTTCAAGAGGCGGATGCCCATGCTGAGGAACAAGAGCGTGAACATGTATTTTCTGAGTCTCATTTCAGGGACACCGTTGAAAGGTTGGATGTCCAAAACCACATGTCTTTACACCAAGTAAGTTCTAGCAGTACGCAGGCTATTGATGGATCTCACTCTCAGAATACACCCACCTCCATGGAGGGCTTATCAAATTATGAAGGCTACCAATACAGTAGTTCAGGCTCTGTGAGTCTGTCTAGTGTCATGCAGAGCAATGTTCCCCAGCCCTACCAAACCAGTGCCAGAGGGTCGCCACATCATATGAACATGCCAGGGGGAGGAGATGGGCAAGCAGACAAATACTTGGCAGGACATCTCAACGATGTACATCCCAGCCGAAAATTCTCCACCATCGCCGTGTCCAGAGAGCCCCCTTACGAAATCATCAATGATGATTATCAACCTTTCGCTGATTGTCAAGGTCCACAGGACACTATGAACATGAACAACCTGGTCAAATTGGAGAACCCTTGCCCCCAAGGTGTGCAGGGAGAGGACTGTGACAGATTCAGACTCTGGTTGCAGAACTGTGTCCGCTATGGCGGTCATAACTGTGAGAAAGATCTGGTAGCTTTCAGAAATGGCAGAAAGACTCTCAATGATATTTTCCTCGAACAAGAAAAACTCATTCATAGTGTGTTGATTCGCCAAAAGAGGAGCTATTCCACCTCTGCTGGGGATCGCAATCCTAGCGATGAACCGACCCCACCTCAAAATGTGAGTGTAAAATTGAGCCAGAAAGATAGACTCAAAAGAGCTGTAAAAGATTATGGCGCAACGGTGGTAGTTTTCCATGTCACCATTTCCCTTATGTCATTAGGTACTGCTTATCTTGCTGTGTCGAGGTAAGAATATTTGGCACCAACCCAATTTATTACCCCATGACTTGCATTTCATGGATTTTCTTTTTTTTTGCTTCACCTTTGGTCTACCTCAATACTAAGTTTACGTCTAAGAACCCTCACTGTTTATTTTAATCTTAATTGACCATCTATTCGCAAGTTGCAGGAACCATGGGTTTTAGCCCCTTCCTCCAATTTTACCTAATTGTTTATTTTATCCAGTCACCCCATATATTTTATTCTGCCATTATTGTAACATATGTTAGTACACATCTGTTTCTCAGTAATGTTATATTGGAATTTTCGACTTGAAAAAACTATATATTATAAATATCTATTGTTTCTGTTCCAGTGGGCTTGATGTGGTTGCGTTGCTGCATAAGATGGGTGTAGGAGAATCCATCCTCAGCTCCCGCATTGCCACAGGGGCAAGTACGTTCGTTGTCGCCTATGCTGTTCACAAGGTCTTCGCACCAGTCCGAATTGCCACAACCCTCACAGCTACACCATTCATTGTACGCTATCTTCGACGGATTGGTTTCTTAAAAGCCCCGAAAAGCGCTACGAAGGTTTGAAGGGGATGATTATTTTGATTTGAAGACGAGCAAAGACCTGATCACGAATTGTATTCATAGTTTCGCCAACATACCTTTGGCATTTGACTTCCTCAGGACTTTAGATAACATCATGCCATTGTATTAATTTGATCGAAACTTAGTTTTCTCTTAGGCGTTCTCAGTCTTTGTTTATCTTAAATGTGAGAATTTTTGTATATATTGATCAATCGCCATGTAAAACCGTAGATTACATATTTTTCATTTCTAAAAGATGGGAGGAGGCTATATGTCGCTTCTAGATAAAGCTTTATTCTTCTGTGAGTAATATGTGTGTAAATATGTTGAAGCGTAGTGATGTGAAAGTCAGCAATATTAGATTGTTGAGGGTAGGGGATTTACTTCCCGTTAAAATTCCTGATCGGTTGTACAATTATTACTATATTTATAAATATTAATGTATAATCTTATTATCTTCATAGAACTAGAACTCGTTCTATATTGTCGTATTTAATCCTTATTTTCAATATTGCTTGTAGCGAGGCCTTTGGTTTGGCCATAGATGAAAGGATTTACGCCGTTTCTTGTTCTAAATTGTAATGGATTTTCCAATACTGTGTTCCTTTGTCATCACTTTAATATTGACAATTTCGCTCTGAAAAATCGGAACGAATTTACTGGTAATAAAAAATAATTTCTTTTACAATTGTTTTCCTTACTCCTAGTTCCGTATCCCTCGAATCGGTGCATTTTTATGTACCAGGATTCCCACATTCTTATATATAATCCAAATTGAACTAACTACTTTGGCAGGATTAGGCATTAATAGATGATCCCCAGTGCTACATTATACATCATCAGGGTGTCCGCGGGCCCTGGGAAAGCTAGGAAAGCTTTGAATTTGGAAAAACAAATTCAAGGTCTAGAGAATGGGAATTTTGGCAGACATTGGCGAAAACTTTAGAACTTTCACCGGACAGTTGGAACGGCGAAAAGGAACTTTCAGCTGTCCTCCAAAGGTTTTATACACATTTTTAACCGAACAGTTGGACCGTTGAAACTTCAGTTTCACCAGTCCCGGACCGCGGTCCAACAGGTTTTGCCATGTCTGTTTTGGTTTAAGGACCTGGAAAATCATTAATGGCCTTGAATCCTGTTGGGATCTATTAAATGGCCTTGAAATTTTCGAAGATTCTGTTTTTTACATTCACTTTTCCTTGATTCGCCCCACTCACACCTACAAAGTGACTAAACTAAAAGTTGAAAAACGGTGAGTGGCATAAAATTTGTTCATTTCATCATTGGCCTACGGGTAACAATAACTACGACCCCAAGGTCCCATCATTAAGATTCTGAAAATTCATGGATATGGGGCCTGGAAAGGACTGGAGTCCAAAATCGCGGAGACCCCGAACATCTCACCTGTGGAAGAGCCTGAAAGCTGGTGTATTTAATAAAACAAGTAAGCAATAGATGCGGAATAGATTGTGTGTACAAATACTTCATGAGAAACTATATTCAGGATTGGCTAAGGTATGTGGAAAACAAATCGTCTCAAATTCGAGCTGACCTCCCCAACTAGACGAAATTGCAAATAAGGCAGAACTTGAGCAGTAGCCTGCAGGGCAAACGTGAACATTGCCTGTTGGAAAAACTAAGGTTGGGACACATCTTGCGATTCTTTTATAGTTTTTTTATTCAACAAAATGAGATGGGGGATCAGGTTTTAAGTCCTTGAAATTGTTTTTGTCAGTATCAGATATGATAACTATAAAATAATGACATTATATTTACACCAGTTTCAGATAATGCCTGACAATATTCACACAACACAGACGGGTGATCTAACACATGAACATATGAAATCTATAATTCGGTACACCAGTATTTTAAACAATGAAGGATTAGTATAATAAACACTCAGGAGGCTTGAACTATTCAGTCAAAGCACGACTTGTAGCATATTTGAATCACCTATCATGATATGGATACAACTATCAAAGATAGAAGTAATAAAGGGAAACCATGGTGATGACGATAAAAACGGTAATGTATCGATGAAAATGGATTTGAAATGTGGATGAAATGCGTTATCATTGTACACGTTGTCTCTTCATTTTACGCTCCATCTTTTTCTGCTTTTTCTCGTCAACTTCGGGGGGAGGCGCGAAGAACCAGGGTGATAATATATTGACCCACAACATGTGGATAGCCCGTAGAGGTGCCTGAAATGACAAATATGATACAAAATAAATATCCCACTTGATACGTATAAACTTTATATTTTTCTTAACCATACTTCGCTCAATTAATGATGATCAGGAATAGCTGAGAACAGCAACCAAACTTGTAATGTTTTGCTGAATACATATTATCTTAAACTAAACATTTTGCATACATGCCTCTTTGCTTTTCTTAAAATTTCCCCAACCTTGATCCGACAGAAATACAAAACCGTTTGAGAAACAGGTACCCTTCCCAGAGAGAACAACACATCGAAACCGGGATAATGAATACAAATACTAACCAGTAGCAAACCCAGCCAAAAGTAACTCGATAGCAAAGATAGAAGCTGAACGCCGCCCATCAGTATAATGATGTCCTTGGAATGCCTGTAAAATAAGGTTGTATATGTCAGGAACGAATGAAAGATACATAAGTCACTTTTGTTTCACTACTACTAAGAGGCCACCCGTCCTATAACAAAAGAGACCAATGTGAAATTGAATGGACTGCCGAAGCTGGTTTTGAATGAATGAATTATGATATCGGGTAGCTATACCTAATTCCTTGATAATATCTCAGTCAATCTCTGGGAGTTTTCGAGATCCAATTCAGCTGTGCAGTGTAGTATCAATAATGACTATAGGAAATAAGACTTACTCCGCCATACCGCTCTCCATATTTAGATCAATGCCACCGTCGACAAGTGCTCCGTTGGCGTCGTATGTAGCCTGGGCCATGCTTGCCATGAATTTATATGCTCCGAAGTATCCCGCTAATATCAAGGTGTAACACATCTGGAAAAAATATTGGTGATGTTATAAATAAAATTGTGCTATGTATTTCCAAAACTGGGCGTTAATTCTGAAATTCCAACTGTGTTTGTAATAAATAAAGGCAAGGTTTTGCAGTTTCTATTTATAAAAAAGTAAATGTAAAGGACGGTCCACTGAAAATACCTAGTACAAAACAACATTCTGTTTGCCTTAATAAATGAATATGAAACTTACAATTGGTAAGGTGGTGAAGCTCTTCCAGAAGAAGACGAACGTAACGAAGCCATAGAACAGCTGAAAACCAATTCAGAATAGTTTTTACATATGCGAAGACGATGCAAGCAGTCATGATAAACATTGGGATATGTACTAAAGTGTACGGTACGCCTACGATCACACAATATGCTTTAGCTTTATACAAGGTACATTGATTTGAGTGGTTGGATGCAAACCAAATATTACCGTGTCTCCACTGTCCAATCAACTACCATATCCAGGGACGGTGTGATACTTTACTTACATTTATAAATAAGATGCCCTTTGTATAGAACATCAATGTGTCCCGATTTTCCTCCACGATTTGCTTCTGTCCTTTAGTCCCTGGCTTTCCTTTGGGCTGCAAAAGAAGCATGTATGTATTCCACCCGTTTGGGTCATAAGATGTGGCAGTCACGACAATAGGCTTACCTGTTCATCGTTCAATGAATGGCAAGGGCAAACTACACAGGGCCAGTTGCAGACTGATTGATTCAGTTTTATGGCTAATTATCATTAGGACCATAGCAAATGGTTGCTTGACAATCTACAGATATTAAATAGCACCACGTTTTAAAATGAAATGAGTGTAGCTGTGTTCGTGCGTGGGGGGTGGGGATTGTTTGCTTTTCGCCACTGTTAATACTAATTATTAATATAATACTTCCATATATACACATCACTATCAGGGCGAGTGAAACATGCCATGCCATACTCCTATGCCTATGCTATGGCACAGTCGATGCGATACCCTACTCTTTTCGATAACGCCAATGGTTCTTTTACATGTGCATAGTCTCGTCTTAGAGTAAAAAGGACAGAGGACAGTGTCAGTCAGGGATTTTTATGGCTGATCTCCTGCTGGCTCCCGGCCTAAAGATGAGGGGGACCACCTGTGATGCAGGGGGGGGGGGGGGCTTTGTGCACCATGATAGTCACCGCCGATGCCCTACCCTCTCTATTACGTCATGGCTAATTTGAGGTGTGAGCAACCTGGAGAATAACTATTGGTACATGATCAATACGAAACTATTATTCATACACACTGCACCCTTCCAGAATTATGTTTCCGATGTTGCAAGCATGATTTTGGTAGTCTAATTATCTTCCTACCATGATTAGAAATACAAGTTATTGTTAAATTTCTTTGGAACACTTATTGAAAGCATCTTTTCTTTTCAAGATCTATATATTTCCTAATCCGTCCTAATTATTGGCATTTGAGTATGTGATTCTTGAGGACTGCAGCTTTCCTATGGTATATGTGGTTAAGGTGTCCCATGATGTCGCATATTGGAAAAATACAAGTAAAAGTGGTGAATTTTGTGTTGTTGGTACTTGATATCTCTACTTGTAGTGCATGTATTTGAACCGGGGAAGGACAGTTATTCTGCTCTTTACTATCTACTTGATGTTGTATCGAAATAATTCTGATACAGGTAACCACAACTTAAAAGTTTAAAATAGTTTTTTAAAATTGCAATTAAGTCATTTAGAAATGGTCAGGGGCACCCCACTGCTAATGACCAGATAAGAGCTAAACACCCTGCTGGGCGGCGGAGATAATAAAACCTTTCATATCTGTCAGTCCCTCCACTGTCCCTTTTAACATCTTACATATTTTTCAGTTTAAATATTTATTTTTTTCACTGACACCCTCAATCTACTGAACGATTTTCCACATTAAATGGGGTTATTGGGAGTGTTGTACTTGTAGAGTCAGGAATTTGAAGGAAAGTGCAAATTTTGGCAGTGCATCTGGCCCCTAATGCAGGGGCCCTTATCAGGACTTTAGGGGCCCTTTGCCCTCTGAGTTAGGGGGGGGGGGGGCACAGGGGACATTTTAAGGGGTCTAGGTACCGCCACTGAGTCTACTATAGACATGCAGCTGAACACAAGGCCGGCCTTTGGCTTTGGTAACCCAGTCGGCTTGCATGGGAGGTGAACTGATGTCGCTCATGGGATTCGAATCGACCCCTTTTCTCACCTATAGGCTAGTGCTTTTAGAGATATGTTCGCTATCTAAATCAGTACCGTAGTGGCCCGTTTCATAAGCCCGGGTTGTATTTGTGTCGACGTCCCTTTAGCCCCGGCTTGCAATTGAGAATTAAATTTTAGATGATTTTATTTTTTCATGACCCCCACACCCTCGCCAGCATCGGTCTGTATTCGAGATTTTAAACAGGTCCCGGCTTATAAACGGGCCACTACGGTGAGTGATACTGTGGTACTCAGTAGTGAGTCCCGTATAGTGAACCTGTGAGTATGGGCCGTCATAGAACAAGAGGGTCGAGACTTGTGTGGACAGTGAGTGTATCTCACTATCTGTGGTCAGTGGTGACACTGGTGTGTCGAAAAAGCTGTTAGCACCTTTCCCGCATTGTTTCAACTTGATTACCATGTTTTGGGCTAGATTTACACTTGTTCTCACTAACAATACATAAATTCACATAATACTCACAATATTTTGTTAAAAGAAGGAATATGAAGCACTTACCGGCATTTTTAATCACTAAATCTAGAGTGAACGTGGAACTTTCGGTCTGCTTGCCCGGAAACTCTGGTCTTGGTGTCATCAGAAATAATCGCCGTTGTCACTGTTGGAGTCATCCGCCAGGCGGTAAATGGCAGTAGGGGTACGATTCTCATCTCCGGACACGTCATTGGCATTGCTATCTCCGTTATCTGGCTTTACAATAAATAATCAAAAGTCTATCTTCACCTCAGCAGTGATTGGTTACAAAGGGTAAATTGGCTTTTGATTTTCCGGAGTCTTGTCACATGACAACTCACGCAAGTTGCATAGTGGCATGTGAAATACTCAGCACAACTTAATATCGCTCACTGCCCGTTTCAGCTTGGTCAGTCTGTGACCTAGCCGAGGCTGACGGCCTCCGCTCTATTTTGCTATTTTGCTTTAATTAGTCGATACACACGCTCTGTGAGAGGGTCTGGGATCCCGGTCTAATGCTGACCCTACTAGTGCTATCGCTACTGGCTCACAGCGGTTCTTGAGAGATAGGCTGACTATCTAGTTTCAGCTAGGTCGGGCCCACACTTCCTGGATAATTTCTAGCCCTTTCTGGAATTTTTTTTTGTCGATGTCGCAACGATCTGAAACACTGTCCAAACATGAAATACGTCATTGTTTTGGGTATATTAATATGCCTGGCCGGCGTCCTGTTTCATATACTGGTATTCGACAAGTTAGTAGAGGTGTATCATCGTCCTGGAGGTAGCGAAGACCAGAGAGATATCGAAGATCACGGAGAAATAATCGACGACAAACTTACAATGATGTAATTATACACAGTTTAATACTTGCACAATTTTACCATAATTATTTCTACCGATTAATCGTGTGTTCTATATTTCTAAAATTTATACTCCCTACCGTATACGGTAGTGGGTAGACTGGTGAATTTACCGATAGACTGGTGAATTTTGTCCGCTCTGTCTAGTATTAGACCTAGTCTTAGACTCTAATTAATGACTGCCTCTAAGTTAGAGGCAGGGTCATTACTTTATAGATTTTAATATTAGCGTAGGTAGATATATGTTGACTTTTTCTTTGATTTGTAATGTGCTGCCATAATTTAAAAACTGCCTCATTGATGTAAGGAGAAACTTTAGAAGGCTGTCAATGCCTGCAAGTGTAGGCCTATTCGTACTCCTTACATGTGCAACTTGCAATTTTGTTTTATCTAGTTCCAACACATATATTAACAGTAATATTAAGGGATGAATGTTTGCAAAAGAAAAATACCATCTACTTTTATATTCTTATCGCAGGAAATCTATGGAGAACACTCTGGTTGGACGGAGGATTCAAACACTACCCATTGACGTCACTGCACAGAAAAGACTCCTCGTTATAGGTGATGTCCATGGCTGTCTTACAGAACTTAAACAGCTTCTACAGCAAGCTCAGGTGCTAAAAACTGACGATATCAATGACGGTATTAGAGATGATTGTTTAGTAATCTTTTGTGGCGATCTAGTCAATAAAGGTCCCAACCAAATTGAAGTGTTGGACTTCGCCATGAAAACTGAAAGGGTGTATAGTGTTGCTGGAAACCATGAATATTACTGGGCCAGTAGGAACAAATCTCCTCGTCACCAGGATTATCTCATTGGCTTGCCTTACATTATATCCATCCCTGAACACAATGCATTGGTTGTTCATGCCGGATTATACGCCGACGTACCTCTTCCCAACCAGATAGCGTATGATGTAATACATATGAGAAACATGGTACCACAAGCAGACGGTTCCTACAAAGCATACACTGAGGATACCACTGGTGTACATTGGGCAACCTTATGGCCTGGTCCAGAACATGTGTATTTTGGACATGATGCAAGAAGAGGGAAAGATGACGAAGGCCATCCTAGAGTTCAGCGTTTTCCCCTCGTCACTGGATTGGATACCCGTTGTGTTAAAGGCGGTGCTTTAACTGGTGTGATTCTACCTCTTGAAAATGAAGAGTTTTATAGTGTAAATTGTCCAATTGTTTATGACAGGTCTTGATATATCTATATTCCTGGGATGTACTGGGCAAACGGAAAAGAGGACTTATGACGAAAACGGGTTTTATTTACCTACCATATCATACAGCTGTTCTATCACTTTTAATGGTTCTGAACTTTGCAATAGAAAAGAACAAGTAGCTGATTTCATGCCATGTATTATGTTAATTTATGCATTACATTTTAATTCATACCGATATAAAGCTAACTTAACTGCTCAGACATGTATTTACTTCAACATGTAGGCCTACATATAATCCTGTTGAAATTTAAAATCGCAAAAGAATATAATATACAATAAAGTTGAAAAAGAGCAGGGCTTAATCACTCATTTTATAGTGTGTAATCCGCAGCAGTATGATATAATTATATACAAGAGAAAATCAGAGGTACATTGGGTTAGTGAATGGGTAATATTTCGAATAATTAATAGGTAAATACTATGTTATTATCAAAGGAAAATTTGTATAATATTGCTTTGTAATTAATACATAAGTTCATATGTTTTGTTTTGTATGGGACACTCGCGATTACCTTGCTTGACCGGTTTCAAGGTTGGTGCCAGGGTGCAACTGCATGAATGAAATACAAATTTGTGATATTATTCAGATAAGTATGACATGACTGTTTTGTATGTTTAAATAAAGGCGACTGTTGGATTAAAATTTTGACTGTGATACATGTATCCCTTTGTTGACCTGTTTATGAAGTATTCATGCAATCGTTATCGTAAAGACAAATATTGCCCCCGCCCCCCTAATAATATATTATAAAAATTATATCGTGTAAATATCCATGTAAAACACGCGATCTGTTTACTCATGCATTAACCATAATAACAGACCAATTGCAGATTCGCCAACTGCTACAACCACTACCGTCATAATGGTACTCAGATAATCCGTTTCCCACTGTTCTTTATTGCGATAATTGTATCTCTTTAACCCATTACCACTCCTACACGTGCACGTATTCTTACTCAAGATAGGCCGCCGCAACTTCACCCCCACATACAGCGCAATAATAGAGTGTAAATCGCAAGGCGATACAGATATATTCATTGGTTCAAGCATATCTTATATTTTCAAGTTGTAGCCACGTTGAGTCGCAACGAAATATTAAGTAATGGTTACATAATCAAAATTAGAAAGTAATGTTGGAGAGTGAGGTAACGGGTACGAGCAAGGAACAAAATACAGATAATTATACTGATCGATTATTTAAATTCCCTGTAATTTGTGAGAAAGTTTACGTCATATTACGGAGCATAACATATAATAAAAAAGGCGTCAATTGACTTGATGTCTAAGTGCGTCAGGTTAAGATCTAAGAGGGTTTAAGTCGGATCCAGGCGCCCGTTGTCGCAACGCTGCGCGGTTAACGCACGGCTCAGAAGCGGGCGGCAAAAGTAAGATGGCTGCCGTGGTGAGTGCAGTTGGTAGTGTTCGTGCCTCGACTTCGGAGACCTTGTTCAGCTTTAATGGTTATAGGAAGCGGGAACTTAGAGTTTTAGAGGAGATAAAGTTCTTATATGTTCCCATGATTCAGACTGATTTTTTTGTTTTACTAAACATGAAGCACACTATAGGTAAGTTTTTAAGTCATAGTCGAATTGGTGAGCCAAACCTGTCAAAGTCTGTCATGATGATGCGGTCTTTTGCTGAGTAGTACACGAGAGTTGAGATTGGCGACTGGCTCACAGTATAACGTTGAAAGCAGTAGAATCAATGTATATTGATGGTGACAGTATGTGTTCAAAATAGCAGGCTATTCTTGATTAGTGTTGATGGTGTTGGTGGGTTTAATCGGTCAGGTGTCTATCCTCCCATGGAATGTGTTTTGGCTTGCTTGGAGACCAAGCCTTTTAAAGTGAGGGAGGGTTATTAGAGAACTTACTTCTGTCTTCAATGCTTAGCGGCCACTCGAGAGTTCCTGAGGTCGGTAAAAAAACTGGTGGGTTTGGTATACGCCCCCCCCCCCCCCCCGACAATATACATTCCATCTTAGTATTTTATTACTACTTAACGATAATATTCCCATGAGGCGCAGCACTCGTGGTTTAAGGGTTTGTATTGAATTATAGTTATCAAAATGATATGATTTCCTTTCCCCAAGAATTGCAAGCACAGGAGTCTAAGCAAAACGAAATCTACTTGAGAAAAGTTGGGTTGCTGATGCCTTTTGCCTTTAATAAATATCCATTTCTCTTTCCAACCAGTTGTCTAAGGTCTTCCACATTCTAGTTGTCTCAATACAATTAAACAAGAAGTGAGCCATATTATCCCTGTCAGAAGAGCATCGGCTACAAACATGATTTCAGTATTTTAAGTTGACGCAAATGTTTATTGGCGGGTTGTATTATGTGTAATTAGTCTATAGTGAACATTTGATAATTGTACCTTTTAATTTGTTTGAGACCAGCGGACACCACTCCAATATATTTAAATGTAAGATTGTTATTATGCTTCTTTCTCTTTTCACATAATTTATAAGCGTATAAAGGTAAGTCTTCTTACCAGGAAGAGGACGATACAGTTCTTCAAAATACAAAACTTAAGTTAGGCCTTACATTTAATATCTTGTTCAAGATTGTCAGAGCGCGACTGCTGGGTCACCATCACACCTGCTTCCGTGTTGGCCCTCTCCGTCATGAGACAACTATTCTGAGGTTCGTAGGTGCGTGAAGCTTAGAGTATTTAGAGAAACTAAGCAAAGCCATGCCACCCATGATCGTATGATGGAACTATTATCGCAAACATTAGGCATATAATTCAATCCCATCTGCCCTATTTAGCATTATGAAAATATTTGTCAACGTGCATCAATAAGATGTTAGAAAGATGATTATTCTATACAAAATGTTTACATTAATATTCTGATATATATGCGGATGAATGCACATCGTCGCCTCAATTTGTCGATACCAACCCGAGGGTTACGCACAATAAAATATATAGCTTGTCCTCTGTTCTATACCCCGCGGTTCTGAGGATATCCATTTATAAGAAACAGAAGATGTATTATTACATCACAGGGAATCTCCATTCAAGAAAATCATTATACCATCGAGCAAGATATATGTATATACATGTATGTATGTAATATTATTCTAACATTAATCCTTATCGCAAAGTTTCAATAAAATATTACGGGACGACCTCTGGAAACGTGTATTCCATTATTCACATTGTTCTTCGTTCACAATTTCCATGTTCTAAATCTTCTTTACAAATGGAAGTATAGTTAGGACAGGATTCACTATAGGCTAACCGGTTCTATTTATGCGAATATCTTTGATAATGAACTAATTCCTTCGTACTACAACATATGATACTCAGCATTCATCGTCATTACTACCCAGGTTGACAGCCAAATTATCCCATTACTATACCTACTGTCTCATTCGTTGGGTGGTTTGTGCGTTAACATCTGAGAAATTATAATCATTATTTTTTATTCGTATTAATAGCTAAACAGGCCATCGATCGTCTATTTAATATATATCCTTAAAAATAATATTCAGAATTGTAGTCTTCTTCAGACCCCCCCCCCCCCGTGGCTCAAGAAATTGTGAATACGTTCATGTGACCGTTACCGTCCCAGAAATAAAATATTAGGATCATGTAAAGTCTGTCATTTGTGACAAAATCATATCTTATGAATAATTTCTTGTTATTAATATTGTTCCATATAATCAGTACGCCGTCTTTGCTTCTTGACGTGATAAACATATGCCCTCTTTACCTGTCCCATGTAAGATGTAAAGCTCGGTATTCCTAAATACGTCAATTAGAAGCTCTTCGTTATTGTTTCCGACAATGGGCGTTACGCCAATTCTGTTTCAAGTCCCCTTTTAGCCTATTTCAAAACAGAACCGATTTGCAGGAAAGACGAAAGGGGAAATGTAGAAAGGGATCGATGAAAAAGTCAGATTTTTCTCCGACATTTTTCTGAATAAGTAATTTTCTTTGACAGTGATTACTTTTTCCCGAATGGCGCCTCCCAGTGTTCATGTCCCTCTTCATGAAAGTATGCATAATAAGGCCAAACAGACAAAGGGTTTTATTTCTGCGCTCACTTAAACTCTTATTTTTCAACTTGTGTTATGTATTGCTTCACTGTAGAATTCAATCTGCCCACCTCTTTTGAACTACGATCTTCTGACTAGCTAAATTCTTTACTGATACTTAAGAAGGCTTCAAGATATATATGAGCAATTCCACCCAAAGTGCCCCATTTAGGTTAAAAAACAACAGCTCATCCAGAGGCTAAAATATTTATCTGAGATTATTTTCTTTGGTATTTTCGGATCCAGCGGAGAAAAGTCGCCTAGGGGGAAGTATCCTACAACATATTTTTAGTTTTTTTTAAATCGTGAGGCCAGGAAAATGCTTATTTTGGTGCCACAAGCAGACATAAAACACAAAGGTTTTCATACCGAATCACTGCTTTAAATATGCAGCCAGTAATTATGGGGGGGGGGGACTTATTTTTCTGAAATCTTATTTTGTTACGATCGGAAAATAACTATGGTTAACCTTACAATTGATTTTTTATGGAAAAAATGTAAGGTTGATTTATTTGGAATCACCCTGTAGCCGTAACGGGGGTCTAAATTATTTTTGGAATATATAGACCTAGAAGAACTTGAAATGAAACCACCATTACTTACAACATTGTTTATGATTAGTATATATTGTATTCATTAATAAATCCCCAACTAATTCTTCCCAGCTCAATCAGGGTATTGAAAAGTGTTTGGGAATATTAATGTCGCCGTAACGGGGGTCTAGCTTTCATTAATAAATAAATTAATAATAGCATGACTCATTTTTTGTTAGTTTTAAAATGTGTAAGAAACACCAGGGTACATAAATAAATACGAACAAAGTTTTTGAACTAATGAAATTAGGGGCCACAAGCATACAACAGTATGTCGCCGTAACGGGGGTCTAGAGTGGGCGGGGGTCTAGAGGGGGGTTGAAACTAATTTTTCTAATTTTTTTCCTATTAATTTTGCCTCTAAATACCTAAATATAACTTATATTTAACTTCATAAACAACCAAAACAAGTATGCAAATCAACATAACAGAAAAACGAGGGGGAAACTACATTATTGATATTTTTGTACATATTCTAGATATAATGGGTATTATGTACATAATGGGCCAGAGGGTCAGTGACCTATGATCTGTTCCGCTGCCATTACCATTACCATTACTGAATGGTTATTTGGCTAACTTTTCTCCTAGATGGACTATTTTCACAAACTAAAGAGCATTATGACCCTTATATTAAGATCTATCAGGTACACACTAATTTGAACCATTATGCATACATTTTTATTATTCATTTCTAATTTCAATTGTCATTTATGTTGAAATATTTACCTTCCCCCCTGCCCTTACCATCAGAATTCAGGTCACAGTCTCTGCCAAGCTGCCCTGACCACAATATTCATTATTAACGTTCCCAATTTCGTCTATATTAGCACCAATATATCTAGTTTATGTATGAGAAAAAATAAATCAATGGAAGCAATTTGAAAAAATTATGAATTTTCAGCCCTGGATGGCCAAATGATGCATTTTTGGTGGAATTGCTCATATATGTACATACACTGTGGAAATTTATCAAGAGTATTTTAGAATCGGGACAGTGTGTACTATAGTTGGACGATATAACTTTATATCACTGTGTACACCCTTACTAGGAAGAGGGGTCTTCTTTGTCGCATTGTTTACAGAAGGTAAAATAACAGTACATATACGAATACATCTCGTGTATTCGCGTTTTTGTTCATAAGTAAACCAAGTACTATACATGCTGTTCGAAAATGGCTATAATTAGATTGAAGTGGAAATTAACAAGAGCTAATTAGCATTATTACAACCACCCAGGCCTGCATAATTATTCGAAGAACTTTGCTGTGTAAAAGACGTTGGAAATATTAGAGATAAAGTATACGTGGTCTAATTCGAAGTATTTGGAGATACTGACATACCGAAAATCAAAATGTCACCAACATATACACACTAAACTAGAACATATTCTCGTCTGGTAGACAAAAAATGCATGTTAAGCAAGAAATGCTGTCTGTATACTCGGTGTTCATAAATGTACCGTACGTCTTTAAAGGAGATTTATTGCTGGCCTAAGACACAATTAAGTAAGGCGGGACAGACTTAGAACTGGTCACACCCTGAAGATATGTCACCTCCACAAATTTAAACATGTAAAGAATAAAAATGCCCTGATACTGCAATTTAAATACATTTCTAAGAAAAATTAATTGCCTTAAATTATACTATAATAATCGCTACAGTAATAGATAGTTTTAAATTAAAAGCGTGTATAAATTCAGCCAGCTCCTTTCATATAAGCTAATATATGTGAAACACCTACCACGCCAATTAAATATTCCTATTAACCATTTGGAAATAGTTGTTTGAAGGGTAGATAATGATACAGACACATGTCCCCTCCACAGACTTGGATCCATAATGATAGCGACAGAAATGTTAATTCAGATATGATTTTCAAACCACGCACTATAGGTCCTAGTGTTTAATTTCTTTGCCTACCTTTCGAATTTATTAAAATTATAAACGTCAGTCCGACTGACAAGTCTATTATAAAATGAGAGCACGCATAGGTAGTGCTTACATCGTATCACACCTATATGCCCTTTGTGTACCATCATGTTTAACAATTCCATAAGTATCTTACATTAATTTGGAGCCTTTTAAATAAATGGCGTAGAGCGCCGACGACTTCTCCGAATTCTAACGATACCTGTGCCGTTCTCATTTGAGAGAATTAATTATCACCATATAATTTGATTACGCAAATTTTATAATATACAATGTATAAATATGGATTTCGGAAGCGCAGAATCTCAATCCTCTGTTCGACTCCTGGTTAGTGGTCGTGGGCTACTTCTGACGCCGACAACAATTAAGACAATCAATTTCCAGCTAAAGCTGAAAAGAGGCACCGTAATAATTCCTGGCCAATCAACACCACAATGTGATGGTTACTATAATAAACACATTTAAATTTTAGCATGCATCCTATTGTCTCTCTGAAAGCACAATCCGCCAAGGTTATCAGTTTTCTGTCTGCATAGACAGGAATTCGTGGAACAATTTAGAGACACAAATTAGCAGCAGTATAGATATGGGTTCTATCGAATTCTTTGATCAGTTTCCCCATTATGTGTTATTAGTTCATTGATAGGTATAGAAATAGGGTATAGTTGACTCTCAATTATATCTGGGCGTTTGTGCCCCTAGTAGGTACATCTTAACGCTCCCCTGCCTAGCCCTACAGGGCCAGCTCAACCATGTGTATCTGGCCGTGAAGCAAATGTCCTCTGTGGGCTAACCCACTCGTAGATAGGGTAGTAGACTTAGAAGGTCCCACAAGGAAGAACAGGGTGGATATATACATGTACCTAGCCTCTACATCGCATAGGATCCTCTAACATTCTTATAGGTGTGGTCGCTAAATTCGGTAAGTAAAATATCGAACATATTCAACTTTCGTAACTTAATATGATATACAAATATCCCAATCATGTGGAATCTATTTATCTTTTTTTATTTATATCATAGGGTTATTGTATTATATTATCAAGACACGCGGGTCGACACGCGGGTCGCAGTCCTGCATTTTTAATATATGAAATATGAAATACCTTACATTACCTTAAGAATATTGAAATAGTATTCCTTGAATAACTATGAAATCGGAGGAGTTTAGGGAGGTTTGTGTACTTCTCCACACACATTCTGCTTCGAGCCATAGCCCCACCCTGTCCTACATATATTTGCCAGAAACTCTCGTCATTTTCCTCACAGTTATTTACAGAGGGGCGATATTAAAACTACTTTTTCTAAGTTTCTCTCAAATCTCCTGAAATGGACGATGTTGGTTTAGTGGTTGACCAGAACTTTATATTTAAAATAAATAATTTATTTTTTCCACGCCTTGGATGGGACCTAACACTTATAAATATGACATGAAAGGCCGAATGGCCGCCCTATCATATATGGGTGTGTTCCTCCTTAAAATGTCGGTGCAGTGTTCCCCCAATGTCATCCGACCATGAGATTGCGATGAAACAGAGCGCAAACTTCTTGACTGTGGTGTGACACGAACTGGTTACTGTGGGCACAAGCGGTCATGTTAAATGATGGCGAACTTGGGCATATATCAACATATTATTATATTAACATCAGCATTGCTTTGTCGCTAAATTTGTATAAACTCTAATTAATACAAAATTGAAACGTAATCACTTAAGAACTTTAACAGGGTCAGAGAAAATGAACCGCAACGAATTCTCCTAGGTTGGTGGAGGGTAAAGCCCCGAATACACAGTCACGATTTGGGAATCAGACACGATTTCAGGATCTACGATTAATCGTGGGTGCTTATTTGCCTGAAATCGTGCCTATTTTTAGACCTACACATGCACGATATGGTGAAAAAAGTGAAATCGTTGGTAAAAAGTGAAATCGTGGGTGGGTTGGCAGTCAAGATTTGATCTGCAATTCTGAAATATAGAGGTGAGAAAATTGTTTTAAAAAACTACCCTAGAAGCCAACAAGAAATTATTAAACTGTAAAAATAAAATAAAATATAACATTACTCATTTTTCTGTGACACATCACCTATTTTTTGGTGTGTGTTTTTCTCTTTTTAATTGTTGAATAAAATAAAATAAAATATGAGAAGAATGAGACCTAATGTCGACCTGTCTAGAGGGGAAACTCTGCATTATAAAAGTGAAAGAATTATGTTAATACTCCAAAAATTAGGGAAGTTATAGCAGTTGAAAGTAAAATTATTAATAATTAAATTCTTTTATATTGCCAGATCGCAGATGGACCTACAATTTTCGAATAAATCCGAAAATCGTAAAAGCACCTACGATTTGTCGTAGACCTCATTATAGAAGTCTACGATAAATCGCAGCACCATCTACACATGGACGATTAATCGTAGAAGCAGCGGCGATTTGATTTGAAATCGCAGAAGACCCTTTTTTTCCCCTACGATGAATCGTACATCCAAATCGGCGCTGAATCGGCGCTAAATCGGCCCTGAAATCGTGCATGTGTAGGAGTTTTGGCACGATTTGGGACCTACGATCTGATGTGCGATCTCAAATGGACAATTTGAAATCGTATGACGGATCGTGGATGCCAAATCGGCCCTCAAATCGTGACTGTGTATTCGGGGCTTTAGATACTGGTATTGTTCGATGCCCGATACCAGCTAGCATAACCTTATTTGAACTTATTCGCATTAGACAACGGTACAGATGGAAGAAAAACAGATATTTTTTAATTATATAGCTTTCACCAAATTTTGATATCAACTAATGTGACACGAGCTGTTAAATGGGCGTTCCTAAAAAATAATTCTCTTTCTCAAGGCAGAATTAAGGCAGAATTTCTGTAGTAATGTTCTATAAGACACCTAGAAACTATTGGAGTCCATATATGACCCCTTCATTTATATAGATCTGCCTTTGGGATTATTTCATTTCTATCGGCTTGGCCCGACAGAACTAACCCCGAAAAGGGTAGTCGGTTAACCAAGTTTAAATAAAATCTTAAAAAAAAAAAAATTTACATTGTAAAAATATTACTTTCGTCGCGTTGCATTGGGGTTTATGCAGTTTGTTCACAAGGGACTTGACTCCCATCTATGTTCCAAAATGTTAGTGCACTTCTTATATGATATGATCCTTGCCTTAATTCAAAGGAGGGGTATGTAAAACGTGCAATGTGCACGTACTTCGAAATAACCTATATAGTAGCCTACCTATCCCCTGTCATAAACAATGTGTGCTGGCAAGACATTCGCTGGCCCGTTAGGGAGTATTCCAATTACAAGATTCATAAAAACACATTACCCATTCGCTTGTATATATGTCTTTGACCTGACAGCTGTCTTGTCTACATGAATGGAGTTGTTCTCTGGACACACCCATTTTGTGGTATGCAGAGGTGTTCATGAATGCAGAAATAAATCTGCCCCACGGAAGAGAGTAATTAGATTCAACGTTTTTATTGATCCCTTTATTTGAGACACTTGCAAGATGCACATATTGTAAGGGGTTCCCCTGATAACCTATTCTATTTCAAGATTTATCTTAATTTCAGGTGGGATTTCAGCCTAATTTAGCAGAATTTCCTAAATGTGTAGAGCTGTCAATTGTACATTTTCTGAAAATCTGACCCATATATGGTCGTCCACAAATGTCCAAACATATTCTAATAAAACAGATAATGTGGAATAAATAGAACAGCAGAAATGTGATATCAATAAAGGCCTATGGTTGCATCTTGCATCATAATTGCACCAGGCATAGGCCCTCACGCACGTGTCTGCCAAATGTATGATCAATTCACAACCGAGGACACAATTTTATAACAAAGAAACTTATTATATATAGGTAGATGTAAGGCTCTAGTCCACTTAGCCGATTCTCATACGATTTTGCGCCATAGAGGACCCCTTTTCACTAAATATATGAGGGAGAAGCATTGTGGGTTGCTTTTGGTCAAGGAGAACTGATTGATATATCTATGGTATTCCGACAAGAGTTTAATGTTTGAAATCACTACTAAGTCCTATAGGCCTATATATGTATATTTGTATATTTTCAATTTTCAGATAAGAAGCCATCATGTTTGGAGCGTTTGGAGGTGGTGGCGGTGGTTTCGGCAGAGGGTATGGAGGAGGAGGTGGTGGATATGGAGGAGGAGGAAATAGTATGTGGTTAATATGTATGTGTATCCTCCCATTCCTCGCTATCTCCCTCATCGTTATTGGAATAGTCCTTCTGGCCATAAGAGTATGGGAAACAGAAGACATCACCGAGACGGCGGCAACGGCCATCGCAGCAGTTTTGATCGGAATAGGATGCATACTTCTTCTTGCAGTCATTTTCATCTGTTTATGTGGATGGGGAATGTGCGCCGGTGGTGATGTGAGTATCTGATTATCTATGATAAAGTCTTTGCATTTATTGAAGCAAATTTTAGGGTTAATACCCGTTAGAGATTTTGATGACCAAACTAATTGATATTTTGAACAAAAAAGCGATGATAATATGTAGATATTGTTATGATTAATAATAAGTGTAAAATTATACCAATCATTGCTAAGACGTTGTACCAATATTTTTCAATACAATCAATGAGTATCGCGCTTCAGTGGCAGAATAGAATTGGAAATCCTAATTTAAAATGTTTAGTGTTCAGTTTGAATATTTGTTCAGAGAGAAATACTTGCTCCCTGTTTAGTGGGACAATCTGAATGTATCTATAGGAACTACATGTTTCCAGAATTATCTATTACATTGATAATGGTCTATGTAAGTTTTGGTTAATGTAAGGCAAGATTTATATTCAGTCAGATATTAAAGAGGGCTATTATAATTGGTTGCAAAAATATGTAAAATGGATGAAATACTATATACCGATGTAAGGATTCTTCGGATACGCGTTTTATTGTCTTGTCCATAGTGTGTTTTATGTTCTTATGCATTTCACTTTAGGTTTTCAGTTGCCGTGACCTAAACTTACCTTCAATTCATACTCATTCTTTTCTGACCCATTGACCTACCATTATCAATATCATTTTCCAACCTTCTCCATGAGAACTTCTAGCAGTTAGGGCCTAGTGCACTAAACCGATTCCCATGCGATTTTGCGCTGCAGAGGACTCTTTTGCACTAACTTCTGTGAGATTCGCATGACAATCGGCTTAGTGGACTAGGCCCATTTAGACCTGTACTAGCGCCCTACTAATAACACTGTCTTAGGGACGAGGACTAGTCTATGTTGAACAATGAGCCCGAAAGTGTTATTTAGCTTTTAGTCCTCTGATAATTATTCCCCACCTGCATGCCTACACCAACCTCAACTAGTAATATGGCTACGCAAATGATGCACGGCGTATAGAGCTTCCCTATTCCTTTCCGCCGGCGCTTTCCAGTTTGAGCCTTTTTGAATGCCTCGCATCTTTTCAATGAATGTTATCCAGATTATATCTTCAATTTCAACAACTGCTTTCCACCCCTTCTACTTCATCATTTTCTGCATTATCTTTAAACACAAATCACAAAAAAAACCTACCAGCGCATCTCTGACTTTCAAACAGGTTTCAATATGAGTTCCTCTACCACTTCAATTTATATATTTAGAATATTATGTTTGGGTCTTTTTTGGACCCGATATTCCGGTCACTAATAATTGCTCGATGAGCTGCCTGTGATTGGTTGGAGGTAGAGAAGCAATAGTGACCAGTTCTCTTTAAAAGTTAAACTATGGACTTAGTCAATCAAAATGTGACGGGACCACTTCAATCATGATAAATGAATGTCATTGTGAAAGTCTCATTTCCATGCATAAAGTAAAAAGACGTGCAAAAGAAGAGATCTTTTTGTCAATATTATTTGTGCTAATTTGAGCAGCACCAACTCAGAAAGGTCATTGAGGTGCTACTCTCATGACAATCTCTCTGGGTAGATTTCAAACAATCAGAAAGTCAATTGGCTGCTAATTAGCCATATGTATGTCAGGACTCCATGTCTGAAGGAGTGAGCAAGGCAATTTAAATGGCGGACACTTCGACGCTTCAAATTTCCTACCTTATGAAGTCAATATCCACAAAACAAAGGCAGTAACCCTTGCATCTTTGAGATTTACGGCCCAAACATATTCTAAAAGGATTAGAGCACACTGTATAACAATTCATGTGGGCGGGCTTACATCGTGTTCTAATCCTTAAATAAACTGGAATACAGTCGTAGCTGGCAGGAATTCATCACGAGATACTACTATATTATATACTATATAACAAATGCTGCATGGTCAAATCCTATGACGCCCGCGAGAAAGGGTGTAAGGAATGGCAACCATAACAATATGCCATAGATCTGATGTTATATTCCACAAATTCACTCAACATCTATACACACTTATCAATAATGTACATATCCTTCCCTCTGTTATGTAAATGTATCTTACTGTCTGGTGGTAGAACCTAATTTACTTGGTGTTTTATGATGCATGTGAGTATGTATAATCTTGCATGTATATAATCTTGCATGTATATAAAATTGGGAATTTCCCTCTTGTCCCGCTTTCATGCAGTCTCTGCATTCAGCCCATACACACGATTAGTCAGAATAACTTTGGGGAAATTCTTAACTTAATAGAAGCTTGAGACTCTATCAACCTAAAATTATGGGAAGACATAATAAAATTAGAAATTGTTACAATCCTAGGCGTAGTGGGTGGGGGTGGGGGATCAACACACACTATTCAAAGCCACAGTATAATGGTGGGAGGTTCGGCATTTCAGTATGATCATATTGGAGACAAATTTCGCCCTGTAAAGTCATTGTATAAAATGTGATTATTGTACATATGTTTTTGTTTCAGTCGTTAGGAATATGTTTCGCTACATGTTCGCTATTCCCTTCACTAACTTGCAATTCTTGCTTGGCTCTACAACCTACAATGCTACAACCCAACCATGCATGATCAATCTTAAATGAATAAATAAATACAATTTGAAGAAGTTCGATAAAGCAATAGTAGTCAAACTTGGCAACAGTAATTGTTGGCCTTTTAACAGAACAGAACGAACGACGCCGAGAAATTTTCTGCTACTGGCTGTGTATTCTAATACGAATATGCAGGAAATTGATCAAAACTCTCAGGATACCCATTATATTTTGCATCGAGATACTGATACAAAACTCAGCATCCTACACCCAGAAATTGACATTTAAACGTTGTTTTGCATCCAGGTATTGACAAAAAATGTTTTTATTCCCAGATATTGAAGAAGGAAGACCTTTTTTAAATAATTTTCTTATAGCTGGGGTTTACAGATCCCTCTGAAAGGGTTTATCACCGTTGTTTTTATCTTTGAGTAAACCTTATCCGTATGGATACTTTTTATAGGTCATCGGTGGTGGCGGGATGTATGGAGGAGGGTATGGAGGACCCCCGATGGCAGAACCAGTCTATGGCGGCGCTCCCGTCTCATTGCCACCGTACGGCGGCGGTTATGGGCCCCGCCCCCCAATGCCGCCCAGAGGCCCGCCATACATGGGGCGTTACTAGAATTGGAGAAAAATAAATGTAGGAAATATGATTTTATTTTTTTATGATTTACTCTTGTGCTGCCGTTGGTGATAAGGCTTTGATTGAAAAGGGATATCTCGAGATACGTATACACGTAGGGGTCCTGATGCCTAAAATCGACAAACTGACATAGCCATTTCTTATCATCAACAAACGACATATATATAGACCCTTTTCTTAGAGCGACACATCGACATGGGATTCTGGGAACAAGGGACAAATGCTCAACCACAGCGCGACAAATCAACATTATAAGGGGTAAAATCGACAAACTGACATACGGTAGCACTTTCTTATGATCGACAAAAGACATTGACCCTAACTTAGAGGGACTAACTTATGTGCTTACTCATGTGCACTGACCCTGATTCTGATGTGTCTTTGGGCACATGCACTATATTTACAGTTTGATTTTGGATACGGTACATTTCTAATATCTTTTAGTTAGCTTTTATTTATAATAAGCTTGCATTCTAAAATACAACTTCATCTTCTGAAAATAACACAAAACCAAACACTGATCTATCTCGATCAAAGTACATACATCAACAACACTCCACTTCTGCAACACCATCCATTTCACCAAGATCAATCTTCACATAGACTGATTGTGTAGAACGAACTATGACGTCTACACACATGTTTCACCCACGGCTGATTCGTGTCCGTCTTTAGGACGATTGTGTTTATCCATGGATAAGTCATTATAATGTTTTCATTGGTTTCAACGTCAACGTTTATCTCATTGTGAACGTCGATGCATGCATGTGGTCATGTAAATAAAATTGCAAAATTCATCAATGGAAATGTATCACTCACACAATCATGTCCTCTACTGGTCATAATTATTCTGTATTAGTGAATGTTGTATATATATATATACACATGCACGTTCATATTAATGCGTTAAAAGCATGCGTTATAGGTGATGCATGAAGTATTTATCGCATGTCAAATGATGCAGGATCTTGGTGATACAAATAGATACCAGATAGAACACTACCTGTCATGACAATCTGCAAGTATTCCCTAGCCTGGTCCGTCCTGGCAGATTTGCAGAAATATAGATCACTTCATATCCTGCTAGAATATTGCCACTCATACATGCAATTGCGAAAAGAAGAGCTTTTAAGAGCCAGGTCTATTGAAGCTGATTTAGATTTAGACATCGCATCCTTTTGCATTCCATATTGGAATGTGTGCTTCCGAGTTTCACGCTTGAAAGAGGGACAAGACCTATTGCATAGAGACTGATGATTGAATTAGAGCTCATAGAGATCAAGGCATTTAGCTATAAACGTAAAACGTTGTAATTCATATTTATGCATACTTCTTTTGGATAGATACAACAGGGAAAATATAGTCATGAAGGAGCTTCCGGCTCTAGATGGTCACAGGAGTACTAGCAGCCTGAAAAGGTCATTAACTAGTAGTGAAACTGTGTCGGAAAATTGACTAATTAAAAAGAAACTTGCATATCTGTTGGGTAAAATCTACTAATCGACATGATTTTAAGCAGAAATACATTGTCAAATCTGAGTACCAGGCAACATAATTTTATTACTTATGGGCCCGAAGTGATGTGTGTGTATTTCTTCTCAGTACTAGTTGGTTGCAATATCAGAGACTGCATTGTATCGCCGACCAAATGACATGTAATGATATATATTCAAGGTGAATGGACAGATTGCATAATCATTTCGTATAGTCTGTTACCAATTATTTAAAAAAAAGCAATACAATATCAGATTTGGAACTACATTCCTATTTGGTACGATCTACATATTACCTAAACTTACGTGTATTCAATCTAGCCTGTCTATGTTGATAAAGGGCGTATGTTGCCCGAAAGGTCGGAACCCCAATAAACAAAACCAACACTTAAATGCCCCACGTCCTGTTTTTTCCTTGTTCTGGATTGAATTCACTCCCTTCGAATGTTTAGTTAATGTCTATCTATAGTAAATATACATATCGTAAATAAAATGTAATGGTTAATATTTGATCATCCGAACGCCATTGTTGGTGTTCGGACATCCTACCAGTTTTCCCCAAGTGGTTTCATAATGTTCATATTCTTTCCGACGGTATAATACTTGTTAGTAACTTAATTTGATCTTCCACACCTCAACACTCATGACGGGAACTAAGACCTAGGACTTTTCAGACTTTTCACATAATCACACATTCTTCACAGATTAACCGTTGAAAACAAATCGAGGAATGAGTGAAAGTTCCATATACACCGAAACACATTCACATTATGACGATTTGCCCCCGCTTGGAAAATATACTCATATGTATAGTTGTTAAGAATTACTAATTCCCACTGAAGAATTTTGCATTTTGTATTTTATGCGTTAGTTATAAATTTTGAAGAGAAAATGTACAACAGAATCTTTGACGTGAATTATATAATAGTTTTCTGATATCATCTAGGTTGATAAAGCAAATGTCCAGCAAGTATTTTTTAGATTATATCCAGCAAGTATTATAACGACGCATGACAAAATGTCAGCGATACATATTCTTTTGTAAATCTCTATTTCTTTAGTATGTGTTTCGATTGATATTTTGTAAATTATATGCCCGAATAAATCTATTTCAATACAATATCCTTGGACTACCTATTGGATTTTCACTAGTGTAAGCTGGTATGTTCATTCGCATTTCTTGCCAGATCTAAGCATATACTTTTTAAACATTTTTATTATATTAATAATTGCGTTTTGAAAATTATTTGAGGAACGCATTTTATATTCCAGGGACTTTTTGGCGGTTTTGGCGGTAGCTGGTTCAGACCACAGACGATGGTAATAGATGTCCCCGGACCCGTGATTGATGTCCCATATGTAGTGGAGCCAAGACCTCGCCCAATGCCCCGTCCACCCATGCCATCACTGCCACCACCACCAAGGAGGGAGTGTCGCCATAAGACTTGCTGTAAGAGAAACCGAAGGTCTTGTTGCCATGCCCGCAGTCACTGCTGCTGTCGTAATTGAGATCATTGCTAGTATAAACTTACTGTAATTATCGACTCCTGATATAATACAGATTAAATAGATTCATAATCAAGAGAAGTTTATCAATTTCTGTGTATTATCTATTTTACTTTTAGAAATGTATACGGTTCTCTGAAAAAATGCTTTGAATAATAGTATAGTGGAAAAGAAAATGTTTCATTTCGTTTTTATACTATGAATTGTATGGGTCATATTTACAGGAATCTAAGTGCGATATCATTTGGTAGCAATATTTGATATTATTATCTATTTAGTAATTGTGTCTATATAATATATCACAATTACAAGAACCAACCGGGTATCAAGTAATATATTTCGATTTTTAATGATACTAAGAACAATATTGTATAGCGTTCTACTAATCATAATTCCTTATATCATAAATGGTTAAAGAGATATTGAATCGATTAAACGGGAGTAATATTTAGAGGGTATGAAGTAAGCTCTTGGCCCTTGCATGTGTGCATCGAAGCTCAAATGTCTAGGATACTAAATATTTTCTCATCATTTTGATTGATATAGTCATAAAACGGTGTATGGATATTATGGTAAGATTTTCAGTTGAATAAATAATTGTACCAATGCACATTCAATGTCATTTCTGCTGTTCACACAAGGTTTCTCTCAAATAAGATCGACATATATATCTATAACATCACGGATTCTTCACCCCTGCAACCCCGGCCTCCCCAGGGGAATTTGGGGGTACATTTCCTACAATTGATATGCATATATATATATATTATCTGAATAAAAACTACAATTTAGCACTTTCTTTCACCATAAGATATATACCACCTTGAAGCACTTCCCATAGAGATCCCGAATATGAAATGGTTATGTACTAAAAATCGGTTACCATGGCAACACATTGTTTTATCAAAATAATTAGTTTAATTTTAGTTTCATACAAAAATTCTAAATAATCTTGGATTTAGATTGGTCATACCACTAGGAACATTTTGATACTAAACACGTCAGGGGATTTCTTAAGGTTACATTGGAAATGTCATACAATAATACCTACCTCTATAGGGTTTACCAGAATACCATTATAGAGAAGGTATGAGAATAGATACCCCTGAAAATTGATTGATTTTATCAAAATCTGTTTCTGTGGAAACGGTTTTCGAGTAGAACTATATTTTTTCTTTAGAAATATCAAGGTATCAAAGACCTTGAAATCTAATGATTTTGTAAAGACAAATACCTCAAAATAGCTATATACAAACAGGAAAAGTGACAAAAATAAGCCCTAAATTGTTTCCATGGTTACCCCCATGGTTACACCCATTCTATCCCCCTTGAGTTTCCATGGAAAAAAAAATTCTAGAAAATTCATTTCCATGATGTACATATGCTTTATACTGATACTAAATACCCTATTATACATATATTGTTACCCAAAATTTCTATAACTATGTCAATTTTGTCCAAATCTTTGTTAAATTTGTTCAAATGGGCAAAAATGGGCAAGATTTGCCCTCATGGGGCATGTTGCCAGTAGGGGTGAAGGGGTCAGTAGCTTTGGTTGCCCTGTTTGGATGCTGTATGGGCTTAGAGACCTCGGTGTTATTATTGGTTCTACTGTCCACCCTCTGTATCTATAGCAGTACTCTTTGAAGTTTCGGTTCTACAGAGGGTGTAATTATGTTTAGCCAACACCTGGCTTATTTAATTTTCCAGGACATATAACATTTTAATATGCCCGGAAAAATATATGTCCTTATTTCAGGCATATACACCATGTCCTTAGAACTCAATTTCAGTTTTCCAAATCAGGACAGGTAGGTGCGGTGAGGTTGGTGGCTAGAAGGCAAGTGATCTTCTAAAAATAATGACCAGACCAATAAAATAATGACCTGTCAAGTCAATACCGAACAGGGTGAGTAAGGGTAGGAAATAGGATTAGAGATATATGATGATTGAGTGTGAATTAAATAAGCACCAGTTCGTATTACGTACTGTCCTTAACCAAATTAGCACTATTAAAGCTGAGCTAATACAATACTGATTATATATAGTCATATCAGTATAGAGGAAAGAAAAAGATCCCATTGATCATGAGCAGAGTTTATGTGACCCGCCAAGCAGAAAGGGACCTTCCCGCGGGAGTTATAGTTCCTGGTATTCCCGCTAGGCGTCACATCATATTCACGACGTCACTGTCACAAATGTTTATATTAGTAATTCTGAGAGGAACGTAACTTTGAAAGTCTGTAACCTCAATAATTTTTGGAGTACCAACAAAATTCTTTCACTTTTATAATGCTCATTTCCCCTTCTGTACATCCATGTCATTTTTTTCATTTTTTTTTAAATATTTATTTTTTGTACATATGATGTGTCACAGGAAAATGAGTCACTCCCCCAACCTATTTGAGATCATCTACTGAACACTGACATAACTTTACAAAAAAGCCCATATCTCGGCAAATTCTGGGAATTTTCAACTATTTTTTTCGGTTATTGACTCAGGAGGACATGCAGATTCAGAATCTATAATAAACCCAAATTCGAAAATTTGGCCCTGGAGTCCCTTTCTGCTTGGCTGGTCACATATATGCAAAAAAAAGTGGCCTTTAATAGGGAAGACTGCCTGTTATTGGGCTAGTGTAAGCTGACATATTCCCAGGGTTCTATGCCAGAGTGACGTCAGTCTGACATGCCTCAGAAATGCAAACCCATATAGTATATGGATGTATAACAATGATTAGTGGCAGGGAAAAGACATCAGGAGGCTCTTCAAATAGATTTCAACAGAAAAAATAGCAAAACATCAAGGTGTGTACTTTCAAGAGTTGAGGTCAAATGTCCAGTGGATCAGTAGGCTGTGACCAGTAGAAGGTAGTATTCCTATAGTTGTGTGTGCTAATATAAGTTAGGGAAGTTTCTGCCCATTCTGCCCTTTTACTCAAATTTTGAACTATATGCAGGTATGATAGTCTTTTATTCTTGAAAAAAAATACAAAGAAAATCACCCCACCCCCCACCCCCAAGAGTCCCAAAGTGGCACCCTGCTGATTACCAGAATCCACCATATAACATCATCCATACCACGTAACACGCTTGGCCCCCAGTTAAATTAATTTCTATTAACTACATAATGTAGATAGACGATTATTTATTACAGGGTATTGATCCAAATGAATGATTCACCAGTCAGGAATAAATTTTCTTCTGAGCACCAATATCATCCTGGGGGTCATATGCAATCATACTAATAGGAACTATAGCTTAATGCCGTTGGTCTTTTTCATTCTGTATAACATGTGGTTAAGGCAGTGGTGTTAGACTTTTCCTAGATGAAATTATTTGATATCTTAGACAATTTTTACAAGGTCTGACGAAGATCTGTCCATAATTATCGCGCTCTTTATTTGTCGGTGAGAAACTCTCCGCTAAAGAAGTGTACAATTTACAACCGAAGAGTGACTAGAAAGGTCAAGAGCTTTGGAACACAATTTGTTTGATAGCCTATTCGCACAACCCCTGTTGTTCCTAAGAGGTATAGGGGATAAACACTCAATCCCTTTAAGGACGGGAGGCTGCATTAATGCAGTATTTGTATTGAATATCAATACCTCCCGTCCTTAAAGGGTTAATGCCTTTTTATCTAAATCTTACAAGATACGTTTATCTAAGGTACAAGAAAGTAAAAAGATATTCAGAGATAAAGGAGAATTGTCCATTTCAATTCGATTATGATAATATTTAGACCTTTGATTATTTTGTAACATCGATTGGATCTTAAAGAGACAGATTACCCTTTCCTTTATTGATGAAAGCCAGTATTGAAGTATATTCGGTATTCTTAAATATTCACTAATTGCAAACAACGGCTGCATTATTGAAGTATTTTTTTTTATTGAATTCGGGCAAGGTGTCACAACAACGATTAAACGATTAAATTATTTAATTAAACGATTTAAGACCCCTTATTCCTGCTAGCCAACAGCACAAGTTTCTCAAACCCGTTCTTTCAAAGATATCATTAGCATGATGTGTTTGCTCAATTGGCATTTTGATTAGCCATAATGGCACATACTTACTTCACATGCTTTTCCTTCATTTATAACAGAATGAAATAACATATATAGTTAATACTTATAACGCCAAGGAACGTACAACAGTTTATCACAATAATTTTACTCAAGGATGTATAGACAGAACTATGCCCGAGGGCTCTTGATGCCTTAAATCGAAAAATCAACCGCTAGTGTAGGCCTACCGCTAAATTGAGTAAAAAGATTATTAAAAAAAAACCCCAACAAACCCTGTCTTGTTTTTGAGAATTGACTATCAACATTAGCTTTTTATTATAGGCAGATCAACAATGCCGTTTCTTATGATTAACAGAATTTGACAAATTTAGCTAGTGACAAATGACAGGATAATTTTCTAAGTGACTCATGTTATTTCCTAAAAAAGAAAGAAATAATCGGGCTCCCTCATGAAGAGCCCTTACCCAGCGTTTGCAGCAGGAGTAATACTTTTTGTACCGTATTTTGTAAGACACTTTTTGTATTTATTTCACCCCTCAAACAAGGATTACTTAAATATTATATCTATATTCATAGTTGATTCCGAGGTCGGATAATGAAGCCATGATGTAAAATTCAAGAAAATTAAAAGCGGAGTTGATAAAGGCACAAACGTATAACCTGCCACAGGGATTGGGTATGATGTCATAGGGGCCTACATGAACGTGACTTCACATACATGACGTCATATGCAGGCGTAATGTCAGTGGTTTCAATTTTGCTAGAGGAAGTCCTGGAAACCATTCATGTAACGTGTAAGAGATGAAGTATATTTAATGAATAAAAGTAAAACGTTTAAATTTTATTGCCATTCAAACATTTACTTTTTTCCAGATCAAAAGTTTGCCCTACCTATAGCTAGAACAGGCCATGTACCGTACTCAATATGTTGTACCGTTTCTGTTGTTGTTGCGGTACTTCTGCTTTGTCAATCAATAACAACACTTCCTATAAGGTAAAATTACCTTATAGTGCAATTTTGCACTAAATAAGGCCCATGACGTGGTTACTTATACTTATACGCTTGTACTGGGAAACCTTATTTAGGTTCCACTTTTCGCCGCCTGTTCTTTGCGCGTCCGGGTTGCCCCCTTATAAGGAAAACCCGACTCCGCCTGTTCCCACCTGAATTTCCGACGCACTTGCGTACACATCGCGGTGATTTTACGCTCCCGCAAATTGATCAAAATCGCTATTTCTACTCGAAATACATTGCCAAAAAAATAGAAATTCAGAAAGAGCATGCTTTTCTACCTCTCAATATGTGTTTAGCCTATATCAAATTCAGCCTGTAAATGAGTCAGATATGAGAGAAAGTTTACAGTTACATAAGTAAACAATAAAAAGCTCGCCAAAGTAGGCCTACGTTATTGAGTCAGGTTGTCAAAAAATGTACAATTCGCCTGCACCAATCCTCTCAAATAGCTCAGATTTAGGCCTACAGAATAATCATACATCAAAATGAAGTAGAAATTAAGAAAGAACAACTCTTCCTTCCTGTATAATATTTTTGCCAATTATTATAGCCTTAGCTTTAAATAAGGAAGATTGGAGGGGAAGTCGGATAGAGCTATACAGATCTGTCCCTGATACTTTGTCTGATACTGACATAAATCAGATCATTGTGCAAAACTGGGTTTTCTAATATGGTATTCTAAGCCATTAATTCATAAAATAATTGCCTAACCCTATACACCATTGGAAAGAGAAATTTCTAAGCTTGCATTTGGTAAGAATCATAGGCCTACTTATATAGGTCTATAACTGTTATCGATAGGCCTATAGTCATGGTATAGGCCTAGACGATTGTACATTTTCTGACGACCTGACACATCGCGGGGAAATTACGCTCCTTGAAGTAATAAAAAAACGCTATTCCTACTCAAAATACATTGCCAATGTGTTTAAATTCTGAAAGAGCATGCTTTTCTACCCCCATGTAGTTAATTTTATCAACATTTGTATCTAAATAAGTTATGAAGGAAACTCTACTGTATTGATGCTGATGCCGGCGACGACGCAATAATGTAGGTCTACTTTGACCTGGCCGTACTTCTAATTTGCACGTTAGTAACGCGTCCTTGACAATGCTTTTTCCCGCATGTAGCACTTGGGGAGGGAAGGGGGATCGAAGTGAGAATGTGTGTGGGGTTGGGCTGGGGGGTTGCTTAGGACTTTGTCTCTGATAGAATTAAGGGATTCGGGGGAAACCGTTGTTTCCTTGGTCACAGCCAAAATTTCTTGTTAATTCAAATCACTGATGTAATCATGGCAACCAACTAAGCATAACTACGCTCCATTATTTGGTAACTTCATCACTCTGGCCATATTTTGGGCTATATGTAATTGAATTTACATTAGTTTAATTTCATTTCATTTCTTCCTAGACCCAATTATTTGATTTGAATCATTCTGATTAAAGATAAGATGTTTCCTTATCTTCGATGTCTCCCCAAACCATGCTGAAATTGGTCATTTTTTACCATTTCGACCCTTGACTCATACTGTTTTTATTCCTCAGGTCAATATTGGAATCACACATGTGATAGGCCTATATCATCAGATGAAGAAATTCGTTTACCACAACTTGCAGAGATAACATTTGTTTTCATCAATTTTTCATGAAAGGGGAGAGATTTGATTGCCACAAGGTCCTTATTTTTTTTACAATTTCAAAAATGTTCAGAAACAGTTGCCACGGCAACTTGACCATCAAACATAATCTTTAAAAAGTGACAGTTGTACCAATTTAATCAACCAATTTTAATTATTGGCTGAGTAAACTGTAACAGTTACGTACATTATCGATCTTGTCTCCAGTTCACGCCGTGAAACTTATAAAGAACCAAATGTTATGTGTTGACGGAAAATGAGTCACAAGTCGCAACATTGATATTTTCCAAACTTTTGCTTTCATATGATCTCGTTGTGGGAATGTTCTCATTTTTTAGGGTCTAGTGCTTTAAGTCGTATGAATTCATTTACCAAATTTCAAGACAGTGTAGTAAATATATTTTTGTGTTTCTTAAGTCATCGTATGGAGTATACGTAACTACTTAACTAGGAATTGTCCACCCAAAAATATTGCAAACTTTTTTTTTCTAAAATAAAAATATCAAACTTAAAATATAGAAATACTTATTAGATATCCTAATGGAATCATCATTGGATATTAGATTGGATATTAGATATCCTAATGGAATCATCATTGGAATCCATCTGATCTCATCGTTTCAAATATGATTATATCTCAAAATCCATTTCTTTTTGCGACTTGTGACTCATTTTCCAAAAACACATCACAAATAAATTTCTGCTCCTCCCACTGATACTTCCCATGTAGGCAAGTATTAAGACACACCATAGCCCGACCCATCCTCATCACATCCTCAAAAACCTCATCACTCCACTTATACCAGATGTATGCACTGTCAACTAATATAAACCATATCGTATGAAATCTCAGCAGAAGATAAAAACAGATTAGCCCACCCAAATTATTTACATTTAGGGTGAATGGCACACGCCATCAATTTGTACATTTGACAAAGATATTAAAAAAATAATTGAAGAGATACACTTAATGCACTATCGCTGGCCCTCGTACTTCCTGATAGACAAATCTTCTGGTTGTGTAAATGTAACCACGTGGGTGTCAAAAATGGGTGTGTTATGACACCTGTTGTTCATATTGGAGGAAATAGTAAGTGGCACTGTTTGACGTCTGTCGTCACGGTCCTTCGGAAATGTGGACGAATCCGATTGTTCACGAGGATTTGCTTTTTGAATCATAGATCCTGCAAAGGGAACAATAATGAAACATTTAGGACCCATTAATACATTTTTCCTCATGGATACAGTAGAAGGTTACATCAGAAAAGGACAGGGTTCTTTGACAGAACGCAACCAACAGTTAGCCTACTTTGATGACGAACAACAAAGACATTTAGTGTAAACATTTTGTGTAGCAACAGATAACTTTCTGGCCTTTACATACATTATCTAAAAGTTATCCACCCCAGTAGTCAAGGACCATGCAGGAAGACTGAAACATGGCTCCTATTTTTACGACGTATTTAGGTACAAATAAAGAACATATTGAATTGAATTGAATTGAAAACATTAGGTTGAGATTATGATATAGATGATAGGAAGAGGGAATGACTCTAACCTCTTGATGTAGACTGCGAGGCGGATTTATGGGAGTTGTTAGGCGAAGTGAATTGAACCCGATACTGCTGGCGACCCTGTTCAAATATATCCCTCTCTGATTCTACGAAGGAAAGAGATTCGTCAAACGAATATAACACACACATTTTATTTGAATCAATAATATATCACTGGCACAGAGGTTACACAACTCTGAAACATATTTCGTTATTTAAAATATGGCCATTATTTTGTGTATAAAACTAGGATTACACTCTAAGCATGGGGAAGCGTGTGTTGGTCAAAATGGGACCTGTTGCTGTAACGTCTTCATCTCCCAATTCCAGGATCCCCACCCATTCCGCACGGACGCTTCCCACAAGCCATCCTGACCTGGCCTAGTAATGTTGTGGAATTGATTCTAGCTTCATCGAATAAATGTTCAGGCCATATGTGATGTGTTGATCCTATCGATGACTTTTTTCGATGATAATGATCCTTCAACAGCATATTTATCATTATCTAGATAACATGACGATATATCACCACTTGTCTTAAGACAAAGTCAGGCACAGGACCGCTTCGACTTAAATAGTTATGTCTCAATAGCTCTCAATCACCGTACTGTCGGCAAAGACAGACTCAGAATCACACACAAACTTTATCTGCAGCTACAACCAAAATATCTATTTGTCATGATAGACAATGTCTCTCTATTACTTACCTTGCGGTGCAGGAACCAGGGTGCAGGTGACGTAATGTAAGAAGTTTCGCATTAAGTAGATATATGCTCTCTGGTAAGAAGGTTTCATGACTCCATAGATGAAGGGATTTAGGGCGACGCCCATATTAACCACCCGCGATGAGTAATAACGAGACTTCAAGCAGAGGGGGCAGTAGGAGTCTCTCAAGCAAATGAAGAGCGACACCTATCAAATAAAAAGGAGAGTATTTGGAAATACGCTGATCTCGTAACATTGTTTAACCACTGCGGCAAAATTAAATTTGGCAAGGACACTTGTACTTTAATTAGGTGCCAATACCAGAATAAGTTGTGTGTCCACTAAACCGTTTTTCCAGTTGGCGACATCAAAGAACCAGTCGCCGACCATTTGAAAAATCTAATCGTGGGGGGCAATGAGTGGGGAGACTGGATGTATTCAATTCAATCGAATAAAAATTTCTTAGCTCGACATCTTTAACAATAAAGTATATAACAATAAAGTATATCTGACTGAAAGGCGCACAGCACCGCGAAACTTCCGCACAGCACCGTCGCTACTTCTGCGACTAATATTAGACGCACCTCTTCGTAGTTTTTTACATGAAATAATCAATCTATAAACATTTAGTATACACATGATTATAGATTGATCTCAAAAGCATATACCTATGGTGTTTATGACTTAAATAGTGTTACTGCAAAGGCCTGTCGAAGTTGCAAACACTTCTCGTGATATTTAAATTAATATACAGTAATTAAATCACTTACAATCCATTAAATAAATGTCCTCGTCATATAATGGAAAATTTGTGGAACTTACTGGTGGATTATTCAGGATCGACTTATGCTAGCGAGAGTAGGCAACTTCATTAAATTACCCTGATGAAGGTTCAACGGCCACCGAAACGTTGGTAACTTAGTTAATAAATCATATAAAAGCAACAACTATCCACGACTACTTCTTTCATGGTTTTGATGTGTTATTCTCTTATTTAACTTTATCAAATATTCTGAATAAAATGAGAATCCATTTAATGCTTATTCACAATAGAAAGAACACAATACACCAATCAAATAATAATTCATCGCCCATACATATTATTTCCTACATGTAGGACGGCTACACATTTCTTCATGGTAGGGAAATTGATCATACCCAAAACTATGGTACCATAAAGGTTTCATCGCGAAAGGAACAGTAACAATTTGTTAATTCTTGGGGACAACTTTTAGAAATGACACTTTCCACAATTCGCCTTAGGGGCCTTCGTATGCAGTGATGTTACCATGGCAACACACCATTATTTCTACTTCTTTCTTAAAAGTTTATAAATACTAAAATCTGTCTATGGATTCTAACTGGTAGAAATTTTATTCTGTTTCGAAAAAGATTTTTTGATTTAAAAAATATAAATATAGAAATAAATATTTAAATATAGTCGCATATTATATGCACGATGGTTGACGGTAGTTAAAACGGTAATTAGAAATCATTAACTATTTGAGCTAGCTGTTGACGCTATTTGAGATAGCTGTTAACACATGCCTATAACTATGAAGGTGATTCCAGCTACATGTTCCGATTTGCTGTAAGGGGAGAAAGAAAGACTGCTTGTTGGTTGCTATGACATTTTAAGGATTTTTGGCATGTTATTTGTCCTGAATCAAGATTGTTACAAAATGTTCTAGTGATGCCATAAGAGAGATTGAAACGGGACTAGAACATGTGAATATGCATAATTCTAATTAATTTATTTATCCTTTATACCTTATTTTTCATCCATCACGCATGAAATCCCTTCTAGTTGGAAAATAACGGTTGTATACAATAACCTCTTGAGTTTTGAAAATATCAGGTGGAAATTTTTATACAGTAAAGAATACATGTATACCTTCTCATATAAACCGTTTTGTATATATACTTATAAATAATATCTAACCATTCATGTAAAAAAAAAAAGGGATTTCCTGCGTTACTATGATGGTTGGAAATTATTGAAGGTCACTGTGGAGGTTGTTACCATGTTCATATGCTCAAAAAGTAAATTATAACTAATTTAGTCCTTGATGTATTGGAGAAATAAAAGAAACGGGGAGAAGAATGTTCTAGGCATTGTACAGCGGCGGTACCAGAAGGGGTCCAGGTATAAGGGGGGGGCACACTTGAGGTCAAAATCTGCCAAAATTGGCCTGTTTGGAATGCCATCGCATGCATAGCAGTTAATTTACCTAATGACAATGAAATAAAGCCCCACTACTTTAAGTTATCTAAGAAAAACGGCAACCCTCTAATATATTTTTTAAGAAGTTATAATTCACAAAATTAAGAAATATACAGTGCTCCTTTATACCAAACATGGACATATTTGTTCCCCCTATAATATCATACTGTTAACACCAACAACACTGTTGGGTAAAATCCAAAATAAATGCCATTTTTCTTCGCTTCTGTTCTAAGAAAAAGAAACAATAGGTCACAATAGCTATATACCTAAGATAAAAGATATACCTCAAACCAATTATCTACCATTAGCTATTTTTATGGGAAAAACTTCATCCTTTAGGAGAGAGTGGTTATTTCAGACTTCAAGATTAGAATTTCAGTTCATGTTATCAATTGTGACAGTATGATACATAACATGAGTGGTGCAAATTTCATAAATATAAGACCAACAAAATCATAATAAAAAATTTCAGATTTAATTTCATTATGAGATGATGTAATTTCCCCGAATTCATATAATTTGTAGTCTAAAATGTATACAAGAAGGCACCCTTTTCAGGACTTTGGGGGCCCTCTGCCCCTCTGAGTAAGGGGGGCACAGGGGACATTTTAAGGGGTCCTGGTACCGCTACTGTTGTACAAATCATTTATAGTTTACGTCATTGGCTTTTTCTATTGAAAAATGATGCAAAAAATCAGTTTTTTGAATTTTAAGGCACTAAATATTGGAATCAGCCAAGGAAAAGTATGCATGGAATGAAAGCCCTTGTTCATAGGAATAAAATGAGACTAACATCTTTAAGATCCAAGAAACATTGATGATGATAGGGCTGCAAATATAATATTAAGGCAAAACAGCACACTTGAAAAATCTGACCCAGATAATAATTATTCCTTTTCAGATTGATTATTATTTTATACTGCTCATAATGTGGTCGGGGTCGATTGGGACCTGGGGAGGAAAGATTATACCGCAGTTCACCGTTACATTTTAAGTCCCTGCTCAAATCATAATGATGTCGTAAGATATTGTAGAATTTAGAGTTAAATTCAGTGACTTTTGTTGAGCTGCCAGGTTGTAATTTCGCCACAATTACAACATGTGTGCAGCTTGATTATGCTAATTACTGGGTACTCCTTTTGTCCCCAGGTCGGTCTGAAAAGGGGGAGGGTAGAGGTAGAGGTATGAATTAATGTATATTAATGGATGTGCCCAGGAGTTAGTATATAAGCCTGATTAAACTGGAGATAGAGATCAATCTTCTTGCCTCAACAACTGGACTTGTGACTTCCCTCTCTCTCTACAAACCTATTGGAGCTCTGGTCTAAGGACTACCACTAATTTACAATATCACTCATAGCAAATCTAATGTGGCCTGTGACGCCGTTTTATTATCTAATCTTCGATATCAATATTTACAAAGACAATGTATAACACCTGTCTTTTGGGATAATGGAGGTTTCAGAGGAAAGCATCGATCCACATGGAAAGCGATTGGATTGCGATGGATAACTTTATAATTTAGTGTCTACAGGATGATATTTTGCAGGCCGTGTAACCTTGGACTTTCGTATTACTCCAAGGTGTGACTAACTTTAAGCTTGGTGTAATCAATTACTCCACGCTTTAAGCTGTATCGTTCCTTATACTGCCTACACAATATAACAGATTGCATTTCTGTGATTATTCTTCGCTCAGTGTCACTAATGTATTATGTTCCCGTTGTTATGGTATCGGGTTATCACAATGAAGTGCTCCTCAAACAGAGCCTTGTGGATGCAAGGCAGTTGCAGACTAAAAGCCAGAAACAGGTGAACTGTTGGGGAATAGATCTGTTCCCAGCACTCTTACATTTGGTAGAATGATTTATTCTCACAGACTTGGTTGTTTATTTGGCGAAACGGCGTTCATCATTGATAAAATTGATCGACAATTAAGAATTACATATTACTAACGAAGTAAAATGAGTAACAAAAGTAACATGAAGCACTTTGCAAACTTTGTATTATGCCGTTGACCTCGTGGCCCAAAATAACTTCCTCGAAGTAAATGCAAACAAAATTCCAAATACTCTTGTTTAGGGGCACCAATGATATGTTTATTAGAAACTTACCTAAGGTGGTTTTGGACGGAACGAATTTTGATTATGTTCATGAATTCAAATATTTGGGAACATGGTTAAATAGTAGTCTATCAATGAACAAACAAATCAGTTACAACCATGGTCTAGCCAGCAAGTATCTAGGATGATTAATAAAGGTCAAACATCTCTTTTTAATGCTGAAAAATGTCTCCTTCTATACAAAACTTTCCTCATGCCGATTGTAGAAAAATCTTGTATTTTGATTGATCTTTCGCCCAAAACAAATTATGGTCGCCCCCAAAAACTAAAACACAAAGACCTCGGAATAATGTATCGGGAGCTGTATTATAGAAAAGGGTTATTCGACATTTATGTTAATAGTAATCTTTTTACCTGTCACTCTAAGAAGAGTGATTAGAGGCCTGAATCTATTGTGTAACACTGAAACCTTTTCAGATCAAGACATGGGACATAGGTTAAGAAATGGATATAGGAGGAAGATTAATACGATTGTACGATGGAAGGAAACTAGACTTATCAGAAGTTTGCCAGGGAGGGTCAATACCCTATGGAACAAACTTCCAGAGAGAATCCGAGTTGAAGAAGATTCAACGAAGTTCAAATTGTCTGTAAAACAAGTATTAGGTTAACGGTATTGATCTATTTAACTATTGATCGATTTAACTTTACAATTAGTGTAAACTTAATGTAGCTACCTGGCATTTCCAAGGGAAACATTTTCTCAGGCTCAAATACTTGTGTCCGATTTCAAGTTATAGTTACTGCGATTTAGTCATGCTCAGACTGAACATGTTACTTGAAACAAATTCATATTTATATGTTTGGTCGAAAGGATGATTGAAATTGAAGAGTGCAGTTGGGGGTATTTGAATCCAGTTAGGCTCCCAGGGCCATATCTTCTAGGCTACTTCATATGTTTACTCAGAATATTCAGGAATCATCTTCGCTGGTGTTATATTAGTAAAATTAATATATCATGCAGTTATACTAGAGTTATATTTTTTTTCAATTCTATTATCTAACGACCTTAATTCATTATAAGAATTTAAACTCAATAGTGGGAAGTGCATCGTACCAATACCAGAGGCTCCATATCTCCCGATATGGTGGGAGATCTCCCGCTATTTTGGGCCTTTTAATTAATTCTCCCGGTCTCCCGATATGGTATGGAAATCTCCCGCTATATGAGAGAAATTTGCAAATATTTAATATTAACAAACTGCTAAAATATGACTGCAAATATTGCGATAACCTTTGGGTGAAAATCACCAGAATGCCCTAAAATAGCTGTCATTTTGCCAATGTTATGCCTTCATACTTGGACACATACAATCTCAGGCTTTTGAAATATATATAGACCTAGAATATTTTGAAATCAAACCAAAGATATTTTGCATGACTAGTTGCCTACATCCATGAGGAAATCTCCAGCTAATTCTGGATAGCTATAATTAAAACAAGATTCCTGTTGTTATATTTTCAGCAGAAATCTTTAATTAAGATTAAGTATTCGTTGGTTATTATTTGGTTCTGGCTCTCCTCAAAATCACCAGAATGTTCTAAAATAGCAGTCATTTTGCTAAAATCTTCTCAATGCCTTTGGCATACACCATACTTTGTTTAACACAGAAAATCTCAGGCTTTTTGGCCTTCCTCAGGTTGGCAGTTAAAGCTTTAAAATTTCTTTCATGGATTACCCTGGGACAACAACTTTGGAAATGATATTTGAGAGAGAAATTATAAACATGGAATATAATGCTTAAGTGATTTGCAAACGATCCTTTTGACATTGGTTAGAAAACATGTTTAAACCTTGAAAAAAAAGTTTATTTCTTTACCAACCGTACAGAAACCGCCTGCAAAACAATTTGCAAATGGCCTCAGATTTCACTATTGCACATCTAAAAATACAAAAAATTTCTGGGGAGGCCCCTCCCGACCCCAATTGTCCACAGGTTGGAGCCTCGACCTAAATCTGTAGGAAAAAAATCAATTACCAATGTAAGTTGTACTGTCACTTTTAAGGACCCCCAAACTCAAATTTACTGACATTTAATGACCGCAGGAACCATGTTAATTCTCCACGAATTTTCCGCTGGACAGGCTCCTATAAACGGCCATTTCTAAGTTTAAATAAACATTAGATACCATATATGCATTAGATACTGTATGCCTTCTAAGGCCGTGAACAATCTAATTAAAATAAATAATAAACATTACAAATAAAATAATGAATTCCACCATTTATAGAACCAAATTTCGACTAATTAAAAATATTCTCTTTCCGATTCTATTTGTTCATCAAAATTCAGGCCTACTATGAGATTTAGAACATCTTAGATGTGGTTTTGTAATTCTCTTACCCTCTTTGAGAGCTGGATGAGAGCTAATGCTTATTGCGTAAGTCTGGTCCAGGTTCTCAGGTGTGGGAAAAAAAATTTCAAACCCAAAAGCAGAGTATAAAAAGAGCTCTGGTTCACCAGATTGTCATTCAGCGGTCGTGCAGGTTAGGTGTTACAAGCTTTGTCTACCTACTACATCATAGATGTGGTACAAACCCTAAAAATAACACTCTTCACTCTTCAATTTAGACCGAATATCTACACGGAATTAGATTTAAACTGGAACATTTCTGGGGAGTAACCACAAATTCTGGCGGGCATCCTGATTTTGTCAGTAGCTTGCCCAGGCGGGCAACCTGTTTTTATTCCTTATTTTGACCACTGTTATGTACTCTCTATCCCTATCAGCCCATGGCGCCTCCCTGTCTGCTATTACAGTTATTACATAATAAGACAAACACGCATGTCTAGAAAGTATCCACATCAAGATATGTACTGTTTTCTATGGTTTGGTTAGAACGGTATGTTTTCGATGAAAGTAAATGAAGAAAAATGGTTGGCTACTGGATATCTAGCCTCTCCCCTCCCCCCCAAAGCTGTTGATTCTTGTCAACAAGCGTTGGTCATGTCTCTGCTGAGCCATGACCAACTGCGCTGGTAGCGGTAGTGGGTGAGTGTACGTGTGAATGGGAGGTGTACGAGGAAGCGTGTGGAGGGTGATTGGAGGGGTCACATGATCGGGGTTGGTAGTGTTTGTGTAGCACTAAATCTAATTATAATGTAAACTTGTGCCATTTTGGTGTTTTTTAAAAATATAGGCACATCCATTACTTCCCCCAGTCAAAGTTGTCCATTAATAGCAGTGATGTCGATAGAGAATAACAATCGTGGGGTTTTACTGGAAAGAAAGTGTGAAAAAGACAAATCCCCTTAGCGAGTGGTACTATGAGGCGTGGGACCCGATTTATGTGGCATCGTTCGAAACGTTCAATAAGAAGCTCCGCTTTTGTAAAGAACCAATGAGGATCAAAAGGGGGGCTCATTTTGGAGTACCTCGACTTCATAGTTCATATTTGCTATTTATATTCCGTCAATTTAAGTAAGGTTAACAGTTTTAGAGAGAGTATTATTTTGCCAATAATTCTATGCCTCTTTTTTATAGAATGCATGGTTATTTTTATTCTGAAAACAAAAAATATGAAATGTAAATTTTAAATTAAAAACTCGAAAAAACCCACTTTTTTTCACTAATTTAATAAAAACATTTTTTTTCTCTCTCATCGAAATTAAATGTCATTTTTCTGATTCTTTAGTATATGGTTCTTGAAGTATGTGTGTTCATAAAACTGAAAAAAAAATAATGGGTCACCGTGCTAGTTTCTGAATTATGGGGCTTTGAAACATGGCATGACAACCATAAAATCTGCTGTTTCAATGTGTTCTATGTTTCCTAAACATGTCTATTTCAAACAGCTACAATTATTTTTTTAGCGTGATGACATACATTTTTTTCCCTATATATGTGTAGAATATTACCTGCACTATATGTGTAGAAACTTTTGGGACATTAGGAGTTTTCATTTTTGTTTTATTCCCAAAACCGTGAAAGAAAAATGCAGCACTTCCCAATAGACCTGCATACTAAATGGGTACAACTGAGGGTACCCAAAGTTAGCTCAGTTCCCCAAACATGTCTATTTCAGACAGCTATAAAAAAAAATCTAACTCGATGACATATGTTTTTTTTCCTTTTAATATGTAGTATATAACCTGCACTATATGTGTAGAAAGTTTTGGGACAGTAGGAGTAGACATTAATTGTTTGTTTTATACTATAAAACATGAAAAAATGGGCCGTTTCCTCATAGACTGCAGTGCTAAAGCAATAGTACGTAAAATGCCCGTATATTTGGTATATGGAAAAGGGGGGCGTGGCAGTGAATAGTAGCGTTTGCCTTTAATTCACAGCAAGCTTTTTTACAGTGGCTCCTCCAGAAAAGTCCTGTTATGGCACCATGTTTTTAATTTGTTCAAAGGAGTTACAACATGGTCCATAGACCTATGGCAGTTCAGTTATAGCGGTGTTGTTTAGCACCATTTTTTTTAGCTCATTTATATACTTTTGGGCATGTGCACTGAGACATAAACAAGTCGGAGCGCCATGTTTCAATATCGAGAAGAGAATGGAGTGGTTTTGCTGATAATAAACCAACTAGTTCTCTGTGTTGTAGGGCACATCCTCTCCCAAGAATCTGCTGTAAGCACCACAAAATGTTACTGATTAAGGGCACATATGACAGGCATTGCTTGAGTATTTTGTCTGGACAAACTAGAGAACTTTGAACTGTCCTGTTTCTAGCATGTCCAATTGGCTAATATACAAGGTCGTCTGAGATGGCTATATAGCAACCTAGGAGTGAATCACTGTTAATCAAAGCAGTTGGTGTCTAGGTGTGAAATGTATAGGCGGGACAAGTGGAATAGATAACTGATAAGTGATGCCAATCTGATATCATCTGATTTCACATAGATCTGATTATAACTGCATCTTTCTCTTATCTGATGACGATGATTGACACTTTTCATAGCAACTCAATTATTATCTCATTCCTGAAAAAATAAAAATTGTTTCTTGCACAGAACACAATTGTAAGTACCAAAGAAGAAGCTGAAAACCTCCCCCTGCCGGAGTGCCTTCTTCTATCGCGGTTTAAGACTGAATGGAATGTTTCTAAATCTAAATCTAAAACACTAAAGTGGGTATATTGTGAACAATATTTTGTTCTAGGCAAAGAAAATTACACGAACTCACCAGACTTGGCATCCATGTAAGGAGGAAGATAAATGTCACAACTTGCATCATGTGAGTAAATCTCTTTTCCAGTCTTCTTGTCGTTCGCCTTTGGCCTGTATTGAAGTTAGGTTTATGATGCAAAGTATAGATAGTATGTCCAGTGAAACCTAACATTAAGACGATTCCCACAGAAATATACGTAAGATTAATGGCTAATGATAAAAGAGGCGGGATACCACTGTGAATCATGGTTCCATTTTCATCTTCTATCCAAGTGGTGATTGAACAGTACCACCCGACCTGTAAAGTCACCGGATAAAATGCTGTGGGGATGGAGCCCAATAAAAGGCAAGATAAACCAATCAAGGCGATAACCAACTTCATTTGTAATGTAGACAAAGCTCGTTGATGGTAGAATGGTTTGACAATTGCCAGCCATCGTTCCACACTCATGAGAACTATGATAGCAAAGGTGGTCAGAATGTACCACGTCGTTGTGACTGCGTGATACTGACAGAATGTACTTCCAAATGAATGTCTAACTACTCTAGCGACTATGGACGGTGTAAACACAACCATACATGTTAGAAAGTCATTTAGGGCAAGTCCTGCAACCAAAACGTCCGGCGTTCGATGGCGATAGCGCATCTTTTTAGCAATGACAATACATGTCAATAGATTCCCCACATACGCCAATGGTATGAATATAAAATAATAGGTTGCAATGAAAGCCTTTGGGGCAATAAAATCCTCTGTGTGAGAAGGATCGATGTGTGCATTTCTCTCTATGAAGAAATCAAAGAAGGGTATATTAGCCACAGCGCTTCCATTTGCCATCTTGAAATTTTCCAGATTAATTTTCCAGATACTTATGACAGGTGAACGACCATATAGAAGTTCCTAGGGTTGCCACTTAACTCCCTTAAAATAACAACCACTTTCCAACTAAGCAACATTGAAGAGATTCACTGCAGCCTATGCACATCGATATTCCCATGCCAAATGGTGATGCATATCATACATGTGTATGTACATATAAACCCATTGAGCACGTTCTCGATTCGTGCTGTTCCGGTGTTGATTAATTAAGAAACCAGGGAGAACTTCTGGAATACTTGAAGTCAATCCGCGCTTTTATACGCATACTCCACATGTTATAGTCCGTGATTTGCAGCACTTGGTCAGTATGTATCACTTACTGGCTTCGTTCCCTATCGGACACATCTGACTCTCTGACGACATATACTGCTGTATTTCTTAATGAATTAAATATTTTCGAACGCGCACGTGCCTGTCATTGCCACACAAGGTAATTTAAACATTATAACTTGAGAGTGTGTATACCGGTATAATTATAAATGTTGCATCTGCGTCACAGTACCCTATATCTTTGAGTTGATTTGATCTTAGACACTTCGTAATGCAACATCGCTGACAGCTGGATTTTGGCTGAGAAAAACATAATCTTTGACATGTTTTTCTCCATACTTTTACCTTCCTGAGTAAAGTTCCGAGGTCACACTTGTTGTCGGTTTAGTTTATTACACAATTCATAAGGTTATTCACCCCGAGGGAATGAATGCTATCAGTGTTGTAGAGGTGTCATGAATGTTTTGTTAATTTGTAGGCATGTATTGATTGAAGTCGATCCTCTATTCGTAGTTTTCCTAATATCCTAATGTATTATCCAAATTGTAGTTCGATATGACATGATATTCCATCATTCCTGGCATGAGGCGAACATATCCTAGTTACATCCCAAAGAACAACTTTTCTCCCATATTATTCAATCTATAACTTCTATGGAAACCACAGAAGCTCAAATTACAATCATTCTTTGCGAAACTTGCTTTATGATATGATATCGAGAAGGGCCTTGGCCATTCTAGCTCATTCTGTCCATCGGCATCGACCAGGCAATCATTCCGCAAACTGTCATAGAAAATCTCCAATATTCTGCTGGACTAGGCGGCCATAGCATTATCAGAAATCAAGACACACTCTAGCATGCTAGTTCTGCGAATGCAATCGCTGTCCACCAGCTTTAGTCCTTCTCCCCCGGCAAGCTCGCACCAGATTTGAGTGAGGCAGGCCCTATACAAAACCGATAATGGTCAGCCAGTCAGTTTAGTCTCGTGTCCTCCTCATCCTGCTTCCCTTTTCCCCAAACATCCTTCCTGCCTCAACACTCGGGGGTCGTTTGTTGAGTATGGGCGTTATGTAACTGTGCGTTGATAACTAGGGCTTGATCAATGTGTGTGGCTTGGGTGGTCCAAGACAGGGGTCATAGGCAAGGATCAATGAAGTCAAGAGTGATGGAAGTCCTAACCAGCGGGTGTACAACATAATATATATACTACATTATTCTTCGAGGTTTTCCCATTGTGAGACGAAGTCAACATTTCGGATACCAATGCCAAAATAATGGTTGGACGAACACATCAAGATCTCAAAGGGAATAATAATTTAATTCACTCCACACATGATATTTAAAATATGTAGGTATTTTACCAAATGAATTAATAAATCATCAACAATAGACCATCCTGCTTATTGTTACGTATTAACTTCAAGCAAAAGTTCAACGACATCTATAATGATGTCATTCTGACCTCCTGAATGATAATTCACACTGAACTTTGATGGGAAAGGTACAATGGATTGTGTTAATAATCACCATGGTAACTGAGAGGTCATTGCAGCATGATACCAAGGCGCTTCCACGACTGCTGGCTGGACGCCCTGGGGAGCAATTATAGCGTGGTAAAACTAATGCCAGATTCATGTAATCCTCCAGAATTAGCACAGATATCCATGGAAACAGGGAAGATAGAAGCTCTTCAGACGATGGGTTTTAATCATTTCTGAAAAAGGACATTGCTTTGGTTCGGTCATTATTAGCTTTTCTATTGCGCAATGAGCTAGGTCCAAAACACAAAATGACCAATGTGGTATAGGAGAGAGACAGCTGATAGCTGATGTCATATCAAGAGGACAAATTGCTTGTTTGTTGGAAATTCGAGAAAGATCTTAATGTTGTTTATGAGATTCAATGAAAAGTATATTAACTCATATGAGTGCCATGATGCCACAAATCCTGTTACAAAACTTCGTCAAGTTTAGAGCTGAAAGAGTCCATATATATAGGCATGCAACATGTCATTATATTCCCATCAAAACACCGAATTCTAGGACAAGAAACCAATTAGCGAGGTAGGCTAACATACCATTCTTATCTGATCTGAGGGTTTAGACCTAGAGTGAAGATTATATTATAGGCTCCTGAGGCGGTGTCTTCTCTTGTCGCTAACAGCAATAGTCTTTTGTCACTAAGATAATTCTTTTGTCGTTTGCCGCTTTAATTTCGTGAAAACGGACGCATTTTTGTCGCTAAGGACTAGTAAGGTCTTTGTCGATTTATCAGGCTAAGAAAGGGTTTTTGTCATTTGTCATTGGCATGCATATTTGTCCATCTAAGGGCCATGACGATCTGTCGATTTAAGGCCTCAATAGCTTTATGTCTTTGTTGGAGAATGTAGCAACAGGAGAGAAATGGTATTATTGGAAGTTTGACAATCTAATAAAATAAAGAGAATTATAGAAGAATACATTCCCTTATGATTACAAAATTCCTCTATTAACTCTCTAGATTGAAATAATATTTTATTTGTACAATTATTCCATGTATTTTGCATAAAGTTGAGGCAACCGTTGCATTGCTGGAGAGAATTGTTCGATTAACAGGTAAAATTCAAGAATGTTCCGTTGTACTCTCCATGTCCAAACCCTCAGATCAGAAGAATGGTATGTCAGCCTACTTCGCTAATCGATATCCCTGCCTAGAACTCGGCGTTTTAATGGGAATATAATGAAATTTTGCGGTCTTAATGGCGAGAGGCTTTCCCTTCGCTGGAAGGGACTTTCCCCAACTTTGGGCCTAGACTGTGTATGCATTCAAACACTCACCAACCTTAACCTCTCCATGCCCACACACAGACAATATAAAACCACTAATTACCCGTCATTGTCAGCAAATTGTATTGTATCGTCCACAGACAACTCTCTGATCCTATAATATTCTAGTCGAGGCAACTTGCAGTGGGCCAATATTTACATTGCATATTCTTACTCAGTATCCGAACCATACAACGAGGGTGCAGTAACGATAATCATACACAATACTGGTTATTGGTGGTTTCATAAATAACTGCAGAACGATAATGCTCTCAGTGGCAGAGAAGGCACGGTTTCTAAAATAGAATTCTTTCTTTAGCTTACAATCGTTCGAAATGCAATTTAATGCGCCGCAGAAAGTTTTCATATTGGTGTAGCAACTATATAGCGACTTGCCACCCAATGAATATTCATAAATATAAACTTGTGTGTTCTGTGCTGTTGGAGGTTGCGCCTGGTGAGATATTGATATACTGGGTTGAAGAGTCAGACTAATACCTCCAACCGCCGTATGGGGCCGCTAATGGTGGCGTTCAGGTCGCAATCCAACATGGCGCCCAGTTGGGAGTCCAGGCAAACTAGAGGAAAATTAGCTCTTTCCGAGGTGCGAACTTGGGAGTTGTGTTTTTGGTATAGAGGGGAGGGGAGGGGGGGGGGGGATCCCTCACAAATGTAAATCTACACAATGGTGCATTCATTGCAATGTTAGAATAATGACTATGTATACTACTAATGCCGGGAACCTCACTATTAAACTCTATTTCATTGCGATGTTAGAATGTTAGAATGTAACTAATAGGCTACCAGGGACCTCACTATTAACCAATATATGCCCAGAGGGCAAAACTATAGGGATCGATGTTAATGCATGTTATCGATTCCGTCTATTCACAAAGTTACCTGTTGAAATGTATACTGATGATGACTGATTTTATATTACCTGTATGTGGGGTGGAGAGATTTAGCTTGTCGACTGTTAGAACGCTTGTAACAAGCTGAGGGAATACTAAAGGGCCTGGTATACTAAGCCGATTCTCATGCGACTTTGCGCCGCAGAGGACTCTTTTCCACAAGATTCTGATTCGACGAGAATCGGCTTAGTGGACTAGTTGAAAACCAGTATCTAGGCACAATGCGCATAATTCATAGTTGTTTTTTCGTGCAGTAACATCTGATGCATCTGACAAGCATGTGGCGATTAATTTGGATAGTGCCTATATAAGAGAGTGAGGGAATAGATGCTTATTGTTTGAATTGGGTATTATTTATTGAAAATAATTAATTACATAATACAGGCATGGTAACTACTGTGCTTAAGTTTTATGGTGAATTCATTGTCAGTGTTTATGTAATCACAACCTCCCCATTTTACTTATAACTGGTCTTCAACTTTCAGAATCCTCCTGGTATGTCGGGAACTGTGTGCCTTCAGATGGTGCCTTCAGATGTGGGGAGATAATGTTGATATAGTTTGGGTTGGAATTGGGTGAAACCTATGATATAAATCCAGGGCCAAGAAGGAGAGCGGGGTTAGTTAGGGCATTGAATAAATATTAGATGCATGAGTGTTCATGGCGAATGTGTCATACAAGCAAAGTGAGAACTAAGTTAATAGAATGAAGCATCCTGAGAGGGAGGGTATTGTAATATATACTTATAGATCGTTAAGATAATCAGAATCCTGGAACAAAAACACCGAATGATTATATCATTTTCCTAATGTATAAAAGAGACAATTGGTATTTCTTTTTTGCCCTAGTGTGATTATTAACAATTAAACAATATCGAAAAGAGCTTATATTACTTTAAAATTAAATGTCCTTATACATATAATGTAATTAATTATTAATCTTTTCTAGCAATACGCAACATTAAGCAAAACTGCCCCAAAAGTGCATGCTAGATTTATTTTTAATGGAGTGTATTTTCTCTGAAGTCTTGTTTTTCCGATAAGAAATTCAACTCAAGTTTTGCAAATTTATTCTACCAAAAGGACCATATATATTCGATTTGCAGGTGTTGAATATCTACTATACTGGATTACCACGGGCAATCTGGCAGCTACTTGGTAAGCAGGCAGCCCCATCCCCCTTTGGCAGCCCTGTATGTGGAGTATGGCAAAACTTGCAGGGGTTAGGACTAAATTGTGGAGGCGTGGTTATTCCTAGTCAGGCGGTAAGATATGGCACATAGGCCATGGGGAAGTGGAAGAAAGGCAGGGAAAAGTGGGCAGAAGATGGCCGTCTCTGTGACAGAAAGGCATACTCACCGTTCCCATGGAGTTGAACTGGATTACCTTAAGTAATAATCAACTTTAGGCATTGTATCACTAGTTGCAGGATGTTCCAAGCTTAATGGATATGTCTCTAGTGAGGGATTGATTTCAGTAGATCCCATGGCATTCTATTGGTAAGTTTGCTCTTCTAGCAATCTAAAGCGCTGGGTTTGGACCCAGAGGCATACAAATATCGTGGGTTCGAATCTCGGTGTGGCCAGTCTAGGTCCAAACACTCAGATTAGATAAGAATGGTATGTGATGTGGTATAAGTGATTAGACGTCTACTTCGCTAATCGGTTTCCTGGCCTAGGACTAGACGTTCTAATGGGAATACATTGTGCTGTCTTGGTAGAATTATGATGGGACTTTGCGGTTTGAGGCTTTCCCTCCGTTTGAAGGGGCTTTCTCAACTTTGGGCCTCTGTTTGCTGTGATTTTACCTCCTCCCCAGGATTGCAGGAACTATAGCCTCGGTAGATTTTATTTAAATGTTTCTTTCGGAACTAATGAGATAAACCACAACTGTCTGTGTATCATGGATATGTAATGGGTATGTTACCAACCATGTCATTATAAACTGTTGGAAAGAATAACGTTGTATTCATTGACTTTAAATCATCAAGTAAGCGATTCTAGGCGTACGTATCTTGGGTGTAAATGGGGATGTACATGTGATGTATCTAAGATAGAGCACAATTAAGCGTGACATTATATTGATGGATTTAGGTGATGGACAGTTAGGTATTGCGATGCGAAATTAACGTTCTCAGGGGGGTAGATTGGGAATACATATAGTTCGCCATTATTATACATAAATATGCCAAGACAACTCGACATTCCTCACCAAGTATCGTTTAACGTACATGTTTTCAAGGTGTTGTGCAAAAATGTAGCCTATTAAAACTGGCCATGTAGTCATATAATTATATATATTTAATATAATATCACAGAGGCATTCGGAAACTTTAGAAACATGAGTTAAAACGTTCCTTGTTTAAAAAAAGCAAAAAAAAAGTGAACGTCCAATTTTCAGATATGAAATTTATCATGGCTAGAGATCAGACGCCTTGGGAGAAGTTTTATGTCTGAGTGAAAGGTGCACCATTTATTCTGAGCTGTTATTCTTTTATACTTTTGCTCTGACTGTGGGTTAATGAGCAGTATAGCAGTACCTCCTGCAGTACCTCCTAACTGCCCTTATGTCCACTGGATGCCAATTATCACTGATTGTTTTTATATATGTTCCTCAAACTGTGGCATTTGCCTGCAGGTCACCAAATGTAAAAGATTTCCTCTTCATGATGTGTTTGTTGTCGGGCCTTCCAGGGAATGGCAACACAGACGAGGGAGGGAGAGCCAAGGACAAAGGTTAGAACAATAACGAATTGTTCGCTCGTTATTTATTCATTTTCTTACAATTGGGCAGGCCTCAGTGCGAGTTTATTGTGTAAATAATTCTTGCTCACCGACGTCAAAATTCATGTTCTTCCAAGTAAAAATACCATCCTGTTATTCTTTATAATAATATGTGATATGTTTGGGTGATACTTTAATTTCTAATACAAACTCGTTTGATTCTAATGACAGTTGATTAGTTCCAGCACTATATAATTGGAAATATTGCATAATTAATTGTAAAAAATTCATTAAGTTGAAGACCTTGCTTTACATCATTAAATATTCTGCTTCGTCATAAATGTTTGTTGTCGTCAATGTCAGAGGTGGGACCGCAAAATGTAGAACCCGGTATGATGCTGTTAAAGTGAAAATGTGCTATTTCTTACCGAATGAATGGATCTCTTTGTTATGTAGTAATAATCTGCTATAGACAATACATATCCGGAAATCCGGAATTTTAAAATTATTTTTTTATGATAAATCTTTATTTAGGTTTGGCGGATTTTCCAAACATGCTTCAATGATTAAGTTTTTTTTATGATATTGGGCTACTTTATAACATTGGATATCTAAAATTGTCAATTTATTAGTGCTATTAACGACGGAGAGTATAACCTATAAACTTAAATTAAACTATATAGCCTATATATTATACATATTGATGGACTGATTTCTATCCCTATGTAGTGGATCTGGGATAAAACACTAAAAATTGTTTTGTTGTTATTCTACCATTTTGTTGCTCCCAGCTGACCTTAAACGCCGACCCATAATTACATAATGGTAAAACAACAGAAAAACAATCATATGGGCTAATGACCAAGGCATGGTGGATGCCAGGGATTTACAGTTAAACCCATTAGTTAAACCCTAGATCCACTGTACCTATATACATGTTTATAATGGACCGCCTCTGATGCTTGTCCTAGTTGTTCTATTCCCTCTTCCATGCAACATCATCTCTAACCTGTCTCTAACATTACTTTACAGTCAGGATTCCCCTGCGGTTTCTTTTCGGCGGTACCAGCCCACAAGAGCCTAAAAGTCACTTTTTGCGTATTAATTTGTCCTTAACATGTTCACAAATGTCTGGAACAACGTGGATAACTGTTTGAATCTATTTGTAATAACAACATCTCACTTTAGATGCATGGTGTCAAGAGTAATTCACAAAATTGATAATGATCCCCTCTACGTCCATGTCAGAGGTGGACCACAATAGGTACAACAATAAATGATAATAAATAAATAAATAATAAAATTGCAAAGTAAGCTTGGGGAACATTAGTTTAGGCAAGATGACAGTGCAAATGAATTTAATGGGCATGTGTGATTTTTCAACTTTAAAGGCTTATTTTGTGTGGACAGAATTTAATAATTTCTAGTAATACCCTTCGCCTTAGATTTAAAAATGCAATGATTTGAAAATAATAGCGATAATATGCAACTTTTGTATTTCTCTGCCCACCCTTTCTTTCCTTTTACGTAAATTACTTCTTGTGGTACGTTACATACTTTTTTAAAACATTTTAATTAGGCCTAGGCAGTTTACCGACGCGTTAACAGCATAGGTTGGCTTCTTTGGGGTATAATGCAACTACATGCATGCTTTTTTATCATTAATTTATTTCAATTGGCTCGCATGGATAACAATCACTCTAGAGGCTGCAAGTGTCCATCATAAAGAATAAAGAATATATATACAAAATAGCAAGTTTTAGCCACTCACGAAAATATTTATCTCATGCATTACTTACACTTTAGTGAAATTCATTGTGAGAAAACATGTTTCAGATTCAAATGTTCAATATTCTATGACACATCTTAAAAAGAAATGTGCTCATGAACTTTTTACGTTTGGATACTTGATTATGTCTGACATCATCATTAATCAGTGCAGTATGTTTTAACATACGAGCTCTTGTTCTAGAAATCGAGACTGTGATAACCGGATCAAAATACTCCGGTGGGATTGGGACGATAGTCGCACCTCCTGGATATCCGAATGGACACTATACCCCAGACGCGACGTCATTTATTTTCATATTAGAAAACGTTGCTACGGAAGGTTCTGTGCAACTAATCATAGAGGAATTCAATATTCACAATCTCAGTTGGATAACGGTAAGACATTTTAATTGTGTGATTGATTACCTTGAGAGACGCAGTGGGTTTGTAATGTGCTACATGTATTTATCCAAACTTATCTTGTCTTGTGTTAATATATAGCTATATATTACAGTATAGATCATTGATGATCTCTATCTGACAAACTCCCAACTATCTCCCACCATCTCCTTTACCTTAACCAAAACACCTCCCGACTCACATCTGCTCAGAGACTGCACAACAGGCACTGACACTAATTCCCTAAACCCCACCCACCCACACCTTTTACATCTACACACTATTGTAATCACTATCATACATTTCTATCTCACCTTAGTTCTATATTATTCATCTAAATATATCTCAATTTGTCCGAGGTTCTGCATGCACGTATACTGACATATACATAACATTCAGCTCCCCTCCATCCTTCACACGTAAACGATAATATACAATATTATGAAAAACCATTTAAAAGTGACGCATCATTTTCTACGAGCAAAACAACAGGCGGAAATCATAAATTCAAAGAGACGAATTTTGAAATATATCGTACATTTGAACGGTGGAAGTTATGCTTTTTATATATATGCAGAATCCCGCAAGTCATTGTAAAGGGGCGAATGAGCTTGATTCCAGCGAGCGTGAAATGATGGGCGGGTATATTCATTGCAGTTGGCCTGATATCATACTTCACTTTGCATATATGGGTAGATGTACAGCAACATGGACCCGTGGACACATTTTATTTAATTTTTGTAATCTGTCACCATCAAATTAGCAGTAAAAGAAATATGAGGTCTAAAATATAATAACGATACATTCAAACTTATAAAGTAAGAGAAGTTACTGTTAAATAATATAGTTTATTCATTTAGTGGGAAAACATAGCATTCAATCCACCATGAATATAACATGGGAATATAACATAACGCCCCAACACTTCGGTTTAGATCAGTTGGTGCAGTATCTCAAAAGATGTATGAATCTGTTCAGGTTCAGTACCGAATATTTCATCGAGGTTGTAAGTGCTAGCAACTCACAACTTCCGCTTCCGTAGCTGCACCCCCAGTTAATTAAACTCTCACTAGGTGGCGTCTAGATCACCAGGGGGCACCAGGGAAAATGTCTAGGGCACGTGACTCATGGGAAGGTGAGAGGAAAATGTTTATATAAATAAAGTACAATCATAGTCGGTACTCGCCCTGTCTAGCATGGCGAGAATTTCACTCGCGTAAAAACCTCGATATCCTCCCTCAATGTTAGGAATAGGAGCGGGGCATGTTGCAGTTTGATGTAGAAGGTATTTATAAACACATATATAGGGGTGATGTGGTTACTTAACTCTTCGATATGTCTCTGAAACCATCCTCTGGAAATGGATACCTACTTAGTGTTATGGATAAGAAATACCTTCACCAATACACGTATCACACACCATACCTTTGCTGGATGAATAGCATACCTTGAAGTAATTGGTAGGAAGATTTAACGAACATCCAAAATGAGCTATATCATCATTTGTCATAGCCATATTGTATAGAAGCAACAACATTCCATGTTTGCTATGAATAATATCTGCAAAATTTATAACATCTAACTTTCGAATATGTGACTGGCAACTCTACATCATATCATACACATGCAGGGCCATTTATTAGCGTCACGAATAGCAGATAAAGCTCAAACAGATGAGATAGATGATGAGGGTATATATAGTCATATATGATTTAATCTTTCTATGACAAGGTTGTCCCTACCAAGGCCAGCACAACCGAAATATCAAGTAACTTCCGAGAAATTTATGCTGGGATTACGAGGTGAAAAAATGAAGACAAATCGGATTCCTCATAATCTTTATATATCGTGTTGTTTATTTTCCCAAGGACATCATCCCTGTTCTACCCACATGTATTCTTGGTATTCCAAGACGCCTGATTGATATGAAAGCGATATTATTCACTCTGTTCATCAGGTATACGTGAATAAAAAATATTAATTATCCCACTATCGTCGTCCAAGAAGCGTGCAGACCTAGAAGTCCTACATTCACATATTAGAGAAATAGATTGCAGATGCAAGATATACTTTTATAATTAATTTAAATCATTAAATCGCCTGCGGCTAACACAGGGACCTTCAAAATGTATTTCCCCATTCTCCACATTCGCCATGAGGAGAATTATTGATGCAATTCCCTTTCAATTGGTGAAAGAATTAGACAGTCTAAGATCAAATTAAGAGAGAAAAGTGAGTTATATGGGACTCCGAGATACATAGGTTCTCTGTGATAGAGGCATGGGTGGAAGCACTAACCTTGTGTTTATTTTCGGCGATCTCCAGATTTACATAAAACTAAACGTCAAATACAGTTTAATTTATTTCCCATTTAAATTTAACATATTATTCAATATTTATATTTATTTAACGTATTATAACCAATACTTAATAATAACCGAAATACCCGGGCGATCAGTACAGTCTTTTCTTTTCTTTCAGCTATAGCTATTAGGAGTAATGTATACATGTCTGGTTGTGTATTCCTAATTCTTAACAATGAAACAAGTCAGCATTGATGAGAGTTCTACTGTGTTGTATTTTCCTAATTAGATAAAATGTTATTAAACATGTGCAGGGGCTTATCTTTTCCTGGCGAAGATATATAAATGTATTATCCTGTGTTTGATTTTAACCCTAAACTATATATATCATGTCGTTGTTCCCTTAGAGGTGTCAACCTAAATTATTTCTAAATATCAAGCATATTCCCTTACCTTCCAGATTCGTAACAGTAAATATGGGGGTTACATAGGCCGTGTGATAGGACGGTATGACGTCCATACTCCCCCACCTCATGTCATATCCACACCTACCTGCTGTATGCGGGTAGAATTCCAAACAGGCTGCTGCTCCGAGGGGGACGCGAGATTTCCAGGCTTCAAGGCAACATATAGATTTGTTCTAAGTTAGTTTGCCCTTGAAATAAATACTTAATACCATCATACCTAGAATAAAGAGTGATCTATCAAGCTATACGGCATTCCAGTTCCTCGGTAAAAAAATGACCAATCCCTTGGTCCACATCAACTACAAGGTCGGAGACTGATGTGGTACCACATAACTCCCTGGAGTTCTATGGTGATACTTTTTTTAAAAAAAAATTAGTTTATTCAACACAATTTCACAGGATGGGATACTTCTCATTTTTTATACATGTAGGAACCCTACCTCGTACGTCTCTATTATCATTCTAATCATCTTAACATCTACAACACAAGGACTGTAACAGTGCTTTTTAGATCTCATCAACAGATCCTGACATTCATTGAGACTACTTACTTCTCCTCGATGAATGATCTTGTAATGTTGTCCCTATTTGGAAAGAATATTGGGTATAGGTGTGTGCCTCCCAACAAAAGATCTCTGGTAGCATACTCAAATCGCATGTACATTTTTTATTATATTCCATAATTTGTTGGTATTCCACAATTTGACAGATCGAGGTCGAGGACGACGTGTGTCATGTGAGGGTGAAAAGGTGTACAACCAACTTTGTAATGGCGAGTGCATTCTTGGCATTTACGACTGCCGTAAGTGGATATTATTAATTATGTGATGTGTTCCAGGAAAATAAGTCACAAATCGCAAAAAAGACATTTTCCAACCCAGAAATATTGCAAAATATTTTTTCAAAAATAAAAATATCAAACTTAGAAATATGGAAATATTGAATAGCTGTCCTACTGTTTACCATCGTTAGAATTGGCTTGATCTCATCTTTCCAAAAAATAGTGATGATATCTCAAAATCATTTTTTGGCGACTTGTGACTCATTTTCCTGGAACACATCACATACAGGTGCAAACATTTTGTATAAGCAACGGAAAAGCATACAGTCAGTATAATATATGTGTCTGTTATCATACATTATAAGGATATAATATATTGTATTAATTTAAGACGATTTAAGGCGTTTAATAATTATCACCTAGTAGTATTTTGATAATTATAATGAAGTGATTTGATTGTTCAGCATGTCCTCAGTACGGCCAGTTCAAATGCAGCAATGGCATGTGCCTCACCCCCGAGAAAGTATGCAATGGTAAAGATGACTGTGGTGATAAGAGCGATGAAAAACTGTGTAGTTGTAAGTACCACTCTGAACAATAATTGTTTTTCTGGCTTATCATTGAGTCTCGTTTTTCCCTGTGTACAAATCCTGATAATTCTAACTATATAATATTATATAGAATGGAGGAAATGTTAATTTGAAACTCTGAGGCGCTAATATGATATAAAGTTATATTCTGGGAACTTGAATACTAACATAAACTTATTTTGGATGTACTACACTCTGTCCAGCCTCTGTAGAACATAGACTTCAAAGAGTACCGCTATAGGCTAGCATTGGGGTTTAGGTTCTTCAGAGGCTGGACAGGGTGTAACGTACTATCTTCATGGAACAATCTGACGCTTACAATTAACAAGAACTTAAGGAATTTTGTGAATCTAAAGCAAATATTAAGGAGACTGCAGAGGAATGGAACGTGGCGGGGGGGGGGGCGTATTTTTGTTTCATTTAAATAGTGCAATCATCATGTATTTACATCCCTTCTGCAGATATTAGAGGACGACCCGAGTACGACGGCATGGGTTCTATGTATGGATTCTCAGTAGTCATTTCTACGGTTATGTCAATTGTCGGCACCGCATTCGTACTTGTTTTCGCCATACGTTGCGTAGAGAATTACAGGTCTCGGAAATGGAAAAGTAAGTAGAGAATATTTAATCTAATTATTTACTTTGCCCTAGAACTACTATAGACCATAGGCTATATATGTAAGTTAAAATATATATTGGATAAACGCTACCATAATTATTGGTATTATTATTTTGTAAGCACTGCAATTGCCAAATTTGTATTTTACCAAGGTAGTTTTATAATTTGACGTTTCTTCAATTGGTTTGTATGAAACGTTTTTACCAACAGAAATTTTGAAGGCAGAAAAAAGAAACGCTAGGGGTCCAGTCAGCTATGCGCAAATGTGGCCGAGACCGGAAACAGGTGTACTTCCGTCACCAAGTCTGGCAAGAGTCTTCCCAGTTACTCCCACCTCGAAGGCCCGCACTTCTTTGGCTGTTCTGTCAGTAGGGCGTACACCATTGGTAACGGTAAAACCGTTACCTGTACAGCCGACTGTCCACGATGCAATATCGGGTGGCGAGGATGCCTATGATAGTGACAGCAGTCATTGTGAATCGGGTTTCCATGGCGACGATGACGAAGCTTGCATGACTACTTCTTCTGAAACAGATATTGGCCGAAATAAACGAGCAACCAAAGATGACCTTGGAGAAGAAGAGATGGGATCACACCAAGAACAAGATTCCTGTGATGAGGAGAAGGGTTGCAGCTTCGGTCTGCGTTTAAAAAGAATAACAGAGGAACCGAGACACCGGGGAAGAAACAAAGCGAAAAATAGTACTGGCTTGCCTGATGCTGAGGTGCCCTTGGTAACCATAGCGGCAAAATCATCAGTCCAAGATGATGACGATTATAGCGACAATCCGTGGCGAGAAAGGACATCGGTTGCTGGTGAAACGTAGTGTATTTAGTCGGTACCAGCGTTTGACGTGGTATTATATAAACCGCGGCGTGGTTTGTTAAATCATCCCATGATATTGACTTTGGTAAAAGAAACGTTATTCAATCACATCATTATGTTCGCTCCAGAATGAATGAAATAACAAATTATCATAAGATTTCCATTATGACAGTCGCCATTCCTTTATGATATCTAAAGTGGCATCTTAGTATCTTAGTTATTACTTATAATGAAAGCACTATTATATTACATCCTATGTTCTAATTCATACATAGATGTCCTTCTTTGTACACCTTTGATTGTCAATTCGCACATTTGAATAATATGTATGATTAAAATGTATTCCTGTGTTCCATTATGTTGCTTCCTATTATTTAGCTATTATGTCATAAAGTCATAGACTACATTAATTTTTAACAAACAATCAAGAAGAGCTCACACATCTAGCACAGCGGAACACGCGGAGCATTGCAGTCTCTCTGTTTCTGATATGATATCATTTCTTCAGAAAAAAGGAAAATGCGACGTTTTAATTAAAATCAATTTTATTTCTAATTATTCGTAGGGTCGGGTGGGGGTGGGGGAAATTCATATTCCCACTCTCTTGATTCTTCGTTGAAAGAAAATACTTTGATTTAAATCAAAATAATGTATATATTAATAAATTTGATAGATCGTGATATATACTTCATCAAAATATGGTTATTATGTAAAAGATGAGAAAGGTGTAATATCCAGTAAATACTACTCCGAATGGTTTCTTTGAATCATTTTGATGTACACAACGTGTGCACAGGGCTCTTCCTCAGGGGTGTACATAATTTCGTTCGTCCGGGGGTGGGAGGGTGGTGGGGGGGGGGCTGTTTTTCGCTAACTATTTCTCCATTGAAAGTGTATGGAGAAAACGGAGCAACGGGCCCCATACATTTATATAGCAGTAAGTTGGTTACAAAATGTGTACACACGTGTACACGTGTAGAAATGTGTAATGATTTTTTTATATATTGGATGAGAGCGCGGGGGTCCCGAATAGAGACGATGAGAGATGAATTAGATATATGTGGGTTTATTCCCATGAGTGCATTGAATGTATGAGGTAATTCCAAGTATATATGATGTCAGGTGCGAGGAGGAAGTAAGGCAACATAATACAAGATACTAACACGGGGATGCCAGAACAGTGGCAGCCGCGTGACTGCCCTTTATTTAAAAAAAATAAATAAAAAAAATAATGGTAACTGGTAGCGTGGAGAGATAGGTCAGTCCTGTTCGTTTACTAGGTCGGGAGTGGTGTGAGCCGGTGAAAGGACCAGCTAACACAAGTCAATTGCAGGTGGCGGCACTGTCTCATATGATCCTATATAATGATATATAGGATCCCATGTAAGTAATATGTGATATAAATGTGATATAAATGGTTGATATAATGGGGAGGGAAGGATCTATAGTTGTAAGTCCTTTGTTGTCTTGGAGTTGTGAATATGGGACAGCTGGATCTATTATCTTAAGTCCCTAGTTAGTGAGAAATTGTAGAGTTAAATTCATAATTGTAAAGAGAGGATCTATAATTTGACGTCCTCAACACGTAACTATATTAAGTATTAAGATAGAACGTAATGCGAGCGGCATATGCGACAACGTATTCACAAAACGCAAGTGGCTTTTGGTGAATGTCTTTCACAAGTGCCGAAGGCACGCATGAAAGACATTCACCAAAAGCCACAAGCGTTTTGTGAATGCGTTGTTGCATATGCAGCTCAAGTTTAGTTCTATTTTTATGCCATGATATATATTTATGCATTAATTGACCATTATTTACCTACCTCCCAACCCTCCGACTCCGCAAAAGCAAGCGCCTACAGCCTTGCGTCATGAAATGAGCGTCATTGATGCATTCGAAAAGCAGCCTGCGCTAGTGAAATCCAGGCATGCATATGCCATGGGCTAATCTGGCCATGTTTTTGTGAATACGCACACCTATCATGGCATAATGAATAGAACTAATTGGTTAGGTTCGGTGAAGGTATCCAGGGGTTTCTAGCAAAGTATAACTAGGCTGCGTCCAACATATTTGTCAAGGGATCTTATGTAAAAACCTTGTGCCCATACCTGCGCAGACACCTAAATACAATATGAGACATGGCAATATATTATTTAAGGTCATTAAGTTTGAAAAGAAGAGGGGGTCAATTTTCGATGGGGTGGGTCACTTTTCGATTGCCAAAAATCGACCTATGGGTCACTTTTCGATGGGGGTCACTTTTCGTCATGACACCCCACCCCCCACCCCCACGCCATACTATACTACACCTCTATGCTCACACCTACCAGCCGCGCTTGGACATGGATGACGTCACAGGCCGCTGGACGATTTGGCGTCAAAAGTGGCCATATTTATGGCCTATATAGGTCATACCGCTTAAGATTTTAACCACGCCCCCTTTATTATAGAACTGCCAGCTTTATACTCGACTCTGCATCGATCGTCTGAAACTGCTACTTCCCGACTTCCCATGGCCAGAAACAATGTCTCCAGGCCTAGGGGAAACATATACACGGAGATTACATCCAATACTACATGGTCTTTTAGGTATCAGAACTGAGTAATAAGCGATTCCCTGACCCCTATGCTAAAGCATGAACAGATATTTTACCCTGCGTACGGCCGCATGGCATCTTCGGTAACACTCGGCATCGCATCTTCGGTATGCTCCGGGGAAAAAATCGACCAATCACAGGGCGCGTTACATCAACCTTCAGCTAGGCTCTCAGCCAATGGGATCACCCCTTCCAAACGTTACTCGGCAAGCCATGTAGACGGCCCGTAGGCCGGAAACATGGCTCATCTCGGCGGTGGGTGGGTTACGGTGTTGTCGAAGACTTTTTAAATAGCCTATAAAGGTTTCATTATCTGCCAAACATTATAATATCCTAGTTAATTTAAGAGTTCTTTGACTTTGTTGTTATCTGGTGCCACTAACCCTCTGGACCCGTGCTAAGATGGCTACCCACCCTTGCCGAGCTGGGTTGCGGTGGCTCACTAAATAGCAGCGCTTAAACAGCTCTCACTGGTTTGATTTATTAGGTTGGAAGTTATAACTTTGTAGATCGGTTCAAAATACTCCCCCGAATGTATCAAACACAAAAAAAATCCTTTACACTTGACCTTTAAGTGCGAACGATGGATATGATTCATATGGACATCCAAGATAATAATCTCACACAGATCAGTAACCGGGACGTAATATATTTTGAACTTTTGACTTCAGGAAACCTGTATTATATATAGATATAGTAATATAATACCTGCCATCCACCCGTCTCATGCAGCTGACTGTAATTGTATTGACAATGTTGCACTATAAAATAGGGGACGGGACTTATCTATTCTGAGTGGTGCATTACTACTAGTAGCAGTCCCAACTATTGACATGCATCTTTGACCCCCACCTACATATTATGCTATCAGCATTTCATTCCCCATGAAAACATTATAATAGAGTATCGTCGTCATTATGAGACATCACATTGATTATAATGTAAATCATTTGAAAAAAAGCCCCTGAAACTCATGTCACTTGAAGTTTTAACTGTCAGCTACTCTATGGAAGAGATCTACAATGAGGATTGAGCATTTTGTACAAGTTAAGAGTCTCTAGAAAGTTATTTAGGTATATTAAGTAAAATACACCGGACTCGGTACATGAAACGTGGGTTTTGTATAACATATTTTAGGGTCTACAGTTTTCCCTGGCCCATGTACTTAAAATGTGTGCTTTCACTAAACAATTTCCCATAATTCTCCGGACAACTAAGAATATATCACCAATAAATGTGACGATTGGCTCAATGAAATTTATTCTTTTTATTCATTTTCCTCAATCGAAAGGACGCATATTTTCAACAAGGTGTGAACATACGTGTAGGACTACTCCTTTGACGAATGACAGCCTGATAAATGTCCGTATGACAACATCTTGATCTATGAAACATAATAGTTATTGAGCCGTTGCTTCAGTGCTCTTCGTGACCTATTTTTAGAGAGAAACATGACATTCTCACTTCGATGACCATCTATTAAGAATCCAGCCATCCTTGGCATACAAAATAACGCTGTATTTCGTGTAAAATTCATATTTTATGCCTTTATGTCGTGGAAATGTTTTCCCCCATTACATCTGTACTGAGATAAGGTTATAACCATAGATAAATTATATTTAGGCTAAAGCCCGAGTCTAGAGAGGACCTTCTATCATCTCCACGCTAGAGTCCCATAGTAGCTTGACAGGAAAAAGGGTGTATGCTTAACATAAATATATATATTTAGATTTGTAGGACTGACCTCCATCTGTGGATAGACCTTCCCGTGGTGTACAGAAGAGGCTTGGTCTTGTTTGTAAGTCTAGGAACAAATAATCTTAAATTGAGTAATTCTCCTCAGGCGACATATGAAACATCAACCAACTTGGTAATGGAAAGCAAAGATTCTAAATTTGGCGATAATACGATAGAAAGTACTGTATTACAATGAGACTGCAGTGATACATAATGTGCATTTCCGAAAGCATAGAGAAATTAAACGAAATAGGGTTTAACTTTATCAAAAGGTAATTGATGCTGATCATCAACAAAGAATACCATCTAATGAGTTCAGGATAGGTTTTACTTCGATTCTATTTTGATATCAAATAAAAACCACTGGTGATTATCAGACAAATTATTGGTGTACATGTATGAATACCAACATGTCCAATTATGGTAATCACACAAGTGTGTGTAAGGAATTCTATCCCAGATCATAGAAACTAATTTCTTTCTTTATATGCCCTAAGTCTTAGGACCCGCATCTACTGCGGGGATATTACATGTACTCAATCGTCAGTCAACCTAAACCCACAGAGAGGCACAATGAACGGTCCACGTAATCCAGATGTCTCGATCATGTAGACTGCCCCGGCCTGTTCTATCTAGAAAATGCTAAGGATATTTCAAGGTAAACGGTGGATTAGATTCAGTTCACTCGAGGGGGATTGCTGAGCCGTAACAACGAATTGCACAGGTAGAAATTCAGTATGATATTTGGATTCATTATTATATTGTTACATAGTGATTCCTTGCACGATTTGGGTCGGACATGTCAGAGGGACGTTTTGTTCTTTGGGTCGCCCTAAATTTTTACAGATCGGCACTCGGGTCCAATGAAGAGAACAGTCATATGTGACAAGTATTGACCTTGCTTTAAAGGGATAGTTTAAAACATGAAAGTAGTAAATTTCACTCTGTAACCAGCAGGTAATAATGGGGGGGGGGGGGGGGCGGGCTTACTTGTCTTGTGTAAATCAGACGGTGAACATACATGTTTACTTATATGAGCCTATATGCGATTGACATATATACATGTCCATGTCCATGTATCACACAGTAAGGATTACGTATATGTATGCGTGCTTATCTATAACCTAGTGGACATGCATGTATATAGGCCTAGACCTATGAGACATGTCAAGGAACGCATCCCGGCGTGAAAAAAATGGCCGAATTTGCTGGTGGCTTGGAGCGACCATGGTCGCTCTCGGCGCACTACCGAAGCGTAGTAGCTAGTAGCGCTAGTGCTTTTTAGTCCTGGTCTCCCACTCCAATAGGCGCACTACCAAGTTTAGGTGGTCGCCTGGTCTCCACTAGGCGCACTATCAATGTACATTGAATTATTAGTGGTCGCCTAGTCTCCCACTAGGCGCACTACCAATTTAGTGGTCGACAATATACTTTGTACCGTAACTCCATGCTTCCTTGTTTCACTTGGGTTGTAAACTGTATTAATAAAGAATAGGTGTAGTTATGTTGAAAATCTCCGTATAAACAAGGACTCCTGTAGTTTCTGTATATGTTGTTTTATTGTTGCTAGATGAAATAGGGCTGTATCCCTACGCGTTTCGGTCTAAGCGGTGACCTTCTTCAGGGGAATCAGATAGTAAAGAATAACTAATTGTTAATCAGTTGTTGCTAATTATCAGTGTCACCGCCTTACTGTCATGTCAGAGTCAACTTCACAATGCTATGGATACGTTCTCTATGTGTCAGTGTTAAATAGACGCGCTCCGTCTTTTATGGTTATTTATTAAAATGCTGGTACTTGTGTGTCTTTCTTTTTTAAATCACCTGGTAATTTGTTTCATAGGGATCTACCCTTGTACATCAAGGATCTTTTGTACCTTTCTGTCTTGGGGAAGGCCAGTTCAATATTTGTGTTCATATCATTTCGTAATAATCTCTCTTTGTTTGATACATTTTGCTTTATTCTGTATCTGTGTACCATGCTTATCATGTTAGCTTTCCTGTGAAGATGTAATGGCAAGAGGTTAGATTCTCTCATCTTAGCATTATAATCTATATCTTCTTTGTGACCATATGCTATTCTTATTGCATATAAATTTTGTCAATTTGGATCGTATATACCTACAAATGGTATGTATGTATTATTCCTAGGAACACGATCCATATTTCTAAAAACATTTTAAGATTATATGAATACTATTTCTACTGATTTTCTTAATCGTTGCTAGTAGGCTATACTTACTTTTATAAATCATACTTGATATGGCTAAAATAATCCACCTTTCAGTGAAATGATATTATTGTACCTGAATGCAGTGAATCTCTATGCTTATTTTTTTTATTCACTGTAAACAGGCCTTTAAGACATTTAACAAACAATATTCAAAGGTAAAACAACAAGTCCATGGTTGTAGAGACAACATCACAAGTGTCACAGCATAATCTGTCATCTCGTATTTAGGTACAACACCACAATGTTTATCTAATTATCCATGTCAGTTACAACATCAAACTTTCAAAGTAAATCACAGAATACACTGTCTGACATGGCTTTAGATTCTTGTCTACGACTAGGTTTAGTTTTAAATGCAGGGTTTGTGTTAGTAGCCGGGACCCGAGGAAAAATCCTCGCCTACTTTTATCAGCTGCCCGGCTACTCTGTGACCATTTAAGAAAAAATATATATAGGGGAATATCCTCCTGTCTCATCTTCCGATCCCGTGCTTGTATAGTGCGACTACCCATGATAGTCCGACCCCGTGCTTGTATAGTGCGACTATTATTATGTAGATTTGGCCATTTGGTGGTCTGTCGGTCTCCGTGGTGCCGCACTACTGACTGGTTTGGTAGTCTCTCTTCCGCACTATTGGACGGACCACCAAAATCGATGGTCGCACTAGCGGACGACGGACAGGGGAAAGCGCCAGTGCTTTTCTTGACATGTATGTAGACCTATATATATTTCTTCGGTTTTCATTCAAAATCACATGCTATAGAATGTAAATTATATGATTTGCTGGAAATGGATTTAGAGAACGAAGTACTTTGTCAGCATTACTATAATTATTGCATGGTCAGTGATATAATTATTATGTTCAGGTCCATCCATACATGCTTAAAGTAAAACACTGGGCTGGAACACTTGCAGGGCATACAGTTCAATTATGGTTTATAAATGGGAACTCACATTATAATACTGGTTTCTGGGCAATGATATTGTCAGAATCAATCAAGTTATTTCTTTCCCGCTCTCCCAAAGCCCTACCCTGGGCGCCTCCATATTGGTAGCTTATGACACTGACATGGGCCATTACACTTCCTTTAGCCCATTTAAACCGTGACTTTTTAAATGTATCTGATTATTCTGAAATTTTGGTAGAAAGGTACCAGACGTCCTGTGAGTACATGGGAAAAATTTTGGAAATTTCTAAAAAAAGGGTTGCTAAGATACAGATTGGGTCGAAAACGACCCCTACAGGCATATAAGTATGGGGGTCAGGTGATAACATTTCTATTAATGTTGTTACTTAAGGGCAAAAACTGTGAATTTTGTTGCAGAAGCACCAAATTTGGTAAAGAGGTAGTTCTTTTGATTTCCTATCATTTTGGAAGAGTCCACAGTCTGAAATATGAAATCGGTTGCCATGGGAACCTGTTTTAAGGTAGAAAATGGAGTTTTAGGCAAAATTGCCATATAATTTGAAATAATAAACGTAAAAAGGTAAGCAGATATTCATACGAAAGGTCTATTCATAGAGAATCTGATAATGTCCATTTTCCAACATTTTGATACATTGATATTGCTATGGCAACCATTTTAAGGTGAAAATGGGCTTTTTAAGGGAAAATGGCCAAATAATTGCCATATAATTTGCTCTATTGAACATACATTAGTAACCAGGACCCCATATAACAGTTTTTGGGATGCAGAATTATGTTTTCCAGGGTTTTGCAAATTTTGTTACCATAGCAACCACATTTATCCTTAGATTCAACTGCTTTAGGCTTATCTAGCTTAATGATAATACAGGAGGATACAAGGAGTGGAGAGAAATCTTTGTCTAAAAAAGATATTCATTTCCATTTGAAAATATAGTTAAAAGATGGATTTCATTTGTGCAGTGTTTTATATATAGTATCTGGTTTCCATGGCAACCGCCAAAAAACAGACCAAAAAGTCAGAAAAAAAGCATTTTAGTGTCCCATTTTGATAGTTTGGTCAGGAATGGCACCAAACATGGAAATAATGATGGTACAGATTTTGTGGCAATTATATATTTGGCCATTTTCCCTTAAAAAGCCTATTTTCACCATGAAAAAGGTTGCCATGGCAATGAAAATAAGTAAAACGTTAACAAAATGGATAATTTTGAATTCTCTATCAGTAGAGCTTTCATATGAATATATTTATGAATGTTATGTTTATTAGTTAAAATTATATGTCTCTTTTCCCCCTAAAATGCTATTTTTCATCTTCAAATCAGTTACCATGGCAACAGTTTCTAATTTTAGAATGTCGAACCTTCCAATATAATAGATTATTTTAAAATCTACCCTCTATACCAAATTTGATGCCTTTGTACACAAATTCCCATTTCTTTTCTTGGTCAATGCCATGAATGTATGGACTTTTCATGCCCGTAGTGTAAGTTGGTTGCTATGGCGACTAAAGCATTCAAAACCATGGTAATCATACACCACATGATTCGGCATCAAAAAACCTTTCATATGAGGCCCTGTTTACTGATGTATGTCCAATAAAACAAATCTTATGGCCATTTTTTTGGCCATTTTCCCATAAAAAGCCAATTTTCACCTTTAAAAATGTTGCCATGGTAACGACAATATATAAAATGTATTTAAACCAATATTTGCAGATTCTCTTTTAATAGAGCTTTCTTATGAATATATACTCATCGATCTACATTGATTAGTTCAAATCATATGGCTCTTTTAAAAAAATATGTTATTTTTCAATTTAAATCAGTTGCTATGGCAACCGATTTCATATTTCAGAATGTAGACCCTTCCAAAATGAGACAGAATAAAAGATCTACCTCGGTTTCAAATTTGGTGATTTTTTCACAAAATTTGCATTGACTAACCCTAATATTAGCAGCTCAGTCATGGTCAGTAATATTGAGATTTTTTTACCCCATATATTTTTTTCTAAATCTTTGGATATGGACATGTTTTCTTTGTTCATGAGACTGAAGATAGATACTAGAAGCAAGAATTGTGTCAGTAATGATGACTTTTTATCATTGAATTCGAATTTTGAACCTTACAATGGAATATTTTCCTCCAAATGGGGATCTCTCAATTATGCAATAGGGATTTTCTCTGTATTTTTCTAAGAATAAAAGACCATCATTCCATACCTGCATAATTATAGTGCAACATTTGAGTAAACAGAGAGATTTAATTGATATAGGTTGTCTTCACACAATATGAATATGATAAGAATATGAAAAGAATTTTTGCAATTGTGCATGTGACAATTTCAAATACAGACAGCCCTGAATCTCTGCTTTTGTTTCACAAATCACAGTACCATTTTACATACAAACTCTAAAAATTAAAAGGAACCTTATAAAATGAATTAAGGCAATTAAGGTTTTACTGCCTAACTTAGCACACACCACTATAGAAATACTACCTTACACTGGTCATGGTCTACTGATCCACTTGACACTTGACCTCCATTCTCAAAAGTATACACATTTGGTTAGCTATGTTTTTTCTGTTGAAAGCAATTGAAAGAGCTCCCTGATGTCTTTCTGCTACCATTAATTGTTGTTATACATCCACATGCTTTATAGGTTTGCATTTCTAAGGCAGGTAGAAGTCAGGGACTATAAAGATTTAGCTTAGATTACAATATATACTGTCTGTGTGCATTCACCTCCATTGAAACGGAAATTTACCTGCCCCCAGTCTTGTCATTTATGCATAGCATACTGGGAATATATCAGCCTGCACTGTCCAAGTAACAGAGTCTTCTCTATTAAATGCTGCCTTACAGCCACACACATTATTGGATTATTCATTATTATTATTAACAACTTTTATTATGACACAAAGTATACATAATCGGGCAAGACCCTCTATGGATAGATCTTCCTTGGTACCCTTAAATAATTAAATTTAAAATTAGGGTATAAAACATAAAATATAAATACAAATTGTTTCAGTTTGGAACCGTAGTTCCTAAAGTTCTTGATGCTTTATGGTTGATGGTTGGTGATCGTTGTTGTTATTTGCAATCATTATTAGTCCTTTTGATTTGGCGTCCTGAGATAAGGTATGTTGTTAATCGTTTTGTCAGAAGGTACTGTGATTTGATCAATGTTCCATTGTTGTTTATGTATATTTGTAGACTGTTGCATGCTTGTACGACGATGATGAATGTTGGGCTGAGGCACTTTAGTACATGGATTAGTACTTTAACTTTTGATTATACAGCTAATTACATCTAGATTTACTTTTCATTAATTTCAATGGTTAAACAGTCATCAGACATCGGACATATCTTTATCAGACTTTCTCTACTTAGACTAGTAGAGTGTAATATGACTAATAATTCCTCTTCCTTTACTGGTAGAGGACTGATTATAATAATTTTGTTCCCTCTTCCTGAACTGGTCGAGTGGGAGTAAAATAAGGTGAAGTGTGCAGAACATTATATCTTAGTTTTCCTCAATGTCTGAACAGAGGATATACTCAGTCCAATGTTCCCTTTTAATACCAGTGAGCAAGAGAGAGAGAAAGAGAGAGAGAGAGAGAGAGGAGGGGCGGGGGAGAGGCTGAAAGATGGGAGAGAGTGTTGGGGGTGGGGGGGTGGGGGGGTGGGGGAGAGATCAATGGTGATGGTTCCTTGTTAATACTGGGCATGTATCCTTATTTGTGGTATCACTGACAGTTATTTTTCACTAGTCTCAAAGATAGCATATTTGGTGGCCATAGGTCATAATGACGACAACAACATTTAAATGATTAAATGATAGTATAAGATGATGGTTACCATACATTTAGCAATGCTGTGATTACTTCTGGAAATAATAATTTATTACCAGTTGTGACTTCTGTTTAGGTGGTACGCATAAATTTGCCTCTCTATCAACATCATAAAGAAACCCAACACTGAATGTATTAAGGTATTTAAATTAGGGCTGACCTGCCGCAATTTTATAACAGGTACAAATGGCAATAGTTTAAGAGTTCCCTTTACACTTAGTGGAATTTATAAATTGTGTGTGAGTTCTTTGGAGAGAACAATTATATATTACAGTACAAAACATATAAGGAGTGGTCCTGAGATTGTAGATCTCGAGAGTAGAGGTGTGTTCAGGGAGGTGGGCCGGCAGTTTTGAAACCACAAGTTGACGAGTTTGGAGGAGATTTGAATGTGAAGCCCTGGCGGCCGGACGAGATTGAGTCCAGTACATAAAGATGAACTGTGATTAGTCAGGGAGGGGATAGGCTACAACTCCTTACATTACAATATGCCAAGATATTGTCAGCTTCCTGACAAATTCCATAACATTAATCGTCGCATAATATGGAATTCAAAACATAATTTTATTCTTTTTATGAAATCATGACATACAAACATGTGGCAATGTCCTGGGAGCAGAGGACACTTCATTAATAATTACTCTGTCGTTATAGGGAGTTAATTGTCTCAGTCTGGAGACTGATGACTGATCTCGATTTACTGGATAATTACTAATAATGTTTCGTGTAGAGTCTAGATGATTGTGTATCTCGCTAGCTGTATAATAATAACTCTAAAGGTCCGTACTGGAGAGCTGAATATATAGGCTTTACTGATTCCAATCTTGTGACATTGTAAAATTGACAAGCATAAATGTGACCCGCCAAGCAGAAAGGTACCTTCCTGTGGGAGTTATAGTTCCTGGTATTCCCGCTAGGAGTCACATCATGTTCATGACGTCACTGTCACAAATGTTTATATTAGTAATTCTGAGAGGCAGGTAACTTTGAAAGACTGTAGCTTCACTAATTTCTGGAGTATCAACAAAATTCTTTCACTTTAATAATGCTCATTTCCCCTTCTGTACATCCCTGTCATTTTTTGAATTGTTTTTTGAATATTTATTTTTTGTACATGTGATGTGTCACAGGATAATGAGTCACTCCCCCAACCTATTTGAGATCATCTACTGAAAACTGACATAACTTTACAAAAAAGCCCATATCTCGGCAAATTCTGGGAATTTTCAACTATTTTTTCGGTTATTGACTCAGGAGGACATGCAGATTCAGAATCTATAATAATCCCAAATTCGAAAATTTGGCCCTGGAGGCCCCTTTCTGCTTGGCTGGTCACAAATTGTCTAATTTTTAAGTTAAACTTAAAGTAGTCTCATTCAGCCACACATTTGTCACGCCCCTACTGGCCAGAAGGCTCCATACACTTTCTTACCGCCACAACACTCGCGGATTTCCGTTATCTCAAAGTTGATCACATGGGAGGGGAGGGGAGGGACTGACTGCCAGGTCAGGGGAGGGGGGGTACTGATTAAGAGCGGGAGGGAGAGGGGAGGGGAGATAACCCCGTGACCTGGTCACCACCCAAAGAGATTGGTCAGAGTGGCAGTGGTCACTCTGAACCTCGTTTTAATTTTTTCCTGTCATTGTTATCCTGTGGCTGATCGGATCTCTAATCTAACCTGTTGATTAATTGGTCCAGAGAGACCTAAGCCAATCAGCGCAGGCCCAGTGTATTCGTTCTAATCTGTCTAGTATAAGAATAAATATCAGTGATTAGTTCGACCTCTTTTAAGTGATCCTACTGACCTGAAGCATACTGTATTTCCTATGTACACTAGGTTGAGAGCAAAACTTGCCGACCTGTAAATAATCCTGCACTGGATTTACTCATTTAAATATTGGGTTTAAAACTCGACGAATGGTTTTACCCAAACAAACTGTAATATATATTAGGCTTTTATGTGTAGACAAAGGGAACGGTAGGAAGACCTAGGTGTAAATCCTATAAGGTACCTAGAAACCTGTAGACCTGTTCATCGTACAAAATTAATGTAAAAACCCAGTTATGATGAATAAAAGATATTTCTATCTATCTATCTATTAATTTCTCGCCCAACTACTGACCCTGAATTATTACGAAGAATGTCTCGCATTTCTTCAACATCTTCAATGGTCAATAGAGTAAGTACAGGAACAGGGCCATAATTAAGGCGTACAATCAATCAGTGTGCAGTCAAGTTAGTCAGGTAGTGTGAGCGTCAAAGTGGAAGTCAGAGTCAAAGTGACTCTGACACTAATACATATACGGGGGCCTTTATATATAATTAAGGTTTTGTCATCCCTACTGGAGCTTACAGCAATGTTCTAGAACATTCTAGCAAACCCTTAGTAGCATTGCATTAGAATTACTTAGTATAGAAGGGTAGAGAGGGGGCTTGCGTTAGCCCAGAAGTCCAAGGATGAGCTCACGAGCAAGTCACCCATTGTGCAATGCACTCTAAATATGGAAGAGCTGATCTGGCATAATACCATGGCTCATGTCATCATGGTGTGGGGTTGAGCGGGGGGGGGGGGTGAGATCTGATGCCTCAGACTCAGCCCTGTTACAAAATCGGATAACATACTCACTGACTATGGCCAAGTTTGTTAAATACTTTATTAACGCACATGTATGTTATACAATTGACTTAACGTAATAAAAATAATCTTAACTCGAAACTCACATAAAATACAATGAGACATTAACACATGTACTTAAACAGAAGGCCTACATGTTCTCACAAATGTCTGACGGAATAAGAGCAAGTGTGAGAAATTATATCGAAAAGCAGTTGCTGCAATTCAGAATGAGGTATGAGGCATTATCAAATCACAATTAATAAATTAGGTCACTTGAAACATCCGTATACAATGTACGTACATATATATCATGTATGTATTCTTATTAGATAGATTCTGATGACACTGGGTCGGTCGTCATTTAAGCCTAAACCTCTTTTCAGGTTATCAGTTCCTTAGCATATTTTCTCTTACAATTAATAATAGAGGATACAAATACGTTTTGAAAACACATTGGGTGTGGGGAGGATGAGTCGATATGGTGGTATACATTATTGTTAAAAAAATACTCATTGATTGATTCCCAGACTATAGAAGATATGCACTATAGCCTAATGGCTTACAAGTGGGTGGTCTACTGGGGTTTATTAAACACCATGTTGTTTGATCTAAATGTTGTTTAATTGTGTATTCTTTTATCCAGGCGTAGTAGGTTCAGATCTGAGTTTTCCTGGTCTACATTAGATTGTTTTGCTTTCCCAAAAAATATAAGAAGTGCTGAATTTTGTGAAGACTAGAGCTTACCAAGTACATTACAAAAGTACGGAAGCCCATCGCTGCCATCTCGCCTCTCGCCTCTCACCTCTCGCCTCTCACTTTTGAATTCTCGCCTCTCGCCTCTCACCTCTCGCCTCTCACCTCTCACCTTTGCATTCTCGCCTCTCACCTTCTAAGTCTCGCCTCTCACCTTCTAAGTCTCGCCTCTCGCCTCTTGTGTCTCGCCTCTCGCCTCTCGCCTCTCGCCTCTCGCCTCTCGCCTCTCGCCTCTCGCCTTTAAACATGCAACATTAGCTTCCGTTTCCCACATAGTAGATCCATTTTTTCAATGAGACTGAACTTGTAATGGCAGACTTCCTTGACTCTAGGTATGAGGGTGAGAAGGAGAGGTAGGGTGAGAGGTAGGGTGAGAGGGAGAGGGAGAGGGAGGGTGAGAGGGAAAGGGAGGGTGAGAGGGAGGGTGAGAGGGAAAGGGAGGGTGGGAGGAAGGGTGAGAGGGAGAGGGAGGGTGAGAGGGAGGGTGAGAGGGAGGGTGAGAGGGAGGGTGAGAGGGAGAGGGAGGGTGAGAGGTAGGGTGAGAGGGAGAGGGAGGGTGAGAGGGAGGGTGAGAGGGAGGGTGAGAGGGAAAGGGAGGGTGAGAGATAGGGTGAGAGGGAGAGGGAGGGTGAGAGGGAAAGGGAGGGTGAGAGGGAGGGTGAGAGGGAAAGGGAGGGTGAGCAGGAGAGGGAGGGTCATTGTCATCATTGGTACATATGTCTACTTTGGGATGTAACAACATCAATATTCAATAGCAAAATATCTAACAAACCGCCGCCTCCCCAATCCAGTCGCCCCCCCCCACACACACACTCCCACCCTCCCTCATATTTCCATATATATCTCCCGGTCTCAATTTAAAGGCAAACGCTACTATCTAGTGGAAAATGAAAATAAATGTCATTTTTCTGAAACTTTGAAATTTGATTCTTGAAGTGTTTCTGGTCATAAGGATGGAAAAAAATCAATGGGTCACCATGCTCAATTTTTAATTGGAGTGCTTCAAAAGTTGGTATCTCAAAAGAACCAATGAGGATCAAAAGGGGGGCTCATTTTGGAGTACCTCAACTTCATAGTTCATATTTGCTATTTATATTCCCTCAATTTAAGTAAGGTTAACAGTTTTAGAGAGAGTATTATTTTGCCAATAATTCTATGCCTCTTTTTTATAGAATGCATGGTTATTTTTATTCTGAAAACAAAAAATATGAAATGCAAATTTTAAATTAAAAACTCGAAAAAACCCACTTTTTTTTCCACTAATTTAATAAAAACATTTTTTTTCTCTCTCATCGAAATTAAATGTCATTTTTCTGATTCTTTAGTATATGGTTCTTGAAGTATGTGTGTTCATAAAACTGAAAAAAAAATAATGGGTCACCGTACTAGTTTCTGAATTATGGGGCTTTGAAACATGGCATGACAACCATAAAATCTGCTGTTTCAATGTGTTCTATGTTTCCTAAACATGTCTATTTCAAACAGCTACAATTAATTTTTTTAGCGTGATGACATACATTTTTTTCCCCTATATATGTGTAGAATATTACCTGCACTATATGTGTAGAAAATTTTGGGACATTAGGAGTTTTCATTTTTGTTTTATTCCCAAAACCGTGAAAGAAAAATGCAGCACTTCCCAATAGACTTGCATACTAAATGGGTACAACTGAGGGTACCCACAGTTAGCTCAGTTCCCCAAACATGTCTATTTCAGACAGCTATAAAAAAAAATCTAACTCGATGACATGTGTTTTTTTCCCTTTTAATATGTAGTATATAACCTGCACTATATATGTAGAAAGTTTTGGGACAGTAGGAGTAGCCATTAATTGTTTGTTTTATACTATAAAACATGAAAAAATGGGCCGTTTCCTCATAGACTGCAGTGCTAAAGCAATAGTACGTAAAATGCCCATATATTTGGTATATGGAAAAGGGGGGCGTGGCAGTGAATAGTAGCGTTTGCCTTTAAGTTTGATGAATAAGAATATGGGAAATAAACACTATATCATTGTGACTCATTTCCCTGTATTATTTTTTTCTATCTTATGACTCATTATCCTGAAACACATCACTTATTTACTAATAAAAAAGCAAGGACACAATGTAGGCCTACCATGCCACCATGCCACATGTGATTGAAGTGCCACATGTGGGGAATTCCCCTAGTTCCAGTTCCCTTGGTAAAAGGTGGAATCTCCACTATGCAGATGGAAAACATGGCAGGTGTGCAGGAAAACGTGGTGAGATGCGAGAGGCGAGAGGCGAGATTTAAAAAGTGAGATGCGAGAGGCGAGATGCGAGATGCGAGAGGCGAGAGGTGAGAGGTGAGAGGCGAGAGGCGAGATGGCAGCGATGGGCTTCCGTACAAAAGGGTAACGGCATCAATTACGTCTCAGCCACTCATAATCAACTCATTGCTCGTCATGAATACATTGGCTTGGACCGGGGGAGGGGCATGGCCTCCAACCAAGAGATTGGGAGGGGGGCAGAGTATGTTTGCCCCCCCCCATAATGTCAGGGGCTTAATCATTCCGAATATCAAGGGGTGAATCATCCCGAGAAAATATTATAGCAATGACTAAATTCATGTGTAAATATATTGCAAGTCATATAATTCAAGTTTAAGGCAGTGGAAGGGGGTGTTGTATTTTGTAAGCATATTGTTTCAATGAAAACGTCACTTATATCATCACATCATGACCTGTGTACCATGGCCAGAAGGTGTGTGTGTGGGGGGGGGGGGGGGCAAGACTCCTTATCAGGCATAGGGTTTTACTATTAAATTTCATACCTAATTCATTCCAAAATTACTTTCTCTATTGAATTACAATTTTCCATGTTTAAAAGAAATGCAATATTGATTTAACATCCGAATGTCATTCTCTTGAAACTAATGCTAATTGCTTTGCATGGTTGATGCAAGCATTTTCCATATATAAATTTCACAACTCACAGTTCTATCTGTGGTAGAATGTGCAATGACCAGCAACAATGAACAATGAACTGTCAACCACCTTCTGCCTCTTTTGGTGGCTAAACAAGAAGAAAATACTTAAGTTGGAATTTTGATATAGGAAAAGTCGCTTTCACACTTTACCCGTTTTAATCATAGAAAAATGGCAACTAGAAGACGTGTCGGGGAGCCAGTTGAGCCAGCTGCGGAGAAGGCTACAGCAGGGGAGACAGTGAGATCAAAGGATGAAGAAGAGGAAGAAATCCCCAGAACGGCTGTTTTGGCAACCTTTGGATCGGTTACTCTGGGCACCGTAATCATGTTTGCTTACATGGGTTTTCTTCCGGTAAGTTACGCTTATTATATAATATTAGGAAAGTTCAGCAAGCCTACCTGTATCTCTGATATCGTACATACATTAAAAGGAAGAAAGGGGTTCAGCAAAATCTCACGGGAAAAATGTTTCACAATTTATTTTGTATACTTAAAAATGCGACGTAATTCACAAAAAAGATACGGATACGGTTACATAATTGAGATAGGTTTGCTTGCGGAACCTCCCTATTGTAATATTAGCTATGCATTCAATAAAATAATTCTTGATTCGTTATCAATTCCTACGACTCCCAAGACTAGGTCAATCATAGTAAAAGAGAGTATTGACTCAATACTCTCTTTTACTATTAGTGATTTCATTGTAAGTTTAGCTTAATCCTATAGGTCTATAAGATGCACAAAGATGTATATTATTTCAATGATATAATCATGCCCGATTATGAAAATTTAATCTAGGCCCTGTTCATGGCAAATGGCTACGACCCCGCCACTTTCGGGTACCTCCAATCAGCGTTTGGGCTCCTCGTACTGCTTTCAACGCCATTGCTGTCTCGTTTAGCTGATGTGTTTGGAACAAGGTATGCTACCTTCAACGGTGCAAAATTCGCTGGTTCTTAATTATGCTGTGGGTCAATATTTTCTATAATACCATTATCTAAATACACATAAAGTTAGAGTAATAACTGCCAAATGGGGACAACCATTATGCAGTCGGTGTTAAATGTAGCATTTCCGACAAATTTCCACTGCATGAATTTACAGTTTGTAAATTTGATTTTCGATGTTATCACCGCAAAATGATATCGCGCATTTTCATATTTGCTGATTAATTGGCAGTTTTAATACTTTGTATATTTACTTCTCACAGGCAGGTCCTCCTTCTCTGTATAGCGTCATCAACATTAGCTCTCTTGGTACTTTCCGTCGCCCACAGCCCCGCCATGCTTATATTTTCTCGACTAATTTCTACCTGCATGGACCCGGGACCAGGTGAGCTATTTTTCCGCACATAGAACATTATAATATCCCAGGCGGATCGTTTTTTTCGTCAGTGGGATATGGGTCGATGGGTGTTGCCGGGGATACATGGAAGAAATAGCTAATGTGTGGTAATTCAACTAAGACGGTCACATTCCATATATTCAAGTAATATGTACATGATTATTATCTCATAAACATTTCAAATCTACATGGATTCAAAAGATTGATCCTCTCTCGGTCCTCCATAGAAATGTCGTTAATGACGTCTCGCGTGAAGGCAAATGTAATTAATGCGTTTTCCACACCTCAGCATGTCAGATGGTGCTACTGGAACTTGTACCAGAATCCGCAAGAAGTCGCTACTTGTCAAGGAGCATGTTGCCCTTGGGTATCTCATTGATTATTGGGCCTACACTAGGAGGCGTACTTGTTTCTCAAATGGGGTGAGTCTACCTGAAATTCCAAGTGAAGGCCATACTGGAAATAAATGAATAATGGAAATAGTTCGTGTATTCCCTGTTGCAATTTTATATTTGATCACACAACGAGGAAATACGCATATAGATACATGTCTATAACACCTTTTTACTAAAACAATGTTTGAAAATGTAAAATGGCAGAGCTGATCCAACTCAAATCTATTTTTTAGGCTCCAGAACATGATTTATGAAGGGCTTTTTCTTATGTTTGGAAGCTACTCAATCAGGCCAATGTAATAAGGCAAAACACAGTCATCTTGCAATGTCCTATGTTGACGTAATGAAATTTGATATATCCCTAATGCATTACTTATATTCCTCCATACAGAGTCCACAAAGCTGCCGTTATATTTGCGACGATTGGTGTTGTTGCCATCTCCATTATACTTACGTCCATACCAAAGAATACAAAAACTGTCAAAGAAAAAACAGAAGAAAATAAGGAAAATGGTATGGTGTCGATATATACTTACAATAATATATATTTTGCTTTTAGACCTTAACATATAATTGTTATCTAGATGCTTCGTAACTTCCATGGAAAAAAACACATTTTAAGTCTTTGATAAAATTATTTTGTAATTGTCCTTCAAGAGGATATAAAAATAGTTATTGCTGTAATGTATACAATATGCTACTTTAATGCCTTCGATATTATTTCTTCCTACTGACTACTTGTATGTTTTTTCTGATATAGAAGTAAAATCGGGCTTGAGCCAATATATGCACATCCTTGGTGATTCGACTACACTAATCTTTTTGGGTCAACGACTTTTCCTACGTAAGTATAATTCTGCAATTTGAATTAATCACGCACAATAGATTTATTATCAAGGGTGTCTTCCTACATATATAAAAATCGATAATTATTAACGAATACACAAATATACATCAAAAGGAGTTAAAAGTTAGACCAATATTATACAGAAGGGCTTTTTTCATCTTAAATGTTTATAAATGTAATATTATGCACTGACAATCTAGTTTAGAAATGCTTACAATATTATATAACCCCTTTTCACAAAAGTCATGGCTATGATGACATTTATGATGAACTTCCCAATCGCTGGTGCAACTCACTTCAAACTGGAACCTCAATATAATGGGATGCTTGTGTCCGCATTTGGGATGATGTCAATGGTGAGATTAGGATCTTACACAATATTTGCGACATCTGTAATAGTAACCTTGATTTAGTAGTGGAATTCGAATTCGAAGATATCGGTGTTGAGGTACGGCATTGATTGGAGTATAATTTCTCCAGCAATTCAGCTGATTAGTCTTCTAACCAATTCTTGCTATTTATTTGCAGATAAATAATGCACTAACAATCCCATACATGACGGGCAAATACAATCACGATGCATTACTGAAGGTTTCACCACTGATTTCCGTTTTCACATACTTCTTTATAGTAAGTGAATCCTTCTGGTTATTTGGTACCTCAATTCATAGTATTTTGTTTGATCTTTTTGAATAAATAATTTCAAGTTGTCGTCACCTCCCGACAATATCAATATTATATTTAATTTATACATATGGGTGAAATCGCCAGACAATGTACAATTCACCTTCCCCAATCTTCTCAAATAACCCAATATTAAGACAAAAATGAGGTTCAAAACTCAGTTCAACATAACCAAACAGATTGTTGGAATCAAGTCAATATCAAATATACTCAGATATACCTAGTATTGACCATTTTTCAGTGTAATTTGGCAGAATTGATTAAATGTATAGATGTGTACATTTTCTGACTCATATGTTCTTTAAATTTTAGAGCCAATGTAATTCGGTGATTCTATTGGTTGTACTGATGTTTCCATTGGCGCTTTCATTCGGATTGACGGAGAATCTGGCCACTGTAAAACTAACTGCATCTGTCGATCCGACAGATACAAGTAAGTATTGTAACGATAACTTAGTTAATTTTGCACATAGCATTTTGGTTTGTGGTTTGTGTATCTGAGCGCTATGGAATTTGCACTCCCGTCTTCACTTCGCACTATAAAGTTCTCAGTGACGGTTGAAAAGCTGAGAACTGGAACAATTAAGGCCACTTTTTACATCATATTCTCTCCACTTGTACACTATTTCTGAATAATGAAGATACATTATATTGCACGATTTTATTATAAGCATGGTGGTATTCCCTCTAAATATAACTAGTGTGGCTTCTCTGTTTCTCTTTTCTCTTTTCTGCAGTTAACAATCGTGTTCATACTAAAACAACAACAAGTTATTCTACTGCATTATAGATCTTAGGCTATTGGGGCCAGTGCATAACGCTTACTATACGAATTCTGGGTTATAATTCGCTGAAGTAAACTTAGCTTCCAATCCTACAATAATTTGACGATTACGAATGTACAATTTGATATAACTATAATTTTATACACACAGATTTGGTTTATGATGAATTTAACATGACTTTACGAATGTCGTAAAAAATGTTATGCACCGACCTCATTGTTTGTCTTTAATAATCTAATGAATTGGAATTTCTCCTTCACCCCGTCTTCCTACTTTGCAGACAAGTTAGTAGGGCTTCTCCAAATGTCACAAAGACTTGCTCGTACTTTGGCACCATCTGTCGGTGGTCTATTACTTCAAAACTATGGATGGCCGGCGATAGGACATTTTGGACTCTTAGCCAGTGGTATCGGCGCCTCGCTAATGCTACTTCTTAAACGTCCATGATTTCCCTTAATAGTGATATCCAGACGATAATTGCATGATCGGGCGCCAAGGGAAATTTTAGCAATCGTCTTTTGTGTTACTAAACGGATGCAACCCACGTTGGCTTGTACGCTGACTCAGCAAAAAGAATATTTTAAGGAACATGCGATCGCTTAAATTATGATATTGTCATGCTATTTTGTTTGCTTTATAGCTTGCTTGGAAATTACAGTTTTTGCGGCAGTGTTTTTTTAAAAATCTGACTTACTTTAATAATACTTAATATTTTGCGGTTTGGAGCAAGAGGTTTTCCCTCAGTTTGGAGGGACTCTTCTAACTCTGAGCCTAGACTGGGTTTAACTTAACTCTTTACGTGTTTACTAGCATACACAAAGATAAGACAACCATATCCGAATTCTTATCGGTGAGAATTCTATGCACCAATGCTATTGAAATGGTATTAAACTAAATAAAGACGAACGTATCTAGTCAGTTTTGACAGGATAATGAATCGCATCCGAGCGTCTCAGAAGTGCAATCAATCAGGCAGTTGATCCAGGTGAATGTAGTTGGTTCACCAAAGTTCTACATTGGATCCCAGCCCACACTCTTTGTGATTAGTCGCGATTTGGGAAAAACATTATGACATGCTATTGAATAATATATATATATATATATATATATGAATCCACTCAATAACTAAATATGCATTGTCCACTCACACTGATTATTTATTATATCATACATGACAGTGAATTATTATGAAAAATGGCGAGGCATTATATTGCGTGTACAAAGTATTTCTTTTGAACAATTAGTACTTTAGGAAAAGCGCTCAAATTGGAGGATTATTGTTATTTGATTTAACTTTGACTGGTGACCAGCTTTGTATACATAGCTGGTCACCAGTCAAAGTATAGAATATATATATATATTCTATTAATCTCAAAGGAATGTGTATTTTCTGATCCATTTGTCCGATTATCAATAACGTTCTTATTTTAACTATCTCTCCTTAGACACCGTCATTGCGCTTGGGGCAATTACTTTGCAACTATCGGCTACCATCGCACCCACTGCAGGAGGTACCCTTCTTTTGCACTATGGATGGTATTCCCTTGGTGTATTTGGTTGCTTAATGAGCATCATATCAGCCACCCTTGGCTTTACACTCTAGGTTTAATGTTTGTATGAGTATCATAGGCTGGGATGTGCGGGTCATAAGCGCTTGTCCATGGTAGTGTATGTGATGTGTTTTTAGGAAAATAAGTCACGCGTTGCAGAATATGAATTTTTATATATCATCATATTATTTGAAAAGAAGAGATCATGTGGATTCCAATGATAGTAAACATTAGAGCATCCAATAATTACTTCTATATTTATGTATGCATGAAATAAAGGTTAGTGATATTTCTTAATAGTCACTCGCTACATAGTAAAGTAGGTAAATTTAGTGAAATATACTCCTCAGGTTAACCTCACATAAGCATAGAGGTATTAAATACACAGTCATCAAATTTGGTACATATATTTATGCTACTGACGGCGCTAAACATCCTAAATATGAAAACATCCTAAGTAAGGGTTCTTGTAAATGAATCTTGTAAATGAATCCCTTTGGAAAATTGGATTATGTTATTGATATACTGGCATAGGTTGCTTTCAACAATGTTTGGATTACCATTGAAACATGGATACTGCCTTGCGCGTTTTTTTCATACCTTGCTATTTATTAAAGTAAAACTTTAACCTATAATACTTTATTAAAAATGGTATATGTGATTGAGCACGGCGTCGGTGGTGATGTATGTTTTTAACCTGCTCCAAAGCTCTCACACTATTATCTGTGACCTGTGATGTGACCAGTTTATTTTTTAGCAAATATAAAATAAAAAAATGATGTATGTATGTAATTCATGTCGTATGAAATTGTCTTTATAATTGTAATCATGTCGTATGAAATTTAACGGCTAGAACCGTTGACTGTCGGAATTTATGAATTATATATGTAAAATGTGTCGATATCACATATTTTTGTAATTTAGCATCTTTAGTAAAACTCGTTTCGGCAAGTCAGGCTGTCCTGAGAATATTTGTACTGTCTGTATGAAAATGTTCAATGTCCTCAATAAAATATTTTAAAATCAAATCAAAAATCAAATAACATTGTTGCGCCTTGTGGCTCATTTATCTGGAACACATCACATATTATGTACCAAGCTTGAAAAGGGACAATGTCGTGCAGGCTTCAGAAGTGCTATTTGTATTTTTATCCCAGGTGTGTATACTGGTATATTTGAGAGAACATAATTTTGCGAGACCAGAAGAAAACGATAATGAGCAGATGTCTAATGTCTAATCTAGCATTCAAGAATTCAGGATGTTAAAGTGAATATCAATACCTAATATCGAATGTGGACATCAAATCAGACTTGTGGTGATCTCTTAAACGTTCTTTCCTCCAAGCTGAGTCTTCTTCTTTAGGTTAAAATACGCGAGATGTAACAAATTAGGTGTGTGTGTATCTCAGGTAAGTTATTGAAAGGATATTTTTAACTTCGATAATTTGTAGGATGGATGTCAATCATATGTTTTATTTGACTGTTTTCCAGTTAAGTGTTTAGGTCCCTATTTAATGGATCAAGTTATTCAAAAAGGATATTTTGTCCTAAAACTTATATAAACAGTTATAAACAGAGAAAAATAGATACATGTATGTGTGATGAACAAAATATTATGTCCGTAGTTTGTTATGTAGCATATGGATGTAAGCTATATACTCTCCAATGCATTACCGGCTGTGAAGAATACAAATTTTGATTTTTTGAATTTTGATGAAAAAGAGAATCGGATCTCATGTACCCTTTATTAGATTAACTGTAATGGAAGAATGGTTAGAGAATGATTCGGGGTATAGGATTATATAATGCGTATTGTAGTTGCCAGTTCCTGTCAACTCTAGTTTACAAGGCAACCCCTCATTGAAAAGGAAAAGATTGATGTAAATCCTTTGGAAATAAATATATCACACGAGTCTGTCGTCCTAACTGACTTTACATATCAGTGGCTATAATAAAGCACCCCGGCCACAGTAGCAGGCGTTCTTTGTTGGTTCAAGACACCATAAATTTGTAAAGAAGCGGGTCACCATAGCAACGCTGGATGTGAGGCCCGCCTCGCTTGCCCCACCTTGTCATGACTTGGCCGGATATAGCAAGGCCCTAGATTAACCCAGCCATGCGCAGACCAATCCTGTTAATGTCACCTGGTGAATGGTTGATGTACTAAAGGTAAAAGTCATAAATCTAGCGGGAGCCAAAAGGCGGTGGGCCAGCAGGAACAGGGAAGGGAACTAAGATAAGTTGAACGATTTTGAGGAGGAGCTGGAGTAAGTAAGGCGGAGAAGAAGCCAGATGTAATTAAGGAGGACCGAAGAAGTGATTAGGTAAAACCAAAATGAGAGTATCGGTGATTAAGGTTAGAATCTAGGAATGTTGGAGGAAGAAATTCCAGGAGGTGGACCAAGGGTATGAACAACTAATGTTGGAGTTCAATAGGGAGAAAAGGTGGGATATAATTCAAACATAGGGAACAGCACAAACATGAACTTACCTTCAAATCAATTTCGGGGGTGATCCGAGACATACATGTGTAGCGACACCGTCAACTGATATTCCGCATAGTACTTGCACCAATATTAATTCTCCATGGCGGTATTGGGTGTTTCACATAACTGACTGTCTGATCTCTGAATTGACTCCACTGTCAACACGACAACCAAGGTGTAATCTCTCGGCTACCCCGGCACAAAATAATTGAAAATAATGCAAAAACTTGGGATATAATTCACAATAATGTTGACATACTAAATCAGGATGCTGACAGTCTTTGGCCGTCATGGAAACATTCTAATTATCTGGGGTTGTCATGGCAACAATTACAGTTATAAATAACCACCTCGTTAACATGACAGGCAGTAGTTCGTCTTCGGGGCGGCAGGTGGTGAGCTGACCTTAATGACAGAATTAAATCACAATAAAAACAGCTTTCTTCTCTACTAACCCGGCGGTACTTGGGCGAATTGCGGCAGTTCATATCAAAATGAGACAAAATAAAACGTAATGTGATATAAGTCAACTAAAAAGATTTTCCTCAATGGTGACCATAAATATTAGACTTTCATTTTCGGTCTCTGGGGTCCTGGATACAAATGGATAGCCAAGAGATCCACGTCAGTGTGAAAAAAGCAACACTTGCAACAATTGCAAAACATATTACCACTGTCCAAACTGTCTTGAACTACTAGAGAAATTGATCTTATCTAAGGAACTGTCCCTATTTGAATGTTATTAGCAGCTTTTGTCTATATGGAGGAGGAAGGCTTAATTTACTTTCCTTATCATCGAGCCAAAAGTCAGTAACTTTTAATCAAATGAACTTGCCATTGCATAGATTTTCCCAGTCAAATGATTTCCGCGACCCGATACTATCAATCCATTTTATTGTCATTAGCCTTCTCCCGACTCCCTGTCTTTCTCTCTTGTCCTCCTTCTACCTCCTCCTTCTCCTGTCCCCCAAACGCCATTGGCAACAGTCACTTTTCCTATACTACTCACCGAAGCCACCCTCTATAGGGACTGTTTTCTTCCGTAAGGAGGGATTTTCTCTTAGTTCTCATTGATTCATTTACACTTTTCGCATCAGGAGATTTCTCTCCATTCACTAAAGCATTATTTACATTCCTCAACTGTTATCTGAAGCCTTCGACATCCCATAATACTCTGCCATGTCACAGCGCCACCGCTGGCGAATATATACAACAAAGCAGGCGTCCCTCTGGCGGTCATTAATATTAACGATACAATCAGTGCGGGCAGGTGCTGCCTCTACTGGCCGCCACATAAATTGTTATAATGTCGCCATGTTTACGTTGGGCTTGCCGCGGCCATCTGCGCATGCGCACCGCTTATTATGCACAAATTTCCGGTGACCTTTCCACATATATCAAAGGCAAGAAAATTTCACGGACAAGAAAATCCCAGATTTTCCCGAACCGCTTTTAGTAATACCGCAAGAACTCTTGAATCGAGTTCACGATATTTATCCCTTTTAAATCGTGTCCGATGTCTTTTGTTTCTTTTGCAGTAGGCCTATTGCCTGTTATGCAAACAAAATAGCAATCATTCATTGTCGATTGAACAAGTCTGTGTTTTTTCTGTACCTACATTTGCCCCTTTTCAGTCGACTCTCCTCGAATCCTGTCAGTATTGAATATTTGATATGGTTGGCACAAGCACAGACTGGCCACTCTCTGCCTTGGCTGTCCATCAAACTGCCCCACGTTATTTATCAACCTCTCCGCTGTGTGGCGCTAACAAGCTCGCCCCGCCTTAGTGGATACGCGTAATTGGCTGCGCGTTGGAGAAAACGCTTTGTGGGTTTACCATTACGGGCCACCGTTCACCACAAGCAAATGTCCTCCAAGTGCTCTTGTTCACAGTAACGATAGCATTTGGAATAAGGGATACTAACAACTAACTCATGAAAGGAACAGAATGTTTTGTTTCGTTCGCGGAGGTTATTATCGTCTTTATCATCTTTTGCTATTCTAGCATTCCCACTAAAGATCGAATGGTGGTAATAGTGCTACAGGATATGCGTGAACTAATTGATGAAGGCATGAATGAATCGTAAAATGTGATAAATGAATGATTGATTTAGGAAGGAACTACTAGAAATATTGCATCAAATTACTTTCTCTAATTTTGTTTTTTCCTGACATTACAAGTAGACATTTCTCAACGGTCAGTTGTTTCCATACTTCCTCGGAAAAGCTTTCTAATGAACTGAAATCGACTTTTAAATAAGTGAAAATATCATAACAATATCATGAGAATCATGGAAGAAAGGAACAAAATGCCTTTTAAAGCTTGTCATTAAAATGATAATGCAACATGGACAATTTCGCTTAGCATACGGCATATATAGCTAATATAAAGTGTCTTATGTTCTCGCTCATGCAAATATTAACAGCTAGGTACTTTAGTCTTGGAACTAAACAATCCTATAGTTTCATCTCAGTACAAACTGATCAGGTGATCTGGAGATTGGATGAAATTCTGTTTGATCTCCAAGCTCTTCCATACCAGGGGAAATATGATCAGGCCAAAACATGATGTCAACATCTCGTAAGATTACAGAGACGCAACCTCGCCAGGAAAATGTTTTTGTTCTTTCAAAAAGGAAATATATTACAACTCATTATAATGTCATTTTCATCTTGCCTTATCTAAAATAGACTAAATCCCATAAATAATTGATAGTCTATGACTAAGCATGCATAGAATGTACCTGTTCATAATGGAGCTAAGAAATAGACCACATATTACAGTCATTCATACAATTTTCAATATTTTCATAACCTCCCTGGAGTTATTGAATCTTTACCCTATATATGATTTTTTATGTGTCACCCGCTTGTCTTTAGGAAGGAAACAGGAACTAAATCCAAATTAGGCCAATTTCCCCCACGAATCTCTGAATTTTCACATGCCAACAATACACAAGTGAGAAAATAGAACCAAGTTGACAATGGTGATATATAAGGGAACAGTATATTATAAAATGTTTTCACAGTTATAAGTTACTAACATGCTGGACACCATGTAGTGGTATAATAACATGGACACAAACCGCAATCCGCATTCCCAATATAAAGATGACTTCGATGAGAGGAGGTTGATTCACATACAAAGCTTTATAGTGATATACTGTTTGTTGTTTTATAGATCGGATCCGCTTATCTGAACTTGGCAAAAATAGTACACAATTTTATTTCCTTGGCCTGAGGAGAACGAAATAGTGGATTCACTCAGATGACGCAACATTTGTTCAGTGATTTTATCATCTATATATAAAATATGATTCATACGATCACATAAAGTGTACTATCTGTACGAGGGCTTTTAAGGTCAGCGGATGTCCTGCGTTTCGAATTGTTTTCCGCAAGGGGCATTAGACCTATTCGTACTTGCTCTTTTTAATTCTGTATGGATAAAATTGCGTGTGAATGGAGGTGCAAATCAAACCATCTCTCCTCTTGCTTTTACTTTTGCTCTTTAAAAGTTATGCTTCGAACCAAAACAATATGTAGGCAGGAGCTCGCCACTCCTATCTACAAAACCAGCAAATCAACAAAGTTGCTATTATAGGTGCTTTGATGAGAAGTTGCTTTGTGTCTTTTATGGTCACATATATAAACTAGGCGTTTATAAACTAGGCATATATCACAAGATTGATATTGCATGTACGCGGAAGATTTGCAAATCAAATGATAACGGCATGATATATGTGTGTTTAGTTATTACATATTCATGTTTTCCGAATTCCCATGTGTGGTATAATTTGATACTGTTTCACGTTTCAATATGCTTATCTCAAAACCTTGACATGTGCGATCCAGACAGTGGTGAGTGTTTATTTTATTTAGCCCTGGTTTCACGTGAGCCCGGGATGGTACGGGAGGATCCAACCTTTCACATTTGAGACAAAATAATAGATTATATTACAGACATTACTTCCTGCCTACATGTTGGATCGACGAAGAGCTCGGTTTTCGCTATTTTCTATTGAGAAAAAGTTTAGTTTTACTTTAGTTTTATTCAGGCTTTCACATGTTTAACACAACTTTACAATGATACACATATTAGAAACAGCGCATTTCTGCATAATACCGTCTATTATCATGAGACGCCTGCCTTGTTACTTGCTAGAAATTAAACTTTACAATACAATCAACGCTATATAATATGCGTCATATATATACACTTTGAGCGATCTAAAATACTAAATCGACCTAAATAATCTTGTCCTATATATAAACATTCTCAGTACTTGATTCATGACATGGACGGGGAAGGATTTCCCTACTGAAAATGATAAAACAGACATAATTAATTATATTTTTTTTATTGTTGTTGTTGTTGTTGGAACTTTTATTTGCTGAATAAAGATTTAACACTGTCGGTGGGAACTAAACTCCCTACATAGGGAGATTTTAAAGCCCTACCGTGATCGAATGTGATTAATAATGCAAAGAATACAATTCACCCAAGGTCGACGACACTTGGGCGGCTTTGCAGATGATGGGGTAATTTAAGTAGTCTAAGTTTTTGATGCAAGAGACACCACCATAAACGTGGTGGAGAGTGATACATTTGCTAAACATGAATAAATTTTTCAAAGCTCAGTTAAGATGACAATACTGAGCCATGTTAGATGTACATATGAATTATAGGTACTAGGATAAGAAGGTTTGTAAAAGAGAACATATTTTGGTACGTGAAGTGGTAGTATTTACGCGTGTATAGATATTAACAATCTATAAGGAGGGGGAGGAAAAGGTCGAGGCAGCTGGTACAGATAGAGGGTAAGTAAATAAAGGGTAAGAGTAGGAATCAATACACCTGAGGTTAATACACTCGAGGTTCCTTCAACTAGGAGGAAGTTTGTAAGTGTTTATTTAATAAAGATAATTTCGATCAATCCAAATAGCTGTGTCTCTAGCAAGTTTAGAAAATCTTTTTGGTGTGTCCGAGGACTGTAGGTTGGTAGCTAAAGAGTTCCAATAGTGGGGAATCTTGTAATGTATTGATTTCCTGATTCGCTCAAGTCTGGGTAGTGGACATCTAAACATGATTCTATGGGGGTGGTGTTGTCTAGTTTGTCTACAACCGGTGGATAAGATATTCGTGTTTAACCGCATTCGGTAAGCCTGTTGGAGCAGGTGAAGACGCCGTCTCTCCCTAAGTGGAAGCAGGCTGAATTGCTGGTGGTAGTCATCGACATTTTGAAATCTATTGCTTCTAGTTATAATTCGGAGGGCTCTGTTTTGAAGGGTTTGGAGTGAAGTGAGTTTAGATTTGGCAGCGGAGTCATAAAAAATATCGGATTGGTCAAATAGGGGGAGAATTGCGGTTTTGTAAATCTGTGAGCTTAAGTTGACATTCAGCCTGCTTCTAAGGTGCTTAAAAAGCCACAACTTGTGAGACACCTTTTTCCTGGTATTGAGTAAGTGTTTCTTAAATGTCAGGGGACCATCGACGACCGTCCCCAGGTACTTATAATCATTCACTTCCTCAAGAGTTTTGTTGCCTAATAGCAAGTTGTGGGAAGAGAGAGAGGGCGTTTGAGTTGGTCTCTTTTTGGACTCCAGGGAAGGCCAGTTGAAAAAGGTCATTGATTTTGATTTGTCTTCATTAAGTGAAATCTTATTGTTGCGACACCAAAGCATGATATGATTGAGGTCAATTTGCAAATCACGTGAGACTGACTCAGTGTCTTTGCCAATTTTACATATAATGGTGTCGTCGGCAAAGAGTTGTAGATAGGAGTGTTTGGCGTGCAAGTGAAGGTCGTTAATATAAATCGAAAACAAAATGGGTCCTAGGGTCGTTCCTTGAGGAACTCCACATGTGACTAGTTGTTTGGAAGATATTTTATTGTTAACTGTTACATATTGTTGCCGCTCGTGGAGGTAATTATTGAACCATTTCAACTCATTACCCCTGACTCCAATGTTACTAAGCTTAGTCAATAAAATTTGATGGTCTACAGTATCAAAGGCCTTCCTGAAGTCCAAAAACACCGCTCTACAGGCCTGTTTGCTATTTATAGCATCGTACACTCGGTTTAGAAAAGTTACAACAGCGTCGTTTGTTGAGAAACCTGGGCGAAAGCCAAATTGGCTAGTATATAAAATATTGTTATTCTCAAGATGGGCCATGAGTTTTTTTTGTATAACTTTTTCTAATACCTTTGCCGGGAGGCAGATACTCGTTATGGGACGATAGTTGAAAACTTGTATTGCCATGATATGGACATTCAGGGGGGTTCTTCTCTTATTTATGAAGTTTTCAAGCCCACCTATATATACATGTAATTTCATATCATATCATTATGTTATGCATGCCGATATTCTTGGTTTACGTGGAGATAGAGATTGGATCTCGAAATTGAAAATTTGGCTTCAAAGGTATCTATAGGGGATAGGGAATAGAAAATGAAAGGAGTTCTGTTGATAGGATGAACGTTTTAAAACGGAGCTTAATATGCCTCGAGGGTTAATACAGATATCTCGTTTCCTCTCAACAATAGATGGCAGTATACCACCACAAGTGATGACCGAAGACTGTCGCTTAAAATATTGTTCCAGGAGAGATGGTGACAAAGTTTAGGGCAAGAACCATCCCACGATGGGATACAGGTAGAAGACAAGCGTACCATCTCTAAATCATGTATAAACTGTTTATGGAAAAATAAACCAACCGTCGTTCAAAAACAAAACAAAAGTTTAGGGCAAGGGTAATTTGAAGACAACTGTAAAAGGGGTTCCCTGAAGGACAATTCAAAATTGTTGTTCCCCCCCCCAAAAAAAAATATATATAGTGTAATATAAAGCATTTTATCGTATCCCTATAACCATTGCGGAGTGAAAAAAAAGATTATTAATTCAATTTCAGTTTGCAGCACTTTGTCAAAGAAAAACACCTCTAGCCAATGAGATCGCTGCATTCACGTTGTTGATAGGTAACCACGGTTACCCAAGCTGCACATTTTTAATATACCCCCATGAAATCATCAAGTCAACCATTCCCTGGAGAAGGATCGCCACGAATCCGAAACGTTGGAATCACAACTCAAAATTTATATCTACCATCTGAATAAAAAACATCTAATAAGAAATCGCTTAGATTATAGTTTTGGTGTTCTGTCGACTTAGAATAAAGTCTTGAATCTTTTATATAGTGGATTGGTACAAACATTTCAATGTCTATAATGCATACGATCTACAGACAGCCTGGGATCACACATAGCTACACGTGTACATGATGCTATCGATTATTTGCAATAAAAAGAAATCGCTCTGCCATGATGTCCCTCCTATCCCAATCCTCCATCATGCAGTTGGATTGAGCCATGCCACCATGACAAGACAATAGGGGACTTGTATGTGCCATTGCGCATGTCTGTTACAGTGCATCCTGCATGGGATTAATTCTGATGAAATCTGACATGAAAATATTTAGCAACTGTTTTTATCGAAAATTGCAAGAATGTTTTTACCAATATCACAGCTTGTACAAATGATCTATGGATACCAAATACATGATGGGAAAGACGGGGAGTTGTGTCATGGAAACATGTATAATTTAATTTGCACCTCCATTCACACGCAATTTTATCCATTGACATTAGAGCATTGGTCCATGCTGAACATGGCATGTTTTCTCTATATATAGTATTGTATTGTATATAGTCCCACAATTCCATGTGAATCAAGATTCAAAATGGCGGCTATGCAATTCCCCTATTGGGGGTTTGCAAGGTGCACAGGAGGAGTGTTCTATGGGAAAGGATTGTGTAAGGAGGAAGTGCCAATCCTTGGACAGGTGTCGGTGCGAATCCCGTACCTTTTTCATCAGGTGAGCGAAGAGTGCTTTACCATCTGAGCTACCTCGCCGCCACCTCTGAGAAGAAGTTGAGACTGACGTTCTCTTAGACATACACGTGGTTCATATATTCCCCACTAGAGTTACTCTCTAGCCTCTGTTATGGGTCACTCTTTTATGAGCAATTTCGTGGCGTTGATTTCACAACGTGTGAACATTAGAGCAAATTGCTTCCAAGACAGGAAGGTAAAGATTTAAATAAAATGAAAATAAAAATATGATCTTTATATCTGAGGTTATAGAAAAAAACGACATAGCATAAATAAATATACCAGCACGAAATATAGGTATACGTACCGCAGTTCACATGAGGCGGTTCCTTCCTTCGTAATTTTGTTCTCCATTGTGGCATGTCATTCATCCCTCCCCCTACTCCTTGTCCCTCTCACTTTGCCACTCACGTACACTTCTCCACAGACGAGACACCCGCCCACCCCTCCTCCTCCACAACTTCTAATATTCATTGTTCGAGTATTAGTGCGTCTGGCGCCCGCATCGTGGCGCTGAGATCGGTCGCTGCCACATGGAGGAGGAGGTGGAGGAGGAGGAGGAGACACTCGCACATTTCCTGACCACCCGGGCAACCGGTCACCCACTCTTCCAACATTTCCTCCCTGGCGAAGTGCGCCCTTCACTATTTCAACATTTCCTCCGGCTTACCGTCCTCTCGCCCCTTCGCTGCCCGGAGAAGTGAACGTCCATTTCCCGCGCCGCCACACCCAGAGATGCTATCCTCCACGGTTCCTTCAAGTCCTTTATAACCCTGGATACGATATCAGAAATATTTTTATCAGTACTCTATCAGCTAAACTGCTCCCATACCTACACATTATGAAGACCCATTACGTGCAGGGTATGTGAGTGTTGGTGCAAACCAGCAGCACTACCACCACCCAACCCTACCTTTCTCTCCCCCTCCCCACCTCTTCTCCACTACTCCCTGCTTCTAATTATTATTATCAATATCAAAATCACACACACAATCCCAGCAGCAGGATACCATAACCACGCTATCTCCGGCCGTCTACCCACCGGAGGGCAACAGTAAGAGAGGAAGGACACTAGCTTCCTCCAGGGTCCTGGCTAATCCATCGCCTGGAGGACGCTGGAGTGGCCAGACACAGGAGGAGAGGGAGCTGGAGCAGGACAAGGAGCGGCACCAGGAGGAAATATCGGATAATCTCGCGACGACGGGATCACCGGTAGAGGAAATCGAGGATAATCTCCGACGCTAGACGCTCTTTCTACTTCCGTAGAAAAAAAACCTCTAGCTTGGAAAACAGCCCCAGGTAGGTCATCCAAGTGAACTGACATGCTTCGGGTTTCATCGTTTAGATACATGTACAAGATAGGGATTCTTCTTGTAATACCTTTTTATATGTTTGGCGGAGATAACATGATTTGTCGAGAGAGTACCATGCAGTATCCGCTTTTGCAGAAAGGAGTATATCGGACAGAATTATTGCTGACTCCGAAACTTCTAATGTGAAGAGTGAAGAAGGTTCAACCCAATTTCAACCGCAATTACTCTAACTCTAAGATAATAACTGATGGGGTCAATTTGACTAGGCTTTTGGATCCTCGTGATCATGGCTTATGTTACAGAAATTTTCCAGGCATATGAGTATGAATATGAGAAGGAATTGGGACAGAACACGAGTTTGTAGCATACAGGTTAAAATACCAACTTGTTGACATCTAAGTAATATTTGACAAATACCTTATTGTGCCGGATATGTATCTATGTTCCCTGATGTTCAATTAAAAAAACGAGTATTTTCCTATTTACAGTGAAGTAGTATTTGCAAGTTGAAAACAAATATGATTTCCTGACAAAAGTTCATTTAATACGAGTGTATGAATGAAACATCCCGGAAACGCCTGTGCGAGGTGTTAATTATGATATGATGTCCAAACTTCCGCCCATTCGGCGCGAAGACTTTTCAAGAACAGAATCATTGGTTCGCTGAAGCGAGGAATGTTTCTTGTAGATGCTTTTTGCTTTGAATTGAACACATTTCCCGTACATGTATGCAGTCAGTTGGACCGCCTTTAGACGGTCCTCCGCTTCCCGCCAGCTGCGGGCCGGGAAGGAGCGAGTGGCTCGCGGTCTCAGCCAACCGCTCAGGGCGGCCTACAACATGTCGCGGTTGCCACAGTGACTCCAAATGCTTTCAGGTTGTATTTGTCAGTGCAAATGAAATCATGACTTTTACTTCGCCATTTAGCACTAAACTAGAACTGATATTCACGACCGCCTACACAATTAGTCTTTTTAAAAACGTATTAATATTCCCCAGATATATTTTCCGGTTCTTCGCAGCACATTTGCCGTAGTAATAAGTGAAAATGTGTAATGAGCGTCATCCGAGCGCTAACGAACGCATATTCTCAGTTCATTTATAGGAAGATAGTCATCATTTCCTGGGCGATTCTCTTGTTGGTGTATGTATTTTCGATGCACCTTATTCCATGCGCAAAAATAAACCAATATATACACTAACTAAACGTAAATAAAAATATACTGGTGTATGGAAAATGGCTCAGACATGGTTAGAGAAATAGGTGAAATATTCATATGTAATCAAAATACAAAATAGAGTAGTGTTTTAAATATAAGACGAGTACATTGAGATGTCCATGGATGAACGTCTAGTCCACGTGTCCATACCTTTGGCACGGAATTTAAATCAAGGGAACGCAATTATTTGCTGTTCATGTTGTTAAATAACATTCAGCAATTGAGAAGCTAGTGGAAAGAAGACTTGAAATCAAATATGTAAGCGACCTGAGGACATACCCTGACATTCTATTATTTAGACTGGACAGAGTGAATCTGTGATAAACAAGGTCACACTGAGAGACCCGGATCTACTGCAGTAACGAATCATGAGATCAGGAGCTCGGGGGGAACTGGGAGATAAGGTATTTGGTGTTTCTCTCCGCATCCCTTGGGGTTCTACCCAGTAGTACGGCAGAAAAATCAAAACAATTAGCGTGCCTTCGTCGACAACGCGAATGAACCAAAATACATTGTTGCATCCAACCCATGATACCACTTCACAAAACTTATGAAATAATGGTCGGTACACAGTTTTTGGAAACAATTCCAATTGCTAGTTCCATTTCTGTCTGTAACAAGCCTCTGGTGATGGGGGGGGGGGGGGATTGTCCCTTCACATTGCATCTTGGTGATATAACGAGTGTTGCCAAGTGACAAGCATGTCCCATTCAGTTTACTGTTAGAATCTGTATGTGTACTATTAAACTGCTATTAATGCCTTTATTTTAATCGTGGCTATTCTTCTATTTCTACATATACCATCCTATACATGTGTGCTGATATAATAATATATATGCCTCCAGTGAATTCAGGATATATCAGAGTGCTGAGAACACAGTCTAAGTCCAAAGATGAGAGAGTCCCTTCAAACGGAAGGAAAGCCTCTCGCCTCAAACCGCAAAGTGCCATTATAATTCCATTAAGACCGCAAAATGCCATTATAATCCCATTAGAACGCCTAGTCCTAGGTCAGGAAAGCGATTAGCGAAGTAGGTGTCCAATGACTGACATACCATTCTTAGCTGATCTGAGGGTTTGGGCCTAGACTGGGAACATACTATTCTGTTTAATATAATCAGCCCTACACACGGTTCACAGGAGTCCAGTTGGGGAAACTCCGGTCAAATGTATTCTTTTGCATCACTTGATACTTTAGCCTAAGATATAAGTAGCTATAGGCCTAAGTTAGCATGTCAGTGGTCCAGACATTATAACTACCACCTTTCATGTGACGGGAGCACATCCTACGTTATGTATGAAAATCAGCAAATCAATAGAATGGAAGTGAGAACAACCCGCGGTACTTTAATCCCAGTCGGGTAAATTATCCATGACATAGCAATAACACATCTCAAGTATTTTTTGTTTTTTTCTATAGAATTTCCGGATTTCGAATATCACGTGTCACTATCTATTTTTTTCTAACGGCTTAGCTTGAAAGGATTGTATTACCAAAGTTATATAGATAGCAACGCTCTGTATAACAATATATAATACTACGAAACAGGAAGTTTTGTCCGAAATAAATTTCCCAAAATGATAATCGATTTCAGTGTCAGCAAAATTGTTCTGATGATACGATTTCTTATAATCTTCATATTCACATGGTTTAAATAATAGATGGCAACGGGTAGGCAGTTCAGTTGCTATCAAAGATTATAATTATATTTTATTATATGTGCATCCCTCTTGAAGGGTGCAATAAGTGGGGTGCTATAAAAATATTCATATAGTACACATACTATAAAAATAAGGGACACTACTGTTTGTTTTTCTCAACAAGTCCTTACGGTAAATGCGTATAGGCCTCGTTTCCAGCCAATATATCTCACATATACAATTCAATAAGGTTTCTTCAGGGAGATAAGTTTAAGATAGAATCAAAAGCCCAAATTATTGTCTTGAATTTTGATGTGTAAATCTTGATCTTGATGTGTAAATGTGATTTGTACTTGTTCTACAGGTGTTCACACCAAGGGTAGAAGACATGAAGGGAGTAAAGGCAGAGTACATCCGGGCAACCAATGGTGGCGCTCCTGGTGGCAGTGCCTGGGACCACTCAGATGCCCACCAGGCGGCGCCCACAGGTGCCCCCGGACTAGTGGCGCCCAACTCCAACTCTAACGTCAAGACAGAACCAGCCATGTGTAACGTCGCGCCACACAGCGTCACGTCACACAGCGTCACGCCTACCCACCGGGATTACTGGCCGGACTGTTCTGGTGGCAGCCTCAACGGTCCAGGTCACATAGAGGGAGGTCAAGGTCATATCGATACAGCTCCCCCTGGCGGTGGACATCGCACTGATGCTGGCGCTGGCCAGCAGGGGGCGCCTGGAGGAGGGCTGGGGGGCGGCGGTCATGGGGGGGATGGAGGGGCAGGAGGTGGAGGTGGTGGAGGCACAGGAGGAGGTATGGTTCTCCCAACTAGCAGCTACCTGTCCCACAATCCACCACCACCAGGTATTGCTACCGGAAGCACAGAGCATGCGCATACCAAATCAGCTTTTGCAGCTCCTTCCGCCCCGCCCATCCCTCCTCTCAACAGCTGCTCTGGTCCAGTGCAGGGGTCAAGAGTCGCAGCATCTGCCTCCAGGGCACTTGACCCACTAAAATCCGGAATAGGAAGTTCAGGATTAGGAGGTGGTGGTGGAGGAGTAAGTGGTGGTGGAGGTGGTGGTGGACGGGGCCCTGTGAGAGGGCTCATGTCTGCTGGTGACCGGGCCGGACCTGCCCCTGTCAGTGGAGGATCGGCAAGGTTCCCCTTCTCTCCACCACCCGGCGCTACCTGCCTTTCCGGCTTCTTGGACACCGGCAGTAGCGTGCGCAAACACCAGACTACCTCTGCTTCCTCCTCCACGGTGCCGAACAGCCATACAACCCTGGAGGATGCTGGCAAGAGCAGCGCTGACGGCGGGAGGAAGGTCCTCGTCCCAGCAGGTATGTATCACCATACTATATGATAAATTATCCGTTCGCCCCACAGCTTTAGGTCCCTCTTTCTTCTCATATAATATACATGAGACGCACTTCAAGGGCAAGTCCGTTAATTATCACTTCTTTGTTTATCATGAGGTTTCTGTATGCCAAGGCAAGTTCATTAGCTGCAGGACTATAATGAGATCTAAACAAATGCGTTGGGAACAATTAACATGTAGATTTAACATTTAGATTTTGAAAATTTAGCTAGCTCTTCCGGGAAATGAACATTTAGCAAAGTATTTTTCCGGGGAAAAGAATTTATCGCCTCCACCCAATTAGGTATGCTGACTCCTATTTCGACCTGGTCATAAGGTAGTAATACAATACCATCGAGCTGGAATTATATGTCCGCTAGGTTATAACCTACATTCTTATCAAAATAAAACCAAATCATTTGTGTCCCTCTCCCTAGAGTCTCCGACACACACGGGTGTTTATTTACATCCCTACGCTTTTTTAACATTCCGGGACCAATTTCCGTCCTACATTCGACTGATCCGTTGTTTCCGGCATTTCCGTGACTAGATATTGATAAGTCCCACGCATGCGCAAGAAGACTCGACCGAGCTGCCTTTTTATCTGCGAACGAAGTCACGCGTCAAAATTAAAAACTTAAATAGACCTTTGTTCGTATATAGACCACTTGGTAATAATCTTTGTGAACATATATATGTCCAGGTATCATTATGTAGGCAATTGATGAATTAATAATCCTCGGTATTGATGTTTTAAAACATTGTACCGTATAAACTAGTTAAAGACGTATAGATGCGACCGACGCTCATAATCTTTGGTATATGAAGGTATCATAACGCAGAATTAAAATGCATGGTTTCGTCATTAGTCTCCTGTGTTTTGGAAATGTAAAAGACCAAGTTGGCAAGCTTGCGGAACGTTATTTATTTTGCCAATAATGTTCATAACATTCACTATAGATGTGCCTATGCAGAGAACATCCGGATAGCCTCGTTTTCCCACAATGTAAAAGAACCATCACGTGGCGTTCTGATGTAACTTCAATCCTTCACATATAATAAGGTCAATCTGTCCTGCGTAAAAGGTCGCTTGTGTTCTATCATTTCACGTTTCATGTTGGTTAAAGGGGTCGATGAGAAGCAAAATTCCATACGCTTTCAGAGTTAACACTTGTTTGGAAACTATTGCTCTTAAAACACCACAACATCTTTGTTAGGCTAATATATAGGGGGAACGTGCATGTATACATATTCCCTCAGGGGGCATGCTATACACCTTATACTCATATATATGAAACATTATTTCCACGCTATATTTCGTTTGGCACAGTACATGCATGGATCCCCACACTGAAGTGAAGACATAACCATGTATCAAAACAATAGTATATGTAGTACGTACAAATGCTGTACTACTCTGTGTGGAGATATGCGTGAGTAACTACAACTATATATGCGAAACATGTAAAACCATACTATTTCAGGAACTCAAGTAAAAGTCTTACATAAAACCACCCGAAATGAAAACCAAATATCAGTATTGAATCTGAAGGTTTTTTTGAAAAATATATTTAAAAAAGATATAGCGAGGGGAAGGTTGTCGCTGTATAGTGGGGATCCCGGGGATTATCGTTTAGTTTCTTTGGTGGTGAGGAATAATTCCCAAAGTAAATGGTTTAGTGGGTTTTTTATAATTTCACTAGCTTTCGAGCTGTCATGCTCTTCATCAGGTGATATATTTTTACAGTTGCATCCATGTGAGTGACGCGTTGTAACGACACAATTGGTGTACACGCCATGTGTATGCGCTGCCTGCAGTTAACAACAACTTCGGTGAAGATATAAACTTTTCTCGACTCACATAAGTCATAATATACTTTCAGCAACCACCCTATAGGGGATTTGGATAACCGCCATTTTGAATCTTGATTCGCATGGAATGGCACTGTATACAATCTATAGAAAACATGCCATGCCCACCATGTACTATTTATTAATGCTCTAATGTCAATATCCATGTGTCATACATGTTCCCCAGGCACTAGTTCCAATTTTTCCCATCATGCATTTGGTTTTCATAGATCAGTTATACAAGCTGTGGTATTGGTGAAAACCATTCTTGCAATTTTCGATAAAAATGCTGCCAAATATTTGTATGTCAGTTTTCAACAGAATCCATCCCATAATGCACTGTAATAGACATGCGCATGACACGTGCAAATCTCCTATTCGATGATAATGCATATTTGATGAACGGGAATAGTGACATCTTAACCTATAGATAGATATATATGGGACTGGTAATGATAATGTCAGATTGCAAAGAACTATGCATATTAAGGTACATGTATGCATGTGTGTACCGCCAAGAGTGAGATGTAAACTGATGTCAGAGGGTCCATTATACTGACATGATAAGTATAGCACAAGGTGGTGGAGTTACGTAGAGGGGGCGGGTTTGGTTATACTGTATGGGAGGGGCGGGTGGGTGGGTGTTGCGGAATGTCTCTTTGTGTATTCTACTTTTGTTTACGTTGTAATATGACCAGTTGAACGCTGTCTAGTGGGTTACATCCACTCGTCACACATACTATTTTCGCCCGTTATTTTTTTTCAAATTTGTATTCAACATTTGTATACATCAAGACATGATTAGTTTTAATTTGCTCTTTTGCTTTTGCCAATTCTGACCATAGGATGAACTTTATCCTTGAGGAAACAGATCTGTATATGTTCGTATAACCCGTTTGATTTGATTTGTTTATTTCCTTAAACATCACATTGCAATCATGCTATTGCCAGTTTAAGATACAATACAATATCATATTAATCATTATCTCATGAGTTATATATAATATTTACCATTAAAGGCTAGCTGGAGGGCCTTTATACCCTAGTTCAGATAAAATCAATGTCACATTTCTATGTAATAATGATAATCTATTTAATCAATAGTGGATAAAAGTCTTATAAAAATAATTTTTCACAGAAATGTCAAGCGGCAGGATATGTCACTACTGTTGTGAGGTTATAAGAGGCCAGGTCGTCAGAAAATGTACAATCGCCAACTCCACGCATTTAGTTAATTTTCCTAAATTAATTTGAGAAGTGATAAATATAAGGTATATAGCTTAGTAGATCTGGTATTGTGTTGATTAAAAAAATATCTGAAATGTCGAACTGTATTTTGACCTAATTTCTGTCTTTTTAATGTGGGTCATTTGAGAGGATTGATGAAGGCGAATTGTACAATTTGACCTGAGCCATGTTCACCGATTCTTCAAAAACACTTTAAATATATTTATACACGGCGCGCCATCTTTTCCAATGCCAACATACACGATATATATGTCTGGCATAAATTTATGTAATAAGTGTATAACCGAGGGAAACATGTATTCAAAACATGGACTTATCTATTGTCCATCGAACTCTTTATCTTTGTTGTTTTATTAAGTCGCTTCATCAATCTAGATGTCCTGACCAAATAACCCAACGCACCCATGTCGTCAGGCCGGCAGGTGCTGGTTTTGCCCCCGGATCAGAGGCCGCGTCTCCCGTCAACTTGTCTCTGCTGACCCGGCCCCGGGCGGAATTAACCCAGCCGCGTCGACGTCCCCATCGACCATTCAAGTATACATGTGGCGTTGAAAGGTAGAACACACCACTAGGTCATTGTTTAGGTAATTGTGTAATTAAGATATTTCCCTATTACCACTGCCTAATATTTTGATATTGTCTGGATATACTATGCAATATATTGATTACATAAAATAGTTGTTTTGAGAAGTAATAAGTTGGGCCTCTCTGTATTGCAATGCATGTATACATGTATGTGTATTGGACAGGGCGACAAAATGATAATAATGGATATACAATGTATATACACCTGCGTACACCTTTTCCATTTATGTTGGGCTATTATACTTTGAACCTCATTTTTTGTCTGAAATTTGATAGGATTGCTAAAGGCGAATTGTACATTTTCTGACGCTCTGACCCATTTACAGAAATACGAACTATATAAAGATAGATATAAGGAATGAAAGTGACGTATACAGATGCTTTTGTCCTGTTATGAAGGAATATGACCTTATAGCACTGTAGTGGACTGCAACGGAATTTAATAACTTACTTCGATAATATTATGAGCCTGGCCTTCGTGAAAGAGTGAAAAAAAATACAAAAGAGACACAGGAGTAGGTAGACTCATAGGCATATATAGGCATCGCCCAAGCCCTCCGTCTACACTGTGGTTAGAGAGGGGCATTTTCCAATAAACAAGCGAGGTAGAACTCTAATCAATCAGTTAACCCTTAACCCGCAGGCTCTTGCTTGTTAACCCGTGTCCTCTCAACCACCTGCTCTTCTCCGGCCAGAATCCCACCTCTAGACTGTCATGTGACCCTAACTAGGAGCAGGAGGAGGTCACGTGATCGTTCATCCTGTCTGTGAGTGACCCCGGCCACCATAGCGCTTCACATAAAGCGGCGCCGAGGGTTAATGTCGGGCAGGGGCGAGGTGACTCCTGGGGTGTCAGGGGTTAAAGAAGGAAGGAAGCATTGACGTGCGGATCTTGTAGGTCTGAATGAGGCCGCCAGGGGGAAGGGCCTAGTTCCATACCTCATCCTAGCGGTGAAAGGCGGAATTATGGATAAGAAATCCCCAGCTCTTGTGGGCAGGGAATGTAAGGGGGATTAATGTAAATATCCAGGTATATCAGGTTCGGATATTGGTGTTTGTGGGCGAGCTGATGAAAGGTGGGTTTAGCGCTTGACTGGTAGCCTATAGAAAGAGTATGAGGGTAATGTCTCTCTAGAGGAAATGATTGATGGGAATATTTGAATACATGTATCTCTGTGAATTTAGGATGCCAGCGCGTGATTGTTTGATTGTCTATCACATAAAATAACCGCCCCTGGCTAGATCAATGTCTACTCGGTGCCACCCTATATGGAGCGGAATTGCTGGTCTGCCAGATAGTGCACTGCAGCAGTCGTGAGTTTCTATATACTACTCACTACCTTCCAGTCGACGCCAGTGTGGCCGACAGTGCCATTTTAGTGAACAATATGGTCGATCATTGTTCCTAGACGTTTTTGTGTATAGATGGGGTGTATATTGATTGGTTTAAATCATGGTCTCAGTCGATATTACAAGAACACGAAACCCTCCCCCGTCTTGTTGTTTCTGTGGAAGTAGTATACGAAGACAGGCCATTTCGCCGGGAGGCACTTAAACTATTAACCTTATTGGCACACGCTAATACAGAAAACTACTTGTCAATAGAAGTTAAATGAAACATAATATGAATTAACAAGCTCATCTGGTCTTACCCCCTTCGACCATGATTACTGAAAGAAATATTAACAACTAACACATAATCACCTGATCACGCTAGTTATTTAAGCTTAAGATATAATTGAAGGCAGGCGATGGGAAGAACGTCATTGCGACAACATCGTATACATGTACTATTCCTGCAATAAAAACTGTTCAAGCAAAGAAAACATAAATGTGGCATCTCCAAATGCAATGTGTAGGTGTGTACTTAATGATTTATAATTATCAAGGCATTTGGTACATTATTTCGAGAGGAAGGCACACATAAACGTCGAAATTAAATAGCTTATTTGAGCCATCAAAAATGGGATATTATTTAGTCATGAATCCCCCCGAAAGTTCCACCTGCGCTAATTGATAATGTTCGTATACATGTAAATGCCATGTCACCATCATAGAGGTTTGTAGGATACGTGAGCGACTTGTTAGCACGCTTCTCCTAACATGGACGCTACATGGAGGAGCAACTGCTTCAGTCCACACGGACACGAACATTCTCCTCCCCTAGCAACAGCATAACGTGCGTCTAGAGCAGCACATCACGAATCCTGATTGTTCTCAGAGCTTCTGGGTCTCGCAAGGAAACGTATCATGCAGGGTGAGACATAAATAACAATACTCGTCTCCAAGCCCCAGCCTACCTAACCCATCAGTCACCATCCCTCCATCCTCCACCTCCTCCTGACAGTACTTAACTCCCGTTAATTCAGTAATTGGTCCTTAGCCAAACTAAACAATCACAGACAGCTGATCCACTGCCGCGATCCCTGACAGCAACAAAGAGCCTCGCCCCCCCAGCCACGTTGCAAAGTCATGAAAACCTTGTTCATTTCTGCCATTATCGCCCCCTGTCATGTCATCGGATGGCGGCAGAGGGCAGGTTCTTTGATAGCTTGATTGCTCCGAGTAACAGCCACATTAACTGATAAGCTCGTTTATGTGAGTTGTTGAATCGGGACTGAATACACATATTTGACATCTCCCTGAGTCTGATTTTTAATTAATGAGTTTAATAAACATATGGATCCACATGTTGGGAATTGTCAAAACCTTGATCCATATTGAATGTATTTATTCGTGTGTTATGTACTCATTACTAGGAGGTCTAAAAGATATACTCCAACAAATGTTAGAGCCTCTTGCCACTGTATTATGCTTTATATCGCAATTCCCTCCTTCGCCACCGCAAGATCACTGTTTGTCATGAGATCGCCTGATTAGGACTTTAACTTGAGTCTCATTACAACGCATCCAACCACCGCACCCCCTAGCCTCACCCCCACCAACGCTGCCTTCCACAGCCACCCCTTTACCCTTAGCGAGGCACCCTCCCTCCTATCAGATTCACTTGTCATTAAAGGCAAGCAGCAGGTGTATTTCAGAGATCGCTCCACTCGGCGCAGATGATCCGCATTGCCGCAATCACCTCGCTAGCGACACATGAGTGACGCGGCGAATGTCTCTGTCGCGTCGCGCCGTGCCTAGGCAAGATAGAAAGCGACATGGAGTAAATGGCAGAGTTGCTGGAAGAGCGACAGCGGGATTTATAGAATAGGGGGCGTTTGACACTTGACAAGTTATGAAATTTTATAGAGAAAAATGGGCCAACGATCCTCTGTAATGTCTTCGTGGCCTGTGATAAACCGACGGATATTTCCGGCGAAGAATCGATTTCATTTGGACTAATTTGGGGAATAAAAAAGAGTGACACATTTTTAAACCTTTACCCGGATACAAATATCGGCCATATACGGTTGGAAACTTAGACTACAGCTGTAAAGTAAACGGAATCCTATTTGTGAGGATTAGAACTGAGTACTGGTGTCCCATTTAAACGCAATATTATCACTTCTTTTAATGTACCAACCTAAGCAGAGATAATTCTACAGTTTAATTATACATGTACGCGAAAGCCAACCATTAGAATATTGGGTCATTGACTTATGAACAGAAAATCTTCGGCTTCATTACCTCGGGCTGTATTTGACATATATGTATACTCTACTTCTATTACACTTCAAGCACACATAAGCACGTTGAAAATAATAACATACGGATTATGAATCTTTCCCATACTGTATGCTCCTCGTTCCTGTAGACTTACCACGCTAAAGTCATCCCTCCACCAGCACCCTCCCACCTCATCTACCCTGCTAAATGCCAATTAGAGAGATTGTTAATGACGCTTGGGACAGGCCCGTCACGTGATCAGGCCGCGATGCACCTGCCTCCTAGCGGGCGCCACCTGAACTGTCAGCGTTATGGCGGGAATAAACGAGCTTGTCATTTCATCGGTAGACAAGAGTTCTGGCGAAAAGTCAAATAACGGACAGAGATTTTTCCACACTGTTTGAGTAAATCACACCCCCCCCCCCCCCATTCGGCTGGGGTGCACTATAGCTTTAAACATTGATGATTATCAGTTGATGAAAATTATTGAATTATAGTATACTCAGGCCCGTAACCAGGGGGTGTCAGGGGTGTTCGAACGAACACCCCCCCTGCCTCCCGTTGGGTCAGTGGTCCCCCCCCCATAGAAGGTAATTAATTTTTTTTTAAAAATTAAAAAAAAAAAAAAAAAAAAAAATTTAAACTTTGACTAATTATTTAGGCACCCATGCTTTGTGAGTCTCTGGAGTTCTCTCTAGAGGGTTGGCAACATTCCTGAGCCCTGAAATCAGATGGATCCGCTCATCTTACAATTGATTCTCTTTGATATGGAGTCGAAGACATGCCATGTAGGTGTGAGGGTGGGTGAGTGGGTGTGTGGGTATGGGTGGGGGTGGGGGGGTTTTACCCCACCCCCAGCCCCATTTGATGGGACAAAGGTTACTCATTTGGGTGGTTGTTTTTTTGGGGGGGTGTTCGCCCCCCCCCCCCCCCCAACCCCAATTCACCATCTCCACCTCACTTAACAATACTCAGCTGTAGAGAGGGGGTGTTCGACCCCCGACCCCCCCCCCCCCCACACACACACAGAGTTCGGGCCCATAACCAGGGGGTGTCAGGGGTGTTCGCAGGAACAGCGCCCCCTGCCACTCCTAGGTCAGTGGTCCCCCCCAATAAGAATTAATTAATTTCTTTAAAAAAAAAAGAAAAACGAAATCCCTTCACCCTGCCCACTTCTGCATAGGCCTATGTAGGCCTACTCCAAAATCAATGCAATATCAGATGTTCCCACTCAATTGATTGTCTTTGAAATGGGGTAGAACAAATGCATGTGTATGGGGGTGTGGGGGTTTAACCCCACCCCACCCCCACTTGATGATGCAAAGGTTACTCAGCTAGAGGGGACTGGGGTGTTCGACCCCCCCCTGCCCCCCCCCCCGACCATCTCAACATACTCAGCTACAGGGCTTTTGTTAAGGTTTTGAGTATGGGATATTTTTGTGGAAGTAGGGGGGACCACATTTTCTGAGACTGAGCCCATGCCCAGCACAGAGATGGGTGCGGGGGCTATCCTGGGGGGAGGCACCCCAGAAAATTTTAGATTTTTGCATGAAGAATGGGGGAGGGACTTCTGGTGTTCAAATTTTATCCAAGCGCAGTGCTGGGGGAGGGTGCAAGAGGGGATGACCCCTCCTGGTGAGAAAATTTTGAATTTTGCACAAAGAGTTGTGGCTTCTGGTGTATTTCTAGCATAGTTTTTATAGAGATTTCAGTGTTCAAATTGTATACATAAATTTTCCTCTTTATGTGTATGGTCGATTCTTACAAAATTGGGGCAAGCAGCGCTTTTGAATTCAAACTTAAGCATCAAAATGCAATGTCTGATTCACATTCTGTGTCATTTTAATCATGATCAGACTGGTACACATGGAAGTCCAGACAGAGCTTGATGCTCGACGTCAGTTCATTTTTTTAAATAAATGTTTAAAAAAAATGTTTTAAATGGTCACTAAGTAGCCGGGCAGCTGAGAAAAGGAGGCGAGTGTTTTTCCTCGGGTCCCGGCTACTAACATAAACCCTGCAGCTGGGTGTATGGGATGTTTGGTCCCCCACCCCCACCCCGACTACATCTCAGTAAACTATATTCAGCTGTGTATGGTACCCCAACACACACCTCCAGCTCAGTAAACTATATTCATCTGTGTATGGTCCCCCCCCCCAACACACACACACCTCCATCTCTGTAAACCATATTCAGCTGGCAGGGGTTCAGGCTAACTTAAAATTCCCAATAGTCAGGGGGACTAGTGACCTTTATTTCCCACTAGTCCTCCTAGGTTTTCACTAGTCCTGGTAATTCAAGGCCTGGTAAAACAGTATTTTAACCAGATAATTTAGTCATATCAATGGAATTTTGTGATCCAAACAAACCTGAGGGAGGGTGGGTCAGGGGGTGTTCCCCCTCGGATATTTTGTGTACACATACTCTCTAATGCATTCTGCATTCTGGTGGATTTGAAATGAATAAAATGACTTTTTAGTGCCTGTAATTAAGGATATTTTTACAGAATCAAGCTCTAAATCTACCAATGTCTGTCATGATAAAATTCAAAGATTTCTAGACCTAAAATACAGTTTTTCCAGGCATGACAAATAAACCAAAAGAATAAAAATGTAAGCTCAGTGAACCTTGGAATTCAAAAACACTGACTGCCCCCATTTTGTGAGAATTGACTATAATGCCTTGAAAATCATATTACCATTTCACGACTTTCAAGGAACTCAAGGCCATGTAATAACTAATAATCTCAGGGATGCAAGTCTTCAGTCCTTATTATACTGAAATAAGTATTTTTGAGAACATCCCAAATTCCACAATTTCTATTACGAAATTTTGTCAAATTATAAACAAATATCAAAAACTAGTGTCAAACCTTAAATTATCTTTTTGTTAAACAAAATATCTTTGATCAGGTAAATTTATTACAAACACTCTCACTCTTAAGTGGTTTTCGTAGTGTCTTGAAACCATATACAAATTCGTCAGTGAGCATTGAGATATATTAGATTAGAACGTTTAGAAGATACTCACACCAAACTATAAACAAAATTACCAGAGAAAAAACATTAAAGATTGATTGTTTCAGTTAATGCTCTCAGATTCCTAAAATAATATGGAGAAACGCCCTCAGAATGCACCATTTCACTGCTCAATATCAATTTTTTCCCGGGGGGGCATGCCCCCGGACCCCCCTAGTCACGCTTCACGCCTTCGGCGCTCGCACCAGCAGCAAAGCTGCTGGAGTTATACAGTCCCCCTTTGCCCCATTTAAGAACACCCCCCCTTGGAAGGCTGGTTACGGCCCTGATACTTGCGGTACTTGCTCGCGTGAACTTTCTATATTATCATATACTCTCTTGTGGGAAAGCTAACGTTTGTCCTTTTATTTGAAAATTCACTGTGATTTAACGAGTTATCATCATATACAAATCCAAATAACTGGCATTTACAACGCATGTATAATGCTTCAAGAGACTTTATCCCTTTCTTTATCCCTTTCTTTTTTTTATCTTCCCCCCCCCCCCCCCCCGATTTATAAAGTAAGAACATTTCCGCTTTATATATACTACTCACACGTACAAGTTTTCACGTGAGGTTTTATTCTTATCGCGCCCACTCGGGTTAGCCACGTACGTGTACACTACGCGACAAGATTGATAATCATTTTGTTTCACATAATTATCATTTTTTCATATGCACCGTGCACTATTTTCTTAAACAGGCGGAGTTGCGTGATCATTCTGAATAAATTTGATTCATTTTGTAATATTGCAACTCCTTCATATACGATTAAATATAGTAGAAATAAACAAAATTGTTGTTTATTCTCTTCCTCAAGTGATTGACATAGGGGTATTACACTGGGTGCCACAATCATCCATGAGAAGTGAAGTCGTAGATTAAAAAAATAAAAAGATAGAGATTGTCCGAGTTCTGCGGTGTCAGAACATTGCTAAGATAGCCTTATTTATGACGGACCATAATAAACGATACCCCACGCAGCACGCGAACCTGAGTATATCATATGATTTTGTCCTTATTGATGAATTTAGAAAAATTAGGATCAAAATCATCTAGAATGATACAAGGATAGACGACCTATTATTTTGGCTGTTGGAACTATGTATGAAGAACAATTAAGTGGGAATAACTACGAGGGTCTTTATCATAAAAGCCGACTGATCAGATCTATTTTAACATTTCATGAAGCAAGAATAGCACCTGCCTGTGCATTGCTTGCACACTTACTTACCACACAATGTCAAGTGAAGGCCTTTGATTGACAAGAATCGGGCTACCAGAATAAAAAAGAGTTTTTATTTTAGCAAACACCACATGCTGGTCAAGGCTGTCTCAATCCAAGGAGTGGGAAATTTTATTTTGTTTCCTTGCAATAACTTTAGTTATTCATATTTGTTAATGTGGTACTGAAGTATTGCTGTAATTATTGTATCGCAAAAT